>CM066032.1:299614448-300830503 GCA_033557465.1 Ichthyophis bannanicus | reverse complement strand
TAGTGACAAAGCAACTCACCAGAGCAACAATTAAGTAGACATGATATAAACAAACTAATTACCATCTATGAAAAACTGATTCGGTGCGAAACAGTTCCGCAAGTGCTGAGATCCCCATCATCTAATAGAAAGAAAAGAACAGAGTATCAGGATGCAGAGATATCCCACAGAACCACCCACTTATGGACTCCTCTCGGGTAAATGGCCCTCGAGCTGCTTACCTGTCATACCAGTACTGCTTCAGGCGCAAATCCACGAAAAAGTCCAGGAGGGATACAGGACTAGCCTGGAGATCCTAAAGGAACAACAATTAGCAGGTAAGTCTAATTTCATCTTCCTTAGCGTCTCTCCAGGCTAGTCCTGAAACATTTGGGATGTAACAGAGCAGTGCCAAGAATTAAGGGGAGGGACCAACCAATCCCGCCTGAAGCACTGACGCCCCAAAACAGGCATCCCCCTGCGCTTGCAAATCCAGCCGATAATGCCTTATAAAAGAATGCAAAGACTAAGTAGCCGCCCGACAAATGTCTACCACCGGAACCAAACTACGCTCCGCCCAAGAGGCAGCCTGCGCTCTAGTGGAATGTGCTCGCAAACCCATCAGCATGGGCCGCTTTCTCAAAAGATAAGCGGACGCAATTGCCTCTTTCAACCACCGAGCAATAGAGGCCTTCGACGCTGCTTGTCCCTTGTTAGGACCCCCAAACAGCACAAACAACCTATCCGAACGATGGAACGAGGCCGTAACCTTCAAATACATCTTCAACGCTCGTTTTATATCCAACCTATGCAATCGCGGAATAGCGGAGTCCGTCCTGCCTTCTGCAAACACAGGCAGAGAGACCACCTGATTCACATGAAACGGCGACACCACCTTAGGCAGAAAAGACGGCACGGTCCGTAACACTACCTTGGACTCACCAAAAACCAAAAAAGGTTCCTTGCAGGATAAAGCCTGTAACTCCGAAATACGCCGAGCAGAGGCAATCGCCACCAGAAAAACCACCTTCAAGGTCAAATCCTTCAAAGACGCTCTCGACAAAGGCTCAAACGGCGCTCGCACCAAAACGTCCAAAACCAAATGGAGGTCCCACTGCGGGACTACCTGCCGACGGGGCGGTCGCAAAAGCACCACCGCCCTCAAAAAACATCTAACATCCGGGTGCGCGCTAAGCGCCTGGCCACCAACCTTCCCCCGGTAGCAAGCCAAAAGCTGCCAACTGCACCTTCAGAGACGCCGCCGCTAAGCCTTTGTCATAACCATCCTGCAAAAATGCCAGAATCTGAGGAATGGAAGCCCGCAAAGGTAAAACCGCGCGGACTTCACACCACACCTCGAAAACTCGCCACACACGCACATACGCCAGAGACGTAGACCTTCTGCGAGCTTTCAGCAAAGTTGAAACTACCGCTGACGAATACCCTCTCGCTAACAATCGCGCCCTTTCAATAGCCAAGCCGTAAGCGAGAACCGATCCACCTGAGGCATACACAGAGGACCCTGCTGCAGCAGGTCCCTTCGGGCTGGGAGCCGCCAAGGTTCGTCCGCCAGAAGCCGAATCATATCCGCATACCACGGCCTCCGCGGTCAATCCGGTGCGATCAAAATCACTGGCCCCCTGTGGAGCTCGATGCGCTGTAGGACCCGGCCTATTAAGACCCACGGCGGGAACACGTAGAGCAGACGACCCTCTGGCCAAGGCTGAATCAAGGCATCCAGGCCCTCTGACATCCTCTCTCGCCTTCTGCTGAAGAACCGACTGGCTCTTGCGGTTTGAAAGGTCGCCATGAGATCCATGACGGGAACGCCCCACCGCCAAACCAACATCTCGAACACCTGCGGATGAAGGGCCCATTCCCCCGGATCCACTCGCACCCGACTGAGGAAATCGGCCTCCACATGCTCCACTCCTGCGACATGCGCCGCTGACAATGCCAATAGATATCTCTCGGCCCACACGAACAACTGGCCCGCCTCGCCTTCCAGCGCCGAACTGCCGGTCCCCCCTTGGCGATTGATATAGGCTACAGCCGTCGCGTTGTCGGAGAATACCCTCACAGCCTTCCCGTGCAGGCACCCCCGGAACGCCCACAGCGCCAGCACTACCGCTCGCAACTCCAACCGGTTGATGGACCACGCTTTTTCCTGCATGGACCATTCCCCTTGAGCGAACGCGCCCTGGACATGCGCTCCCCAACCGGACAAGCTGGCATCCATCGTCAGGGGGACCCACTCCAGCCCCTCCAACGGCATCCCGTTCTCCAACGACTCCGCGCTTAACCACCATCTCAGCGAGAGGCGTGTCTCCGGCTGACAGAGCAAACGCCGGTCTAGACTGTCGTTCTGATGGTACCAACGCCGAAGCAACGCTCTCTGTAGCAGCCTCATGTGCGCCCTCGCCCAGGGCACCAACTCTATCGTCGCCGTCATGGTGCCCAACACTTGCAGGTATTGCCAGGCCGACGGGCACGGACTGCAGAGAAACTTGCGCAGCAGCCGCCGGAGACCTTGCGCTCGGCTTTGCGGAAGAAACACTCGCCCCGCCGCCGTGTCGAACCGCGCCCCGAGATACTCTAGGGACTGAGAAGGGGTCAACCTGCTCTTGGTCTGATTGACCACCCAACCGAGACTTTCCAGGAACGCCACCACTTTGCCCGTGGCTGATTCGCTCTCCTCTCTGGACTTTGCTCGAATCAGCCAATCGTCCAGATAAGGATGTACCAGGATACCTTGCTTCCTCAACGCCGCAGCCACCACCACCACCACCTTGGTGAACACCCGTGGCGCCGTCGCCAAGCCAAAAGGCAATGCCTGGAACTGGAAGTGCCCCATCGGGAGCGCAAACCGCAAGAACTTTTGATGGTCCTGACGAATGGGAATGTGCAAATACGCTTCCGACAAATCGAGCAACGTCAGAAACTCGCCCCTGCGCACTGCGACAATGACCGACCTCAAGGTCTCCATCCGAAAATGAGACACGCGGAGACAGCGATTCACGCGTTTGATATCCAAAATTGGCCGAAAGTTCCCTTCCTTTTTCGGCACCACAAAATAGATAGAGTAACGACCGGAGCCGCATTGGTCTGCAGGTACTGGAACCACAGCTTCGAGAGACAGGAGGCGGTGCAGCGTCTCCCGCACCGCCGCGTACTTGGATGGCGCCTTGCACGGGGACATCACAAAAGAATCCGCCACGGACCGCTGCAGTTCCAAAGCATAGCCCTCGCGGATGACCTCCAGCACCCACTGATCGGACGTGATTCGGGCCCAGGCAGGGTAAAAGCGCCGCAGACGACCTCCGATCGGCTCCTGCCCCGCCTGGACCCCCCTGGCATCATTGCGACTTTCGGGAGTTGGAGGCAGAGGACGCCGCTAAGCCTCTGCTTGCCCCTCGAAAACCCCAAAATCCTTGGCCTCGAAAAGGAAACCGACCCCTATGCGTCTGACCAAACCTCGGGGAACGAAAACGGCGAAACTCCCGTTGCTGCCCTTTGGCCTGCGGACCCGCTCGACCTTGCCGCGGCTTATCTTCTGGGAGCCGACCCCCCTTCGACTCCCCCAAATCCTTCACCAGCTTCTCCAAGTCATCCCCAAACAGAAGCTTCCCCCGAAACGGCAGATTACTAAGCCTGGACTTCGAAGAGGAATCCGCTGACCAATTTCGCAACCACAAAGATCGTCTGGCCGCCACAGCAGACGCCATGCTATTGGACAAACCTCTAACTAGATCATAATGGATATCCGCCAGATAAGCGGCCCCCGTCTCCAACCTGGCCGCCTCCGTCGCCACGTCCACCGCCTGCCCCTCTCGCAGCCCCTGGGCCCACCGTAAACACGCCCTGGCTACCCAAGCGCCACAAATGGACGCCTGGAGGGACAGTGCATTAACATCAAAAACCTGCTTCAATAAGGTGTCCAATTTCCGGTCCTGCGCATCTTTCAACGCTGCACTGCCTTCAACCGGAATAGTAGTCTTCGTCACCGCAGACACCGCAGCATCCACCTTAGGAGACTAACAACTCCCGATCCTGCTCAGCCAAAGGATAAAGACGGGATATCACCCGGGAGCCCCTCAGGCCAGACTCCGGCATATCCCACTCACCTTGGATCATCTCCTTAAACACTCTGTGCATAGGAAAAACCGTCTGCGGCTTCCGAAAGGCTAGTAACAAGGGATCCTCCAATTCCGATTCCTCCGGCTGCCCCACAGTGGGCATATTAAGCGCCTTAAGCGTTTCGGAAATGAGCGCCGGCAACTCTTCCCTTCGAAAAAGCCGAACCCGGGCTTGGTCCTCCTGCTCGGGAAGCTCCCCCTCTTCCAAGTCCTCATCCATCTCCAAATCCTGCCCTAGGTCTTGCCCTAGGTCTCCCAAATCCACGGACTCGGACAACACAGACTGACCAGATGGATCCCTACCAAGCCGCAGCCTCTTCGCCGGACTGCCGGCACCACCGAGGCTCAGCGAAGGACCCGGGTGCTTCTCCCCTAAACCCTTCTCTTCCGAACCAGGGGAGGGAGAACCCTGCGCCACAGCAAACACCTGTTGAAGGAGGGACACAAAATGAGAGGAAAAGATGGCCTCCAACCCCCCCCCCGGGAACGGCCCCTGCGAGACCTGTTTCCCCGGGACATGGGAGGGCCCAGCCACCGGCTCCTGGGAAACTTCCTCCAGGCCCCTTTGCTCCGCAAGGCCCGAGGGCCCCTCCATGGGGTCGCCGGCAATGTCTGTCAGGCCGTGCTCCATGGAGACCGCTTCCCTGCAACAACTGCGGCAGACACCTGTCTCAGAAACCGCCCCTCTCTTAGAACCACAAATGAGACAGAGATTTTGAGGGCATGCCGCCAGAAGCAGGGGAAAGGCACACTGCCTTCTACAGCTCCCTAGGTCTAACTGCCAAACACTCAAACCCCCACAAGGACAACTGGGGCTTTGGGTTAGAGTGCTGGGTCCTCGGGTCTTTAATAATCCTTTTTTTTTTTTTTTTTAAACTCGGAATGGGACCCCAAAACTGCCCCGACCTAAAATCTAACAAGCCCCCAGCGAAACGAGGCTCTCCCGCCGAAATACCGCCGAAAATAAAAAACTGCCGCTGCAGCTAAAAGCTTTCCCGCGCGAGTGCGATTTCTGCAGCGCGCGGCCTACCGCCGGCTCGCCACGCGCCTCTGAGGCCGGTACTGCTGGAAATAGACGCCCCCGGCCCCTTACCTCAAAACAGCATCCGTGAATGCGGGGCAACCAGAACCCAGCGCTCAGCCGTTAATGCGGCTTCAGCGCCTGGGTTCCGCTCCAACTCCTGCCTCCCGCAGTGCCTTTGCAGCTTCGCCAGCAGGAACCTCAGCAGACTGACAGGCACGGGAACTGCTGTCCAGCTCCTCGCCCACTCCAGTTCCTCACCCAAAAAAGCGGGTTCAGGAACCGAAGGACAACAGCCTCTCCATCCTTCGGGCTGTTCCAAAACAATGCAGGCAGAGCTCCCAACGCAACTGGGGGGGGGGGGGGGAAAGAAAGGCAGAAGCACAGGAAAGAAGAGCTAAAAGCTAGCAACAAGCAACTCAGCACAGCTCCAGCCCAAAAATTAAACACCACCAAAGCAGGGTACCTAAATTTGGAAAAATAAATAAAAACGTCTAGCACTTAATTGCTCCTCAAAGTGAGCCCAACCTGGGGCTCACCAGACCTCCAAGCTGCTTGGAGACTGAGAAATACTGATCTCTGGAGGCGGATCCAAGGTACTTATACTGGTGACATCAAAAGAAGTGACGTTTTCTCAGTCTCCAAGGCTGCTGGAGGAGGAGCAAGACCCAATGTTTCAGGACTAGCCTGGAGAGACGCTAAGGAACACTCACTTAAAATGGAAGATCTCTCCGGCATTAGATGTTCAACCATTGTTACACTGATGGGCGTTTCCCACCTAAAAATTTAGAATGATCTGTTTTGCCATCGATATAACTATTTGCATACATCTATTCTCCTCAAATGCTAACTTCTGTTCACTTACAATCGCCATATCTTCTAGCAGAAGACTACAGGTCCACTCTATATCTCATTGCAAGAGGTTATCAATCACTTCCTTAACCTTCCCCCACAATTCTGTCACTCCAAGCACTCCGAAAGATCCACACGAGCCTTACATTTTGGCATTCACCCTGAAGCCACATATGTAGCTTTATTCCTCTCACTCATTTACATGGGAAAATTTTCAATACAGCACTGGAAATATACACTCTCTTCAGCCTCCTCAAAACCAAACACAAGGGATCCATATATTGTTTGATCACCTTATAATGTAGATAAAAATGCATACACTTACAGTAAGTGATGCTGCATGATGGTACAGGGTGGTTTTGAGACAAATTTATTAAATTCAAATGTGCATGGGTAATATAGTACGATCAAACAGTCTCTCCGCACTGAGCCACTTAATGAAAGGAGAGGTAAACCTACCTGACTGGAAATGCCCCCAGCTGCAGCGTTTTCCCACCATGGTGGCTGCCGACCAAGCGCTGATCCCCATGAGCACCTCAGGCATCAATCTCCTCTGCGCCTCTAAGTCACCATTTGTAACGGGACAAAGCGCCAAAACCTGAGCAGCTCAGCTGTAACTGTGTGCAGCTGATCTGCTCTGGTTCTGGCGGGAAGGTATACTGCCACGGGTCCCCAGGGCATCCAGAATCAGATCTTTATATTCCAGGACATAGCCGAACTGAATGGTTTCTAGCACCCAGCGATCAATGGTAACCCGGGCCAATTCCTGAAAGAAACAAGAGGAACCCCCTCAACCCTTACGCCTAAATTGTGCGCTCATAAACGCACGATCCATTCGTAAGAAATGGCCAGTCATCTCCGAAACAATCTCTTCATACAATCTGGATATACTCATGATAACTGAAACTTGGTTATCTGATGAAGATAATGTAATCCTTAATCAACTTGTACCCTCCAACTTCTCCATCCACTTCCAACACAGAGAGAATAAGAGAGGAGGAGGTATACTTATACTCACCAAAACAGATCTAAACTTTCATACCATCGACTCCACAAGCTCAAACAATATAGACATCATATCCATAAAAAATGAGCAGTGCTCCATCAATTTAATATACAGAGCACCCTCTCCCTCTCCTGACGACCTTCCAAACATTCTAGACCTTGCAACTAACACTCAACCCCAGCGTTCCTAACTGGATTCTAGGAGACTTCAATCTCCCAACACTTCACCCCAGTCACGCCTCAGTCCTTCTAGAAGCAATCAACGAACTGGGCTACGAGCAAATTGTCAAAGTTCCCACACACAAAAATGGAAACATCCTTGACATGATCTTTGCCCCTCTGACAGTCCTTGACTCCAACGCCACTCTTGACGCATTGGTAATCCCAGTACCTTGGTCAGACCACAAGTTAATCATCTTCCCCATTCCCATCAAGAGCAAAACACCATCAAACTTCAACAAAAACTCTGTCATATCAACAAAAGTATCATCTCGGAACTTCAGAGCCTTCAACAAAACTTATTCTTGCTCAAACTCTTCCTCTCCTCAATGATCCCTCTATCAACCTGGAGAACTTGATCACCACATGGAACAGCAATATCAGCACCATTGCACTACAACCAAATCAAAGTAACAACCTGAAGAAAAGAAAACCATCTCCCTGGTTCTCCCCGGATTTACGAACCTCCCTCATACACCTAAGAAGATTGGAAAAACGTTGGCGTCGATCACGCTCCATGGAAGACCTAGCAGCCTACAAATTACACCTATCCACGCACAGAGAATCAGTCATCGCTAAGATGAAACAATTCCACACCGACACACTGAAAAGATCACTAAATAAACCACGTGATCTTTTTAATCTAGTTAAGACCTTAGCTAAGGAGCCGTCGTCCAAACAACCCGAACTCATTCACCCACAAGCGTTCGCTGAATATCTACAATCCAAGCTGCTAACAATTGACACCATCGCAACAATCCCCGCTCAAGACTCCATCTGCCTATCTAACCTATGTTCTCCACACCATCAAACAAACATGTTGAGAACATTATTGCTGCCCTTAACATATCCACTGCACAAACTGACCCCTGCCCAGCCTTTTGGATAAGGGAGCTAGGAAGTGATCTTAGCCCTCTCATCACTAGAATGATAAATTTATCTTTTACATCTGGGTCTTTCCCATCAACCCTCAAGAGAACATCCATTAGACCCCTCTTGAAGAAATGGAAATTACACTAACCTGGTAATTGTAGTTCCTGTAGGATCCAGTTTAGTCCTCCACAATCGGGTAGTGCACCTTCTACTGCAGCCTGGAGACTGGACCAATCAAATCTTCTGTAGTACATATCCAGCTGGAGCTCCCAGAAGCCCCCCAGTGTACTAGTAACAAAGCATACTTAACGAAGCAACACTTCATAGTATTAAACAATATACTTCCCCCCCTGGAATAACCAACTCCCTGCCCAAACGAGGAAGTCAGACATGGCATGGCGCCTGCCCCGACGCCATTAAATTTACACAGAGTCATAGCGATAAGCACCGCTGTCGACAGAGTCCGAACGGGACGAAAAACCGTCTCATAGTCACCCGCTCGGGACAGCGCGCCGCTAGAGCATACAGATAGTCGGGAGGGAAGGAGGACTAAACTGGATCCTACAGGAACTACAATTACCAGGTTAGTGTAATTTCCATTTCCTGTGCGGATATCCAGTTTAGTCCTCCACAATCGGGATGTAACAGAGCAGTTAAGACCGGGCGGGACCTTGCCAGCCGGCGCGCCAAACCGCCGAACCAGAACAGGAATCCCGAGCCGCTGACACATCCAAGCGATAGTGCCTGCTGAAAGCATGCAGAGACGACCAAGTGGCCGCCTTACAGATCTCTGCCGGCGGCACCAGGCTGTGCTCCGCCCAAGAGGTCGCCTGAGCCCGAGTAGAATGAGCTCGGAGCCCCTCCGGAACCGGCCGCCGCTGCAACAGATATGCGGACGCGATCGCTACCTTGAGCCATCGAGCAATGGAGGCCTTAGCCGCCGCCTCACCTTTCCTTGCACCCCCAAAGAGCACAAAGAGCCGATCAGTCTTCCGAAAGGGCTCGGTAGACTGTAATACCGACGCAGCGTGCGGCCCACATCAAGCCGGTGAAGACCCTTGTCCACCGACTCGACAGAACTCGCCGAAAGCACTGGCAGAAACACCGCCTGATTCAGGTGAAAAGGAGACACTATCTTTGGCAGAAAGGAAGGAACCGGACGGAGCACAATCCGCTCCGCGGAAAAAGACAAGAAAGGCTCTCGGCAGGACAAAGCATGAAGATCCGAAATGCGCCTTGCCGAGCAAATGGCTACCAGAAAAACCGTCTTCAAGGAGAGATCCTTCAAAGACGCCCTCCGCAAGGGCTCAAAGGGTTCCCGCACCAGAGCTCGCAGAACTAGATTCAAATCCCACGGAGGAATCAACGTTCTGCGGGAAGGCCGTAAATGAAAAACGGCGGTCAAGAAACGCCGCACATCCGCATGAGCGCCGAGAAGGCGGCCCAAGACCTTGCCTCTATAACAAGAGATCGCTGCCAACTGAACCTTCAGGGAACTGGCCGCGAGACCTTTCTCGAACCCATCCTGAAGAAAACTTAACACGACGGGCACAGAAGCCGTCGCCGCCCGGACTCCCCGCCGGGAGCACCAGTTCTCAAAAATCCTCCAAATTCGAACATAAGGAAGAGAAGTGGATGACTTTCTTGCCCGCAGTAAGGTGGAAATCACCGCGGGCGAATAGCCCTGCTTTTTCAGCCGAGCCCTCTCAATGGCCAAACCGTAAGCGAGAATCGAGCCACCTGGGGCAACCGCAAGGGCCCCTGAAGGAGAAGGTCCGGCAGCGCAGGAAGGCGCCACGGAACGCCGTCTCGAAGCCGGACGAGGTCGGCATACCAGGGTCTCCGGGGCCAATCCGGAGCCACCAACAGCACTCGACCCCGATGGCACTCGATGCGCTGAACGACCCGGCCGATGAGTGCCCACGGAGGGAAGACATACAGGAGCCCGGACGTCGGCCACGGCTGAATGAGAGCGTCGAGTCCCTCGGACATTCGCTCCCGCCGTCTGCTGAAGAAGCGACTCGTCCTGGCCGTTTGGAAGGTCGCCATGAGATTCATGATGGGCGGACCCCACCGCCGAACTATTTGCGCATATACTTGTGGATTTAACTCCCACTCTCCGGGGTCCACCCGCACTCTGCTGAGAAAGTCTGCCTGGACATTTTCTGCGCCTGCTATGTGTGCCGCCGAGATTGCCGGCAGACGAGTCTGCCCCCAACTGAACAAGGCCGTCGCCTCTGTTTCCAGTGCCACGCTCCCTGTGCCCCCTTGGCGATTGATGTACGCCACTGTGGTCGCACTGTCCGACCAGACTCGGACCGCCCGACCCAGGACCAGAGGCTCCAGGGCCAATAAGGCAAGCCTGACCGCCCGAAGCTCGAGACGGTTGATCGACCAAGAGGCTTCCCGGGAGGACCACACCCCCTGTGTGAAGCGGGTCTCGCAGTGCGCTCCCCAGCCGGCTAAGCTCGCATCCGTAGTGAGAGGAACCCACCGAGGAGGCTCCAAGGGAATCCCCCGCGTCAAATTCTCGGAGGAGAGCCACCATCGGAGCGACTGTCGCACTGTCTTCGGGCAGGGCAATCTCCTGTTCAAGGAGTCGCACTGGTTGGACCAACGGCGAAGGAGTGCCCTCTGTAGCGGGCGCATGTGGAACCGCGCCCACGGCACCACCTCCAAGGTCGCCGCCATCGTTCCGAGGAGCCGCAAGTACCACCACGCCGACGGAGCGGGCATCCCCCGAAAAAGTCGGACAAGAGTCCGCAACGCCAGGACGCGGCGCTCGGGGAGGCATACCAGTCCCCGGGCGGTGTCGAAACGCACCCCCAGATACTCGAGGTCCTGCGAGGGACGCAGACAACTCTTTCGTTCGTTCACCACCCAGCCGAGAGAACGCAGCAGAGCCACTACCTTGCTTGTGACTCGCATGCACTCCCGACTGGATTTGCTCGTATTAACCAGTCGTCGAGAAATGGATGGACCAAAATGCCCTCCTTGCGCAAGGCCGCCGCGACGACCACCATCACCTTGGTGAAGGTGCGCGGAGCCGTAGCTAAGCCGAACGGCATGGCCCGGAACTGGAAGTGACCCCACGGAAACGCAAAGCGGAGAAACCGCTGATGAGATGGATGTATCGGAATGTGCAGATAGGCCTCGGTAAGATCGAGGGACGTTAAAAACTCCCCCTGTCGCACTGCTACAATGACTGACCGCAGGGTTTCCATACGGAAATGCGGCACCCTGAGTGCGCGATTCACGCCTTTGAGGTCCAAGATCGGACGCAGGGAGTCGCCCTTTTTGGGGACCACAAAATAGATGGAGTAGCGACCGGCGCCTCTTTCCAAGGGAGGAACCGGGATCACAGCTCCCAAAGTTAACAACCGATCCAGGGTCACGCGGATGTCCCGCGTCTTTTGCTCGCCCCTGCTGGGAGACAGAACAAAGGAATCTGGAAGCGGGAACGCAAACTCCAGAGCATAACCTTCTTCTATAATCTGTAGCACCCAGCGATCTGACGTAATTTGGGCCCAAGAAGGAAGAAAGTCGCGCAAGCGACCCCCGATAATCGGGCCCCCCTCCAGAGCCTGCCTCGCGTCATTGTGGCTTGCGCCCAAAGGAAGAGACCGAGGAAGAGGCGGCTCCGGAAAAAACCTCTGCCGGATCCTCGGAAACCACGAAAGCCTTGATTACGGGCTCCAAACCGGCTCCGCTGCGATGCCCACAGGCGGGAGGAACGAAACCGGCGCTGATCCCGAAAGGACCCCCGCGCCGAAGAGGAGGGCCTGTTGGACCTTGGCTTATCCTCCGGAAGCCGGCCCCCCTTGGACTCACCGAGATCCTTTACCATTTCTCGAGAGCCTCCCCAAATAACAATCTGCCCTTAAAGGGCAGTTTACTGAGGTGGGACTTGGAAGAACCGTCCGCCGCCCAGTTGCGCAACCAGAGGGACCGGCGCGCCGCAACCGCGGATGCCATACTATTAGCCAACGCGCGGATTAAATCATAAAACAGATCCGCCAAATAGGCCGAGCCGGACTCCAACCGGGTAACCTCCAACAGGCCCTGCTGGTCTAGCCCGTGGCTCGAGCGCAATCGCTGCAACCACCGCAGACACGACCGAGCCACCCAAGCCCCACAAATAGAGGCTTGCAATGACACGGCATCAGTATCGAAGGTTTGCTTGAACAAATTATCCACCTTCTTATCCTGACCGTCCTTGAGGGCCGCCGCTCCCTCAACCGGGATGGTGGTTTTCTTGGTCACTGCAGAAACCGCAGCATCCACCCGTGGGGACTTGAACCAGTCCCTGTCCTTGTCGGCAAGGGGATAAAGCCGATTCATGGTCCGAATCCCCTTCCAACCGGATTCCGGGTGCTCCCACTCCGCTAGGATCATCTGTTCGACCACGCGGTGGACGGGAAAAACCACCTGGGCATCTCTGACTGCCTGAATCAGGGGATCCGCAAGACCCTCCTCCTCCAGGGACCGCACCGCCGAAAGGTTAAGCGCCTGAAGGGACTCCGTTACCAGAGGAACCAGCTCGTCCCTACGGAAACACTCGAATGACCCGAGCCTGATCCTCCAGCTCAGGGATCTCCCCATCCTCCAACTCCTCCGCTTCAGCCTCAGGATCGCCCTCCGCCTCGGAATCCAGAAGACCCAGGGCATCCTGCTCCTGTTCCCCCAACCGAAGCCGCTTGACCCCGGGTTGTGAGGAGCACTGAGCCGCCCCCGAGGACCCCGAGGGAAGAGAGGGGGGGCAAACTTCCGGCAACTGACCGGACCTGCTCAAGCGGAACGCCTGATGCATGAGGAGCACGAAAGCAGGGGAGAATTCCATAGGTGGGACAACTGTAGCCGCCTGCTGCAGCGCAGCCACCGACCCAGACTGAGGGATGCTCGGAGAAAGAATACTGTCCCTTGAAGTAGAAGCATCCCCAGGGGTAGCCTGCTCCTGAACATTCACAGATTGCTCTATCCCTGCGGGCACTGCAGCACAGCCCCTGCAGATGCCAGAGTCAGTCCCTGCCGCTCTGCGGGACCCACAAATCACACATTGGGGTATGGAAGCCATCCCAAGGCCACCTCCGCCCAACGGGATAGAATGGAACAGTCACAGGAAAACCCACAGCCCAGGGGCAATCCTATGCAAATCAGCCCCGGATTAAAATTAAAACTTTTTTTTTTTTTTTTTTTTTTACAAGAAATAAACTACTCCCCAGACTCCCTGGGGTGCCCTGAGCAAAATCGCCAGCAAAAGGAACCCCAAAAAACGCTAGGGGAACCTGCACAAGTGAGCAAAAGTGCCTTAAAAGCACACTTTAAAAATCCAAAATGGCCGCCGCACTGTTTCACCCGCGGCAAAAAACGGCGCGAAAATACAACCAAATAATATGGAAAATAAATAAAAACGACCCTGTAATGCAGGGCAAACGACCAATTTGAAGAAAAAATTGCCAAATGGGCTCAGGAGAGCCTACAGAAACGCTGGCAGCTCTGACAGAGCACTGCTCACAAATAAAGAAGTGAAAACTCCTACCAGCTCAGGAACAGCAAGGACACAGTCAACATCTCCCAGTGCCAGTCACTGCTGTATCAGGTATGGCAATTCCCCGTACTGTCCAGGGGAAGCTCACCCAGGGCTGTTAAAATTTGCCAGGCAGGAAGGCAGGAGCCTGCAGGTCTGACTTCCCCCTAGTCTCCTGTGACAATGCTCCAGGGAGCCAGGCTTCTTTTCCTTTTTCCTTTTAAAGATACAGCTAGCTATTAAATAAATAGTAAGTAAATGTCCCAAAAACAAACCCTAAAAGACTAACAAGTGTTGCTCCTGCAAGAGTCACTCAGTGTGCCCAGGAGGACACACTTTTACGTCTTCAAGCTGCAAGAGACTGGACACACTGGGGGGCTTCTGGGAGCTCCAGCTGGATATGTACTACAGAAGATTTGATTGGTCCAGTCTCCAGGCTGCAGTAGAAGGTGCACTACCCGATTGTGGAGGACTAAACTGGATATCCGCACAGGAACCCTAAACTCGACTCTCAAAAAGTCGAATCATATAGACCCATAGCTAGCATTCCTTTTCTAGCGAAAGTAATTGAAAAGGTAGCCCAAAGTCAAATACAGGATCACATCGACTCTGCATACCCTCTAGACTAATGCCAGCATGGCTTCAGGGAATTCCACGGTGTGGAAACCCTCCTCACAACCCTCTTCAACAACATCATCACAGGCATTGACAACATCCACCAAGGCTTTGTGCTTATTTTCCTGGACATTGCCGCTGCTTTTGACTCTGTACATCACGATCTATTAATAGGGCGGCTAAAAGAAAAGGGCATCAATGACAGTGCCCTGGCATGGTGCAGATCATACCTGGATCAGAGATGGCAGTATGTAACTTCAGGAACAGCAACATCCACACCTTTCCATCAAAAACAGGGTGTGCCACAAGGGTCATCCCTATCATCACTCTTATTCAACATATACATTCAGCCAGTCTGCAACATCATCAAATCCTTCAAGGTCGACTGTCTAATATACGCAGACGACATTCTCCTCTACATGCCTTTTTCCACACTCAACATGGATCTTTCACCGCTTACCAAATGCTTTGATGCAGTATCTGAATGGCTTCAATCCCAAAACCTCCGCATTCAGCACAGGAAAACGGAGGTTCTCTTCATCACTAAAGACCCATTGTTCACCCCTCCTTCTCAGTTAAAAGTGAAAGAAGCTGAGCTCCAAACAAAGCCTTCCATCCGCTACCTTGGGGTCACCTTAGACCAGCATCTGGACATGAAATTACATATATCCAACGTAGTTAGAGCGATTTATCTCAAAATCCGGACACTCCGCCACCTTCGCTCCTTGCTTGATCCTGAAGATTTCCGGACTATATTCTAAGCGTTAACTCTACTGCACCTTGACTACGCTAATGCTGTTTTTCAAGGCCTACCACACTCCACCTTAAACCCTTTGCAACTCGCCATGAACACTGCGGCCAGAGTCCTCTACGGAGCATCAAGAAGGGACCATGTAACACCTATTCTAAAACAGCTCCACTGGCTCCCCATACACGGGAGACTGTTCAAAACATTATTACTCACCTTCAAGGCTATCAAAGGCATCACCTCCTCCTCTCTAATAAACCTCATTCAGACCGCCCCACCAAACAGATCCAGGAGAACTATATCTACAAACTCACTCATAATCCCTAAGGCAGCAACTAAACGCTCACGAGCAATATCTAATAGGGCGTTCAGTTTCTATGCCCCTAAGTGCTGGAACACTTTACCACCTGAAATTCGGGCTATAACTGATCTAACCTCATTCAGGAAAGCCATCAAATCTCATTTATTCCCCCACTACTAACAGAACACCCAATCTCCTTCCTGACCTCCACCTCCCATTGAACACCCAGCTGATCTAAGAATAATACTGTTGTATATACTTTGTAAATTGTTCAGTTAAAATTCCCCCATGTATTTATCCAAGTTCTTCTTCCTGTTCAATGTAAAACCAAACAGCTTGTTGTATGGTCTTTTGTTATACTGTAAACCGTGCTGATCCCAAATAGTGCGGTATATAAGAGCTTGTAATAAATAAATAAAATAAATAAAAAAGGCAAAGCCTGCCTGCAACCAGAGAATGGGCCCCAAACCTTCACTGTGCAGCCCAGGAGGGTCCTCCTCTGGAGGGCACCGAGTCCCTGGGCCCATGTGCTCCACAAAAGGACTGAGAACGAGCCCAAAGCCCAGAAGCAGAGGGGAAGAAAGGTTTTCCAGACCAGTAAAAACAAAAGTCCTGAGACCCCCAGTGATCTGGTCAGCGCCCCCATGGTGGACAGGTGGAGGCTGATGAGAAAGGGGCACAACCCGCTTCACAGATCCCCTGGACCTGTCTTCCGAAAGGTGGCAAGATGTCATCTCACCCAGGTCTTTCACCAGCTTCTCCAAAATCGGCTCCAAAAAGCAGCTTCTCCTTAAATGTCAGTTGGGCTAACCGGGCTTTGAAAGAGGAGTCTGTGCCCAGTGCCGGAGCCAAATCCAACGCCATGACATTGTCAGGGCAGAAACTGAAATGTGAAGACTCATTCCTGCTTGTTCCTGGAGATAGCACAGTTACTTACCTGTAACAGGTGATCTCTGGGAACAGCAGGAATAAGTCTTCACAACCCACCCACCTCCCCTAGGAGTTGTATCTCTCTATCTTTCCTTTCCTCTCTCTCTCTTTGTCTCAGCTTAAAGCTCGAACTGGAGAGAGGCAGTTGGGAAAGGCGGGAAGGCAGCACGCAAGCGCTGTGGGATGCTCCCAAAAGCTTTCTTTCTGGACGCTGGGGAGCGTTCCCGCGCAGGCTCCGTCGGTACCGACGATACCCATATGTGAAGACTTATTCCTGCTGTTCCCAGAGATCACCTGTTACAGGTAAGTAACTGTGCTTTATTAGAGGAGAGCCAGGAGGCGATGTGAGAGACAATTATTGAACTGTGAGATATCTATGTTTACCGGAAAAGTATGGAAGAGAACAATGTCATCAATGTAGATGTAGGATGAGACTGGATACTGTTGGATTAGAAGTGGTAGAGGAGCGAGAAAGATGTTAAATAGCAGAGGGGAAAGAGCAGAGCCCTGGGGCACCCCGCATGCTAGAGGGAGAGGAGAGGAGGACTGATTGTTAGAATGGATAGTAAAAGAACGAGCTGTGAGGAAGCAACGAAACCATTGCCATACCGTACCCTGCAACCCAACATCATAAAGGCGAGAAAGAAGTCTGGTGGTCAATTAAGTCCAAATGCTGAGGATAGGTCCAGGGACACAGTGATATCTCCACAGTCATGGGCGACATGAACCTCATTTGACAGGGCCAGGAGAACAGTTTCTGTACTATGCCCTGACCAGAATCCTGCTTGCTGAGGGTGAAGGGTATTAGTGGCTTCCACATGAGACGCTAGTTGAGAAAATACAAAACGTTCCAATAGTTTGGCCAAAAAGGGGAGATTTGAAATGGGATGCCAGTGAGATAAAATGGAAGGGTCAAGTGAGGGCTGTTTTAGGAGAGGATGAACAATGGCAGATTTCCACAACAAAAGGGAAATGTATTTATTTATTTATTTAGACAGTTTTGTATACCGCCTTATCCTTCAATCAAAGCGGTCACAACACAATTGGGGGATACATTTAACACGCAGGGGTATGAGACACACACACTAATACTTACAGGGAACATGGGCAATGGAGGGTTAAGTGGCTTGCCCAAGACCACAAGGAGCATCTGTGGGACTAGAAACCCCAGTCCTTCCGGCCCAAGGTTGCTGTCCTCTAGTGGGATTTGAACCCCCGACCTTCCGGCCTGAAGTACCTTGCCCCAACCACTAGGCGGCTACTCCCTCATGACCGGAAGACAGACTAGTGTTTAAGATAGTTACAGTGATGGGCACTAATTGCAGAGAAGGCTCGGCCAGCCATCGAGATGGAATTGGGTCCAGCTGACAGGTTGTCTTTCTGGACTTAAAGTCTGAAGCAGTTCTGCGGAAGTAATGGTAAGAAAGGAAGACCAAGTATGAGCTAGCGCTAGATTAGGAGGGGAAGAAGGCAAATCAGCTAGTCCAGAAATGATCACCTCCACAGAGGGAGCGGATGAGGCAGGGGGTGAAGGGGAAGAGTGGGGGGATAAGGGTGAATGTGGAGGGTTAATAAAGGAGGAACGCAAGTTCTGAATTTTCTCGGAGAAAAAAGTAGCCAATATCGAAGGAGCAGGTACTGTGGTCTGCAAATTAGGAGTAGAGGTAGTGGAAGAGAGCTTGCGCAAAATTGAGTATAGCTGCCTTGAAGAATTAGCAGCCTCAGAAATTTCTGTGGCATAAAAAGAACGTTTGGCAGACTGAAGTGATGAGCGGTAATCAGAATACAATTGTTTGAACTGAGCCATTGTCTCGGGTGAAGGATGTTTTGACCAGAGACGCTCTACTTGTCGGAGTTGTGTACGTTGAAGACGCAGACCTGGATGGAACCATGGAGAAATGGACCTGTCGGTACGGCCTAGTGGAAGGGCGAAGAGGAGCCAGATTGTCCAAAGCATTGGTAAGAATAGAATTCCAGAGACAGACCTGAGTGTCTGGTGAGCGTGAGGCAAAATCTGAGGGGAATAGAGCTTGGGCAGGTGGAAAGGCACTAAGTTTTAAAGGGGAGATGCGACGCCGCAAGCAGGGGAGGGGCTGGGTCTTAGATGGACCAGCATTACCTGAGATTAAGCAAGAGACAGAAAGAGACACAAAAATGGTCAGACCAAGGAATGCAGTGGGTAGTAGGAACAGAGATTGTAGGGCACAAGGTGGAAGAAGTAAGAACTAAATCTAGGGTGTGGCCTGCATTGTGAATAGGGCCAGAGACATGTTGGCAAAGTGAAAGATTGTGGGGTTTATTTTATTTAATACTTTAACTTTTTTTGCATAAGCATGTAATAAAATATATCTGGGAGGTGGAATAAGAGGACTTTAGCCTAAATTCTCAAATATAAAGGAAAAAGTGACCCATTTAACATATGTTTCAGTGCAACAAGATATTCTACTACTACTAAGCATTTATAAAGTGCTATCAGGCACACGCAGCGCTGTACAATGAAAACATACAAGAGACAGTCCCTGCTCAAAAGAGCTTACAATCTAAAAAAAGAGAAAGCAAGAAAAGGAGAATAAGAACAGCAAAATCAAGAGCCAAAGGCACAGGCAAAAAGATAAAGATAAGCTTTTAACTTAAGTCTGAAGAGGGACAAAGAAGATGCCTGGCGTTAAAGACAAAGGAAGTTTATTCCAAGTGTAAGGTGCAGCAAGGTGAAACAAGCGGAATCTGGATTTGACAATAGAGAAGGGCATAGCAAGAAGCAACTGGGTAGAAGAACGGAGTTCATGAGGGGGGAAGTAGGGGGAAATGAGAGAAGAAAGGTACTGAGGAGCCACAGAGTGAATGCACTTATAGGTCAGAAAGAGAAGCTTAAAGTGAATACGGTAACGGATAGGGAGCCAGTGGGGAGATCTGAGGAGAGGAGTGATGTGGGCAAAATGAGACTGACGGAAAATCAAATGGACAGCGGAGTGCTGAATAGACTGAAGGGGGAAGAGATGAGACTGAGGGAGACCAGCAAGAAGCAGGTTGCAATAATCAAGACGGGAGGTGATTAGGGAATGAATGAGGGTTTTAGTAGTGAGCTCAGAGAAAGGGGTGGAGTTTGCCCATGTTGAAGAGAAAGAAGCGACAGGTCTTAGTGATGAGTTGGATATGAGAGGAGAAAGAGAGCGAAGAGTCAAAAATAACACCCAGATTGCGAGCAGATGAAACAGGTTGGAGAACAGATCCATCAACAGAGACTGAAAAAGGAGAAAAGGGAAATTTTAGGAAAAAAGAGAAGTTGTCTTGTCGATGTTCAATTTCAGGCGATGATGGAACATCCAAGCAGCAATGGCAGAGACAGCAAGAGATCCGGGACTGCAAAGCAGGAGAAAGATCTGGAGTAGAGAGAGATCTGGGAGTCATCAGCATAGAGATGATACTGAAAACCATGAGAGGAAATAAGCGCACCAAGGGATTGGGTATAAGAGAAAAAAGAAGGGGACCCAAGACAGAACCTTGGAGGACACCAACAGAGCGGGATAACAGAGGAGGAGCCACCAGAACATACACTAAAGGAGTGATGGGAAAGATATAAGGAGAACCAGGAAAGAACAGAGTCCCTAAAGCCAAGCGAGGACAAAGTGTCAAGGAGAAGATCATGGTCAACAGTATCAAAAGCAGCAGAAAGGTCAAGGAGAATAAGGACAGAGTAAAGGCCTTTAGATTTAGCCAGGAACAAGTCACTGGAGACTTTGACAAGAGCAGTTTCAGTAGAGTGCAAGGGACGAAAACCGGATTGTAAGGGATCGAGAAGAGCATGGGAAGAGAGGAAGTCAAGGCAACGGTGGTAAACCACATGTTCGAGCAGTTTAGAAATAAAAGGAAGGAGAGAAATGGGGCGATAATTAAAAGGACAAGAGGGATCAAGTGAGGGTTTCTTAAGGAGAGGCGTGACCACAGCATGTTTAAAGTCAGCCGGGACAGTAGCAGTGGAGAGTGAGAGGTTGAGAATATGAGAAATGGAGGAGACAACGGTAGAGGAGATAGAGGAGAGGAGATGGGAGGAGAGAGGATCAGTGGTGAGCTTGGAGGAGAGAAGAGGAGCAGTCTCATCAATAGAAATCATAGGAAAGGAAGAGAGGGAAGGATGAGAAGGGGGGGGGGAGATTGAGAACAGGAAGGGGAAATCAGGGATTTAGAGGGAATCTGGAGAGTGATCTTATGGATTTTATCATGGAAGTAATCAGCCAGGGTTTGGGCAGAAAGTGAAGGAGGGATCAGAGGCGGAGGCCCTTTGAGGAGAGAATTGAGAGCATTGAAGAGACAGTGAGGATCAGAGGCATGAGAATTAGTCAGGCGAACAAAGATATCCTTATCCTGCCTTATTAATGCCTTGCATTTGACTTGCCAGTGCTTGTGCTGTTTCCAGGTTTCGTCGTTTGGCTCTTTTTTCCATTTCCTGAAAGATGCTTTTTTGGCAACAGCCGCCTCTCTGACCTCACCTTTAAGCCACGCTGGCAGTTTTTTGGACTTCCTTGATTGTGATTGGAGACATGAGCACTGCTCACATTCTCCTGCCTGTCTGCTTCCATTTTTCGAAATGGTGGTGCTAACCCTACACGGTGCATTCTGGGATGCACAGGGGATCAGTCTGTCAAATAAAACAAAAATAGTCTTATTTGGCACTGATTGTGCAGTGCATCATGAGACTAACAGTGTAGGGGTCACCCAGTTCCTGACCCTGTACTGTGTCTCGAGAATGCACCATGGAGGGTGGGTGGTCAATCTGATTAAGACAATTTTGATCTTTACATTGAACCCCTATCCTCTACAGCAAGTTATAGGCAGCACGTCTGCCTCCCATCACATGCAAGGTACTGCAGGGAAGTGTGTGGGAGGTTTGAGCGGGTTGGGTGGCAGCACAGGTCAGACTAAGAATTGATATGCCATCTTTCAAGCTAGTGGTTCTTCAGGGAGGGTGGGTGGACACTTGGCTGACACTGTGTTTTGGAGGGGATTGTGAGGGGTAGGGATCACTGGGGCCACCAATATTTGTGTCAATTGGGGAGTTGTGGGGTGAGACTGGGGCAACCAGGTCTACTAAAGATATTTTGAGGGGATTGCAGGGGTGGAGGGTTTGGAGCATGTTGGCAGGTTAACGGGGGAAGTCTGGGCCTGTTTGGATCATATGAGGTAATGTTAAACTTCAGCTCAGATGATCCTTTCTCTTCCTACTATATCACTACACCTGCCCAGAGCTGTTGTAAACATGGCAGTATGAAGAGCAAAAAAGTTTTCAGCAGTGGTTTTGCTGAGAATTTTACTGCACCACCTTGCTTTCTGCATCGCAGATCAAGACTAGCATGGGACAATCTCTAGCAAAAACACTGTTCCATATCGTCCTGCTAGACCAGCGAGTTGTTCCCCTACCAGCAGATTGTTGGAGACACAGAACCAATGAAAATCCCAGGTTTCAATGAAATCCCTCCCATGCCTTTATTCACCTCAACCACCAGAGGGCTGCTCTTTATTTCTTTTTCTCCAGCAGATGGTGGATGGATTTTCTCCTTTGCTAAAAAAATCTGAAGATTGAGAGGAAAAGATGGATTAAACGCTTGTGAATGACCATCTTGAGGGTGACTCTTGCTTGAGCACAACGTGGGAGGCGCCACTAGACTGCGGTCTTTTCAGTAGCCATAGGAGGAGGGAAAATTGGTTCGGCTCCACGTGCTTAAGAGCCTGTTGAGCAGCCCGAAATTGGAAGGACAGTAGTAGTAATAGACTTAAGAGTGCAGCAGCTTCATACAACCTCAGTGCTCCCTCCCTCTCTCCTCTGTCCCTCCTGCTCTCTTATCTCTCCTGATGATTGCAGAAGGCGCTCTGTTCTGCCTACCAGTCATCTTACAGTAGTGGCCAAAAAATTAAGGCAGGTATCTTTTTCTACAATTTGTTAATGTACTGTGGAGATGTCACACATGCTTACCTATTTAACCAGCAGGGCGATTAGTCACACCATAAGTCTGGCATCCATTTTAGTTTACTTACACTCCGTAGTAGGCTTCTTGGATGACGTTTTGAATTTTTACAACTAGGAAAAGATTGAAAGTTACATGTAAAATATACAATCAAGATGGGTAGAAAGTGTGATCTTAATGACTTTGTAAAGGGACAAGTTGCCACACTCCATGCTGAAGGATATTTGCAATGTGCTATTGCAAAACATTTGCATATATCAAGGTGTGCAGTTCAGAATGTTCTGAAATCAGGTGGCCGTACACGTCGTTCGAAATGTGGGCGCAGACAGATAACTACTGGACAAAATGACAGATTCCTCAAAAGCATTATTACATCTAGTCCACATACTTCATCTCAATGTGTGGCTCAGTTAGCTAATGATCGAGGAATAAAGATAAGTGCCAGATCTGTCTGACGACGGCTTGTGGATTAATTCAAACCCGTGGCCAGAAGACCTGCCAAGAAGCCTATGATGACCAGGAAACAAATTGCTGCCCGCATACAGTTTTGTAGCAAGATGAAAGACAAATCTGCTGAATGGTGGGAGAGGGTAATGTTCACAGATGAAAGTACATTTCAGCAAGTACGTGAGAGTGGTTACAACTACATCCGTCGACCAGCAGGCGAGAGACTAAATCCGAAGTACATGATCAAGACTGTTAAACACCCACCATCGGTCATGGTATGGGGTGATATCTCAAATGGACAATGTGGCCTGCACATTTTTGAGAAAGGTGAGAGAGTAAATGCTGCAAAATACATGTCTGTGCTGAATAGTAAAGTTAAAATACACATGAATGTGTCTGGCACAACTATATTTCAGCAGGACTCGGCACTGTGCCACACTGCAAAAACAATCAAAAAATGATTCGTGGACAAGATTGAACTGCTACCAAGTTGGCCATCAAACTCTCCAGATCTCAATATAATTGAAAACTGTTGGAATCTTATGAAGAAAAAGGTGGCAGCACACTGTCCAACTTCAGAAGCAGATTTAAAGGACATACTCAAGCATGTATGGGTCAACGAAATCACTCCAGCATACTGTAAAACGCTAGTTAACAGTATGCCTACAAGAATCCAGGCTGTGCTGAAAAATCATGGATACCCTATCAAATATTGACACATATATATTGTTTCCTGAATAAAAAAAGACGACACATCTCTGGTTCTTAAAGCTTTTGACTATGAAAGTGACAATAACACGTACTTTTCTAATAAAATTCTGATATTTTGGACTCTGTCTTAATTTTTTGGCCACTACTGTAAATGCAATGCTGCAAAGCCAGTAAAACGGCACGGATTCTCCGCTTGGGGCTCTTGGGATGAGTATCAAGGCTTGACCTTATTGTCCTTGTTGGGGGTTCCTGATTCCATCTGCCTGGGATGCAATTTGGGGTGGACCACACTGACCATTGGCATGGTGTGGGGGTTTCAATCTGTTTTCTGCATGCATTAGTAGCGTTTTTCTCCTATTGAGTGCCTGGTGATCGCATGGTCTGAACACGCATTTCGTCTAAGTGGCAAGAGCATGTGTTTCTACCCTAGCGCAATTAATGCATGCCTTTGGTTCTCCACAACCTTAACACATACTGTTTTGATACCTGCTTTAACTCTGTTTTCTTCGAGGAAATGTTGTTTGATCTGTGGCAAGTGAGGTGCCTCATCTCCAGATTCTGGGCTCTGCTCTTCTTGCATGGCACCTTCTGAGTCATCCCTGGGGAACCTACTCCTCTCTACTGAGGATGAGGTTACTCTGGCCTTGCCTACCTCAGGGCAGTAGCAGCAGGTGACTGATGGAATTATGGATAAGTATATCTAGCCGGCTGGAGGGCCTGGCGACCGTGGTGTGAACTACTCCTCATCCTCTAGGGGTTCTGTGGCAGCTGTGCCCCTGGGATGGGGTAATTTCAGAGGAGAGCTTCAGGACTCCAGATTGTTCTCCCTGGAATTCTTCTCTTTTTTTGCAGTAAGCCTGGTCCTTTTGGCATGGAAATTCAGACCCTGCAGCCTCAGGATGCCTCTGGGCGCAGACTGATGTGAAGGAGAAAGAGTGGAAGCCTTGTTCGTTTGCCTTTGGCTAAGTGTCCCTGGTGATAGGGCACTTCCTGAAGATGAACAGCTGGGAGCTGTTCGAGATACTAACTATTACTTGGATTCAGATGGCTCGGTACTGGGCTCTGACCTGGATGAAGATGTATACTCACCTTCAGAAGAGACCAGAATGATCTGCCAGGGTCTCATCTGCCTTGAATTGGATGGATGCTCCGGCACAGAGCAGAAACTGAAGGTGCACCTGCCCCTTCAAGGGCTGTGGAAATTCACTTCTGTCTTCCCATTCCCAGATGTGATCAAGGATATAATCTGATCTGAGTGAGACTCTTCCAACTTACCACCTAAGGTGTTAAGAGTGTGTAAGAAGATCTATGCCCTCTTGGAGGAGGAGTATTAAGTTGTTTGGTATTCCCAAGGTGGACGTACAGGTCACAGCAGTTACCAGACGGACCATCATTTCTGTGGAAGATTGATCAGCCTTGAAGGATTTTCTGGTCTGTAAAATGGACTTGTTGAAGAGCCAGTTTGCTGTGGTGGCTGCTATTCTGTAGCTGCTTTACCCGACAGCAGCCCGCATTGCTCAGCAGCTCCCCTGATCGGGGTAGAGCGCCTGAGCGGGAAATCCTCTTGCTCAGAAGCTCCTGCCCAATCGGGGCAGTGGGAGCAACACAGCCACCAGCACAGACACAGATAAAGCGGCGCCCCAGCAGGGCACGCCCGCGCCTGAGGACCTCGCCAGAGGGCCCTTTGGCGTGGCCCTTAGGCGCGGCACAGAGGTTCGCACAAGCAGAAACAAAAGAAAAAGAACAGAACCCACTGAAACCACACAAACAACCCCGTAAACAACAAAAAGCAACATAACCCGCAGAAATCACCACAACAAACTGAAGAAACCACAGCAAAAACAACCGTGGAACCACAGCAACAAAGGCCTAGCCACGAGAACAGCCCGACCAAACAAGGCATCCCGGCAGGAGTCCTTGTGCAAGCAGTAATGGGCTGTAAAAGGTATGAACCGAGGCCCAGGTGGCCGCTCGACAGATTTGGTCGATAGACACAGAGTTCAGATGAGCCATAGAGTTTGCCATGGCCCTCACATTGTGAGCTGTGACATGGCCCTCCAGAGAAAGGTTCTTACTCTGGTAAGCGAAAGAAATACACTGAGCAATCCAATTGGACAGAGTTCTCTTAGAGACTGGAAGTCCCAAATGAGAAGGATCAAAAGCAATAAAGAGTTGAGAGGACTTTCTATGTTGCTGTGTCCTTTGTAAGTAAAAAGCGAGCACTCTCTTACAATCCAGGGTATAGAGATTCCTCTCTGCACTTGGATGAGGACCTGGAAAAAAGACAGGTAAATACACCTCCTGGTTCAGATGAAAAGGTGAGACCACTTTAGGCATAAAGTGTGGATTAGTCCTGAGGACTACCTTGTCATGATGGAACCTTGTATAAGGAGGATTAGCCACCAAGGCCTGCAGCTCACTGATGCGGCGAGCTGAGGTGACTGCAATGAGAAAAGTAACCTTCCAGGAAAGAAATTTCAAGGAGGTAGTGGCTAAGGGTTCAAAGGGTGGCTTCATAAGCTGGTCAAGAACCAAATTCAAGTCCCATGCCACTGTAGGTGGTCTAATGGGAGGTTTAGTTAAAAGAAGGCCTCTCATGAATCTTGCAATAAGAGGATGAGAGGAAATAGGCTGTCCATTGAGCAGCTTAAGGGATGCTGCAATAGCACTCAAATGGACTCTTACTGAATTCATTTTAAGGCCTGCATGGGATAAATGCAGCAAATACTCTAGTAAAGAATTCAGAGGTATTGCAAAGGGGTTAAGACCCTTCTGTGCACACCAAATGGTAAACCTTTTCCATTTAAAAGCATAGGAACATCTAGTGGAAGGCTTTCTGGAAGCATGGAGGATATCCTTCACCTGCTGAGAAAGATGCAAATCTTGAAGGTCTAGGCCTTCAGCAACCAGGCTCTGAGATGAAGAGACTGGGGATTTGGGTGCCACAACGTTCCCTCCTCCTGGGACAGGAGGTCTGGAGCAGATCCCAAGTCCAGGGAGGGAGCTTGAGAGAGATGCAGAAGTAGAGGGTACCACACCTGGCGTGGCCAATGTGGTGCTATGAGGATCATAGACCCCTTGTCTCTCTGAAGTTTGAACAGTGTCTTGGGAATTAGGGGAATGGGTGGAAAGGCATAGAGGAAGTCTTGCCCCCAATGAAGGAGGAAGGCATCCCTGGCCTGAACTCCCTGACACGGAATCCTGGAAGCGAAACGGGGAAGTTTGGCATTCCACGGACTTGCAAACAGGTCTATATGACCGGGGTTCCCCAAATTCGGAAGATCCTGGCTATCTGGTCCCCATGGAGGGACCATTCGTGTGGAAGCAGAACTCGACTGAGTCTGTCTGCCCAAGAGTTTTGAACCCCTGGAAGATACACTGCCATGAGATGAATTTGATGCTCTCTGTCGAAGGCCCACAATCTCAAAGCTTTGTTGCAAAGCGACAGAGAGCCAGTCCCGCCCTGCTTGTTCACGTAGAACATGGCTACTTGGTTGTCCGTGTGGATGAGGACTGTCTTGTAGCTGAGCAGGGTGTGGAAGACTCAGAGCTAGAACAATTGCTCTGAGCTCCAAGAGGTTGATATGTAGAGATGTCTCTTGTGGAGACCAGATGCCCTGGGTGGAGAGATCTTGTAGATGAGCTCCCCAACCCTTTGGAGAAGCATCTGTTGTAAGGATTGCTTGGGGTAGGGAATGTTGAAAGGGGGACCCCAGCAACAGATTTTGAGTGGACCTCCACCACTGGAGAGACCAGAAGAGGCGACTGGAGGTTGCTATTTTGTCTGACAGGCATCCTGATGCCTGGGTCCATTGGTTGGACAGAGTCCACTGAGCTGCCCTCATGTGAAGGCGAGCGTAAGGAACCACATGCATGGTGGATGCCATGTGGCCTAACAGTTGTAACATTTCTCGAGTAGTTAAATGAGACTTTAACTGAATTTGTGAGGCTAACTGCACCAAGCGTAGGCAACGGGCCTGGGGAAGATAGGCCTTGGCAGTTGTGGTATCCAGCAAGGCCCCTATGAACTCTAGTGACTGAGTAGGGGTGAGATGGGATTTTGGGATGTTTATTACAAGTCCCAGATACTGAAGAACATGACTTGTGCAGGCTAGGGAAGTCTGGGCCTCTGACTGGGACGGAGCTCGGATGAGCCAGTCGTCTAGATATGGGAATACAAATATTCCTAGAGTGCATAGAAATGCAGCTACTACTGCCATGCATTTTGCGAACACTCTTGGAGCAGAGGCCAGACCGAAAGGAAGCACTCTGTATTGGTAGTGCTTTCCTTGATAAAGGAACCGAAGGAACCTTCTGTGTGTTGGATGGATAAGGATATGGGTGTACGCATCCTTGAGATCTAGAGAACAAAGCCAATCCTGACTCTGAAGGTATGGAAGGAGAGCACCGAGAGAAATCTTGAATTTCTCCTTGCATAGAAACTTGCTCAATTCTCTGAGATCTAATATGGGTCTGTAGCCCCCTGTTTTCTTTGGGATAAGAAAATAGGGGGAGTAGAAACCTGAGCCCTGTTGAAGAAGGGGTACTTCTTCTATTGCCCTTTGGGCAAGAAGGGTAGCAATCTCCTGACCCAGGTCGAGGAGAGATGTTGGAGAATTGAACTGTCTCACCATGGTGTGAGGAGGAAGGTTTAAGAAATGAAGCTTGTACCCCTCCCTTATGATGGAGAGGGTCCATTGCTCTGCCGTGACTTGTTCCCATCTGGGAGCAAAGTTGGCTAACCTTCCTGGAATGGTGAGAGGCTCTGGTTCTTCTAGAGCCAGAAAGGCTAAGTTCTCTAGATGTAAGTCAAAGGCCCTGAGGAGGCTGAGGCTGTTGGGCCGTAGCAGTCCTTGCAGCCTTAGGCTTGGCTTGTTTAGGTTGTTGCTGACGCTTTGCAGCAAAACGACCTGCAGAAGATGCCTGCTGACCATAAAGAGGATAATATTTCCCCTTTTTGGTAAAGAAAGCCTTTTTGAATAACCTTTTTCTAACAGGAGCAGAAGTAGACTCAAAGTCTATCTAAGGCAGAATTCTCAGCATTCATCTGAGTGGCCTTTGCTTGCCAATCCTTGCCAAAAAGGTTTTCACCTGTACAAGGAAGATTTCCTAATCCATCCTTGACCCAGGGTTCCAAATCAGAAGCTTGTAACCAAGCAACTCTGCATGCACCTATGGCAATAGCCGAGGCTCTGCTGGCACACTCAAAAGAGTCAAAGGCTGCACGGTTGGAAAATTTGGAAACATCCTGGGCATGTTTAAGCCAGGTGAGAAACTCTTCCCTTTTATCTTCTGAGATAAAAGGAGATAAAGTTTGCAGATGATCTGTAACTTCCTTTAGAAACATCCCCATATAGAGACTATAGGAGTTGATTCTGGCAGCAAGCATATTGGCCTGGAAAATTCTTCGGCCAAAAGCATCCAAGGTTCTGCATTCTCTTCCTGGAGGATTAGATGAGTGTCTTTTTGAACTCTTTATCTTCTTCATAGCAGACTCCACCACAATAGAGTGGTGAGGAAGCTGAGTCTTATGAAAGCCAGGACAAGGAGGAACACGGTACATGGTGTCCAACCTACGAGAATGAGGGGAGATAGTGAGAGGTGTCTCCCATATGCCCAACATGTGATCATAAAGGATCTCATGAATTGGTAAAGTAGCTGCCTCTTTAGGAGCCTTAGGATACTGTAAAATATCCAATTTTTTGGCTCTAGGCTCTGATTCAGGTGCCACTGAAATGGAGAGGCCCCTGGCCACTTCCCTAATGAAGTCTTGAAAAGACAAGTCTTCTGGAGGAGACATTCTTCTTTTTGGAGAAGAGGGCTCCTGAGGAAGGAGCACCGATGCTTCGACAGAAGCCTCTGATTCATCAGAGTCTTCGGAGGAATCGAAGTATTGCCTGTCTGGATGCTCCTGCAGAGCCCGATACGCATACCGAGTGGTATCGACATCAGGAGTGATCGGTACCGATGGGCATCACAGAACAGGGTACCGCTGCAGTCGACACCGAAGCAGATGTCGATGCAATCGGTACCGGCACCGGAACCGATATCAGTGCCGGAACCGGTACCGACAACGGAGTCTGTTGCGGTACCGGAGGCATTGCAGCTTGTATGAATGCCGTAATGGCACGCTGCATGGTCAGAATATTCTGATCCATTGACGCAACCAATGTCTGGATGTCGGTACCAGTGGAAACCACCGGTACCCCAGAACATGGCAACAGGTGATCGGTCGAGGCCGAGCCATCGATGTCAACCTGTAACCCCATAGATGAAGCTTTGGAAGCCGGAGCTTCCCGCCGGGGTGGGGTCCTCGAGAGCAAGCCCGGAGGCATCTCGATACTTAGAGGGAGATCTACCCTTCGAGGACCTGCTGGACTTGTGTTTGGTTACCTGAGATCTATGGGAGGAAGCAGCAGCCCTGGAAGATGTCGATGCCACTGAAGCTGCATCAGAGGGAAACAGGGTACTGAGCTTGGCCGCTCGATTGTCGACCTCTTTTAGACATCATGGAACAGGACTCACAATCGGTGATGGAGTGGTCAGGACCCAAACATTTTAGACACCAGTCATGGGTGTCGGTGATAGAAAGAGTACTGCTGCACTTCGTGCACTTTTTAAACCCGGAAGCGGGCTTTTCCATGAGGAAAAATTTTCCTAGGCCTAAGGCCCAAAAGGAAAAAATGCACAGAAGTGGGAAACGGTAGGTTTTTTTTGTTTTTTTTTTAAGAAAGAAAGAAGAAAAGACCGGCGGTACCGGTCTGATGTCGAAGAAGACAGACGCGTGACCAAAGAAATAAAAGAAAATAAAGAACTTCTTCAGCGGTGACAGGAACACGACCTGCTGGCTCTGCGGAAAAGAAGAACTGGAGAGAGGCGGTTGGGAAAGGCGGGAAAGTAATGCGCAGGCGCTGTGGGATGCTCCCAAAAGCTTTCTTTCTGGACGCTGGGGAACGTTCCCGCGCAGGCTCCGTCGGTACCGACGATACCCATATGTGAAGACTCATTCCTGCTTGTTCCTGGAGATCCTTCATTTGAACCCTTCTAAATCCACAGCCATGTGGGTCTCTTTGGGTACTCATTGCACCTCAAATCAACCTCACTCCTCTCTCTCTCTCCTTCCTTCTGATACTTAGGTGTAACTTTAGATTCCTCTCTCTCCTTCCACAACCATGTATCCTCTCTTACTCGTCGTCCTCTCTGCTCTGCGACAAATCAGGGCAGTTCATTCCCTTCTCCCTTCCTGTTCAGTGATCACTCTAGTTTTGGCCTTGGTCACAAGTAGACTAGATTATTGCAACGTGGTTCTAGTTAACTTACCATCCTATCAGCTCCAGCGCCTACAGCGATTACAAAATACGGCAGCCCGTCTTATTACACATGCTCGGCGGTTTGATCATGTCACTCCTCTCCTCCTCCGCCTTCATTGGTTGTCACTCCGCTATAGATTTCAATACAAATTTCTAATTTTGACACACAGGGCCATCCATACATCAAACCCACTACTTAGCAAATCTCATTTTTCTTCATACACCATACCGTCAACTTCACTCCTTACATGCTAACCATTTGTCTTTACCTTCTCCCTCTCAGGCTCATTTAGAACAGACTCACTCTGCCTTTTTTTTCTCAGCCCTTCACTCTGGAATGCCCTACCATCTTCCCTTCTGCCTAGAACCCTCATACCCAAAGTTTAAAGAATTGTTAAAAACCCACCTGTTTCAACAGGCTTTTGACCTCCCTTGTGATTCCCCTCACCTAAATATTATTTTCTTTGTCTATTACGTTGAATTTTACTACTGCTTCTATTTCTTTCCTATATTGCTATGGTGTTCCTTTTCCTTTTTCTATAGCGTAGACATGTTTATTGTAAACCCTCTAATGTCTTGACAAGGGCGGTATATAAAGTGTAGAAATAAAGATAAAGATAAATACTTATCCCCACATCTTCCCTTCTCATCCAATAAAATCATACAATCACCACAAATTTCTCTTACCCACCCACCATAAACCATCAAATGCTCTCTCATCCCTATTTACTCCACCTCCACTCAAAAGTTATGTAGCTGCTAGTTAAAGAAGGACCCAAATGTCTGAACAAATAGCCATGTCCTCATCTGCTTCCAATAAGTAAGATAGTTAACTACTGTCAAAGTTCCAAGGGGAACTATTCTAACCTGATCACAAGTCACTGAAATTAATATCCTGCCATCTAGAGTATACACTTATGACAACATAATACAAATATTTTTTCAGAGAAATACTATAGGACCTTACAGTCAAATTAGGCCTTATGAAAGTCTGCTAACAGTTGGCTGTATTATTTAAACTCTTCCTCAATTATTAAAAAGCATTACTCAACTGAAAAAAAAGGGATTCTTTCCGGATGTTTCAGTTAACTAAAAACTCCGAAAAATGGTATACATGAGCTTACAAAACTAAGAAGGCAATAAAGAAAACAAGAAAAAAGTGGAGGCTAAAAGAAGAAAAAACTCTACCATAATTTACTTAATAGTTACAAAGTCAATTATTAAAACAAAAATGGATTATCACACCAAAATACTAAACTGTTCCCTTAATTGTCCAAGAGAGCTGTTTTCTAAATAAGATCACTTACCAAGACAAACCAAACTGAGTCAGAAATATGTATCAGCCCACAAACATTATAGCCAATTACTTTGCATCCAAGCTTAAAGATAAAAACTCTAAACATACCACCTTCTCCCTAGATTACCCAGCAAATCTCAAATGGGATTCTTTCTACCCAATAGTTGAAAAACACATGCTAAACATCATAATCATCAATACCACAACCTCCCCCTTGGATCCATACCCAGTATCATGGATCTAATCCACAAAATCAGAACTTGCCCCATACATCCTACACATTAACCACCAAACTCTATCCCACAGCATCATGCCCACAGACCTCAAAACTTCATCAATCCGCCCTATACTTAAAAACAAGACACTCAATGAACAAGACCCAAGTGCATACAGACCCATAGCCAGCTTACCTTTTATTGACAAAATAGAAAGTCATTCAACTTCAACTCGAAGATTACATTGACCTTAATGCCCCAATAGACTCCCACCAATTTGGATTTCAGCCATTTCACGGAGTAGAAACCTTGCTGATAACATTAATGGACACCTCATCAGAGGCATAGATAATCCTAACCATGCATTCATTCTTCTTTTCATTGACATAGCTTCAGCATTTGACATCAATCATGACACCCTCATTTCAAGATTATCAGAATTAGGATTAGGAGGCAAGTCTTACATTGGTTCAAATCATACATCTCAAACTGAAAACTGAGTACAAATAGGCCAAAACACATCAACCATTCCACCAAGACCAAGGAATACCTCAATGTCCAGCTCTCTCCACCCTTCTTTTTAACATATACCTGCAACCAATAACCAACATTTTCTGAAAATTTCATATTGGATATTACATCTATGCTGACAACATTATGTTGTCCCTCCACATAGACAAACAATCCTACTCTTTCACAAGCTTTCAGACTGCATTAATGAAATGGAATCATGGCTAAAAGGCAACAACTTAATGTTAACTACAAAAAAACAGAAGCCCTATACATTTTGAGAAATCAAAACCATATATCCCTTCAATCCATCACGATTAATAATGTACTTCCTGTCAAAGAGGTGAAATACCTCGGCATAATACTGGAACAATCTCTCCCCCATATAAAACAAACAGCAAGAACTCTTTAAGCTAAAAACTATCCAACATTTAAGACCTCTGCTAGACATCAGTGATTTCAAATCTGTAGTTCAGGCCCTCATATCACACTGCATTTTGACTACTGTAATAGTCTATCACTGGGTCTGCCAATCAAAAACACAAACATACTTCAGAGAGCTCAAAACATCACTGCCAGAATAGTTTCCAAGGCCCACCTTACCGATCATATAACACCCATCCTATATAACTTACATTGGCTCCCAGTTCTAAGCCGAATAAAATATAAGCTACTAATTGTAACATTTAAATTAATCAAAAACATTTCCCTGTCTTTTCTATCAACCCTCCTCCACACAACCAGAATTCGCAGACAAAATGCTAGCAACTCCCTTGTAATCCCCCATTCTATCCGCAAGACAAGACAGACTACAAAGCTCCGGAGCCTTCAACATATAATGCCCCCAACCTCTGGAACACGCTACCTTTCACACTTTGCACAAAGACCTCCAGACATTTAGGAAAGACCTCAAAACATACCTCTCTTCTACTCATTACAGAAACTCAGATTTGAACTCAAATATAGATGTGTCCTCACAAACATTGACCATGCACACCCCTGAATTACACCCACCTTCAACAATCTCAAACTCAACGTAATTTTTTAACCTGAAATTTTATACATAGTTTATTATCGTCTAAGTTTGTAGCCAAATATATATCCTAAACTGTTTTGTTACTCCCAAAAGGTAACTATGTCAAAAATTTAAACCATTGTTCTTTGTAAAATGTTCTGTTATATGTAAACCGCCCCTGATCTTTGGAAGAGGCGATATAGAAAAATAAAATAAAATAAGGGACAGGTAGGTTTATGAATGAGCCACATCTTAATGCACAAACATTACTTGCTTCTATATTCTTCCACTTTCTCCATTAATGAGCAGTCTTCCTTATTTGCAAATAGTTCAAATGACAAAATTTGGTAATGAGAGAATGCAGTCACTGATATGGATGGGAAAACGTATTGATGGAAGGACAGACTAGATAGGCCATGTGGTCTTTTTCTGTCATCATGTTTCTAGACATTCACAATGCTGTATGACTGTCCCAGATTCAAGGAAATTACAGTCTAACCAAGACGAGAGACACTGTCTAAAGGATATGAAAATAGGAAATGTGACTGGTTTATGTTTATGTTTTATTGTATTTGATAAAAACCGCCTTTCACAAGAACCAAAGTGGTGTACAATTAAAAATTCAATAAAAGCAGGCAGAGGCCAGCGAAAAGGAAAAGAAATACAATATTTGACAGGACAGCAGAAAAAATCAGGAGAACAAGACAAGACGTAGACAAAAGGTAAGCTTAGGAAAGAACAGGACTACTGTTCAAATGGTCCAAAACAAGGGGCAATAACAGACATTGACCAGTGCATAACAAAAGCCCTTAAGAGATACTTCCTTTAGACATACAACAGTTGGTATGACCAGGAAAACTATTAAGCAGCATTATTGCTGCTGGATCCAAGATGGCTAAATGCTAGCAGGAGCTGCTGGCTCTTTTCATATTTAGGTTCTAATGGCAAATATGAAGGCTTTGTAGTCTAACTTCTGAAGTCAGTGGGCTTCTCCATAAGGCATATGGGACAGATTTAAAGATCTCAATATGTATTACTTTGGACAAAAGGCAGGAGATATGATAGACACTGAAATAGGGAGGCGTGGTCTAGTGGTTGGGGCAAGTTACCTCAGGCCGGAAGGTCAGGGGTTCAAATCCCACTAGAGGACAGCAACCTTGGGCCGGAAGGACTGGGGTTTCTAGTCCCACAGGTGTTCCTTGTGGTCTTGGGCAAGCCACTTAACCCTCCATTGCCCATGTTCCCTGTAAGTATTAGTGTATGTGTCTCATATCCACGCATGTTAAATGTATCCCCCACAATTGTGTTGTGACCACTTTGATTGAAGGATAAGGTAGTATACAAAACTAAACAAAAAAATAAATAAAATACCTCTCTGGCACAAATGAACAGGAAGCGAGCCTCTTTCAATTGAAAGAAAGCTCTATAATGAGGGGGCATGGGATGAAGGTGAAAAGGTATAGTCTCAGAAGTAATAAGTGGAAATATTTCTTTATGGAAAGAGTGGTAGATGTGTGGAACAGTTTCCCAAGCGCAGGTAGTAGAGACCAGGACAGTATCTGAATTCAAGAAAGCATGAGACCAACACAGAACATCTCTAAGGGGGGGGGGGAGACTATAGTAGTTGGTATGGAAGGGCAGACTGGATAGTTCTTTTTCTGCCATCATGTTTCTATGATTTTATGTTTCTATGAAGAGTTTGTCAACTGTTAAGTCTTCCCCTTGCTATGGAATTAACTGGTGCTGTCCCAGCTGACAGTGTATAAGCTACAAAACTGTCCCACTGCAGAGAGATCGAGTGGAATAACTCATCTGATGTTTTCTGAGGAGCAGGTGTTCCCAGTCTCCCTTCTCTTGAAAAGTCTGAGGCCAGTTCAATGGATGTATTGAATGCATCAGGTTCAGAGGCAAATTAAGGGTACCAGCCACTGATGAGGGAAGCTGCTGGGATTTCTTAAGACCCAAAGTGGTTTATTCTGGCTGTGCTCAATTACCAGGAGTGATGTCTTCCAGAATGAGCCCAAAGCAGACTCCCTCAGCCAAGCTATTACAAGAGTCTTGCTAGTCATGAATACATAATTTCAGTCAAAACTGAACTATTTCTGAGAATTTGGTGATTAACAAATGAGACTTGGAGGGGACCCCCTGTTGAGAGGATTTTGAAAGTCTTTTCTCACTTGGAAGAACTTGTTACTAAACTGGGCATCAACATGAAATAGTAATTATATTTGAAAACAGGGTTCAAGATTGTGAACAAAGGTAGAAAAATGTTCTTAAGATAGTAGAACCTCTTCTAATTTAGCTCTATCTGATGAACTTCCTAGATCAACTTGCTACTACTAAAATTTGGAATAATGAAGACTTTATAGTGTCAGAACATTAGACTATCAATTTTCCTAAATTAGAACATGTATCCTGCTACAAATGTATTCAAGTTATCTGCATGAGATTTTGGAGGTTCCAGACTTCTCTTCCTCCAATTCTATCTGCATATTATTTGCCTAATAAAAGAACTCAAGTTCTTATAGGGTGGATTAAACCTGAAACCTTTTTTTGTGGGGTAAATATTTTATCTGCAGATTTATCTAGCCTATTCCAAGAACCTTTGGGAAAGCAGTTTATCGGTTACTATATCATTAATCTAATCATGAAAGATTATTGCAAATGTTTGCAATTCCTTGGTTGTGTTATTAGAATGTTTGCAGATGTTTCTTTTCAAACAAGCTCAAAAATGTCAGTTTCTTGCTCTAAGATCGCAAATTCAGGCATTACGAGTCACCTTTATATAGTTATCCTTATAAATTTAAAAGATACCATTCTAACGCATGTGTTCTCTTTTTTAATTTGATCAATTGAAAGCTTTATTTATTTATTTATTTTAAACAAAATAAAATTGAGGAACACGGTTGGTTGATATCCCTGATGGATATTTGATCTTGTATTGATATTTTCTTCCCCCCCAACCCACCCATTCTTGAATGCCCTCTAGCGGTAGTAGACTTAGCATTACATATTTATTTTCTGCCATATGATTAAGTGATTATAGTTTCAGGAGAGCATCACCCTGGTGTGGCAGGAAGTGATCCTGTAACTAGGACCTGTCTTCCAGGTGATGTAAAACCCTCTTGCACCAAGGAAGTTTCTCCAGGGCCATGTGTCCATGAGGGAAGGGTTAGAACAGCCGTTATAGTTGGTGATTCGATCATTGGGCATGTAGATAGCTGGGTGGCTGGTGGACGTGAAGATCGCCTAGATAAGGTCTTAGATAGTGCTGGGGAGGAGTCTGCTGTCTTGGTACATGTCGGTACCAATGACATAGGAAAATGTGGTAGGGAAGTTCTGGAGGCTAAATTTAGGCTTTTAGGTAGGAAGCTGAAATCCAGAACATCCAGGGTAGCGTTCTCCGAAATGCTTCCCGTTCCACGTGCAGGACCCAAAAGACAGGCAGAGCTCCGGAATCTCAATGCATGGATGAGAATGGTGCAGAGATGAGGGTTTTGGATTTGTTAGGAACTGGGGAACATTCTGGGGAAAGGAGGGGCTCTTCCGAAGGGATGGGCTTCACCTTAACCGGGATGGAACCAGGCTGCTCGCATTAACCTTTAAAAAGGAGATAGAGCAGCTTTTAAACTAGATAATAGGGGAAAGCAGACAGTCGCCCAAGAGCAGATGGTTCGGAAGAATATATCCTTGAAGGATACCACCAAAAGCAGAGAGGTTCCAAAAAAGAGTAAAGTAGCCCAAATGCCCTCGTGTATGGAGCAGACAGAGCTTAAAGATCCCAAATTACCCATGTCTACCAATAGCCAAATTAATATGAATAAAATACAGTCTCTAAAATGCTTGTATGCAAATGCTAGAAGTCTAAAAAATAAGATGGGAGAGTTAGAATATATAGCACTAAATGAGAGGTTAGATATGATTAGAATATCAGAGACATGGTGGAAGGAGGACAACCAGTGGGACACTGATACCTGGGTACAAACTATATCGCAATGATAGAGCTGATCAAATTGGTGGAGGGGTTGTGCTCTATGTCAGAGAGGGCATTGAGTCAGAAAGGATTAAAGTTTTGCAGGAAACAAAAATTGCTGTAGAATCTCTATGGATTGAAATTCTATGTAAAAAGGGGAAGGCGATGGCAGTGGGGGTGTACTATCGAACACCTGGCCAGAATGAACAAATGGTTGATGAAATGCTCAAAGAAATCAAGGAAGCTAACAAAAGTTACAGTGCAGTAATAATAATGGGTGATTTCAATTACCCCGGTATCGACTGGGTCAGTGTCACGGCAAGACATGCTAGGGAGATAAAGTACCCAGATGAAATAAACGACTGCTTCTTGGAGCAGCTGGTTCATGAACAAACCAGAGGGGAAGCAATATTAGACCTAGTGGAACACCAGATCTATTGCCAAGTTGGGGCCACTTGGCAATAGTGATCATAGCATGATCGCCTTTGATTTAATTAGTGGAGGAGGGATAGTAAGGAAATCCACAGTACTACCTTTTAACGTTTGAAAGGGAGACTATGATAAAATGAGGAAAATAGTTAAGAAAAAACTAAAAGGAGCAGTTGCAAAAGTTAAAGACTAACATCAAGCTTGGGTGTTGTTGAAAAATACTATCTTGGAAGCCCAAACCAGCTTTATTCCACACTTTAAGAAAAGTGGAAGGAAGTCCAAAAAACTGCCAGCATGGTTTAAAGGTGAGGTCAGAGGCTGTTGCCAAAAAAGCATCTTTCAGGAAATGGAAAAAAGAGCCAAACGACAAAACCTGGAAACAGCACAAGCACTGGCAAGTCAAATGCAAGGCGTTGATAAAGCAGGCAAAGGGAGAATTTGAGAAGCAGCTTGATGCGGAAGCAAAAACACGAAAGAAAGATTTTTTTCAAGTACATTCATAGCAAAAACCTTGTGAGGGACTCAGTTGGTCTATCAGATGATAGAGGAGTTAAAGGGGCACTAAGAGGCGACAAGGCGATAGACAGAATGAATTCTGCGCTTCGGTTTTTACTGAGGAAGATGTAGGGATGTTACCCATGACTGAAGTGGTATTTAAAGGTGTGGAAGAATTGAAGGAAATATTGATACATTGGGAAGATGTATTACAACTATCAGATAAACTGAAGAGTGGCAAATCACCTGGGCTGGATGGTATACATCTAAGGGTGTTGAAAGAACTGAAATATGAGATTGCAGATCTGCTATTAGTTCACAGATTACTATCATTAAAATCATCTCTAATACCTGAAGATTGGAGGATCGCCAATGTAACACCAATTTTTAAAAAGGGTTCCAGGGGTGATCTGGGAAACTACAGACCGGCGAGCCTGACATCAGTACCGAGAAAAATGGTAGAAACCATCATAAAGAATAAAATTACTCAGCATGTAGATAGTCATGGCCTAATGGGAGACAGCCAACATGGCTTTAGACAAGGAAGATCTTGTCTTACTACTCTATTATTTTTTTTTGGAAGGTGTGAATAAACAGAAGGTGAGCAGGTTGATATAGTGTAGCTGGACTTTCAGAAAGCGTTTGACACGGTACCTCATCAGAGACTTTTGGCAAAACTAAAGAGTCACGGGATAGGAGGCAGTGTACTACTGTGGATCAGGAACTGGTTAAAAGATAGAAAGCAGAGGGTTGGGCTAAATGGCCAATTTTCCCAATGGAGAAAGGTGAATAGTGGTGTACCCCAGGGATCTGTGCTGGGTCCGCTGATTTTTGACATATTCATAAATGACCTGGAAAGTGGAACAACGAGTGAGGTTATCAAACTTGCAGATGACACAAAACTATTTAAAGTTGTTAAAACCCAAGAGGATTGTGGAAAATTGCAAGAGGATCTTGATAAATTGGAAGACTGGGCATCAAAATGGCAGATGAAATTTAATGTGGACAAGTGCAAAGTTAAGCAGCTAGGGAAGAACCCAAACTATGGTTAAACGATGCAAGGTTCCACATTAGGAACCACCACCCAGGAAAAAGATTTAGGCGTCATTGTGGATAACAAGTTAAAACCCTCGGCCCAGTGTGCAGCGGCGGCCAAGAGAGCAAATAGAATGCTAGGTATGATAAGGAAAGGAATGGAAAATAAAACAAAGATATTATAATGCCTATATCGTTCCATGGCGAGACCACACCTTGAATATTGTGTGCAATTCTGGTCGCCGTATCTTAAAAAGGATATAGCATTATTAGAAAAGGTTCAGAGAAGAGCCATCAAAATGGTAAAGGGGATAGAAGAATACTCCTATGAAGAAAGGCTAAAAAGGTTAGGGCTCTTTAACCTGGAAAAGAGACGGTTGAGGGGAGATATGATAGAAGTCTATAAATTAATGAACGGAGTGGAACGGGTAAACGTAGATCGATTGTTTACGTTATCAGAATATAGAAAGACTAGGGGACATGCAATGAAGCTACAGGATAAACTATTTAAGACTAATAAAAGAAAATATTTTTTCACTCAACGTGTAATCAAACTCTGGAATTTGTTACCGGAGGATGTAGTAAAGGCTGCTAGTGTAGCTGGGTTTAAAAAAGGTTTGGACAAGTTCCTGAAGGAAAGGTCCATAAACCATTAAGAAGGGACCTGGGATATCACTGCTTGACCCAATACAAGCATTGAGGAACCTGTCTCTTTTGGGGAAACTGCTAGGTACATATGATCTAGATTGGCCACTGTTGGAAACAGGATACTGGGCTTGAAGGACCTTGGTCTGACCCAGTATGGCATATCTTATGTTCTTATGTTATGTTCTTATGTTATGTTCTTATAAAATAAGCAGAAAACAGGCCTGAAATAACCAGAAAACCTCACCACTGATCATTTTTTTAAGCAAATGGTGCAAAGCAGCTCTACCTTTCATATATCTGAGCCAAATTTAAGAATAGGTCTGCTGATTTTTTTCACATGTATTAGAACGCAGAGACATTTCTCTTTGAAACCAGAAAACAAGATGAAAATTTACTCCTGGGGCAATTCAGGAGGGGGGGGGGGGGGTAATGAGGAAAAAAACCTTTTACGCAATTCTTAATACATGGAGCCAATTTGTAAAATGTAGCATATAAATTTAAAATCTTTTGTGAAGTTGTTTCCTAACCTGGATTCAGCAATACATATGTCTCTATTTCCTTCTTATCTAAAGTCGTCACAGAAGACTAATGAGCACAGAGCACATCTTAAGCTTCATCTAGAGTTTCTTCATAGCTGTAGCTGAATAACTACGTTGAGTTCTACTTTCTTCTCTACAGACCAACTATGCCTCTATTGCATTAGATGTGCGTACATTTTACACCTTAACTGCAGCTATCCCATCAGACATATGATAGACTAATCTTTTAGGAGTAAGACTTCCATCTGATTGTCATAAATAAGGGGTAAATCAATTTCTCACACAAACATAGTAACATAGTAAATGACGGCAGATAAAGACCAGCATGGTCCATCTAGTCTGCCCAGCAAGATGGCAAGAGTAGGTGCACCTGTCGCTCTGTGCAGGCCACCCCTCCATGTCTTTGTTTAGGGGTAAACCCACCACTCCATGTAGGACACCCCAATTTGTTGAGATGTTATATGGTTCAGAAATTAGATGGTACCGTTTATCTTGTTTTTATCCTATTGCTGTAAAGGGATCCACTGTGTTTGTCCCATGCCTTCTTGAATTCTGTCACCGTGTTTGCCCCCACTACTTCCATCGGGAGGGCATTCCAAGCATCCACCACCCTTTCAGTGAAAAAATATTTCCTGACATTGCCTTTCAGTTTACCACCTTGAAGCTTCATGTTATGCCCTCTAGTTTTACAGCTTCCCCGTCTTTGGAAGAGGTTTGTTTGTTCATCATTTCTCTTTAAGTATTTAAAGGTCTGAATCATATCTCCCCTGTCCCTCCTCTCCTCCAAAGTGTACATATTTAGGTCTTCAAGTCTCTTCTCTTAAGGCTTCTGACGCAGGCTCCAAATCATTTTGGTCGCTTTCCTCTGAACCATTTCCTGTCTTTTTACATCTTTTGCAAGATACGGTCTCCAAAACTGAACACAGTATTCCAAGTGAGGCCTCACCAGTGACTTATACAGTGGCATAAGTACCTCTTCCTTTCTGCTGGTAATCCCTCTTTGTATGCAGCCCAACATCCTCCTGGCTTTTGCCACCGCCTTGTCGCACTGTTTTGCCACCTTGGTGTGATTATCTCTGATGATCAAGGTCTTTCTCTTGAACCACGCATACCAACCTCTCGCCCCCTATCGCGTACATTTCCCTTGGATTTCTGCTACCCAAGTGCATGACACTGCACTTTTTCGCATTAAATCGTAGTTGCCAAGCATTAGACCAGTCTTCCAGCTTTTGTAGATCTTTCCTCATGTTAATCACTCCATCGGGGGAGTCCACTCTGTTGCAAATTTTTGTGTCGTCTGCAAAAAGACAGACTTTTCCATTCAGTCCTTCAGCAATATCACTCACAAATACATTGAACAGTGCCGGGCCCAGGACCGAACCCTGGGGCACCCCGCTAATCACCTTCCTCTCATCCGAGTGAGCTCCATGTGCAATCACCTTCTGTCGTCTGTCAGTCAACCAATTTCTAATCCATTTTACCATCTTGGGGCCCATCCCCAAGCTACTGAGTTTGTTGACAAGCCTCCTATGAGGAACAGTATCAAAGGCTTTGCTGAAATCTAGGTAGTTGACATCCATCGCATGCCCCTGATCTAGTTCCTTGGTCACCCAGTCAAAGAACTCAATCAGATTTGTTTGGCAAGACTGTCCTTCGGTAAAACCATGTTGCCTCGGATCTTGCATCCTGTTGGTTTTGAGAAAGTTCACTATTCGCTCTTTCAGGAGCGCCTCCATTACTTTTCCCGCCACCGAGGTAAGGCTCATGGGCCTGTAGTTTGACACTTCTTCCCTGTCACCACTTTTGTGTAGAGGTACGACATCAGCCATTCTCCAGTCCTGAGGAACCTCTCCTGTTTCCAAGGATCTGTTGAAGACATCCTTTAACGGTCCTGCAAGAACTTCTCAGCTTTTTCAGTATCCTGGGATGTATCCCATCCGGTCCCATGGCTTTGTCCACTTTCAGTTTAGCAAGTTGTTCTAACACCTCGTCTTCTGTGAATGGTGTGGTATCTACTTCATTCCCATTTTTATATTTGGGAGTCACAGCTGGTCCATCTCCAGGATCTTCTTTAGTAAAAACAGAGCAGAAGTATTTGTTTAGCAATTTCGCCTTTTCAGGGTCACTTTCCAACTCTGATCATCTTCTTTTCCCGAATATACCTGAACAAAGTTTTGTTGCTACCCTTAACATCTTTAGCCATCCTTTCCTCTGCCTTTGATTTTGCTATCCTTATTACTCTTTTAGACTGAGTTGGATCCTGTATTCATTTCTGTGTTCTTCTGTTTGCAAGCTTTTGAATTTTGTGAAAGTTGTGTTTTTTGCCTTTATTTGAGCAGCCACCTCTTTGGAAAACCAAATAGGTTTCCTTCTCCTCTTGTTTTTATTTACTTTTCTTACATATTTATCTGTTGCCCCTTTTTTGCCTTCTTTAGTTTAGCCTATTGCAACTCTACTTCCTTTATCTCCTTCAACCCCGTCATCTCCTCATTTAAGTACTCTGCCATTTTATTGAAGTCAGTGTATTTGAAGTTTAGGACTTTGAGCCTGCTATGATTGGCCTGTACCATGGCTTTTATCTCAAACCACACAGTGTGATGGTCGCTGTTGCTCACAGGGGCACTCATGCAGACATTCGACACTATCACCGTTGGTGAGCACTACATCCAGCGTTGAGCTTTCCCTGGTTGGTTCCATCACCATTTGTCTAAGTAATGCATCTTGGAGAATATCCACAATTTTTTTGCTTCTTTCCAGATGTGCAGGAGTAATCCAATCCACATCAGGTAGATTAAAATCACCCAATATGATCGCTTCCCCCTTTGTTGCTATCTTGGCAATATCTTTAATCAATTCGTTATCTCTCTTCAATTTGAGTCGGAGGTCTGTAGACTACAGCAATATGGATGACAGTGCCATCTCCTTTTTCCAACGCAATCCAGAGCGCTTCTTTTCCCCATGTCCCCTGCATTTCAGTAGCTTTAATATTGCTTTTGACATACAAGGCTACTCCTCCTCCTTTTCCATTTTCTGTGTCTCTTGTGAATAGATTATAGCCAGCTATGGCTATATCCCAATCGTGCGATTCATTAAAGCACGTTTCTGTAATGGCCACAATATCCAAATTCGTTTCCACAATTAGGGCTTCCAGGTCTGGAATTTTGTTGGCTAAGCTTCGAGCATTTGTGCTCATTGCTTTCCAGCATTTTCCTGGCTTGTGTGAATTTTGCATTGATTTTGTTCTGCCTACTTCTTCCCACATGTTTTTGATGTGTGGTTTAAAAGTATGGCTGTTTCTGATGGTGTTCTACATCTGCATGCCACCCCCAGCAAAAGCAGATCTTCCACATCCGTCACCCCCTCTTCCTAGTTTAAATGCATATCCACATACTGCCTGAATTTTTCACTTAGGATTCTTTTCCCTGCGACAGAGAGATGTAGTCCATCAGCACAGTATAATCTCTTGTTGGTCCATCTGTTGTCCCAGTTACCAATAAATCTGAATCCTTGTTGTTTGCACCAGGTCTGGAGCCATGCATTAAAGCTGTTAAACTAATTAGTTATTCTATAGTCTGCTCAAGTGCCTTCAGCTGAAGCCATGCTGAGTGGATGTGGAATGTGAGCAGTCATATTTTAGTGTATTTTCTTAATTTGACACTTCCCATTGGTTTTCTATTTTTGTGTGTTTAAGCATTTTTTTGGGGCACACTTAAGTTTCTCTAGGAGCCAATTAAGTTTCCATTTCAGAGGTTCACTTAAGATATTTGGCAGAGATCATGAACAATCACACTTTTGTGTTTGCTGTGGCAGTTAGCTTGGTTCCGGCTAGAAGTGAAATGCTGGGAGTGTTTTTGAGAATGTAAGAACCTACATTTGTGATTCCAAAGTACTGCTTTGTCAGAGGTTATTTGCAGTGGATATTATGATATCTACCCTCCTTATATATCATGTACATTTGGAGTCTGTATAATTTTTTCCTCCTTTATGGGACCTTTTTAATGGCAACCTTTTCGTAAACACTGCTGGCACGCAACAGACACTGTTATAAGCCCAAGGCTAAATGAGGGAGTGAATTCCCAAGGATGCAGGAATCAGCAGGCACAAGCAACAGTGCAGTGGTGTACTCTTCAGCATGTGCACCTGCTCCCTGTTTGCTTTCTTCAGAGACACTTTCACCCTTCTCTCTATGAACACACATTTTATCCAATCAAATCATAAGTCACAGCATACTATGTAGGGAGGATTTCTTATGATTTATCCCACACAAGGATATTTTTCTTTAGCGAGAATAAGGGGTAAAGTAAATTCTGACAGGTAAAGAGAACAGAAGCAGAACAAATTCAAACAGCAGCCCAAACCAACATTACCTCTAGAAATTTAGTCTTAAATGTGTGACTACATTCAAGTCATGGTACCAAACAACAAATTATGTTTTCAATAAGTCAATGCTTGTGGAACATGTGTTCCTAAAGCACAGTTACTTACCTGTAACAGGTGATCTCTGGGAACAGCAGGAATAAGTCTTCACATATGGGTACATCGGTACCGACGGAGCCTGCACGGGAACGCTCCCCAGCTTCCCAAAAAGGAAAGCTTTTGGGAGCATCCCACAGCGCCTGAGCGCTGCCTTCCCGCCTTTCCTATCCAGCCCTCCTCAGTTCGAGTTTAAAGCTAAGACAATAGAGAGAGAGAGAGAGAGGAAAGGAAAGATAGAAAAGAGGTACAACTCCTAGGGGAGGTGGGAGGGTTGTGAAGACTTATTCCTGCTGTTCCCAGAGATCACCTGTTACAGATAAGTAACTGTGCTATCTCCAGGAACAAGCAGGAATGAGTCTTCACATATGGGGACTCCCTAGCTTAGGTGCCTGGGAGATCCCCAAGGATATGAGACCCTGGGAAGGGTTCTACGTCCTCCTATGGATCTCAGGCATCCATCCAGGGAAGGAGGGTAGGAGTTGTTTAAGAATGGAACAGGTGTTTGAGGACAGCCTGACCAAACAAGGCATCCCGGCGGGAGTCCTTGTCCAAGCAGTAATGGGCTGTGAAGGTATGAACCGAGGCCCAGGTGGCTGCTCGACAGATCTGGTCGATGGACACAGAATTTAGATGAGCCATAGAGGTGGCCATGGCCCTCACATTATGAGCTGTGACATGGCTCTCCAGAGAAAGGTTCTTACTCTGGTAGGCGAAAGAAATACACTGAGCAATCCAATTGGACAGTGTTCTCTTAGAGACTGGAAATCCCAAATGAGAAGGATCAAATGCAACAAAAAGCTGGGAAGACTTTCTATGTTGCTGTGTCCTTTGTAAGTAAAAGGCAAGAGCTCTTTTACAATCCAGAGTATGAAGATTCTTCTCTGCACTAGATGCATGAGGAGCTGGAAAAAAGACAGGTAAATATACCTCTTGATTAAGATGAAAAGGTGAGACCACTTTAGGCATAAAGTGTGGATTTGTCCTAAGGACTACCTTATCATGATGGAACCTTGTATACGGTGGATTAGCCACTAAGGCCTGCAGTTCACTGATGCGGCGAGCAGAAGTGACTGCAATGAGGAAAATAACCTTCCAGGAAAGGAATTTCAAGGAGGTAGTGGCTAAGGGTTCAAAAGGTGGCTTCATAAGCTGACCAAGAACCAAATTTAAGTCCCATGCCACCGGAGGAGGCCTAATGGGAGGTTTAGTTAAACTTAGGCCTCTCATGAATCTTGCAATGAGAGGATGAGAGGATGAGAGGAGATAGGTTGTCCATTGATGAGCTTAAAGGATGCTGCAATAGCACTCAAATGGACTCTTACTGAATTTGTCTTAAGTCCTGCATTGGAAAGATGCAGGAGATAGTCTAACAGAGAAGTTAAAGGTAGTGCTAGAGGGTCAAGACCCTTTTCAGCACACCAAATGGAAAATCTTTTCCACTTAAAAGCATAGGAACGCCTGGTGGAAGGTTTTCTGGAAGCATGGAGGATATCCTTCACTTGTTGAGAAAGATTCAAGCCTTGAAGGTCTAGGCCTTCAGTAACCAAGCTCTGAGGTGAAGGGACTTGGGATTTGGGTGCCACAAAGTCCCTTCCTCCTGGGACAGAAGGTCTGGAGCAACTCCCAAGTCCAGGGAGGGGGCTTGGGAGAGATGCAGAAGTAGAGGGTACCACACTTGGCGTGGCCAGCGTAGAGCTATGAGGATCATAGATCCTTGATCACTCTGGAGTTTGAATAGAGTCTTGGGAATCAAGGGAATGGGTGGAAAGGCATACAGGAAGCCCTGACCCCAATGAAGGAGGAAGGCATCCTTGGCTTGAACTCCCTGACACGGAATTCTGGAACAGAACCGGGGAAGTTTGGCATTCCACGGACTTGCAAAGAGGTCTATGTCCGGGGTTCCCCATTCTTGGAAGATTCTGAGTACCTGATCATTATGCAGGGATCATTCGTGTGGAAGCAGAACTCGACTGAGTCTGTCTGCCCAAGAGTTTTGGATTCCTGGGAGGTATACTGCCAGGAGATGGATTTGATGCTCTCTGGCGAAGGCCCATAATCTTAAAGCTTCGTTGCAAAGCGACAGAGAGACAGTTCCTCCTTGCTTGTTTATGTAAAACATGGCTACTTGATTGTCCGTATGAATGAGGACTGTCTTGTAGCTGAGGAGGGTATGAAAGACCTTGAGAGCTAGAAAAACTGCTCGAAGTTCCAAGTGGTTGATATGAAGAGAGGTCTCCTGTGGGGACCAAGTGCCTTGAGTGGAGAGGTCTTGTAGATGAGCTCCCCAACCTGTTTGGGAGGCATCTGTTGTGAGGGTTGCTTGGGGCAACAACTGTTGGAAGGGGGACCCCAGCAACAGATTTTGAGTGGACATCCACCATTGGAGAGACCAAAAGAGATGTTTGGAGGTTGCTATTTGGTCTGAGAGAGCTCCTGAAGCTCGAGTCCACTGGGTGGACAAAGTCCATTGAGCTGCTCTCATGTGTAGGCGAGCATAGGGTACCACATGTACTGTGGAAGCCATGTGGCCTAGCAGTTGTAGCATCTCCCAGGCAGTTAAGTGGTTCTTTGACTGAATCTGGGAGGCTAACTGCACTAGACGTTGGCAACGGGCCTGAGGAAGGTAGGCCCTTGCAGTGGTGGTATCCAACCAGGCCCCTATGAATTCCAGGGACTGAGTAGGGGTGAACTGAGACTTTGGGAGGTTTACCACAAGTCCCAGATATTGCAGAATGCGCCTTGTGCGGTCCAGAGAAATCTGGGCCTCTGACTGAGATGGAGCTCGGATGAGCCAGTTGTCCAGGTATGGGAAGACAAATATTCCCAGAGTGCGTAGAAATGCAGCAACTATTGCCATGCATTTGGTGAACACTCTCGGAGCAGAGGCCAGACCAAAAGGAAGCACTCTATATTGGTAATGTTTTTCTTGGAAAAGAAAACGTAGGAATCTTCTGTGAGATGGATGGATGAGGACATGTGTGTACGCATCCTTGAGATCTAGAGAACAAAGCCAATCCTGACTTTGAAGGTATGGAAGGAGAGTGCCCAGAGAAAGCATCTTGAACTTCTCCTTGCATAGAAATTTGTTCAATTCTCTGAGATCTAAGATGGGTCTGTATCCCCCTGTCTTCTTCGGAATGAGAAAATAGGGGGAGTAGAACCCTGACCCTTGCTGAAGAAGAGGAACTTCTTCTATTGCCCCTTGGGCAAGAAGGGTAGTCACCTCTTGACCTAGAAGGTCGAGAAGAGATGTGGGAGAATTGAAGTGTCTCACCATGGTGTGGGGAGGAAGGTCTGAGAAATGAAGTTTGTACCCTCTCTTATGATGGAGAGGGTCCACTGCTCTGATGTGATTTGCTCCCATCTGGGAGCAAAATGAGCTAACCTTCCTGGAATGGTGAGAGGTTCTGGCTGTTGTAGAGCCAGAAAGGCTAAGTTCTCTAGCATCAAGTCAAAAACCCTGAGGAGGTTGGGACTGCTGAGTTGCAGCAGCCCCTGTAGACTTAGGCCTGGCCTGCTTAGGTTGCTGATGCTTAGTGGCAAAGCGACCTGTAGAAGATTGTTGGCCAGAAGTAGAAGGAAATCTGCCCTTTTTGAAAAAAGACTTTTTAAAAGTCTTTTTCTTGGCAGGAATGGAGGTTGACTTTGAAAGTCTATCCAGAGCAGAGTTCTCTGCATCCATTTGAGTGGCTTTTATTTGCCACTCTTTGCCAAATAGATTTTCACCTGTACAGGGTAGATTTCCTAAGCCATCTTGAACCCAGGGTTCTAAATCCGAAGCCTGGAGCCAAGCAATTCTGCGAGCAGCTATGGCAATGCCTGAGGCTCTGCTGGCACCTTCAAAGGAGTCAAAAGCTGTCCTATTGGAAAACTTTGAAATGTCTTGAGTATGCTTAAGCCAAATGAGGAATTCGTCCCTTTTATCTTCTGGAAGAAAAGGGAGGAAGTTGTGCAGTTTTTGTGCAACTTTTTAGAAACATACCCATGTAAAGGCTATATGAGTTGATTCTGGCAATAAGCATACTGGCTTGGAAGCTTTTTCTACCAAAAGCATCCAAGGTCCTGCATTCTCTTCCTGGAGGAGCAGAAGTGTGTCTCTTTGTACTCTTTATCCTCTTCATAGCTGACTGCACCACAATAGAATGGTGAGGAAGCTGAGTTTTCTGAAATCCACGACAAGGAGGGACACGATACATAGTGTCCAATCTGCGAGAATGAGGAGAGAGAGAGGAGTCTCCCATAAATCAATCATGTGTTCATGAAGAATCTCATGAATTGGTAAGGTGACTGCCTCTTTAGGAGCCTTAGAGTATCCTAAAATATCTAATTTTTTTGCTCTAGGCTCTGATTCAGAGGTTACTGAAATAGAAAGTTCTTTAGCTACTTCTCTTATGAAGTCTTGAAAGGACAAGTCCTCTAGAGGAGACATTCTTTTTGGAGAAGAAGGCTCTTCAGGAAGGGCTATGGATACTTCAGGAGACTCATCTGATGAATCAGAATCAGAGGAATCGAAGTATCGCCTGTCAGGGTGCTCTTCCAACGCTCGATACGCGTATCGAGCGGTATCGACATTGGGCGTCCTCGGTACTGGATCGGTACCGAGAAATAGCCCTGGACAAGGAACCACTGCAGCCGGTATATCCTGGTCGATGTCGATGCAGTCGGTACCAGTATCGGCGCTGGTGCCGGTACCGGAGCCGATACCGACAACAGGGTTCGTTGTGGTACCATCGGCGTCGCAGCTTGAATGAAGGCCGTGATAGCCTGCTGCATGGACAGAACATTCTGATCCATCGACGCCATGAATGCCTGGAAATCGGTACTGGGTGATTGTGCCGGTACCCCAGAGCATTCTAACAGGTGATCGGTCGAGGCCGTGCCATTGATGTCAACCTGTAACCCCATAGGAGGAGCTTTGGAAGCCGGAGCTTCCCGCCGGGGTTGTTTTGCTGGTGCAGGATCCTCAAGGGCAAGCCCGGAGGCATCTCGATGCTTAGAGGGAGATCTACCCTTCGAGGACCTGCTTGGTTTATGTTTGGCTACCTGAGATCCATCAGGAGAAGACGACCTGGAAGATGTCGATGCTACCGACGCTGCATCAGCGGGAAACAGCACATGGAGCTTAGCTGCTCGGTTCTGTAAACCCCGTTTAGACATTAGAGAGCAGGACGGACAATCCGGAATGGAGTGTTCAGGACCCAAACATTTAAGACACCATTCATGGGTATCTATAACAGAAATAGTACCGCTACACTTAGTACATTTTTTGAACCCGGAGGCTGGTTTTTCCATGAAGGAAATTTTCTTGTGGGCCCTGAGGCCCAAGAAGAAAAATACACTAAGTGAGGAAAAATATAGATTTTTTTTTTTTTTTTTTTAAAGAAAGAAAAAGACCGGCGGTACAGGTCCGGAGTCGGGGAAGGCAGACACTCGACCAAAGAAAGAAAATAAAATAAAGAACTTCTTCAGCGGTGACAGGGCTCGACCTGCTGGCTCCGCAGCAAAGAAGAACCGAGGAGAGCTGGATAGGAAATGCAGGAAGGCAGTGCGCAGGCGCTGTGGGATGCTCCCAAAAGCTTTCCTTTTTGGGAAGCTGGGGAGCGTTCCCGCGCAGGCTCCGTCGGTACCGACGTACCCATACGTGAAGACTCATTCCTGCTTGTTCCTGGAGATACCTGCAGCACTCATTAAATAATAGGTATAGATTATGAAAGTTCAGAGAATCAATGAGTGGCTCCTTGGAATTGCCCCCTCCAAATAAAACTGAGCGAGTCCAGAGGATCAGTGAACAGCTGTCCCCATGGCGCTAGAAAGAAACTCCTACAACTATGGATTCAATAACTTCTAAATTTAAATGTTACATTTTTTATTTATAAGAGTGCATAGCATCCTATTTTACCAATAGATAACAGAAATATGACAGAAAAAGACCACATGGCCTATCTAGTCTGTCCTTCCATATCAACCACTACAACAGTCCCCTTTTTTCCTTTAGAGATTCCTGTGTGTGTGTCCCATGCTTTTTGAATTCACCTCTACCACCTTCACTGGGAGACTATTCCATGGATCCACCACTCTTTCCGTAAAGTAGTATTTCCGCATATCACTCCTGAATTTATCCCATTTAACCCTCATCCCATGTGCCCTCATAGCAGAGCTTGCTTTCAATCGAAAGAGGCTCTCCTGTGCATTTATGTCATAGAGGTATTTAGACATCTCTATCACCTCTATCACACCTTTCCTCTAAGGCCGGGGTCTCAAACACGCGGCCCGCGGGCCGCATGACTTTGTTCAGCCCGCGACTGGAAAAAAACCCCCCTGGCTTTTGCTGCTGCTGCTGCCGCTGTGGCAGCATCAACTGTCAATTTAAAAAAAAAAACCTGGCTTCTGCTGCTGCAGCCGTGGCAGCGGCAGAATCAGCTGTCCCGCGGCCCCTTCCCCTCTGCCCAGAAGAGCCCTGAGTATGCTCCATCAGCGGTGGGCTTTTCAAGCCGTGAAGAGTGTATATCCCCACCGGTTTAAGCCGCGCGAGAGGGAAATACTCTCTTCGCGGCTTGAAAAGCCCGCCGCTGATGGAGCAGACTCAGGGCTCTTCCGGGCAGAGGGGAAGGGGCCGCGGGACAACTGATGCTGCCACTGCCACGGCTGCAGCGGCAGCAGCAGAAGCTAGGGTTTTGTTTTTTCTTTTTATTTACCTGGGCTGATGGGGGGGGGGGATTAGGACTGGAAATGGGCTGATGGGGGCTAGGAAGGACTGGAGGTGGGCTGATGGAGGGCAGTTAGGACTGATAATGAGCTATGGAGGGGCTAAGACTGAAATGGGGTAATGGGGGGTTAGGACTGGAAGTGGACTAATCGCAGCAGGGGGGGTTAGGACTGGTAATGGGCTATGGTGGGAGCTAGGACTAGAAATGGGCAGATGGGGGTTAGGACTGGAGGTGGGCTGATTGGTGGGTTAGGACTGGTAATGGGCTATGGGGGGGCTAAGAATGAAAATGGGGTGATGGGAGGGTTAGGACTGGAAGTGGGCTGTTGGGGGGCTTAGGACTGGTAATGGGCTATGGGGGGGCTAGAAATGGTAATGGACTGGGGGGGTTGCTAGGACTGGAAATGGGCTTAGTGGGGGGGTGGAGCTAGGACAGGAAATGGGCTGATGGTGGGGCTAGGATAGGACTGGAAATGGGCTGATGCGGGGACTAGAAGGGAGCGGATGCTGGGTGGGGCTGGAACTAGAAGGGAGCTGATATTGGGGGAGGATTAGAATGGGATGGGGCTGGGAGAGTGAAATTGAGAGGGGAAAAATATTTTGTGTGGGAGGGAAGAAAAATCTACAATTGGCTGGGTATTGGGAGAGTAAGTGGTGATTGAGGACGGAGGGGTAAAATTTGAGTGGATGAAATAGGAATGAGAAAGGAGCAAAAGGAGAAAGATTAGTATGTTAAAGCAGATGTAAAGAGAGAATGGAAAAACAACTAGAAGAGAGAAGAAAGGACAAATGGACAGCAGACGATGGAGAGTTAGTAGAAGACACGAAGAAACCAGAAGAAAGTGGCTGGAACAATTGCAACTGAAAAAAATGCACAAAAGGTAGAAAAATATCTATTTTGAATTTATTAACTGGAATATGTCAGCTCTGGGAAATGTGCATCATTAACGTCTGCGCTTTGTATGGTAACATTATGCAAATATTTATGCAAATGAGGCCCATCTTATGTGGCTGCGGGTTACTTTACAAGTCCTCATTTGGCCCTCAAAGCAATTTGAGTTTGAGACCCCTGCTCTAAGGTGTACATATTAAGGATCCTTAAGTCTGTCCTCATGTGCTTTATAATGAAGACCGCTAACCATTTTAGTAGCCACCCTCTGTACTGACGCCAGCGTGTTTATATCCTTTTTGAAGGTGCGTCTCCAGAATTGCACACAATACTCCAAATGAGGTTTATTTATTTATTTATTAACAGCTTTTATATACCGCACTTTTATCATCAGCGCAGTTTACATTTTAACAACTTTGTACTTAAGCATGAAACATATGTCAAGTTTACAGATAACAGGATATGAAAACATGGATAACTGGGGTTAAAATAAATAAGATATTAAAAACTATTTACAATAGATTCTCAAATGTTGTGCGTTCTAAAGGTGGGGGTCAGTGAGGTTTTGATCTGGAACAGGTAGTAAATTCAGGAACTTATTCGGCTAGCCATGGTCATTGGATTGTGTTAGAGGGGTAGGAGAGCCAGTATATTGTGAGAAGTGTTGTATGAAGAGGTGTGCTTTTAGAGATTTTCTGAATTATACAGAGGCACTATCACCTCCTTTCTTCTGCTGGTCATTCTTCTCCCTATGCATACAAGCATCCTTCCAGCTTTTGCAGTCATCTTTTCTACCTGTTTAGCTACTTTAAGATCATCAGACAATCACAGCTAGGTCCCGCTCTTTAGTGGACAAAAGTACTTCACACCCTCTACTATACTGCTCACTTGGATTGCAGCAGCTCAAAATGCATGACCTTGCATTTTTTAACATTAAATCTCAGCTGCCAAATTCTAGACCATTCAAGCTTAGCTAGATCCCTCCTCATGTTATCTATACCTTTCATTATCCTCAGTCCAAGATGTACTCTTGAATTAGACCTTCACAAATTGTTTTAATTTAGGAGCCAGACCCTGAGACCGTTCACCTCCCTCCCCCCTTCTCTTCATGGAAGTTGAAGAGATGGATGGAGACTAAAGATCCCTTCAGAGGTCTACTGAAGTTTGAGGGCTGAATTTTTAAGGCAGTTTTTCCATTCTGTATCTAAGGGAAAAGAAAACCTAGTAAATCAAACCTGTAATGAACTTTTGCAGAGTACTGGCAGAAATACACAGCAGCACCCTTCCCCCCGCCCCCCTACCATTTACCCCATGCTCTCATTATTCAGTTCCTTGCGTTCTCATACCCTCGTAACATACATGTTATCATCCAGTCTTTCACACTCTATCTCCTCCCCACCTTATCACCCAGTCTCTCATTACTCTCTTCTCTGCCTGCTTCATTCACCCATCCCACTCTCCCCTCCCCTCCACGATAATCACCACCTTCCAGGAACCGTTAACCATAATATACCTTTGCCCCCAATCTAGCCAGTCACAACTCACACCCAACCAGCCCTCACCACACGACAAACAAGCTAGTCGTACCTCACAGCCACCATCCCACCGGACACCATTGGAGCCTGATTCAGCACAGTGAGAGAGGTCAGAGCACGTTTGCCCCTCCCGCAGCCTCCCCAGCCCAATCGGGGCCTTCCAGCACACTACTAAAGCAGCTGCACGCTGCCGGGAGTCCCTCTCTGCCACCGGACACCATCGGAGCCTGATTCAGCACAGTGAGAGAGGTCAGAGCACGTTTGCACCTCCCGCAGCCTCCCCAGCCCAATTGGGGCCTTCCAGCACACTACTAAAGCAGCTGCACGCTGCCGGGAGTCCCTCTCTGCCACCGGACACCATCGGAGCCTGATTCAGCACAGTGAGAGAGGTCAGAGCACGTTTGCCCCTCCCGCAGCCTCCCCAGCCCAATCGGGGCCTTCCAGCACACTACTAAAGCAACTGCACGCTCCAGGCATGCCCGCGCCTGAGGTCCTCGCAAGAGGGCCCTTTGGCGTGGCCCTTAGGCGGGGTCCAGGAGTTAGGCCACTCTAAATCGGAATCACTTGTTTGGGTTCATCGCAGGAATCTGCTCTGTTCATTGGTACACACAATCTACTTCATCAAACAGCTGAGCTCCCTGGAGGTCGAGCTCACTCCCACCCTTACCCAGAACATCTGACGACCATCGCAAGTACTCCACAGATAAGGAACTGACTGTATTGATACTGTTAGCATATATAGTCAAACCATTATCTGTAACCATTCCTCTAACTAGCCTGTACCTACTTTTAGAGCTGCCTTAACTAGCTACTGCCCATACCACTGCTAATTTAGACAGCCAGTTTTGTAGTGTGTAGTTTTTAAATTGATATAGCGCTGCCTGATTGATTCACCTCATGCTTGATGCTTTCTCCAACTGTAAAACTATTATTCTGATATTGCTACTATTGTATATTGGTTTGATGTCATCACCATTCTCTGCCATCGAGATAAAGTAACAAATTGACAATACCACTCCACTAAGGAAACAAACTACACAACTAGTTACTTACTGTGTTGCATCTTGCATCGCTTTCTCTGACTATTCCAGGACATTCAAATAACTCCTCATCAGTCTACCACGCTGCCTATTGCCATGTCCACCATCATGTATCAATTATATCACTTATCCCCCATCCTGCTCATTTCATTGATCCCAGCACTAACACTGGCCCTTGACCCTTGCCTTAAGCAGATACCTATACTCTATAGCACGGGAAGGTGCTCAACGGAATATCCCTGCCACTCCACCATGAGAACCAGAACACCCTATTCACACCTCCTACATATCCCGTTGCTGCTCTCTGACAAAGACCACACTGTGAAGCACAAGACCAATCGGCTACTCAAGTGCGCCTTAATAAACGCCAGATCTATACGTTCCAAATGGCCTGCAGCTATTGATCTGATAACACATAACCTGGAGATACTACTGATAACTGAGACATGGCTAACCGACAACGACAACGTCCTCATCAACCAGATGATTCCACCAGAATTTTCCACCTATGCCTGCCATAGATCTAACCAGAGAGGTGGTGGCACATTCATCCTCGCCAAATCGGACCTCCAATTCAAAATGAGCAATACCATCAAGCACACCACACCTTGATGCCCTTTCTATATCTAATAGGAGCTGTACTATCAATCTACTCTATCGAGCACCGTCACCCTCCCCAGATGACCTTCCAACAATAATCAACATTGCATGTAACTCTCCTAACCCACAATCCCCTAACTGGCTTGTGGGGGATTTTAACCTACCATCGCTACAAACCTCACACTCCTCAGTATTCCTTGAAGCCATGTGCCAACTAGGATACGAACAACTTATTGACGCTCCTACCCATATCAAAGGAAGCGCATTGGATCTAATTTTTGCTCCCCAAGTGGTACTCAACTCATCTCAGAAGCTCCTTATCTCCATAACCCCCTATACCTTGGTCTGATCACGGTCTGATCACAGTCTACTCTTTCACATTCCCACTGAACACCTCTCTACCAACAGTAACAAACCAGGTCGCCCCCCAAGCGCCCTTGAAACACGCTTCCGTCCTTTCGATAAGATTGAAGTCTTGGAGAAAATCCTACCCGCTCTCCACAAGGACTTACCTTCCCAAGATGACTTAGTAACCAACTGGGACAACACATTGAAAGCCGCTGCCTGCATCCCTGCTACTGGCAGGAGTAAGAGCAAGGGCAAACAAACCATGGTTCTCCTCTGAACTACAAGAATCTCTCCTCCACCTGCGTAGACTGGAGAGATGCTGGCGTTCCTCCTGGTCTCCTGATTCTCTCTGCTCATATAATACATACTTACAAACTCACCGGAGGATGTCAATGGAGAGAAGAAAGAAATACCACTCGGATACACTAATGCGGTCATTAAACAAGCCACATGATCTCTTTAATATTGTTAAATCCTTAATAGGTGATCCAACCACTACCCAACCACCTATGCCACACCCTCAGGATTATGCCGATTACCTACAATCAAAAATGATTCAGACTAGTTTGAGCCTCACAGCACCAGCACCTTCCACCCCACAGACTGTGTCCCATTTAGCCACACTTGACAATTTCTCCCAGGTGTCCAACAAGGAGATCGAAGATACAATAGCAACTATTAATCTAACTACTGCACCTAACGACCCCTACCCTGCCAGGTGGATCAAAGAACTATGACATGAACTTAGCCCAACTATAAGCAAGATTGTTAACCATTCATTCTCAACTGGATCCTTCCCACAGAGTCTGAAACATTCATCCATCCGCCCCCTCCTGAACAACAGCAAGCTAGACCCAACAAAAGTAGAATCTTTTAGACCTATCTCCAGCATCCCTCTACTAGCAAAAATCATGGAAAAAGTAGTCCAGCGACAAATAAACCATGTTGACTCAGAAGCTCCTCTGGACCCCTCACAACATGGTTTCAGAGAAGAACATGGGGTTGACACCCTCCTCACAACCCTCGTCAATAACTTAATCATAAACATAGACAATATCCATCATGGGTTCATTCTCATTTTTCTTGACATAGCTGCCGCTTTTGATTCAGTAAACCACAATACTCTCTTACAGCGTCTCAAAGATAAGGGTATTCAAGGTCTAGCCCTGAACTGGTGCAAATCGTACTTATCCGAGAGACAGCAGCAAGTCAGAACAGGAGAAGCAACATCGGACCCATTCCCTCTTAAACAAGGTGTCCCTCAGGGTTCCTCCTTGTCCGCACTAATGTTCAATATCTATATGCAGCCAATCTGTGCTTTGAAACGTTCATTCAACATTCAATGTCTAGCATATGCTGACGACATCTTGATGTATGCTCCATTCAACGTAAAACAACCGAACTTTACATAATTCATTGCTTCGAAGCTGTATCAAACTGGCTCATCAAACAGAATCTACGTATAAATCACAACAAAACAAGAGGTCCTATTCGTTACACGGAATCCAACATTCATACCCCCCGCCTCATTACAAGTAAATAACATTGTGCTGAAGGCACAACCAACAATCCGATACCTAGGGATTACATTAGACCAGCGGCTTGATATGTCAGCACACATCAAGAAAACAAACAATTTACCAAAAGATTCGTTCCCTTCGGAATCTCTGACCTCTTCTGGACTACTCCGACTTCCTTACTATCTTCCAAGCCTTGGTTCTACCACACTTGGATTTTGCCAATACTATACTACATGGTCTTCCACAATCTACTCTAAATCCCCTCCGCCTGGCCATGAATGCGGCTGCGAGAATTCTCGTAGGTGCTCCACGCTCAGAGCATAACACTCCAATACTGATGAGTTTACACTGGTTACCCCTCCAAGCCAGAACCCTATATAAAACCCTTGTCTTGACTTTTAAAGCCACAAAGACCCCATCTCTATCACCTATCAGCAACATGATACATGTCACCCCATCTAATAGATCCAGGAGATCGGTTGCTTTGAACTCCATTGACCTTCCGAAACTCCTTACAAAATGCTCGAAATCAACAGCCTCTAGAGCAGCGGTTCTCAACCTGTGGGTCGCGACCCCCGTTGGGGTCGCTTCGGGATTTACCGGGGGTCGCGGCAACGGCGGCGGCGGCAACGACCTTCAATTGAAAAAAAAAATTGAAAAAAGCCAAGCCGGTGCAGAGCCTTCCGTCTCTGTGAAGGAGCCTGTGCACATACGTCCCGCCCCCAAAGGAAGTTACATTAACTTCCTTTAGGGGCGGGAAACATCTGCATTGGCTCTTCAGCGGCGGGAAGGCTCTGCATCCACTCCGGCACCCGATAGTGCAGCGAGGTGTTGATCGGGCCCAGAGAGAGATATCAGGACGAGGATAAGTGGAGCGGCGAAGTGGAGGTGAGAACAGCAGGGGAGCTCCGGTGCACGAGTGCAAAAGGAGGCAGGAGCAGAAAAAACGACGGACAACAGACCGTGTGGTCCAGGCCTTGCAGCCACGTGGCAGAGGCTCTTCAGCAGCAGGAGGAGACTATAAGTAAGTAAAATAAAACATAGCTTTATTTACTGTTCTCTAGAGAATTATCCAAACTATCTTTTTTGAATGCTTGCTTAAGTGACTGGAAGTGTGCAGGCCCACCTACAAAATGCTAATCCATTATTTCCTCCGCATCATGAATCAGAAGCTGATAGTTGGCCAATAGCTATTTGGGAGAGTATGGCATATGAGAAAATGGGTTAATGGGGTAGTTTTATACTTGTGCATACTTAGAACTTTCAGAGCAAAAATATGCATCTATTTCTACTTTGAAAATTACTCCCGTGAATTTATGCCTACATTTTATACCTGTTCTTTGGTGAACACAGATTTTCTTGGCTAATTTCTATGTATACATGTGAATTTTGATAAGTAGGCGGATAAACTCCAATCCCTTTCCAAGTGAAATAAAACATAGCTTTATTTACTATAAGTAAGTGAAATAAAACATAGCTCATTTTTTACATTTTAAATGCTGAATGGGAGGCTGGCCTCATGGTGCTGGCACTTCCATACAGAAGAATCTTAGTTTGAGTCCCAGGTCCATACTTGATTGTGTTTGAGAGGATATTACTGAGAAAGCAACCAATTTCATCAGTATTTTTATTTATGTGTTTTATATACCAACAACAAAAGTACAGCGGAGGGCAAATCACCACAGCCTACCAATATGTTGGTTAAATTCTTTATTGGGTCCCTAATAAAGAATTTAACCAACATATTGGTAGGACGTGGTGATTTGCCCTCCGCTGTACTTTTGTTGTTGGACTTTCTGCGGAAGGCCTTCTCCTCCATTTGTGTTTTATATACCTCCATTTCGGGGAATCATACATTTTTATCCCCCCCCCCCCTTGTTGTGGAATGGAATGCTGTGGTTTGTAATTTTATTTTATTGTTATGTTTATATTTTGTTGCAGTTTTTAATAATAAAAAGATTTATTTAGCTGAAAGTGCAAGGTCCCCTAGCCATATATATTTTCCTTCTGCATTTGTATTTTTTTTTTCATTGTGTTGAATATTATACTTTGCTAGAGTACTGTAATTGTGTGGGTATGCTGGATGGTCTGACTATTTCCTTTTGAAAAGAAGGTGATATGTGCAACGGTAACCATATGCTGTTTATTGTCATTGGTGCAAGTTGGCCTAATTAACAGAGACTTCTGAGCATTTGTATAGCGCTACAAGACGTATGCAGCACTGCACAGACATGTAAGAGACAGTCCCTGCTCATCAAAGCTTACAATTAGTTTTTATGGAGGTCTGTTAATACAGTTCTGTTGGTCTTTGCTGGATGCCCTCACTCAGTGGTGCTGCTGGCTCGCCCGCTGTTTGGCCACACCAAGGAGCCCTCTAGTGAGGCTTTCAGACACAGGTCCACCTTCCAGTGCTGCTTTTTATGTTGCTGGGGTGCAGTGGGCTGGATCGGGCCTTGTGGGGGTGATCGGGGAGGGACTGCATGGCCTCCTATTAAAAACATGCTGGGTTTTTCGGAGGGAACTTCTACTGGGGAGGGCATTTCTGTCTGTCTGTTTATATAACTGTATGCAAGACATGCCGGTGTGGAATAAGTGGGTTTCTTGGTAGGGGTGAATAGGGTTTCTGAGAGGGTAGAAATGTAAGAGGAATGGGATAAGTATTGCAGGCTGAGAAAAACAACTGGTAGCAATAGCAAGAACTGGAGGCATTGAAGTAGAAGAGTTCAAAAGCAGCACAGCACATTATGCATTTCATATTATAAATATATATATTTTTTAAAGATATATTTGTTTTTTCTATATAGCCGAAAGTTAGCACCTGTGACCTCATCTGCCTTCGCCTTGTGTGATATTATATAACACCAGCGACTCCATTGAAAATGAATGACAGAGAGAAGAATACCAGGAAAAGAAAATATTGCGATGACTTTTTAAGATATGGTTTCACCTCCATATTTTCAGCAGGGATTGAGAAACCACAATGCGTTATTTGTAGCGAAGTTCTATCAGCGGAATCCATGAAGCCAAACAAACTGAAACGGCATTTTGACTGTAAGCATCCCACCTTTGTAGGCAAGGATATTCAGTATTTTAAGAACAAAGCTGATGGAATCAAGAAAAGCAGACTTGATATTGGCGGAAAGCTCCACCAGCAAAACATAGCCGCTGTTGAAGCTTCATATATGGTGGCTCTCAGAATCGCCAAAGCCAAGAAAGCTCACACCATTGCCGAGGAATTGCTGTTACCAGCAACAAAAGATATTGTTCGAGTCATGCTTGGAGATGAATTTGTACGGAAATTGAGTCCAATTTCCTTGTCTAACGACACCATCGGTAGACGAATAGAAGATATGTCTGCTGATATCCTTGACCAAGTAATCCAGGAAATGAAATCCGCTCCACTTGGACTATTTAGCATCCAGCTTGATGAATCCACAGATGTTTCAAACTATTCTCAGTTACTGGTTTACGTGAGATATATTAATAATGGTGAGTTTAAAGATGAGTTCCTTTTTTGCAAGCCACTTGAAACGACAACAACTGCTCGTCATGTGTTTGAAATATTTAGTTCATTTCTGCAAAACCACGATATCCCCATCGACAAGGTTTGTGGTGTTTGCACAGATGGAGCTCCAGCTATGCTAGGATGTCGGTCGGGATTTCAACGTTTGGTGTTCAATGAATCCCCGAAAGCCATTGGAACTCACTGTATGATTCACAGACAAGTTTTAGCAACGAAGACACTGCCACCAGAGCTGCAAGAAGCTATGACAAATGTAGTAAGTGCTGTTAATTTCATAAAAGCAAGTGCTTTAAACACGCGACTGTTTACAAAACTTTGTAATGATTTGGATGCATCCAATAATGTTCTTTTACTACACACTGAGGTGAGATGGTTATCAAAAGGAAAGGTTTTAAAGCGCGTCTTTGATCTTCGCGATGAACTAAAAATGTTTTTTAAGCAAAAAGCAAAACCACAATTTGAAGCACTTTTCAGTGACAAAAAGCAGCTGCTGAAAATTGCTTACTTGGTTGACATATTTGCAATATTGAACGAATTAAATTTATCACTGCAAGGACCAAATGCAACATGCCTAGATTTGTCCGAAAAGATTCAAGCATTTCAAATGAAACTTCAGCTTTGGCAGAAAAAGTTAGCTGAAAATAAAACGTACATGTTGCTAAACTTATCCACTTTCTTTGAAGAAAACGAGATTGAACTTGACACAAGAAATGAAATTATAATTTCTGTCAAACAGCACCTAGAAATGCTGGAAGAAGAAATTTCAGCGTATTTTCCAAATCTACCTGGCACACCATTTGCACTTGCCAGAAGTCCATTCACAGTTAAAGTTGAGGATGTTCCTGAGATTGCACAAGAAGAGTTCATTGAACTCATTACCAGCGATGCAGCGAAAAATGATTTTTCTTCAATGTCAGTAATTAAATTCTGGATCAAGTATTTTCAATTGTATCCTGGACTGTCTGAGATTGTGTTGCGTCTACTTCTTCCGTTTCCAACAACATATCTGTGTGAAACCGGCTTCTCAAGCTTGTTGCTTATCAAGAGTAAATACCGCAATAGACTTGCTGCAGAAGATGATCTTCGTTGTGCTCTCGCAAAGACTGAGCCGAGAATTTCACATCTGGCGAGAAGGAAGCAAGCACAACCTTCGCACTGATAGCCTATGCCTACTTTTTAGGTTTGACAACGCTAACATTTTTGTTCTTCGTCAGTCTTTTTGAATAAAGCATACTAAAACAGTTGACTACAAAATCATCATAATTTCGAGATCAAATATTGTTATTTGTTGTTGTGATTAATTATTGTGGTTTAAATAAGTAAATTTTATAAATAAAAACATATTGCAAAGGCCTGTAATATATTAATAATTCAACAAATTATTACAGCGACATTGCGTTAATGATAAAGGATGAGAGACGCATTTGATTTTATCATTGGGGTCCCCACAAGTTGACCAATGGTAAAAGGGGTCACGGCACAAAAAAGGTTGAGAACCACTGCTCTAGAGCCTTCTCATTGTTTGCGCCCAGAGCCTGGAATGCCCTCCCACCTGAAATTAGAGCCATCACAAGCCTCATGGCTTTCAGAAAGGCCTTAAAGTATCACTTGTACTTAACTTACTACCCGGAAGCCACTCCGACTGTACATAGCCCTCATATTGGTCTTTCCCATATGACCCCGGTGGAGAATGGCTAATCATGATGCTCATAACTGTCCACACTATTCCATACCGTAATTATACCTTATTTGTAATTATATTCTAATTACCACTACCATGTTAATCAACCAAAATGCCTTGTACATAGCTAACCCTATTTACCGCCACTTGTTTGTATATAGTTTAACCCTGTTTACCGCCAAGTTTTGTTCCCTGTTCATTGTAAAAAAAAACAACAATGCTGATTGTGTCATTGTGTTTAAATTTTGTTCATTTGTAAACCGCACTGATTAAAAGAGCGCGGTATATAAGAAATAAAAATAAATAAATAAATAAAAATCCCCCACCTACCCAGTCATCCACACCCCACAAACTTCCCATTAGGCTGACCTTACTGACCTTATCCCTTATGTGGTCTGCTGCTCACATCTAAAGCCTGGTGCTGCTGCCAGAATAGGAGCTCTCTCTACTCTGCACTATGTGCAGCTCATGTAGTATAGGAACTCCTGCACTGGTCTCAGGGCTGTTTCTACTACTAGGCACACTAGGTAGTTACCTAAGGCACCAGCCCTCCGAGGGCACCCATTGCCTCCAGGGCTTGCAGCGATGGCAACAGCCCCCAAATCACAACACAGCGCTAACACACTCCAGCACTGCATTGCAGTTTCCTACTCGTCACAATGTGCCCCATTTCCATCCCCCTCCAAAACTGGAAGCAGTTTCAGAGTGCGGCAGAAATGGCACATTGTGAAGAATAGAAAACTGCGACATCATGATGTTAAGAAGTGCTGCATCATGGTTTGTAAGCTACTGCCATCACTGCAAGCCATGGAGAGGGGTGACAGAGGTGGCAGGATAGATGGCCAAACTAGGGTGTCTGCAATCCTTGCATTAGCCCTGACCAACCTTCATGATACTTGAGACCCCAAGACAAGCAAGGGAGCTCATCTGCACCACATAGCTCAAATTCAGAGCTGTGTGGGGCAGAAGGAAGAAAGCTCCGATTCCCATGGTAACAGCAGGACCAAAAGAAAAACAATGTCCTGTATGAAAGGCCTGAGAGATTCTTTAAGGTGTCTAGATGAAATAAATGACTTCTTGGAGCAGCTGGTTCATGAACAGACCAGAGGGGAAGCCATTTTGGACCTTGTCCTTAGTGGAACACCAGATCTGGTGCAAGAGATAAGGGTGTTAGGGCCACTTGGCTATAGTGATCATAGCAGGATCATGTTTGATTTAATTAATGGAGGAGGGATGGTAAGGAAATCCACAGTACCACCTTTTAACTTTCGAAAGGGAGACTAGGTTAACTATTTTCTTCATTTTATCATAAACACTAAAGGAGCAGTTGCAAAGGTTAAAGACTTACATCTAGCTTGGGTGTTTAAAAATATTATCTCGGAAGCCCAGACCAGCTGTATTCCACACGAAGAAAAGTGGAAGGAAGTCCAAAAAACTGCCAGCATGGTTTAAAGGTGAGGTCAGAGAGGTTGTTGCCAAAAAAGCATCTTTCAGGAAATGGAAAAAAGAGCCAAATGACAAAAACTGGAAACACAAGCACTAGCAAGTTAGATGCAAGGCATTGATAAGGCAGGTAAAGAGAATTTGAGAAGAAGCTTGCTGTGGAAACAAAAATGCGTAATAAAGACTTTCAAGTACATTCGTAGCAAAAAACATGTGAGAGAATCAGTTTGACCATTAGATGATAGAGGGATAAAAGGGGCACTAAGAGGGGACAAGGCCATAGCGGAGAGACTGAATGAATTCTTTGCTTCGGTCATTACTGAGGAAGATGTAGGGATGTTACTCATGATTGAAGTGGTATTTAAAGGTGATACTGCGGAAGAATTGAAAGAAATATCAATACACCAGGAAGATGTATTACAACTACTTGATAAACTGAAGAGTAGCAAGTCACCTGGACTGGATGGTATTCATCCAAGGGTGTTGAAAGAAATGAAAAATTGCAGACTTATCAGTAATCATTAAAATCATCTGTAATACCTGAAGATTGGAGGATGGCCAACGTAACGCCAATTTTTAAAAAGGGTTCCAGGGGTGATCAGGGAAACTACAGACCCGTGAGCCTGATGCCAGTACCAGGAAAAATGGTAGAAACCATCATAAAGAACAAAATTACTGAACATGTAGTCAGTCATGGCTTAATGGGAGACAGCCAACATGGCTTCAGACAAAGATCTTATTAATCTGTTATGTTTTTTGAAGGTGTGAACAAAGGCGAGTCAGTTGATATAGTGTATCTGAACTTTCAGAAAGCCTTTGACAAGGCCCCTCAGAGACTTTTGGTAAAACTAAAAAGTCATGGGCTTGGAGGCAGTGTACTATTGTGGATCAGGAACTGGTTAAAAGATAGAAAGCAGAGGGTTGGGCTAAATGGCCAATTTTCCCAATGGAGAAAGTTGAATAGTGGAGTACCCCAGGGATCTGTGCTGGGTCTGCTGCTTTTTAACATTCATAAATGACCTGGAAATGGGAACAAGTCAAGTTATCAAATTTGCAGATGAGACAAAACTATTTGTTCTTGTTAAAACCCATGAGGATTGTGGAAAATTGCACGAGATCTTGATAAATTGGAAGACTGGGCATCCAAATGGCATATGAAATTTAATGTGGACAAGTGCAAAGTTATGCATTAGGAAAAAAACACCCAAACTATGGTTCCACGATGCAAGGTTCCACATTAGGTACCACCACCCAGGAAAAAGATTTAAGTGTCATCGTGGATAACCTGTTAAAACCCTCCACTCAGTATGCAGCGGTGGCCAAGAGAGCAAACAGAATGCTAGGTATCATAAGGAAAGGAATGGAAAATAAAACAAAGGATATTATAATGCCTCTGTACAGGGCTGTACCGAGCGTGAATCACATCCTGTGAGACATTCACATCGGACATGCATGCCACCCCCTCCCACCCCGCACCTCCATCTAGCCACTTTCTGGATGAGGCAGGAAAAGAGGCATGCAATGCAATGTGCAAGTCGCCAGCACGCTAAGCAGAGCTGCCCCTCCCTGATCTGACACCATGTCAAAGGGAGGGAGGGACCAGACCTGCTTAGCATGTCGCGAGAAGGCTTAAGGTATGCATTTCAGCTGTCTGTCGTTGCCTGCCACCGCTGAGAGAAGAAAAAGTGGCAGCAGCAGGCAACAGCAGACAGCTGAAATGTGCCCCCTTAAGCCTTTGTGCCCTGTGTGGCCGCACCGCTTGCACAGGGCTAGATATGGTCCTGCCTCTGTATTGTTCTATGGTGCGACCACACCTTGAATATTGTGTGCAATTCTGGTCGCCGTATCTTAAAAAGGATATAGCGTTATTAGAAAAGTTAGAGAAGAGCCACCAAAATGGTAAAGGGGATGGAAGGATACCCCTATGAAGAGAGGCTAAAGAGGTTAGGGCTCTTCAACCAGGAAAAAAAAACACAGCTGAGGGGAGATATGTTAGAGGTCTATAAATTAATGAATGGAGTGGAACGGGTAAACTTAGATCGATTGTTTACATCATCAGTATATAGAAAGACTAGGGGACATGCAATGAAGCTACAGGGTAACCTATTCAAGGCTAATAAGAGAAAATATTTTTTCACTCAATGGGTAATTGAACTCTGGAATTTGTTATTGGAGGATATAGTAAAAGCTGTTAGTGTAGCTGGGTTTAAAAGAGGTTTGGACAAGTTCCTGGAGGAAAGGTCCATAAGCCATTATTAAAAGGGACCCAGGAAATCACTGCTTGACCCAATACAAGCATTGTGGAACCTGTGTCTTTTGGGGAAACTGCTAGGTATTTATGACTAGATTGGCCAATGTTGGAAACAGGATACTGGGCTTGATGGACCTTGGTCTGACCCAGTATGGCATATCTTATGTTATGTTCTTTGAGACCGATGGCAAGGCGTTGGTCACTTCCATCTAAGTCTTTTGCTAGCCTTATGTCAGCCTACGATTTTGTAGCTTTGGCAGGTCAATAGGGAAAGATCTGGGCCTATCTATAATGACTTAAAATGCTGCAGATGGCTACTCAACACTTTTTTACATTAAAAACTCAGTTTTTAAAGAGGCTTTATATTTCACAGCAGTGAGCCTTTAAGGTGCACATAGTGGTCTCAGATATTTGAGCAGTGCAGTCAAGAAGTGTGTTCCCTGGGACATCATTTTTTTTTGTGCCCTAAAATTAGTATGTTTTGGATGAGGTGGCCAATTATGTAGGACAGCTTACTGGTTTGTCATTGGAGTTAGAGTTATTACTTTTTGATGATGCTACAGCAGCTGGGTCTCAGAACAAGTCAATAAACTTATCAAAAACCATTCTATCTGCTAGCAAAAAGTCCATCTTTTATAGCTGGAGTTTTTTGCACCCCCAAACACATTGGAGGTTGACACTCCACAACATAGAAGTTGTAGAAAATGTTGCACAACTGGCCCATCCAAGGAGATGGCTCATTTCCATCAGATCTGGGTCCCTATACAGATTCACTCTCGCCCAAAGCAGGAGTGATGCACTTAATATTTGATGTTTGTGCATGTCCCAGTACAAAAAAGGTGATTGGTGGGGTAGGGTTAGACAAAAAATGTGTTGTCTAACACATGGTAAAGTCTTTAAATATGTGTAGTCTCTCTCCTTTGCTTGTTATGTTAAGACATCTATATAAAAAAAAGTTTTAAAAAAAGAAAACAAGGCATGATTGTCTCTGGTGATATTAACAGTTTAAATATTACCTGAAAGGGAATATATATATGTACTGGGGAACATGCACTAGCCTTCATTTAGAGCCTGCATTGCAACATATTCATTAACAAAAAAGACAATCAAGGCACTCTTAAGATGCAGAGCAGCTTTATTTGATGAAAATTACAGGTTTATGTAATAATTGGAATAGCCAATTATATGCATGCATACTTTTTGAGAATCTTATGCAAGGAAAACATGACAAGAGTACTGGTGAAATCCTGAATGACAGAAAAATAAAAACAAACAATGGCAGATGAAGACCATAGCACCTATCCAGTCTGTCCATCCATAAGAACGATTATGTTCTAAAGTCTCTCCTTCAGGGACCCTCTGCATTTGTCCTATGCTTTTTTTATTTTTTAAATTTAGATAAGCCTGCTTTGGGATCCTGATACCCTTATTCTACTGTTCACTTTCTATGTGTGTCTTCACCATTTCCCCTAGACTTACAATCTAATCAAGACCTGGGGATTAGAGTAAGCTCTATGAGCAAGGACTCCTACATGTATCTGTACTGCATTGCATTTGCCTATTTAAATTAGTACCAAGTAGTAGTAGTAGTACTCATCTCCACCAGGAGGCTGTTCCATGCATCCACCAGCCTTGCTGTAAAGAAATATTTCCTCCGATTACTCTGACCCCTCATGCTAGAGCTTCCTTTCAACCGGGAGTCACCACATAGACATTTAAATAGCTCTGTGGAATAAATGCAGATCATATCACCCCTCTCCTGCCTTCCCTCCAACGTATACATCTTAAGATCTTTAAATCTATCCTCATATGCCTTATGATGAAAACCACTGGCTATTTTTGTAGCCATCCTCTAGAGCAACTCCATCCTATTTATTATCCTTTTGAATATGCAGACTCCAGAACTGTACAACACTGGCAGAAATCCACAGATAGCAACAGCCTCTCTCATTCCCCCACTTTTGCATTCTCACACCCTGTCCCCCTTCATACACGTACACAGTGTTGTCACACAATCTTTCACTCTCTTCATGTCCTCCCCACCATGAACATTGGTTGGCATGCTTATTTCTGGAGATCATTCTGTAGTGATCGTTGCTTGGAGTGTGCCATTCTTCTGGAGATAACTTTTTCCTAATGTTCTTCTGAAGGGGTTACTGACTTTCCTGCTATTACAAACATGCAGAAATCAGAAGGTACTGGTTTGTAGGGAGGAGGATTCTGGAACCCTAGTAGATTGGGATAGGAGGAAGAAGTTTGGAACCTGGGTGTCCAGTCAGATGCAGAACTAACTCCTCAAGCCTAATCCTTGAAGGTAGTTTGAAGCTTATGGAATAGCTGCAGCTGGCCTGACAGCTGCATCCATTTTTAGATTAGGGGGGCTATACATGCAGTGATGCAAGCATTACTAATTTCAGTCTGACTCTTGCAATCTCCTATGCATGTGTTTACCCAGGTGCTTGTTGCAGAGATTGCAATTGGTCTAAAACGAAGCAGCACACATTTTGTCTGGTCAGGGAAGATGGAATTCAGTAGCTGATGTCTTACTTCAGTTTCACTGGCTCCCCATTCATGAAAGGAGTACTTTTAAAATGTTATCATTAACATTTAGACTTTTGAGGGAGTGTGGTCCTATTTGCTTGCAAGGCCTACAAGTGGTATCAGCCAAGAAGAGCTCAGATGTTCAGACAAGGACATTTACTGATAATTCCTGACCACTATCGAGTACAAAAGCAAAAATGAAGGGGAAGAGCTTTTCAGATAGCAGCACCTACCTGGTGGAATAAGCTCCCCTACACTTTTAAGGCAGGAGCAGGATTGGGGGGATATTTTGGAATAAGTTAAAGCCCCTTTTGCTCTCTTGACTAATTTGGCAGGGTTTTTTTTTTTAAGTGATTTGGGGGGCAGAGGTTGATGGGGAGCTGGATGGTTGATACAACGGGTTCCAGTAGTTTTGTAGTGTATAGATTTTTATTATATTATGGCAAAATTAGACCTCATCTGTTAATTGTCTTTCCTTGAGTTCATCCAGTTCAGTCCAAGTAGGTTACCAGCCTCTACCAGCAGCTGGGAACTGAGCATGTCAGATTTCTGATGTCATAGTACAAGAACTCCATCCATAGGCTCCAGAGATCAGTATCCTATTTACAGACTCCAAGAGAACACAGTAAGGTTACAATCATGGGCAATATTCCCAATATACAAACCAGAGGGCAAAAACTAAGCCCCCCCCCCAAAAAAAAACCTCATGTTGCAAAAGAGAAAACTGGGGGAATATTTACAAGGTGAGAAGGTGGCAATAAGCCAGGATCATACTTGCCATAAAGTAAACGTCCAAGCGGACTCCCCGGTGTATAGTGAAGTTGTTCTTAAGGAAGCCCTCCCAGGACAAAGAGGCAGACACATCCTGTGCTCTTAGGAATCAAAATACTGAATATTGTTATTCAAGGGGGGAGAGGGGCAGGTGGTCCTGGACTGGACTCTAGACAATTAGCAGGTAAGGTCTAGTTTTGCCTTCTTTATCGTCCCTCCAGTCCAGTATGAGTGGGATGTACCAGAGCAGTAACTATTCTTGGGAGGGACCCATGAGTCCAGCCTGGAGTACCGAAGCACCAAAACATGCATCATTCGAGGCTTGCACATACAGAGACTGTAATGACTGTAATTTACTGAGGAAGATGTAGGGATGTTACCCATGACTGAAGTGGTATTTAAAGGTGCGGAAGAATTGAAGGAAATATCAATACATCGGGAAGATGTCTTACAACTATTAGATAAACTGAAGAGTAGCAAATCACCTGGGCCGGATGGTATACATCCAAGGGTGTTGAAAGAACTGAAATATGAGATTGCAGAACTGCTATCAGTAATCTGTGAACTATCATTAAAATCATCTCTAATACCTGAAGATTGGAGGATCGCCAATGTAACGCCAATTATTAAAAAGGGTTCCAGGGGTGATCCGGGAAACTACAGACCGGTGAGCCTGACGTCAGTACCGGGAAAAATGGTAGAAACCATCATAAAGAATAAAATTACTCAGCATGTAGATAGTCATGACCTAATGGGAGACAGACAACATGGCTTTAGACAAGGAAGATCTTGTCTTACTAATCTGTTATGTTTTTTTGAAGGAGTGAATAAACAGGTGGACAAAGGTGAGTCGGTTGATATTGTGTATCTGGACTTTCAGAAAGCCTTTGACAAGGTCCCTCATGAGAGACCTTTGGCAAAACTAAAAAGAGTCATGGGATAGGAGGCAGTGTACTATTGTGGATCAGGAACTGGTTAAAAGATAGAAAGCAGAGGGTAGGGCTAAATGGCCAATTTTCCCAATGGAGAAAGGTGAATAGTGGTGTACTCCAGGGATCTGTGCTGGGTCCGCTGCTTTTTGACATTCATAAATGACCTGGAAAGTGGAACAACGAGGGAGGTTATCAAATTTGCAGATGACACAAAACTATTTAAAGTTGTTAAAACCCAAGAGGATTGTGAAAAATTGCAAGAGGATCTTGATAAATTGGAAGACTAGGCATCAAAATGGCAGATGAAATTTAATGTGGACAAGTGCAAGGTTATGCACCTAGGGAAGAACAACCCAAACTATGGTTACACGATGCAAGGTTCCACATTAGGAAAAAGATTTAGGCGTCATTGTGGATACCATGTTAAAACCCTCGGCCCAGTGTGCAGCGGCGGCCAAGAGAGCAAATGGAATGCTAGGTATGATAAGGAAAGGAATGGAAAATAAAACAAAAGATATTATAATGCCTCTATATCGTTCCGTGGTGAGACCGCACCTTGAATATTGTGTGCAATTCTGGTCGCCGTATCTTAAGGATATAGCGATTTTAGAAAAGGTACAGAGAAGAGCCACCAAAAAGAAAGGCTAAAAAGGTTAGGGCTCTTTAACCTGGAAAAGAGACGGCTGAGGGGAGATATGATAGAAGTCTATAAATTAATGAACGGAGTGGAACGGGTAAATGTAGATCGATTGTTTACCTTATCAGAATATAGAAAGACTAGGGGACATGCAATGAAGCTACAGGGTAAACTATTTAAGACTAATAAAAGAAAATATTTTTTCACTCAACGTGTAATCAAACTCTGGAATTTGTTACCGGAGGATGTAGTAAAGGCTGTTAGTGTAGCTGGGTTTAAAAAAGGTTTGGACAAGTTCCTGGAGGAAAGGTCCATAAACCATTATTAAGAAGTGACCGAAGATATCAATGCTCGACCCAGTACAAGCATTGTGGAACTTGTGTCTCTTGGGGAAACTGCTAGGTACATATGACCTAGATTGGCCACTGTTGGAAACAGAATACTGGGCTTGATGGACTTTGGTCTGACCCAGTATGGCATATCTTATGTTCCTATGTTCTTAAGGACAACCAAGTGGCTGCCCTGCAAACATCAGCTGGTGGAACTAGCCTAACTCCACCTAGGCAGCCAACTGAGATCTAGTCAAATGTGCCTTCAGAGCAGCTGGGACCAGCCTACTCTTTAGCACATAGGCAGAAGTGATTGCCTCCTTGACTCACTGGGCAATGGAAGCTGCTTCATCCTTGCGCAGCTCCCCAAACAGATCATTGGACTTACAGAAAGACACTGTTCTCTTAAGATAGACAAAAGGTATTGCACAGGTCCAGACAGGGAAGCTGTGGATGATCCTCCTCATCCTGCAAACCATGAAAAAACAAAAAACATCATGAAAACGCGACACTACCTTTGATAGAAATAACAGAATTCTCTCAACACCACTTTTTCATTAGAGAAAACTAGAAAGGCTCCTTACAAATAGATTTGAGAGCTTCAGGCCCTGATGCCCCAAACAGATAGACACCAAGAAAACCACCTACAAGGTAAGGTCTTTCAAGGAAGCTCTTGAGAAGCTCAAAAGGCAACTGTATAAAAGAGGAACAATAGCCTTCCAGGGTGACCACACTTGCTTTACTGCCCTGAGAAACTGGACCACGTCAGGGTGATCCACCAGCAAGAACCCCTGTATATGCCCACAGTAACCAGAGCGCCATCACCTGGACTCTGAGGCTAGAACATCTGGAAGAGGACAAAAAAGTCCAAAGCCTGTTGTCCCCACACTAGCTCTCAAACATACTAAACACTGACATAAGCCAAGGACGTTGAACACTTACAGACTTTCAAGAGAATATCTACCAGCACCAAATAGCCCTTCCACTTCAGCCATGCCCTTTCAAGAGCCAGGCCATAAGTAAGAATCGATCCACTTGAAGCATCAGGATCAGCCTTTACAAGAGCAGATTGATTCTGTTCAGGAGACACCAGGGAGTGGTTATCAAAAGCCTGTGGAGTTCAGCATACCACAGCCTTCAGGGCCAGTCCAGCATGATTACAGCCACTACTCCGGGATGGCCCTCTATGCACTGAAGATGATGCCCTATTAGGGGCCAACGAGGAAACAAATACATGAGGTCCTTCCATCAGCACCTCTGCACCAGAGCATCAAAGCCCTCAGACATGGGCTCCAGACTACTGCTGAAGAATCTGTTCATCTTAGCACTGGAGGTGAACGCCATGAAATCCATGATCAGCACACCCCACCAGCAGGTGATCTTGTGAAACACTGCCATGTTTAGTTTCCATTCTCCCAGGTCTAGATGGTGTGGACTGAGAAAATTCTCTTGTACATTCATCTTGCCAGCCACATGAACTGCCGAAAGAGCCGAGGTTCTCTCCCATCCACAACAAGAGCACTAATCTCTGCCGCCAACATCACACTGCCTGGGCCCCCTGACGATTTATGTATGCTACTATCATTGCATTGTCAGAGCAGATCTTTACCATTCTCAGAGGAATCAGAGGAAGGATTGTAGAGCTAGAAAGACTGCCCTCATTTCCAGATGACTGATGGACCATGAGCTTTCCTCCTTGGACCAGAGTCCCTATATCACCTGTATCTTGCAATATGCTCCCCACCCCCGTAAGACTGGCATTCGTTGTCTCCAAAGTCCAGTTCTGCGGGTCCAGCATAATTCCTGTTGCAAGATGCTCTGTCCGCAGCCACCAGAGAAGACTGTCTGGCGACCAGCAGGTAGACCAGCTTCTCTGAAAGCAGGTGTAGCTGCGGGGACCATCGAGAGATCAGAGTATGCTCAAGATGACAAGTGAGCCATGGTGCCGAGGTGCTGAAGATAATACCACATTGAAAAAACCACCATGCCAATGAAAACCATATTTGAGCTTGAATCTTCTGTGCCCACTCTTGCGGAAGGAAAACCAGTCCCACCTTGGTATCAAAGGAGGCTCCCAGGTAGACTAGATCCTGCATCGGATCAATCTTGCTCTTTGCCAAATTGACCACCAGTCGAGGTTCTGAAGGAATTCCATCACCCACTGGGTAGTGGAGGCTCTTGCTTTTGGATTTTGCCCTGATCAACCAATCGTCAAGATATGGATGAGCCAACATGTCCTGTCAGAGCGGCTGCCATGATCACTATGATCTTGGTGAAGACCCAAGCTGAATGGCAGTGCCCAGCGCTATTTCCCATCGGCACTGCAAACTGCAGATACTGCTGATGGTCTGGTCAAATTGGGATGTGAAAATATGCTTCCATGAGATCCAGTGTGAGAGGAACTCTCCCTTCGTGACCACCATCACTGAATGCAAGGTTTCCATGCAAAAATGCAGCACCCAAAGGGCCTGGTTTACATGCTTGAGGTTTAAGATGGGATGGAAGATAGTCCATTTACTTTGTGGTCCCTAAGGAAGAGGGTAACAACTGGATCCCCATTGGTCATTTGGAACAGGTACTACAGCCTGGGAGGTCCAGCAACCGCTGTAACATATCCTGGCTCACCAGCTATTTTGAGCAGGTTTTGCAAGAGGATGAGCCAATTCCAAAGCATACCCCCTCTGATAATTTCCAGCACCCATTGGTCTGTGGTAATAGACACCCAGATGGAATAAAACTGTTGAAGACTCCCCCCTATTGGAACTGCCCCCACCTGGGCTGGACTAGTTTCATTCGGACATTTTGGAAGGAACCGCAGGAGTGGAGAAGTACCCCCTATTGGAACCACTGTAGCCTTGAAAAGGCTGGCCTCTTAAGAATAGCGATCTCACTGAAAAGGGGCAAAACGAGTAGATCAAAAGACTGAATTGAAGGGAGAAAGTTGGAAAAGTCAGCAGAGCCCCCTTAGAGGAATGCTGGACTGTCTGGCTGGGGGGGGGGGGAGGGACCTGGACCACCAGGTATTTGACCCCTGGCTTGCACCTATCCACTCAAGGGTCCCAGTGCTGAAGAGGCAGGCCTTGCCAGCTGCCAGCCCTCATCAGTAAATGGTTTCTTTGAGAAAATTGCCCAGCCTGTAAGCTGCTCAGCTTCTGCTATTAATCTGCAGCCGCATTTTCTTTTCTCGTTTTGTTTTTGGTTTTTTTTAAACCTCAATAAAATCTTCCAATGGATTTCAGCTACAGGGAAGCTTTCCCAGCTGCTAGGAACTGAATACTGATCTCCGGAGTCTATGGAGGGAGCTCTTGTACTATGACATCAGAAATTTGATATGCTCAGTTCCCAGCTGCTGGTAGAGGCTCATAACCCACTCATATTGGACTGGAGGGGCGATAAGGAAGTAAACCACTTTGAATGCTAATTCATATGAGTGGTATATAAATGTTTTTAAAGAAATAAAAGAGTATTTTGTCCTGTAACTATCCATTGGGTTGGATAGTTACAACAAAACAAATTGTGCTATAGTGCTGGAAGATGAGACCCCCAGGTCAGAAGGCACTCAACTAGCTACTGGGGAAGAGCTGAAGACTTTTCAGAGTAAAGCCAGCATTTATGATGTGGTTGGATCAAAGCCCTCGGGAAGAATGACTGCTGATGTAGCTGCGCATGAAATGAGAGTCAGAAGCTGTAAAGATGTCTTACACATTGGAGCATGGAACGTACGAAGCATGAACCAAGGGAAGTTGGAGGTGGTCAAGAATGAAATGGAGCGTGTACAACTTGATCTGTTGGGTGTCAGCGAACTGAAATGGACTGGCATCGGGCACTTTGCATCAGATGATCACATGGTCTACTATGCTGGAAATGAAAGACAAAGAAGAAATGGTGTTGCATTTATAATAAAGAAGAAACTTGCAAGAACTGTAATGAAATACAATGCAGTCAGCGAACGCTTAATCTCTATTTGTCTACGAGGATTGCCTATCAACACAACTATAATTCAAGTATATGCCCCAACAACAGCTGCAGAAGAGAATGAAATTGAAGTATGAACAAGTACAAGCTGAAATTGACAGAACATGCAAACAGGATATCCTGTTAGTCATGGGTGACTGGAACGCAAAAGTTGGCAACAAAGAAGGCAAAGTAGTTGGAAAATATGGACTTGGCAACAGAAATGAAGCTGGAGAAAGACTGATAGAATTCTGCAAGACCAATGATCTATTCATCTCAAACACCTTCTTCCAGCAACACAAGCGGCGACTGTACACATGGACTTCACCGAATGGATTATATAAAAATCAAATTGACTACATATGTGGAAGTCAACGATGGAAAAGCTCTGTAACATCAACAAAGACAAAACCTGGAGCTGACTGTGGTACAGATCATCAACTACTAGTATGCAAACTCAAGCTAAAGTTGAAAAAGAGCAAACCACTCATGAATGCAGCAAGATATGACCTTGAGAATATACCACTGGAATTTAAAGACTGCCTGCAAAATCGATTTGCTGCTTTAGATACAAATGACAGAGCTCCGGAAGAGTTATGGAATGACATCAAGAAGGTTGTGTTGGAAGAAAGCGAGAAGTCTCTACAAAAGGTGATAAAGCAAAAACGGCCAAAATGGATGACGGAAGAAACTCTGAAAATTGCCCAGAAACGCAGAGAAGCTAAAGCCAGAGGAGAAAGAAAGACAATCGCAGAACTCAGAGATTTCCAACGTGCAGCAAGACAGGACAAGGAAAAGTACTACAATGACACTTGCAAGGAAATAGAAGCAGAAACTATTAGAGGAAGAACAAGATCGGCTTTCCTAAAGCTGCGAAAGTTAAAGAAAAAGTTCCAGCCTCGAAATGGAATGTTACAAGATGCTCAAGGTTCTATGTTGAATGATGCTGAGAAGATCAAGAAAAGGTGGAAGGAATATACAGAGTTTTTATATGATAAAGATCAAGTGGACCAACAGCCGTTTCAACCTGTACCTTATTTATTTTATTTATTTATTTATTTAACAGTATTTCTAAACCGCCTTATCTTAATAATCAAGGTGGTATCACAGCAAGCAATCAGGTAAAGTGTGTGTGTTGTACATGCAGTGAGGATAAAACTTAGTTGTGTGAGGGATGTGTTGGGTGCTTGATTTGTTTGAGCTATATACAGGGTGGGCTATTTACAGTGGTGCTAGAATCATATTTTATATATATTCAGTTGTTTGGGAGGATTGGAGTGCTGTTATCCATTCTCTTAGGTTATGTGATGTGACCATAGTGCTCTATGAACAGCATGGTTTTCAGTTGTTTTCTGAAGTCTTTGAGGTCTGGAGTTGCCCTTAGATCGTCCGGTAGATCGGGAACCATTGGTGATTAAAGAAGAAGTTGAAGCAGCATTGAAAGCCTTATCAAAGAACAAAGCACCAGGCATTGATAGCATTCCCATAGAAGTATTGCAGCAATCTGATGCAGCTGTTACCGTACTCACAAGGCTCTGCCAAGAAATATGGAAGACAACATCATGGCCAACTGACTGGAAAAGATCTGTGTTTATACCAATACTAAAGAAAGGTGATCCAACTGACTGTGGAAATTATCGCACAATCGCTCTGATCCCACATGCCAGCAAGATTCTACTGAAGATTATTCAAAAGAGACTACAACCATACCTGGAACAAGAACTACCTGAAGTGCAAGCAGGGTTCAGGAAAGGGCGAGGAATGAGAGACATCATTGCAGATGTGAGATGGATCCTTGAAAAGACTAAAGAATACCAAAAGGATATCTATTTGTGCTTTATCGACTATAGCAAGGCTTTTGACTGTGTAAACCATGAGAAACTCTGGGGCACATTAAGAAGCATGGGTATACCAGAACACCTGATCGTTCTCTTGCGCAATCTGTACATTGATCAAGAAGCAACAGTTCGAATGGAACAAGGAGAAACAGAATGGTTTAAAATAAGCAAAGGTGTAAGACAAGGCTGCATACTTTCCCCCTACCTGTTTAATTTATATGTAGAACAAATCATCAGAGAAGCAGGATTGTATGAAGACAACAGAGGTGTGAAGATTGGTGGAAGACTCATCAACAACCATCGCTATGCTGATACCACCACATTACTGGCTGAAAGTGAAGATGATCTGAAACATTTGCTTCTCACAATCAAAGAACATAGTCGCAAAATGGGCCTGCACCTTAATGTAAAGAAGACAAAGATCATGACAACTGGCATAATCAACAGGTTCATCGTTGAAGGAGAAGAAATTGAAATGGTGAACTTTAACCTACTTGGATCAACTATCAATAAAGAAGCAACAAGCAGTCAAGAAATTAGACGACGCATTGCTCTTGGCAGAATGGCTATGAAAGACCTAGATAAGATTCTCAAGAGCAGAGATGTCTCTCTCCATACAAAGATTCGACTTGTTCAAGCCATGGTATTTTCAATAACATCATATGGATGTGAAAGCTGGACAGTGAAAAAGATAGACAGGAAGAAAATTGATGCCTTTGAATTATAGTGCTGGCGGCGAATACTGTGTATACCCATGGACTGTCCGAAGAACAAACCAGTCGGTACTAGAGGAGATCAAACCTAAGCTTTCTTTAGAAGCTCAGATGACAAGACTTCAACTTTCATACTTTGGACACATCATGCGAAGAGAGAGATCATTAGAGAAAGACATTATGCTTGGCAAGATAGAAGGTCAACGCAAAAGAGGAAGGCCAGCAATGAGATGGATCGATACAATAACAGCAGCTACGGGTACCAGTCTGTCAACAATGAGCCGCCTGACTGAAGACCGAACACAATTTAGGATAGCTAAGCAGAGGGTCGCCATGAGTCGACTCCGACTCGACGGCACTTAACAACAACATTTTGTCCTATTTTATATCTTACAGAAATATATGGATGCAGTATGATTATCTCATCCCTCAGCAGGCCCTCGATTGTGATATCTGCAGGATAAGATTAAATGGTTAGCAGAAATAGGTGAGGGGGATAAAACTATCAGAACACAAATGAAAGTCAAATTCTGCATCCTTTCAAATCAGCAGACAGGTGAATCTTTAGTTGTGTATTCCATTGAATCAGTCAGCTGTGTATTTGAACCAGAAGCTGTAAACATTTAATCAGCAGAAGATTGAAACTGGACTTGACTACATCAGGTAGAAGTATGTCATAGTATTTGCTTCTCAGTATTCAGTTCAGCTGGCGATTTCTCTAGTAAAGTCAGCAAATCAACTTAACACTCCGTGCCATCATGAAATTTCTTAAAACTATCAAGAACAGACTAATTGTACATAGTTTTCTGGTATTCAAATCATGTATATATCTCCGATTGTTAGTTATATGTCATCACTACCTTAATCAATGTAATTCAGTTTTATGTAAACCGCTATGATTCTTGATATGGCGGTATAAAAATCACAAATAAATAAAACTCAGGGAGGTAGATTGGACTGTGTACATGATTAATCCTGCTGTCTACAGATAATCTGTTAGAGAAAGCAAAGTTGCTTACCTGTGTCGACAAACAGGATTAAATCAAATACACACAAGTAGGATGACTTCCAAGCTCGGAGTTGTTCCAACTTTTGTTAGAATTGTCCCACTATTAAGTAGCAACCCGTTCATGTTGATGCAAGAGTTGAATAGATCAAAGAAAGATAGCTCAGTATTGCTTGACAATACACTGTAACCTAAGATAGGTCCCGGTAGTATGAAATGAAAATATGGCAGGAAGACCAGGTAGCTGCTTTGTAGACAGCCCTCTTGAAATCTGCTTCACCTCAGAGTATCTGATCTCTGGTTTTTGAGCACATCCAAATGTGTTTGATTTTTGTTGGTCAGAGAACTGTTTTATCATTAAAAAAACAAAACTTTGAATGCAAGGTACTAGCCGATCAATCAGTATATACTTTCCCAATGGAATACCAAGTCTGTTGGAGTCAAAAGTGATGAAAAGCTGTATAGACTGACTGCTCTTTTGAGTAAAAGTGAGTTCATTTACAGTCCAAACTATAGATAACTGTCACACTGGTGCCATTAGGCTTAGGGTAGAAGGTAGGCAATACTATTTCCCCATTAGTATAAAAAGGTGTTGCCACCTTTGACAACTATTTATAATAGGTTTGCAAATTACTTTATGATAAAGTTGTGTATAAAGCTCATATATAACTAAGGCTTGAAGTGCATTGATTCTTCTATCTGAGGTCACCATTACTAGAAGTAGTACATTCCAGGTTAAGAGCTTTAAAGATGAGGATTTCATCAGCTGAAATGGTAGTTTCATAAGAGGAAAAAAATAGCACAATATATAACGTCCTATGGGGCTGGTAGCTTTTGGATTGGCTATACAACATTTAAAAAGCCATTCATGACTCTGAATACAATAGGACACTAAAATCAAAGTCCAATCTCTCAGACTTGAGAGGCTGAGAGGGAATAAATATGCACTGACAGAATGGCTGGAGTTCTAGCTCAGTTATGGCACATGTATTGGAGTAAGGCATTCAATGGGCATCAAAAAGGATCTTAGCCTTGTGCAGATTACATAGAAAGTATCTTCCATTTGAGCGTGCATGATCTTTTTATTGAAGGTTTCCCTGTTGCAACCCCAATAGTCTTAATTGGAGGAAGCAGTTTCAAAGAGGCAACAGACACTATTTAATTTCCATGCAGAGTCAGGGAATTGAGGGTGGAATGCAAGGTGCCTTAATCTTGCATTAAGCTTGGAAATATTTGGAGTCTAAATATAGGGAAAACAGTCTCCTGAAAAGGGAAAAGGTGACATTTTATTTACCAGTTAAATGTTCTTTCCTTGAGTTCTACTAGACCAGGCCAGACAAATGGGTTGTGTTCCCCCACCAGCAGATCGGTGGAGACAACAATGAAAAGCCCAGGTTTCAATGACATCATTCAGCCATCAAAGGTCTCCTTCAGTGTTTGTCCCAAAGCATATGGGAGAAACATGGCAAGCCTCACACCACCTCAATCATGGGCAACAATGAGTAAACACAGAACCATGCACAAGAAAGTATAAACAAAAGACGGTCAGTAGAAGAAGAACCGGCAGAGCCAAGTGTAAAAATCAGAGTGGACCCAAGGGAAATGCAGCAGCAGAACAGAGCAACTACAACTACAGGGGCGGGCCCTGGTCTAGCCGGACTCAAGGGCATTAACTGGTAAGTAAAATGTCACCTTCCATATCGCCCTGCTAGTCCAGTCCAGACAAGTGGGACATACTAAAACTATGACTCTACTGGGTGGGAAGAAACCGCAGCTCGCAAAATCCTTGAGCTAAAGGCCATATTCTCCCACGGTTGGACATCAAAATGGTATTGCTTGATAAAAGTGGAAAGCAGTGTCCACATTCCCGCCCGACAAATATTGGACACTTATGCTTGGGTAGAATGGGTGCATAAAACCTCCAGAACCAGTCTGTTCCATAACACAGATGTCAAGGGCAATGAACTCCTTAACCCAGCATCCCAAAGTCAACTTAGCCATCATATCACCCTTGTGTGGGCCAGCAAACAGCACAAAAAGATAGACTTATGAAAAGAATTCGAACCTCCAGGTACTAGAAAAGCACCTTCCAGACATATACAAGACGAATATACTTATCCTTCCCCTGACAAAAAAGGCAGGCAGGCAGACCGAGAAATCACCATAAACAAAAAAGGAAGCCGGAGGCCAAAAGGAAATGGCCTCCTTCGAAAGAGACGGTTAAGGATCTTGGTAAGAGCCAGGGGCAGCCCAAGGGGGGTGCAGGGCCATGTGCGGAGAGTCATTAAGGGGCCTCATTTGCATAAATATTTGCATAATGTTAACATGCGCTTTTAGTAAACATGCCTCTTAATGAGTGTCTGGATAAAGAAAGACTACCAGATTTCTAAATTACTATATTCTAGTGCCAACTGCCAGGCCCATTAGGAAGAACTATAAACACTGACCAATAATAATAATGACCAATAATGACCAATAATAATAATGACCACTCCGACCAATAATAAAGAATAATAAGCTCGACTCAAATGACCCGAATTCATACAGACCCATAGCCAGCATTCCATTCATAGCCAAAATAATAGAGAAAACAATTCAAATTCAGTTACAAGAACACATTGAACACAAACCTCTTGACTCACACCAATTTGGTTTCCGCCCATTCCATGGAGTAGAAACCCTCCTAATCACCCTTATGGACTTCCTCATCAAGGGCACTGATGGCAAACATCAAGGCTTCTTACTCCTTTTTATAGATATCTCTGCCGCCTTTGATAACATTAATCACATGACACTGATCAACAGATTAGAAAACCTAGGTATAGGCGGGATTGTCCTTAACTGGTTCAAATCCTATATTTCACATAGATTAATACGAGTCCAAATTGACCAACAAGCATCAGAAACATTCCCTCAAGGACAGGGAATACCCCAAGGATCAGCCCTTTCGGCCCTCTTATTTAACTTGTACCTGCAACCGATAACAGACATATTTAAAAAACACAGGATTAACCATTTTATATATGCCGATGACATCATGTTAGCTATCCCCATAAATGCTAAAAACCCTACATATGACTCGCTATCCAAATGCATGGCTGAGACCTCCTCCTGGATGGAAACTAACCACCTTAGCATAAACCTCAAAAAAACTGAGGCAATGTTTGTGACAAGACCACCCACGACTGAGAACTCATACCAGAAACAATCACAATCAACAAAACCTCCATACCCGTCAGAAAAAACAGGTAAAATACTTAGGAGTAATAATAGACCACACCCTCACCATGCTACCTCACATAAAACAAATAGTAAAAACCATCTTCTATAAACTCAAAACTATTCAGCACCTAAGGCCACTTCTTGAAACACAAGACTTTAGATCCGTAGTAAGTACACTGATCACCCCGCACTTCGACTATTGCAATAGTCTCCTAATAGGCCTCCCCCAAAAGAGCATATACCTTCTCCAAAGAGCACAAAACATCTGTGCAAAGGTAATCTCTAAAGCTCGCCTAACTGACCACGTGACCCCAATACTACTGGAACTCCACTGGCTCCCTATAAACAGCCGAATCAAATATAAGATTATCCTAACAACCTATAAACTTATAAATGACATAACCCTTCACACCTATCCACATTACTCCAATCTCCAACATCGACAAGGACCCTCAGACAGAACGCGGCCCACTCCCTCATCACACCAAAAGCCATCCGTAAAACTAAGAATTCCACTAGCTCCAGAGCATACTCATTCACTGCCCCTACACTCTGGAACGACCTCCCTATTGAACTTCGCACCATAAGAGACCTCACCCAATTCAGAAAAGAATTAAAGACCTACCTATTCACTGAACACTTCGAAATCCCCTATTCCCCCAAGACCAGCTCCACAACAAACATGGTCACACATACACAGACTCCCTTAATCCCCTAACCCAACAATGTATCCACAAGACTTTCCCCCCTCCCTCACACCTGAAGACGAAAAAAGGAACTAAATTCCAGCACCTACACCAATTCCTGCCCCACACACCACACACACCACACACTGTAAATATTCATTTGTATAAAGTTTAATATGTTTGCTTTAATACCTATAAATGGTATATTTACTGTTAATGTAAATAGTTGATTTCTATTGTTCTATGTTCTATGTAAAATGTATACAAACTGTGTACATGACTGTTGACTTGTTATATGTAAACCGCCCTTGATCTCTGGAAGGGGCGGTATAAAAGAAATAGTTAAATAAATAAATAAATAAAAATTTAGAACACATAGCAAACCCACTAACAGCACTACCAGGACTCACAAAGTCCAAATCCTACCTATCAAAAAAGACAACACAGCAAATATTAAACCAATACATCTCCTACTGGGAAAGAAAACAAGTGGGACTGTCAAATAGAAACTACATGAACAAAATACCTCAGCTCGGTTACACATGCAGAACATAGACCGTCACCACACAAAGAACAAGGGATCACAATTTAGAAATAGGATGATAAATTGGGAACCCCAAAAGCCAAACATGAAATGTACACCATCACTGGAGAAATAAAACTATAAATTAATTTCCTCTTGCACTAAACAAAAATGCAAAGATGTTAGTGATGTACATTTCCCAGAGATGACATATTCCAGTTAATAAATTCAAAAAGTATTTTTCTACCTTTTGTTTGGGCATTTTATTTTTCAGTTGCAATTGCTCCAGTCACTTTCTTCTAGTTTCTTCGTGTCTTCTGCAAGCTGCCCATTTGTCCATTCTCTCTCTATATCTGCTTTAACATACTGATCTTTCCCCTTTTGCTCTTTTCCCCATTTCTTTCTTTATTCCTTTATCATCCACTCAAATCTCTCTTCCATTCTCAATCCCCACTTACTCTCCCAATACCCGGCCAATCGTAGATTTTTCTTCCCTCCCACACAAAATATCTTTTCCCCTCTCCATCCTCATTCCCAATCTCCTTCGTCCTGCCATCAGGGCCCTGGGCACCGGACAAAGATCCCAGGATGGGACCACAGACTGGAGGGGGACACAGATGCCAAACCCCCTGGAGAAAGCACAAGACATTTGGATGTAAGGCTAGAGACTTATCAGTCATTGGACCTCAGAAACAGGCCAAAGCTGCCACCTGAACTTTCAGGGAGCTAAGGGAAAGGCCCTTCACCAGGCCATTCTGTAGAAAAAAAAAGTCAAATAGGGATGGGCACCTTGGACACCTCAGGAGCCACAGCTGAGTGCCACAGCATCATTCAAGGAGGCACCAGACCTGCACATGTGCTAGCTTGGTAAACCTCCTCTAGGCTCCAAGCAGAGTGGAGACCACCACCTGAGAATAGCCCTTATGCGCTAGCAATCTCCTTTCAGAGCCAAGCCATAAATGAGAAAGGAACCGGATCCTTCAAGACAGAATCCCTGCTACAATAGGCCCCGAGACAGAAGTGACTAAAGAGGAGGCACCTGCAGGAGACGCATCAGGTCTCCAAACCACACTCTCCTCAGCTAGACGCCACCAGGACAATCCTGCCCAGATGGCATTCTATACACTGAATCACATGCCACCTGGTTGTCTGGATCAGCACCAACTGAGCAAGGTGAAATTGAGAAGAGTAAAATATTGCTTTTAGTTCTAGATTGATGTGGAGAAATCTCTCTACATTTGAGCAGATCCCTGCATATAACAAGAGATGAGGCAGGCTCCCGAGCCTATGCTAAAATCACCCGTAGTAAGTTCATAGCAATGCTCTTGTGATATGACTCCCCCCTTGATCAAGTTGGCTTCTGTGGTCCAAACTTCTAACATGGCTTACAGTGAAGGTGACAAGCAGATCTTGGAATATAAGGGCTATGACATTTTATTCCATCAAAACTTGGTCCCGCTAAGGCATTATTTTGAGAAACTGCAAGATGTACTGTAGAGGCCACATGCCCAGCATTTCTAAGTAGCTTCTGACAGTGACCCAAATGGAGCATTAGAACAGGGACAAGTCTGTCTTATAGAATAATCTCCAGGAAGCAGCAGGAATGTAGTCCTCACATATGGGTATCGTTGCTTTTCGGAGCATCCCTCAGCACATGCGCGCTGCCTTCCCGCCTTTCCAACTATCCCTCTTCAGTTCTTAGTTTTCCGTGGAGCCGACAGGACCTATTCCCTCTCACCACAGACAATTACATCTTTAAACTTTTCTGTGGTTGCATTTGCCTACCGCACGATGCCTACCGGTACCGCCGGTTCTTTTTTTTTCCTCCTTTTAAAAAACAAAAAAACACAAACTGTTTCTTTCAGAAACTTTCCCTTTTGGTGCTAGGCGCCATTTTGGACACTAGGCCCTATTTTCCTGAATCATGGAAAAACTAGTGGTTTTAAGAAATGTACTAAGTGTGGCGGTACCATCTCCATCACTGACACCCATGATTGTGTCAAAAATGTTTAGGACCTGATCATTCTCCAACTGAATGTCTCTCCTGCATGGGGATGACCAAAAGAGAAACACAGAACCGGACCGCAAAGCTCGGTACCCTTTTTTCTTCAGATGCAAGATCCATTGCATCGACATCGAGGGCCTCTTCTTCCTCCCATGGATCTCAGGTAACTAAACATAAGAGTCGGTCCTCAAAGGGTAGCTCTCCTGCTAAGCATTGAGAGGCCGTTGGCATTGCCCTTGAGGGAACCACACTGGCAAAACAGCCCCAGCAGGAGGCTTTGGTTTCCAAAGCATCGATGAGGCTTCAGGATGTTCAAGGCCTCAATCTCGCAAGAACTACCTGTGCCATGCTCAAGGGTTCCGGCCGTCCTTACCGGTACCGACACCCAGGCATCAGCAGCGTACATAGACCAGAGGTTCCTCGCTATCGAGCGCAGTATCGCAGCTCTTCTCTTGGCTGCGGTACCAGTGCTCCCAAGAGCACCGGCGCCGACAGACACCGACACCGGTAAAGACACCGGTGATGCCGGTACCGATGGTGCCAGCCCCGGTGGGAACTCTTCCTATGCCATCTCTAGCTGGAGGGGACAAAGCGGTACCGGCTCACCTCGGTACCGACTTCAATCAGTACCGGGATCGTGCTTTGCAAGAGCATTGGAGTCAGGAATACTTTGATTCCTCAGATTCCGAAGACTGACAATTCTGCTGGCACTAGAGGGTTTCTCCTAGAAGATCCCTCTTCTCCCCAATGCAGAATGTCACCTCCAGAGGACATGTCTTTTCAGGATTTCATCCGTAATATGGCCAAAGGTCTTTCAATCGCAGTAGCTCCTGAAGAACCCAGAGCAAAGGAATTGGAAATCCTCCAATATCCTAAAGCTCCCAAGCAGGCAGCCAATCTGCCTATCCATGAAATTCTGCATAGCTTGATGCTCAGAATGTGGGAGACACCTCTGACCACTTCTCACTCTAGAAGGCTTGATACTATGTATCGAGTTCCACCATGTCCTGGTTTTCAGAAAACCCAGCTGCCACACCATTCAATGGTAGTGGAATCAGCCATGCGTAGGATGAAAAGTGCAAAGAGACATGCATCCAATCCTCCAGGTTGTGAATGCAGGACTCGGGATGCTTTTGGACGCAGAACTTTTCAAGCTTCCATGCTTTCAGCTAGAATCAGTTCATACATCCTATATATGGGAAAGTTCCTTAAGGAAGTCACAGGAGACTTGGAACTTATGAGCCTTTTTCCCCCAGATAAGAGAAGATTTTCTTACTCTAGTTAAGCATGCTAAAAATGTCTCCTAGTTTGTCAATCATGCAGCTTTTGACTGCTTTGAATGCATCAGCAGAACTTCTGCTATTGCCATTGGTGCACGACGGATTGCCTGGCTGCAGGCATCAGACTTGGAGACTTGGGTACAGGACAAATTAGGCAACATTCCTTGCACGGGGGAGAATCTCTTTGGCAAGAACTGGCAGGAAAAGGCTAATGAGTTAGATGCTGACAATTCTACCTTAGATAGATTGTCAAAGTCTACAGCCACTCCAGCCAAAAGAAAGCCTTATAAAAACCCTCTTAGCAAAAAGAGGAAGTTTTATCCTTCCTATACCCAGCAGAATTCAGGTCAGGTTGACCAAAAGGGACAACCTAGACAGCAAAAGAAACCAAAAGGACCAAGAGCCCAACTAGCTCTCCAGGTTCAGCCCCCTCAAGGGCTTTGACTCCTTCCCAGAGAGCTTTGCCTTCCTGCCTCTGAGGGGTCCCCAACCCCCCAATATTTCAGGCAGCTTATGCCACTTTATCAACAGATGGCAAATAACGGCAGAAGATTGGACTTTGTCCATTGTAGGAAAGGGGTACAAACTTCATTTCCACAGCATACCCCCTCCTACAATTCTAAAGCAGTTCAATTCACAAAGCTCTGCAGACAATCTGCTAGATTACGAGGTCTCCACACTTCTTGCCCAAGGGGCAATAGAAGAATTACCCATTTTTCAACAGGGAACAGGGTTCTACTCCCCCTAGTTTCTTATCCCAAAGAAAACAGGGGGACAGACCCATTCTAGACCTCCGAGAATTGAACATATATCTGTTTTGAGAGAAATTCAAAATGATTTCTCTAGGAACTCTGCCATACCTTCAAGGCCAGGACTGGCTTTGCTCTCTAGACTTAAAGGATGCATACACACACATTCTCATCCATCCAGATCACAGGAAATACTTACGTTTCCTTTTCAGGGGAAAACATTTCCAGTACAGGGTTCTTCCTTTTGGTCTGGCTTCAGCATCAAGGGTGTTCACGAAATGCATGGCAGTAGTAGCAGCATTTCTACGAACCCTGGGGATTTTTGTCTTCCCCTTAGACGACTGGCTCATTCGAGCCTCCATAGTTGCAGAGGCCAGCACTGCACTGTCTCGTACAATGCGAATCCTCCAATACTTGGGATTGGAAATCAACTTCCCGAAGTCTCAACTAGTTCCTTCCCAATGCCTAGAATTCATAGGAGCCTCTCTGGATACCAGGCAGGCAAGGGCTTTCCTTCCACAAGCCCGGTGTCTTCGCATTATGCAGTTGGCTTCCCAAGCAACAGGAAAATCCTCTCACGGCTTGGGAACTACTGCAGTTACTAGGACACATGGCATCCACAGTTCATGTAGTCCCATATGCTCACCTCCACATGTGAGCAGCTCAGTGGACCCTCTCCACACAGTGGACACAGGCCACGGGCAATTTGTCGGACAAAATAAGAGTCTCTCAAAGACTAATTTTGTCCCTCCACTGGTGGCAATCACTAGAAAATCTGACAGTGGGGTCTCCTTTCCATCAACCCCTCTTTCAGGCCACCCTAACAGATGCATCACGGGTGGGTTGGGGAGCACACCTGGATCATCTCTCTACCCAGAGCACCTTAACTCCACAGGAGGTAGGTTTATACATAAATCTCCTGGAATTAAGAGCAATTTATTTAGCTCTTTGAGTGTTCCATGCCCAGCTCAGCTACAAGACAGTCCTGGTCCAGACTGACAATCAGGTAGCCATGTTCTATGTGAACAAGCAGGGCGGAACCGGCTCTGTCGTTATGCAACGAAGCTTTACGACTATGGGCCCTTGCCAGAAAGCACCAAATTCACCTTCTAGTGGTATATCTTCCAGGTATTCAAAACCTTTGGGCAGACAAACTCAGTCAAGTACTGCTACTTCACGAGTGGTCACTCCACCTAGACCAAGTGGCAAAGATATCTCATCTCTGGGGCACTCCAGACAGACCTCTTTGCAAGTCCACTGAATGCCAAACTTCCCCGGTTCTGTTCCAGGATACTGGCACACCACTGTCAGGCAAGGGATGCCTTCCTCCTTCACTGGGATCAGGACTTCCTTTATGCTTTCCCAACCATTCAGCATAGTTACTCACCTGTAACAGGTGATCTCCGGGAACAGCAGGAATTTAGTCTTCACTTATGGATATCGTAGGTACCGACGGAGTCTGCGCAGGAACGCTCCCCAGAGTTCAATTAGAAAGCTTTCAGAGCACCCCACAGCGCCTGCATGCTGCCTTCCCGCCTTTCCCAACTGCCTCTCTCCAGTTGAGTTTAAAGCTGAGACAAAGAAAGAGAGAGGGAAAGAGAAAGACAACTCCTAGGGGAGGTGGGTGGGTTGTGAAGACTAAATTCCTGCTGTTCCCAGAGATCACCTGTTACAGGTGAGTAACTATTCTATCTCCAGGAACAAGCAGGAATGTAATCTTCACATATGGGGACTCCCTAGCTTTAGATGCCAGGGAGAGACCCCAGAAGTTGTGCGTCCCTGTGAAATGGCTCCACTTCACCCTATGGATCTCTGGCATCCTACCAGGGATGGTGGGTAGGAGTTGATTAGGTATGGAACAGGTGTTGGAGAACAGCCTGACCAAACAAGGCATCCCGGCGGTAGTCCTTGTCCAAGCAGTAATGGGCTGTGAAGGTATGAACCGAGGCCCAAGTGGCTGCTCGACAGATGTCGTCGATAGACAGGGCAGATGAGCCATTGAAGCTGCCATGGCTCTCACATTGTGAGCTGTGACATGGCCCTCCAGAGGAAGATTCTTACTCTGTTAGGCAAAGGAAATACACTGTGCAATCCAGTTGGACAGTGTTCTCTTGGAGACTGGCATTCCCAGATGAGAAGGATCAAAAGCAAGAATTGAGAGGACTTTCTATGTTGCTGTGTTCTTTGTAAGTAAAAAGCTAAAGCTCTTTTACAGTCCAAAGTATGAAGATACCTTTCTGCATTTGATGCAGGAGGCCTTGGAAAAAACACAGGCAGGTAGACCGCTTGGTTGAAATGAAAAGGCGAAACCACCTTTGGCATAAAGTGTGGATGAGTCCTAAGGACTACCTTGTCATGATGGAACCTTTAAGGAGGATCAGCCACTAGTGCCTGCAACTCACTGATGCGACGTGCTGTGATTGCAATGAGAAAGATAACTTTCCAAGAAAGGAATTTCAATGAGGTAGTAGCTAAGGGTTCGAAATGTGGCTTCATGAGCTGGCCAAGAACCAGGTTTAAGTCCCATGCCACCAGTGGTGGCCTAATGGGAGGCTTAGTTAGAAGAAGGCCTCTTATAAATCTTGCTATAAGAGGATGGGAGGAAATAGGTTGTCCATTTAAAGGCTTGAAAGAAGCTGCAATCGCACTCAAATGGACTGTTACTGAGTTAGTCTTAAGTCCTGCATTGGATAAATGGAGATACTCCAGTAATTATTACAGAGGTATCGCAAGCGGCTAAGACCCTTCTGCGAGCACCATATGGTAAACCTTTTCCACTTGAAAGCATAAGAGCGTCTTGTGGAAGGTTTTCTAGAAGCATAAAGGATATCCTTTACTTGCTGAGAAAGGTTAAGATCATGAAGATCTAGGCCTTCAGCAACCAAGCCCTGAGATGCAGAGACTGCGGATTGGTATGCCATAACATTCCGTCCTCCTGAGACAGGAGATCTGGAGCAGATCCTAACTCCAGAGAGGGAGCTTGAGAGAGATGTAGAAGCAGAGGGTACCACACTTGCCGTGGCCAATGTGGAGCTATGAGAATCATACAGCCTCTGTCACTCTGAAGCTTGAACAGGATTTTGGGAATCAGGGGAATGGGTGGAAAGGCATAAAGGAAGTCTTGACCCCAATGAAGGAGGAAAGCATCCCTGGCCTGAAAGCCCTGAGCCGGAATTCTGGAACAGAACCAAGGAAGTTTGGCATTCAACAGACTTGTAAAGAGGTCTATGTCCGGGGTTCCCCAAATTTGAAAAATCTTGGCCACCTGGTCTGCATGTAGAGACCATTCGTGTGGAAGCAGAACTCGACCGAGTCTGTCTGCCCAAGAGTTTTGGATACCTGGAAAATACACTGCCAGGAGATTAATCTGATGCTCTCTGGCAAGGGCCCATAGTTGCAAAGCTATGTTGCAAAGCAACAGAGCCTGTTCCTCCCTGCTTGTTCACCTAGAACATGGCTACTTGATTGTCCATATGAATGAGGACTGTCTTGTAGCTGAGCAGGGTGTGGAACACTCACAAAGCAAGGAAGATTGCTCTGAGCTCTAAGAGATTGATGTGTAGATGAGTCTCCTGTGGAGTCCAAGTGCCTTGGGTGGAGAGGTCTTGCAGATGAGCTCCCCAACCCATTGGTGAAGCATCTGTTGTGAGAGTTGCCTGGGGTAAAGGTTGTTGAAATGGGGACCCCAGCAACAGGTTTTGAGTGGACTGCCACCATTGGAGGGACAAAATAAGGCGATTTGTTTGCGCTATGTTGTCTGACAGGCACCCTGATGCCTGGGTCCATTGAGTGGATAAAGTCCACTGGGCTGCTCTCATATGGAGGTGAGCATAAGGAACCACATGCACGGTAGATGCCAGGTGGCCTAGTAGTTGTAACATTTCTCGGGCAGTGAGATGAGGCTTTAGCTCTGCTTGAGAAGCTAACTGCACCATGCGAAGGCAACAGGTCTGGGGAAGATAGGCCCTTGCTTTCCTGGTATCCAGCAAAGCTCCTATGAGCTCTAGAGACTGAGTGGGAGTTAGGCTGGATTTTGCGATGTTTATGACCAGACCCAAATACTTAAGGATACGCATTGTGCAAGATAGAGAAATCCAGACCTTTGACTCTGATGGGGCTCGAAAGAGCCAGTCTAAGTAGGGGAAGACGAATATTCCTAGAGTGCAAAGAAATGCTGCTACCACAGCCATGCATTTTGTAAACACCCTTGGTGCTAAGGCCAGGCCAAAAGGAAGCACCCTGTATTGGTAGTGCTTTCCTTGAAAAAAGAACCAAAGGAACTTTCTGTGAGTTGGATGGATGAGAACATGAGTGTACGCATCCTTGAGATCTAGATAAAGCCAATCTGACTCTGAAGGTATGGCAGCAGGGTTCCCAGAGAAATCTTGAATTTCTCTTTGAACAGGAATTTGTTCAATTCTCTGAGATCTAAAATAGGTCTGTGTCCCCCTGTTTTCTTTGGGATAAGGAAATAGGGAGTAAAACCCTGTACAGGAATGGGTACCTCTATTGCCCCTTGGGCAAGAAGCATAGTGACCTCTTGATCAAAGAGGTTGATGAGAGAGGTCTGAAAATTGAACTGTCTTACCATTGTGGGAGGGGGCATACAGAGAAAGTGAAGCTTGTACCCCTCTTTTATAATGGAGAGAGTCCAATGTTCTGCTGTTATCTGCCCCCATCTGGGGGCAAAGTGACACAACCTTCCTGGAATGGTGGAAGGTTCTGGTCCGTTGAGGGCCAGGAAGGCCAAGTTCTCTAGATGGAAGTCAAAGGTCTTGCGGAGGCTGAGACTGCTGAGACGGTTGAGGCTTAGCAGTCTTTGCTTTCCTTTGTTTAGGTGGTTGCTGACTCTTCCGGACAGGTTGACCTGCAGAACGTCCCTGCTGAGAATAAGAGGGATAAACCTCTTCTTTTTGGAGAAGAATGGTTTCTTGAAAGATTTCTTCCTTGCAGGATCAGCTGTGGCTTTGAATAATCTATCCAAAGTGGAGTTGTCAGCATCCAACTCATTGGCTTTTTCTTGCCAATTTTTGCCAAATAGATTCTCACCTGTACAAGGGATATTGCCCAGTTTGTCCTGCACCCAGTGCTCCAAATTGGATGCCTGGAGCCAGGCAATTCTACGTGCACCTATGGCAATGGCAGAGGTTCTGCTTATGCACTCAAAACAGTCAAAAGCTGCACGGCTGACAAAATTTGAAACATCCTGGGCATGTTTAACCAGTGTGAGAAAATCCTGCCTCTTATCTTCAGGAAGAAGAGGGCTCAAAACTTCTAAATCTCCTGTGACTTCCTTAAGGAACACTCCCATATATAAAATATAGAAACTGATCCTGGCAGAAAGCATGGAAGCCTGGAAAGTACGACGTCCAAAGGCATCCAAAGTTCGACGCTCACGTCCTGGAGGATTAGAGGCATATCTTTGCACTTCTGATCCTTCTCATAGCTGATTCCACTACAATAGAGTGGTGAGTAAGCTGAGTCTTCTGGAAGCCAGGACACGGAGGTACTCAATACATGGTATCCAGTCTACGAGAGCGAGGAGAGGTGGTAAGAGGTGTTTCCCACATTCTTAATAGGAGATCATGTAAGATCTCATGGACAGGCAAAGTAGCTGCCTCCTTAGGAGCCTTGGGATATTGTAGAATCTCCAACTCCTTTGTCCTGGGCTCTGTTTCAGGAGCCACAGTAATGGAAAGACCTCGAGCCACCTCCCTGATAAAATCCTGAAAGGAGATATCTTCTGGAGGAGACATCCTACGTTTGGGAGAGGAAGGCTCCTCGGGGAGAAGTACTCCGGTACCGATGGAGCTGTCAGAATCCTCAGACTCTCCCGTGGATTCAAAGTACCTTCTGTCCGGATGCTCTTGTAGAGCACGATACCCGTACCAACCGAAGTCGGTGCCAGGGGGGAATCGGTACCAGTGTATTGGTACTGGAAGGCATAGCATGACTGGGTGCCGGCAATGCAGAGGTACCGGTTGAACTGTCTGATGCGGTTCTGAGGGTATCGATGCCACAAGAAGAGCCGCCAGACTGCGTTCAATAGCCAGGAACCTCTGGTCTATCGACGCTGCCGATGCCTGGGTATCGGTACCAGAGAAAGCAGCCGGTACCCCAGAGCATGGCACCAGTAGTTCTGCCGAGGTTGAGGCCTCGAGAACATCCTGGAGCCCCGATAATGCTTTGGAAGCCAAAGGCTCCCGCCAGGGCAATTTTGCCGGTACAGAACCCTCAAGGGCAACGCCAGAGGCATCTCGATGCTTGGAAGGAGATCTACCCTTTGAGGACCAGCCAGACTTATGTTTAGTTACCTGAGATCCATGGGAGGAAGACAAAGCCCTGAAAGACATCAATGCCACAGAGGCTGCATCGGAGGGAAAAAGGGTGCTGAGCTTAGCAGCTCTGTTTTTGTAGACCCCTCTTGGACATCATGGCACAGGCGTACACTCCAAAATGGAGTGGTCAGGACCTAAACATTTAAGGCACCACTCATGGGTGTCGGTGACGGAGATGGTACCGCCACACTTGGTGCACTTATTGAAACCCGAGGCGTTTTTTTCCATAGTAAGGGAAATTTTGGGCCTAAGGCCCAAAATGGTGCGTGCACCTGAAGAAAAAAGGTTTGGGAAAAAAAAGGTGTTTTTTTTTTTTTTTTTTTTTTTAAAGAAAGAACCAGCACTACTGGTATAGCATCGATGGAAGGCAGACGCGACCACAAAAAAGGAGAATAGGAAAAATTTCTGCGGTGACAGGAATGACAACCTGCTGGCTCCCCGGAAAACGAAGAACTGGAGAGAGGCAGTTGGGAAAGGCAGGAAGGCAACACACGCAGGCACTGTGGGATGCTCCCAAAAGCTTTCTAATTGGACGCTGGGGAGCGTTCCTGCACAGGCTCCGTCGGTACTGACAATACCCATATGTGAAGACTACATTCCTGCTTGTTCCTGGAGATCCTTCATTCCCAAAACACTCTTCATGCCTCAGAGAGACAGGAGTCGCATGATTCTTATCGCACCACGATGGCCACGCCGGGCGTGGTATTCCCTGCTTCTGCATCTCTCTCAAGCGGCACCTCTGGAGTTAAGGCACGCTCCAGATCTCCTTTCTCAGGGGAACGGGACGCTATGGCACCCGAATCCCCAGTCCCTGCACCTCATGGTCTGGTTGCGAAAGGCTTAGACCTCCAGGATCTCAACCCGTCTCAGCAGGTAAAAGATATCCATCGAGCTTCTAGGAAACTTTCCACAAGAAGATCTTATGCCTTCAAGCGGAAACGTTTTACTATATGGTGCTCCAGGAGGGGATTAAACCCCCTGGTCGTACCCTAGAATCGATACTAGAGTATCTCCTTCACTTATCGAATTCTGGGTTAAAGACCAATTCAGTAAGAGTCCATCTTAGTGCAATTACAGCTTCTTATAAGCCTCTGAATGGACAACCAATTTCCTCTCATCCAATCATATCAAGATTTATGAGAGGCCTTCTATTAACCAAACCTCCCATCAAGCCACCACCAGTGGCATGGGAGCTAAATCTAGTTCTCGGGCAGCTCATGAAGTCGCCCTTTGAGCCTTTAGCCACTGCAGCCCTTATGTTTGACCTGGAAGGTCATCTTCCTAATTGCAATCACCTCTGCCCGTCACATCAGTGAATTGCAAGCTTTAGTGGCTGATCCTCCTTATACTAGGTTTCATCATGATAAGGTTGTTGTTCGAACTCACCCTCATTTTATGCCAAAGGTGGTTTCGGCTTTTCATTTAAATCAATTTACCTTCCTGTATTTTTCCCAGGCCTCAACGCCTCTAATGCAGAAAGGAACCTTCATACTTTGGATTGCAAAAGGGCCTTGGCCTTTTACATACTAAGAACACAGCAACATAGAAAGTCTTCACAATTTTTTATAGCTTTTGACCCTCGTCATTTGGGACTTCCAGTCTCCAAAAGAACTTTATTTAAATGGATTGCCCAATGCATATCCTTTACTTATGAGAGTAAGGGTCTTCCTCTTCAGGCCCATGTCACAGCTCAGTGTCAGGGCCATGGCAGCTTCTATGGCTAATCTCCACTCTGTGTCTATCGATGACATTTGTCAAGCAGCCACCTGGGCTTCGGTACACACCTTCACAGCCCACTACTGCCTAGATAAAGCCTCCCGTCGGGATGCCTTCTTTGGCCAAGCTGTTCTTCAAAACCTTTTTCAAACATAAACCAACTCCTACCCACCAACCCTGGTGAGATGCCAGAGATCCATGGGAGGAAGGATCCTCACCCTTGACGGTGGCACCTTCCTGGGGCTATCTCCCTGTCATCTTCAGCTAGGGAGTCCCCATATGTGAGGACTACATTCCTGCTTGTTCCTGGAGATAGCATAGTTACTCACCTGTAACAGGTGATCTCCGGGAACAGCAGGAATTTAGTCTTCACAACCCACTCACCTCCCCTAGGAGTTGTCTGTGTCAGTCTCTTTCTTCTCTCCCTCTATCCTTTCACTCAGCTACAAGCTTAACTGAAGAGGGACAGTTGGAAAGATGCTCCCAAAAGCGTTCTTATTGGACTCTGGGGAGCGTTCCCGTGCAGGCTCCGTTGGTACCGACGATACCCATATGTGAGGACTAAATTCCTGCTGTTCCCGGAGATCACCTGTTACAGGTTAGTAACTACGCTTTATTGGTTGCTCAGCATCCAGACATACTCTTATAAAGAAAGTTATCTTTGTCAGCAGGAGGGTTAACAATATTTGAGGAATCAGAGAAACTGAAGTAGGTTTAAGGTTGTATTTCTCAAGGAGATAGCCAGATCTGGAGATGGCACTGTCAGAAATCAATCACTGAGACATGGAAAACCAAGACTCTGCATAAATGAGTTTCACAATTACAAGGTATCTGAGCACACAGAGCTGAGCATTCATACGGGACAGAAACTAAATACACATACATAATGATAAAAGCTTTAATGATATATCAATTTTACAAAAGCACAAAAGGGTTCATATATGAGAGAAAACATACATGTCCAGAATGCAGCAAAAGATTTAAACCACAACAGGTTTTATAAGCCGTAGGAGGATTCATACAGGAGAGGTAATTAAGGAGAAGTGAACTGAAACCGGAGGACGAAAAATTGACAGTTGCAGCCCAGAATGGCAGTTTGCAGACTAGATAGTTTATAGCGAGCATTGAAAAAACTAGCAAAACAGATATATGTCGATTCTGTAAGAAAGAGCTGGAAACAGTGACTCACCTCATAGCTGGCTGTGAAGTTCTGATGGTGGAAAATTTCTATACAAAAAGGCACAAAGAAGCATGCCTCATCCACTGGAAACTAAACACTATCACTGCCCCTGAAAAACACTGTGCTGAAAGTATGACCCCCCACCCCCCCCACCCCTCTGCCCCAGGTGTGCTCAGCCATTTGCCTGCTTGCTGTGGAACATGCAAATCTATTACAGGCTTTGCTGCTAGCTTCTGGCTAGGGTCTGATTTTTTTTTAATCGCTTGCTTGTAAGGTCTGTATACCTGCATATATTCCTATTAACACTGCATGCTCCTCTGCTCTGGATGCTCTTGCATCACCCATGCAACTACTTGAACATGCAATTCACCGCTGTTGCCTCAACTCTCTCCTCTCAAGCCCTTCTGGATCCTCCACAATCTGACTTTCATCCTTTACCTTCTACCGAAACGGCTCTTGCCAAAATTCTCCAGTGACATGTTCTTGGCAAAATCCAAGGGCCTTTACTCAATCCTCATCCTTCGACTTTTTTGCTGCTTTTGACACTGTTGACCACAACCTTCTCCTTGATACCTTGTCCTCGCTTGGTTTTAAGGGCTCTGTGCTATCCTGGTTCTCTTCTTTTCTTTCCCATCGCTCCTTCAGTATTTGTTCTGGTGGATCCTCCTCTACCGCTATCCCACTCTCAGTTGGTGTACCCCAAGGATGTGTCTTGGGTCCACTCCTTTTCTCTCTCTCTATACCCAGTCCCTTGGTGCACTCATCTACTACTACTACTGAGCATTTGTAAAGTGCTACCAGTCATATGCAGCGCTGCACAGACATGTAAGAGACAGTCCCTGTCCGTTAGCGCTTACAATCTAGTCAAGACAAAACTCAAGACAAAAACACAGAATGTGTATTTATTTATTTATTTATTTGTATTTCTTCTATACCGCACTCTTTTTCATCAGCGCGGTTTACATTAAACAGGAATACTCATTTCAATCAACAGACTGTGGTGAGCTTACATATAACAGGAAATATACAACTGGGATTATAACTTAGGGAAACTATGTACATATTTGTAGCATGTATAGGACCTATATACACGGGATAGAGTTTCTTTTCATCATCTTAAATAGGGCGGTTACACTTTATCTGAAAGTGTTAGAGGGTTGATGATGTGCTTTGGAAATGTAGAATGAAGAGGTGATGCTTTATGGCTTTTCTAAATTGTTTGAGGTCAGTAATAGCTCTAATGTTGGGAGGTAGGTTGTTCCAACATCTGGGTGCGTAGTACGCGAAAGCCCTGTCTGTTGTTGATCGTTTGTATTTTGTGGCCTCATGTGGTGTAGTTAGGGTATTTGCCGCTGCTGACCTCCTAGATCTGGTGTTGGGAGTGTGATGGAGGAGTTTCGAAATTGATGATGGAGCTATAGAATTTATTGCTTTAAAGGTCAAGATAAGGGCTTTATATGTTATTCTGCAGTATATAGGGAGCCAGTGGAGCTCCATTAGGATGGGTGTTATGTGATCGCTCTTTGAAGCACCGTATAATACCCGGGCTGCGGCATTCATGGCTAGTTGTAATGTATTTAGTGAGTTCTTTGGGAGACCATGGAGTATTATATTCGCATAGTCGAAGTGGGGTGTGACTATGGCTTGGAATATAGTTCTGAAGCTGTCTGGGTCAAGCATATTTTTTAGATGGCGTAGGGTCTTTATCTTGAAATAAATGGTTTTCACGGTGCGGTTGATATGTTCTTTAAAATCTAGGCGATAGTCCAGTATCACTCCAAGGTATCTTATGGAGGGCTTGATTGGGAGGTGTGCATCTCGTACTCTTAGGGTCTCCGGGGGTGCGAATTCTCTGTTTTTCATGACAATCAGTACTTCGGTTTTTTTGTAGTTTATTCGCATATTCTGCGTGAGTAACCAGTCTGCTATTGCATTAAAGCAATCTACTAAAGATGTGTAATCTGGGAGCTTGACATTGAATGGAGTGAATAGTAGAACATCATCTGCGTAGATCAGTGAGGAAATGCCAAAGGATCGAGTGATATCGCACAGGGGCTGCATGTAAATGTTAAATAGGAGTGCCGATAGGGATGAGCCTTGTGGAACTCCTTGTTTTAGCTGGAAAGGTTCTGATGTGCCTGTAATAGTCCGGACGTGTTGCAAGCGGTCTTCCAGGTATGATTTGCACCATTTCCATGCTAGGCCGTGGATTCCCTTGTCATATAGGCGGGTTAGTAGTATTTCATGGTCAACCGAGTCAAATGCTGCAGATATGTCGAGGAATATTAGTGCGAAGCCCTTGTTAATGTCGTCTAGTCCACTGATGAGTGTGTTGGTTAATGTGGTCAATAGTGTCTCTACTCCGTGAGATTCCCTAAATCCGTGCTGACTGGGATCAAGTGGGAGGAGGAGGTGTCTATGTGTTGTTGTATCTGATTATTGGTTACTTTCTCAATTATTTTGGATAGCAGTGGTATACTAGCTATCGGGCGGTATGATTCTTCTTTTGTTGGGTCTAGTTGATTGTTCTTTAGCAGCGGTCTTATGGAGGTCTGCTTTAGTGCTGATGGGAAGGTGCCTGTTGAGAATGACATCTTTATAATTTCTGCTATGACAGGGCTAAAGTCGGATCGCATAGCTCTTATCCAGTGTGCTGGGCAGGGGTCGTTAGGTGCTGTGGTAGTATTCATTTTGACGATAATGTCTTCAACGCATTTTGCAGAGGGAGGGGAAAGTTGAAGGAGTGATGAGGGGAGCTGAAAGAGAGGGAAATTTTGTCCTTGTTGCTGTAGTGGACTTTGGGATGAGGTGGTGTGTGATGTCGGAGGACTTTGGGGTGAGGAGGTTGTTGTTCTGATAGCTTTAGATTGTATGAAATTGGCATACTTCTGAGGGTGTATGGGTTCTTGTTGAGGTGGAGCAGGTTCTTTGGTTAATGACTTTACTATATTGAATAGCTCCCTGGGTTTGTTTAGGGAGCGGTTGAGGAGTTCGGAGTGGTAGGTTTTTCTTGTGTCCCATATTGTCTCACGATAGGATTGAAGGTGGGATAAATATATTTGTTGATCTGTTGGGTTGTGAGATTTACGCCATTTTCTTTCGAGGTTCCTCAATATTGTACGAGACTTCCTTAGTTCCTGAGAGAACCATGGTGCAGATGGTCTATTGACTACATTATTCTTCGTTGTTGGGTCTTTGCAGGCTGGTGGTATAGTGGCGTATTGGTTGATGGTTTCATTCCATGTAGAAACTATGTTGATGTTGGAGGAAGGTTGTTTGAGTATTGGAAGTATGTTTTTCTTAATGTCTTCTTCGTTGAGCGGTCTGAAGCGAGTGGTGTTTGTTGATGTTCGTTTTGTTGTATTATTGGGTGGATCTTGATGTGCTGGTATTGTGAATACTATCAGGCTATGGTCTGACCATGGTACTGGAGCGACAGATAGGTCGAAATCGTCATTCGTGGACATGTAGGATGGTGGAGCAAAGACGAGGTCGAGCACATTGCCATGTTGATGAGTAGGTTGGTTTATGAGTTGGCTGTAGTTGAGGTTTGTCATTGCTTCTAAGAATGAGTTAGAAAGGGTAATTGGTATGGAAGGGAGATTGAAATCACCCATTATCCAGTTAGGTTTCCCTGGGTGTATTGGGTTGCAGGCTAAGTCAAGTACGCTGGATAATTCTTCAGATGTTGAATTCGGTGCCATATATTAAGTTGAGGGTGTTGTAGTTGTTGTATATTGAGATAGTGTCTAGTTGTTTTGTGCTCTTGGATGTGATTGTACGATATTGGAGGTTTGTCTTTGTTATGATGGCGACACCTCCTCCTCTTTTGTTTGATCTGTTACATGTGTAGGTAGAGTAATTAGGAGGTGTGAGCTGGTTTATTATGACTGAGTCAGATTCGGAGAACCATGTTTCTGTGATCATTAAAATGTCTAGGTTTTGTTTAATTATTAAGTCTGAGATGGCTGGCCATTTCTTACGTGCAGATCTGGCGTTTATGAGAGCACATCTAAGTCCTTCTTGTGGGGGAGCGTGTCGGTTGCGTTTTGTGTTGGCTGTTTGGTCTATTGCTATATGAAGTAGGTGAGAGTGCCTCTTGTAGTAATGGCTCTGTGGATGTTGATGAAAGCTGTGGAAGTGTTTTTTGTTTGTGCTATGTAATGTCGTGATATGGTAGTGATCTTGGGAGAGAGAATTAGCTTCGTACAATACACTGGAGAGTAAGCAAAGGAATGTTACGGCTGTTATGGTCATGGTTGCAGCAGTGTGGGAGAGTAAAGCTTTTTTATAGATATCTTCTTGGAGTGATATAGCAAGATATGTCAAGGTTGGTAGCTAGAGATTTATCAAGGTATAGCAGGGTAGGCAGCTGGGGATTAGGCTGCAGCAACAATGTGACAGTTTTAAGTTGGAGCGTAGGACATGCAACAGAGACAGTGTCTCGATTTTAGGATGTAGCATTGGACACAATGTAACAAGCAGCTAGGAAGTCCTACCCACAAGCAATTATTAGTTAACCTTTGCAGTAATCAATAACATGCAGGACAATATTATCCAAGTAGTTAATTATAGTTGGTGTTATACCAAGGTGTGGCAATGCAGCTGTTGATATAGCAAGGTGGGCAGCTGGGGATTAAGCTGCAGCAGCGATGTAACAATTTTAAGTTGGAACATTGGACAAACAGCAGTGAAAATGTTTCAATTTTGGTATGTAGCACTGGAAACAATGTAACAAGCGGCTAGGGGTTCCTACCCACAATCAAGCTTTAGTTAACTAGGGGAAAGAAAGGGGAGAGAAATGGAGATCAGGTGAGTCAAGATCAGGTGAGTCAAGATCCAGGTGAGTCAAGATCCAAAAGCAGCAGCGAAGAGGTGCGCTTTCAACTTGGATTTGAGGAGGGTTAGAGAGGGTGCCTGACGTACCGACACAGGTAGTTTGTTACAGGCATAAGGTGCAGCAAGGTGAAAGGAGCAAAGTCTGGAGTTAGCCGTAGAAGAGAAGGGCACAGATAGAAGTAGTTTGCTAGAAGAGCGGAGTTCACGAGGGGGGTTGTAAGGAGAGATAAGAGAAGAAAGGTACTGAGGAGCCACAGAGTGAATGCATTTATAGGTCAGCAGGAGAAGTTTGAACTGGATGCGGAAATGGATAGGGAGCCAATGAAGTGATTTGAGAAGAGGAGTAATTTGGGCATGACGAGGCTGGCGGAAGACTAGTTGTGCAGCGGAGTGTTGAACAGATTGAAGGGGAGAGAGATGACTCAAAGGAAGAACAGCAAGGAGTAGGTTACAGTAGTCAAGACGGGAGGTGATTAAGGAGAGGATAAGCGTAGCAGTGTGTTCAGAAAGGAAAGGGCGGATTTTGCTGTTATAGTTCTCTCTCTTCCCATGGCTTTCAGTACCATCTTTACGCTGACTCCCCCCAGATCAACCACTACACCTGAAATTTCTCTGGCAATCCAGGCCAGGTTCTCTGCCTGCCTAACATTGCTGCTTGGATGTCTCGCTGCCATTTGAAATTGAAGATGGCCAAAACTGAGCTTATTTTTCCCCCTAAACCCTCCTCTTCCTTCTCTGTAGATAACACTCTACTCCTCCGTGTCTCCTCAGCTTGCAACCTTAGGGTCATCTGACTCCTCCTCCACACACATCCAAGCAGGTTTTAGCTTTCTCTACATCAGCAAAATTCACCCATTGCTTTCTGAACACTACTAAGACACTTATTCACTCCTTAGTCACCACCGGTCTAGACTACTGTAACCTACTTCTTTCCTTGCTGGTCTCCCTTGAATCCTCTCTCCCCTTCAATCTATTCAACACACTGCTGCACAGCTAATCTTCCACCAGCCTCATCATGCTCATATTACCCCTCTTCTCAAGTTACTTCATTGGCTCCCTGATTCTGCATCCAGTTAAAACTTCTCCTGATGACCCATTCACCCTGTAGCTCCTCACTACCTTTCCTCTCATCTCTTCCTACACCTCCCCTTGGGAACTCTGCTCTTCTGGCAAATCACTTCTATCTGTGCCCTTCTCTTCTACTGTTCTCCAGACTTCACTCCTTTCACCTTGCTGCTCCTTATGCCTGGAACAATCTGAGTCTGTAGTCAGGTGACTTCTCTGAATCTTTTCAAATCCAGGCTGAAAACTCACCTCTTCGCTGCAACTTTCAAATCTTGACTCAACTGATCTCCTTGTTTCCTTACTATTCCCCCTAGATGTATCCCATGTCTACAGCTACTGTGTTGTCTGTTTTGACTAGATTCTAAGCTCTGATGAGCAGGGACCATCTTTTACATGTGTCTCTGCAGCACTGCGTACATCTTGCAGCACTATACAAATGTGTAGTAGTAGTAGTAATCATGACCCTAAGAGAACAGAGAATTAAGAGGTTATGATCACTGTGACATTCCCATTCTGATGGATAAACTGGATGAGAGGAAACTTGACCGTGGTAAAGGAGAAGAACACCAGAACAGCATTGATATAGGTGTTGGTTCAGAGTGATTATTCTGCGACTTGTGTGGAGAAGCAGAAGATCAAGAAGTACAAGAAATGCAATCAGAAACCAAGAAAATGTGGCAGAAAGACAAATATTTCCCATTGTATGAGTGGCAGGCTTGATAAAGATGAATTTCCAAGCACATCTTGACAAACTACCCTTACCCGTTACATCTTACAACTCCAGAAGGAAGCTCTTTGGCATGATGCAAGTATTAGAAGAAATTTGAAACACTAAGATACTCCACATACCCTGGGGCTTGAAGTGAAGTTCACAACTATCATGGTATCTGCAAAACTCACTCATTTGGAGAAACTGCCTCAAAAGAAAACATATCCATGTCCAAAATGCAATAAAAGCTTTAGCTGTTAATAAAGTTTAAAAATACACCAGAGAATTCATAAGGGAGCAGGAGGCTCTCTTTGGCACGATGCAAGTACAATGCTGAACCTTAGCAGTACATTTGAGAGTGAGTTCATACTCCCCATGCTCTGGCTTAGAAGTGAGGTTCACAACTATAATGGTATTCACAAAACTAACCCCTTTGGAGAAACTGCCTTGAGAGAAGGGCCAAGAAAATGTGACCAAGATATAAAAATATTTCCCATCATATTGGAAGGGCAGGCCTGATAAAGAACAACTTCCAGTCAAATCTTGATAAATTACCCATACATGTTACGTCTTATGAACTTTAGAAGGAAGCTCTTTGGCACAATGCAAGTACTACTACAAGCATTAGCAGTAAATTTAAGAGAGTGAGATCATACTCCACATACCCTGGGGGTTTAGGGAGTGAGGTTCATGACTGTCATGGTATACAAAAAACAAATAAACCCCATTTGGAGAAACTGCCCCAAAGAGAAACCATACACTTGCCCACAATGTGATAAAAGGAGCCATTTATGGATCAAACAAGGACACATGAGTGGTTAAGAAGCAGCAAATTGAAATCTAAGAATGAAAGTGATAGTCGCAGCCCAGGACAATGGATTACAGATGAGATTATTTTACCAATCTTCTCTCTGTTTGCTGTGAACTGACATATGGCGAGTGCTATCAGTAAATATGAGTGACTGAGATCATACTCTACATACCATGGGGCTTAGGAGTAAGTTCATGACTGCCATGGTATGCACAAAAATAACAGTTTGGAGAAATTGCCCAAGGTAAGTCCAAAATGGAGGACGTTCAATTGGTAATGTTTGTTTTAAAGAGTGAAGCACAAATATTGCCTAGAGTTGGGATGAACTCTTCTAGGAGTGTAAAAATTTCCAAGATCCAGTCAACACAATCTCCCATCTGATCGAAAGGGAGACTGGTGCATAGGGTGTTCATTTAACAAAACGTTTTTGTAGGAGAAAAAAATGTTGGTCCCCAAGGTCCTGGACTGGTCACAACCCTCCCTGTCTTTATGGGGATGAGAAAGTACCTGGAATAGAAGCCCTGGTTCTGTTCCTGGAATAGAAGAGGTTCTACCGTGTTAACATGGAGCAGCAGATTTGTCCCATACCCAACTTCTTCCACATGAGGTCAAACAGGTGAGGCCAACTAGAAGTCATTCAGGAGAAGTGGACATGCACTGTAGGGCAACATTCTAATCTCATGATGCTAAGCATCCAAAAATCTTATTTTTCTCCATTCCTCTTTAAAAAGGCTAGGAACGGTTTGGACTGAAAAAAGGAGCTCACCATTCAGATAAGAGGAATGGAACAGTAGCTGGTTGTCTTTTCCCCCTCTCTGTTGGGGCCTAAACGAAGACTGACAATGGGCTTGAGTTTGTCTAGCAAATGAAAGAAAGTGTTTTCTTCAAAGGGCACACAAGGACCCATTTTAAATTTCTGTTCTACTAACTGATAATTGTTACAGCACTAAACAGCAGCAAAAATGGAGAAAGGTACATAAAACATATTGAAGCATTAATTCAGCATCTATGCAAAATGCCTCAAATCTTCTACACCCCTGTAAATTTTTCACATTGTGTCTAAAATCAATTCAAAACGCATCACAGTAGGAGTTTCACTAATCTATACAACATTCTCTACTTTCAACACACAGAAATTATAGAAATAATCAAAGTAATTAAGAAGAAACCAAAAGGTCTTGATTGCATTTAAATCTTTGTACACCCCTTAAAATATTCGATAGAAGCCCTGTCGTTGCCCCTTTTTGCAGCAACAAACGTGAATCATTTAGGATGTATCTACAAACTTTGCACATCAGAATGGTGCAGTTTTTGCCTATTCTTGACAGCACAGCTCAAACTCCTTCAGGTAATCTAGAGATCATTTTGAACTGTAGTTTAAGTCTTGCCATAAATTTTGCCATTGGATTCAGGTCCATGATTTGACTGAGCCACTCAAGGATATTCTCTTCTTGTGAAGCCAGCCATTTTATTGTTGTTTTAAACTTTGCACTTAGAATTGCCCTACTAAAGGTTTTTGGTCAATCTTCCTGGTCGTATTGTTAGTGTTACCTGTGTGCCACTATGCGCTCAGTCTTGCAGCCTATTAATGACAGTATTCAACAGGAATATTTCATTAAGAAAGAGTAGTTACTCACCTGTAGCAGGTGTTCTCCAGGAGCAGCAGGAATCAGTCCTCACATATGGGTGTCATCGGCGCCGATGAAGCCCCAGCGGAGCATTTCCCCAGCTTTCTATGAAAACCTTTGGGAATGCAGGCACGCATGCGCGGTTCCCTTCCCGCCTAAAGGTGCCATCTTACCTCAGTCAAATGACATAGCTAAGAACAGCACACAAAAATGAAAAAATAAACTATGTACAACTGCAACTCCAAGGGGAGGAGGGAGGGTTGTGAGGACTGATTCCTGCTGCTCCTGGAGAATACCTGTTACAGGTGAGTAACTATTCTTTCTCCAGGACCAAGCAGGAAGTCAGTCCTCACATATGGGTGACTCCCTAGCTCTGGGCTACCGAGGAACCCAGGCTGTACAAGAGTACTCCCTCTAGTCCCAGCAGTAAAGAAAGGCTTTTCAAGGACACAACCTCCACCAGTAGCCCAACAGAGGGCAGGAGGGCAGGAGTTGCCTAAACCTCAAAGAGATTCCGGAGTACTGCCTGGCCAAAAGCACTGTCCCTACAGGACTCCCTCTCCAGGCAGTAATGGGCTGCAAAGGTCTGGCTTGAAGACCAAGTTGCAGCCCTGCAGATGTCTACCAAGGGCACAGAGCAGAGATGAGCCACTGAGGCAGCCATTGCCCTGACACAATTGGCCATGACCCTACCCTGCAAAGGAAGGTCAGCCGCCTTGTAAGCCCAGGTGATACAGTCAGCCACCCAGATGGACAAGGTACGCTTGGACACAGCCAACCCCAACTTATTGGGGTCAAAGGATATGAAGAGCTGAGTAGCCCTTCTATGCCCCTGCGTACAGTCAAGGTAGAAGGATAAGGCCCTCCTACAGTCCAGGGTATGCAGGACTGCTTCAGCCTGGCTAGCATGAGGCCGAGGGAAGAATGTTGGAAGAACCACCTCCTGATTGAGGTGGAAAGAGGAGACAACCTTAGGGAGGAACTTTGGATGAGTCCTGAGGACTACCTATAAATCCTGGTGTAAGGCCTGTCACAGACCAGGGCCTGAAGCTCACTTACTCGCCTAGCCGAGGTAAGGGCTATCAGGAAGAGTGTCTTCCAGGAGAGGAAGCGTAGTGGACAAGTAGCCATCGGCTCAAAAGGTGGGCGAGTCAGTTGCTGCAAGACCACATTCAGCTCCCACTCAGGGGCAGGAGGACGGATGGGAGTCTTGAGTAAAAGCAAGCCCCTGAGAAAGCGGGACACCAAGGGGTGACCAGATAGAGATTGCCCCTCTACCAAGGAGTGGTGAGCTGCTAGAGCTGAGAGGTGGACCCGAACAGAATTGGACTTAAGTCCCTGATTGGATAAGTGCAGTAAGTACTGAAGAACTACTGGCACAGTACAGGAGAAAGGATCCTCCGTACGTAGGTGACACCACACAGAAAACCTCCTCCACTTGAGAGCATAGGTTTTCCTAGTAGACTGTTTCCTAGAGGCTAGGACAACCTCCTCAACTTCCTGGAGGTAGGCCCCAGGGAGCCAAAACTACCCTTGCAGCCTCCAGGCCATCAAATTGAGAGATTTGAGATTGGGGTGCAGAAGGGAACCCTGGTCCTGTGTGAGAAGGTCGGGTTGCAACCCCAGAGGCAGTGGAGGATCTATTGCCAGTTGAAGCAGAAGAGGAAACCAAGGCTGTCTCGGCCACCTGGGAGCTATCAGCAGGACCGAGGCCTTGTCCTGGAGAATCTTGAATAGGGTTCGGGCCACCAAGAGCGTGGGAGGAAACGCATAGAGGCGGCCCTGAGACCAAGATATCAGAAAAGCATCTGCTGCTATCTGCAGAGGATGTGGTTGTCTGGAGCAGAACTTTGGCAGTTGCTTGTTCATGGGGCTTGCAAAGAGATCCATCAAAGGGAGACCCCATTTCAGGAAGATCTTCTGAACCACTGAAGGATGCAGCTGCCACTCGTGGGGCTGCAGCATCCTGCTTAACCTGTCTGCCAGGTAGTTGTCCTGGCCTGGAAGGTAGACAGCCCTGAGGAGCATGTTGTGCTTGAGGGCAAAAGAAGAAAGGTCCTGAGCTTCCCGACAAAGGATCCTGGACCCAGTTCTGCCCTGTTTGTTCACATAAAACATGGCAACCTGGTTGTCTGTCTGAATCAGGACAGACTGTTGAACCAGGGTAGGAGTGAAAGCTTTGAGTGCTAATCGAATAGCTCTGAGTTCGAGGAGATTGATCTGCTGTGCAGCTTGTGATAAGGAAGCTTATCATAGCTCAGGAAGGAGCTATAGAAAAGGTGAAGTGTCTCTGAACAAGCAACCTGTCAGTGCTGGTAGAAATGAGAAAACAGAATTTTGCCATAAAAAAACTACCAGTCCCAGAATGCACCAGGTTTCCAACAGCCATTAGAGGAGCTGAAGTGAGGAAACGTGTGTTCAATCAGGAGGGCTATGAGGTAATCCCTAAGCACTCATCTCAAAGGGCAGGGCCTGATTCAGCACAACTGCGCTGTGTTAGGGAGGATCACTCATCTAAGCAGAATAAGAGTAGAGTTTATTCTACAGATGACCAGCTTCATGATCACCTTGGATATCCAGAGAATTGTCCTCAGTATCCTGAGAATCAGCTTGAGTTTGATCATCAGTTTCATCTGAAGAATCAGCAGAAGCAGAAGCCAAACCGGACGGATAGAGAAGGAAAGAAACCCTTTGGAAGGAAGAGGAGAAAAGCCTTTGAGAGGTCTAGAAGAGTCCAAGGCAGTACATATACTGGGAGGTATTCCAAGGGCCAGCATAGACCATTGGACTGGGGAAAGCCAGAGGAATGGTGCTGCAGAACAAGGAATCACCAGAGGCTACCTGTGAGGGAGACGGCTGCACGTGGAAGGGACTCTAAGACCTATGCCAGAAGGTATGTGAAGAGAGATCCAGTGTCCAGGGATCAGGACTGGAAGGCTGGACATAAGAACTGGACTACATACTGGCCAGGCTATATAGAAAGGAACTATAGCAACAATGGAAGCTCAGGTATGAACACTGATCTATGCCCTAGCTATAACCTTGAAAGACAGCAGGGAAATAAGTGTTCTCCTGAAAGTGCTCCATTGAAAGATTCATCTGTGCCAATTCATGATAGTGACCCTATGCTTGTTGATGAAGGGGAAATAATAGCAGATCAAGATATTGTTTATATGGACTGCTCTCTATCCAAACTCTGTTGGTAACTTTCTGTGATAAAGCACAGCAGCCATCACAAAGAAATATAAATTTGTTCTTTATTCCACTAAGAAAAGCTCCTGAAGCAGGATTTGACTCACACAGTAGAAAACCAGCCAGCTAAAGGGTTTCAGCTGGATAACTGATAGCAATTGAGCTGCACCTAATTGCTTGTGAGCTAGGAGAGAATTACTTCTGGATCTGTGTGGAAAGTAATCAGAAGTTAACCTTACAAGAACAGTTTATTTCTTTCTTTGTGGCTTTTCGTTTGTTAGAGATATGCTAAGAGAACATTAGCTAATTGCCTGACAAGTTTGAAGGTTGTTTTCCTGATTTTGATTTTTGACTTTGTTTTACCAAGTTAAACACTGCAAGCAAGTAATCTAATTTATGTGCTACCAAGCATATCTGTGCTGGGAGAAATAACCCCATAAATAAAGAAGTATCTTATTGGCTTTAACACTTGTGCACAACTAAATTATTGTCAGCAGCTGTGTCTGGTGTGAATGAACTGCATTACCCACAATACCTTGCAAAAATCATATAAATATATGCATTGTCAAGACCGTGAAGATTCTCACCCAGGCAGCCGTCTGACAAGCTTCCCAGAGAGACAAGAGGCCCTGGGTGCACTTGCCCAGACAATGCGCTCCCCAGCCTTGCAGGGAGGCATCTGTGGTTAGTATCACTGTGTAACCCGGAATCTGAAAGGGCACTCCTTTCAGCAGATTGGGTGGGTGTAGCCACCAGTTGAGGGAGTGCAGAAATGGTCTGGACACCCTTTATCCTGTCTCTGAGGCTGCCTGTGGCCTGTGACCACTGAGTCCGAAGGCACCACTGTGCAGGCCTCATATGGAGCCTGGCATTGGGGGTCACATGTACTGTCGAAGCCATGTGGCCTAGAAGCCGTAGGCAGAGTCTGGCGGAGACCAGGGACCTGCTGAGAAACTGACTTGCGAAGGCCATCAACCTTCGGGCTCTGTTTTCTGGCAAGAATGCCTTTGCCAGGAGAGAGTCCAACCTTGCCCCTATGAACTCCAAGTTCTGGGAAGGGAGCAAAGTGGACTTTGCGAAGTTTATGACAAACCCCAGGCGTTGCAGAAGAGCAATGGTCCTGAGGGTGGCTTGATTGGCCTCCTGACCTGTCTGACCCCTGATGAGCCAGTCGACCAGATAGGGGAAGACAAAGATGCCCTGATTTCTCAGGTAGGCCGCCACCACTGCCAGGCATTTGGTAAAGACCCTGGGAGTGGAGGTGAGGCCGAAAGGCAGCACTCTGTACTGATAATGGTTTCCTCCCACAATGAACCTGAGGTACTTTCTGGGGTCTGGATGAATGAGGATGTGAGTGTACGCATCCTTTAGATCTAAGGAGCATAGCCAATCTCCCTGCTGGAGGTAGGGCAGAAGGGTTCCAAGAGTAAGCATCTTGAACTTTTCCTTCACTAGGAACTTGAGGTTCCTGAGGTCCAAAATGGGTCGAAGGCCACCGGTTCTTTTGGGCACCAGGAAATACCTGGAGTAGAATCCATGACCTTGCAAGTGGGGAGGCACAGGCTCCACCGCCCTGTCCACCAACAGACCCTGAAGCTCCTGACGGAGAAGGTCTGTGTGCAGAGGAGGCCTTGGAAGCTCCCCTGGAAAATATGGGGGTGGCAGTTGGTGGAAATGGAGGGCATATCCCCTGTGTATGATGTCCAGCACCCAACTGTCCCCAGTGATAAGGGGCCACTGTTGGGCAAAGAGTGCGAGACGACCTCCTGTGCAGGGTTGGGAGAGCAGTGGAGGAGAGGCTAAGCTCAAGGAGTCAAAAGCCCCCACCCTGCTGAGTGGTAGCAGGGGCCTGAGGCTTGGGGGTCCTCTGCCTATGGGGCCCATTACCCTGGCCCTTGGCTTGCTGACCCTGAGGGGCAGCTTGGGCAGCCTGATATTGTGGGTACTGTTTGTAGGCAGTGCCCTTCCTCGGGTAAAAGGGATTTTTACCCGAGCCCTTCTTTTTATGAGAAGGGGCAGAGGTCTTCCTCGACAGCCTTGTCCGGGTGAGGTGCTCGGTCTCGAGCTGAGCGGCCTTCTCGGTCATGGGCTTGCCAAACAGGTTTTCACCTCGGCAAGGGACATCGACCAACTTGTCCTGAACCCATGGCTCGAGGTCCAATGACTGCAGCCATGCCTGGCGTCGAGCCGCGATGCTGGCTGCCACAACTCGGGCCGAAGCCTCGAAGCCATCGTAGGCAGCACGGGACATGAACTTCGAGCAGTCCCGAATCCCCAAGGACAAGGACTTAAATCTCTGCAAGGGTTCCCCGGAGAGAACAGCAGAGAATCCGGCCAACTCCTTGGCCAGATCCCGCAAGTACATGCCCATGTACAGCTGGTAAGACTGGACACGGCAAGCAAGCATCGAGCCCTGAAAACACTTTCTACCAACGCCATCGAGGTTTCGGGCCTCCCTGCCAGGAGGCACCGCGGAGTGCATCGTCTGACTCTTCAGACGATGCATGGCCGATTCCACAACCATGGAATGTGGTGGTAGCTGTGCTTTCTGAAAGCCAGGGCTCTTCCCGAGTCGATAGATCGAATCGACCCGCTTGCTAAGAACCAGTGCCGAGGCCGGTGCCTCCCACATATGGAAGAGGAGCCGTTCCAGCATCGGAGGAACTGGGACAGTAAAGGCCTCCTTCGGAGGAGAGTCATACTGTAGCGCCTCGAGATCTTCAGCTCGAGGCTCTTCCTCGGGATCTGCCGGAATAGCCAAGGCAGTGGCCATATCCCGGACGAACTCCGAGAACCGGGTGTCCTCCGGGGGGGACCTACTCCGGGGCTCAGACTGCGGTGAGTCCGAAGAGACACAGAGTCTTAAAGGTGTCAGGAGACTCCTCGACCTCCGTCTCCCAAGCCGACTCATCCGAGGAAGAGTTGGGGTCCGACCCCACGGGGCCCTGGAGCACCCGCCCCGACACTGACGCCCTCGGTCCCGAGCGGGAGGTCGAGGGGGACCGCGACCGAGGTCGACTTCGAGCCACAATGGACCCAAGTATCGGCTCGGTCTCCGGGGTCGACTTTGACATCGATGTCCCAGTGGTCGGGGCAGATGCGCCAGATAGGCTGGCCATCAGTGCCCGCTGCTGCTCCATGAAGGCAGACATTCTGCTCTCCAAGGCTGTCATCCTGAGACTCAGCTCGGGCCCCGGCGGCGCCGGGCCCGATGTCGGCTCCCTGGGAGGAAAGTCCACGAGGACTACAGGGCTTACGTGTCCAGCAGACTCCGGCTCCACACGAGGAACTTTGGCAGGCTTCTCCGGTTCCACAGGCCCAGGGCGACGTCGGGTGTCTTAGACCTGGCCCTCGAGGAGCCAGGGACCTCTTCTGATGACACCCTCGCGAGCCGTTTCTTCCTCTTGCGTTCCCGGTCGGGGGACCCCCTGTCCGAGGAGCTTCGACAGCGCTCGGGATTGGAATCCCGAGATGTCGAGGCCTCAGACGAGGTCTGGGCCTGGCCGGAGGCTGAGTCCGAGAAAAGCCTTTCCTTTTGCTGCTGGCGACTTCGTAGTGCCTTGGAAGACATTTTTCCACAGGCCCCGCACGACTTAGGATCGTGGTCGGGGCCGAGGCACCGAAGGCAGCAGTCGTGTGTGTCGGTGAGAGACATTAGTTTCTTACACCGATCGCACTTCTTAAAACCACTGGAAGCCATCGGGGAAAAAAAGAGCCCCCGCGAGGTCAAAAGACCGGCCTTCCAGGGAAAAAGTGAAAAAAGGGCGCGAACGCCAGCCACGAAGGGCAAAAACCAAAAAAGAGGTATCGGGCTCCATACCGTTGTACCGAACCCGGTGGGAGGGGAACCGGCATCAAACCGGAAGAAAGAGAGCAAAAAAAAAAAAAAAAACGCTGAAAAATCTAATTTTAACTGGGAAAACTGGACACATGTCCGGTGGGCTTCACGGAAAAAAAGAGACTGAAGTAAGATGGCACCTTTAGGCGGGAAGGGAACCGCGCATGTGTGCCTGCATTCCCAAAGGCTTTCATAGAAAGCTGGGGAAATGCTCCGCTGGGGCTTCATCGGCGCCGATGACACCCATATGTGAGGACTGATTTCCTGCTTGGTCCTGGAGAAAATAAAGATACCATAAACCTGATACTGTAAATCCATGAATGTTGTCAAAGAATCACAATCTCCAAAGGTATAAAATAGGACTGTGTACACAAAAATATTTGCTATTCCAGTCATTATTTTAAGTGAAACATGCAGAATTGCCCCCCCCCCCCAAAAACAATTTCCATCTAATCAGTAATATAATTAAAAGGGAATATGGACTCTGAAAGAAAGGATGGCCTAGTGCTCTCTGGTGTGAAGTGGCTACCATAGAGCAGATGAGGGCTTGATTCCTAGGCCTGGTTTGTATTTCTCAGGACAGTCAAAAATAGGAATGCTAGAGGGGTAGCATTCACAGGACATCTTAGCCACTACACAGTGGTGACATTTAGACAGGGCTTTTTTTGTGCCTGTATGCACCTTTTTCCTGGCCTAACTTCAGCTCAGGCCATTTTTAAGGTGGCAGCACCAGCTATTTTACTTTTTTTTTTTTGTTCCCGCCACTGTAGCTTGCCCTTCTGCAGTTTTACTGCCACTCATCTAACATACCCAACAGCACAAAATGAATTAGGATCTGGAATTACCGCAAAAGAAATAATTTAAACTATTAAATCCTTTCCATTTGGTAAAACTCCAGGCCCTGATGGATTCACTGCAGATTTTTTTTTTTTTTTCTTTTTTTAAGACATTTTCGGATATTCTTAATCCCTTCCTCTTAGATCTATTTCTCTTCATGTATTCCAACCTAGAACGGAACTTTGCTCAAGCTCATATTGTTTATACCTAAACCTGGTACAGACTCATTACCCTCAAAATTACAGATCCATTTCACTATTAAAATTGGGGGTATGTTTACTAAACCGCGGTAGCGGACTCCGTGCGATATCAGAGCCAAGGCCCAATTGAAATCACATGGAGTCCGCTACCGCGGTTTAGTAAACATACCCCCTTGGATTACAAAATTCTAACTAAAATTCTTGAAACCCATATTAAATTCCTGCCTTCAAATTGGATTTATGAATGGAAGATACATAGGCAATAAAAAGATTTTGTGATTATAATTATGTTGCAAGCAAACAACCATTTCCATCAACTGCCTTATTAGATGCAGAAAAGGCGTTTGATAAAATTGAATGGCTTTATCGTTATAAAATTGAATGGTTTTGTTTGGGAGATTTCCTACGATGGATAAAATTATATTATAATCCCACATCCCAATATATAGTCAGCAATATCATTTCTAAAATATAGCATCATTATGGAAACCAGACAAGGATGTCTTATCGCCTCTATTTGATAATTTAGCTATTGAATCATTGTAAATAGCAATATGTTTCCATGCTCACATTACTGGTATCAAAACCAAACATACTGAAAACAAGCTTGCGACACATGGTGATTATCTTTTACTTTTAACTAACCCCCAAATTTCTATTTCTAAATGTATCAATACTGTTAATGCCTTTTCAATATTTTCCAGTTACAGAATTGGGACAAATCTGAAATAATGCCAACGTTCATATTTCTCAAACAGATGTACACGACTTCCCCTGTAAATGATCTCCCTTGCAACTCAAATATTTAGATATACTTTTAAGGATGTTGAACAGACTACACATACGAGGTGTGACAAAGAAACAAGACTGTGGCAGCCACACCCATGACTCAATGCCAGTTGGCTAACCGCTTATGTCACTGTTGTGCAACATCTCGCCACTATTCTGTTGTAATATTTTTCATCTCTCACTCTGTTTTTCTTTCAGGTTTTTTTGTAGCACACTGCTCCATCGCTTTGTCACACAACTGGAAGTGGCAGAAATATGAAGCAATCGACTTGAAATTTCTGGTTAAGATGGAGAAGGGCCCAACTGAGTGTCTCCAACTTCTCCAAAAGCCTTATGGAGAAGATCCAATGTCAAGGCCGCGAGTCTTCAAGTGGCACAAATGCTTCAAGACTGGCCACAAGGAGGTGGAGGATGACCCCGTCAGGATGGTCTTTCATGACAAAGATGGCTGAGAACATTGACAGAGTGAACTAGCTGGTGTGGAGTGATTGCAGATTGACGGTGCGGATGATATCTGAGGAGTTCAGCCTGAACGAAGCCAGTGTGGACCATCTTGGTGCAGGAGCTGGGGATGCGGAAGGTGTGCACCAAGATGGTGCTCAAGCTTTTATCGACCAGAAGAAACAACCGGGTCAATGTTTGTTGAGACTTGCTAGAGAGGATCGGAGAAGATACAGAGTTCACTGGCCGAGTCATCACAGGAGACGAGACTTGGGTCTTCCAGTACGACCCTGAAAGCAAGAGAGACAGAGCCTGCAGTGGAAGACTCGACTGCCACCCAGACCCAAGGCGGCGTGCATGTCCAAATCAAGGATCAAGGTCATGCTGATCACATTCTTCAACCAGAAGGGAGTGGGGTCCACCATGAGTCTTGCCTGAGGGTCAGATAGTCAACCAGCACTTCTACCAGCAGGTCCTCAATCTCCTCCATGACCGGGTTCAGCACAGCAGGCGGGCTCTGTGAAAAGAGGTGGCTGCTCCACCACAACAATGCGTCCGCACACACCACGCTCAGTGAGGCAGTTCTTGGCCAAACAGATCACAGCTCTCAACCACCCTCCTTATTCCCCAGATCTCACACCGTGCAACTTCTGACTCTTCCCCAGGCTGAAATGTCTGCTCAAAAGAACTCATTTTGCCTCTGTAGAAGAGATCAAGGAAACTGACGAGGGGAGCTGAGGGACCTCAAGGAGGAGGACTTTACTGAGTGCTTCCGTATGTGGCAGAAGCAAATGCAGAAATGCATTAACACTGGGGGGGGGGGGATTACTTTGAAGGGGACAATGCATAATTTCTCTGTAGATTTTGTAATAAAACATTTATGGGACAGTCATTTTTTTTTTGTCACACCTCGTAATTATGGAACATTCTCTATTATAGATGCAAATGTTCAAAAATGGACTCCACTTTATATTTTATGGTGATGTAGACTAGAATCTATTAAAATGGTTATGATGCCACAAATCAATTATATTCTCATGCTGTTGCCTGGATTTTGCACCCCAAAAATTGCATAAAATAGAATCCAAAATGGCAAAATTTTTATGGTGAAATAAACCACCTAGAAACACCTTGAAAACCCTCAAATTACCCGAACATACTTGATGCCTCGCCATGCCCAATTTCCAACTATATCATACAGACAGACTTCCTTGGCTCGCTTTGCTTGGTTCTGGCTTCTCTCTGATCCACCTGAGGAATTGCTGCCATTGTGGTATGATGTTGAACTAGATCTAATATCACCTATCCCCCTAAAATATTTTGTCCATTGATTTACATAACACTACTATAAATAACAAAGTTATGTTAGATATGCAATTTGCTCTTCCCTCAATTAGATAAAAAGCTCGATATCTCTACGTGGCATTCCCATGAATTTCCTTATGGCATAACCCCAAATTTAAAATGGATCACAAAATCTTATCCTGGTCAAAATGGCAATCAATAGGGGACTGAGGAAATGACATCACTGGATGAGACGGCAGCTTAAGAATTGAGCTCCGTCGGAAGAATCTAATTACCTGGACAAAAGACAACTCCTGCTAAGTGGGAAGCTCGGGACCCATTACCAGAGGTGGGGTACATCCCGGAGCGATGACAACGCCGAGAAAGAGCACAGCAGACCTGAAAGCATATGCATTTAAAACCGCGAGCGGAGGCGCGCGGGGAAAAACAAGATGGCGGCACCATGTGAGTCGACAGAAGTAGAAGCGAGTAAAGCAGTCATGGTGGCTGAATGAGAAAGTGAGATCGAGGGCCTGAAAGGGGAGTTAAAAGGTTGGTTCACAACCATAAGACAAGACTTAGCCCATTTCAAAGTCGAGGTGCACACCTGGATGGAGGAGCTGAGAGTGGATGTGCGGGAGGTGGGGCAAAGGCTCGAAGAAGTGGAAAATAAAGTAGAGGAGCGAGAAAGTACTATAAAAAATATGCAAGAGACAGTGAAAGCCCTGATGGGGGAGCAGGAAGAGATGTGGTCAAAAATGGAAGATCTAGAAAATAGATCACGCTGGGTGAATTTAAGATTACATGGAGTGCCTGAGAGTAAAGACAAAGAAGATTGTATAAAATTGGTGGAGCAGGCTGGTATAGTTGGAACTGAACTGTGTTGGAGGATAGAACGTGCACACAGAGCACTCGACCCTCGGAGAGAGGGGCGAGTAAGAGAGATAATAGCCTGTTTCCAAGCGTATGCAACAAAAAACGCTGTTATGAGTGCAGCTAGGAAACAGGAATCACATGGGAGAACCAGAAAATAGAGGTGTACACAGACCTATCGGCGATCACTATGAGAAAATGGAGAGAATTTGCAGGCCTCACTAAGAGGCTGCGTGAGGAACAAATCAAGTACAAATGGACTTATCCCTTCGGATTACAATTTAGCATGGAAGGGGTGGCATCCCACATCCGGACTGAGGGAAGCCCAAATTTTCATGCGACGAGCAGGCTGGATGGAGGGGAGCGATGGGAATGGCATCAAGGCCGCGAAGAGGCCGGAGGATGAAGGTAGCTGGAGATGGGCACACCCCAGGGGGACAAGCATCTAAGGAGACAGAAGAAGAATTTGGCTCCAGAAGAGAGAGGATGAAAAGATCCAGAGCTGGGGACAAGTGTAAATGGGAGTCGCTGGGGGTATAAACTCTGAGAAAGGAGTACATGAAGAGATAAGGAGTATGAATGGTGTAGTAGGAACAGGTATAGGTAGAAGTGTGCATGTAATGATTTGGGGTCTGGTATGTCATGCCTTATAGGAGGGGGAAGGCTGGAGTTGAACAAGTATGGAGGGGGAGGAGGTGGGGGGGGGAGGCAAGGGATAAGGGGGTAGGGTGGAATTGGGACTTCCTTGTCAGATTGGAGGCCATAAAGGGAAGCCAGTTTCTCATGGACAATGGATAAATTGAGGGTATTAACCTTGCATGTGAGGGGTTTAAACTCACCCATTAAACGACAATGTATGTATAAAGAAATTACTAGGTTTAAAGGCGACATTATCTTCCTACAAGAAACTCACTTGAGGAAAGCTGATCTAAGCTGAGCTGGCAAATAGGAAATATCCAGGGCAATGGTACGCGTCCAACAGAATAGAATTGAAAAAGGGGGGAGTGGGGATTTTAATTAATGGGAGAATTCCATATGTGGTGGATGCAGTACAGCAGGATGAAGGCGGCAGATTTCTTCTTATAAAATTGAAAATTCAAGAGCAATGGATTACTTTGTTTAATATATATGGTCCGAATGTCTCACAGGGGGTATTTTTTGAGAGGCTGACAACTACGGTCGAGCAGTTTGTGGAAGGTCAGGTGATAATGGGGGTGGATTTTAACCTGATGATCAACCCCCAGTTAGAAAACTTTAAGGGGTATAGTGAAGGTAGTGTGACGAGTAGGAGGAAGTTAAAATTAATGGGGGCAAATTTAGGATTACAGGATACCTGGAGGGAGCTGAAAGGACGGGAAAAAGATTATACCTTTTATTCCCCGGTCCACAAATCGTTCTCCAGGCTTGATATGATCTGGGTTTCTAAATCTTTGGTAGAGAAGATTGAGAATTGTGAAATTGGGGAACGCATCTGGACAGACCATGCGCCAGTATGGATTGACTGAGATGGGCTATCTGGGGAACCAGAGGAGGGGCTGGATATTAAATGACTCATTATTGGAACAGCCTGAGATAGTGGGAAAAATAAGACAGTCCATAAAGAGTTATTGAGAGATTAATGATAGAGATAACTGTAAAATTGAGACCCTGTGGGAATGTTTGAAAGCAGTGGTGAGGGGAGAGTTGATATCAGCAGGGACATATGAAAAAAAACTTAAAGGCGGCCATAAAGAGAATTTAAGGGGGAAGATCCATGTACTTGAGGGGCTGAAAAAACAACAGGATTTAAGTGAGATAAACCTAAAGGAACTAAGGAAAGCGAGAAGAGAATTGGGAGAATTAGAGCTAGCAGATATTAAGTTTGCCCAAGACCAAATGAAGCAACAAGTCTGAATTTGGTAATAAACCCTCCAAATGGTTAGCATACAGGCTAAAACATCAAAATAAGAATTTTAGAACTAAAATTCAGGAGGCAGGAGGACAGGAGGTAAGGACAACGGAAAAAATACAAGAACGGTTTGTGCAATTCTATACGCAGTTATATACGGCAGGAAATATAAAGGAGGGGGAGGATATAGATAAATATTTGGACACTGAATTGCCTAAATTGACAGTAGAAACTGCCTAGATTTTTAAACCCATTGGAGAGGTAGAAATAGGGGAGGTGATTCAGGCTTTGCCCATGAATAAGGCTCCAGGGATGGATGGTTTTTCTAATAAGTTTTACAAAGTTTTCAAAGAGATCCTATGTGAGCCCCTGGCCCGATTATATAAATCTTTTCAGGAGGGAGAGCAAATCCCTGTGACTATGAGAACGGCGGGTATAACTATTACCGAAAGAGGGGAAGGATCCGAGTGTATGTGGTTCCTATAGACCCATCTCACTCCTAGGGACAGACTAAAATTTTCACAAAGATTTTAGCTAATAGATTGCTACCCTTTATGCCAAGACTCGTACACGAAAACCAGGCAGGTTTTGTGCCTGGTAGGCAAACGGCAGACAATATCCGGAAGTTATTAAATACCATATGGAAAAGGGAGGAGGAGGGAAGATCAAATGATTCTATTGACCATCGATGCGGAAAAAGCATTTGATCGTGTATCTTGGCCCTATCTGTTAAAAGTGTTGGAGCATATGGAGATTGAAGGGGGGTATCATAATTGGATTAAAGCAATATATAAGCAGCCCCTAGCAAAGATTGCCATTAATGGGGAATATACTAAAGCGTTTGAACTAGGAAGGGGAACTAGGCAGGGGTACCCGCTTTCACCCCTACTTTTTGTACTCTCCATGGAACCTCTGGCAAAGTGAGGGACTGCCCAGATATGGGGTTAAGGGAGGGGAATTAGAGTAAAATATCACTCTTTGCGGATGATATTTTATTTATGTTGAAAAAACCAGGTGAGTCACTGAAAGCCTGCTATAAGATCTTAAGCGAATTTGGGGAATATTCAGGTTTTAAAATAAATGCTTCAAAGTCTGAAATTTTGAATGTTACAGCAACAGCATTGACAAAACAAATACAGGGGGAATTTCCATTTAAGTGGGTAAAACTGTGTGAAATATTTGGGAATATATCTAACGGCTAACGATATAGATATGTTTCGGGCCAAATTTGGGGTGATGGAGAAAAAGATGAGGAAAGAGCTAGATATATTTATTTATTTATTTTATTTAACAATATTTTTAAACCGCCTTATCTTATTAATCAAGGTGGTATCACAGCAAACAATCGGGTAAAGTGAGTGTGTTAATCATGCAGTGAGGGTGCAATTTAGTTGAGTGTGTGTTGTATCGTGTGCTAGATTGGGGTGAGCTATGTACAAGGTGTGGCGTGTTGCGTGCTAGAATGGTTTGAGCTATGTACAGTGTGGGCTATATACAGTGGTGCTGTAAAACATTATCTGTACAGACGGCAATATGCGCTGTTATACATTCTCTTAGGTTATGTGATGTGTCCATAGTGTTCTATGAACAGCATGGTTTTTAGCTGTTTTCTAAAGTCTTTGAGGTCTGTAGTTGTCCTCAAGTCGTCTGGTAGTTTGTTCCATATAGTTGGAGCAGCCATGGAGAGAGCTCTGTCTGTTGTGTCCTTGCGTGTGTGTTTGAATTCACCTGGGGTGCTGACTCGGTTGCGTGTTTGTTTTCTTCTAGGACGAGTGCTGTTGTCTGGTTGAATGAGGGTGTGTAGGCTGTTGGCTGATGTGTGCTGATTTATCTTAAATAGGTTTATGATAGTTTTGTATCTGATGCGTGCACCGATTGGGAGCCAGTGTAAGTCCTTTAAGGTGGGTGTGATGTGGTCCTGTCTTGCAGTACCGGATATTATTCGTGCTGCAGTGTTTTGTGCTAGCTGGAGTGGTTTGAGGGCTTGTTTCGGTAGTCCCAAGTATATCGGATATATGGGGAAGTAAAGGACTGTCCTGGATGGGGAGGATTTCGACGATCAAAATATTACCACAGTGGCTTTATCTGTTTAAGGCCTTACCACTGCAGTTACCTAAAGTTTTTCTAGCACGAGTGCAAGGGGTTATGAAATTCATAGGAGGGGGGAGAAAGAGCAGAGTGGCATGGAAGATTCTTACTAGGAGAAGGGAGAATGGGGGGGGGGGGGATGGCCATACCTGATATGCAGAGAAACGCCGAAGCGGCGCAGCTTAGCGCCATTGTGGAATGGGGTGCGGAAGACGTAAAAGAATGGGTAAAAATGGAAGCGGAGGAACTATTGGGGGGGGGAGAAGGTAGGAAATTTGATGTGGATACCTATAGAGAAAAAAAGGGGGGGGAAGGTTTCAAAACCCCTTTATGCAGAGGGTTTGGTGCTTGTGGAAGAAATGGAAATATATTTGGCTAGGAGCCAAAGGGGTATCCTGATTGATTCCTATTTGTGGGAATCCATGGTTTCCTCCAGCAATGGGAAAAAGTATATTTGGGAAATGGGGCAAGAAGGGATTGACCCAGGTAGGGCAACTTCTAAAGGGAAAAAAGATTATGGATTTTCAAAAAGTGATGAAGCAATATGGCCTAGATAAGGCTGACAATTATCAATACAATCAGATAGGTCACTACATTAGACATAAAATACTACCAGAGCTCAGGGGAGACCCAACTGAAATTGAAAAAGTAGTTTTGACAGGGCAAAGGAAAAAAATTGTGACTAGCTTCTATAATATGATGGAGGGGGAGGGATCCAAAAGGGGCTTCCAGGAAAAGTGGGAACAAGATATTGGTGAATGTTGGGAGTGACTCAATGGGGATGCATATTCCGCAATAGATATAAGGGGCTGTTATTTTCAACGAGGTTGGCCGCTAACTATAAAATAATGTACAGGTGGCACTTGACACCGGACAAAGTATACCATATGTATAAGCTGAAGGATGATAAGTGTTGGCGAGAATGTGGTGCTGGGGGGGGGGGTTATTTTCATGTATGGTGGCAACGTGGGATTTTGTATAATGTATGGGAGGAGGTGTTTAAGTTGTTAAGTACAATACTGGAGAAGGACGTCGCTCCGCAACTGACTGTGGCAATGCTGGGAATAAAACCGGGGAATTTAAATAAGTCGGAGGGTTTGTTCTTCAATTTAGGGTGTGTGGCATTTCGCATGTCAATAGCACGAAGATGGAAGCAGAGCTCAGTACTGACAATGGGGTAATATGGAGCATCCCTGACCCAGGTATACCTGTTAAGTAAATTAACAGCACTAAAAAATAATAGGTCGACAACGTTTCAAAAAATATGGGGGAACTATATAAGGTGGGTAGAATATAATTGATCAGGGTTACTAGAGGAATATGGCAAGGAAGTAGAGGAGGGGGTTGTCTACAGTTTATAATAAAAGTTACCATGTTAAAGATGTGGATAAGGTCAGGCTTGGAATTGCCCTGTTGGGATGGTGAATGTTAAAGTTACTTGTCTAAGATATGTAATGATATGCATTGGTCGATAAAGTATAAATTAAAAAAAGGCAATTATTAGGCATATAGTGCCTTGCACATCTGCTTCATGGTTCGAATCTGGTGTTTCATACCTTAATGTCCCAATACAAATCAATTTTTTGCATGTTCTTAAAAAAAAAGCTCTATTAAATGTGATACACTAGTTCTCCCACAGTTTCTCCATGTTCTCTTAGATGACATTTTCAGCAAGGGTCATATTGCCTCATTCTTTTATAAAATACTAACTAAACCTACTTCTAATGCCTTCTGCTCTTTATAAGGTTTGGGGGGAATGATCTTCATTTACCTGAAGATGTTACTATAGACTGGCATCACCTTTGGCTACATGCTAACAATCACCCCACATTATCGGCTAATTTACTTCAGTCATTTTATTTTACACCATGCACTTTGGACCCCCACCAAAAAATGTAAAGCTGGCTTATTAGCCACCAGTTCATATTAATTGTATAACTGTTTCACTTTAGCCAATGATATTATTCCTTTTGCATATTCATGCGCTGGTTTGTGTGTTACACTTTGTTCTTTTATTTCTTTTCTCAATTTGTATTATTTCTTTTATGTTTTCATAAAATTCAATAAAAAAGTTGAAATGTTTACCTGTCCATTTCTTATAAATACCCACATCTTCATAACCAGCATTTTCTGCATGCCCCCATCAATATAGAAAAATCTGTAGCAAACTACATCAAAATGAGATTCCACTTCTAGTCTTGGTTCAGTCTATCACTATGTTCAAACTATAAAATTAGACTGGTTCGAGAAACGTGTAAAAACGTTTGCACAAAATGCAACAAGTTCAAATAATATAGGTTTACCACCTTTACAAATTAATCTTCAGATGTATCAGAGTCCTAGCACCCACACTAGAGAATATTGAAGCTTTCACAACTTGATACCTCTTTACAACCTAATAAGAATGCAGTATATGACTCCATTTCTCAAATTAAAATTGTATATTTCAAAAATCCATAAAAGCATATTCTGAATGGTCAGTTTATTACACATTTATATAGGATTGTGTCCTTAAATAATCCTTTGAATAATGCTTTTTCATGCAAACATGGATTAAAAATTATGATAATTTTTTAAATAAAAAATAGGTCAAAGGTAAAAAGAAGAGATACACTGTTTGTACTGTCATCACAGGGTAGAGAACCCTCTTCAGTAATTGTGTATGCTCCTTCAGCAGTACATACTGCCAAAACACTTCTCTGATTTGCAGTGTAGCTGCTATAAATCCACATGGCTAGTCAGACCTTTACAATGTCAACTCAGAAGAGACTAAAAGAAAGAAATTCTACTACACAAGTTCCATTAGCTGAAGTACTGCAGTTTCTGAGCAGACACCAATATGCTTAAGTACAGAGTCTGTAGCAACTTGTAATGAGACTGGTCAACTAACATAGAAAGAACACCAATATACAAAGCACAAAGATAAAAGCAAGAATAAAATGCACCTTGATCTTCGTTGACTACCCAATGTTCTTAATTTTTGAAAACCAGCAGTTCATAGGATACAATACGATAAAAGCCAGAGAAACGTATGCAATTACCTTTTCAATGTTTTCTGCAGTATAAACATTCAGTGACGTTTGAGCTCAGTAGCACTGGGGAGGAATGCCTGTTGCTATGAAAGTCATACGCAATAAGAAAGCACTCACTGTGGAAGCTCAGGAACATTATAGAAGCAAGACCAGTTCTATTCTTCCAATATTGGCTTGCCTTGTTCCTGGGCACATCATTTTTCCCCTCTGTTGTATTTCCAAGCCTCCTTTGTTTAATCCTTTACATTTAACTTTATTGTACTTACCAAGATTATGCTTATAATGCGTTAATCTCCTTACAAGAATCAACTCTTCACAGTGTCATGCTCAATGCACATGTTGTATGCATTAGATTGTGATGATGGCAAGAGAAAAGGTATTTTGGCTTTTTTTACATTCATGGTCAACATTATTGGCACCTTTGCATTTCAACCCGTTAATGTTCAATATCTTTGTCGGATATTGCCAGGACAATTGGCATCCCTGAACAATTCAAATCAGTTCAAACAGAACCACCACATCCCCCCTATAGTAAAATTAGATGCACCCATGATCAATTATCAGTACTCATTACTTGAATCAACCAATGAATGATGGCTCTAGTATTTAAAAATGCCACATTCACTCCCTGTTCCATTTTCATAATGGTAAAGACAAGAGAGCTACCCGAGACAGCCAGAAAAGGCATTATATTAAAGGGGTACAAGGCCAATTCAAAAGACCTTCAGATTCCTCTGTCTACAGTTTGCAATGTTAAGTTTTCTGCTCATGGAACCATCAAGAACTTCCCAGGACATGGTGGGCAGGGTAAATTAATCTAAGAAGTCTTTGAAGGTTTACCCCTATCTACTGATAACCAGATTAATACAAATAAAATACAACCTCTAAAATGCCTGTATGCAAATGATAGAAGTCTAAAAAATAAAATGGGAGAGTTAGAATATGACTGGTATCTTTGAGACCGGGTGGAAAGAGAACAATCAGTGGTACACTGGGTACAAACTATATCGCAATAACAGAGTAGATAAAATTGGAGGAAGGGTTGCGTTCTATGTTAGAGAGGGCATTGAGTCACAGGGGACTGATGTTTTGCAGGAAACAATATACTGTAGAATATCTATGGATAGAAATTCCATGCCAAAAGGGGAAGGCGATAGCATGGGGGTGTGTACTACTGATTGCTTGGTCAGAATGAACAAATGGATGATGACGTCCTATATATATATATATATATATATATATATATATATATGAGAAGCTATAAATTGCAACAGAGTAATAATAATGGGTATTTTCTATTACCCCGATACAGACTGGGTCAGTGTCATAGCAGAACATGCTAGAAGATAAAGTTTCTAGATGAAATAAATGACTGCTTCTTGGAGCAGGTAGTTAATGAACCAACAAGAGGGGAAGCTATTTTGGACCTAGTCCTTAGTGGAACACAGGATCTAGAGCAAGAGGAGGATATGGGAGTCGCTTGGCAATAGTGATCATAGCATGATCATATTTAACTTGATAAATGGAAGAAAGGCAGCAATAAAATCCACAATACTATCTTTTAACTTTCAAAAGGGAGACTGATAAAATGAGGAAAATAGTTAAGAAAAAACTACAAGGAGCAGATGCAAAAGGTAAAGATTTACATCAATCATGATCACTGTTTAAACATACTATCTTGGAAGCCCAGACCAGATATATTCCATGCTTAAGAAAAGTGGAAGGAAGGAAGGCCAAAAAACCGCCAGCATGGTTTAAAGGTGAGGTCAGAGAGGCTGTGCAGCCAAAAAAGCATCTTTCAAGAAATGGGAAAAAGGAGCCAAATGACAAAAACTGCAAACATAAGCATTGGCAAGTTAGATACAAGGCAGGCAAAAAGAATTTGGGAAATAAAAAAAAAAACCAAAAAAACTCACTATGGAAGCAAACACTCATCAAAACCTTTTCAAGTATGTTCATAGCAAAATAACGGAGTCAGTTGGATGACAGAGGGGTAAAGAATTCATTCAGTCTCTCCACTATGGCACTAAGAGGGGACAAGGCCATAGTGGAGAGACTGAATGAATTCTTTGCTTCAGTCTTCATTGAGGAAGATGTAGAGAAGTTACCCATGCCTGAAATAGTAGGTGATGCATCGGAAGAATTGAAAGAAACTGGGAAAGTGTAGTTACTCATCTGTAACAGGTGATCTCCGGGAACAGCAGGAATTTAGTTTTCACATATATGGGTGACGTCGGTACTGACAGAACCCGTGCGGGAATGCTCACCGGCATCCAATAGGAAAGCTTTTGAGAGCATCCAACTGCACCTGCATAGCTGCCTTTCCGCCTTTCAGACTCTCCCTCCTCAGTTGAGTTTGCGGCTGATAAAAGGAGAGAAAGAGAAGAGACCTACAACTCCTAGCAAAGAAGGGTAGGTTGTGAAGACTACATTCCTGCTGTTCCCAGAAGTCACCTGTTACAGGTGAGTAACTATGCTATCTCCAGGAACAAGCAGGAATGTAGTCTTCACATATGGGACTCCCTAGATAGGAGATGTCTATCAGGGTCGGCTGTTGATCACACAAGTATGCTTGGACAGGTCATGTGTCCTCCAAGGATGTCTGGTATCGAAACCCAGGACAGAGGGTAGGAGTTGCTCTAAGTCTGAAAGATGCTGGAAAACAGCGTGGCCAAACAAAGCATCCCGGCGGAGTCCTTGTCCAGGCAGTAGTGAGCAGCAAATGTGTGGACCGAAGATGCTGCTTTGCATATCTCAATAGCTACAGAGCATAGATTTGTCATAGAGCCAGCCATGGCTCGAACATTATGGGCAATGACGTGACCCTCTAGAGAAAGTCCTGCCTTTTCAAAGGCAAAAGTGATGCAGTCAGCTATCCATTTGGAGAGAGTTTGTTTGGATACAGGTAAGTCAAGGTGACTTGAGGCAAAGGAAATGAAAAACTGGGAAGCCTGTCAGTGCCCTCGAGTACACGGGAGATAAAAATCTAAGGCACGTTTGCAGTCCAGAATGTGAAGAGTTGCTTCTGCCCTAAAGGAATAAGGTCTAGGGAAAAAGACAGGAAGGTAGACTGACTGGTTTAAATGGAAGGGCGAGACCAACTTCGGCATAAAGCGAGGATGTGTCCTAAGAACAACATTATCATGGTGGAATAGTGTATAAGGAGGGTCAGCCACCAAAGTCTGGAGCTCACTAATGCATATTGGTAAGTGAGGGCAATAAGGAAGATGACTTTCCATGTGAGGAACTTCAGTGAAACAGTGGCTAGAAGTTCACAGGGCAGCTTGAGAAGCTGTCCTAGAACATTAAGATCACATGCCACTGGAGGAGGCTTAATGCGAGGTTTAGTTAATGGAAGACCACTCATGAAGCATGCTACTAGCAGCTGAGAAGAGCTTGGTTGGCCATCTAAGGGCATGTGAGAGGCCGCAATTGCACTTAGATGTACTCTTACCGAATTGATTTTGAGCCCAGAAGAAGATAGGTGGAGGAGATATTTAAGTAATGCTGCCACCGGAGCTGAGAAGGGATTAAGATCCATCCGAGAACACCAGAGAGAAAATCTATGCCACTTGAAGGCATAAGAGCACCTGGTGGATGGCTTCCTAAAAGCTAAGAGGACGTCCTTAATCTCCTAGGAAAGGTTAATGTCCTGAAAAGCTATGCCTTCAGCAGCCATGCTGCGAGATGGAGACAGTGTGGATTGGGATGGAGCAGCATCCCCTCCTGAGAGAAGAGATCTGGAGCAGACCCCAGATCTATGGGTTGAGCCCGAGACAGACGTAGTAAGAGAGGGTACCACTACTGACATGGCCAGTGTGGGGCTATGAGTATCATGCAGCCCTTGTCTCTCGAGTTTGAAAAGAGTCTTGGGAATTAGGGGAAGGCATATAGGAAGTGCTGACCCCAGTGGAGGTGAAAAGCGTCCACTTGCTGGCTGTGCAGTGCAGGAGTCCTAGTGCAGAAATGAGGGAGCTTGGCATTCTGAGGATTTGTGAACAGGTCTATCTCTGGAGTCCCCCTGTCTGCATGAAGAGACCACTCGTGGGGAAGAAGGACTCTGCTTAATTTGTCTGCTAAGAATTGTGCTTGTCCAGAAGATACACCGCATGCAGGTGAATGTGATGCTGCATGGCAAAGGACCACAGATGTACAGCCTCGCTGCAGAGAGTCCAAGAGCCTGTTCTGTCCTGCTTGTTCAAGTAGAACATGGCTACTTTATTGTCCTTCCGGATTAGAACTGTGTGGTCTCAAAGATGGTCCTGGAACACCCTGAGAACATTCTGAATAGCTCTGAGTTCCAGCAGATTTATACGGAGTTGTGACTCCTGAAGAGACCAGAATCCCTGATTGGAGTGTGTCCATATGAGCACCCCAGCCCAATCTGGACACATCCACCATCAGGGTACATTGATGTGTTGGCATCTGAAAAGGTAACCCTCCCAGGAGGTTTTTCTGGGGATTGTCACCACTGAAAAGACAAGATTAGGAGGGTAGAGACTGCTATTTTGCCTCCTAGGCAACCAGAAGCCTGAGACCACTGTGATGCCAGTGTCCATATGTAGACAAGCATATGGAACATGATGCACCGTTAATACCATATGGCCCAGAAACTGTAGCATTTCTCGAGCAGTGAGAACATTTTTGAGGCATGCCTGAGATGCTGAGTCAAGCACAGCGAAGTTGGGGCAGAAATGCCCTTGATTGCAAAGTGTCTAGGAGAGTCCCTATAAACTCAAGTTTGAGAGGGGACAAGTTGGGACTTTGGAAGATTTATTACAAATCCCAAGCGTTGTAGCACCTTCATGGTATGCGAGAGGGATAGGCTGGCCTCTAGAGAGGTGCTTGCTCAAATGAGCCAGTCATCTAAGTAAGGGAAGACAAATATCCCTAGAGTCCTTAGGAATGCTGCCACTACAGCCATGCATTTTGTGAAAACTCTTGGGGCAGAGGACTCTGTACTGATGTCATCTCCCTTGAAACATGAAGTGCAGGAACTTTCTGTGCTGCGAATGAATAAGTATGTGAGTGTATGCTTCCTTTAGATCTAGAGAACAGAGCCAATCCTGACTGGAGATAGGGGAAAAGAATTCATAGGGAGATCATTTTGAACTTCTCTCATAATAGGTACTTGTTCAATTCTCTGAGGTCCAGAATGGACCTTCACCCTCCTGTTTTCTTTGGAATGAGGAAGTATGGAGAATAAAAATCCATTCCCTGTTGGGATGGTGGAACCTCTCTATTGCACCCTGCAAGAGAAGGGAGGTGACCTCATGGAGCAGCAGAGCAGTGAGGGGAGGTTGAGAGCGGAACTCTTGGAGGAATCCGGGGGGGGGGGGGGATAGGCTTTGTAGATGAAGCTTGTACCCCTCCCGTACTATGGACAAAGTCCACTGCTGCGAAGTGATAAGATGCCACCTGTGGACAAAGTGACAGGCTACCAGGGATATGGGGATGGGATCTAGAATCTACAGAGGCAAAGCTGCCATGTTCTCTAGAAAGGAGTCAAAAACCATGAGGAGGCTGGGTCTGTTGAGGTGGCTGTGATGTCTGAGCCTTTTTTTGCTGCTTTGGTGGTTTCTGCCCCTTGTGAGGAGCATGATATTGACACTGAACATTAGAAGAATAAGGAGGATAGTACTTATTGAAAAAAAACTCTTTGCTGCTTTTTTCCTAGCTGGGTTGGCAGTAGATCTAGATAGCCTATTGAGGGTAGTGTTCTCAGATTCTAACTGAGAAGCTTTGTCTTGCCAATCCTTGCCAAAAAGGTTTTCACCTGTGCAAAGGATATTACCCAGCTTATCTTGAACCCACTATTCAAGATCCGATGCTTGAAGTCAAGCAATCCTGCATGCACCAATGCAGATGGACGAAGTTCTGCTGATGAACTCCGAACAGTCAAACATTGCTCTATTAACAAACTTTGAAACATTATCTCATCCTTGTAAAGCATGATCAGAGTCTTTCTCTTGTCACTGGGGAGAAGAGGAGTCATGAACTCCAAATCCTTAGCCACCTCTGAGGAACATACCCACATAAAGTATGTAACATAGAAACACAAACATAACAGAAAGAGACCACATAGCCTATCTAGTCTGTCCTTCCAAATCAACCACAACAGTCCCCTTTTTTTCCTTTAGAGATCCTCTGTTTTTCCCATGCTTCTTTAAATTCAGATACTGTCCTCATCTCTACCACCTCCACTGGGAGACTATTCCACGGATCCACCACTCTTTCCATAAAGAAATATTTCCGCATAGCACTCCTGAATCTATCCCCTTTTACCCACATCCCATGTCCCTTCATAGTAGAGCTTGATTTCAATCGAAAGAGGCTCTCCTCCTGTGCATTTATGCCACAGAGGCATTTAAACGTCTCAGTCATATCACCTCTATCCTGCCTTTCCTCTAAGGTGTACATATTAAGATCCTTAAGTCTGTCCTCATATGCTTTATAATGAAGATCACAAACCATTTTAGTAGCCACCCTCTGTACCAACTCCAGCCTGTTTATATCCTTTTGAAGGTGCCGTCTCCAGAACTGCACACAATACACCAAATGAGGTCACACCAAAGACTTCTACAGAGGCACTATCACCTCCTTTCTTCTACTTGCCATTCCTCTCCCTATGCACCCAAGCATCCTTCTAGCTTTTGCCGTCGCCTTTGCTACCCGTTTAGCTACTTTAAGATCAGACAATCACGCCTAGGTCCTGATCTTTAGTGGAGAAAAGTACCCCTCCCCCCGTATACTAATCACTCCCTTGGATTACTGCAGCCCAAATGCTAAACCTTGCATTTTTTAACATAAAATTTCAGCTGACAAATTCTAGACCATTCTTCAAGTTTAGCTAGATCCCTCCTCATGTTATCTATGCCTTCCTGGATGTCTACTCTATTGCAGATTTTGGTATCATCCACAAAGAGGCAAACCTTACCCGACAGCCCTTCCGCTATATCACTAACAAAGATGTTAAAAAGAATCAGACCAAGGACAGATCCCTTTGGCACACCACTGGTAACCTCCTTTTACCTGTACCCTTTGTCGCCTCCCACTCAACCAATTTCCAACCCAAGCAGTAACTTTAGGATCCATCCCTAGGGTGCTCAGTTTGTTCATAAGTTGCCTGTGAGGAATGGTGTCAAAGGCTTTACTGAAAGTCCAACTCCCTGGCAACCCAGTCAAAGAAAATCAATCAGGTTTGTCTGACAAGACCTGCCTCTGGTGAATCCATGCCGACTCAGATCCTGTAATCCACTGGACTCCAGAAACCTCACCATTTTCTCTTACAGCAGCGTTTCCAATAATCAACTCACCACTGAAGTTCAACTAACCGGCCTGTAGTTCTCAACCACATCCTTACTTCCACTTTTGTTTAAAGGGACCACATGAGCCTCTCTCCAGTCCTTTGGCACCACTCCCGACTCCAAGGATTGAAAAGGTCAGTCAGTGGAGCTGCTAGAACGCTCAAATTCCCTCAGTATTTTAGGGTGTATCCCATCCGGTCCCATCACTTTGTTTACTTTAAGTTTATCTAGTTTCTCACGAACACAGTCTTCTGACAATTGTTCAAGATGCCCCTCACCTCTTTTCCTGTTTGTGGGTATTTTCTGAGGTCCTGCTCCTCAGGAACTGATCTTGGCCAATAACATGGAGGCCTAAAAACGTCATCGACCAAAAGCATAATAGGGGGTTCCCTATTCCCTACCAGGAGGATTCAAGGAATATGTCTTAGCACTCTTTATTCAATGCATTGTCGATTACACCACCATGGAATGGTGCGGCAATTGCATCTTTTGGAAACCAGGACACTGATACCCAGTACATGGTATCGAGTCACCGGGTGTGGGGAGAAATGGTAAGGGGTGTCTCTCCCACATACAAAGCATATGGTCATGAAGTGTCCAGTGGAAAGGAAGCATAGCAGCCTCCTTCAGGGCTGTAGGGTATTTAAGAATTTTGAGTTCTTTGGCCCTAGGCTCCTTCTCCAATGTCACAGTTATGGATAGATCCTTAGCAACACTGCAAATAAAGTCTTGAAAAGAAATGTCCTCTGGAGGGGACATGTGATATTGCGGGGATGGAGATAGATCTTCCAGAATAGTTCTCATGTCCCAGGTATCGACTGATTCATCATCCAATGAATCAGAATCCGAAGACTCAAAGTATCGATGGGCAGGGTGTTCCCGCTCCACACGAACTCTGTACTGATCAAAACTGCTAGCTGAGGCTTGCTGTGCCAGAACCTCGGTACAGGTAATGGATTCGAGGGCTGGCATGGGCGGTAGCATGGTAAGTGGCACAAAAGTCTATGTGGGTTGTATCGGTACCGGAGCCAGTACCGACACCTGCAGAATTGATTGTAAATGTTTTACTGGTACAGAGGCCACCAGTAAAGCTGCTAAGCTCTGCTGATCCATGGAGCTTGCCAATGCTTGGGTATCTGTATCGGAACTGCGGGCCACAATCCCTGAGCATGGCAACAGGAGCTCTCTGGAGGTAGAGGCCTCGGGAGCATCCTGGGACTCTACTAAGGCTTTGGAGAAAAGTCCTCCTGCCGGATAGTTTGGCCGGTGTGTCCCCCTCGAGGGCAACGCCCGAGGCATCTCGATGCTTAGGAGATCTACCCTTGGAGGGCCAGCCAGCCTTCGATAAAGATTTAGGTTTCGATACCTTAGATCCTTGGGAGGAAGATGAATCTTTTGATGACATTGATGCTAAAGATACTGCAGAGGCAAAGAGGGTGCCCAGCTTTGCAGCTTGATTCTGTAGGCCTCTGTCATCTTCCTACAAAGAGGACATTCTGACTGATGATCCGGTCCCAAGCATTCCAGACACCAGTCATGGGTGTCTGTGGCTGAAATGGTACCGCTACATTTGGAACACTTCTTAAAACGAATGAATAGTCTTTCCATTTTGTCTGTGACAAAAAGAAAGGCCTAAGCCTAAGTTGGCATCGATGCACCCAAAGGAAAGAATAATTCTTTCCCTCAGAGTTATTCCTTTTTTTTTTTTTAAGAAAAAAAAGTACCAATGGGAGTCCATACCAGCATTGACAGGAAGTCAGACTCAACCACAAAAAATATGAAAAAGAAATTTTCTGCAATGACAGGAATTGCTTCTTGTCAGCTCCACAGAGAAGAAAGGACTGAGGAAGAAGAGCTGGAAAGACGGGAAGGCAGCTATGCAGGTACAGTGGGATGCTCCCAAGAGCTTTCCTATTGGAAGATGGGGAGCGTTTCTGCGTGGGCTCCATCGATACCGAGGTCACACATGTGAAGACTACATTTCTGCTTGTTCCTGGAGATGATGTATTACAACTAATGATAAACTGAAGAGTAGCATATCACCTGGACTGGATGGTATACATCAGAGGGTGTTGAAAGAACTGAAATACGAGTTCACAGATTATTAATAGTAGGTCTGCAATCTATCATTAAAATCATCTGTAGTACCTGAAGACTGGCAAAAGGCCAATGCAATGCCAATTTTTAAAAAAAGGGTTCCGGGACCAGCTGTCTCTACTGCAGGTGGTGTTCGGAGCCAGGCCATCGGATCGGGAGGCTGCTGCTGCCGCTATAGCCGAGGACTTTGTTTCTCTACCCCACTTCATCAGGCAGGCACTGTTGGGACAGCCCTACCTGCAGGGTCCTCAGAGTTTATTTCTTCGGCTTCTTTTTGTGGTACGGGGCGTGTGTCGAAGGGGCGTGGTTAAAGGGGCTTGAATGGCCCCTTAGACGCCCCTTCGATGCAACTGAGACAATATTGTATTTAAAGGCTTAGATTGTTTTTGTTTTACTTTGTAGTTCTATTTGATGTGTATATATGGGGAAACGTAAGGCTAAGTCCAGAGCTAAAGCTCCTGGGACTGTGTCCGGTAATATTAGACCAGTCAGTCCATTGGACAAGCATTTCGTCCCCCTACCTTTGGCTCAATCTTCCCCTGAAGGGGTGTCTCTGAGCCCCGGCGGCAGCTCTCCTCCTCTGTGCCCTGCCTCTGGCAACTTACTTGGCCTGTCTAAAGAATCCTCTGATTCGGTAAGCAAATTACAATCTATTATTTTACCTATCCCTGTACAGCATTAGAAGTGGGTGGCTCCTTTGAGCTTCCTACTCCTTCTTCAGAGTCTGAAATTACTTTGCGGGATATTTGGGGTGCTTTGAAATCAATTGATCATAAAATGTCTGTTTCATTAAATTCTTTGTGCACTCACAGGAGGCTACAGTAGCACTGCAGCAGCTTGATGAGAAAGTTGCGGTGGTTGATTTGGCTATTACTAAATTAGAATCGCAGGTTCTCCCTTTGTATACGAGTGTTGCTGGTTTCAAAGATTCCTTGTTTCTTCATGCTAAGGTAGAAGCCCTGGAGAATTCTTTTCGTTCCTGTAATCTCAGTTTCCTCAATTTCCCTCAGTCATTGTTACTTTCTCATAGAATTTTGCTTGATAAATTTCTTAAGGAAGTTTTAGCCATCCCTGATCCTGTAAATGTATCACAACTTTATTATGTCCCCTCTACCATTAAAAAAATCAATGTGGTTGAAGGTGGTTTGGATGAAATTGTTGCCCCAATGGATGATGACTGTGTCTAGAGGATTCTCAAGATATCATCACTACGCATGCCACTTTACTGGTCACTTTTTCGTCTGTTGAAATGAAACAGCGTATCCCTTAGGGCTTTTTTTTAAAGTCAAATCCGCTCAATTCTACGGTCAGACGATTAACATCTTTCCTGATGTGTCGCAAAGTACACAATTACGTCAGCGGCAATTTTTGAATCTTAAGCCCCAAGTTTCGGCATTGGGTGCCACATTTTTTCTTCGCTTCCCCTGCAAAAGTATTGTTTGCTTGGATGATGCCTCTTATGTTTTTGTGGAGGTGTCCCATCTGGAAAGTTTTTTGACCGATAAGCACGCGGTAATAGTGTACAGCCTCTAATGTGGGATTTTTATTTTATCCCATAGTTGTTCTTATTTTGTATCTATATTGCATTTGACAGTAATGGTTCCATGATGTGAACTTTATCCTAGGTTTATTTTCTTATTTATGTTTCCTGTTTTTCTTTTGTTTGTTCTTTATTATTCGGCTTGACCTTTCAGTATATTTTGGTTATGTAATTGACTGAAAATTGAAATTTAAAAGGTTCCAGGGGTGATCCTGGAAACTACAGACCTCTGAGCCCAACGTCAGTACCGGGCAAAATGGTGGAAACAATTTGAAAGAACAAAATTACTGAACATGCAGATAATCATGGCTTAATGGGAGAAAGCCAACATGGATTTAGCCAAGGAAGGTCTTGTCTTACTTATGTTATATTATTTTGAAGGTGTGAATAAACAGGTAGACAAAGGTGAGCCAGCTGATATAGTGTATCTGGATTTTCAAAAAGCCTTTGTAAAGGTACCTCATGAGACACTCTTGGCCAAAATTAACATGTCATGGGATAGGAGGCAGTGTGCTATTGTGGATCAGGAATTGGTTAAAAGATAGAAAGCAGAGAATAGGACTACATGGCCAATTTTCTCAATGGAGAAAGGTGAACAATGGAGTACCACAGGGATCTGTGCTGGGTCTGCTGCTTTTTAACATTCATAAATGACCTGGAAATGGGAATAATGAGTGAGGTGATCAAATTTGCAGATGACACAAAATTATTCAAAGTTGTTAAAACCCAAGAGGATTGTGAAAAATTGAAATAGAACCTTGATACATTGAAAGACTGGACATTCAAATGTCAGATGAAATTTAATGTGAATAAGTGCAAAGTTATGCACCTAGGAAAGAACAACCCTAACTATGGTTACAAGATACAAGACTTCACATTAGGAACAACCAGACAGGAAAATGATTTAGGCGTCATCGTGGATAACTTGTTGATACCCTCTGCCCAGTGTGCAGCAGCAAACAAGCAAGCAAATAGAATGCTAGGAATCATAGGTAAAACCAAGGATATTATAATGCCTCTGTATCGTTCCATGGTGCGACTGCACCTTAAATAGTGTGCGCAATTCTGGTTGCCGTATCTTAAGGCTATAGCTGAATTAGAAAATGTACAGAGAACAGCCACCAAAATGGTAAAGGAGATGGAAGGATACCCCTGTGAGGAAAGGCTTAAAAGGTTAGGGCTCTTCAACTTGAAAAACAGATTAAGGGGTGATATGATGGAGGTCTATAAATTAATGGATTGGAATGGGTAAACATAGGTTGTTTATTTACACCATCAAAAAGTAGAAAGACTAGGGGGCACGCAATGAAGCTACAATGTAACCCATTTAAGACAGAAATTTTTTTTCACTCAATGTGTAATCAAACTCGAATTCGTTACCAGAGAATGTAGTAAAAGCTGTTAGTGCAGCTGGGTTTAAAAAAGGTTTGGACAAGGTCCTGGAGGAAAGGTCCATAAACCATTGTTAAAGGGGACCCGGGAAACAGGATACTGGGCTTGATGGACCTTGGTCTGACCTAGAATGGCATATTTCATGTTCTTATTACTGTATGTGAACATATTCAACCTGTTCTGAAGGAACTTCACTGGCTTCCTACTGAATATATGAAGGTGTGAACAAACAGGTAGACAAAGGTGAGCAGGCTGATAAAGGTTTGGTTTTAGTTTTTAAAATATTGCATATGGCGGTACTTAAGCCTTTAAAAGCTCACATTTCTCTGTATACGAGACCATTTACCTTGTCACAAAAGGGCTTGCTTGCAGCAGAGTGGGGTACAGTTTATAGAGACTAGTAAATTTACATGTTCATGTGTTATTCCAGCCCTCTGGAACAAGCTCCCAATGGGAATTTAGGGAGGTTGATTTTTTTTTTTTTTAAACTGTGTAAAGCATGGCTTTTTAAGAATGCATTTGAAAGATGAAATGCAACTTATTTTACATAGCTTTTCTTCAAAAGCTACAAAATGGTTTGCAATAAAATTACAAACTACATAAATATGAGTGGAGTAGCAGCCTAGTGGTTAGAGCAACTTCCTAGTACCCAAAGGATCAAGGGTTCCATTCCCACTGGTGCTCCTTGTGACCTTGGGCAAGCCACTTAACCCTCCATTGCCTCAGAAGAAAAGGCCTGTCAATCTACTTCCCGTTATACATTGCCAAGAAAACCCCTAGGCTGCTGGGTGACCCGGAGTCAGCACTGACTTAACGGCACTTAAAAATAAATAAATAAATACAGAAGTTAGTCAATCTTCTGTCTGGCTTAGAAAGGAAATGAGATGTTTAGTGATTCAGCCAAAAAGCACATAACAGGAGGAAAAAAAAGCTCTTCAATGAATTAGATCAGCAGACGAAGACAAAGTGGCAATGTACAAATATAGTGGGAAATACAAAGTGTTATTCCAGGAATTCTTTGTCACTCAAGAACGGACACATGAATGGTTAAGTAGAGGTACATTGAAACTGAAGGATAACAGATGGTTAGTTACAGTCCAGGACAACAAATTTTGGATGGGATGGTCTACAGCAAGCATTTAAAAAACTGGTATAACAGACATGTCGATACTGCAAGAAAGAACTGGAAACGGTGACTTACATGATACAGTAGCTGGCTATGAAGTTCTGATGGCAGAAAATGTTTATACAGGAAGGCACAACACAGTAGCACACCTCATACACTTTGTAAAAACTACACCACTGTCCCTGAAAAGCACTGGGATCAGGACCCTAAGAAAATTACAGAAAATGAAAAGAAGTCATGATCACCTGGGACATTCCCATTCAGACACAAACTGGATTCGAGGAAACCAGACAGTGGTAAAGGAGAAACACTTGAACAGCACTGATTAAAAAAGGTGTCTATTCCAAGTGGATCACGTGGAAAGGAAGAGGATCCTGAAGTATCAAGAAAATGTGGCAGAAAGATACAGAAATATTTTCCATTGTATTGGGAGCCACAGGCTTCATAAAGAACTTCTTTCAGGCACATCTTGACAATGTTACATCTTATGTGTTCCAGAAGGAAGCTCAATCTTTGGCACAATGCAAGTAGTACGCAGAGCATTAGCAGTAAATTTGAGAGACTTAGATTACATTCCACGTACCCTGGGGCTTAAGAGTAAGGTTCATGAATGTCATGGTATGCGCAAAACCAACCCATTTGAAGAAATTGCTGACACAGTCTACTGCTCCTGTACTAGGAACTGTATACTTTCTTAAACTGAAATAACAGAAGAGCTAAAATGTGCTAGGCCTATTCTGAAAGTATAGATATTTCTTTCAATTCTGCTGAATTCTTTCTACATTTTTAGGTTTTTATAAGTTATGCTAACATGATCAATTCATCAGATGTCAGTCAGCATCAGCTGGCAAGAGAAAACTAGAAACAGGAATCATAAGCAGGTGTAATGGAGGAAAACTGAGCCCAAAACTTTCTGGATACTGATAAATAAGGGTGCGTTTTACTCAACTTTTTTCTCAGACAGAATGGAAATAAAGGCTTAGCATCAGATTACCAGTATAGAGATTGAGTCAACTAGTTTATAAACCAGTAGCTACCAGTAAGTTAAGAAATCAGTTGATATCACACGTGCAGAGTAATTCGATTGTGTGCCACACTCCCACCTCCCTTTGTTTGTGCAGGACTTTAACCTTCCACTGATATGACTTGTCTCTCATGCCAGCAAATCTCTACTTGCGCGGATTCAAATACTCTCCTTCCACTAGCAGAGTCTGAGAAACCTCAGCAGTCTTCCTATCACCACCAGACATCTTCCATTTATGCTGGTTGGCCTGGTCAATCTTTCTGCCCAGGGTCGTCAAACCACTGGGCAAAACAGGCAGTTATCTAGCACAATAGCTTATTTAGTGACACTGTGGGATGTGGCGCTATAAAAAGGGACATATTTGTCCCTATGGTCATCAAGAGAATAATGGGACATTTGTCCCTTGTGTTAATTTACACATAACATCTCAGTTATATTAAAAATTCATGTTTATATTTGTTTTTAATTAAGGGTAATCATGTAATTTTTCATATATTTGTTTGAGCAACTTGAGCAAAATTTATTTAGAAAAGCACAAAAACGTTAAGCATGCAAAACCTTAGTATATCAAGCTTCTGTCTTAGAGTGAGCATCAGCATGAAACCAAAAAGATTATATTTGAAAATAGGCAATTAGACATTAATATAGTAAATAGTAAGCAAAAGTCTAATTGTCTGACACATAGTTCAGGCTATGATAATCAGCAAAGCAGTTATGTGTCAGTGTAGCACAAGTGAATGCTACATGTGTCACAGAAGCTGTCTGTGCAATTTTCAACTCCAGATTTGGCACACTGAGCACATCGCCTGCGTCGATCACTTCTTGTCAGGGAATGTTCTGGTTTTGGTGCTAGAACACACCGTGAACCTCTAACTGGTGCTGATGGTGCATTTCTTTGACGGTTGGAGTACTGCCCAATAAGACCCCTTGCTATCATCTGACGATATTCCAGTGGTGTTATTGCCTTATAATCAGGGTCCCTCTCTTGTTGCAGTTGAACATAAATGCAATGACTATTGTTGACAGCAATATCAAGACGACCAAAGAAGATTTTCAATACTTAATTTTTGACTTTCGGTCAGTCTCGTACGAAACCTTTTTTTGGTCCATGAGGTCCACACCACCCATGTATTTGCTGTAAGCTGTAACAATGGAAGGACATGAAACACGCAGCTTATCTGCAGATCCTGCTTGCCTTCTTAGCACATACGTGACATCATCCTTTGAACATGGTAGGAAATTTGATAATAGAATCACTGACCTGTTGTCCAACCATTTCACAATAAGTAACACCATTTGCTGTCATATAATCCATGTCACCATGTTTCATTTCCTTATCTGATTTCAAGTTCTTTGGCATGTGCTTCTGGTCTACACGAACTGTGCCACATAGGTAAATCTTCTTTTGTAGCATCTGAAATTGCAACATTAGCGAGTTGAAGAAATTGTCAATAAAAACTTGGCAACATAGCTGTTCCAGTGCTTTTGACAGCATTATAACCACCCCCTCCCCAAGCCCATACTCTGTCTCCATTTTTCATCCTGTATACAGGTCAAACTGGTAAAGATAGCCTGAGATCGCATCACATCTGCACCACAGTTTTAAATCCCCACTTCACAGGCTTGTTCCTTATGTACTGCTTCATGATGTTTTGGCCTTTGAATTTTATCATGTGCTCATCAATTCACTGCTGCTTGCTTGCATTTCTAGCTGCCTGGAAGCATCAATTGAAGTGGTTGATCAATGGGCGAACCTTGAAAGCCCGATCACACTGTGGGTGAGTTCTCGGTAGCATATCATCATTTGAAAAATGCAAGGTAGAGCGAATTGTTTCAAATCGCGTCCGAGTCATTGCATTTGCAATGAATGGAACCTGCAGATCTGGTTGAGTAGACCAATAATCTCTAATTGCAGGCAGAACATGGTAACCCATGACCAGACACATCCCAAGGAAGGCTCGGAGCTCATCTGCATCAGTGAGAAATGGAATGCCTCCTTGCTTCATATATAGTTCACTCTGTTCTGCAATTAGTGAGACTAAGGAGTTGAAATCAAGACACTTGTTCAAAAACAGAAACTGCACTAATGTCTTCAGAATCATCAAACTTCAGATTTACTTTTCCATAATTGTAGTTAATTGTCTCAGAGTTGTCTTTCACCAGCTTCCTTCCCCATTTGACGTGTACTGTAGTTTGCACTGACCTGCCACTTGCTCGTGATTTAGTCGCTGGGGGCAAGTCTTCAACCATTGGTTGTGTTGCTTGTTTTTGAATATCATCAGGATGATTGGCATCATTTGTCTTTTTTTGTTTGTGTGAATTCTTTCTAGAATTTGATGTAGTTGGCTGCACCTGCATCGACTGTTCTTTTGCTCCGGAGACTACTGATGGAAATGGAGTCTTGATGGTACATTTACGTTTAGATTTACCATAGATTGTCGCAGATATGAATGTTGACGTTCCACTGGCTAGATTTGTACTACTACTAGGATTAATAGTTTCAATCGTCAAAAATCAGGATGTTCTATGACCACTTCCTCGTCAACATTGTCGACATCTTCAAGCAAGAAATTTTGATCGTCGTCATCAAGAAGCAAATCATCAGAATCGCTGCTCTCAGCAAACAAGAGTTGCTGTATATCTGCTTCACGTATTCTAAACAAACAAGATGCTCATGCATCTTTTTCAAAGTATGGTTTTCTACAAATTGACGAACGATAACTGTTAGCATGCGACAAAAGTAGTACTGTATTTTTTCAGTTATAGACCACAGGGACAAATGTGTCCCAGAGCAATAAAACTCACTAAAATTGATAAAAATAGCAATTTCTCTAAAGAAAACTATTCAATTTTGTCAAAGACATGCGCATAATTAAATATGAAAGTTCACATAACATCCGGCTTCTTACATCATTTTCTATGGAACACCAAAAGAATAAATTCCTATTTCCATATTGGTAAATTATGAAGCGCTTTATAGAAAATAAATGTTACATGAATTGGTCATTAAACAGAATCATTTGACAAAATAAGGTTATATCTTGATGTGAACGGAAATTAAAATGGATTTTAAATAAAAATTGCATGTTTTATGAGTTTTAAAACTTATGGGACAAATATGTCCCCTGGTCCTTAAAGGGTTAAACCAGCTCTAGGGTCAGCTCTGTTTCCGTCACTACCAAAGGAGAGGGAAAGAGAAGGACATCATTATTTGTATTATCTTGAATGCATTACTTTCAATATGCCAATGGTGTTTTTCAAGTTGATGATTACTTTGTAAAAATTATGGACATGATCAATACCATGTGAGTGCCTGAATGAGAAAAACAAAAATAGCAAAAATTGCTCATTAAGCATTCTGAGGAGAACAGTAATATACAAGAGTGATGTAACTGCCATCACATTTCCAGAGCTTTCCAAGAATCCTTCAAGACTTCTCTAGACATACACATCAGTTGCCATTCCATCACTGCATGCCTTAGTTCTGTAATTACACAAAGAACATTATTTTTCATATAATTTAGTGGTGTGTGCATCACCACATTAAATTGCATAATTCCAAGGCATTATGGCAGACTGAAAATGCAACAGGCACCATGGGAATAGACAGCTAGAGTAACTGCCAGTCAGCCAGGACCAAATCACTCTGCCTCATGTTCCTGCAGTGCTGGAAAAACAGGTGATCAGGAGGATGGGTTCTAAGGCCTTTTCCCTGGCATCAGAGACAGAGCACTGCTATCTTAAGACCTTCTAGAGGGTCCTCTCTTTAGAAATAAAATTTGGGATACTCGACTGCAAAGATCATAAGAATGAATGAGTGCATGCCTAACACTCAAGCCTCAAGAGTGAGCAACTGGGTTGCAGCAAAGCTCCTTGTTTCTGCAATATTAGCAATGGTAAAATTAACAGTTTTCTAATGGATAAGTCCAAAACTAAAAAACAAATCTCAGCCAAGAGAGACATGTAAATCATAGTTCTCCATTCTGTTCTGTGTTTTATGGGTTTTTTTGCTGCTAAAAGTACAGGAGGATGTGCATACAGAAGTCCCTTAGCTCAATAAAATGAGAAGGTATCCAATAGCAAACCTTCTGTTCAGAACTATTGTGGGAGTTCCCTACCAAAAGATGTTAACTACACTGATTCATAAGGTTCCAATTGATGATTCGCCTGTTTGCCAGATCATCCGTTCTTGCCAGATAAAGTGTAGCTACTCACCTGCAACAGGTGTTCTCCAGGGACAGCAGGAATCAATCCTCACATGTGGGTGACGTCAGCACTGAAGGAGCCCGAGCAGAGCATTTCACCAGCTTTCAAAGAAAACCTTTGGGAATGCCACCACGCATGCATGGTCCCCTTTCTTGCCCAAGGGTGCCATCTTACTCAGTCGGGTGCCATAGCTACAGCCCCTTCAAGAAAACAGCACAAAAATATACAGCAACTCCAAGGGGAGGAGGGAGGGTTGTGAGCATCGATTCCTGCTGTCCCTGGAGAACAGCTGTTATGGGTGAGTAACTACGCTTTCTCCAGGAACAAGCAGGAAGTCAGTCCTCACATATAGGACTTCCTTGCTACAGCCTACTGAAGACCTGTAGAAAAAGGCATGGCACCGCTATGAGTAGTTGCCAGTGAAAGCTGAAGGCAGCCCGAGGACCCTGAGTCCATGGATGGCCACGCTCCTGGTAGCTGGAACAAGAAGGGTTGGAAGGCAGGAATTGCTTAAACCGCCAAACAGATTACAGAGTACAGCCTGGCTGAAGGCAGCGTCCCGATGGGACTCCCTCTCCAGGCAGCAATGCACCGCGAAGGTGAGTGGAAGACCAAGGTAGCAACCCGGCAGATGTCCACCAATGGAACTGAGCGCAGACTAGCAACCAATATTGCTATCGCTTGGACATTGTGAGCCGTGACACAGCCTGAGCCTGGGCAAAGGTGATGCAGTCTGCCACCCAGATGGACAAGGTGCACTTGGTGACCACCAGCCCCAAGTGGTTGGGGTCGAAGAAAACGAAGAGCTGCCAGATCTGTGGGGGTCTCAAGTCTGCTGCAGGTAAAAGGAGAACACCCTCTTACAATCCAGGGTATGGAGGATGGTCGGCGTGGGGCTTCGGGAAGAAAGTGGGCAGCACTCTCTTGATTGAGATGAAACGCAGAGACAACCATCGGGAGGAACTTAGGGTGAATTCACAGGACCACCTGTTTCTTATAGAACCTTGTGTATGGTGCCTCAGCCATCAAAGCCTGGAGTTCACCGACTCTCCAGGCAGAGGTGAGAGCTAACAAGAAGGCCACCTTCCATGATGGGTGCCACAGAGGGCAAAAAGCCATGTGCTCAAAGGGCAGCTTGGTCAACGACGTCTGATCGGGGTCCTTTCAAGAGGCCAAAAGAATGTCCTCTATCTCCAGAGAGGTGGAAGGCGACTAGGGAGACCTGCTCAGCTGCCAAGCTGTGAAGGACAGTGATCTCAGATTGGGGTGAAGAAGCAACCCCTCCTCCTGCGTAAGCAGCTCCGGTGAGAACCCGGGTGGGACCGGGGATTCTCTCAAGAGATGGAGCAGCAGGGGAAACCAAGGCTGCCTGGACCACCTTGGGGCTATGAGGATCACTGAGGCTCTGTCCCGCTGGACATTGAGGGTCCGGCCAATGAGGGGCATGGGGGGAGGCATACAGTAACTCCATATTCCATGAGATGAAGATGGTGTCGGGGGTCACTCTGCCCAAGTGCAGGAAAGGACTGCAGAATCAGGGAAGCTGTGAGTTCGCTGAGCTGATGAAGAGATCCAAGCCCAGAGTCCCCCAATGCTGGAAGAGCTGCTGCTGCACCATCCAGAGACACAGGCGCCACTCGTGCGGCTGGAAGACACTGCTGAGCTGGTCCTCCAAAGCATTGTCCTGACCTGGGAGATAAGTGGCCCGGACAGTCATGCCCTGGCTCAACGCAAAAGAGCACAGGGCCGTCGCCTCAAAACACAGGCTGCAGGAGCCGGTGCCCCCCTGCTTGTTCACATAGAACATCGTGACCTGATTGTCCGAATTGCCCAGAGTTCCAGTAGATTGATCTGCTGCCGGGACTCTGAGGGACCAGGACCCCTAAGTGCACTGCCACTCGCAGTGGACTTCCCAGCACGCCAGGGTGGTGTCTGTCTGTGGTCACCACCACCTGATACATCGGGGCTTGGAAGGGCATACTGCAAAGCAGGTCCCATGACTCCTGCCACCAAGCCAGACACTCCTCCACCTTGGGAAAGAGAAATGGGGTCTCTGAGGCAGCCGACTGACTGCATCCATTGTTCCCGGAGGCACCACTGCATTGCCTGCATGTTGAGGCAGGCATTGGGCACGACATGGACCGTGGAGGCCATTTGGCCGAGAAGGCAAAGCATCGTCCAACAGGATGGCACCATGGCCTTGCACTTTGGATGCCAGGGACATGAGGTGGTCCCACCCTGTCCCAGGGGAAAAAAGCCATGGCCCAAAGGGTGTCCAAGCAGGCTCCAATGAACTCCAGGGACTGAACAGGAGTGAGGTGGGATTCTGGGTAATTGATCACAAACCCCAGTCTTGCCAGGCAGCCAATGGTGCGGTCCATGGCCTACCTGGCTTCGGAGGCCGTGCCTCCTGTTATGAGACAGTTGTCCTGATATGGGTAGACGAAGGTGCCCTGCAGGCACAGGTGGGCCGCAACCATGGCCAGGCACTTGGTGGAAACTCATGGGGTGGACAAGGCCAAAGGGAAGCACCCTGTACTAGTAATGGTTTCCCTGAAACATGAAGCAAAGGTACTTTGTGTTTGGGGTGGATGAGGATGTGAGCATAGGGATCATTTAAGTCCAAGAAGCATGGCCAATTGCACTGCTGGAGGTATGGCAGTAACGTTCCAAGGAAGAGCATCTTGAATTCCTCCCGCACCAGGAACTTGAGGTTCTGCAGGTCAAAAATGAGCCAAAGGACCCCGTCCGCTTTCAGACGAGGAAGTATCAGGAGTAAAATCTCTGTCCTCGAAGGTGTGGTGGGATTGGTTCTACAGTGCCATCCTCTAGAAAGCCTGCAAGCTCCTGACTCAGGAAAGCCTGGTGCTGGGGAGGCCAACATGGCTCCCCGGGGAAGTACAGAGGAGCAGCCTGGTCCAGGTGGAGACAAAAACCTTCCTGAATGACCTGGAGTACCCAAGCATCGCTGGAGATGGACTCCCACATGTGGAAGAAGTGGACCAGGCACCCCCCGACTGACAACCACCCATTCGGAGGGGGAGAGGCTATGCTGGTGGTGTCAAAACCCTGAGGCTGGCTGAGCCAGAGCCGGGGGTTGGGTCTTGGGGCCCTTCGGCTTGCAAGAGCCATGGCCCATGGACTTGCCCTTGCCGCCCTGAACAGGGGTCAATGCCGGAGGATAGGCTGGATAGCCCCTGTATACTCCATTGCTTCTTCCTGGGGAGGAAGGAAGTTTTACAGGAGAGGAGAGTAGAGTAGAGGAGAGTACGAGTCACAAACTCAGTCTCAATCTCCACAGCCTTGTCCTCCATGGATTTGCCAAATAGCTGCTCCCCAAGGCAGGGGATGTCCCGCAGCTTCTCCTGGACCCACTGCTCCAGATCTGAGGATTGGAGCCAAGCCTGCCAGCAGGTTCCGATGCCAGCCGCCGCCATCCGGGCAGAAGACTCAAAGCTATCGCATCCTGCTCGCAAGAGATACTTTGAGCATTCCCCGAAGGACTTCAAAAGGGCTTGAAAATGCCAGAGATTATCTATCCAGGCTTGCTGCAAAGCCTCCTGTCAGAATACATCAGCATGACATTATGCCTAGCATAGGTGTCATGGCTTTTCCCAGACCTTGGCCTGCAGCTCTGACCCCCTGGTGATGTCAGATAGGACGTCTCCAGACTTGATGAGCTTGGTATGCCTGATGAGATTAGTCTGCAGGACAACAGCCCCTCCTTGACTTGATGGGCTTAGTATGCCTGATGTGATTAGTCTGCAAGACAACAGCCCCTCCTCCTTGCTAATCAAGTGATAACAGACCTCAAACAGACCAAAGTATGACAAAGGAAGGTGCTGGAGAATTTCACTATAAATACAGAGAAGGACAAAAATATCTCTCTCCCTATTCATCGGACACTTCTTACTATGAGGCTCTGACACACACTTCTCTTTACCCCTCACCCCCCCTCCTTGTTCTCTTTCTCCCTATTCAGCAGACACTTCTTACTATGAGGCTCTGACACACACTTCTTCCCACCCCCTCTCTCTCTCACACACATAATGAGCCCCCTGCACATGCCTTGCATAAAAAGGCATTTTATTTGTTTTCTTTTTGAATTCTTAATAATGGTTTAACATTAGTCTTTGAATATTATACCATGATGCCTCAGGGAGTTCCCCTTCAAAGGGATCACCTTTTCTCTTACAGTATGTCATTACAATTTCTTTCAGTTCCTTAAAATCAAAGGCCTCCATATTTGAGACTGCAGAAGGACTGTAATTGGTACCAGTTCCCAAACAAAGCTGGACTATCACTCTGCCTTTTCTTAGCCGCTCAAATACTCTAGATTTGTGCCTTGTACTGAACCTTTGCAAGCTTATATATGAAAATAAGAAAATTGCAAGCCACCCTATGTAATTTCACTAGGTGTAGGTGGTAATAAAATCGAGGATTATTACAGAGCCTGACAATGAAAATCTCACCTTGTCTAAACCCACAAAAAAAAGGTATCACTGGAATATTTCACTAAATAGTGGCACTCTGCCTGTAACCCAAAGTTGTAAATTGTAAATGGTCACAAGGGCTTTTGATTTTTCTGTAGCACCCTGTCTGAAATCTACTTTAATGTATCAAACAAAATTATTACTTACCCAACTGGAGATCCACTGCGAAACCAAGACGAGCCCCCCTAAAATGTAACCTTTCACCGCTTCTTACATTCGGTTACTCTATTGGTCCTGGGTCCACTTCGCAGAGGCAGTAGGGTTTGTAGCACAACAAGACAACCAAACTGGTGTGGCTTGGAAAAAGTTTTTTTTATATAGGAATAGGCTTATTACATAGGTACAGAACAGAGGTATAAGGTTGTTACAGAGCTGCTTCAGTGTATATGAATGACTCTGTGTGGGTGCATGTGTGTGTGAGAGAGAGAGGGGGGGGGGAGAAGAAGTGTGTGTCAGAGCCCCATAGTAAGAAGTGTCCGATGAATAGGGAGAGAGATATTTTTGTCCTTTTCTGTATTTACAGTGAAATTCTCCAGCACCTCCCTTTGTCATACTTTGGTCTGTTTGAGGTCTTTTATCACTTGATTAGCAAGGAGGGGCTGTTGTCTTGCAGACTAATCTCATCAGGCATACTAAGCCCATCAAGTCTGGAGACATCCTGACATCACCAGGGGGTCAGAGTTGCAGGCCAAGGTCTGGGAAAAGCCATGACACCTATGCTAGGCATAATGTCATGCTTATGTATGCTGACACCTCCGAGCTCTCTAGCGAGGTCACAGAGAAACATCAATATATAAAACACAGGTCTGCGACTAAAAAGCTGTTTGATTATTTTCATCTAATTTCCATGTATATTGGTGTGCTGAAAACAAAATATTGAAAAAACTCCTAGGCGTCATGATTTGTCACAACATGCAAAATTGTCTTCAAATTTATCAAATTTTTTCAAATTACTATTAATTCACATAAGTGCATTTAAGATATAAAATGCCAAAAAAACCTTAAAGGGGTTGTCCGCGTTATGTAAAAAAAAAATATAGCACTGTAAATCTGATGGTCAGTAATATATACATAAGCTAAGCAAGTTTTAAGTCTGTGCTTCTAATGGTAGAAGGGGTTAATCTTCCTCGAAGAATCCAGTGGGAGGGAGACACAGGGCAGATAGCAGCAGCTCAGGTCAGTGCAGGGGGGCATGGTCAGCACTGTCACGTCTCGTGTACAGACACAGAGCTGCTCTCTCCTGCATGCGACACTTGTGCACGAATCATCATCAGGTTCTTGGTTCTAGGCTGTTCACACTTTCATCGCAATTCGTGTTAGCTCATCATTCTTCAACTGTTATGTTATGGCTCCGCGAAAGTGTATTAATTCGCCAGTTTCTGTTTCATCTGTGGTGAATATACAGTGTTGAAGCAACAGCAGAATATTACAGACTTTGTGAAAAAAGTATACTTTGCATACTTTGGACTAAAAATTGGAGATCAAGATAAAGTCTGGGCGCCTCATAAAGTGTGCAAATGGTGTGCTGAGGACCTTCGAAACTGGTTCAAGGGTTAGAAAAAATCTTTCCGTTTGGGGATTCCTATGGTATGGCGAGAGCAAAAGAACCATAGTGACAACTGTTACTTTTGTTCATGCGATGTGAAAGGGGTTAATTCCAAATGGAAGCATTCCATTTCATACCACAATCTTCACTTGGCAATTCGTCCCATCGCCCATGGCAGATATACCAGTACCCAAGCCCCCTGCTACCTTGGGAGAGATACCTAGCTCCGATGAAGGTGAAGTCATACCTGAACGACGAATCAAGTTCTGACTTTGAAGATGATACAAGACCAAAATTGTTTTCTCAGGAGGAGATGAATGATTTGGTAAGACTTGAATCTTCCCAAAGATGCCGCTGAGTTACTCGGATCAAGGCTGAAAAGCAGGAATTTATTGTTGCCAGGAGTGTCAACTTCATGGTTCAGACACTGTGAAAAGGAGTTCGTTCCTTACTTCGCCCAGGAAGACAAGTTGGTTTATTGCATCAATGTCGAAGGTCTGATGGGTCAATTTAAAATCCAATATGATTCAGAGCAATGGCGTCTTTTTATAGTGTCTTCAAAAAGGCTCTTCTCTGTACCTTTTCTAAAATCGCTATATCCTTTTTAAGATACAGCGACCAGAATTGCACACAATATTCAAGGTGCGGTCTCACCATGGAACAATATAGAGGCATTATAATATCTTTTGTTTTATTTTCCATTCCTTTCCTTATCATACCTAGCATTCTATTTGCTCTCTTGGCCGCTGCTGCACACTGGGTTGAGGGTTTTAACATGGTATCCACAATGACGCCTAAATCTCTTTCCTGGGTGGTAGTTCCTAATGTGGAACCTTGCATCGTGTAACCATAGTTTGGGTTGTTCTTCCCTAGGTGCATAACCTTGCACTTGTCCACATTAAATTTCATCTGCCATTTTGATGCCCAGTCTTCCAATTTATCAAGATCCTCTTGCAATTTTCCACAATCCTCTTGGGTTTTAACAACTTTAAATAGTTTTGTGTCATCTGCAAATTTGATAACCTCACTCGTTATTCCACTTTCCAGGTCATTTATGAATATGTCAAAAAGCAGCGGACCCAGCACAGATCCCTGGGGTACACCACTATTCACCTTTCTCCATTGGGAAAATTGGCCATTTAGCCCTACCCTCTGCTTTCTATCTTTTAACCAGTTCCTGATCCACAATAGTACACTGCCTCCTATCCCATGACTCTTTAGTTTTGCCAAAAGTCTCTGATGAGGGACCTTGTCAAAGGCTTTCTGAAAGTCCAGATACACAATATCAACCGACTCACCTTTGTCCACCTGATTATTCACTCCTTCAAAAAAACATAACAGATTAGTAAGACAAGATCTTCCTTGTCTAAAGCCATGTTGGCTGTCTCCCATTAGGTCATGACTATCTACATGCTGAGTAATTTTATTCTTTATGATGGTTTCTACCATTTTTCCCGGTACTGACGTCAGGCTCACCGGTCTGTAGTTTCCCGGATCACCCCTGGAACCCTTTTTAAAAATTGGTGTTACACTGGCGATCCTCCAATCTTCAGGTATTAGAGATGATTTTAATGATAGTTCACAGATTACTAATAGCAGGTCTGCAATCTCATATTTCAGTTCTTTCAACACCCTTGGATGTATACCATCCGGCCCAGGTGATTTGCTACTCTTCAGTTTATCTAATTGTTGTAATACATCTTCCCAATGTATCGATATTTCCTTCAATTCTTCCGCACCTTTAAATACCACTTCAGTCATGGGTAACATCCCTACATCTTCCTCAGTAAAGACTGAAGCAAAGAATTCATTCAGTCTCTCCGCTATCGCCTTGTCGCCTCTTAGTGCTCCTTTAACCCCTTTATCATCTAATGGACCAACTGACTCTCACAGGTTTTTTGCTACGAATGTACTTGAAAAGGTCTTTACTTTGCGTTTTTGCTTCCACAGCAAGCTTCTTCTCAAATTCTCCCTTTGCCTGCCTTATTAATGCCTTGCATTTGACTTGTCAGTGCTTGTGCTGTTTCCAGGTTTCGTCGTTTGGCTCTTTTTTCCATTTCCTGAAAGATGCTTTTTTAGCAACAGCCACCTCTCTGACCTCAACTTTAAACCATGCTGGCAGTTTTTTGGACTTCCTTCCACTTTTCTTAAAGCGTGGAATACAGCTGGTCTGGGCTTCCAAGATAGTATTTTTCAACAACAGCCAAGCCTGATGTACGTCTTTAACCTTTGCAACTGCTCCTTTTAGTTTTTTCTTAACTGTTTTCCTCATTTTATCATAGTCTCCCTTTCGAAAGTAAAAAGGTAGTACTGTGGATTTCCTTACTACCCCTCCTCCACTAATTAATTCAAAGGCGATCATGCTATGATCACTACTGCCAAGTGGCCCCAACAACCTTATCTCTTGCACTAGATCTGGTGTTCCACTAAGGACTAGGTCTAATATGGCTTCCCCTCTGGTCGGTTCATGAACCAGCTGCTCCAAGAAGCAGTCATTTATTTAATCTAGGAACTTTATCTCCCTAGCATGTCCTGACGTGACACTGACCCAGTCAATATCGGGGTAGTTGAACTCACCCATTATTATTACTGCACTGTAACTTTTGTTAGCGTCCTTGATTTCTTTGAGCATTTCATCATCCATTTGGTCATTCTGGCCAGGCGCTCGATAGTACACCCCCACTGCCATTGCCTTCCCCCTTTTACATGGGATTTCAATCCATATAGATTCTACAGCAGATTTTGTTTCCTGCAAAACTTTAATCCTTTCTGACTCAATGCCCTCTCTAACAGAGAGCAACCGCTCCACCAATTTGATCAGCTCTATCATTACGATATAGTTTGTACCCAGGTATCAGTGTCCCACTGGTTGTCCTCCTTCCACCATGTCTCTGATATTCCAATCATATCTAATCTTTCATTTAGTGCTATATATTCTAACTCTCCCATCTTATTTTTTTAGAGTTCTAGCATTTGCATACAAGCATTTTAGAGAATGTATTTTATTCATATTAATTTGGCTATTGGTAGACATGGGTAATTTGGGATCTTTAAGCTCTGTCTGCTCCATACTCGAGGGCATTTGGGCTACTTTAGTCTTTTGTGGAACCTCTCTGCTTTTGTTAATATCCTTCAAAGATACATTCTTCTGAACCATCCGCTCTTGGGCGACTGTCGGCTTTCCCCTAATATCTAGTTTAAAAGCTGCTCTCTCTCCTTTTTAAAGGTTAATGCCAGCAGCCTGGTTCCATCCCGGTTAAGGTGAAGCCCATCCCTTCGGAAGAGCCCCTCCTTTCCCCAGAATGTTCCCCAGTTCCTAACAAATCCAAAACCCTCATCTCTGCACCATTGTCTCATCCACGCATTGAGACTCCGGAGCTCTGCCTGCCTTTTGGGTCCTGCGTGTGGAACAGGAAGCATTTCGGAGAATGCTACCCTGGAAGTTCTGGATTTCAACTTCCTACCTAAAAGCCTAAATTTAGCCTCCAGAACCTCCCTACCACATTTTCCTATGTCATTGGTACCGACATGTACCAAGACAGCAAACTCCTCCCCAGCACTATCTAAGACCTTATCTAGGTGGCGCGTGAGGTCCGCTACCTTCGCACCAGGCAGGCATGTTACCAGGCGATCCTCACGTCCACCAGCCACCCAGCTATCTACATGCCTAATGATCGAATCACCAACTATCACCGCTGTCCTAACCCTTCCCTCATGGGCACATGGCCCTGGAGAAACTTCCTCAGTGCGAGAGGGTTTTACATCACCTGGAGGACAGGTCCTAGTTACAGGATCACTTCCTGCCACACCAGGGTGATGCTCTCCTATCACGTGACCTCTCTCTTCCATGGCAACAGGGATGCTGCCAGACTGGAGGTGGAACTTCAGGACTATATCCCTGTAGGTCTCGTCTATGTACCTCTGTCTGTCTTATGCTTTCCAAGTCTGCTACTTTAGCCTCTAGAGAACAGACTCGTTCCCTGAAAGCAAAGAGCTCCTTGCATCTAGTGGACACGTAAGATCCTTCAGTCTGTCCTCATATGCTTTATAATGAAGACCACTAATCATTTTAGTAGCCACCCTCTGCACCGACTCCATCCTGCACACATCCTTTTGAAGGTGCAGTCTCCAGAATTGCACACTATACTCTAAATGAGGTCGCACCAAAGACTTATACAGAGGCATTATCACCTCCTTTTTTCTGCTAGCCATTCCTCTCCGTATGCACCCAAGCATCCTTCTAGCTTTTGCCGTCGCCTTTTCTACCTGTTTAGCTACTTTAAGATCATCAGACACAACCACACCTAGGTCCCGCTCTTCTTTAGTGGACAAAAGTACTTCACCCCTATACTATATTGCTCCAAGAGTTGGCAGCCGAGGGTGCTAACGGTCGGTTGAAAAAATGTCCTCCGAGAAACTTTGGTACGTTCCCATAAAGTTCTTCTACCACCTCTCCACATAAAATTGGGATTGATGAAGCAATTCGTAAAATCACTTCCAAGAGATGGAGAATGCTTCAAATACTTGGTCGTCTCCAGGCCTGTCGGAGGCAAAATTGAAGGAAGGTGTGTTCGGACCAGACATTAGAAGGCTTATAGTTGATCAAGTGTTTGTCAATACCATGACGGATCCTCAAAAAGATGGGTGGATTGCATTTAAAGAAGTCTTACAGAAATTTTTAGGCAACAACAAAGATCCTCACTACAAAAAGATCGTCAGACGAATGCTGAAAGCATTTCAAGCTTTAGGTTGCCTGATGAGTTTGAAAGTGCATTTCCTCCAGTCCCACCTTGACTGCTTTCCTGAAAATTTGGGAGCTGTGAGGAACAAGGTGAACAATTCCACCAAGACATTAAAGAGATGGAAAGAAGATACCAGGGAAAATGGAGCATTACAATGATGGCAGACTACTGTTGGATGCTTTAGAGAGACATTCCAGATGCTACTCACAAGCGTAAATGCACCAAGAGGAGCCTCACAAGGAAGAAGAATCGAGTTTAGTGTGTATAGGTGAGCTCATTTCAGTTCAAAAAAGGATTTTCATGAAAATATTGCAATAAAACTTTAATTTTTTAAGTCTATTTCCATTTTGAGGTATTGCCTTATTTAACATAGTTATCTAAATTGTCAGGAAATGTGATGTCCTATGACAAAATGGAGGTCATTTTCGGATTCAGCGCATCAAAAAGCAAAGATTACGTGGAATAACCGAAACAGCTCTTGAAAATAATTTTTTGCAGACCTGTGTAATTGATAAACTTGGATGCGGTATGACAACATGGAGCCCTGATAAGCCTTGTGCCTGAGGGCATAGAGGGCACAAGAATCTCTGCCCAGGGGGACTGATGAATGAGTCTTTGGATTCTTTAGCTTCCGCATGGTCGATTTGACCACCATCGATGTGTGGGGAACCTGGGCTTTCCGAAACCCTGGACCTCATTGGACTTTGTACATAGTGTCCAGGCGCTTGCTTACAACCACCAGGACAGAAGCCAGGGACTCCCACATGCAGAGCAGAAAGCGGTTCAGAATGGGAGGAACCGGCACTGAGAGCGCCTCCCCTCGGAGGAGCTTCGTATTGCAAAATATCAAGCTCCTCAGCATGGGGCTCCTCCTCTGACTCAGTGGCGAGCGTAAGGGCACACTCTATATCCGGGACAAATTCCAAAAGGAGGTGTCCTCCGGTTCCAAAAGGAGGGGTTCTGGGTCGGCAGGGAGGGGTCAGAAAGGAGGTCTCATGGGACACAGTTTCCAGGGAAGTCTCCCCATCGGATTCCCAGTCTGAGTAGTCCAATGAGGACTCAAGGTTGGGTGGCTCAAGACAGATATATGACCCGTGCCCAGTCTCAAGAGACCAAAACTTGCCCAGAACCGGAAGCACTCGCCCACAAAGATGTCATGCCTGAGGAAAAGGACGGAGATTAAGACCCTCACCAAGGATCCTCACAAGGCTTTTGTCTCTCGGGGGTCACAACGGCAGCTCGGGGAGTCCTCAAGGTCGAGGTCCCTGCGGTCTCAAGGCTTGTGTCAGCAGGGCTAGGCAGCAGTGCCTCCTGGGCAATGAGGAATGCAGAAACACTGTGCTCCAAGGCCGGCATTCGGGCATCCCACTTGGGAGCAGGGCCCTGTGACACTGATGCCGGAGTGACTGGGTCGGGTGTTGAGGAGGGGAGGGGGACCCCATCAGGATGACCCTCAGGAGACTGGGCACCTTCACCGGATGCCTCCATATCGGTTCGAGGCACCTTCCTGGACCGCTCCCTCTGACTCTAGAGACTGCTGAAGAGGGGCTGATAGACCAGGCGCGTGGCCTTTCACACTTGTCTGGCGCCCCGCCAGAATCCTCAAGGCCTTCTTCCACCTGTGTTCAGGCGACCCCTGATCAAAATGCCACCAGGCCCAGGAAGGAGTCTTGGGAGAGACTCCAGAGTGGTGGGGCCGAAAAGCAGAGGCTACCAAGGATACCGGGGCTGCCTTATGAAGAGATCATCCAGTTTCTGCTTACAACTCTGGATGGCATAGCTCCGGGTCATGGTCTGCTCCTAGACACCTGAGACAACAGTCACAGGTATCCGTGAGCAACATGTTTTTGGAGCATCTATCACATTTCTTAAAACCAGAGGCCAATGGGGCTAAAAGGACCTCTGCGAAGTCGAAGACGCTTGACGCGGCCAGTGGTTAAAAAGGGTGCAAAAGCGTGGAAAGAACATAAAAGGGGAAAAAATACCCAGAGGCCAGAGCAGAAGCAGAGGCGCTCGGGAGGCAGGAAGAGGACTGGCGAAGACCAGTATAGCAAAAACTGATTGGAACAGAGAAAAAAAAACTTTTACCGGGGACGAGAGACATCTGAAGGGCTCCGTGAAAAAAGGGAGAGTAAAATGGCACCCTTGGGCAGGAAGAGGACCACGCATGCATGGTGGCATTCCCAAAGGCTTTCTTTGAGAGCTGGGAGAAATGCTCCATGCAGGCTCCGTCGGTGCAGACGTCACTCATATGTGAGTGCTGACTTCCTGCTTGTTCCTGGAGAAATGTCTGTTAGGGATCCGCAGCTTGTATTATGATCTTTGTAGTTTTCTGGGTCATACTGCGTCGTATTAACTGCAACCTTAGGGTTGTTTCATTTAAGATGGCCTAGTACCATGTTCTGAGAACTTGCTGAAACCCCCGCCAATCTGGTTTTCACCCCAGTCACAGTACCAAATCTATTTTCCTTTCCTTTCTCAATGAGGTTCACATTGCACATGATAGAGTGACATCTCCTTGGTAGTCTCCCTGTATCTATCCACTGCTTTTGACTTGGTCGACTACACTCTCCTCCTCTCGCATCTTCGGGATGCTAGTCTGCGCGATGTGGTCTTTCGCTGGTTTCACTCCTTTCTTCACTCCCACACCTTTTCTGTAGTTTCTTCATCTGACACCTCTACCCCCTTGCTCTTGTCCTGTGGTGTCCCCCAAGGCTCTGTCCTGGTGCCTCTTCAATATTTTTCTTGCTCCCCTTGCACGCTTGGTACAGCAAATTGTAATTTCAGCCTACTACTATGCCGATGATGTTATCTTTCTCCATCATACCACCCCAGTGGCCCTGGATCTCCCACCACTCAACACCTGTCTAACTTGTTGCAGAATGGCTTTCTTCCAATCTTCGCCATCTTAACCCCTCAAAGAAATCAGCAATGTGATTTGCTTTTGGCTCCTCCCCTCCTCCTTTGGCTCCTTTTCTTCTTGATAACCTAATATCACAGGTTTCCACCTTTCGGTACCTGGGTGTAGTCTTTGACCCTGAACTACCCTTCCACGATCATATTTCTGCTGTTGCACATCATTCATTCTTTCTTCTTTCTCCGTAAAATCAGAGCAGTTAGTGCTGTCCTGTCTCACCTCCTCACTCACCAGTTCCCCAGCATATAGTCTTTAAACTCATAATTTTGACTCATAGGGCAATTCACACCCATCCCCCACACTACCTGGCCAACTCTTTGCAGTTCCATTTAATGCCTCGCATTCTCTGGTCCATTCACATCAACCGTCTTGAGCTACCCCCCCCCCGCCCCGCCCCCCACCCCCAGCCCCGCCCCCGCCCCTCCCCCGCCCCACCCCACCCCCAGCCCCGCCCCCCACCCCCCCCAGCCCCGCCCCGCCCCACCCCCGCCCCCCAGCCCCGCCCCCCACCCCCCCAGCCCCGCCCCGCCCCCCCCATGTGCTCATTTGAAACACCTGCAATTCTGCCTTTTTCTTTCTAGCACCATCCTTATAGAACTCCCTCCTTCCTCCCCTCCATCTGGAACCATCCTATCCCAAATTTAAGGCACTCCTAAAAACACATCTATTCTGTCTTGCCTATGATCTTCCACCCAGTTCTCCCAACTAGTTCTCTCTCTCCTCTCGTGTGCCCTTTTCCCTTCTTTTGCTTCCTCTTCTTGTCTGGTGTGCTTGCTGCTTTCCTATCAAGAATTGTAGTTCTTTTCTGTTTCCAGGCCATGCCTGGCCCTATGTGTTTTGAATACATTGTAAACCTCCCTGCTGGTTCCTGAAGGTGCGGTATATTAAGAAAGCCAATAAAGATAAAGATCTTGTTCTCCTCTGCTCGGACTGTGTGAACCAAAACAATTTGTTTGTCCACTTGATTTCTGAAAACCTATACAGTGCCAACGGTCTTTATTTCTAACAGATCAATGTCTAGCCTTTTTCCTGGAGGAAGCAGGGATGCTGGGTGGGTGAGTTCATTTGGGCAAGTTCCCCAGCCCAAGTTGGATGCATCTGTGACCAAAATAACCGATTTGGACTACTATTAATAGGTCATGCCCTTTACCAAATTTGAATGGACAGCCACCAAGACAGTTTCCGAACTTCTGGCACATTGATATTTTCTTGAAATCTGACTAGTTTAATCCTACTAGCTGTCTAGGCAGTTTCTGCTAGCAATACTGGTCATCAGGCAGTTACAGTGCCTTGCAAAAGTATTCATCTCCTCTGTGTTTGTGTTTTGTTGCATTACAACCTGGAATTAAAATGGAGTTTTGGGGGTTAACATGTGGATATACACAACATGCCTACGACATTGAAGGTGCAAAATACCCTTTATTGTGACACAAACAATTTTTTTAAAACTGAAATCAGGAGTGTGCATATGTATTCACCCCTCAAAGTCAATACATTGCAGAGGCACCTTTTGCTGCAATTACAGCTGCATGTCTCTTGGGGTATGTCTCTTAGCTTAGCACATCTAGCCACTGGGATTTTCACCCATCCCTCAAGGCAAAATTGCTCCAACTCCTTCATGTTAGATGGGCTGGATTCTCAATTGAATTGAGGTCTTGGCTTTAATTAGGGCTGTTTCCCTTTAGACCAGCTTTAGCAGTATGCTTAGAGTCATTGTCCTGTTGGAAGGTGAACCTTCATTCCAGTCTCAAATCTCTTGCAGACTGGAACATGTTTTCCCTCAAGAATTGTCCTGTATTTAGTGTCATCCATTGTTCCTTCAATCCTGACCAGTTTTCCTGCCACTGCCGATGAAAAACATCCCCACAACATGATGCTGCCACCATGTTTCACTGTGAGAATGGTGTTCTCAAGTGATGGAAGTGTTTGGAAGTGCCATGTGTGGCACACACCCATGATGGCCAAAAAAATCAATTTTCATCTCATCTGACCAGAGAACCTTCTTCCATGTGTTTGGAGGGTCCGCCACATGCTGTTGTGCAAACTCCAAACATGTTTTCTTATTTTTGTTTAAGCAATGGCTTTTTTTCTGGCCAATCTTCCATAAAGCCCACTCTGTCTATGGAAAGATACTCCCATCTCCGTTGTGGATCTTCTTCAGCATTATTCTTGGTGTCTATAGCATCTGATTAATGCCCTCCTTGCCCGGTCTGTGAGTTTTGGTGGACAGCCTTCTCTTGTCAGATTTGTAGTGGTGCATTATTCTTTCCATTTTATGATGATGGATTTAATGGTGCTCCGTGGGATATTCAGAATTTGGGATTTTTTTTTAAAATAACCCAACCCTGATCTATACTTCTCCACAGCTTTGTCTCTGGAGTGCTCCTTGACCTTCATGTTGCTTGCTTAGTGGTGTTGCAGAGTCCAGGGCCTTTCAGAACAGGTATATTTATACAGGCATCATGTGACAGATCATGTGACTTCTGAGGTTAATTAGTTGGACTAGATCTTTAGGGGTTTCATAGCAAAAGGGTTGAATACATATGCATTCAACTTCAGTTTTTACTTTTTTATATACATACACACACACGGTATTTTATTGTCATTCCACTTCACCAATTTGGACTATTCTGCTAGGTCCATTACCTAACATCCAAATGAACTCCATTTACATTCAAGTTTTACACAGTATGACAAAACCCGAGGGGATGGATACTTTCGCAAAGCACTGTAAATTTCAAAAAACATGCAGGAAGGCAACTCTAGACATACTGGCCTCTGAAATGGAATGACCAGACCCAGTGACTCCACTAAAGACATGCAAAGCTCTTTAGAAGAAACGTTTGATTCTTTTTCAAATATCTTTACCCTGGTTATTAATTTGAAACCAGAAGTGGCTGCAGAAAAAGTGGTATAATCTGTGTCTTCCAGGCAATACTTACTATTGAAACAAACATGTTCAGGTGAAAGAGGATTCACTTGGTGCAAGAATAGAGACTAAGAAAAGTGCAATGATCTGGAAAAAGCAAGAGATGCAAGATCAAGGTTAAGTTTCCAAAGAAAACAGCAGTAAATCAGTTTTTCCCAAAATGAATCCCAGAAGCTCTGTGCCTAGATGGTTCAAGGTAAACTGGTGAAAGTAACTTTAGTATCTGCTTGTAACTTGTTTTGAGCTCGAGATTCGGGAAAAAAATCTCAAATCCAAACAGAACATGCACAATGCATCCTTGTACCTCCCCCTCCAGGTCACAATCCTTGCACCTTTATTAGGCCTTGCTATTACACAAAGACTTGGAGATTTCCTATGACATTTCTTCTGACAAGATTTTTCAGAGGTGATCCAAAAAATGGGAAATTTATATGAAGTTGAAAAGGAATGCAACAGGAACTTCCTTACACAATGCTTTACTTGTTATTTTCTGTGATCTTTAATTTCAAACATTACATTTTTAAGTCAGTGGAAGACAATCTTTGAGCCAATTTAATGGGCAGCCATCCAAAAAAGAGAAAAAGTGGTGCAAAGTGCCAGGGAGCAATACTGTAGATGTACCAGAGCAATGATTCATTTTCCCTTACAATAGAACAACCTGTCTGGGGAAGCTCGTGGAGTTCAGACTAGTTCTGGTCTGCATTTCAAAATTGTGCTTCTCTTTGTTTTGGTCTAAACATTTTTTCTCTGTTCTAATAGACAGACTTTGAGGGGGGGGGGTTGTTTTGTTTTTACACACGTCATCTTTGGATAAAAAGTTATTTTTGGCATGAGACTGCAACTTTTGTATACTGGAGGAAATAGGTAATCTCTGTCCTAGAAGTATAAAGCCTTGCAGCTGACAACACTCAATCTTGCTGTCTAATCGTGAAGTTTTACTCATGCACTCTGTCAGTAGGCACTTGCTGGAATATTTTCATAAAAGCTAAAGTCATCCCAGATTACTGTCTAAGGCTGGAATTTCCAAAATTAACCCCAGGACCCCCACAACCAGTTGGGTTTTTAGGATATCCACATGAACATGTTGGAGAAATCTGTATACATCAGAAACCCAATAAATGCTAATCTTATGCATATTCACCATTTATATCCTGAAAATAAATGTAACTGCAGCAGGGTCCTCTACCAGTTAAGCTGCTCTGTCCTTGGCTTTACTGCTCCAGATCCAGGAACACATGACTCCACATGTTGAACTGCAGCGTATGCATTACTAACAGGATTCTGATCATGAGCTCAGCACCAGAGTACAGGTACCACTCTGAGTCAGAACATCTACTGTACCAGGATGATGTAGAAGACTACAGTTGAAGAACACAATAGAATGACTAGCCCTCTACTTTGACTGGCAGCATTGAGAGAGCTCTGCATTTAACATGTTCAAACGTTTGCTTCATATTCATTTCATACAACTCAAGCCGCTAGCTCTTCATCCAGGAATATTTAAATAAGCTCAACTACTATGATTGAATATAGTAGGCCCTATTTAAACTTATGGACTTCAGCAAGACAACTTTTGTAAAGAGAGCAAACTTATGCAATCAAGACTTTTTGGTTTCTTATTCTTAGACTTTTTTTAGTATTTCCCTTATTGAAAATGTAAAATATGTTGTGTAGGTCAGTAAAAAAAATCCTACTTTGGTGTATTTTTGAATTATGTTTTTTTAGACAGCAAAATATGAAAAATGTACAACTGGGTGAAGATTTTACAAGGCACTGTATCTGATTTACCCCTTTCATTACTCACACATGGTCTTGGACTTCCCAGAGGGACTACTACAACTGGAAATAGATCTGCATTTATAAGTATTTATCTTCTGGAATATATTTTAAGTCTTGGCGGAAAAGAGTCATCTTTGGGTTAAAGCATATAAATCTGTAAATTTTAGAAATCAGCGTGTTTGCTGAGTCAGTCAGATATTAGTACCACCAGAGAGCTTTTCATTTAAATCAAAACAGAGCATATCTTAGCATATAAAGAAAAATAGAGTAAATAGTTACTGAAATAACTTTCTAGAGTGTTTTTTTTAAACCAAATCATATAGCTTAGCATACAAGTAGAATAAATAGTCTCTAAGTACAAAGAACTAAAATAGTTTCTAGTGACCATTACAAAGAGGCCTTCAAGTTAGGAAGCAAAAGATCTGGAAGTTGTCTTAAACAGATGTTAAAGGCAAGTGACAGATCAAAAGGGCAATTTGAAAGGCCCCCTTTATCAAACCAAGGGTTGTGTGAATCACCCAGGAAATTGGTAAGACTACCTTACAAGTACAGGTCAGGGTACTGTGTAGAAAGGATACCCCTATGAGGAGAGACTTAAAAGATTAGGGCTTTTCAACCTGGAAAAGAAATGGCTGAGGAGAGATATGAGAGATTTATAAATTAACGAATGGAGTGGAACAGATAAATGTAGATTGATTCTTTACGGCATCAAAATTAGAAAGACTAGGGGACATGCAAGGAAGCTACAGTGTAACCCATATAAGACTGATAAGAGAACATTTTTTCACTCAATGAGTAATCAAACTCTGGAATTTGTTACCAGAGGATGTAGTAAAAGTTAGGTTAAAAAAAAAAAGGTTTGGATAAGTTCCTCGAGGAAAGGTCCATAAACCATTATTAGAGGACCAAGATAATCCACTGCTTGCCCCAATACGAGTATTATGTAACCTGTGTCTCTCTTTGGGAAACTGCTAGGTAATTGTTACCTGGATTTGCCTCTATTGGAAACAGGAGACTGTGCTTGATGGACCTTGGTCTGACCCAGGATGGCATTTCTTATGTTAGTACTAAATGATCTTTGTGAAAGTAAACAAATTTATATATTTTGATACAGTATTCGAAGCTTACTAAGAGCAGAGCTTTTCTAAAAGAAGTTCACACTATGTGCATGGGCATGGGCATATTGGTACATGGTTAACCTTCTTGTAAAGATCTCAAACTGATCATCCAGCTTTTTACAATAAAAAGGGGCTCTTTTAAAAGAATATATCATTTTTATAGATCAGTGTGCTTTCAGTATTTTAAGCTGTAGCACGCTGGCAATGCTGTCAATCATGGTTGCACAGCAGGAATGTCCATTTAAATAGCAGCCCACTCTTCTGCTGCTTATAGTAGCAATGCACTAGTGCAGTGAGCCCCGACTCCCTCTGGCACCTGCTTCCCAGACAAAAGGTATGCTGAGGCATTGGCATCCTTGATCCAGCAGGGAAATAGAGGACTTAGTAGTCTGAGGAAAGGACAGGCAGCAGCTAACAAGAACAAAGATGGCCTGACTGATGGAAGGAACTGATAACGTAAGTATCCTAAAACCCTCCTCACGACCACCAGACCTCAGAAAAATCAGACTGAAGATCTTCCTCCAAAAAATTCAGACTCCTACCAACCTCATCACAGAGAGAGCAAAGGAGTCCACCATTGAGCCAACTACACATGATACAGAAGGCATGGCACCAGGCATGTGGAATGCTTGACAGGCTACATGTGGCTTGAAAATAAAAAACCTCAAAAGGAAAATCAAAGACAGCGCCAAAAGGAAAAGGCAAAAACCATGAAAAACCACCACCAAAATATAACCAGCATCAATGACAAAAAAGGAGTCCCATAAAGGGAATTCCAGCAACTGAAAAGCCAATCAAGGAAACCAAATTGGAGTCTCCCCAAATGCCCACATAAGCCCAGGAGGCTCTGCTGATAAAGGCCCAAATTATTTTTTTTATATGCTTTATTCAACAAGAGCCAAATAAAGCTAAATATAAATGGAGCTTAAAAAATAATTGAAAGAATGTAGAAAAAAAGCTAGCATTCAGATAAGGGGCAGGAAGAAGGGCCTGGGCCCAACTTATCAATCCCCCTCAGGGGCCTCCTGGCTCCTCTTCGGCAGTGCTCAAACACATAGGAAACAGCTCTGGGAACAGGCCAGCTATCAGCTCCAGGAGACAAGGGCACACCCTTTGCAAAGGAATATTGGGCCCTACCGGACTCAAAGTTACAACACTGTAGTAAGCCAGGAGAGTCAGACCTATATGCACTGCTGCACCAGTGCACAGAGCTTACCACTTGCTGGAGGCAAAAAATATTGACTTCTCTCAGTGCTGTACCACTGGATACCACCTCCTGATGGCATCATTGAAAGATGCTGAAGTCTGCCTCCATCTGCTGGCAAGAGAATATAAACCTGTCTGGACTAGTCTAGCAAGATAAAGCTGTGTTTGTGCCAGAGAACTCACTGCATAAGAGGGAAAAACTACAGGAGGATCTGACCTGCCATCAAGGAATAAAAAAAGAGGGGGGAACCATGGGGCAAGGAGTGGCCTAGTGGTTAGGACAAGGTACTTCAGGCCGGAGGGCAGGGGTTCAAGTCCCACCTGGGGACAGCAAACCTCAGGCCAGAGGGACTCCTTGTGGCCTTGGGCAAGCCATTTAACTCTCCATTGCCCACCGCTTTGATTGAAGGATAAGGCGGTATAGAGAACTGGTTAAATAAAATAAATAAATGCTGTACAGGAAGAGGTGCAGACACTGGTGAAAGGGAGGAACTTCTGGCATCCTGCTGGAATATCATCTGCTGCTGCTACTGAAGAAAGGATGGAATGACAGCAATTCAGGAGTCACCACCTCTGGTAGGCCAAAGCTGGGTAAATACAGAACAGCCTGCTTGGAAGGAGGAGCAGAAACAGAAGAAAAGGGGAACTGGTGCTAAGTAATTGGGGGGGGGGAGGGGTTGTTAGAGAAGGAGATGTTGATGCTAGTCTCGAGATCCTAACATGGAAAGGGTACAGAAAAGAAAAAACGGGCAGTGGAGAGAAAAGAATGCCACTGCTAGATGGGACAATGTAGGGCGACATCCACGAATACTAGGCAGGAGTTGGAAAGGCAGATGCTGGGGCTGGGTGAGAGTGGGAGTGGGAGTGGGAATATCAGGGTGATGTTAGTGCTGGACATAAATTATTCAGAGGTCAGCAACAAAGAAAAAAGATGGACAAGAAGAGGAAAGATGCTGGCAGAGGGAAGAGAAAGAGGGACACCTGGATGGGAAGAAAAGGCCATGGAACCCCAGGGAAGAAAAGGGGACTGCAGATACCCCAAGGACAGAGGAGAAGCAGTAGACAGGACTGGACAAATGGTATGGCTCCAAAAGGTAATGCCATTTAAAGGTGTGTCTGAACATCTCTAAAAGCAAGGAGGGAAATATTCCCGACTCCCTCTCATACATACACAGGGTACCACAGGGGTTAAATCCAGACTGATCCTCTCCCACCTGCTGGTAGGAATAGTATGCAACTTACATGCATCAGTCTCCACTACCAGCATCAGTCTGATGTTTGAACAAAGGGGCCTGTGCACTCTGATCTCATGCATTCAAATGTCAGACTGAAACCAGCATAGGAAGTAGGGAGCAAGTAGGATGTATTCTTATCACAGTAATTCTTGGTAAACTTTTTAAATACTAGTATCTGTCTTACAAATGCAAAAGTACCATTATTTACTGGTACAACTTGGCAAGATCTGGACTCTACTTTCCAGCTATATACTTCTGTTTTTGAGTTAAAGTATTCAGACATTTTAATTCTACTGTGTTATGAGGCTGAAGTTTGTGTTTTAGGATGTGTTAAACTATTTATGTATTTTGATTTCATGCTCACCTTTTCACTGATAGCTCAAGGGGAATTACATTCAGGTACAATAGGAATTTCACTATGCCCAGAGAACTAACGGGACGATGCAGAAAAAGCATAGTTACTCACCTGTAACAGGTGTTCTCCGGGGACAGCAGGAATCAGTCCTCATATTTGGATGACATCGGAGCCCGCGCAGAGCATTTCCCCAGCTTTCAAATAAAGCCTTTGGGAATGCTACAATGCATGCGTGGTTCCCTTCCCGCCCAAGGGTACCATCTTGCTCAGTCAGATGACATAGCTAAAAGACAGCAAAAATAAAAGATGGTAAGGAACAACTCCAAAGGGAAGAGGGAGGGTTGTGAGGACCGATTCTTGCTGTCCCCGGAGAACACCTGTTACAGGTGAGTAACTACGCTTTCTCTGGGAACAAGCAGGAAGTCAGTCCTCACATATGGGACTTCCCAGCTACAGGCTACCGAAAGCCCATAGCAAAAACAGGGTCTCACGGGGAGCCGCAAGCAGCAGCAATTTAATCCGTGTCCACAGACCACAGTAAGACCCCTGTATTCGATGAACCATCACTCCAGTAGCCAGAACACAGAAGGGTCAGAGGGTAGGAGTTGCCTAAACTCCGAAAAGGTTATGGAGTACAGCCTGGCCAAAGGCACTGTCCCATCAGGACTCTTTCCAGGCAGTAATGGGTTGCGAAGGTATGGACTGAATACCAGGTGGCAGCCTGGCAGATGTCCCCCATTGGGAAGGAGCACAAGTGTGCCACCAAAGCCGCCATAGCCCTGACACGATGCACCGTGACGCGATCATCCAGCGGGAGCATCGCCTGCTCATACGTGAAGGCGATACAATCCGCCAGCCAAGTGGACAGCGTATGCTTCATCACAGCCTCCCCCAGCCTACTAGAGTCATAGGAAATGAAAGGCTGAGCAGCTTTGTGGTGGCCCAGAGTGCGTTGGATGTAGAAGGACAAAGCCCTCTTACAATCAAAGATGTGGAAGACCGTCTCTGCCCGACTGGAGTGAGGTCTTGGGAAGAAGGTAGGGAGCACCATTTACTGGTTGAGATGGAAGGGCGACACTACCTTCGATAGGAATTTGGGGTGCATGCGAAGCACCACTCTGTTCTTGTAGGACCTGGTATAGGGCACCTCCACCACAAGGGCCAGGAGCTCACTAACTCTGCAAGCGGAGATAAGCAGAACCAGGAAAGCCACCTTCCAAGAGAGGTAGCGGAGGTGGCAGGTGGTTAGAGGTTCGAAGGGTGGGCAAGTAAGCTGCCCCAGCACAATGTTGGTCACATTCAGTTGCCGGAGGATGAACCGGAGGCTTTGATAAGAGCAGGCCCCAAAGAAAACCTATCACAAATGGCTGGACCGAGAGGGGCTTACCATCCACCGGAGGGTGGTGCGCCGCCAAGGCACTGAGGTGCACCCTAAGAAAAGCAAATATCACGTAAGATGAAGAACACAGTCCAAGATGTGATATTGTGGAAAGACAGAGCTTTGTGTGAAACCAATGACAACCAGACACAGGCCGTGCTTCGTTACCCTTCGTCAGGGGTTAATCTGGCAAATACTAAAAACAAATATATAAATACAAAAAGTCATAAAAGAACAGAACACAAAACAAACACCAACAATAATACAAAAATTAAATAAACTGAATTAAAATGAGATTAAAAATTAAAATTAAAATCATAAAACTGAACTGTAATCATAATTATATCTAAAACAAACTGTGTAAATAAAAAAAAATCATGGATAAACATAACTCAGAGAATAAAATGAAAAGATGTAACATATAAATATATAAAACACAGATATAAATACCTCTGTTTAAGAATGTAAGGCCATAAGATCCTGTAACACTGTGGGGTATGTTTACTAAACCATCTTAATGTTACCGGCGTTAGTTGCAGTCTTACTGTGACGAATGCCATATAAGGTAGGGGGCGTTCCGGTCTTAAGGTAGCATTTCGGGTTATCGTGCGATAGAGGGAGCCATGGCACGTTAACGTGCATTAGCCTTAATTAGGCACGCTGACCTGCAAACACAGCAACGGAGGTGTAGCACAATGGTTAATACATTGACTGATGAAACAGGGGTCATGAGTTCGATCCCCCAGTGGGCTTAATGAGTAAGGCTGTCTGAGGCATTTTCTTTTTTAATTTAAATTAGTGCTGCCAGCAAACACACCCTCACAGTGCCGAAACCTAAGGTGCCGCATAAGGCACCCTATAAGGCACTCCAGAGGGCACATTATAAAGTGCACTGTCCGCCAAGGCACCTTATAATGTTCCCTATAGGGCGCCTTAATGTTACAGCACTGAGGGTGTTTTTGCTGGCAGCACTAATTTAAATTAAAAAAGGAAATGCCTCAGACAGCCCTATCAAACAACACAACCTGACCATGTGACACCTCTGCTGATACAATTACATTGGCTACCTATCCAGGCCAGAATAGCTTTCAAGACTCTGTTACTCACTTTTAAAGCTATTAACAAGCTCTCCCCCGAATCAATAACGGCCCTCATCCATATCACATCTCCTAATAGAGCAAGGAGATCCGCAGCTACACACCCTAAAAGTACCGAAAGCATTAACAGTTTGCACAGCATCTACAGCCAATAGGGCGTTTAGTATCAGCGCACCAAGATGCTGGAATGCATTACCTCCAGATATCCACGCTATTAAGAGCCTTACACAGTTTAGGAAAGCCCTCAAATACCATCTTTTCAATAAGTACCTCATAGAACCAACCCACTGAGATAGAGATGCAACCCGCTAAGGAAATATATGGTTTCCCAACAACATGCTATGAAAGATTCTCTAACCCTTAGTGGTGCATTTGTCTCTACGGAGTTCATGCTCATACGACTTTATGTAACAATATTTGTAAATAGTTTACCACTGTTATCCAGGATTATGTAGCAAATGTTGTAAATAGTTTACCCCTGTTATCCAAGTTTCTTGCCCTGTTATCTGTAAACTCATACATGTTATCTGTACTGAGCATTTTTGTTCCATGTAAACCGCGCTGATGCCGAATAGTGCGGTATATAAGAGACTGTAAATAAAATAAATAATAAATAAATACTGTGGGATCAAACCCATGACCTCTGCCTCCATAGTCAGTTAAGTAACCAGTGGGCTAAATCTCTATAGCTACTAACAAACCCCTGGCTGGCTACAGAAGGACTGCAGATCACCCACAAACTGTCTGCTGTGGTTACCAGGATAGGGTTAACCCACCTATACCCATGATGCACTGCACATGCAGATCAGCAGTCTACAGATGATCACAAGATGGGGTATGCACCCCCACAGCACCTCGGCCTGGTAGGGGGAACTGACCGTGTGTGTTACAGGCAGAGTAGCTACAGACCGTCACATTGTGCGAGTACTGTGCTCACCCTGAGGGTGAGGTGGGGCGCCCAGCACCAGGTCCGCAGCACCTGGCTTAGCTGAGATAGCCTAAGCTGCAGGTCGCCATCAGTGCCAGTGTGTGATAGGTAGTCCTTGCACAAACACCTAGGATACACCTGTGTCCATCCGTATTTCCCAGTCACGTCTAGCCCTTGTGGACTATGATGCACACAAAATAGTGCATATCCTGTGTGGGTGCCATGGCCACATGATTTAAGTGAAGGGGGGTGTTTGGACCCATAAGCGGATTATGTAGCACCAACCAACCCGCCCTCTGGGGCTCAGGGTGGGGGACAGGATCTCCCACCAACAGATCCACATTCTACATCCTGCAATGGTGGCAGTAGAGGGGACCATCAACCCCAGTCCTGCTGGGGAACATGCACCGTACAGGGCAGTCGATGCAGATCTGTACGCATTCATAAGGCAATGGCAGACAGACAGTAGGCCTAGAAATGCTCAGCTGCCCCCCACCACTATCTGACATTCTCCAGCAGTGAGCACAGTGAGTCTCCAGCCGCTGCACCCTGCAAGGTGTTCCAGCCATACACATACTAACTGCAGACAGTCTGCTAGCTAGTCCATAGTGCATGTTCCTGGAGGAGATGCGTGCACCCAAAACTGGGATATGAGCAACACACACCAAGCAGATAAATCAGTGATTGGGCCCCAGAAAAGAGAACTCAAATATCACTTGAGAAATACTATATAGCACTATGGGGGAACCTAGCCATGCCGTGGTCACTGCTCAGTCAGGGTGAGAGTGACCTCCCAGCAGGACATGTTGTGGCCACCCTGTCTGTGCAGGTGGTGGCCGGGCACTACAATGTCCCAGCCATTGCCATATGACCTGTGCAGATGCATCCTGCCCAGGCCACCCTGTCCGGGCCATACCCACAGTACCTTGCTCCTCATTATGCACATTGGCAGGCTAACACTGGAAACCGTGCAAGCAGTGTGGGCTGAGTAAGGTGTAGGCAGCCACAACACACTGGATAGACAGACACACACTCCCACACCTATGCCAGCATTGTGCAAATATAGAGGCTTTTGGCAGCCCTGGGCACCACACCAGTCCTGGGACAGTGCAGGCATGGCTATGGTACGCAATACTGTTGGGGTCACTCCCCGGGGTGATAAACACTGTCAGAAACCAAAACTGAAACACACTCCACAGATATCAGAAAGGTTGCTATGATGCAGCTCTATCAGCAAATTGTGCTTAACTTAGGAATTATCTGCCATTAATCATAGCAACCTTCTGATATATGTGTAATGTATTCCCAAGTTTAGGGCGGCATTGCTAAGGTATGCAAGTGCTAGTATTGGGAGATGCTGCTGCGCACAGGGCCCAACAGCCTGACTCTCCATGAGGCTTTGGATAGTGGAGCCTGTTGGTGTGGGTGTTTATGCCCCTGTTGGCCGCTGCTCTAGGGCAGAGGTTCCTAACTCCGGTCCTGGTGGGCCAAACACTGTTCAGGTTTTCATGCTGTCCCTAATGAATATGCATAAGATACATTTGCATATAATGGGGGCAGCACATACTAATACAGCACAGGCATATTTATTAGGGACGGCATGAAACCTGAATGGTGTTTGGCCCTCCAGGACATGTTTATGGTGTCTGTGCTCTGTAGGGTATAGGCGTTTCAGGCATGTTTATTTTATCTGCAATAAAGCTTCCATCTTTATTACCACAGTTTAGTACTGGGTAAAATATGGGGAAAGGGTTGGCAGGAGCCACAGCTGGGACTTGAACTCGTGACCTTCTGCTCCTGAACACACTGGCTGTGTGTACTACACCACACTGTTGCCACAGGGACTGTTCATTCCCTGGGGATACCATGACTGTTCGTCAGACAGACCCCGTCTGTTGCATTGCATGGCACCCACCTAAACGGGGCTAGGCCATGGTCTGCTGTGGGCAGATGCCATTGCCCCCTCCGCCACCAGCAGCCCTCCGCCAACCATGCTGCCATGCCATTATGCATGTGGTGCGCAGTCCCAGGCCATCCAGTATGCCGGTAGGCAGCTGCCTATGGTGTGGGTTCTCGGGTAGGGGTGCCTACATGGACATGCACGCTTCCCCCCCCCCCACCCCGCCTGCCAATGTTATGTGCCCTTGAGGGTAATCTCCCCTGTGACACTGTGGGGGACACACTCGTGCCCATGTTGGACCCTCGTCAGTTGCTGTCTTGCTGCTTTACAGTTTCGGCATTCCTATGTGCCACCTAGGCATCTGCCTAGCCCGCACTGTGCTTGCAGCCCCCTGTATCCCATTTACAGCATCAGTACCGTTGCCGTTTCCTACGTGCCCACTCTGCTGTTGCTGCACATGTGCACGCCATAACAAACCTGCCCAATCTAAACGACAGACACCCTGATCAGCGCTATTTCAATGTGGGATCATTCACTTTGTAGGGGGACAGAGCATAGACCCTTCCAAACGGATATCTTAATTTATACACTTTGTCAGTATTGTTGCTTTATGTTTATCATTAATATCACTATTGGCCAGCTTGGTTATTGGGATTTTAGATGTGGTTCTGGTCCTTTTATATGTTTATTTGCCTTTTTGGTCACTGCACATGTATCACAACTATCACATTTCTGGGATTCCCTGACTTTGCTGCACATTACTGACGTAAATGGTTTCTCTTTCCTGCAAATATGCCTTAACGCGAGGGTTTCACTGGCGTTAGTGTGAAGACCCTGATTTCACAGCGTTGTTGTGCCTGGAGCCTCTCCCCTCCCACTCTCCGCCCATTGACCCCTTCTTCCACCCTTCAGACCCAGATTTCACAGCGTTAGTGTGCTTTAACGCCGCCGCTGCATTATCGCGCAATAATACCACCACTGCGACGTTAGAACAGTTTAGTAAACATACCCCTATGTTCTAATTATTAAATTCCTGTACAAACTAAAAGAAATGTAGATAATACATGCATGTAAAACAAGTGTCATTTAAAACAAGAAAAACAAGAAAAAAACACAGCTTAAAATATCAAACAGTAGGTTTAAAAATGGGAATAGCATCTATGTTGTACACATATATGATGTGGTTTTAACACTTTGATTCTTGGTTTTTTGAAATTAAACACAGTAGGATTAAGTTGTTACCTTTAATTTTAAATCCTCTTTGTGAGGCTTAAAGCTGTGTTTTATGTTAAGATGCTATTCCCATTTTTAAACCTACCGTTTGTGATATTTTAAGCTGTGTTTTTTCTTGTTTTAAATGACACTTGTTTTATATGCAGGACTGGTCTTTTTATGATTAGAAACTACGTGTCAAACAGTTTATCATTTGACTGAGCAGCTTGTTATGAATTTATAACTTCAATCTAGAATCGAAGTATACAATTCTTAGACTAGCTACTTATATATGCAGTATTTTACGGCACCAATAATTCAATCCTGTCACTAGACGACGTTTGTTTCCTGCGGTTTGTCAGACTCCACCCTCTTCTCTCTCCATTAGTAAGATTGCATGAGAGGGCGTCTCTTCAATACGAGTTTCTACACTGTGCAATGTATTGACGGGTTGTGCAAGTTTGCAAGCTGCTGCAAAGATACTAGATTCCTATTTTATACGATCAATTTAATAAGGCTCTATTTTACTCAATACAAGTTTGAGGGGTTTTTTTTACATTTTTATACAGTAGGCTTGAAGTGTATCTTCATTTTTTGAAAAATCCACTCCATGTAATATGTAAAACTACAGGTTTTATTTTATTTATTTATTTTAGACAGATTTGTATGCCACCATATCCTTCAATTGAGGTGGAGGAGTGGCCTAGTGGTTAGGGCAAGGTACTTCAGGCCAGAAGGTCGGGGGTTCAAATCCCACTAGAGGACAGCAACCTTGGGCCGGAAGGACTGGGGTTTCTAGTCCCACAGGTGCTCCTAGTGGTCTTGGGCAAGCCACTTAACTTTTACAGGGAACATGGACTATGGAGGGTTATCTCCAAGTTATAATGCCCTGTTCAATGTAATCTGCGCTGATGCAGAATAGCGCGGTATATAAGAGAATGTAAATAAATAAATAAGGTGGTCAATGTTAAAGTGCAATCCCCAATTCTAAAACCATTCTTTGTGGTTTTTAAAGCTATGGCTTTTTTATGGTTTAATAACACTCGTTTTACACGCAGCACTGGTCTTTTTATGATAAAAAACTAAGTGCCATACAGTTAATCATTTCATTAACAGGTAGTGTACAATTGATGGTTTGTGCAAGACTTCATACTGACACAAAAGTAGAACATTTTTCCTGTTCCTTAAAAAATTTTTATTGTACACATGCATGTGTGGTTTTTTTATGTTAAGATGCTACTCCCATTTTTAAACCTATGGTTTGTGATATTTTAAGCTGCGGCTCTTCTTGTTTTAAATGACACTTGTTTTACACGCTGCACTGGTCTTTTTATGATAAACTGTGTCAAACATTTTATCATTTGACTGGGCAGCAGTTTTATATATGTTTATTGATGACGTTTTAACAATGTGATCATTCATAGTATACTACTCCCAGTTAAGTTATGTTTTTCCCTCTTGCTGATTCGCTCTTGCTACCACCCCCTCCCCCTTTTTTTAGAAACCATATGTTATCTTCAGTCTCTATATGTTTGTTTTAAATGTACTTTTTATTTGTATTTTTATTTTATAGTTCTTAATTATCTACATTTCTTTTAGTTTGCACAGTAATTTAATAACTAGAACAGAGTGTTACAGGATCTTATGGCCTTACATTCTTAAACAGGAGGTATTTATATGTATGTTTTTTATATATTTCTGTCACATCCTTTCATTTTATTCTCGGAGTTATATGTTTATCCATGATTTCTTTTTATTTACACAAGAAAGTTTGTTTTAGATATAATTATGATTACAGTTCAGTTTTGATTTTAATTTTTATTTTTAATCTTATTTTAATTCCGTTTATTTAATTTTTATATTATTGTTTGTGTTTATTTTGTGTTCTGTTCTTTTATGACTTTTTGTAATTATATATTTATGTTTTTAGTATTTGCCAGACTAACCCCTGACATAAGATATGCCATACTGGGTCAGACCAAGGTCCATCAAGCCCAGTATCCTGTTTCCAACAGTGGCCAATCTAGGTCAGAAGTACCTAGCAGTTTCCCCAAAAGACATAGGTTCCGCAATGCTTGTACTGGGTCAAGCAGTGATATCCTGGGTCCCTTTTAATAATGGTTTATGGAACTTTCCTCCAGGAACTTGTCCAAACCTTTTTTCTAAACCCAGCTGCACTAACAGCTTTTACTACATACTCCAGTAACAAATTCCAGAGTTTGATTACATGTTGAGTGAAAAAATATTTTCTCTTATTAGTCTTAGTTTACCCTGTAGCTTCTTCCTACCCTATCCTTCCTTCCTGAATGAAATATAGCCTGGTATAATTACAGGTTCCAGGACTGGACTGGAGTTCAAGGAACAGCAATTAGCAGGTAAGTCTAATTTCTCTTTCCTTATCGTCCCTCCAGTCCAGTCCCGCACCTCTGGGATGTATCAGAGCAGTTAGAACCCGCACAACTGGCCTGAAGCACTGCTGATCTGAAACGAGAGTCCCCTGCCGCCTATACACCCAGGCAATAATGTTTAGAGAAAGTATGACGCGACAATCATGTTGCCGCAATACAGATCTCCACCGGCAGAACTAAACTATACTCTGCCCACGAGGCTGCCTGAGCCCTCATGGAATGCACCCGCAACCCCGCAAGCACTGCTTTACCCCTTCAAGATGTATGCCGATGTGAGCAATCTGGAAAATGGAAGCCTTAGCCGTCTCCTCACCTTTGAGCAGCCTGCCAAACAGAACCCATGTTTATTTTGTGTTCTGTTCTTTTATGACTTTTTGTATTTATATATTTATGTTTTTAGTATTTGCCAGACTAACCCCTGATGAAGGGTAACGAAACACGGCCTGTGTCGTGTTGTCATTGGTTTCACACAAATAAAGCTCTGTCTTTCCACAACATCACATCTTGGACTGGGTTCTTCATCTTACTGTGGTGCACCCTGACAGTTAGACTTGAGCCCAGACTAAGAGGTGGAGAAAGTACTGTAACACCAGAGCCACTGGGCAGGAGAAAAGGTCAGTATCGTGATTGTCACATCAAACAGAGAACCTGTGCCATTCGAGGGCATAAGACTTCCTAGTAGAGGCCTTGCCAGAGGCCAGCAGGATATCCACCACTTCAACCGGGAGGTTGAAGGGGCCCAGTCACCCTTCTCAGCAGCCACGCTGTCAGTGAAAGGGAACCCAGATTGGGGAGGAGAGCGCCTCCCTCTTGAGACAGGAGTCCCAGGGCAGTTACCAAGGGGATGGGGGTGTCCACTATCAACTATAGACGCAGTGGGAACCACGGCTGCCTGGGCCACCGAGGAGCTATCAGGATGAGAGACACTGAACAAGGTCTTGGCAATCAACTTGAGTAGGAGGGAAGGCATACATGAAGCCTCCTGACCATGATACCAAGAACGCATCCATTGCCACTCTGGAGGGGTGGGCCTGCTGGGAGCAGAAGCGGGGCAACTGAAAGTTGTCCGGGCTGGCGAACAGGTCCATCATGGGTTCTCCCCAGAAATGGAAGAGCTGACTGGCTACTCTGGTGTCCAGTTGCCACTTATGCGGCTAGAGAACTCTGCTGAGCCTGTCAGCCAGCTGGTTGTCCTGACTGGGCAGGTACACTGCCCGCAGGATGCCCTGTCAGACTGCATATGAGCAGAGGGCCAGAGCCTCCCGACAAAGGGTACGAGACCCCATGCCCACTTGTTTGATCACGTAGAACATCGCCACCTGGTTGTCTGTCTGGACCAGAACTGGCTGGTGATGCAGGTGGTGACGGAAGGCCCTCGGGGATAGGTATATGGCTTGTTACTCCAGGAGGTTGATCTGCTGGGTGCTCTCATCTGGTGACCAGTTGCCCTGTGTGCGGAGATCTCTGCAGTGGGCTCCCCAGCCAAGCAGGGGAGGTGTCCGTAGTGAGGACCCTCGGACCTGAAAAGGCATGCCCACCTCAAGATGCTGGGCAGATTGCCACCAGACCAGGGGAGTGTGCCAATTGGCAGGTCACAGAAACTATCTCGGAGGTTGCCTGTGGCCTGGGCCACTGGTCCCAGAGACACCACTATACCATCCTCATGTGGAGGCGAGTGTCTGGGGTGACATGGACCGTGGAGGCTATGTACCTAAGGAGGCGCAGGAGAAGCCGGGCGGGCACTGAGGAACGGTGCTGCATGTCCCGAGCTAGAGACCTGAGATGGTTGGCTCGGTCCCTGGGCAAGAAAGCCTTTCACTGAAGAGTGTCGATCTTTGCCCCAATGAACTCCACTGTCAGGAGGAGGTGAGACTTGTGGTAATTTATGACAAAACCCAGGTGTAGAACTTGGGTCATGCATGCAGTGGTCTACTGCATCTCTGAGGCTGTGCCTCCCTTTATGAGCCAGTCATCCAGGTAGGGGAAAACAAAGATCCCCTGGAGCCAGAGGGAGGTGGCTACAACTGCCAGGCTTTTTGTGAAGACTCTTGGGGCAGAGGCTAGGCTGAAGGGGAGCACCCTGTACTGAAAGCACCTGCCCCCCACTATAAACCACAGGAACTGCCTGTGGTTGGGATGGATGAGGATATAAGCATTTTTGAGGTCTAAAGGAGCATAGCCAGTCTCCCTGCTGGAGGTATGGCAGCAAAGTTCCAAGGGAAAGCATCTTGAATTTCTCCCACACCAGGAATTTGAAGTTGCACAGGTCGAGGATGGGCTTAGGCTCCCTGTCCTTTTTGGCATGAGGAAGTACCTGGAGTAGAACCCCTTGCCCTTTAGGTGGTGGGACACCGGTTCTACTGCTTTGTCCTCAAGAAGACCTGCCAACACTTTCAGAAGGTGGTCCCGGTGGACAGGAGATCTGAGTCAGATGGAGGAAGTAACCTTCCCTGACCACCCAAAGAGCCCATGAATCGGTGGTGATGATATCCACCTCTGGAATAGAGGGTCAGACGTCCCCCCTGTGGGCTGATCTCCTTGGGCTAGAGAGGCTATGCTCAAGAAGTCAAAAGCTCCCCCCTGGCTGAACCGGAGCCAGTGCCTGGGGCTTTGGAGTCTACTGCTTACGAGGGCCATGCCCATGACCCTTGGCCTGCTGACCCTGTTGGGGGGCCAGGGAGGCCGGATAAGGTGGGTAGTTTCAGTAAGCAGTTCCCTTCCTTGGGTAAAAGGACTTCTTACCTGAGCCCTTCAGTCGGGGAGGGGCAGCGGTCTTCTTAGAGAGCCTGGTCCTCCATCATCAACTCGGTCTCCAGCTCGGCAGCCTTGTCGGCGTGGGTTTGCCAAAGATGTTCTCTCCTTGGCATGGGACATCGACCAATTTGTCCTGAACCCACTGCTCGAGGTCCGACAACTGAAGCCAAGCTTGGCGGGCGTGCACTAACGCCTGCCGTGACTCAAACCCGTCATAGGCCGCTCGAAACATGAATTTGAAGCACTCATGGACCACCTTGGTCAGGTTCTTGAACCACTGCAAGGGTTCCTCGGAGTGACCAGCCAAGAACCCAGTGAGTTCCTTTGCCAGGTCTCTCAGGTACATGCCCATGTACAGCTGGTAAGCCTGGATGCAGCAGATGAGCATAGAGCCTTGGTAGAACTTTCTGCTGAGGGTTTCCAAGGTGTGGGCCTCCCTACTGGGGGGGGGGGCTCCAAGGAGTGCATCTGCTGGCTTCTCAGCCTCTGCATGGCTGACTCTACCATCATTGAGTTATATGGCAGCTGTGACTTCTAGAAGCCTGGGCTCCAATGGACTCGATACATCGAGTCCAGCCATTTGCTCACCACCAGCACCAATGCCGTTGTCTCCCACATTTGGAGCATGAGTCGTTCCAGGATGGGAGGAATGGGCAGCATGAGCAATTCCCACAGAGGGGCCTCGTATTAGAGAATTTCCAACTCATCTGCCCGAGGGTCGTCCTCTGACTGTCGAGAATGCCAGGGCCTTAGACATGTCCTTGACAAAGTCCAGGAAGCCCATGTCCTGATGGGGATCGCTGCCAAGGCTACGAGACGGGAGAGTCAGAAGGGATGTCGTGGTGGCGACAGGTATTGGGGAACTCCTTGTCCTATGTCTCCCACTCACAGTAGTTCATTGAGGACTCGGAGGGCTGTTCCGCAGGCTTCGGACCCCCAATGCTGTGTGGCCAGGCACCCGGCAAACTTGTGGTCCCATTGAGCAGGACTCAGAGCATGATCTCAACTGAGGACCAACTTGAGGCCAAAAGGACCTCGAGGATCGGCTCGGCCTCCGGAGACATCTTGGACGTTGAGGGCCCAGTGGTCGGGGTGGATGAAACGGTTGTGCCGGACAACAGCTCCCGCTGCTGGGCCATGAAGGCAAACAAACTGCGCTCCAAGGCTGCCATTCTGGACTCCAGACCAGAAGGCTCCACAGCCTTCAGCACAGGCACCGAAGGACTCAGGCCCGACACCGGTTTCCCTGAAGAGAATCCTCGATGGGGATAGTGTCTGGGGACCGAGGCAGGTCTGCAGTTGGATCCCTCTGGGGGACCTTTGCAGGCCGCTCCTTCTCCGATGCCTCAGATGAGCGTCTCAGACTATGGAATCGGGCCTGGGGAGGCCCCAGCTGGTCGGAACCATCCAAGGACGCTGCCTTTGAGGGTTTTTTCCTTCTTTCTGGGTTCCCTCAAGGGAGACCCCCTTTCCGAGGACCCACAACAAGGCTCGTGCTTGAAGTGTTCCGCCCAAACACACACACTTACTTATAGTGCTGCTGCTGGCGGCTCTTGAGGGCCTTGCTGAACATCCTCCTGCAGAGACCACAAGCTGCCGGGTCGTGATCTGGCCCGAGGCAGCGAAGACAGCAGTTGTGTGTGTCGGTCAAAGACATGATTTTGGAGCACCGATCACACTTCTTAAAGCTACTGGTAGCAATGAGGGAAAAAAGTACCCCTGTGAGATCGAAGATTCTCCAGGCTGCCAGTGGGAGAAAAAAGGGCGCAGAGAGGCCAGAAAAAGAAAACAATGAAAGACTACAAAAATAAACCAAACCCAACGCCGAGGCACCAAGGTCAGTAGGTAGGAAGAGTACCAGTGCAATACCAGAGGCGAGTGTGAAACTAGAAGAAAAAAAAAAATCAACTTTTCCAGGGACAAGCCAGACAACATCTGAAGGGCTCTAAGGAAAAAAGGAGACTGAGCAAGATGGCACCCTTGGGCGGGAAGGGGACCACACATGCATGGTAGCATTCCAAAGGCTTTCTTTGAAAGCTGGGGAAATGCTCCGTGCGGGCTCAGTCGGTGCCGACGTCACCTATATGTGAGGACCAACTTCCTGCTTATTCCCAGAGAACTAGCACGTCCTTTAAGCACAGATAACGCCATTCTTAAGCACACTTACTGCCACCGTGCATAAACAGCAAAGGAAAAACTAGCGCACAACATCGAAAGTATTTAAATTTATTTAAATAAGCAGCAAATGAGCTGCACATAATAAAATGGCATGTAAATAATATTGCCTGAACCCGATGCAGAGAAACATGTAGAGGATTTTGCAACCAACCTTAACGCCAATCTCTCTACACCTGGTCTTGAGATGGCTTAAACATCTAGCACATGCTCCCGACAGTATTTTGATGGCATCGGGGGCTTTCCCCAGTGCCTAGATCATCTGGAGGGGAAAATGTCAAAGATGATCCAGGCATTGGGGAAAGTCCCTGATGCCATCAAAATACTGTCAGGGGCCAGTACCCCCCCCCCCCCCCAACAGAAAGCAAATCCTTGGTGGCACAAATCCGCTACCCCTTTCCCAACTAAAAATAAACTTGTTGGTCCAGCAGCCCCAAACCCCCACCTGCTGGTCCAGTGGCCACAAACCCCCTACCTGGTACATTTACAAATGAGTGGGAGCACTGCCCACGCGTTTCTGCTCTTGCACCACTATCTTGAAAAATGGCAGCACCTAGCCTTGCCTAGTGCATCCAAGAACGCAGTGCGCAAGCCAGGCACTGCCAATTTTAAAGACGGCAGCACTCCTGTTCATTTGTAAAGGTACTGGGACAGAGGTGGGGGGGGGGAGGGGGCCGCTGGGCCACCAGCGTTATTTCTGGATGGGCAGGGAAGAGGGGTGATGATGGCCATTGGGCCACCAGGGATTTGCTTTGTTGGGGGCACCGGCCCCCCAACAGTATTTTGATAGCAATGGGGGCTGTCCCTGATGCCTTAATCATCTGAGCAGAGAGTTTGACATTTTCCCTCAAATGATCCAGGCATCGGAGAAAGCCCCCAATGCCATCAAAATACAGTCAGGGCTCATTTGCAAATTAGCCACACTGTGCCCCTATTTCTCTGGGAGAGCTTGCCAAACTTGTTCCGACTTCTGTGCATGTGTTTGGCTTGTTCTCCCAGTTTAATGCTGCCATTTGCACAGTTTAACATGTGTAACGCTGGCATGCAGAAAGCGGCTCATATGTAAATTAAAGTCACATGCTGTGTGCTACAAATAGGTGTAAAAGGTTGACAGCTGGTGCTGAAGTTGTGCACTTTCTGCATCAGCTTGTAAGGGAAGATATTCAGTGGCAGCAACTAACAACCGGACATTCAATGACTGGGCCAAATCTGGCCACCATCAGGGAATATCCAGGTCAGCCAGAGAAGTAGGAAGCTAACCAGACAGCAGTGATATTCAGCCATTGCCCAGTCACCTTCTGCAGAAAAAATTAGGCCACCCTTTCAGGTGCCTAATTTTCACTGCTTAGTGTTAACCAGGTCGCTGCTCTCTGGTCACACTGGGTACTGCCTCCACTCCACCCATGGAATGCCCCAATGCTAGCAGGCTAGCATCAGGGTGTGCAGCAGTGGCAACCAAGAATATTCCGTGGCATTAACTGCATTAGTGTCGCCAAATATGCCAGTGACCACGATTAATGCAGTTAGGTCTGCTAACATTAATTGCACTGAATATCCCTCACTAAATTTTTATTTTTTTTTTTTAATCTTGAGGCGCTCGAGGTTTAAGTGACATGCCAAAGGTCACAAGGAGCATTAGCAAGATTTGGACCCAGGCTTCCCTGGTTCTCAGATTGCTGTCTTCCTGTCTACATTGGCCTTATCGCTTCACTGCTTTAGTAAGTGCTAATTGTGCTGCTGTGTTTGATAAGACTGAAGTATTTTTTAATGTGCTGGGTTACCAGCTATTGGTGGGGGGAGGGGGGAATCAGATTGGCAGGAGAGACTTAGCCATCCAGAGCAGGATTTCTTTTAATACTGAAAAAAACAAAAAAAACAAAAACAAACTTACTTTAGCTCTAGTAACACTTATTTACCTGGCATTTATAATGTAGTTGCAAGTTAAGAATATGAACTACAGAATGATATAATTCTGCTAAAGCATCTCAAAACTAAGATGCACAGCGGAAGCAAATTTTCAGGTGCACCACAAGCCTAAGCAATCACCATGTGACTCCGTTACCTCTGACAGCTTGAATCTTCACAGGAAATCTGACTTGAGTACTGTAAGTCATAGAAAGGATCTAAACTGCCTTATAGTACACTTCAGACTGATTTCATTGATAAAATGTTGATATGAAAATAAATGGCATCTTTAAACACATGTATCGGAACCAAGCAAACCAACGTGGCATTTCCACACATCATGTCCATCTCTCCCCACCGTTAAATTAGCTATCAGACACTAAGAGAGCCTCCTCGGGCTGATGCAGAAAGACCAACATGCCGTTTGCACACAGAACTTATACTCCCAAGTTTTGACGTGGCAAATGCAGAAAAGAGATTGATGCGCACGTAAACATAGCAAAAGCAAGTACACACAGTAATACCAAGAGTATTTAAATTACAGTCAAATGAACTGTGCATATTAGAATGGATCATTTGAGGTGAAGTGTCAAACTTCCCCTCAGATGATCCAGGCATACAGGAAAGCCCCTATGCCATCTCAATATACTGTCCAGGTGCCGGTGCCCCTGAAATCAATCCACCCTCAGAAACCAAATCCCTGGTGGTCCAGCAACATCCTGGGATGTACCGGGCAGAGTCAGACTGCCATATAAGGTAGAAAATGCCTTATATGGCAGTCTGACCCCGCCTAATGCATCCGAAAATGCACTGCACAGGGCCAGGTGCTGCCATTTTCAAGATGGTGACTCAGGGGCAGAAGCGCATGAGCAATGCTCCCAGCTCCATCTTAAAAAGGTCCTGGGAGGGGTGGGGGGTCCTGGGAGGGGTGGGGGTCGCTGGACCACCAGAGATTTGGTTTTTGTCAAGGGGTCAGTGTCGGGGCACTGGCACCCCGACAGTATTTTAACAGCATCGGGGCTTTCCCTGATAACTGGATCATCTGAGATGAAGTGTCAAACTTCCCCTCAGATGTACCAACTTCTATGCGCATCCGTTTGGCTTGTTCTCCCAGTTTAACACTGACATTTGTGCCAGTTTAATGCGTGGCTAATTTGCATATGCACCCCTTTCCACATGCCAGCACTGAAGACACATGCTATTGGTGCGCTGCATAGAGGCATACATAGCTAACAGCACATGACTTCAGCAACAGCTTTCTGCATCAGCCAGTTTATACATGAAGAACCACCACCAGCCAGTTTCACCCACCTAGTAGAACTATAGTTGTAGTTAATATCATGCAATGCATTCTTCAACCTGGGCATTAAATCTGGAATCTACAGGATGTGACCGAATCTCAACATAAAACCTGCCTCTCTAGTTCCTTAACATTACACATTCTGCAACAATGGAGGTAGGACAATTTTCTTTACAACTACCCATATAAAACAAATTTTAAACCGTGGTACCTCCAGAATACCACATTGGAATTCCATGGCCAGACACTTAACAGAAAATCCTGCAAGATACATTCAAAATCTAAATAGAGATCATACAAAACAGCACCAACGCCTAGGACTCAACGTTCAACAAACACTGAAATAACCACCCCAGGACAAAAATTTATTTCCCATTGGGAAACAAGTAGGAATTGCTACAGATCCCTATACAGAACTACACGTCAGCAAGATCCTTCATCTCTGCCATAAAACATGAACAGACCCCCCCCCCCCCAGATTAAGAAACTACAAATTAGAAACGAACATGCAGACAAAAGCCCCAAAACAGACTATAGAACCATGCAATAATAGAAAAACTAAAAACATTTCCTCCTGTATTCCCAAAATGCAAAAATAGAATAAAGGCACATTACCCAAAGCTGACAATGCAATCCCCAAACACTGAAAAACTTTGTCCTCTTTTCTACCTTTAACTAGACATTCCATTTTCTAATTAGTTAGTCCCAGCCTCTCCAACTTCAATGTTTTTTCCTGTATTCTTTTCCAGGATTGCCTTTCCCTCCTGACTTCTTCTCTTCCTATCGTGAGACTCCATCAGCACAGTACCACTTTAACAGAATGATCATGTGCTTTGTCACTACTATGACAGGGCATCCACCTTAGGGACCCTAAAAAGCTGTTTCATCTCCCCTTGGGGTAGAGGATTCAGTTGAGCCATAATTTTAGTATCTCTCAGCTCTGGCTCAAGTGTCTAAGGAGAATCCACAATCACTATAAGACAGGGTCCACTTGTCCACCGAAGGAGATATTTCATGCACAGAGCTGCTATAGTGTCCTGAATAAAGGAGATGTTATAGTTTGAGATCTCGCATCCAGTGATCATCTTGCATCCAGTAATCACTATCCAGCGATGTGGTTCAGGGCTGGAAAAATCCATTCAAAAGCAAGGGTCTTACACTTTAGGAAAACTAACTTTGTCAAGATGGGACAATACCCCAAAACCTCGAGTTGTTAGTGGGATGAGAGCAGCTGGGAGATGTAGAAAAACAATGGGCAAAACTGAAAGGGAATATTTTAAAGGCCAAAAACATCTTGTTAGAAAGGTAAATGTAAAAGGAAAAAGGAGGCCGCTATAGTTCTCAAAAGTAGCTGAAAAGGAAGAAAGAAGGCGGCTTTCATGAAATACAAGAGATCACAGAGAGGAAGATAGGCATTTATATCTGGAAAAACAGAGAAGTTAGCAAAGTAGTCAGGAAAACAATGATACAGAAAGAAATAGTCAATGTAATAAAATGGAGACTAAGGCATTTTTCAGTTATGTGTGAGGAAGAAGGGCAAAAGTGGTGTCAGACTGAAGACCAAAGGGGAGGAATATGTAGAAGCTGATGAGTATAAAGCGGAATTGCTTAACAAATATTTCTGTTCTGTGTTCACAGAAGGGGGGACAGGAGCAGGACTTCAGAAAACACCCACAAATAGGAACAGAAGTGACAGAGCTGTAATCAATTTTCAGAAGACTGTGTTCGTAAGGAACTAGTTAAACTAAAAGTAGATAAAGTGATAGGACCGGATGGGATACATCAGAGAATACTGAAGAAACTTTAGGACATTCTTAGCTGCTCCACTGCTTTCCAATGCTTCTTTGGAGTCTGGAGTGGTCCCAAGAGGACTGGAGAAAGACAATATAGTGCCTTTACACAAAAGCAGAAGGATAAGGTTGAAAACTACAAGACGATTAATCTAATTTCTGTGGTGAATAAATTATTGGAAACGCTGCTAAGAGAGAATAGGGAAGTTTCTGGAGACCAATGGATTTCAGGATCTGAGGCAGCATGGGTTTACCAGAGGCAAGTCTTGTAGGACAAATTTGATTGATTTCTTTGACTGGGTGACCAGGGAGTTGGACAGAGGGATAGCCCTCGACTTTGTGTACTTGGATTTCAGTAAAATCTTTGACACTGTTCCACACAGGCAACTTATAAACAAACCGAGCACCCTAGAGTGGACCCTAAAGTTACTGATTGGGTTAGAAATTGGTAGAGTGGAAGGCAGCAAAGGGTAAAGATAAATGGAGCTCACTCTGAGAAGCAAGTTACCAGTGGTGTGCCACAGGGATATGTCATTAGTCCTATTCTTTTAACATCTTTGTTAGCAATATTGCGGAAGGGCTGACAGGTAAGGTTTGCAGATTTGCGGATGATATCTAAATCTTCAATAGAGTAGACACCCAGGAAGGAGTAGATAGCATGGAGGGATCTAGCTAAGCTTGAAGAATGGTCTAGAATTTGGCAGCTAAAATTTAGTGCTAAAAAATGCAGGGTCATGCAGTTGGGCTGCAAAAATCCAAGTGAGTTGTACTGTGTAGGGGGTGAAGTACTTCTGTCCACAAAAGAAGAGCAGAACCTGGCATGATTGTGTCTGACAATCTTAAAGTAGCTAAACAGGTAGAAAAGGTGATGGTGAAAGCCAGGAGGATGCTTGGGTGCATAGGGAGAAGAATGGCCATCAGAAAAAAAGGAGGAGATAGTCCCTCTGTGTAAGTCTCTGGGATGACTTCATTTGAAGAAGTAGTGTGTGCAATTCTGGAGACCACACCTTCAAAAGGATATAAACAGATTGGAGTATGTGTAGAGGGTGGCTACTAAAATAGTTAGTGGTCTTTGTTATAAAGCATGAGAACAGACTTAAAGATCTTAATATGTATACTTTAGAGGAAAGGCAAAATAGAAGAGATATGATAGACACGTTTAAATACCTCAGTGGCATAAATGCACAGGAGAAGAGCCTCTCTCAATTGAAAGCACACTCTGGTACAAGGGGACATAAGTTGAGGGTGAAAGGGGATAGACTCAGGAGTAATATGCAGAAATATTTCTTTATGGAAAAGTGATAGATGCATGGAATAGTCTACCAGTGGAGGTGGTAGAAACGAGGACAGTATCTGAATTCAAAAAAAAGCAAGGGACAGAGTATCTTTAAAGGTAAAAAGAGGATTACTGTAGTTGGTATGGAAGGGAAGACTAGATAGGCCATGTGGTCTTTTTCCACTGTCATGTTTCTATGGAAAGGTCCTCCCTGAGAGACACAGATCACCTACCTCCACCAGGGGAAGCCCCCCTTCCTCTGGGAGACACCTACTGTAGACTGTCCTCTTCTCCTCAGTTTTCCCCAAAGGGAGCAGGGCTGGGATCTTGGATGAAGAGGGGCAAAAATGAAGGGTGGAGTCATTTAATCCACTTCTTCCTGCAGGAGATAATTGGAGGGCCCCAACTCATCTATAGGGGAGGTTAAGGCCTCAGACCCCCACAAGGGGGCTACCATGCAACTACCAGAAACTGAAAACAGTTTGTGAGCTGTTTCAAGAGCTGCTACTCAGAGACATCTGTTACATATTTTGGGGCCCCTAAAAAGAACCCTCAGGAGCCTGCTGCTTAAGCCTGCAGCCACTTCTCTATGCTCCTCTTCAGCTGGGATCATGCTGCCATGCAGGATGATCACTATTCCTGGCAGGAAAATTGTAGAAGATGCAGTAGAGGCTGCAAAATCAGCATCAGGACTCAGGCCCACCACCTGTGGGTGTCCTAACATGCTGAAAAGAAGTGTGCTCCAAGGTTTCTCCATTGCATTTGGGGGGGGGGGGAAAGCCAGCCACAGAGCTCACTCAATGGAAGCCGCCGCAGCAGCAAACCTCCATGCACCTGTGATCATGGCCAAGCTTAAACGCCATTAAAGGAAAAACCCTAATGGAAAAAAACTGTGGCAAAAAGATAACCCTGATCAGTAAGGGAATCCCTGCACCTGTCAGGCTGGCTAAAGAAACCCAAGAGGGCCTCCCCAGCCATCCTTAAAGGCCTGGGAAAGCTCAGCTTCCTGAAGTTGTTTTATTTAAGCAGAAGAGAGCCAAAGAAAAAATGGGACAAATTAAAAATAGGGAAAAATAAGCAGAAAATACAGAAAGAGGGCAAGATTGAGAGGGGGGGCCTGGGCCCAAACTTACCAATCCCCCTCAGGGGCCCCATGGTTTCTTCTTGCCCTTTCCAACCCACCAGTGCTGAAACCTGTGGATAACAGTGCTGGACAGGGCAACATTTGGCTCAAGGAATCAACAGGTGTATTTAAGCTCTAAACAAACATTGGGCCAAGATCTCAAACATACAGGTCATAATACCGATCTAGCCAGGGGAGACAGGCCTATCTGCACTGCTGCACCAGCCCACACAACTTGCCATCTACTGGAGGCAAACAATACTGGTTTCTCTCAGTGCTGCACCAGCATATATATCAGTGATGACATCACTGAAAGTTGCGATGGTCTGCCTCTACCTGCTGGATGGGGAGCATAACCCACTCATCTGGACTGGCCTAGCAGATAAGACCAATCAAATCTGCAGATGACAAAATTATGTAGTCATTAAAGTGGCAGAGGAGCATGAGGAATTGTGTAAGGCAGTAGTTCCCAAACGTTTCACAGATGTTACCTCATTTTGGCAGATAAAAATTTACGTGACGCCAGATGGTAACCAAATCAGATTTATCACTCAAAGAGCATAAATAGAAAAATTATGTTAAAAAGCATAGATTTGAAACATCTGGAAAAATAGTAATGTTTCAAATCTATGCTTTTTAACATAATTTTTCTATGCTTTTTAACATAATTTTACTATTTTTCCAGATGTTTCAAGGCAAACTCAGCTTAGACGTAAGGCTTTTTTGATGTTAAAGCCTCGCGTTTTAGCACTTGGTGCATCTTTTTTCCTTAAGTTTCCTTGTGTTTGGTTACTTTTGATGGCACCAAGTATGTTTTCTTTGAAGTTTCCTCCTTAGAATCATTTATTGTGAGTCATGTTCCACAGACATAATTTGTTTTTTTTTTCTAAGTATAGGTATGTTATTTGCTATGCCAACAAGTTGAAATAAACCGAGTTCTTTTTTTTTTTTGTAAGGGCTTTCTCCCTCCTAGTATGGTACTTCCTGTGATGTGGACTATGATTTTCCATATTTTTTGCTTATGTATATTTCTTTTACTTGTTATGTATTCTTATTATAAATATCAATAAAAAGAAAGTTAAAAAAAAGTTTAAAAAAAGCATAGATTTACATATTTATCTGATGTACTCCTGCATTTAGCAAAGCAGAAAGAAGCGGCAGCAGCCATCAGGTGAAAAACAGAATGGCCAGAAGACACGCTGCTGACATGGGAAATACGTGCAGGCAAAGCTGCTTCAGGTAGCTGCTGCTACTACTGTATTGTTCTGCCTTCTCCACTGTTGCCTTGCCTGTAGGAGTACAGAGGCCAAGAGACTGGGAGGCAAAGTATGCATGTGTGTTTCAGTCCACACTTACACCCTGACCAGGCTCTCAATCTAGGGCCAGACCCAGAGGTGGTTCAAGGTGTTGGCCCTGTAGGTAAAACTAAGCCTTGCCCCCTCCCCCCAGCTGTCAGACTATTAGTTAGCTTTTAAATTCCCTGCTCTTTGCCATGTCCCCCCCACCCAAAGCAGCTCTCTAAGTGACCACCTAGCTTGCCTGATGGCAAATTCGGCCCCGTCTCCATCACAACATCCTCCCAGACTCAACTCTCCCTATTCACACTTACCACCTAGTCCAGGCTCATACCACACCACTCCCGTGATTTGCTGCTCCCTCAGCCCTTATTGCCCTGCCCAGGCTCATGCTCTCAGTCACACCACCCTCTCAGATTCATCTCCCTATTCATACTCGCCACCCTGCCCAGGCTCATAGCCCCTCAAATTGCACCCTCCTGTTGCATCCTGCCCAGGCTAATGCCCTCTCAATCACATCATCCCCCAGACTCACACTAGTCACTCTGCCTAGGCTCATGACTCACTCATTTGACCTCTCAATCACACCTCTCCTCAAAACTCATCTTTCCCTATTCATATTCAGGCACGAGCCTAGGCAGGGAGTTCACTCATGCCCCCCCTCAATCACACCCCTCCCCACACTCCCCTTCATACTGGCCCCCTCCAACTTTGATTATAGTCTAGTCTCAGCCCCAGAGAGTCTCAGTCTATCTGAAACTCTCCTGCTTTGTCTGTACCTTTAATATCGTCAGAACTGGTGAAAGTACACAGTTAAGATGCCTCCAGCAAGTGGTGATGTGGAGGCAGACTTAATACAGGAGTGTTAGCAGCAGGTAGAGGTGGTCCTCAGAGGTGCTTAAGAACAGGAAAGACAGTCAAAGACGACCCCAGGTGATGTAAAAGCAAAATCTTGGTGCAGTATCAGCAGACTAAAATGGACTTAGCAGATGTCAGGATTGAAAAAACAAATCCTGCAGCAGCAGAAAAGATGTTTAAAAAAAAAAAAAAAAAACAGAACAGCAGCACTGGCAGGGAAAGAAGATCCCAAGGGCCCTCAGGACTATTAAAAACCCCCAGAGCAGCAGCAGTGATAGCTGGCAGAAAAGGTGCTCAGGGGCATCTGTACCAGGTATGGCACTTACAGTACAGTTCAAGGAAGGTAGCAGAAGTGTGCTGGAGTGGCTGCTGTGCTCTCACACAGGTGGCTCATTGAAAGTGCTGGTTTGCTACTTAGCTTTTTGCCACAGGGTGCCACGGTTTGTGTTTATTTTTTTGTTTTAAACACACTGCAAGCAGCCATGACCCCAAATGAGGATGTCGGGCCCCATTTGAGGTTGTGACCCACAATTTGGGAACTAATGTATAAGGCTTGTGAGACTAGATGACCTGACTTTCAAATTGCTTGTTTATTTAATAAATTTTCAAATATACCACAAGTATTCACTTGCTTGAGTGGAGCAGCCACCTAGTGGTTAGAGCAACAGTCTTAACACCCAGGAGATTGGGGTTTGATTCCCACTAGCACTCCTTGTGACCTTGAGCAAGTCACTTTACCCTCCCTTGCCTTGCAATCTACTTCCTGTCATACCTTGCCAAGAAAACACAGGGGCTGCTGGGTCACCAGAAGCCAGCATTGTTGGCATTTAAAAAATATTTTTCTTGCTTAATATGGAGGCATCAATATAACAAAATATACTCAAAAAGAACAATCTCCTCTTAGACCTCTGACACCGAAACGGATGATGGGGGATAAAGTGGAAAATTTCAGGAAAAAACAACAAACATTAAGGACAAAACATTACTTATATAGCAGGATCCTGCCTCTTCTGTTGGTTTTGTGCCGAAAGAGAGCATGTCAGTTTAACATCCAGAAAAAGATCCAAGTTGCTTTGGTACAAAGAACTTCACTGATGTTCATGAACCCGATAATACATTTACAAGGACAGAGTTGGAAGGTAGCCCCTAAGGCTAAGACCTTTGGACGTAAAGCCAAGAAAAGTTTCCTCTTTTCTTGAGAGGCACGTGCCAAATCAGGAAACCATCTCACAAATGGACCACAAAATGTTAATCTTTTTGAAATATAGCTTCAGAATTCAGGAACAGTCCATCTCAAAAACAAAAACTAACATTGCACGGTCCTGTATATCTTAAAGAGATGTTTATAACAGCGCTGACACATCCAAGGGTGCCAAATCAAGAGGAGAGGAATCCTTCCCTTTTGGTAAAAATGCTGCCATATTTAGAGGACAAACTTTTGCAGGTATCTCCAGCACCTTCTATAGATATTTCTTAATGATCTCAATCTGACATTGCAGGTATTTTATAAAAGTTCAAGGACACGTAAATGTAAATGTTTCAAGTAGTTCTCAAAATTCTCCATTTTTTGGTGAATCACCAGCTTATCCTTAACCAAAGCATTAACTGTGGATTTGGAAATCTTCAAACTCACTCAAGGGCCCTGATCTTCTCTAATAGCTTTCACAAAGGAATCATACTGCTGACACCCCACTTCAAATCACATTAGTATCTTCAGAAGACTAGGAAAGGACAGTTACTTACCTGTAACAGGTGATCTCTGGGAACAGCAGGAATAAGTCTTCACATATGGGTATCGTCGGTACCGACGGAGCCTGCGCGGGAACGCTCCCCAGCGTCCAAAAGGAAAGCTTTTGGGAGCATCCCACAGCGCCTGCGCGCTGCCTTCCCGCCTTTCCCAACCGCCTCTCTCCAGATCGAGTTTTAAAGCTGAGACAGAGAGAGGAAAGGAAAGATAGATAGATAGATACAACTCCTAGGGGAGGTGGGTGGGTTGTAAAGACTTATTCCTGCTGTTCCCAGAGATCACCTGTTACAGGTAAGTAACTGTGCTATCTCTCCAGGAACAAGCAGGAATGAATCTTCACATATGGGGACTCCCCAGCTAGAGATGCCTGGGAGATCACCCAGATTGTGAGTCCCTGGGAAGGGCTCCACCTCCACCCATGAATCTCAGGCATCCAGTCAGGGATGGAGGGGTAGGAGTTGATTAGGTATGGAACAGGTGTTTGAGAACAGCCTGACCAAACAAGGCATCCCGGCGGGAGTCCTTGTCCAAGCAGTAATGTGCTGTGAAGGTTTGAACCGATGCCCAGGTGGCCGCTCGACAGATTTGGTCGATGGACACAGAGTTTAGATGAGCCATAGAGGTTGCCATGGCCCTCACATTGTGAGCTGTGACATGGCCCTCCAGAGAAAGGTTCTTACTCTGGTAGGCGAAGGAAATACACTGAGCAATCCAACTGGCCAGAGTTCTCTTAGAGACTGGAAGTCCTAAATGAGAAGGATCAAAAGCAACAAAAAGTTGTGAGGACTTTCTATGTTGCTGTGTCCTTTGTAAGTAGAAAGCAAGTGCTCTTTTACAATCCAGGGTATGAAGATTCCTCTCTGCACTTGATGCATGAGGTCCTGGAAAAAAGACAGGTAAATACACCTCCTGGTTCAGATGAAAAGGTGAGACCACTTTAGGCATAAAGTGTGGATTAGTTCTGAGGACTACCTTGTCATGATGGAACCTTGTATAAGGAGGATTAGCCACTAAAGCTTGCAACTCACTGATACGGCGAGCTGAGGTGACTGCAATGAGAAAAATAACCTTCCAGGAAAGGAATTTCAAGGAGGTAGTGGCTAAGGGTTCAAAGGGTGGCTTCATAAGCTGGCCAAGAACCAGATTCAAGTCCCATGCCACTGGAGGTGGTCTAATGGGAGGTTTAGTCAAAAGAAGGCCTCTCATGAATCTTGCTATAAGAGGATGAGAGGAAATAGGTTGTCCATTGAGAGGCTTAAGGGATGCTGCAATAGCACTCAAATGGACTCTGATTGAATTTGTTTTAAGGCCTGCATGGGATAAATGCAGCAAATAGTCTAGTAAAGAATTCAAAGGTATTGCAAGAGGGTTGAGACCCTTCTCTGCACACCAAATGGAAAACTTTTTCCATTTAAAAGCATAGGAACGTCTGGTGGAAGGCTTTCTGGAAGCATGAAGGATATCCTTCACTTGCTGAGAAAGGTGTAAATCCTGAAGGTCTAGACCTTCAGCAACCAGGCCCTGAAATGAAGAAACTGAGGATATGGGTGCCACAAGGTTCCCTCCTCCTGGGAGAGGAGATCTGGAGCAGACCCCAGGTCCAGGGAGGGAGCTTGAGAGAGATGCAGAAGTAGAGGGTACCACACATGGCATGGCCAATGCGGTGCTATGAGGATCATAGACCCCTTGTCTCTCTGAAGCTTGAACAGAGTCTTGGGGATGAGGGGAATAGGTGGAAAGGCATAGAGAAAGTCTTGCCCCCAATGAAGGAGGAAGGCATCCCTGGTCTGAACTCCCTGACATGGAATCCTGGAACAAAACCGGGGACGTTTGGCATTCCACGGACTTGCAAACAGGTCTATGTCTGGGGTACCCCAAATCCGAAAAATCCTGGCTATCTGGTCCCCATGGAGGGACCATTCGTGTGGAAGCAGAACTCGACTGAGTCTGTCTGCCCAAGAGTTTTGAACCCCTGGAAGATACACTGCCATGAGATGGATTTGATGCTCTCTGGCGAAGGCCCACAATCTCAGAGCTTCGCTGCAAAGCGACAGAGCCAGTCCCTCCCTGCTTGTTCACGTAGAACATGGCTACCTGGTTGTCCGTGTGGATGAGGACTGTCTTGTAGCTGAGCAGGGTGTGGAAGACAGAGCCAAAAAGATTGCTCAGAGCTTTAAGAGGTTGATATGCAGAGATGTCTCCTGTGGAGACCAGATGCCTTGGGTCGAGAGATCTTGTAGATGAGCTCCCCAACCCTTTGGAGAGGCATCTGTTATAAGGGATGCTTGGGGTAATACCTGTTGAAAGGGGGACCCCAGCAACAGATTTTGAGTGGACTTCCACCAGTGGAGGGACCAAAAGAGGCGACTGGAGGTTGCTATTTTGTCTGACAGGCAACCTGATGCCTGGGTCCATTGGGTGGATAGGGTCCACTGAGCTGCCCTCATGTGAAGGCGAGCGTAAGGAACCACAGGCACCGTGGATGCCATGTGGCCTAAGAGTTGCAACATCTCTCGAGCAGTTAAATGGGATTTTAACTGAATCTGGGAGGCTAACTGCACCAAGCGTAGGCAACGGGCCTGGGGAAGATAGGCCCTTGCAGTTGTGGTATCCAGTAAGGCCCCTATAAACTCTAGAGACTGAGTAGGGGTGAGATGGGATTTTGGAATGCTGATTACCAGTCCCAGATACTGAAGAACACGCTTTGTGCAGGCCAGGGAAGCCTGGGCCTCTGACTGGGATGGAGCTCGGATGAGCCAGTCGTCCAGATATGGGAATACGAATATCCCTAGAGTGTGCAGAAATGCAGCTACTACTGCCATGCATTTTGTGAACACTCTTGGAGCAGAGGCCAGACCGAAAGGAAGCACTTTGTATTGGTAGTGCTTTCCTTGGTAAAGGAACCTTCTGTGTGTTGGATGGATGAGGACATGCGTGTACGCATCCTTGAGATCTAGAGAACAAAGCCAGTCCTGACTCTGGAGGTATGGAAGGAGAGTTCGAGAAGTCATCTTGAATTTCTCCTTGCATAGAAATTTGTTCAACTCTGAGATCTAATATGGGTCTGTAGCCCCCCGTTTTCTTTGGGATGAGAAAATAAGGTGAGTAGAACCCTGAGCCCTGTTGAAGAAGAGGTACTTCTTCTATTGCCCCTTGGGCAAGAAGGGTAGCAATCTCTTGACCCAGAAGGTTGAGGAGAGATGTTGGAGAATTGAACTGTTTCACCATGGTGTGAGGGGGAAGGTTTAAGAAATGAAGCTTGTACCCATCCCGTATGATGGAGAGGGTCCATTGCTCTGCTGTGATTTGTTCCCATCTGGGAGCAAAGTGAGCTAACCTTCCTGGGATGGTGAGAGGCTCTGGATGTTCTAGAGCCAGAAAGGCTAAGTTCCTTAGTGGAAAGTCAAAGACCCTGAGGAGGCTGAGGCAGTTGGGCCGTAGCAGTCCTCGCAGCCTGAGGCTTGGTCTGTTTTGGTTGTTGCTGTCTTTGTAGCAAAACGACCTTGAGAAGAGGCCTGACCATAACCAGAAGAAAATTTCCCTTTTTTTTGGGAAAGATCCTTCTTTGAACAACCTCTCTTTAAAAGGAGCAGTAGTAGACTTTGAAAGTCTATCTAAAGCAGAATTTTCAGCATCCATCTGGTTGGCCTTTGCTTGCCAATCTTTGCCAAACAGGTTTTCCCCTGTACAGGAAAGGTTACCTAGACCATCCTGTACCCAGGATTCCAAATCAGAGGCTTGCAACCAAGCAACTCTGCGTGCACCTATGGCAATAGCCGAAGCTCTACTGGCACCCTCAAAAGAGTCAAAGGCTGCACGGTTGGAAAAGTTGGATACATCCTGTGCATGTTTAAGCCAGGTGATATATTCTTCTCTCTTATCTTCTGACATATAAGGAGAAGGTTTGCAGATGATCTGTAACTTCTTTCAGAAACATCCCCATATAAAGACTATAGGAGTTGATTCTGGCCACAAGCATACTGGCCTGGAAGATTTTCCTGCCAAAGGCATCTAAGGTTCTGCATTCTCTTCCTGGAGGAGCAGAGGAGTGCCTTTTTGTACTCTTGATTTTTTTCATAGCAGACTACCACAATGGAGTGGTGAGGAAGCTGAGTCTTATGAAAACCAGGACAAGGAGGAACACGATACATGGTGTCCAACCTTCGAGAATGAGGGGAGGTGGAAAGAGGAGTCTCCCATATTCCCAACATGTGATCATAATCTCATGTATTGGTAAGGTGGCTGCCTCTTTAGGAGCCTTAGGATATTGTAGGATATCTAATTTTTTGGCTCTAGGTTCAGTTTCAGAGGCCACTGAGATGGACAGGCCTCTGGCCACCTCCCTGATGAAGTCCTGAAAAGACAAGTCTTCAGGAGGAGACAGACATTCTCCTTTTTGGAGAAGAGGGTTCCTGAGGAAGGATCCCCGATGCTTCAATAGAGGCCTCTGATGTATCAGAGTCTTCAGAGGAATCGAAGTATCGACTGTCTGGATGCTCTCGCAGAGCCCAATACGCGTACCGGGGGGTATCGACATCGGGAGTAATCGGTACCAAGTCGGTACTGATGGGCATCACTGGATAGCATACTGCTGCCGTCGATGCTGTCGTCGATGCAAGCGGTACCGGTATTGGATCTGGTACCGGAATCGGTACCGGTACCGACAACGGGGTTTGTTGCGGTACCGTAGGCGTCGCAGCTTGTATGAATGCCGTGATGGCACGCTGCATGGTCAGAATATTCTGATCCATCGACGCCACCAATGTCTGGATGTCGGTACTGGTGGGAACCACCGGTACCCCTGAACATTGTAACAGGTGATCGGTCGAGGCCGAGCCATCGATGTCAACCTGTGACCCCATAGATAGAGCTTCGGAAGCCGGAGCCTCGCGCTGGGGTAATTTTTGGCATGTGGATTCCTCAAGAGTAAGCCTGGGGGCATCTTGATACTTAGAGGGAGATGTACTCTTTGAGGACCGGCCAGATTTAAGTTTGGTTACCTGAGATCCATAGGATGAAGAAGCAGCCCTGGAAGACGTCGATGCCACAGAAGCTGCATCGAAGGGAAACAGGGTACTGAGCTTGGCTGCCCGATTTTGTAACCCTCTTTTAGACATCATGGAACAGGACTCACAATCCGCAATGGAGTGGTCAGGACCTAAACATTTTAGACACCAGTCATGGGTGTCAGTGACAGAAATAGTGCCACTGCACTTCGTGCACTTTTTAAACCCGGAAGAGTTAATTAGTCCTTACCTGCTAATTAGTGTTCCTGAAGGAACGACAGTCCAGTCCCTTTACTTCTGGGTTGCGTAACCCTTCCAGCAGCTTGGAGGCTGAGTCAAACCCTTTTGAGGCTGGTTAGGTATAAATACCCCTGGCACCACCCCTAAGCCCCAGTAATCTATTGAAAAAGCAGACTTAACGAACAAAACCATTAACTGTAGAAACCTGAAATTAACACTCCACGATTTTTATTTTATTTTTTTTAAATAATGTAGGAACAGAAACCTGCAGGGACCACAAGAAGTAGGAGGGGAGAGAAGGTTTACCTGAGGTTGCCGCAGCCTTCCCCGACCCCCGGCTCACTTGCCCCATGCAACCAAAACACCTTCCGCCTCTGCCTCGGAATCGTTCCGCTATATTCTCCGTAGCCCGGGTGGGATCAGGGACTGGACTGTCGTTCCTTCAGGAACACTAATTAGCAGGTAAGGACTAATTAACTCTTCCTTATCGTCACTCCAGTTCAGTCCCTTTACTTCTGGGATGTAACTGAGCAGTTCAAACTTGGGTGGGGTTCGCTATCCCGGAACGAATTACCGCGTCCCCAAAGCTAGCATCTGCAGACCTCTGCACATTCAGCCTGTAGTGCTTGGTAAAAGGTATGCAGCGAGGACCAAGTCGCCGCCCTGCAAATATCAATCGGAGGAACCAGGCTGGACTCAGCCCAGGAAGCGGCCTGCACCCGCGTGGAGTGGGCCCGCAGACCTGCCGGAACCTGTTTCCCCTTCAGGATATAGGCGAAAGAAATAGCTTCCCTGATCCATCTAGAGATGGATGCCTTAGCCGCGGCCTCCCCCTTGTGGGGACCCCCAAACTGAATGAACAAAAATTCAGACCTTCTAAAGGAGGCCGTGCGGGAGAGGTAGCGCTTCAACACCCTCTGTACATCTAGGCGACGTAGACTGCCATCCTTCCCTCCCCGCCTGACGGTTGGGAACACAGGCAGCGAAACTGGCTGGTTCAGATGGAAAGGCGAAATTACCTTGGGGAGGAAGGAAGGGACTGTTCGTAAGACCACCTTGTCCTTAAAGAAGGAGAGGAAGGGGGGCTGGGAGGACAGCGCCTGGATCTCGGAGATGCGTCTTGCTGAGCAGATGGCTACCAAGAAGACCGTCTTCAATGTCAAATCTTTAAGTGAGGCTTCCATTATTGGCTCGAAAGGTTCTCTGGTCAAGGCATTTAACACCAAGTTAAGGTCCCAGGGAGGGATTATTGATCTTTTCTGGGGGCGCAGGCGACTAACAGCTCTCAGGAACTTGGTCACGTCTGGGTGGACCCCTAAGGATTTCCCACGGACCTTGCCTCTATAGCAAGAGATGGCTGCCAGTTGGACCCGTAGGGAGCTGGGAGCAAGACCCTTCTCAAAACCCGCTTGTAAGAATTCTAGGATCTCTGGGATGGAGGCTGAAAAGGGTTTCTTCCGGCGTTCCGTACACCAGGCTTCGAAGATGCGCCACACCCTCACATAGGAAAGACAAGTGGAATGTTTTCGTGCGCTCAACAAGGTTGAAATCACTGGACCCGAATATCCCCGCTTCCGGAGCCGTGCCCTTTCAATAGCCAGGCCGTAAGTGAGAATCGATCCACGTGAGGCATCAGGAGAGGTCCCTGTCTCAGAAGATCCTTCTTGCAGGGAAGCCGCCACGGCTGGTCGACCGCCAACCTCACTAGATCCGCATACCAAGGGCGGCGAGGCCAATCTGGAGCAATGAAGATGACCAAGCCTTGGTGGGATTCGATAAAGGCCCAAGGAGGGAACACGTACAGAAGGCCCCCAGAGGGCCACCTCTGAGCCAGAGCATCCAGGCCTTCGGACATTCTTTCCTTTCTTCGGCTGAAAAAACGATTTGCTTTGGCAGACGAGTAGCAGGCCATGAGATCCATGATTGGGGGGCCCCAGAGGGAGACAATCTGGTTGAAGACTCCCTGCTCCAGCTCCCACTCTCCCTGGTCGACCTTGAACCTGCTGAGGTAATCTGCTGTGACGTTGTCCGAGCCGGCCACCTGTTGAGCTGAGAGGGCCGACAACCGGGTCTCGGCCCACTGGAACAGACTGGCCGCCTCCTTCTCTAAGGCGGGGCTGCTTGTTCCCCCCTGGCGGTTGATGTAAGCCACCGTGGTGACATTGTCTGAGAGGACGCGGATTGCGTTTTTCCTCACTAGTGGCTCGAGCGTCTTGAGCGCCAGGGCAACTGCTCGTAACTCCAGCCTGTTGATGGACCACTGCGACTCCACCGGGGACCAAAGGCCCTGAGCAAACTGGCCTTGGCAATGAGCTCCCCAGCCCGACAGGCTGGCGTCCGTTGTCAGCAGGATCCACTGCGGAGTTTCGAGAGGCGTCCCGCATTCTAGATTCTTCGGACACCTCCACCACTGGAGAGCTTCTCTGGTTCGAGGCGCGCAGGGTAGTGGAGCGGACAAGGGATGATTCTGAGGAGACCAACGACATAACAAGGAGCGTTGTAGAGGCCGCATGTGGGCCCTGGCCCAAGGAACTACCTCTATTGTCGCAGCCATGGTAAGTCTGGGGAGCCGTAGCTAAACCGAAGGGCAGCGCCTGAAATTGGAAATGACCTCTTGGCACAGCGAACCTCAGGAACTGTTGTTGAGACCTTCGGACCGGAATGTGTAAGTAGGCTTCCGTCAGGTCCAGAGATGTGAGAAACTCCCCGGCCCTTACGGCCGAAATGACTGACTTCAGGGTTTCCATCCAGAAATGGGGTACCTTGAGACAGAGATTGACCTGCTTTAAGTCCAGGATAGGACGAAAGGAGCCTTCCTTTTTTGGGACTACAAAATAAATGGAGTACCGACCAGAGCCGTATTGGTCTGGTGGAACCGGAGTCACTGCCCCGAGCGCTACAAGTCTTGACAGTGTGGCTTCTAACGCCCTCCTTTTTGTCGGAGAGCCGCAGGGGGATTGAATAAAGGCTGGAAGAATCTGCTTCCCAAATTCGAGGGCATAATCTTCTCTGATCACTTCCAGGACCCACTGATCGGACGTGACCCGGGCACAGGTGGGAAGAAATAGTCTTAGGCGGCCCCCCAAGGATAAATCGCCCGCCCGGACCCCTTCTATCTCATTGCAATTTTCTAGGTCCCGAGAAGGAGGAAGAGGCCCCAAAACCTCTCCCTGCTCCACGAAACCCCTTAAAGCTTGACCCCCTGGCCAAAAAGCGACCCCTAGGAAAGGAATTTGTCCTAGAAGGTTGAAACCTCCGGGAGTCTCTTGGCTGACTCCGGGATGGTGCTGGGAGGCGAGCCTGCTTTGGTCTGTCCTCCGGAAGCCTGCCTCCCTTGGATTCGCCCAGGTCCTTTACTAACTTTTCCAGGTCCTCACCGAATAACAATCTCCCCTTAAAAGGAAGGCGACCCAGCCGCGCCTTTGAAGAAGTGTTGGCTGCCCAATTGCAGAGCCACAAATAGCGCCTAGCTGCGACTACGGATGCCATGCTCTTAGCTAGGCTCCTGATGAGATCGTACTGACTATCCGCCAGGTAGGCTGCTCCTGACTCCAACTTAGCTGCAATTGGCTGTACGTCTCCTGCGGTACCCTCCGACAGCTGAAGCTGTTGGGACCACCTCAGGCAAGCCCGAGCCACCCAGGCCCCCGAAACCGAAGCCTGTAAGGCGAGGCACTAACATCAAAAGCCTGCTTTAGCAATGTGTCCAATTTTTTATCCTGCGCGTCTCTCAGCGCCGCGCTACCTTTTACTGGGATAGTCGTTTTCTTAGTAACTGCAGATACCGCCGCATCCACCTTGGGCGACTTCAGCAATTCTCTGTCCGATTCCGGTACTGGATAAAGGCGTGTCATAGACCGCACACCCTTCAGGGAGGATTCAGGTTGGTCCCACTCTTCCTGAATCATCTGGCAGACGACCCTGTGTATAGGGAATACCCTTTGAGACCTTCTGACTGCTTGGATCAGGGGATCCTCCAGCACTTCTTCATCTGCTGGTGTGTCAGAAGCCACCTTGAGGACCTTCAGGGACTCATTGATTAGCCCCGGGAGTTCCTCCCGACGAAAAACTCGCACTATGCGGGATTGATCCTCCTCCGGAATCTCTCCGAGTTCCTCCTCTTCATCCCCTATCTCCTTATCGGAGAGCTCCTCCTCCTGCGTGTCGTGAGGAGGGGAAGCGGACGGCTCTTCGCTCGCTAGTCTCGCGCACTTAGATGGGATGCCAAAATCATGGGGAATGGGCTTCCCTGGGTTAACCCCCAGGCCTTCCTTCCCTGAGCTCTGGCCTCCTGCCCCTGCTTGCACATGCAGTAGGCTTTGTGCAGCAGGACGAATTCGGGCGAAAAAAGATCACAGGGGCCCTCTTCCCCAAGGGCAGGGGAGAGGGTGGGCAGGGATGGAGTGGGAAACTCAGAGGTCGAGGGCGGAGGGATACAGGGCTCTCTTTCTCCTTCCAGATGCTCCACTGGACCCTCATTAGCTTAAGTGGACAATTGTATGCCCTGCTCCAGAGGCAGCTTCTGCAGCGCAACCCCTGCAGATCCCTGCCTCTGAGGCCGTGCCCCTGCGGGTGCCACAAGACGGGCACCGTAGCTTGGACATTGCTCCAAATAAAGGACAAAACTAAAGAAATAAAAAGGGACAAAGTTAATGGGAATTAACTCTAAGCTACCTCCTGTGTTGTAGCTCTAGACTACAACAGGGCCCAAACTTCCTCCCCCCACACTCCCCGAAGAAATCCTATGAAATAATTAGCAAAACAAAGTAAATTAAGTTAAATTAATGGCTGCTCCAATATATATATAGGGGGAAAAACCCCTGTACTTGCGGTTTACAGCCTTCCACGATCCACGCTGAGCTCCGGGAATGAAGAACACCCTCCGGAGTACTACACGTGGCTGGGCCTCAGCCACGTGGAGAGCAGGCCGAGACCCGGCGGCTCGGATCGCACTGCCGTACCCGCAATTAGTTAGAAGGCGCGATCCCGCAGCTGACTGCAACCTCCGACCGCTCCCGAGCTGCTTCGCCAAGCCGGGAGCGAGGAGGGACGGCGCTTTGGGGCCTCAAGCGCTCAGCCGCCTGAGGGCTTCGGCGCGAGGCGGAAGGGTCCATTGCCGAGGTCAGAGAGCCGGAGGGACTGGAGATATCCTGCGATCCACCCCCTGCCGCCGGCAAACCTCTTTGGTGAGTTAGCACCTCTCCCACCGGTAAAAAGGCCTTGCAAGCAGAGAGCTCGATCGCCGGAGAAGGGAGGGAGGGAGGGGAGGGAAGGGGAAGTGAGGAGAAGCAAAAAACTTAAAGGGGCACTAACCAAAATAAGACTAAAGCAACTAAGAAATTAAAGAAACAAAACAGGAACAAACAATCCTTTAAATTAAATTATAGATCTTCAATCAAAGGGACTAAATGGGAGACTCCAGTAAGCCCTTGGCTTATGGAACCCTCCAGCTGCTTGGAGGCTGAGATTACTGGGGCTTAGGGGTGGTGCCAGGGGTATTTATACCTAACCAGCCTCAAAAGGGTTTGACTCAGCCTCCAAGCTGCTGGAAGGGTTACGCAACCCAGAAGTAAAGGGACTGGACTGGAGTGACGATAAGGAAGCGGGTTTTTCCATGAGGAAAAATATATCTGTAGGCCTAAGGCCCCAGAAGAAAAAATGCACTGAAGTAAGAAGAGTAGTTTTTTGGGGGGTTTTTTTTAGAAAGAAAGAAAAAAGACCGGTGGTACCGGTCCGGAGTCAAGAAGGCAGACACGCGACTAAAGAAAAATAAAAGAAAATAAGAAATTCTTCAGCGGTGACAGGAAACACGACCTGCTGGCTCTGCGGAAAAGAAGAACTGGAGAGAGGCGGTTGGGAAAGGCGGGATGGCAGCGCGCAGGCGCTGTGGGATGCTCCCAAAAGCTTTCCTTTTGGACGCTGGGGAGCGTTCCCGCGCAGGCTCCGTCGGTACCGATGATACCCATATGTGAAGATTCATTCTTGCTTGTTCCTGGAGATACAGTAGCATCAAGTTTAACAAGTACAGCCTACATTGTTTGTAATGTTACCTTGCCTGGGCAATTACTAGAGAATTAACTTCAGCAGAAATCTTCCTAGGTCCAAGCAAGGTTTCCTTTTTTTTTTTTTCATTTTTATTTATTTATGACTTTGACAATTACCAAGCATTACAACTTGTAAAGGAATTAAGGAGTAGAATGTAATAAAAGATAAGAAACATGGGAAACTACCCAAAATAAGCTAAGCTATACAAGCATTATACTGCCTCTTACTATAGCCAATAAATCAAAGCCGCCCCAAAGAGAAAGAAAATAGAAAATTACAAAATGAGAGGAAATCCAAGCAGGCACAAATAGCCAGTATAACTCATTAAAGGAGTACTAGAGCCGGGAGAGTCTACAAACATTAATAAAAGAAAGTAACTGAGGTGGTTAAAAAAAATATACGAAACAGATTGCAATTTAACCAAACATTTATGGTTTATGGTTTAGGCACTTGATATACCGCCCTTTTACACAGAAACGTAAGAAAAAATAAGCCCCCAGCTGTAACACCCCGGGTAAGAGAGAGGCATTCCCTCCTCCTATGCCGAATTTCCCTAGCCAAGTCAGGAAAAACACGAACCCTTAAAGGCAGCCCTTAAGATATTCCTTTTTGAAAAACATTTTTAGCAACCACACATGATCAGTTGTTACAGCAAATGTAGCCAAATGTTTTGATGGAACTAGACTCCATATCAGAATTATAGAATATAGCAGAAACATTCAAAGAATCAACCTGTTGCAAACCAGGAATCCAGGCCCACCTAATAAACTCAAGTCATAAGGGGGTAAGACAGAGAACCCCCAAAAAGTACAGAAACATACATTTTAAACATACCTTTAGATGAAATTAAAAAAGGCATGGGAAAATTAATAAAACTCAAATTAGCTGATCTAGAGGTATTTTCCAGTTGCTCAATCTTGGTTTAATCATAGCCATATCTTTAGCGAAGGATTCAGAGTACCCCTCCAAACAGGTAGTTCTTAACTAAAGAGTCAGACACTAAAGCTTGCAGAGATGGAACAGCTTCAGCATTTTTATGCCTGGCAGCAGTGTTTTTGTTTTGTTTTGTTTTTTTTAATGTATATGTGTATTAAATTTTAAACAGTTACAATAAGCAATTTACAAGAAAAGTAAATTCATCAAAGTATACAGGAAAACAAACAAACATCAGGAAACAAAAAAAAAGAATTTACACAAGCCTGCATTATGAAAGACAGAGTATGCTGAGGTCATGAGAAAAAATAAAAATACATTCAACCCCTTTTAACTTCACCCAGTCAAATAAAGAAAAACATCTCAAAGGAAAACTACTTATGCAAAAGAAATCGCTCAAGGTGGGAAACCTCAACAAATACATAGCTGTTGCCAGAAAGTGTTACTACGCACTTACAGTGAAATTTCAAATAAAATGTTTCTCCAAGAGCCAGTACCTTAGATTTCAACAGAAGAAAAACTTTATGCCAAGTCTGAGTGGCACGAGCAATGTTAGGAAATATCAATGGCTGCACACAAAAAGGCTCAGCCTTCTTTAAGAAATAAAACTTCATAATGCCACTCAACCTGCTCCAAGAAAAAGAAAACTAATGAAGTATCTCTTTGGGATACGTTACCCAAAGTAGTCTCCAAAAATTGAGTTAAGCCCAAATCATTGGGATTAACCAGCTCATCTGGGTCTCCCACAGATATTACTTGAGCAATACTCCAAGGTATATAATATATAGTGGAGACCGCAGACTGAAAAATCAGAGTACAACGAAATATCTCTTAAGTACATTTTAAATAGCTCCATGCGATAACACAGATGAGCCACAGGAAAATTAAGAACCCCAAGGTACTTGGCTCTTGTAGCATTTTCCAACATTTCCAGTTTATTATGCAGCAACATGTTCTTTAGATAGAGAATTACCCAAATGCTGTAATCTGACATTAGCCTCTAGTTGAGAGACCATCCCAGCACAATCAGCAAGCAAGGTCTCATGCTGGCACAAGGTGTCAGCAGTATCTTGGGAAAAATCACATAATGGCCGCAGCATGCCCTGCAACACCCCCTCCATCCTGTTGATTGCAAACCAGACATTACGGAGCGATACCTCCCTGGACCCAGTACTCTTAATTGGTAATTTTGAAGCAGTTACAGAAAAAGAAACCGGAACTGGGAACTTAGGTCCAGAGTCTATTACTCTCTCTGTCACGGCAGCCAAAACCAATGGTAAGGGAATAGAAGCAGATGGCGCAATATCCCCTACTAGGAAAGCCGCAATCATGCTGGAGACATACTGAGAATTTGATTGGTGGGGAGGAGTTCTTAACCCAAAAGTCAACTAGGAATCCAAAGAAGGGATGTTCGCACCTGTCTGCAAATGTAAAGAGTTAAATTCCCCAGTACGTACAATGTGGTGGTCCATCGGGACTTACCACCACCAACACTTCATTAGGGCCCTTCGCCTTGGCTTTCCTCTTGCCCATTTCAAAATGATACTAACAGGGGAGAGAGAACCTCATCTTCCAGCGTCCTCAGCACTCCAAGGGGGCTCACAAGGGGCAACACTAGCCCCTTAGCACACCCCCCTTTGGACATGCACCCATGTCTGCCCACAGAACAAGCAGGCTTATTATTACTTCCCCCCCCCCCCCACACACACACACACACAGGAGGGAGGAGCTGTGGTAGGAGCAGCTGATGCTAAGGCAAACCTCCAGTGTTGGAATCAATCTCATGTGTCTGACTGGCAGCAGTGTTATTTGTGAGGACAAAACATGTATTTGCGGCATGAGTGCTTCTCCCAACTTCATTATTGCAGCCCAAATTTCCAAGGTGAATTCTTATGGATGTTCCAAAGGAAAACCAAAGGGAGTCCGCCCCTGCTCCCAACCCACTAGCTGTGGGTCTCACATCAGTTACAGGAGCCTGCATCACAGCCAGAGGCAAGGACACTGCAGCTCCTTCTCCCTCCAACTGAGCATCCTCAAGATGTCCCTGTGGGGCCAATATAGCTCCCATGTTGCATCTGGGAGTTGGCCCTCATTGGGGTGGCTAGCACATTGCTCTTCAGCAGGCAGCTACTCCTCTGGCTCTCTGGACTCACTGCGAGGGACACCGACTTAGGAGGACTCCGCAGCACAGGGGAAGATATGTCTGCGCCTAAGCTCTCATATGCCCAAACTTTCATATAAATCTTTATCTAAGTGCACAAAAATTATCTTTTTGTAACAAGACAGCCAGATACAGAGTAGTTACTCACCTGTAACAGGTGTTCTCCAGGAGAAGCAGGAATCAGTCCTCACATATGGGTGACGTCGGCGCCGACGGAGCCCTCGTGGAGCAATTTCCCCAGCTTTCAAAGAAAGCCTTTGGGAATTGCAGCACGCATGCGCGGTCCCCTTCCCGCCCAAGGGTGCCATTTTGCTCAGTCTGATGACATAGCTAAAAGACAGCAAAAAGTTTTGCAAAAACGAAATGATAAGACTGCAACTCCGAGGGGAGGAGGGAGGGTTGTGAGGACTGATTCCTGCTGCTCCTGGAGAACACCTGTTACAGGTGAGTAACTACTCTTTCTCCAGGACCAAGCAGGAAGTCAGTCCTCACATATGGGACTCCCTAGCTTAAGGCTACCGGAGACCTCAAGCAGAAAAATGAGCTCCCTCTAGCTCAGTAGCACAGAAGGAAGGAATCTTCTCTGAAAACACCCCCGACCAGTAGCCCAACATGAGGGCCGGAGGGTAGGAGTTGCCTAAACCTCAAAGAGATTATGGAGGACTGCCTGACCGAAAGCACTGTCCCTGCGGGACTCCCTCTCCAGGCAGTAATGGGCCGCAAAAGTCTGGCTTGAAGACCAAGTAGCGGCCCGGCAGATGTCTGCCAACGGAACAGAGCGGAGATAAGCCACTGATGCAGCCTTCGCCCCGACACGATGAGCCGTGACTTGACCCTCCAACGAGAGGCCGGCCGCCCGCCCCATAAGCCCAGGCGATACAGTCAGCGACCCATATGGACAAAGTACGCTTGGAGACAGGCAGCCCCAACTTATTGGGGTCAAAAGAAACGAAGAGCTGAACAGCCCTTCGATGCTCCCGCGTACGGTCAAGGTAGAAGGATAAGGCCCTCCTACAGTCCAGGGTATGCAGGACCATTTCAGCCCGGCTGGCGTGCGGCCTGGGAAAGATGGTCGGTAGAACCACCTCCTGGTTGAGATGAAAAGGAGAAACCACTTTTGGAAGAAACTTAGGGTGAGTCCATAAGACTACCCTATTCCTGTAGAACCTAGTGTAAGGAGGATCAGACACTAGGGCCTGCAGTTCACTAACGCGCCTAGCAGAGGTAAGGGCTACCAAGAACAAGGTTTTCCAGGAAAGAAAAAGAGGGCAGGTAGCCATAGGTTCAAAGGGTGGACAGGTAATCCGCTGCAAGACCACATTCAGATCCCATTCAGGGGCTGGTGGGCACAAAGGAGGCTTAAGGAGAAGGAGGCCTCGGAGAAAACGAGCCACCAAAGGGTGGTTGGAAAGAGGCCTGCCATCCACCGGTGCATGATGCGCAGAGAGAGCACTGAGGTGGACCCTGACAGAGTTGGACTTAAGGCCCAGATTGGAGAGGTAAAGCAAATATTGCAAGACCACTGCCACCAAGCAGGAGAAGGGATTCTCAGACTGCTGAGCACACCACACGGAGAACCAACGCCACTTAAGAGCGTAGGACTTCCGGGTGGAGGGCCGCCTGGAGACCAAGACGACCTCTTCCACCTCCCAAGGCAGCAGGAGGGGAGCAAGGACTACCCTTTCAGCAGCCAGGCCATCAGATGAAGGGACCGGAGGTTGGGGTGTAGGAGAGTCCCCTGATCCTGTGACAGGAGATCGGGTTGAAACCCCAGAGGAAGAGGAGTGTCCACCGCCAGCTGCATTAGAAGCGGGAACCAGGGTTGTCTCGGCCACCGGGGAGCCACTAGGATCATGGAGGCTCTGTCTCTGAGAACCTTGAAGAGCGTCCGAGACACCAGTGGCATGGGAGGAAAGGCATACAAGAGGCCTGTGGACCATGGAATCAGAAAAGCATCCGCCGCTACTCTGAGAGGATGCGGTTGTCGAGAGCAGAATCTGGGAAGCTGCCGGTTCAGGGGACTGGCAAATAGATCCATGGTGGGGAGGCCCCACTTGAGAAAGATCTGCTGAACCACCAACGGATCCAATCTCCACTCGTGAGGTTGGAGGATCCTGCTCAGCCTGTCTGCCAGGTAATTTTCTTGACCTGGGAGATAGACAGCTTTGAGCAGGATGCCGTGAAGGACGGCCCAAGAGCACAGTCTTCGTGCCTCCTGACAGAGAAGGAAGGAGCATGTGCCTCCTCGTATGTTCATGCAGAACACTGCAACTTGATTGTCCATCTGGACCAGCACAGACTGGTGAGAAGTGAGGTGAGAGAAGGCTCTCAGAGCTAGGCGGATGGCTCTGAGCTCCAGGAAGTTTATCTGCTGAGCAGACTCCCAAGGAGTCCAGAGGCCTTGAGTACATGTCCCTTGGCAATGTGCTCCCCAACCCAGGAGAGAAGCATTGGTTGTCAGCACCTGAGAAGGCGGAGGAGATTGAAAATCCACTCCCAGCACCAGGTTTGGTAGATGAAGCCACCACCGCAGAGAAGATACCAGCAGGTTGGATACCTGTACTGAGTCCGCCAGGCTCCCCGTGGCCTGATGCCATTGAGTGCGAAGGCACCACTGAGCAGATCGCATGTTCAGGCGGGCATTGGGGGTCACATGGACCGTGGAAGCCATATGGCCGAGCAGTCTCAGAAATTGCCTGGCAGAGACCAGGGAATTGCTGTGAAAGTGGCTGGCGAGATCCATGAGCCTGTGTGCCCTGTCTAGAGGCAGGAAGGCCCGCGCCTGAAGTGTGTTCAACCTTGCGCCAATGAATTCGAGATTTTGAGAGGGGAGCAAAGTGGACTTTGTGAAGTTTATGACAAACCCCAAGTGCTGGAGCAGAGTCACAGTGCGATGAGTGGCCTGAGTGGCCTCTTTGGAAGACTGGGCTCTGATGAGCCAGTCGTCCAGGTATGGAAATACAAAAAGGCCTTGAAGTCTTAGATAGGCCACCACCACTGCTAGGCATTTGGTGAACACCCTGGGGGCGGAGGATAGGCCAAAGGGCAGTACTCTGTACTGGTAATGATTTCCTCCCACAACAAATCTGAGATATTGTCTGTGGTCTGGATGAATAAGGATGCAAGTATAGGCATCCTTTAGATCTAAGGAGCATAGCCAGTCTCCCTGCTGGAGGTAGGGCAGCAGGATTCCAAGGGTAAGCATCTTGAACTTTTCCCTTGCCAGGAACTTGAGGTTTTGCAAGTCCAGGATGGGTCATGGGTCTGAGGCCTCCTGTTCATTTCGGTATCAAAGTACCTGGAATAAAAGCCTTGACCTCTCAGGTGGTGGGGCACCGGTTCCACAGCCTGTTCCTGAAGAAGACTTGCCAACTCCTGAAGAAGTCCCTGTGCAGAGGGAGTCTTGGAGGCTCCCCTGGAAAGTAGGAGGGAGGTACCTGGTGAAAGTGTAGAAGATAGCCTTTTTGAACTATATGAAGCACCCAGGTATCTCATGTGATGGCTGACCACCTGTGGGCAAAGTGGACCAGCCGGCATCCTGTGCTGAGAGAAACCAGTGGAGGGGAAGAGGCTATGCTGATGGAGTCAAAAAACCCCACCCTGCTGAGCAGGGGCCGGTGTTGTGGGCTTGGGGGCCTGCTGCCTACGGGACCCATTACCCCGTCCCTTGGCCTGCTGACCCTGTTGGGGAGCTGCTGAGGCCTGATAATGAGGGTATTGTTTATAGGCAGCCGCCTTCCTCGGGTAAAAGGGCTTTTTCCCCGAGCCCTTCTTCTTCTGAGAAGGGGCAGAGGTTTTTCTGGACAGCCTAGTCCTGGTCAGAGTCTCGATCTGTGCAGCCTTTTCAGCCATGGGCTTGCCAAAGAGGTTTTCACCTCTGCAGGGGACATCGACCAACTTGTCCTGTACCCATGGCTCGAGGTCGGATGACTGAAGCCAAGCCTGTCGGCGGGCACCGATGCCGGCTCCGGCTACTCGAGCCGATGCTTCGAAGCCATCGTAGGCTGCTCGAGAGATAAACTTCAAGCACTCTCGAATGCCAGTGGACAAGGCCTGGAACCTCTGCAAAGGTTCCTCGGAGAGACCAGCAGAGAACCCGGCAATTTCTTTTGCCAGGTCTCGGAGATACATGCCCATATAGAGCTGGTAGGTCTGGACTCGACAAGCAAGCATAGAGCCCTGGAAGCACTTCCTACCGAGGGCATCCAGGTTCCGGGCCTCCCGGCCGGGAGGCACCGAGGAGTGCATCTTCTGACTCTTGAGTCGATGCATGGCCGATTCCACCACCATGGAATGGTGCGGTAGTTGTGCCTTTTGGAACCCGGGGCTCTTGCGGACTCGATAAATGGAATCGACCCGCTTGCTTAACACCGGCGCCGATGCCGGGCTCTCCCACATACGGAAGAGAAGTCGCTCCAGCATTGGAGGAACCGGTACAGTAAAGGCCTCCTTCGGGGGAGAGTCATACTGGAGGGCATCAAGCTCTTCGGCTCAACGCTCCTCCTCGGGATCCGCGGGGAATGCCAAAGCCTTGGCCATATCCCGCACGAAGTCCGAGAACCGGGTGTCCTCCGGGGGGGACCGCCTCGGAGGTTCGGACTCAGGTGAGTCCGATGGGACGCACCGAGTCCAGAAAGTACCAGGTAACTCTTCGTCCTTCGTTTCCCAGGCTGACTCCTCGGAGGAGGAATCGAACGGCTCTGGTCGGGCGGGCACCGATGCCCTCCGCCCCGATGCCGAGAGTGTCGGTGTCGATGACCTCGGTCCCGAACGGGAGGCCAAGGGAGACCGCGACCGAGGATCAACTCGAGCTCGCATGGACTCGAGGATCGGCTCGGTCTCTGGGGTCGACTTGGACGTCGACGTCCCGGTGGCCGGGGCAGATGCACCGGCGAGGCCAGCGATCAATGCCCGCTGCTGGTCCATGAAGGCAGCCAAACTGCTCTCCAAGGCCGTCAACCTGAGTCCAAGCTCAGGAGACCCAGCAGCCCCTGACTCGGGCCCCGACGGCGTCGGGCCCGACGTCGGCTCCTTCGGAGGTGAGTCCACGAGGACTACAGTACTCATGTGTCCAGGAGACTCCATCTCGAGACGAGGATGCTTCGAAGGCCTCTCCGACTCCGAGGACCCGGGACGGCTATCGGGGCTATGCGACCTGGCCCTCGAGGAACCAGGAGCGTCCACCGACGCCGCCCTCGCAGGTTTCTTCTTCCTATGATGTTCCCGGGCAGGAGACCCCCGCTCAGAGGAATTCAGACGATGCTCAGGACCGGAGTCCCGGGACGTCGAAGCCTCTGACGAGGTCCGGGCCCGGCCGGACGCGGAATCAGAGAAGATTCTCTTTTTGTTGCTGCCAACTCCTCAACGCTTTTGAGGACATCTTGCCACACGGACCACAGATCATCGGGTCATGATCGGGTCCGAGGCAGCGGAGGCAGCAGTCGTGTGTGTCGGTAAGAGACATAAGTTTCTTACACCGATCACACTTTTTAAACCCGCTGGCAGCCATCGGGGGAAAAAGGGCCCCTGCGAGGTCAAGAGACAGTGCTGCCAGTGAAAAAAGAAAAAATGGTGTGAACGCTAGTCACAAAGGACAAAAACCAAAAAAATAACGAACGGACTCGATACCGGTGTATCGGGTCCGGGAGGGAAAAGGATCCGGCGTCGAACCGAGAAAAGAATAGTAAATAAAATCAACTTTTTCAGCGGCGATCACAAACAGCGTCTGTAGGGCTCCACGGAAAAAAGAAGACTGAGCAAGATGGCACCCTTGGGAGGGAAGGGGACCGCGCATGCGTGCTGCAATTCCCAAAGGCTTTCTTTGAAAGCTGGGGAAATTGCTCCGCGAGGGCTCCGTCGGCGCTGACGTCACCCATATGTGAGGACTGACTTCCTGCTTGGTCCTGGAGAATCCCCTGAATCAACAGACTGCAGCTCCGGACACAGTAAAAAGGAATCCAGAGGACCAAACTCCAAAGGTAAGGCCAGAGGTCTGTCGGGCAGAGGCTTCTTGCCCAACTTAACTATCCTATTGCCCATGAAAGGAAAAGCACATCACAGATCAACTAGCCTGCCATCTGCCATCAAGGTTGCAAGTACAGTTCTCTTTCTGCTATCATTCCCTCCACCTTCCACAGAGCTTACCGCAGAGCCAAGACCACGCTTTCCTGAGGTTCTTCCATCAAGGCTGTTATCGACCAAGCTCTACCTGAGCCAGGCATGTATGTTACCACCACTGCCCCTCACAACTCGCATCCATTTCTGCCAGCCAGGAAGAGAGGAGTCCTGAGCCAAGTCACCATGGTGTCAAAGATCCATTCTTAGCTGGGGTGCGGCCTTCAGTCATGTCCCCTGAAGCAGGAGGTGTAGCGGCAGTTATTTTCAAGTTCAATCCAGTTTAAAAGTGGCCATCTAGTTTCAGTTGCTTTGGATCTTGAACAGCAGCCTTGGGGGGATAGGCCAGCCCCTTCCCTTTTTGTTTAGAATGCATATCGGGGGGAGGGGGGGGACACCACCACTCGATCCGACAGCCTGCTTCACCATGCCACCATCTTAACTCCACCCCTCCCCCCTCAACTGGGACTTCTAAAATAGTAGTTGAAATTTAATGTGGAGAAATGCAAAGTGAAGCACACAGGAAAAATACAAACCATACAAATACAAAAAGCTGTGTGCCAAATTAGGAGTTATGAGTCAAGAAAAAGATCTTGGAATTGTCAATACAATGAAATTTTCAACACACTGGGCTGCAGCTGTCAAAAAATTAAATGTTAGAGATCATTCAAATAAAAGGGAGGACAAAATTAAGAATATCATTATACCTCTACATAGGTCCTTAGTGTGGTGGCATTTTAAATGTGCACAGTTCTGGTCACCCCACCTCAAAGAAAGTAGCTGAACTAGAAAGTTCACTGATGAGTGACAAAAAAAAGGTGTAGCTACTCACCTGTAACAGGTGTTCTCCGGGGACAGCTGGAATCGGTCCTCACATATGGGCGATGTCAGCTCCAACTGAGCCCTCACAGAAGCATCACCCCAGCTTTCAAAAAAAACCCAAAAAAACAAAAAAGCCTTTGGGAGATGCAACATATGTGTGCTAAATGTCCCGCCCAAGTGTGCCATCTTGCCTCAGTCTCATGACCTAGCTAAGACGGCAAAAATAAAACGTCAAGTAAGCAATTCCATGGGGAGGAGGAAGGGTTGCGAGGACTGATTCCTGCTGTCCCTGGAGAACACCTGTTACAAGTGAGTAACTACACTTTCTCCAGGAACAAGCAGGAAGTCCATCCTCACATATGAGACTCCCTAGCTACCGGCTACCAAAAGCCCGTAGAAAACACGGATGCCCCAAAGGGGAGCCATGAGCAGCAGCAATTGAGTCCAAGGATTCAGACTGAAATAGGACGCGTGTGTCCAATGGTAACCAACACTCCGTTGACCTGAACACAGAAGGATCGGAGAGTAGGAGTTGCCTAAACCCCAAAACAGATTACGGAGTATAGCCTGGCCAAAGGCGCTGTCTCATCGGGAATCCCTCCTCCAGGCAGTAATGAGTTGCCAAGGTAGAGACCAAAGACTAGGTGGTGGCTCAACAGATGCCAGTCATTGGGATGGAGCACAGGTTTGCCACAGAGGCTGCCATGGCCCCGATGCTGTGAACCATTACCTGGCGCTCCAGCGAGAGTCCTGCCTGCTCATAGGCAAGGGCAAATACATTCTGCCACCCAAGTGAACAGAGTTCACTTGGTCACCGCCTCCCCCAGCCGACTAGGGTCATAGGAGATGAAAAGCTGAGGGGCTTTGTGGTGGCCCTGGGTACTTTGAAAGTAGAAGGGGAGGGCCCTCTTACAGTCTAGAGTGTGGAGGACAGCCCCTGCCCTGCTGGCATGGGGCCGCGGAAAGAAACTGGGAAGCATCACCAACTGATTGAGGTGGAATGTGGACACCACCTTCGGAAGGAATTTGGGTGTGTGTGTGTGGAGCATGACCCTGTCCTTGTAGAACCTACTGCAGGGCAGTTCCACCACCAAGGCTTGGAGCTTGCTGACTCTGCGAGCAGATACAAGCGCCACCAGGAACATGACTTTCCATGAGATACTTCAGTGGCAGGTAGCCAGAGTTATGAATGGTGGCCCAGTGGGCTGCAACACCACCACGTTGAGGGTCCCATTCCACAACAGGGGGTTTGGACAACAGAAGCTACCGCAGGAAGCAGGTTATGAGAGGCTGCACAGAGGGGCTTGCCTTCGATGGGGTGGTGGTGCGCTGCAAGAGCACTCAGGTGCACCCTGAAGGAATTGGATTTAATCTTGGCTTACAACAGATGAAACAAGTTTTGCAGCATCAGCTGCACAGAGCATGAGAACGGATTCATTCGTCGCTCCGCGCACCATACTGAAAACCTGTGCCATTTGAAGGCATAGGCCCGCCTGGTGGAGGTCTTACAGGAGACTAAGAGGACCTCATCCACCTCTTCTGAGAGGTTGAAAGGGGCCAAGGCTACCCTTTCAGCAGCCATTTTGTCAGCAACAGGAACCACAGTTGCCTGGGCCACTGTGGGGCCACCAGGATCAACAATTCTCTGTTGTGAAGAGCCTTGAAAAGGGTCTTGGCAATCAATGGTATGGGCAGGAAGATATACATAAGGCCCGACGACCATGGGATGAGGAATGCATCTACAGCCACTTGAGATAGGTGAGGCTGCCGGGAGCAGAAGCAGGGCAACTGGAAGAGATCCATTAGTGGGCTCCTCCAGAGATGGAAGAGCCGAATGGCCACTCTGGGGGTCCAACTGCCACTTGTGCAGCTAAAGGACCCTGCTCAGTGTCTGCCAGGGCATTGTACTGGCCCATCAAGTACACAGCCTGCAGGAGCATCCCCTGGTGGATCACAAAGGAGCAGAGAGCCACTGCTTCCTGGCAGAGGGTGTGGGACCCCATGCCCCTTTGTTGATGTAGAACACTGCAACCTGATTGTCCATTTGGACCAGCACAGATTGGTGCTGCAGATGGTAGTGTAAGGGCCGGGAGCTCCGGGAGATTGATCTACTGCTGGCTTTCCACCTTGGACCAACTGTCCTGAGTGCAGAGGTCCTCGCAATGCACTCCCCAGCCCAGCAAGGCGGCGTCTGTAGTGAGGACCCTTTGGGGGGTGGGGTTTGAAAGGGCATCCCCACTTGATGCTGTGTGGCTTACAACCAGCCTAGGGACTCTGCTAGTCATCAGGTCACAAACACTGTTTTGCAGCCAATGGCCTGTGTCCACTGTGCCACCCACATATGAAGACAGGCAACCGGGGTAACATGTACTGTGGAAGCCATGTGGCCAAATAGGTGCAGCAGGAGGTGAGCAGACACTGAGGGTCAGTGCTGTATGTCTGCAGCCAGTGCCCTGAGATGGTTGGCCTGTCCAGAGGGAGGAAGGCTCTGGCCTGAACACAGTGTCTAGTCTTGCCCCAATGAAGTCCAGACACTGTTGGAAGGAGGTGGGACTTGGGGTGGTTTATCACAAACCCCAGATATTACAGGATGTGGATGGTGTGCGCCAAGGCCTATTGCACCTTGGTGGCTGTGTCCACTTTTATGAGCCAGTCATCCAGGTAGGGAAAGACAAAGGCCCCTTGGAGACGGAGGTAGGCTGTGACTACCGCCAAGCATTTGGTGAAGGACTCAGGGTGGAGGCAAGGCCAAAGGGCAGTACCCTGTACTGATAGTGGCCACCCCCCACCATGAATCTGATACCTCGCCTGTGGCTGGGATGGATGAAGATATAGGTATAGGCATTCTTCAGATTCAAGGAGCATAGCCAGTCTCCCTGATGGAAGTAAGGCAGCAGTGTTCCAAGGAAGAGAATCTTGAACTTCTCCCTCACCAGGAACCTGTTTACGTCCTGCAGGTCCAGGATGGGCCGAAGACCCCTGGTTCTCTTGGGTACAAAGAAGCAATGGGCATAGAACTCTTTGCCGTGGAAATGCTGGGACACCTGTTCCACTGCCCTATCCTCGAGGAGACCAGCGGTTCTTGCAGTAGTAGATCCCAGTGAAGGGGAGTCCTGGGTGCCCTCCCAGGAAGAATAAGGGAGGCATCTGCCAGGTGGAGGAAGTAACTCTCCTGAACCCACCAAGTGTCAGTGGTGATGGCTGGCCACTGGTGGGCAAAGTGGATCAGACATCCCCCCTTTGGGCTGCTGACCTCCTGAGGGTAGAGAGACTATGCCCAAGGTGTTGAAAATTCCTGCCAGGCTGGGCCGGAGCCAGGGACAGTACCTGGGAACCTTCTGCTTACGAGGGCCATGTCCATGCCCCTGGACCTGCTGACCCTATTGGGGAGGCCTGATACTGTGGGTAGTTTCTGTAAGCAGTTCCCTTCCTTGAGTAAGGGGGTCTTTTACTTGAGCCCTTCTGTTGGGGGAAAGTAGTAGTCTTCTTGGAGAGCCTGGTCGTCATCATGAACTCTGTCTCCAACTCTGCAGCCTTATCGGTCACGAGTGTGAAAGAGATTCTCTCCCTGGAAGGGGACATTGACCAATTTGCCCTGAACCCACTGTTCCAGGTCGGATGCCTTTAGCCAAGCCTGGTGTCAGGCACAGATGCCCACTGTGGCTACTCTAGCAGCTGACTCGAAGCAGTCATAGGCTGCTCGAGTGAAACTTGGAGCACTCACGGACGGCTTTGGCAAAGTTCCAAAACCACTGGAGGGGCTCCTCAGAGAGACCAGTCTAGAACCTGGTAAGCTGCTTCACCAAGTCCCTCAGGTACATGTCCATGTACAGCTGGTATGCCTGTATCAAGTCGATGAGCATAAAGCCCTGGTAGCACTTTCTGCCAAGGGTATCCAGGGTGCGGGCCTCCCTACCCAGGAGCACCGAGGAGTTCGTCTTCTGGCTCTTGAGCCAATGCATGGCTGACTCCACCACCATGGAGTTATGCAGCAGCTGTGCTTTCTGGAAACCCGGGCTCTGGTGAACTCAATAGATCGAGTTGTGCCATCGGCTCACAATGGGCATAGACACTGATGTTTCCCACATGCAGAGGGAGCAGACATTCCACGATGGGCAGGATAAGCACTGTTAGTGCTTCCCTCCATGGGGCCTCATACTGGAGGATCTCGAGCTTCTCCATGCGGGGTCCTCCTCTGTGGCAAATGCCAGTGCCTTAGACATGTCACATATGAAGTCAAGGAATGCCATGTCCTTGGGCAGGGACCGGCATAGAGTCTCAGAAGGGGATGGATCCAAGGGCACATTGTGGTGTCTGTGAGCATCTGGGGATTCCTCGTCCTCTGTCTCCCAGTCTGAGAAATCAGTGGAGGAGCTGAGGGAGGGAGGGCTGGGCTGGGCAATCTGACCCAGAGACCAATGGTCCAGGTCCCTCAGAGGCTCTGCATCCGGAGCCATGGGCACTTGCCAGGGAAGACCTCAGTCCCATGGAACGGGACCAGGATAGAGACGAATGTCAAGGATAGACTCGAAGCTGCAGGCTCTTGAGGATCTGCTTGATATTTCAGGATATCCAAGGTCAAGGGCCCTTGGATATCCTGGAGTGGAGGAGTGGCCTAGTGGTTGGGGCAAGGTACTTCGGGCCGGAAGGTCAGGGGTTCAAATCCCACTAGAGGACAGCAACCTTGGGCCGGAAGGACTGGGGTTTCTAGTCCCACAGGTGCTCCTTGTGGTCTTGGGCAAGCCACTTAACCCTCCATAGCCCATGTTCCCTGTAAAATAGTTCTCTGTGTGCTGTGCTTTCCTGTCTAATCAATGTGTTTATACCTCAAAAATTTCCTGTCATGATTTGACAATTTCCAATCTGTAATCAAACCGCTGCTGATCACTGGAAGTAGCGGTATACAAATGTATACTAAATAAATAAATAAATAAAATAAAGGGCCCGGTGGTCTGGGTGGATGACCCGGCAGAACCAGGCATCATGGCCTGCTGTTGGGTCATGAAGGCAGAAACTGCGCTCCAAGGCTGCCATTCTGGTCTCCAGACCAGAAGGTTCTGCAGCCATCAGCGCAGACAGAGGGGCTCGGGCCCATCTCTGGTTCTGCTGAAGGGGAGTCCTCGACTAGGATGGGCTCAGGGGTCTGAGACTGATCACTAGAGGCTTATGTTTCTTTTTGGGTTACCTTGGTAGGCCACTCCTGCTCCGAGCCCTCTAACAAGCAGCATGGACTACAGGACCTGGCTCAGAACTTACTCGCATTCCTGGATCTGTCCACAAATAGCCCCCGAGGGTTGTTTCTTCTTGTGTTCCCTTTCTGAGAAGTTCCTCTCGGAGGACCCACGGCCTCGATCGGGGCCCGTAGAGTCACCACATTAGCCTGAGGCCTTAGGGGGCCTTGGAGCACGGTGTCACTGGAGATTCCAGGAAATTTTTGTCATGTCACTGCTGACGGCTCTTGATGGCCTTGGATGATATTTTCTTGCAGAAGTCTCAGTCCGAAGTGTTGTGGACTGGTCCACGGCAACAGATGCAGCAGTCATACATGTCTGTTGCTCAGAGACCATGTCCCTCACATCACACTTTTTGAAGCCGCTGGTGGAAGCCAAGGGGGACAAAAGGGCCCCAGCTAGGTCAAAGGGAAAAAAAGGCACGAAACCACACTGAGGAAAAAAATAGACACAAACCCAAGATGCAATGCCAAGGCAAGCGAGCTCAGGGGTGGGAAGAGTACTGGTGCAAGACCGGAGGAAAGAGAAACTCAAAAATCTAGCACTTTTTCTGGGAGAAAAACAGACATCTGGTGAGCTCCGTGGGGGGGGGGGGGGGAAAGGAGACGGAGGCAAGATGGAACCCTTGGCAGGAAGGTGACCACACATGTGGTGGCATCTTCCAAAGGCTTATTTTGAATGCTGGGGAGATGCTTCCGCAAGGGCTCTGTCAGCACCACTGTCACCCATATGTGAGGAATGACTTCCTGCTTGTTCCCGGAGAATGATAAAAGCTTTTCCCAGTTCAGTTACTAGCTGTATGAATATTTCATGGACACTGGCTTAATCTTTATATACTGTACAGTTATTTGTTAATTATTTTGTTTATAGTGCAGATGTTGATTTTATATTTTATCACTGTTATGTGACTAAGGATTCTTTTGTATATTTTATGCTTCATTTGTTGTGTTTATTGTAAACGGCTTAAAAGTCTAGATGAGTGGCATATAACCTTTTTAAATAAAGAGGATGGAACACCTCCCTTCATGAAAGCAGGCTAAACAAGTCAGGGCTAGTCAACTCAGACTAGAGACAGAAGAGATGAAAGTTTACAAAATCTTAAATGGGGTGGATATGGTTAATCAGGAATGGCTATTAAGCTTTTCAAAGGACAACAGTGCACTTCAATCTACTGGTTTTCAATCTCATAGAAACCAATTAAAGTATTTTTCACGCAATGTACAATTCAGCAGTATTTAAAATAAGTTTAGACATGTTCCTAGGATAAAAGTCACTTAAGCCTCAAAATAAGCCCTAAGAAATTTTCTGGGATTTAGCATGATACTCCCTCACTTGGTTTGCAGCTTGTCATGCTGTGAGGGCTTGTGTGCATCAGTGATGCTGAGAGCTAAACTATAAGTAGCTTAACTACTGGCAGGGTCTCCCAAGATGGACAGGTCTCAGCTGAGGTGCCAGACCAAGACAAACCACCCATCTGGGCAGCAGCAGAATGGGATAGTGTTGACGGCGGGGGATCACATTTCTGTGACAACGGCAACACCAAACAAACTGCGCGGAAGACAGGTCTGGCAATCTACTTCTGTATCTTGCCATGAAAACCCAATGGATAGTTACAACAAAACAAATTGTGCTATAGTGCTGGAAGATGAGACCCCCAGGTCGAAAGGCACTCAACTAGCTACTGGGGAGGAGCTGAAGACTTTTCAGAGTAAAGCCAGCATTTATGATGTGGTTGGATCAAAGCCCTCGGGACGTCTGACTGCTGATGTAGCTGCGCATGAAATGAGAGTCAGAAGCTGTAAAGATGTCTTACACATTGGAACACAGAACGTACGAAGCATGAACCAAGGGAAGTTGGAGGTGGTCAAGAATGAAATGGAACATGTAGAACTTGATCTGTTGGGTGTCAGCGAACTGAAATGGACTGGCATCGGGCACTTTGTATCAGATGATCACATGGTCTACTATGCTGGAAATGAAAGAAAGAAGAAATGGTTTTGCATTTATAAGTAAGAAACAACTTGCAAGAACTGTAATGAAATACAATGCAGTCAGTGAATGCTTAATCTCTATTCATCTACGAGGAATGCCCATCAACACAACTATAATTCAAGTATATGCCCCAACAAGAGCTGCAGAAGAGAATGAAATTGAAGAGTTCTATGAACAAGTACAAGCTGAAATTGATAGAACATGCAAACAGGATATCCTGATAGTTATGGGTGACTGGAAAGCAAAGGTTGGCAACAAAGGCGGCGGCAAAGTAGTTGGAAAATATGGACTTGCCAACAGAAATGAAGCTGGAGAAAGACTGATAGAATTCTGCAAGACCAGCGATCTATTCATCTCAAACACTTTCTTCCAGCAACACAAGCGGCAAATGTACACATGGACTTCACCCAATGGACTGTATAAAAATAAAATTGACTACATCTGTGGAAGTCAACGATGGAAAAGCTCTATAACATCAACAAAGACAAAACCTGGAGATGACTGTGGTACAGATCATCAACTACTAGTATGCAAACTCAAGCTAAAGTTGAAAAAGAGCAAACCTCTCATGAATGCAGCAAAATATGACCTTGAGAATATACCATCTATTTGTGCTTTATCGACTATAGCAAGGCTTTTCATTGTGTAAACCATGAGAAACTCTAGGCCACATTAAGAAGCATGGGTATACCAGAACACCTGATCGTACTCTTACACAATCTGTACATTGATCAAGAAGCAACAGTTCGAACGGAACAAGAAGAAACAAAATGGTTTAAAATAAGCAAAGGTGTAAGACAAGGCTGCATACTTTCCCCCTACCTGTTTAAATTTATATGCAGAACAAATCAGAGAAGCAGGATTGTATGAAGACAATAGAGGTGTGAAGATTGGTGGAAGACTCAACAACCTTCGCTAGGCTGATACCACATTACTGGCTGAAAGTGAAGATGATCTGAAACATTTGCTTCTCACAATCAAAGAACAGTCTCAAAATGGGCCTGCACCTTAATGTAAAGACAAAGATCATGACAACTGGCATAATCAACAGGTTAATCGTCGAAGGAGAAAAAATTGAAATCGTGAACAACTTTAACCTACTTGGATCAACTATCAATAAAGAAGCAACAAGCAGTCAAGAAATCAGACGCATTGCTCTTGGCAGAATGGCTAAGACCGACCTAGATAAGATTCGGAAGAGCAGAGATGTCTCTCTCCATACAAAGATTCGACTTGTTCAAGCCATGGTATTTTCAACATCATATGGATGTGAAAGCTGGACAGCGAAAAAGATACAGGAAGAAAATTGATGCCTTTGAATTATGGTGCTGGCGGCAATTACTGTGTATAGCATGGACTGCCCAAAGAACAAACCAGTCGGTATTAGAGGAGATCAAACCTAAGCTTTCTTTAGAAGCTCAGATGACAAGACTTCGACTTTCATACTTTGGACACATCATGCGAAGAGAGAGATCATTAGAGAAAGACATCATGCTTGGCAAGATAGAAGGTCAACGCAAAAGAGGAAAGCCAGCAATGAGATGGATCAATACAATAACAGCAGCTACGGGTACCAGTCTGTCAACAATGAGTCGCCTGACTGAAGACTGAACACAATTTAGAATAGCTAGCCAGAGGGTCACCATGAGTCGACTCCAACTCGACAGCACTTAACAACAACAGTCAACTGGACTAGCCAATATCAGAGATAGGATCCTAGGCTCGATGGACCTTGATATGACTCAGCATAGCTTTTCATATGTTCCTATGCAGTCACGTTTAAGACTTAACAGAAAAAACGAAGGTAACATAGAAGGGTGCAAATACTTTTCCAAGGCACTGTTAAGTATATAAAACACACACACTTTTTATACAAAGCTCAACTTAGAGATCCAGGAGAGAGAAAGATCACCTCTCTCTCCACAAAGGCCAGGAGCTTAACCACCAATTCCATCTTCTGGACTCTCTCCTGCTTTTCTTCTTTACTAGACTTCCTTGACTTTCCTACATTACCCTCGCTTTTCAGTGCTACACCCTTACCTTCCACTAGTATCTCACTTGTTATTTTCTCACTAAAGGGATTATGCCAGCATCCTTCTGCTGGTGCTCCTCATCTGTTCTGGCAACTTTTTTCAGGTGCTCCTTTCCCTGTGAAGGGATTGGGGAGGGGTGAGCGTTGCTAACATTACACATTGGTAAACCCTACTGAACAGACTTAAGGCTTATGCATATACCACTTTGGGCATCCTTTATAGATGATCAGAAGATTAGTATATAAAGCATAGCAAAATTTGGTACTGTAGCTGAATTTAAAAGAGGTATGGACGAGTTCCTGGGAGGAAGTGTTCATAAACCAATATTAAAGAGGACAAAGGAAATCCACAGCTTACTCTGGGACAAGCAGAATAGAATCTTTATACCTTTTGGGAACCTGACAGATACTTGCAACCTGGATTGGCCACTGTTGAAAACAGGATACTGCGCTTGATGGACCCGTGGTCGGCCCCATAAGGCATCTCTTATGTTATGTTAAATAGATACTGTAAATGCCTACCACATTATGGTGAGAGCTATGTTCTGACCCTGGCCAAAAATAAAATGAGGGGGTTAGGTGAGGTTATAAAGTGGAAGGAAATCCCCAAAACACCCACTGTGCACTGTAACCATTAGAGGCCTGTTTTGATTAACCAGAAAAATTGCCAGTCCAAAAAAAAGTTAACTATTGAATCACTTGTTAATTATGTTTTTTTCAAAATGGCTGGCTTCATACATTCTGAAAAGAGCTTTTATATTTAAAACATACCCAGAACACAATAAAAATTTATAAAAATAAAACTCACATGTATAATCACTGTTCAATAAGTTAAATAGATTTGGTTTTATGAAATGTCTCCACTATACCATGACAAGCACTCCACACAAATCAATCTTGAGTCTAGTTCCTATGCTCTCTTTATATGCCTAAAATTTCAAATAATTTTTCTGCACTTAAACAAATGTTTAAATATTCAAACAGTTTTAATTACATTGCAAAACCAGTGGGAAAAAGAGGGGGTTTCCTCCATGGAGCTATCATTTTCTGTTCTTTATTCATGAGTTTCCTCTCGCCTTAAGAGATTTATGGAACTACTCAATTCCCACTGAAACTTAATGTGACCAAACTTAACACAAATATGAAACAAGCTACACCATTAAATCAATTGCCATTGCTTTTATTTTTTACTCCAATTCTATTAGTGTCTTTGGCCATTTAACTGTTTGTAACTTGACTGAAAAACCATGTATAAAGGCTTTGCATGCTATGCTTAATGATGACCCAATTTAAGTTTTACAACTAATTAAAATGCAAACTGCATACCAAAAAGAAGAACAATCTACAATGACTTCAAGATGATGAATATGTTTGATAATACAGATAATTCATTAAACAGCGAGTTTCCAGATATCAGTATAAACATTAGCAAAAATATATAACTTGCGAAAGTCAGAATTCATATTTAAGAAATGGGAACCCATTCACACTCAGCAGTGCATGTGTGCCCTGCAAATGTTGAACCATGACTACCGCTATTTTCAGGCAAAAACTACTTGAATTACTGTTTCATTCCTTCTGTGTGTTCATATGCTACCTATTCATGAAAATAAAATATAGGCATTGTGTGATAGTTCTAAGTTCCATACAAATAAGTAGTGTGCTTACTGTAACACAACTAGCTAAAAATGTGTGGCTCGTTCAATAGCCTAGAATAGCTTTCAACGTGCATAAGTATGCTCTTTTTTTTTGCTTTAGATACAAATGACAGAGCTCCAGAAGAGTTATGGAATGACATCAAGAAGGTTGTGTTGGAAGAAAGCGAGAAGTCTCTACAAAAGGTGAAAAAGCAAAAACGGCCAAAATGGATGATGGAAGAAACTCTGAAAATTGCCCAGAAACGCAGAGAAGCTAAAGCCAGAGGAGAAAGAAAGACAACAACAGAACTCAGAGATTTCCAACGTGCAGCAAGACAGGACAAGGAAAACTACTACAATGATGCATGCAAGGAAATAGAAGCAGAAACTATTAGAGGAAGAACAAGATCAGCTTTCCTAAAGCTACAAGAGTTAAAGAAAAAGTTCCAGCCTCGAATTGGAATGTTACAAGATGCTGAAGGTTCTATGTTGAATGATGCTGAGAAGATCAAGAAAAGGTGGAAGGAATATACAGAGTTTTTATATGATAAAGATCAAGTGGACCAACAGCCGTTTCAACCTGTACCTTATGATCGGGAACCATTGGTGATGAAAGAAGAAGTTAAAGCAGCATTGAAAGCCTTATCAAAGAACAAAGCACCAGGCATTGATAGCATTCCCATAGAAGTATTACAGCAATCTGATGCAGCTGTTACCGTACTTACAAGGCTCTGCCAAGAAATATGGAAGACAACATCATGGCCAACTGACTGGAAAAGATCTGTGTTTATACCAATACTAAAGAAAGGTGATCCAACTGACTGTGGAAATTATCGCACAATCACTCTGATCCCACATGCCAGCAAGATTCTACTGAAGATTATTCAAAAGAGACTACAACCATACCTGGAAAAAGAACTACCTGAAGTGCAAGCAGGGTTCAGGAAAGGGCGAGGAACGAGAGACATCATTGCGGAAGTGAGATGGATCCTTGAAAAGACTAAAGAATACCAAAAGGATATCTATTTGTGCTTTATCGACTATAGCAAGGCTTTTGACTGTGTAAACCATGAGAAACTCTGGGCCACATTAAGCAGCATGGGTATACCAGAAGACCTGATCATACTCTTGCACAATCTGTACATTGATCAAAAAGCAGCAGTTCGAACGGAACAAGAAGAAACAGAATGGTTTAAAATAAGCAAAGGTGTAAGACAAGGCTGCATACTTTCCCCCTACCTGTTTAATTTATATGCAGAACAAATCATCAGAGAAGCAGGATTGTATGAAGACAACAGAGGTGTGAAGATTGGTGGAAGACTCAGCAACCTTCGCTATGCTGATGATACCACATTACTGGCTGAAAGTGAAGATGATCTTGAAACATTTGCTTCTCACAATCAAAGAACAGTCTCAAAATGGGCCTGCACCTTAATGTAAAGATGACAAAGATCATGACAACTGGCATAATCAACAGGTTCATCGTTAAAAGAGAAGAAATTGAAATCGTGAACAACTTTAACCTACTTGGATCAACTATCAATAAAGAAGCAACAAGCAGTCAAGAAATCAGACGACGCATTGCTCTTGGCAGAATGGTTATGAAAGATCTAGATAAGATCCTTAAGAGCAGAGATGTCTTTCTCCATACAAAGATTCGACTTGTTCAAGCCATGGTATTTTCAATAACATCATATGGATGTAAAAAGCTGGACAGTGAAAAAGGTAGACAGGAAGAAAATTGATGCCTTTGAATTATGGTGCTGGCGGCGAATACTGTGTATACCATGGACTGCCCGAAGAACAAACCAGTCGGTACTAGGAGATCAAACCTAAGCTTTCTTTAGAAGCTCAGATGACAAGACTTCGACTTTCATACTTTGGACACATCATGCGAAGAGAGATCATTAGAGAAAGATATCATGCTTGGCAAGATAGAAGGTCAGCGCAAAAGAGGAAGGCCAGCAATGAGATGGAGCAATACAACAGCAGCAGCTATGGGTACCAGTCTGTCAACAATGAGCCACCTGACTCACGACCGAACACAATTTAGGATAGCTATCCAGAGGGTCGCCATGAGTCGACGCCGTCTCGACAGCACTTAACAAGTATGCTCTTAAAATTACACCAAGGTATAGAAGCACAAAAACATGCACTACCTGTGCAAAAGTACATACTTTTGCGCAATATACAAATAGGGTGATTTTGGGGGCAAAGAGTAAGCAGAGATGAAGTGGGATAGGCACTTAATCATGTATTTTATAAAATGCACACATGCTCAATTTTACTGGCACATACATGCACAAATTTACACTTGCACCTGTAAATTTATGCACTATTGTGGATGAAGCTAGGAGTCTATTTTATAAGAGGCAGCATATGCATGTATCTTTATAAAAACCCAATATACTACTATACTACATTGTCAGAGCCGTATATTTCAAGATTCAGACACTCAAACACCTCAGATCCTTATTTGACCCAAGTGACTTCCGGACTGTATACCAAGCTCTTATCCTACCCCACTTTGATTTTGCCAATGCCATTCTCCAAGGCCTCCCATAGTCTACTTTGAATCCCCTACAACTAGCCATGAACGCCGCTGCTAGAGTTCTATCTGGAACATAAAGATTTGACCACATCACGCCCATCTTGATTCAGCTCCACTGGCTCCCAACACATGCAAGAATTCTATTCAAAAAACTCTTATGCTTACTTTTAAAGCCATCAACGGCATAACCGCTTCATCACTAGTTAATCTAGTTCAGCCCACCCCACCTAACAGATCCAGAAGATCCACAGCAGCAAACACTCTAACTATCCCAAGTGCATCAACAAAATGCACACTAACAACGTCAAACAGGGCTTTCAGTTTTTATGCTCCCAAGCATTGGAACACACTACCACCAGAAATCCGAGCCATTACCGATCTCACACAATTCAGGAAGGCACTAAAACATTACTTATTTATTCAACATTACCAGATCAACCATACTCCACCATAGCCACACCTTTTTCTCTAGAAACCACTGTATATTAGTCCCATTCTTAACATCCGTCCATAGGTGCATAACCCATTATGCAAAGCTTACTGTTACATATGTAAATAGTTGATGTGCATGTTTCCCTAAGTTATCCAAGTTGTATTTCCCTGTTCTCTGTAAAACTGATTTTTGTTCATTATGGTTCGTTGTTCCTTGTGAACCGCGCTGATACTAAATAGTGCGGTATATAAGAAATTAAAATAAGTAAATATAGTGCTCATAATGTAACAGCACCAAATTAAATTCAACAGTAACAGAATACTAGGCCCACACAAAAATAGCTACATATATTGTAGGTGACCTTTAAAAAATGTTCAGAACATTTTCAAACATCTTTTGAACAGAAGCATCAAATGAAAGTGTAGATGCTGTTTTAACTTATTCAGCTCTCATTCTGCAGCTGTTCATTTAGTGCCCTAAATTTTTAAAAAATTATCTTTATCTATATATATCAGAGAAAAGTACAAGTCATGGAGATTTTGCACAATATTGCCACAAAACCTTTCATAATAGAGTATTGGAGAATAAAAATTTCTACATGCATATTTACCATTATAATTTCTTCTTATTTTAACATTAAAATATACTTATCTTTAGAATATAACCAATGTCTGTCACTGATGTTTTATCCACAGCCTGCTCTGGGGAACAATTAATGGAAACCATGAAAGTCCACATTAGTGGGAGACAGTGGTCTCTGACCAGATTTTTACTTTTTTGTTTAAAATCAAACACACCCTAGGGCACATAACCGGCAGTGGATATGCAAGCCACAAATTATGGCCCATGCTTTTACTTGATGCCTCTTATTTGAAAAAAAAATACATTTGTTGAACTTTTAAAGGTCACCTATAGCATACATAGTTATTTTTGAATGAGTGTAGTGTTCTATTTTTTTTTTTTAATTTGGTGCCTTCTATAAAATAAGCAATATCTTTTTCTTGGTGTCTTGTTATAAACTTAGCCCTTCCCCACATCATTAACGCAAAAAATTTCTTTCTGGTTATACTCTGAAAAGGTTAAGTTTATGCATTATCATCAATTCAGTAACTTTCAAAATGTACAGGATAAAACTGACACATGTAGGATAGATATGCATTATCAACATATTAATTTAAACATGACTAGATTTTTTATTTATTTTTTTTTTTATTGAAAGGCTTCCAAAGAATACATAACATCATAAACCACAAAGACCTTCAAAGAAGAAGCAACAATAATAACATAACACCAGATCACAATGGCATTCAACAGTATGCCTTCACTTTTACAGTTTTAAAGTAAAGAAACCGAGAGCAGTAACCTCCCAACCTCCCGTCCTCCCCCCCTCCCCGACACCTCCCTAGCCCAGGACCCCCCTCCCATCCAACCTCCCAATCCCCCCCTCTATGGCTTGCTAACATTCAAGTACGGGGAAGGTGATGAGCAGCAGATATACTCAAGGGGCAAGCTCCCTTTAAAGTTTTGCAAGTTCCCCCCTTCTTATCCAACACAGTCACGCACCGTAACGAGAGACAAAAGGCGCCCACACCAACTCAAAGCGCGCCAGGCGCATCATACTGACCGCTACCCCTCGTTCCATGGTATACATATCCCACATCCGTTCCAGCCAAGTCTGAAAGGAGGGGGCCAAGGCACGCTTCCAAGCTGCTGCAAGGGATAACCTAGCTGCATTCAGGCCATGGCGAAGTAGTGCAAGTTGTGGAGCCCGTGCTCCCGGCACCGCGGCCCCAAATAGGAAAATCCCCGGATCCCAAGGGACACTCACTCCCAGAAGCAACTGCATCCGAAATTGTATACCCCTCCAATACGCGCGAATGCGGGGGCAGTCCCACCAAATATGCCCTAGGGTACCCCGATGCCCACAGTTACGCCAGCAGAGGTCCACCGCCCCAGGATAGATGCGCGCGATCCGCGCCGGAGTCATGTACCATCGGTACAATATTTTATAATTGGTTTCACGGGCATTAATCGCTACCGCACTTTTCCACAGGTGAGCTTCCGCCCTTTCCCATTGCTGCTCAGTATAGGAAAGGTTCAAGTCGGAGTTCCAAAGTTCCCTGTGTCTGGTAGAACACGATTGGGAGCCCTGCAGGTGAGCATACAGGGTCGCCACGAGTCCCTTAGTGGTAGTGCACCCTCACAGTAACGTTCCAAATCTGTCAGGGCCCGCGCAACTTGTGGCCGAACAGGCTTGGATCGAACCCAGTGTATCACTTGCATATATTGATAATGTTGTCTGGCCGGAATGTCAAATTCAGCTTGTAACACACGAAAGGGCTGTAATTGACCATCATCAAAAAGCTGTCCGACCCTACTAAGGCCGTGATGTCCCCATTGCCGGAAAACTGCATCACTCAACCACGGTGGGAAAGAGGCATTATCTACTATAGGAGCTAAAGGAGTTAAGTCCATGTCGCGAGATCGAAAGTGCCAATCCCAACAGCGGAGGGTGTGAAGAATATAGGGATTACTAGTGCGCTTACCACGGCGTAGTTTCGGGCCTAACCACAGCCAATCTCCCAGGCCAGCTCCCCCCGCCAAATTCATTTCCAGTTGCACCCATCACTTAGTGCTATCAGCAATCATCCACTCCACCCCCGCCCGGCATTGCGCCGCCACATAGTACCAATATAAATTGGGCATGCCCATACCTCCAGAGCGCGTACGGGCATAAAGAACCTGTCGCGCCAAGCGTGGACGACGATAATGCCAAATGAATTTCATGAGCAACTGCTGCCAGGTCGCCAAAGTGGCCCGCGCGATGGGAAGCGGCAGAACCTGAAAAAAGTAAAGGAAGCGGGGGACAACCACCATCTTGACTATGGCTATACGCCCGAACCAGGAAAGGAGCAAGCCCTGCCATACTTCTAGGTCCCGCCGAACCTGACGAAGCAAGGGGTCGTAGTTGGCCCTAAAAAGGTCTGCTTGTTCCATGGTCAGCTGCACCCCTAGATAACGTAAAGCCCCGGACACCCAGCGAAGAGGGTAAGCCGCCTGGAGCTCTGCACAGACCGCCCCAGGGACCCCAACATTCAGAATCTCTTATTTAGTGTAATTGATTTTGAAACCGGATACTCGCGCATAGTTATTGAACAGCTGCATCGCAACTGGAAGGGAGGTGGACGGATCCACCAGAGACAGTATGATGTCATCCGCAAAAAGCGCAATCCTATAATCCTCAGGGCCAATGTGAAGCCCCTTCAAGCCTAGATGTTCTCGGAAGCTCTGGGCCAAGGGTTCCATCGCGAGAGCAAAAAGTAGGGGCGAAAGAGGGCAACCCTGTCGCGTGCCCCGCTCCAGCAGGAAGCGTCTCGAGTGTCCCCCATTGATCCGGACGCACGCCTGGGGCATCTGATAAAGACTACGAACCCAACAGATATAGTTAAGGCCGAAGCCCATTTTCTCCAGAACACACCATAAGTATTCCCAGTCAACCCGATCAAAGGCTTTTTCTGCGTCAATCCCCACCAGCAGGGCTGGTTGTGGGTCCCGTTGGGCTACGTGAATGACCTGCAACATACGCCTAATGTTGTCTGCCGCCTGACGCCCTGGCACGAATCCCACCTGATCCGGATGAACCAAGCCCGGAAGGACCCGATTTAGGCGCGCCGCCAATACAGAAGCAAATATTTTAACGTCAACATTTAACAGGGAGATGGGGCGGTATGACGCCGCATCGTGCAATGGTTTACCAGGCTTGGGTATCATCACGATCAATGCCTCACGCTGAGATGGTGGTAAAGAGGCCCCTCCCAAAATCTCGTTGAACAAGATAGTCAAGGTAGGTGCCAATTGTACCCGAAACTTCTTGTAATATTCTGCTGGAAAGCCATCACTACCTGGTGCACTCCCAGTTTTTAGTCTCCGGATTACGGTTTCCACTTCATCTACCGTTAATTCAGAATCTAGCTGAGCCCGGTCAGGGTCGGAAAGATGCGGCAGACCAATCCCCTGCAGATAGTCCTGTACACGATCCCGCTCAAAAGACTCCGCCTTATAAAGCTGTTCCAGAAAGTCAGCAAAAAGGTCGCGTATCTCCCGGGAGATAACCCTCTTCCGTCCCCCAGCGTCGCGCAGTTCGCGTACCACTCGCGCAGATTGTTGTTGGCGAAGACGCAAGGCTAGGAAGCGGCCCGTTTTATTCCCATGTTCATAAAACGTTTGTCGTAACTTCCGGCGCTTATTATCTAATTCTTTCTGCAAGCACGCATCCAAGGTGGCTCGAGCGGTCCGCCACTGACGCAGGACCTGTCGCGAACCAGTTCGGGCGTGCTCCGAGCCTAAGCGGGTAGCCTCCGCCACCAACTGGTCACGTTCACGCGTCCACCTTTTGCGCGTGCCGGCCGCCTCCGCCATGAGCTGACCACGAGCCGTAGCCTTATAAGCATCCCACACCGTGGGGAGAGGAACATCCCGAGAATTGTTAAGCTCAAAGAATTCCGTAATAAAACGGACATGATCCTGCACCGCGCCTTGCCGCCTTAGGAACCTCACATCTAGACGCCAAAGCCTCTGGTGCTCACTGTACAGTCCAGGCGGAAGAGCAAGCCAGCACGGGGCATGATCCGACCAGGTCAGAGCTCCGTGTCCAGCCTTCACTCTCCCGTCCATCAGGCGCTGATCCAATAGGAAATAATCAATGCGAGTATGAACCTGATGGACCGGAGAGTAGTATGTATAGCTTCTTTCCCCCCCATGGGTATCCCTCCAGACGTCTCTCAGTCCTAAATCAAGCATGCGGCTTTGCAGGGTTCTGGCTGGTCCCCCCACTCGCCCCCCAGCACGACTTGTGGAATCCAGGTGGGGCACCAGGTGCGTGTTACAGTCCCCCCCCAGTACAATAGGACCCCTTGCAAAATCCGCCAATGAGGCTTTCAATCGTGCAAAGAAGGCCCCTTGACCAGTATTGGGAGCGTAAACATTAGCCAAGGTGAGCAGGTGCCCTTCTAGACGGACATTCAAGAAGAGCCACCTCCCCAAAGTATCTTGTTTTGTCTCCTCTATCTGTAGAGAGAGGCTCTGGTGAAACAGTAAGGCCACTCCCCATTTCTTCCGTCCATGTGCATCCGAGGCCACCCGCACCTCAGTATATGGGGACCTCCTTAGCCAGCCCTGCTTACAGTTCTGGAGATGGGTCTCCTGTAGGTAAACAATGTCCCCTCGCAAAGTACGCAGTTCGGAGAACAGCAAGGATCTCTTCCTTGGGGAGTTAAGGCCCTTAACATTCAAAGAGACAAAGCGTACAATTAGCAATTACAATCCATTCCCTCGCTGCCGCCCGCTATCCAAAAGGGCCCATTGGCAGCTCCCCCATCAAACCCGGGGAATTAGTTGGCCGAACCCATCCATTCCACTTTCCAAGAATAAGGGCCATAGTCCCTCCTCCCAAGCCCAAGCACGCCCCCCAATTCCATATTAATAAAAGCTCCCCCCCCACACCCATCTCCCCCCCCTTCCCGTCAATACCACCTGCCTGTTTAAATTATCACAGGACACGGTAAATTGACCACAAACCCCGAATCCCCCAGAACCCCTTAAGGCAAAGATTCAGCCTAAACAGTGAAGAACAGAGATAAACATACCCCCCACTACTCCTCCACCTCCCCCGGATCTTCAAGCTCACCATGCCCCTCTGTCAGAGCAATAACATCAACAGAACATTTGCAGATCATCCGCTGCCCCCCACACACCAAAAAGAAAAAGGAGTGGGGACCCCAATCTAATTCCCTCCTCCAGGCATCCAAAAAATCAGGGGGCCCACAGAATAGGACTCCCTAAAAGAGAAAAAATAAAGAGGAGCTCCTCACGTTCAAAGAGAGATCAAGTGGGCTTGCCCACCCGAGTCCACCTGGAGTGTTGGGATTTAGGGGGCAGCGGACGAGGCTGAGCATTGTCATCTACTAGGCCCGCCTGGCGCAGGGCTCGCCAAGCTTCAGTGTAATCTTTCGCAGAGATCTTTTTGTTGCCCAAGAGAAAGTTCATCCTAAATGGGAAGGACCAGGAATAGCGAATCCCCTTGCTGTTCAGGACCTCGGAGACCGGCTTCATCTCTCTCCGTCGCGCCAGGGTGAACGTCGAGAGGTCTTGGTAGATAGTCACTGTCGCATCTCTAAATCGGACCGTCTTTTTCTCCTGGCCTCGCCGGATCAGGAGCGCAGCATCAGTGTAGCGCAGAAATCTCGCAATGACATCGCGAGGTTGGTTGTTAGGGGGCTTCCCCAGAGCGCGGTGAACTCGTTCAATTTCCATACCAGAGGCGTGTGCAGCCAAGTCCTCCGCCGAAAGCAATTCCGCTATTAGCAATTTAAGTACAGTTGGTAGATCTTCTCCCCCCCCCTTAGCGCCTCTGGAATGCCACGGAAACGCACATTATTGCGGCGGGAGCGGTTTTCAATGTCATCAATTTTATAAGTCAGTTCCGTGGCTTGCGCATGCTGCCGGTCTAGAGCACACTGTAAATCCATCAACATCCCATCTTGTTCTACCATCTTGGTCTCCACGTCTTCCACTCGAGCTCCCAGCTCCTTGACGTCAGTCCTGAGCTCGGCGACATCTTTCATCAGGTCTTCTCGTAGCGCGCAAAACTCATTAGCTAGTTCCGCAAAGCCCCTACCGAGTTCCTGTTTGAGTTGAGCCGAGGAGAGTTGTTTATGCGGATCCAAGTCCTCCTCACTGAGTCTCATCATCAGAACCTGATGGGGGGGGGTTGTTCGTGGGGGCTACTGGGGGCTCCGGACTTGCTCTGCAGGCGTTGAGAGGAGCGCATCCCCTCTCGAATTTCAGAGCTTTTAGCTTTAGCAGCCATCTCACAAAGTCTCCAATAATTCACAGTGTTAGGAGAAAGTTGAGTCCAATGCCAACAAAAAAGAAAAAATGGAAGCCCCAAGGAGACAGCAGCATCTAGGCTCTCACAAATCTTCAGCACAGTTGCCTCCACACAGTGTCAGGAAACGGGTGTAGGCAATGCCAGCAAAGTATAGGGCATTGGATAATTAGCGAGACTGCAGAGAGAAAAAAGGAGAAAGCTGTCCCAGCCCTCCCAGGGCAACAAGCGTTTTATGGGGCCCCCAAGTTCCACTCAGTGGGGGCCTAAGCTTCGTCGGGGCTCCAAGCTGTTAGTAAATAGCCTCTGTCCCCCACTCCAGACGTAGGCCAGAATGTAAGGGGTAAGAAAGTGGACGCCCGGACTTACCCCCCTCGGGGTGATCCACAGAGGCCTAGGATGACAGCACACTCCAGCAGCTGCCACGCGGTCTCCACGTTGGGTCGGCTGGTCTCAAACCCGGTTGCAGCATCACACGGAGAGGCCTCAATGTTTGGGGCAGTTGTCTCCCTCGGCCAACGGGCTGCCGCACGCTTCACAGTGCAGCGCCCAGGAAGCTGCCTCTCAATCGTGCAGGGCTCCACTCCGAAGTTAGCTAAACCCGCGTAGGTCTCTTCAGCTGACCGCGGAAGCAGGCAGGGCCGGGAGCATCAACGTTTGGAGGCACGCAGCAGGCCTCGCTCCAGGGGCGACCCCCAAGATGATCCAATCTTCGGAGAGTTCGCTAAGCCGCCGAACCCAGCTCCGAGGGGAATCCCTTAATCTTGCCGACCCAGGGTAGGTAGAGGGGGGCTGTTTGCTAACGTTAGCGCATGTTTGCTATGGTTTTTGGGGCTGTGGGGACGGAGCTCTAGCGAAGTGCGGCCATCACGCTGCGGGCTCACGAGCGCCCCCATGACTAGATGATTTTTCATATAAAACTACACAACGGAAGGCAGACTGTTGAATCCTAGTTATTTGTCAGTGTAAGGAAAGCACAGTTACTTACCTGTAACAGGTGATCTCTGGGAACAGCAGGAATAAGTCTTCACATATGGGTACGTCGGTACCGACGGAGTCTGTGCGGGAACGCTCCCCAGCGTCCAATCAGAAAGCCTTTGGGAGCATCCCACAGCGCCTGCGTGCTGCCTTTCCGCCTTCCCAACTGTCTCTCCTCAGTTAAGTTTGAAAGCTGAGACAAAGAGAGAGAGAGCAAGAAAGGGAAAGATAGAGATAGAGGAAAAGCAACTCCTAGGGGAGGAGGGTTGGTTGTGAAGACTTATTCCTGCTGTTCCCAGAGACCACCTGTTACAGGTAAGTAACTGTGCTATCTCCAGGAACAAGCAGGAATGAGTCTTCACATATGGGGACTCCCAAGCTCAGATGCCCAGAGGGAATCTTAGCATGTTGCAAGTCTAGAACGAGCCATGCTATTGCTTAAGACCTCAGGCATCCTGGGGATGGAGGGTAGGAGTTGAATACAGAAGAGGAGCTGTGAAACAGCTGGCTAGAACAGGGTTTCTAAGGGGAAGACCCTGTATAGAGGGTATTTTGTAGTAAAATATTGTAATCTGGGCCTCCCTTGTTGACCTTGCACAAGTCCACTGAGGTACATATGGATCTGTTGGAAGAGCCAGTGAATGTGCTCAAGGGGTACCTCACTGAGAAGTAGAGGTAGAGAAAAACAAGTGGAGGCCAGAACCCTTCAGGGTGAGAAATAGCCCCAGGGGAAAACTGGGGTAGTATATGAGGTAGATCTTTAGCGGAAGACGCAGAAGGTACTACTAGAGAAAGCTTAAGCTGTCTTGGTCCAAAAACAGTACAAACCTAGGACCAAAAGAAAAAGAGAGTCTGACCCAACTGGACTGGCAATGGAATCAGTCCATGTAGAGGAGAAAGGGTATGGAAACCCTTGTATCTGATAAGAAAGGACAGACTCAGGAGCGCTAAGCGTTAGGTTAACTGAAGCTCCGCAATGTCTTTCCTAAATGGGGTCAATTAGGAAAGAAGAAAGGTACATGGAGAGCTTCAGGAGTACCCAACCTATATGGTAAGGAAAAATTGTGTTAATTACCACAGGAAGTGGTTATAAGTGTCGCCCCCTAAGTTTGCTGGCATAGCATTGATAAGGGTAGTGCCCATCTGTCAGGATCATATAGGAATATAAGGATATCTGAACCTAACAGAATAGATAGATGAGTATATGGATACATATCTAAAAATATATCTCAGTAGATCTATAAATATATCTATGTATAGATATATATATATATATGAATATATATACACATAGGGTATATATGCATATATCTATAGGAGATATGTAGGACAGAAGACACACAGATATAGATGAATATATATATATGAATATGTAGACATATAGACACATATCTCCAAGTATGTGGAAGGAGAGAGGTCTATAGAAGCTGATCCTCCCTAGGGATATAGGGAGAGAGGAAGAGTCATCTAACAGCAAGAAGATTAATACCTGCTTGAATAGATATACCGAGAACTCTTTTCCTGGATTCTGGATTCTTCTCAGAATTTGAGCTTTTGAATAACCAGGATGGCCTAAGTGAAAAAGGCAGAGGATAACTTCAGACTGTAGGCAGGAAGTCCAGATTTCTCCAGAATTGCCATATGGAGAATGGATAGAGGATGCCACTGGAGGAAGATACCCGAGTGACTTGCCTATGAGAGCAAGAGGGGTATTGGGCGTCCTCTAGCTGCCATTGAAGAAATTATCTCTGACGAGAAGACCAAAGGAGATATGGGCCAAGCCAGGTAATTGCCCCTTCTTTAGGTTTTCACGTAATGAAAGGCCTGAGACTGATGTCTCAAAAGAGATTTAAGATGATATGGTAAGGGTAGGAAATACCTACCAATCATGGAAACATGACTGGGAGAACCCCTTTTAACCATCTGGGGTTATCTGCTAGGCAAGATACTAATGCTCTCTAGCAGGGGCCCATAGTGCAAAGCTACTCTGTAGAGTTGCAGAGAGCATGCTGCAGGTTGGTTAGAAGAAAAACTGGCTGTGGAAAACCAGCAGGTAACCAAGTATTCTGCCAAGGACAAGGGGGCGAAGAATAGAAGTTAACCAACCAGGCTGTGATAAGAGGGTTTCCCAAACAAGGTTGATAACCTGTTTGGGACTTAGCACTGAGGCTAGAAGGATTGCTAGTGGAGAGAAACCCTGGTTGTGTGGTGGACAGAACCAGTGGCTTAACCACTAGGAATTGCTGTATCTGCAGCAACGTACCAGGGCAGTGGAGAAAATTTCTTTTCCCTCTCCCTCTTTTAGATTGGGAAAAAGAAACAGACCTGGTAGGATTTCCTACTGTCTGATGGGCTGCCCTAAGGTAACAAGGGGGGAGACAACTCCAGAAGGGAGAATCCCCTGGTAGAACAGGTAGAGGACCATAGGGGCTTACCAGTGTAAAAGGGTCCCTCTTACAAACCAAATGTTATAGTAAGAGGGAGGTAAGACAGAGTTGAAAGAGACTGACTATGGAGGAAGTCTGACAGGTGAGATGATACATGCCAGTACAGGGAAAACTGTCTATTAATAGTTGTTAGTTCTCTTTCCTCCAAGAGGAAGAGGAAAACCCTGTTAAGTATGGGCATGATCATCATAAAGACTCTTAGAGTTAAAGAAAAGATGTCTCATGAAGAGATATCTAGGAAGGTTAGAATAAATTTAGTGCAGATACTGCAAATGAAAGAAGCAGACTGCTACTTTAACCACCAACCAAGAGGGGCAATGATGATCTATTTGAAACCCTGCGACTGCTGGGTTTGTTGACCCTGCTGAGGTTGTGGATTCTTCAGACCAGGGTGATATTTCCCCTGTTTGGGAACATCTGTATGATGGGCAGAAGATGGATAAAATCTTCTTCCCCTAGGGGAAGAAATTTTGGCAGGACATTTCCTACCAACTGGCAAAGGCGGCGGCGTAGAACAGCCTCTGGAAACAGGACAGTCAGTTAACTGAGCAACCTGGAGTAAAGACTCCTTGTTAAAGAGATTTTCTCCAGTGCAAGGAGTATTTCCCAGTCTAACTTGTGCCCATTTGTCCAAGTCTGAAGCTTGGAGCCAGGATTTACGTCGTGCTCCTATAGCTATAGCAGAAGTCCTGCTAACAGACTCAAAGGAGTCTAGGGAAGTACGAGTAAGAAATCTAGAGATTTTTTGAGCACGACTAACCAGTGAGGAATAGTCTGCACTCTTGGGCTCTTGAAGAAAAGGAGTCAAAAGATGTAATTTCTTTGTGACCTCCTCAAGAGATAAACCCATATAAAAAATATATGACAGAATTCTTGCTGAAAGCATGGACGCCTGGAAAGTTTGGCGTCCAAAGGCATCCAAAGTCTTAGACTCACGACCAACAATGGAATGATGAGGAAGTTGAGTCTTGACATCCTGGAGAGGGGGGCACCTGATATAGAAGATCAGTTGCTCTGGAAAGTGGGGGTACCTTTAAAGGAGCTTCCCACATTCGTAGAAGGAGATCCTGCAAGGAATGATGCAAAGGAAGCATGTTTTTTTCCTTTGCTCTCTCAGGAATATAGAGGGATCCCATATTGCCCTGTGTAGGATTTTGTCCAGGAATAGAAATGGCAAGGGATTTTGCCATATCTAGGAGGAAAACCTGCAAAGAAGGATCCCCAGAGGGAACTTCCTTTGGACAGGCTAGATCTGATGAAGAACTAGCGTTGGCACCGAGGGATCTATCCAAGTTTATAGGAATAGAAGATCCTGGATGGTGCAGTATGGAATCCTTATAGGATGGTCGCTGGTACTGCGGGAGGTCTGGACCAGCGTCAGTCGGTAGCATATCGTCCATGCTAGGGATCGATTCCAAACTCGGTATCGAGGGAAGCGCGCCTGAGGAGAGAAACATGGAAGGCACCGACAGCAATGGTAATGTGGATAACTGTACTGACTTCGGTACCGTATCCGATACCAGTGGATGAAATCCAGCCGGTGGCAACTCTAATGGTATCGAAGAAACAGAGTTGCGGTTCCGAATTATCGGAACCGAGCCTTCAGTACCGTCTGGTGTCGGTACCAAGGCAAGTGGGTACACAGTCCTCCAGACTAGAGATCGATTCCAGACTCGGCATCGAAGGAAGCGAGTCTATTGATGCACGTCTGGAGGGTACCAACGTCGGTACTAGTACCGGTCTGGAGCGTATCCAATGGCCCCATAGGTACCGAGGATGCCAGACGACGATCCTTGGTGAGGAATGTCTCATCCAACACCATTGCCGATGCCGGGGTATCGGTACCGCTCGAAGCGGATGCCACCACCGGGCATGGCTCAAGTATGTTCTGTGAGGGGTGAACCTCAGGAACAACCTGAAAACCCACACAGGCTTTGGAGGCCGAAGACTCCCACCGGGGTTTTGAAGCCAGTGGTTTCTCGAGGGCAAGGCCGGAGGCATCTCTATGCTGTGCATGAGAATTGCCGCTCGAGGACTGGCTAGTCTTAACAGACTGTTTTTGGGTTACCTGATCCTGTGTAGAAGATATGGTCGGTGCCCTGAAGTCGGATGGGGACCGCGTGTCGAGGGGAACTCGATGTTGAAAACTTCTTCCCACAATACTATTGCCAGAGGGCTCCGGAGGAAAATGGTCAGGACCCAAGCAGGTTGGACACCAATTGTGAGTGTCTAAAAATAAGTTTGTACCACCAGTTAGTACATTTCTTGGGAATAGTGGCTGGCGGTTCCATGAAGGAAAAAGGAGAGGCCTAACAGGCCTGAGAAACCGTGAGACACTAAGGAGGAAAAATATTCCTTAAAAAGGAAAACTTTTACAAGAAAAGAAAAAAGAAACACCGGCGGTACTGGTGGGGTCGGGGAAGGCAGTCGCGACCACAAGAAAAATAAAAAATAAAAGAAGAATTTTCTGCGGTGAAAGGAGGACATCCTGCCGGCTCCGTGGAAAAACGAAACCTGAGGAGAGACAGTTGGGAAGGCAGCACGCAGGCGCTGTGGGATGCTCCCAAAGGCTTTCTGATTGGATGCTGGGGAGCGTTCCCGAGCAGGCTCCATTGGTACCGAGGTACCCATATGTGAAGACTCATTCCTGCTTGTTCCTGGAGATAATATTAATACATTTAGGTATGTTGCACCATTGAATTAAAACCTACAGTCTTACTGGTGATTTAGATGTAGTTTTTTTGGCTTTTACATGGCTGTAAATAAAGAAAAAAGTGAAATGCTAGGTCTTAAAAATACAAAAGATTATCTATATATATTGCACCTAATATAACATCTTAAGAGCACCAGCTGCAAGGGGAATGGGAATATCATTAAGATGTTTTCATGAACACATCTTTGTCTATATTTTATGATTATTCTATCCTAGGGAATTTAGGATATGGCTCATGCCTTTTCTCTGAAACAGTAAGCAATTTTCCTGTCCACAGAGGGCTTACAACCTTTGCACTTAAGTCAATGGAGGATTAAGTGACTTGCCCAAGATCACAAAGTGGCAGAGGGATTCAAATCCTGGCTTCCCTGGTTCTAGCCAGTTGCTCTAACCATTAGGCTTCTCCTCCACACCACAGAAAATGGCAACTGATAAAAATTACATGGCCTGGGAGACGCTAGCTCAGGACTGCCTGCTAACGTCGGGAGATGTTGAGTGGGAATTGTTGTCAGCTGCATACCTGGCCGGAACAGAGCTCCTCCCTCCTGCTGCGATCGAGGATGAGAGCCAACCGGTACTGCGGGACGCGGCTGCGGTGGGTGTCTGAAGGGGCATGTTTCAAGGGGCAGGTTAGGCCCCTTGTGTGCCTCTTAGGAGCACCTGGGAGCTTCTGGGAGTTTGTGTTCCTGTGTCTTTGAATGGGTAAGCGGAAAGCCAAGAACAAGGGCTCAGTTGGGGGTCAGGTGGTGAAGGGCCCTATGGATACCCACCTGATTAGTGCTGCTGCTTCACGAATACCAGCTCCTCAGGACCCAGGAGCAAGGTCAGTCCCAGAAGCTTCATTAAGTTCGGGGGATCGTACCTCTCCCCCCCCCCCCCAACCTAACTTTGGTGAAAAAATGCACTCTCCAAATGCCTCCTTCGTTGAAGATGGTAGTTTGTTTTCCATCTTCACCCCTCTCTCCGATGGAGCTTCTTTTAAGTGGACTGGTTTGACTGGAGCCGAGCTTGTATACCCTTCGGGTGTTTTTTTTACCATCTTCTGATTCGCTGCCAATTCTTTCTAGTTCTGCTATGTCTAATATTTCCTTGAAAGATGTTTTTGATGCTATACATCGGGTAGAATGTGTTCTTTCGGGTACTCACACAGTTTGTAGTTTTTCCCATGACACTGCACGTGTTCTGCGCGGTCATGGTCAGTCTCTATCAGCTGTTAGTCAGAGGGTTCGGAAGTTGGAGGGGTCTGCGGAGAGTGTACAGGTTGTGAGTTCTTCTTATTTAAAGGAGATTACTGTGCTTCAAGATAGATTGCAAAAATTAGAAAACCTGTCTAGAGCAAATAATCTTAGAGTTTTAAATTTTCCAATGGTATGCCTTCTCTCTCCATTAGAGTTATTTAAAAAATATGTTGTCCATGATACGTTATTATGCTTAACATTTGATGTGGCTAATACTACTTCCATTTACTATCTATCCCAGGGGGGTAGTGAGATAGCTAAGGAGGGAGAGGCTGATGAGCAGGTGAGCTTGGATCAATTAGATTTAACTCAAATCTTTAGAAACCTCTAGATAAGGTGACTAAGAGGGCCACCTTATTAGTTACCTTCTCTTCTGAGAGCAAAAAGGTTGCTATTATTAAATTATATTTCGCTAAGAAGGACGCTTCCTTTTGTGGGAGTCCTTTAATGATGCTTCCTGATGTTGCCAAAGTTACCCAGCTCAGGAAGGAAAGCTTTTTTGCAGCTGAAATCTAGGGTCCTTGCTTTGGGAGGTCAGTTCTATTTAAGATTTCCTTGTTACTTATTCTGGGAATAGATATGTATTTACTGAAGTGTCACAGTTAGAACAGTTTTTGGTAGGTAAGAACTCGCAATAAGATTATATTGTTCTTTGAGTGGTTTAGTTGGGAAGTAAATTGGGGTCTTGATATTTGGTATGCTCAGCTAGCTGTCTCATTTAATGTGGTTTTCTGAGATTGTTCCCTCAGAAGAAAATTACAAATTCAAATATTTTTCAGTGTTTTATGCAAAGGGAATGTTCTTTTCTAAATGTTTACTTTGTATTCCTGACAAATTCAATAAAAATATAAATATATTAAAAAAAAATACATGGCCTATCAGGTTTGCCCATCCATAACAAATACTAAGCTCTACAATCTCTCTCCCTCCGAGATCCTGTGCTTGTCCCATGCTTTCTTAAATTTAGATACATAGTCATTGCCTCTGCCACCTCTCTTGGGAGGCTATTCCATGCACCCATCACCCTCCTACTCATGCCCATCCCCTCTCACCTTCATCCTTTGCAGTCTCATTCCTGAGTTTCCTTTCAATTGAAAGAAGTCTCTGCATTAGAATTTAAATACCTATCATATCTCCCTTTTCCCACCTTTCTTTCAAAGCATACATACTGAGATCTTTAGTATCTCCATGCAGGGGCAAAGGAATGCCTCTCCAATTGATGGGGGGGGGAGAGAAGACCAAGCTCTTCCTTGAATCCAACCCTAGACACCCACTGCCTTCTCATCCTGTTCTACCCGCGAGGATCCCATCTCCTGCAGGCAGAAGAGAAGGTTGTGATCGCAGCAGACTCCTCCTGACTGCCCGTAGATCAATTCCCCACAGACAGGAGTGTCTGCCATGATCGTGGTGGCCTTCCAATCTGCCAACAGAGATCCAATCTTCTATGGACAGACAGGAGCCTGCAGTGATAGCGAATGATGGGCAAGTGTTTGCTGGGGCCAGGTCCATACGGCTCATCCCATTCCGATGCTTGTGTCTCCATATGCTTTATCAAAGACCACAGACTATTTTAGCAGCTGTTCTGTGCATTGATTCCATTCCTGTTATATCTTATTGAGGCTGTGGTCTCTAGAACTGCACACAGTACTCCAAAACAAGGTCTCAAGAGACTTCTACAGAGATTTTTTTCCTGCTGGCCATTCCTCTCCCACTACACTGAAGCTTCCATCTGGCTTTTGATGTCACCTTTTCTATCTGTTTGGCCACCTTAAAACCATTAGAAACAATCATCCCCAGTACTCTTCTTTCGCAGCGAGAAGTCATTCACATCCTATAGTGCACTGCTCCCTTTGATTTTTGCAGCCCAAATGCTCAACCCCCACTTTTTTTTAATAATGTTTAAATTTGAAGTTATGATATTACTGTTTAATTTGCAAGTTTTATGCAAAAGTTGGGATATGGGTACCTCTTCTATTGCTCCCTGAGCAAGAAGTGATGCGACCTCCTGACCCAAGAGATTGATGTCAGGGACCCGAGAATTGAACTGTTTTATGACTGTAGGAGGGGGCATGCTGTGAAAATGAAGTCTGCACCCCTCTCGTACAATGGACAGGGTCCAGTTTTCTGATGCTATTTGTTGCCATCTTCTGGCAAAATGGCATGATCTGCTCAGGATGGTAAGGGGTTCTGGACCTTTCAGGGGCAGAAAGACTAAGTTCTCTAGGAAGGAGTCAAAGTCCCTGAGGAGGCAGAGTCTGCTGAGACGGTTGAGCTCTAAGAACTTGTGGCTTCCAATGCTGTCTGGTCTGTTGCTGCCCCTTTTGGGGACTATGAACTGGACAGTGGCCCTGATGGGTGTAAGATGGGTAAAACCTCTTTTCTTGTTGAAAAAGGGTTTCTTGACTGACTTTCGTTGCTGGGTTGGTTGTAGACTGATAGTCTGTTCAAGGTAGTATTTTCAGATTCAATCTGATTAGTCTTGTCTTGCCAGTCCTTGCCAAAGAGATAGTCTCCTGTGCAAGGAATATTTCCCAGTTTATCTTGCACCCATTGTTCTAAGTCTGATGCCTGAAGCCAGGCAATACGACATGCACTGATGGAAATAGCAGAGGTTCTGCTAATGCATTCAAAGCAATCAAAGGTTGCAAGGTTTACAAACTTAGACACATCCTGGGCATGTTTAACCAGAGTAAGGAATTCCACCCTTTTTTCCTCAGGGAGAAGAGGGCTCATAAGCTCCAAGTCACCTGCAACTTCTTTGAGGAACATTCCCATATAGAGAATGTAGGAGCTAATCCTGGCTGCCAACATGGAGGATTGGAAACATTGATGCCCAAAGGCATCAAGCGTCCTCGATTCACGGCCCAGAGGATTGGAAAAATGTGTTTTAGCACTCTTAATCCTACACATCGCCGATTCCACTACCATTGAATGGTGCGGTAACTGAGCCTTTTGGAAGCCAGGACAGCTTGGAACTCGGTACATGGTATCGAGTCGTCGAGAGTGTGGAGACACCGTTAAAGGAGTTTCCCACATTCTTAGCATAAGATCATGCAAGAGTCTGAATGGGCAGGGTAGCTGCCTCCTTAGGAGCCTTAGGGTACTGAAGAATTTCTAATTCTTCTGCTCTGGGTTTCTTCTCTGGAGTCACCGTGATTGCAAAACCTCGAGCTAAATCAATAAAATCCTGGAAGGACATGTCTTCTGGAGGAGACATTCTGCGTTGAGGAGAAAGAGATGGATCCTCCGGAAGGATAGCTCTGGTACCGGCAGAGTCAGAGTCATCATCATCAGAATTGGATGATTCGAAGTATCTCTGCGCCAGGTTTCCCTGCAACACACGGTACCGGTACTGCTTGAAGTCGGTATCGGGGTGTCTCGGTACTGGTCCGTCGATACTTGAGACACTCGAGGCTTGGCATGGGGGGGAAGCATGCCTGCCGAGGCACTCGGTACTGGTACCGATACCTGAGGAACCGTCTGTAGCTGTCTTATCGGTACCGAAGCTGCTAAGAGGGCCGCAAGATTGTGTTCGATAACGCGGATTCTCTGATTCATCACTCCTGCTGATGTCTGGGTGTCGGTACCGGTGGAAGCAGCTACGACCCCAGAACATGGCACCAGTAGTTCTGCAGAGGTGGAAGCCTCTGGAACATTCTGGAGCCCCATTAATGCTTTGGAGACTGAGGCCTCCTGCCGGGGCTGTTTTGCCAGTGAACTTTCCTTGAGGGCAACGCCAGTGGCATCTCGATACTTGGAAGGAGATCTACCCTTTGAGGATCGGCCAGTCTTAGAAGATTTAGGTTTAGTTAGCTGAGATCCATGGTAGGAAGATGAAGCCCTGGAAGACGTTGATGCAACTAACATCGTATCTGCGGCAAAAAGGGTACCGAGTTTTGCAGCTCTATTCTGCAGGCCCCTCTTGGTCATCTTTCTGCAGGAGAGAGACTCCGATGGAGAATGGCCAGGAACTAAACACTTAAGACACCATTCATGGGTGTCAGTGATGGATATGGTACCGCCACATTTAGAACATTTCTTGAAACCACTAGCTGGTTTCTCCACGTTTAAAGAAAAGTGGGCCTAGTGCCCAAAATGGTGTCTAGCACCGAGAGGGGAAAGGCCCCGGAAGAAAAAAATTTTTTTTTTTTAAAGAAGAGAACCGGTGGTACCGGTAGGTGTCGAATGAAGGCAGACGCGACCGCAAAAACACAAAAGAATAAGGATAAAATTTTCTGCGGTGACAGGGAATGCGTCCTGTCGGCTCCACGGAAAACAAAGAATTGAAGTGGGAGAGTTGGAAAGGCGGGAAGGCAGCACGCAGGCGCTGCGAGATGCTCCCAAAAGCTTTCCTATTGGATGCTGGGGAGCATTCCCACACAGGCTCCGTCGGTACCGACCATACCCATATGTGAAGACTACATTCCTGCTTGTTCCTGGAGATAGTCTGTCACCATTTTATATATTTATATATAAAAGAAATGAGGAATTAAAACAAAAACTGATCAGGAAGAACCAAATCAGGTGGGTTATAATTAATATCGATCAAGGTAGGTGCAAACAACTAAAATTGCAAAAAATTACAGCAGGCCTTCTTGAAGACTTGGTATTCCTTTTTATTTTTGTATTTCTTTGACACCCAGATGACAACACACCTTTGGTTATTTTCGGAAGACCCCAAAGCAACCCCTTTCGATATTTTAATGCTCAGAATTGGGTCTGTTTGGAAGACCCAGCCCTCGCAGGTCATAACAGTATCAGAAGCACAGAAGTGGCAAGCTGAGGGATCCTCTCAATATACAAGAAACACAGACAAAGGATACAGAGGGACACACACCTTGGAGAGGACAAGGTAGAGGCACTTTTGAGCTCCTCAACTCTTTGCATGTTTACCTATGGGAGGGAGGGAGGAAGGGGAGTGGGGTGGGTGGGGTTGTGGTCTGAGGGTAGCGAGGATGTATTAAAGATTTCAGGCTGTGGATTTTGTCTCTCGCGTAAACTGTGGAACTGTTTTGAATGTTAAAACTAAATTTGCACTAAAGTTGCAAGGAATATGGACTTTTAGAAAGCTGCGTAAAACATTGCACTGCTCCCTCAAGCTGTCTGCATGTTATTTATCTTTATCTTAGAGCTGATGGATAAATACATGGATTTAAATGTGTCAAGTTTTTGCCTTTAGCTCCAGTTTGCAGGCACCCTGGCCTCAAGCAAACACTTTGAATATAAGATGCCCATAGTTTTCTTTAGAGCAGTGGTTCTCAACCCAGTCCTCTGGGACCCCCAGGCCAGTCAGCTTTTCAGGATATACACAATGAATATGCATGAGATAGATCTGCATATAATGGAAGCAGTGCATGCAGATCTCTCAGGCAAATTCATTGTGGATATCCTGAAAACCTGACTGGCCTGGGGGATCCCACAGTATGGGGTTGAGAACCACTGTCTTAGAGGGTATTTTCACATGTTTTTAGTCAGTGCCTGTAAGGTAAAGAGATGGTCAGTGGTTCAGTGCTTCAAGAGGAAGTCAAATCTGATTGCTGTGCAAGCTTTGCTATTCATCAGTAATTGCAGATTGGAGGAAAAAAAAAACACACACACCCCCACAGACTCAATCCCTGAACAGAACGTACACACCAGCAGAATTCCTTGCCTCAAATTATACAGAGTAAACACAGACACCTCCACCAAATAAGTAGTGATCACAAACTAGAAACTGAAATATGCAAACAAAAATGGGCTGGAAAGCAACTTGCAGCCAGACTCCGCATGAACACCAGAGAAATAGTAACTTATTCCTCCTATATACTGCTCAATTCCCAAAAAAAAATACAGCCCTGAGGAAGACAAGAACCCAAGAGATATCCTACCATGGGCCAGGAATATAATCAGGCTATTGCAAGCTGTCAGCACCAGAATTTGGTATTTATCTTTATCATCTTTCCATACTGCCTGCCAATTTATTTAAAAAAAAACTTAAGTAGAAAAAATATAATACTGCTATTTTAAACCACACCATGTTCCTTGACCTCGATAAGCAGATGTTTCAGATTTTCTTCACTTTCAGCCAATAACATGGTATTGTCAATATAGCTAATGTCAATGAGTCTTCCACCAGTCTTTAAACCTCTGTTGCCTTCACATTCCTGCTTCTCCAATTGGTTCTGCATATAAATTAGTTAAGGGGAAAGTATGCAGCTGATTTTAAATCATTCTGTTCCTCCTTGTTGTTTGAACTGTTGCTTCTTGATTAATGTAAATGTTGTGCATGAGAACTATCATGCTTCTTAATGTGGCCCAGAGTTTCTCATGATTTACACAATCAAAGGCTTTGGTGTAGTCAATACATTTAGATATCCTTTTGGTATTCTTTTGATATTTCAAGGACCCATCTCACATCTGTGATGATTCTCTTGTTCCTCACTCTTTCCTGAACCCTGTTTGCATTTCAGGGAGTTACCGTTCCAGGCATGATTGCACTCTCCACTGAATGATTGAGAAGAATCTTGCTGACGTGTAGGATCAGAACAATTGTGCAATAATTTCCAGTCAGCTGGGTCACCTTTATTCAGTATTTGTATAAACACAGAACTTTCCGAGTCAGTTGGCAACGATGTTGTCTTCCAAACTTTCTTGAAAAGTTTTCTAAGTATTGTAACAACTGCATCTGATTGCTGTAATATTTCAATAGGAATGCCATCAATGTACGGCATGTTGTTCTTTGATAATGTTTTCAATGCTGCTTCAACTTCATCATCAACAGTTCCTGATCGTAAGGTACAAGTTGAAACAGCTGTTGATCCACTTGATCTTTAAGACCGACTGTATATTCTTTCCACTTTTCTTTTTTTTTTTTTTTTTATATATCTTCTCAACATCGATTCTTGAGCATTTTTTAGCATTCCAATCCGAGGCTGGACATTTTCTCTAACTCTTGTAGCTTTAGGAAAGCCGATCTTGTTCTGAAAGTTTCAGATTCTGATTTCTTAACACGTATCACTGTCTGGCCTTGCTGCACATTGGAAATTTCTGTTACGTTCTATGATCATCTCTGTGCATTAGAGCAATTTTCAGTTTTTGGCTATTTTTGCTTTTACCCCTTTTGCAGACATTTCACTTTCTTTGAGCAAAACTCATCAGCTCTACAGCACTTAACATTTTAATCACTAGAGGATAATTATTTTTTTAAGTGAGCATGTAGAAGAGCATTTTACATTTTTAAGTCAGTCACTTATAGAACTCCTGAGAGATATATGCACATAAAAAGTAGATGCTCAGAAGAGATGAAGTAATTAGCCCTTACCTGCTAGTGTTCCTGAAGGAACTCCAGTCCAGTCCCTTTTACTTCTGGGTTGCGCAACCCTTCCAGCAGCTTGGAGGCTGAGCCCATCATCGCTTTGATGGTGTGGTATAAATACCACTGGCACCACCCACAGGAACCAGTAATCTAGTGAAAAAGCAGACTTATCGGATAGCCAATTAATAACAAAAAACTACAACACAAATTTTTTTTTTTTTTTTAAGTTACAGGGGAAGGCAGGGTGGAAGGAAGGAGGTGGTCTACCTGAGCCCACCACAGCCTTCACCCGCTGCTACAGGCCCCTTCCCCAGCGGGCCGCCCCGCCCCACGCTCTGACTTCGGCCCGTTTAAAAAAAACAAAAAAAAACCAACAAAGAGAAATTCTGCCAACTGACACATCGAACCCGGGCAGGATCAGGGACTGGACTGGAGTTCCTTCAGGAACACTAATTAGCAGGTAAGGACTAATTACTTCTTCCTTATCGTCACTCCAGTCCAGTCCCTTTTACTTCTGGGATGTAACAGAGCAGTTCACACCTGGGCGGGGTTCGCTATCCTGGACCGAAGCACTGCATTCATAAAACCTGGCATCCTCCGTCCTCTGTACATCAAGCCTGTAGTGCTTGGTAAAAGTATGCAGCGAGGACCAAGTAGCCGTTCTACAAATGTCCAGCGGCAGGACCAAGCTGTGCTCCACCCAGGAAGTCGCCTGCGCCCAAGTTGAATGCGCGCGAAGACCTACTGGGACCTGCTTCCCTTTCAGGATATAGGCAGAGGCAATAGCCTCCCTGATCCACCTAGAGATGGTAGCCTTGGCCGCCGCCTCTCCCTTGTGCGGCCCTCCAAATTGAACGAAAACACGTTCAGGCTTTCGAAAAGACGCCGTGCGGGAGAGGTAACGCTTCAGTACTCTAAGCATGTCCAGGAGACGAAGCCTCTCCCCATCCCCTTTTTGCCCTTCTCCTGCGAAGGACGGTAGCGAAACTGTCTGGTTCACAAGAAAGGGAGAGATGACCTTGGGCAAGAAGGGACTGTCCGCAAGACCACCTTATCTTTAAAAGAAAGAAAGAAAGAAAGGGAGGCCGAGAAGACAGGGCTTGAAGTTCGGAGACATGCCTAGCCGAACATATAGCTACCAGAAACACCGTCTTTAGGGTCAAGTCCTTTAGGGAGGAGTTCCCACCTGGTTCGAAAGATTCCCTGGTTAAGGCATTCAACACCTGGTTAAGGTCCCATGGCGGGATTACCGATCTTTGTTGGGGCCGTAGCCTCCGGACTGCTCTTAGGAACCTGCCCATATCAGCGTGTTCTCCTAATGATTTTCCATGGACTTTACCCCTATAACAAAAGATGGCCGCTAGCTGGACCTGCAACGAGCTAGGTGCTAGACCTTTCTCGAACCCTGCTTGTAGAAACTCCAGAACCTCCGGGACTGAGGCTGCCAGAGGCCACCAGGCCACCATGCTTCGAAAACGTGCCAAACTCTCACATAGGAAAGGCAGGTCGAGCGTTTTCGCGTGCTCAACAATGTCGAAATTACCGAACCTGAGTAACCTCGCTTCCGGAGCTGCGCCCTCTCAATAGCCAGGCCATAAGTGAGAATTGATGCACATGGGGCATCTGAAGAGGTCCCTGCCAAAGTAGATCCTCTCTGCAGGGAAGGCGCCAAGGCCGATCGGCTGCTAGTCTCACCAGATCTGCATACCACAGACGACGAGGCCAATCTGGGGCTATGAGAATTACCAATCCTTGGTGAGCTTCTACACGCCGCAGAACCCTCCCTATGAAAGCCCAGGGCGGGAACACATACAGGAGACCCTCTGAAGGCCACTTCTGGACCAGGGCACCCAAGCCCTCGGACATTCTCTCCTCCCTGCGACCAATGTTCCCTCTAATTTTCTGTAGGCTGTGTGCGCATAAAATATCTGCTGTGCAGCTTTTGAAGGAAGGTTAAATTTTTGTGCGCTACTTAACGACACTCGGAGTTATATACTTTAAAATTTGACTACACGTCAGAATACAGTATGTACACCACATTGATTTTAATCAAATTAAATGAAAATAGACAATTACTAAATGAAGCGGAAAATTTCTAGCAATTACAATCACAACTTTTAAATTTTAAGACATCTGTGTTTTTTTCTATCTGAATCAGAACCGTAATTTTTGTGCGCTCTGTTGTAAATTATGTGCGCTCGCTCGGTGAGGTGTGTGCGCGCGCACACGCGCACAGCTTAGAGGGAACAGTGCCTGCGACTGAAAAACAGGCTTGCTTTGGCCGTTGCGTATCGTGCCATGAGGTCCATGATCGACGTCCCCCAGAGAGCTACCACCTGGTTGAACACCTCCTGCGCTAGCTCCCACTCTCCTTGGTCTATCTTGAACCTGCTGAGGTAATCGGCCGTTACATTTTCTGACCCGGCCACGTGCTGCACTGATAGAGCCAATAATTGGGCCTCCGCCCACTGCAATAGGCTGTCTGCCTCCTTCTCCAGGGGAGGACTGCCCGTTCCCCCCTGGCGGTTGATGTAGGCCACTGCAGTGACATTATCGTAGAGGACGTGGACTGCCCTTTGTCGAACTAAGGGCTCGAGAGCTCTGAGTGCTAATGCTACCGCCCGCAGCTCCAGTCTGTTGATGGACCACTGAGACTCTCTCGGAGTCCAGAAACCCTGTGCGAACTGGCCCTCGCAATGAGCACCCCAGCCTGCCAAACTTGCATCCGTCGTCAGCTGAACCCACTGGGGAGGTTTGAGGGGCATCCCGCATCCTAATTTCTTTGGACACCGCCACCACAGAAGAGCCTTCCTGACCCGAGGAGGACAGTGCAGCCGCATGGTCAAAGGATGGTACTGATGGGACCAACGCTGTAACAAGGCACGTTAAAGAGGTCGCATATGTGCCCTGGCACACGGCACTACCTCTATCGCAGCCGCCATGGTACCCAGCAATTGAAGGTAATGCCAGGCAGAGGGGTTTCGCCTCAATAGGAACTGTGAGATGAGGCTGCTCAGGTCCCTTAACCTCTGCTTCATCAGGAAAACTCTTCCTATCCTGGTGTCGAACCTCGCTCCGAGGTACTCTATTTCCTGCATGGAAATTAATCTGCTCTTTGCCCGATTGATGACCCACCCCAACTCCTCCAGGAATTCCACCACTCTGGCTGTCGCCGACCAACTCTCCGCTTCTGACTTTGCCCGAATCAGCCAATCATCCAGGTAGGGATGTACCAAGATTCCCTCCTTTCGAAGAGCCATGGCTACCACCACCATCACTTTGGTGAACGTCCTGGGAGCTGTTGCTAGACCAAAGGGTAGGGCTTGGAACTGAAAATGACCTCTTGGTACCGCGAATCTCAGGAACTGCTGATGAGAGCTTCGGACCAGGATATGTAAGTATGCTTCCGTCAAGTCCAAGGAGGTCAAGAACTCCCCCTGCCTTACGGCCGCAATGACAGACTTCAGGGTTTCCATTCGGAAGTGAGGTACTCAGACAGCGATTGATTTGTTTTAGGTCCAGGATTGGACGAAAGGATCCCTCTTTCTTTGGTACCACGAAATATATTGAGTATCGACCAGACCCGCATTGGTCTTTCGGAACAGGAACCACAGCCCCTAGCTCTTTTAGTCTTGAAAGCATATCCTCTATTGCCGCCCTCTTTTCTGGTGGACCGCAGGGAGATTGAATAAAGGCTGGAAGTACCCGCTTTGCAAATTCGAGAGCGTAACCCTTTTAGATCACTTCCAAGACCCATTGATCGGATGTGATATGGGACCAGGCGAGAAGAAACTGCCTCAAGTGACGCCCCCCCACCGGCAGGCATCCCTCCTGGACCCCCGGTATCTCATTGTGGTTTTCTGGGGCCTGAGGAGGAGGAGGGAGCCCCAAAACCTCTACCTGCTCCGCGAAATCCCCTGAAGCTCTGACCCCTAGAGGGGAAATAGCCCCTAAGAAAGGAGTTCGATCTGGCTGGACGGAATCTCCGGTAATCCCTTGGCTGATTCCAAACCGAAGCTGAAGAGCGGCCTTGCTTCGGCCTGTCTTCCGGAAGACTGCCTCCTTTGGACTCTCCAAGGTCCTTTACCAACTTATCCAAGTCTTCCCCAAACAGCTTCCCCTTAAAGGGGAAACGACTCAGATGTGCCTTAGAAGAAGCATCCGCTGCCCAATTACGTAACCACAAATAATGCCTGGCCGCTACCACGGAGGCCATATTCTTAGCCAGGCTCCTAATGAGGTTGTACTGGCTATCTGCTAGGTAGGCTGACCCGGACTCTAACCTAGCTGAAACCACTTTTGCATCCTCTGGGAGACCGTCTACTAGCTGAAGTTGTTGGGACCACCTCAGGCAGGCCCGAGCCACCCATGCCCCTGATACCGAGGCCTGTAAGGCGAGTGTACTAACATCAAAAGCTTGCTTCAGCAGAGTATCCAATTTCCTATCTTGGGTATCACTCAGAGCCGCGCTGCCCTCTACTGGGATAGTCGTCTTCTTAGTTACCGCCGACACTGCCGCGTCTACCCTCGGTGACTTAAGTAGATCCTTGTCCGGTTCCAGCATTGGGTATAGGCGAGCCATAGAATGGACTCCCCTCAAACTTGATTCTGATTGGTTCCATTCCTCCTGGATCATCTGACGCACCACCCTGTGGACTGGAAACACCTTCTGAGACTTCCTGACGGCCTGGATCAATGGGTCCTCCAAAGCTTCCTCATCCGCTGGAGTATCGGAGGTCATATTGAGTACCTTCAACGACTCATTTATCAATGCAGGGAGCTCCTCTCGGCGAAACACTCGAACTATGCGGGATTGATCCTCCTTCGGAATCTCATCCTCTTCGAGCTCTTCATCCTCCTCTCCTACTTCCCTGTCCGAGAACTCCTCTTCCGGAGTGCCCTGTGACTGTGACATGAACGGCTCCTCGCTTATTAGCCTTGCACGTTTAGGCGGGATCCCAGAGTACTGGCCCTCACCGCCCCGGCCAAAGCGTTTTCCTTCGCTGACACTGCTTCTCCTACCCCCTGCCGGCGCAATAGGCCTTATGCAAAAGGACACATTCTGGAGAAAAGTGCTCCCAGCCCTCCTCCACCCACCCCCCTCCCTCCCTGGATGTGGAGGGAAGTGACAGGGAGGAGGCCTGCACGTGCAAGGTTGAGGGAGGAGGCAAAATAGATTCTCCTCCCCCACCCCAAGGTTCCCTGGACCCCTGGGGGCTTGTGTCATATTCAAATGGATCTCTTGTTCCACCGACGCTGCTTCTGCAGCGCAACCCCTGCAGACGCCAGCTTCCAAGGCCGTACCCCTACGAGTGCCGCAGGACGACACCGTGGCTTGCCCGTCATGCCCCTTTTTACCCCTTAACAGCATGTGTTAACAAATAATATATAAAATCAATTAAAATAATTAATTAAAATGAAATAGAGATTTAAATTTAAATTTGGGGAAAATTTGGGGCTCGGAGAGCCTTCCCCTCCCCCCAACCGCTAGCGGTAGAGTCTAAAATTTACAATCCCTCTAAACAAAATGAAATATAAAAAAGTGATTGCTTTAAATAGATAACAGATAAAGCATAGTTACTTACCTGTAATAGGTGATCTCTGGGAACAGCAGGAATAAGTCTTCACATATGGGGTACGTCGGTACCGACGGAGCCTGCGTGGAAACGCTCCCCAGTGTCCAATCAGAAAGCTTTCGGGAGCTCCCACAGCGCCTGCGTGCTGCCTTCCCGCCTTTCCAACTGTCTCTCCTCAGTTGAGTTTTATAGCTGAGACAAAGAGGGAGAGAGGGGGAAAGGGAGAGAGAGGGAAAGGGAGAGAGAGGGAAAGGGAGAGAGAGGGAAAGGAAGAGATAGAGAGAGAACTCCTAGGGGAGGTGGGTGGGTTGTGAAGACTTATTCCTGCTGTTCCCAGAGATCACCTGTTACAGGTAAGTAACTGTGCTATCTCCAGGAACAAGCAGGAATGAGTCTTCACATATGGGGACTCCCTAGCTTTTGATGCCAGGGAGAGAGCCCATAAGTTGTGTGTCCCTGGGACAGGGCTGCACTTCCCCACCTGGATCTCTGGCATCCCCTGAGGGATGATGGGTAGGAGTTGATTAAGTATGGAACAGGTGTTTGAGAACAGCCTGACCAAAAAAGGCATCCCTGCGGGAGTCCTTGTCCAAACAGTAATGGGCTGTGAAGGTATGAACCGAGGCCCAAGTGGCTGCTCGACAGATGTCGTCGAAAGACACAGAGTTCAGGTGAGCCATTGAGGCTGCCATGGCTCTCACATTGTGAGCTGTGACATGGCCCTCCAGAGAAATGTTCTTGCTCTGATAGGCGAAAGAAATACATTGGGCAATCCAGTTGGAAAGTGTTCTCTTGGAGATTGGTTGTCCCAGATGAGAAGGATGAAAAGCAACAAAGAGTTGAGAAGACTTTCTATGTTGTGTCCTCTGTAAATAAAAAGCTAGAGCTCTTTTACAGTCCAGGGTATGAAGATTCCTCTCTGCACTTGATGCATGAGGCCCTGGAAAAAAGACAGGTAGGTAGACCTCTTGGTTGAGGTGAAAAGGCGAGACCACCTTAGGCATAAAGTGTGGATTAGTCCTAAGGACCACCTTGTCATGATGGAACCTTGTATAAGGTGGATTAGCTACTAGTGCTTGCAAATCACTGATGCGGCATGCTGATGTAATTGCAATGAGAAATATAACCTTCCAAAAAAGGTATTCCAAGGAGGTAGTAGCTAAAGGTTCAAAAGGCGGCAGCATAAGCTGACCAAGAACCAAATTTAAGTCCCATGCCACCGGAGGTGGTCTAATGGGAGGCTTTGTTAAAAGGAGGCCTCTCATGAACCTTGCTACAAGGGGATGAGGGGAAACAGGTTGTCCATTTAGAGGCTTGAGGGAAGCTGCAATAGCACTCAGATGGACTCTTACTGAATTTGTCTTAAGGCCTGCATTAGACAGATTCAGGAGATACTCCAGCAATGATTCCAGAGGTATTGAATGGGGGTTAAGACCCTTTCCAGAACACCAGATGTTAAACCTTTTCCACTTGAAGGAGTAAGAACATCTAAGTGGAAGGTTTTCTGGAAGCATAAAGAACATCTTTCACTTGTTGAGAAAGAGGAAGATCCTGGAGATCTAGGCCTTCAGCAACCAAGCCCTGAGATGCAGAGACTGAGGATTGGGGTGCTACAACTTTCCGTCCTCCTGAGAGAGGAGGTCTGGAGCAGACCCTAACTCTAGGGAGGGAGTTTGAGAGATATGCAGAAGCAGAGGGTACCACACTTGCCGTGGCCAATGTGGAACTATGAGAATCATGTGGCATCTGTCTCTCTGAAGCTTGAACAGGGTTATGGGAATTAGGGGAATGGGTGGAAAGGCATAGAGGAAGTTTTGACCCCAATGGAGGAGGAAAGCAACCCTTGCCTGACCCCCCTGAGCCGGAGTTATGGAACAGAACCGGGGAAGTTTGGCATTCCATGGACTTGCAAAGAGGTCTATGTCTGGGGTTCCCCAAATTTGAAAAATCTTGGATACCTGGTCCATATGTAGGGACCACTTGTGTGGAAGCAGAACTCGACTGAGTCTGTCTGCCCAAGAGTTTTGAGCACCTGGAAGATAGACTGCCATAAGATGAATGTGATGCTCTCTGGCGAGGGCCCACAGTCGCAGAGCTTCGTTGCAAAGCGACAGAGCCAGTTCCTCCCTGCTTGTTTATATAGAACATGGCTACCTGATTGTCCGTGTGGACAAGGACTGTCTTGTGGCTGAGCAGGGTGTGGAAGACTCGCAGAGCAAGGAAGATTGCTCTGAGTTGCAAGAGATTGATATGTAGACAAGTCTCCTGTGGGGACCAGATGCCCTGGGTGGAAAGGTCCTGAAGATGAGCTCCCCAGCCCATTGGAGAAACATCTGTTGTAAGAGTTGCTTGGGGTAGAGGCTGTTGAAAAGGACACCCCAGCAACAGGTTCTGAGGGGACTTCCACCACTGGAGGGACAAAAGGAGGCAACTTGTGTTTGCTATTTTGTCTGACAGGCAGCCTACTGCCTGGGTCCATTGGGTGGATAAAGTCCACTGAGCTGCTCTCATGTGAAGGCGAGCATATGGTACCACATGAACTGTGGATGCCATGTGGCCTAGCAACTAACATTTCTCAAGCAGTTAGAAGGGGTTTTGACTCTGCTAGAGAAGCTAACTGCATCAAGCGAAAGCAATGGCCCTGGGGAAGATAGGCCCTTGCCTTTGTGGTATCCAGTAGCGCCCCTATAAACTCCAGGGACTGAGTAGGGATCAAATTGGATTTTGGGATGTTTATTACCAGCCCTAAATATTGAAGGATACGCATTGTGCAGGTTAGAGCAGTCTTGGCATCTGATTGAGTGGGAGCTCGAATGAGCCAGTCGTCCAGATAAGGGAAGACAAATATTCCCAGGGTGCACAGAAAAGCAGCAACCACTGCCATGCATTTCGTGAACACCCTTGGTGCAGAGGCCAGGCCAAAGGGGAGCACTCTGTATTGATAGTGCTTCTCCTGGAAAAGGAACCGAAGGAACCTTCTGTGAGTTGGATGGATGAGAACATGAGTGTACGCATCCTTGAGATCTAGAGAACAAAGCCAATCCTGACTGAAGGTATGGCAGAAGAGTTCCTAGAGAAACCATCTTGAACTTCTCTGACTAGGAATCTGTTCAACACTCTGAGATCTAAAATGGGTCTGAAGCCCCGTTTTCTTTGGGATAAGAAAATAGGGGGAGTAGAACCCCGTGCACTGTTGAGAAGGCACTTCCTCTATTGCCCCCTAGGCTAGAAGAGTGGCAACCTCCTGATCTAACAGGCTGAGGAGGGAGGTTGGAGAATTGAACTGATGCACTCTTGTGAGAGGGGGCAAGCTGGAAAAATGAAGTTTGTACCCCTCTCTTATGATGGAGTGTCCAATGCTCTGCTGTGATTTGCCCCCATCTGGGAGCAAAGTGACATAACCTTCCTGGAATGGTAAAGGGCTCTGGTCCTTCTAGAGCCAGGAAGGCTAAGTTCTCTAGCAGAGAGTCAAAGGTCCTGAGGGGGCTGAGATTGCTGGGCTGGAGCAGGCCTCGCAGCCTTTGCCTTGGTCTGTTTGGAGGATTGCTGACGTTTGGAAGGGAACTGAGCTGCAGAAGATGGTCTGACTATAAGCAGGATAGGATCTTCCTTTTTTAGAAAAAAAGTGTTCTCTTGAACAACCTTTTCTTAGCAGGAGCAGCAGTAGATTTGGATAGTCTATCCAAAGCAGAATTTTCAGCATCCATTTGCTTGGCTTTTGCTTGCCAATCTACCAGATTCTCACCTGTACAAGGGATATTTCCCAATTCATCTTGGACCCAGGTCTCCAAATCAGATGCTTAAAGCCAAGCAATTCTACGTGCACCTATAGCTATAGCTGAGGCTCTGCTTACGCATTCAAAGGAGTCTAAAGTTGCACTCTTGGAGAATTTGGAGATATCCTGGGCATGTTTGAGCCCAGTGAGAAATTCTTGCCTTTTACTGTCAGACATAAAAGGACTTAAAATCTGCAAATGGTCAGTGACTTAAGAACATTCCCATGTAGAGACTAAGAATTAATTCTCGCAGCAAGCATGGAAGCTTGGAAGACTTTTACCAAAAGCATCCAGGGTTCTACATTCAGGTCCTGGAGGATTAGAGGCATGTCTCTTGGCACTTCTAATCTTTCTCATTGCAGACTCAACCACAATAGAGTGGTGAGGAAGCTGAGTTTTATGGAAACCAGGAAAAGGAGGGACACGATACATGGTGTCCAACCTGCGAGAATGAGGAGAGGTGGTTAGAGGTGCTTCCCACATCCTTAACATGAGATCATACAGAATCTCATGAATAGGCAAGATAGCTGCCTCTTTAGGAGTTTTAGGATATTGTAGAATATCTAACTCCTTAGCTCTAGGCTCTGACTCTGGGGCTACTGTAATAAAGAGGCCCCGAGCTACCTCTCTGATAAAGTCTTGAAAAGACAAGTCCTCTGGAGGAGACATCCTTCGTTTAGGAGAGGACTCCTCCTGTGGAAGAAGCATTGCTGCATTGACAGACTCTTCAGAATCCTCAGAGTCAGAGGAATCGAAGTATCGTCTTTCGGGATGCTCTTGCAAAGCCCGATTCCCGATACCGATCCCAGTCGGTACGGGTATCACCAGTACCGGGGTATCGGTACCGGAGGGCTGCAGAGGGCAGAGTACCGGCATAGCTGACACCGATGCCGATGTCACCGGTACCAGAATAGGTGCCGATGGCAATACCGGAGCCGGTACCGGCGGAGTAGTCTGTTGCGGTACCACGGGCGTCGAGTCTGTTGCGGTACCACAGGCGAGTAGTCTGTTGCGGTACAAAGAACGCTGCCAGACTGCGTTTGATGGACAGAATCCTCTGATCCATCGACGCCGCCAACGCCTGGAAGTCGGTACCGGTGGAAGCCACCGGTACCCCAGAGCATGGCTCCAGGAGATCTGTTGAGGCCACGCCATCTAGATCATCCTGGAACCCTGATGATGCTTTAGAAGCCAAAGCCTCCCGCCAGGGTAATTTTGCCGGTGCAGAATCCTCGAGGGCAAGGCCAGGGGCATCTCGATGCTTAGAAGGAGATTTGCCCTTTGAGGACCGGCTGGATTTATGTTTAGTTACCCGAGATCCATGTGAGGAAGAAGCAGCCCTGGAAGACGTCGATACCACCAAAGCTGCATCAGAGGGAAACAGGGTACTGAGCTTGGCAGCTCGGTTCTGTCGACCTCTTTTAGACATCAGGGAACAGGACACACAAACTTCAATGGAATGGTCAGGGCCTAAACACTTTAGACACCAGTCATGGGTGTCTGTGACGGAGATAGCACCGCCACATTTTGTGCACTTCTTAAATCCTGAGGCAGGCTATTCCATATTTAAGGAAAAGGGTTTTGGGCCTAAGGCCCAAAACTGAAGTACACCTGAAGAAAAATAAATGGAAAAAGTCTTTTTTGTTTTGTTTGTTTTTAAAGAAAAGAATAAGAACCGGCGGTACCGGTATAGCGTAGAGGAAGGCAGACGCGAAAGAAAAGAAATAAAGAAAAAAATAAGGAAATTCTTCTGCAGTGACAGGAACACGACCTGCTGGCTCCGCGGAAAAACAACAACTGAGGAGAGACAGTTGGAAAGGCGGGAAGGCAGCACGCAGCACTTTCTGATTGGACGCTGGGGAGCGTTCCCGCACAGGCTCCGTTGGTACAGACGTACCCCATATGTGAAGACTCATTCCTGCTTGTTCCTGGAGATACCAGGATTAATATTACCGCGTGCCAAACCTGCCAGCTTCCAATCTGTAAATACTTGTGTTTTTGCAGCTCTTCGCTCCAGGGCGTGTACCCTGCGCGAGGAAAACAAGCGACCTCCACGTGGGTAGGCCCCAGCCACGTGGAATCCGGGTCGGCGCCTGTGAGTCCTTCTAGACGCTGACCGCCGTGCCCTCCGTCGGGTCCGAAGGAGGCTTCTGATCCCCGGGGCAGCCTTAAGCGTGCAGCCGCTCCGTGGGCTTCGGCGCGAGGCAGGGAAGAGCTCTGGACCAGCCGCAATGCCGCCTCAAGCACTCAGCCACCTTCCGGGCTTCGGCGCAAGGCGGTGCAGGCTCTCTGTGACAAAGTGGAGCGTTGGCAGGCTCAGATTGCGAGGGAAGACTCCTCCGGACCCCCTTGCCGCTCAGGTAAACCTCCTCCTTAGCGCTGCAAGAGTGGGCCTTAAGGGAGGGAGAAGGGGGGGGGGGGAAGGAGCTAAAAATTTAAAGGTACAGCACAACTAAACGAAACAAAGGCTAGAATTAATGTAAACCAAAATAAATTTTCAAATTAAACAAAGGTAAATATAGAAAAAAGGTAAACTCCTGTAAGCTCTCTGGCTTACTGGAACCCTCCAGCTGCTGAGAATACTGGTTCCTGTGGGTGGTGCCAGTGTTATTTATACCACACCATCATCAAAGCGATGATGGGCTCAGCCTCCAAGCTGCTGGAAGGGTTGCACAACCCAGAAGTAAAAGGGACTGGACTGGAGTGACGATAAGGAATTTATATTTTTATGCAGTATAAATCAGGGCTTGACAAACCCTGGGTGCCAGGTTGCTATGGTGACAAAAAAAAAAATCAGATTTGGCGCCTAGGTTTTGCAGTGGGAGCAAATGGGCATTAGCACTGGGGCAGCGAAAAACAAGCTGCCTAGGCTGGGAACACATAATGCAGTTGACAGTATAAACATTTGGCACCAGACAAGAGAAAGGGACATATTCAGACTTCCAGGCAGGTGCATTACTGATCTCAACAGAAGCTATTAGCGGTGACCGTGAGGGGTATTATAACAGATAGCACAGTTACTTACCTGTAACAGGTGATCTCTGGGAACAGCAGGAATAAGTCTTCACATATGGGTACGTCGGTACCGACGGAGCCTGCGCGGGAACGCTCCCCAGCGTCCAATAAGAAAGCTTTTGGGAGCATCCCACAGCCCCTGCATGCTGCCTTCCCGCCTTTCCCAACTGCCTCTCCTCAGTTGAGTTTCAAAGCTGAGACAAAGAGAGAGAGAGAGAGAGAAGGGAAAGCAGAGATATATAGATACAACTCCTAGGGGAGGTGGGTGGGTTGTGAAGACTTATTCCTGCTGTTCCCAGAGATCACCTGTTACAGGTAAGTAACTGTGCTATCTCCAGGAACAAGCAGGAATGAGTCTTCACATATGGGGACTCCCAAGCTAAGATGCCTGGAGTCCCAGCATGTCAGATTGGAACATGCTATATCTAATAACACCAAGCATCCTAAGGATGGAGGGTAGGAGTTGAAAAGAGAAAGGTGCTATGGAAAACAGCTTAACCTAGCATAGGACTGCAGGCAAGGAGTCCATGTGTGGATGATAAATGTCATCAATGATATTGAAATGAAATATTGCAATATGGACCTCCCCCTAACAGGATTTCACAGAAGTATGGAGGTTCATGGGATCTACTGGGGAACCCAGTGAAGGAACCTCGAAGAGGACCTCACTGTAAAGTGGAGGTAATAAACCTGTAGGAAAAACAGTGGAGGTCAGAATCCTGAAAGGTAACAGGTAACCCCAGTAGAAAACTGGGGTAGTACAAAAACGGTGGGCCTTCAGCGGAAGGCTTTATGACAAAAGCCGAACTCTTTTGGCGGCAGAGTGGCTCACTCTTAGGAGCAAAAAGAGAAAGGCTAACCGATTTGGACAAACAGGCACAGTCCTTGAGGGGAGAAAGGGTATGGGAACCCCTTGTATCCCAAAAAGAGAGTACAAATGCCTGAGGCGTTAAAGCCTGTGATTAACTGAAGATCCGCAATGTCTCTAACTGGGGTAAGCTAGGAGAGATATTGGAGCATGGAGAGCTTCAGAGGTACCTAAACTCTAAGGTTATGGTATAAAAGGAGTGGTTGTGTGTGTAGAACCCCAAACCTGCTGGATAGCATAGGTATGGGTAAAGCCCATCTGTCAGAATCATATAGCTATATGAGCAGAGACAGTCAGATAGATAAGTATGTGGATACATATCTATCTATAATAAACTATCTCGACAGATACACACACACATATACACACACACACACAAATAGACACATATATATATATAGACATATAAGAATATATCTATAGTGAGATATGGAAGGGCATAAAATACACACAAAAGATAGATATGAATATGTAGGCCTATATATGGGTGTCTGCAATCAAGCAGACAAAGATATGCCTACAGCAGGGTATTCACATAGGATATGTGGAGAGGAAAGATTCATCTAACAAGGGGGTGGAACCTACTTGAGAAGATATATAGAGAATCTATTCCTCCCGGTTATGATCTGCCAGGATGCTAGCTAGTGAAATAACCAGGACGGTTACGTGAAAAACAGAGGATATCATCAGTCTGCAGCCAACAAGTCCCGAGTCTTCCAGAACTCTAGCTTGGTAAGTGGACAGAAGACGCATAGAGATGAGATACCCTGTTGACCTGCTTAAGGGCAAAAGGTATCATGCGTTCTTACCATGAGGACGAGCTGCAAGGAAAAAGAGCATATCCCCGATTGGGAATACTATGGACCAAAGCAGGGAATTTGCAACTGCTTAAGCTTTCACGTAGAGAAGGCCTATGTCCTTTATGTCAAAAAGGAGATAGTAAAAGAAGGGAGAACCCTTCTAGTCATGGGATACATGACAAAGCCTTTTCCAACCATCTAGGATAGCTGTTGGAGAAAAAAAAACCATGCTCTCTAGCAAGGGCCCATAGTGGAAAGCTTCTCTGTAGGATTGCAGAGAGCATGATGCAGGAGAATGAGGAGATATAACTGGCTACTGGAGAGCCAGTATCTCTGCCAACTATACTGCCAAACCCAGGAGAATGGAGATGGCAGAAATAGAAGAGAATTTAGAAAGCCTGTAGTGAGATAATCTCCAAGATAGATGAAAGCACTGACTTGGAGCCACTACTAAGACTAGACAGAATGTTAGTGGAGGACAAATCTGGTTGTTTGTGGACAAGAACCAGTGGTCCAAACATTAAGGCTCCTGCATAGGCAGCTGCTAGCAAGACAGCAGAAAGAATCTTACTGTTCAAAAACAGAAAGAACAGAACAGGAGTAGAAAACCCTGGACATGTCTGATAAGCTGCCCCAAGCCAAATGGAAAAAGAGGAGTTAACTCAGAGAGGAAAACGCTGCACTGGAAAGTGACAAAACTAGAGAGGCTGAAGAAAAAGCCCTCCAGTGAAGTAATACCCCTCTTACAGAGGAAAGACCTGATAAGAGGGTGAAGAGAATGGAGCTAAAAAAGACTTACCAAGTAGTAAGTCCATAGAAAGGAAAAAGTACATGCTGGCCCAGAAACTATCATTTGATAGTGGTTAGACCTCTTTCCCTAGAGGAAGAGGAGGAGAACCCTGTGACCTATAGGAATGAACATCCTGACAGCTCATGGAACATAGAAAAAATGGATGTCTTTTGGAAAGAGATCCATGTCTAGGGGTTAGAATGAAGTAGTGGATTGCCTCTATTGCAAAGAAGCAAACTGCAGATTCTAAACCCCAAGAGTCACAAGCATCTGATGACTGATCAGAAACCCTGCAGTTGCTGGGTTTGCTGAGCCTGGTGAGAGGTTGGGTTCTTCAGACGAGGATGATGCTTCCTTTGTTTGGGAACATCTGTATGATGGGCAGGTGATGAATAAAACCTTCTCCTATGGGAAGAAAGTTCGGTAGGACATTTCCTACCTACTGGGACAGAAGGGGTAGAACAACCCCTAAGAACAGGTAAATCAGTGGACCACTGAGTAACCTGACGTAAAGACTCCTTGTTGGAGATTTTCTCCAGTGCAAGGAGTATGCCCCAGTCTTTGCTGTGCCCATTTGTCAAAGTCTGAAGCTTGGAGCCAGGCTCTACGTCGTGCCCCTATGGCTATAGCAGAAGTCCTGCTAACAGACTCAAAAGAGTCCAGGGAAGCACGAGAAAGAAACCAGGAGATATTCTGGATATGCTTAAGCAGTGAGGAATAGTCTGCACTCTTGGAATCTGGAAGGAAAGGAGTCAAAAGATGTAATTTCTTTGTGACCTCCTCAAGAGATAGACTCATAAAAAATATATGAGAGAATTCTTGCAGAAAGCATAGATGTCTGGAAGGTTTGACGTCCAAAGGCATCTAGTGTCTTAGACTCACGACCTGGCGGATAAGAAGAGTGCTTTTTCTTACTCTTTACTCGCCTCATTGCTGATTCCACTACTATGGAATGATGAGGGAGTTGAGTCTTTTGAAACTCTGGAGAAGGGGGCACCTGATATAGGAGATCAGTTGCTCTGGAAAGTGGGGGCACCCTTAAGGGTGCTTCCAACAGATCTAGAAGGAGATCCTGCAAGGAATGATGCAAAGGAAGCATTATGTTCTCCTTTGCTTTGGTAGGAACAGAGCCTTGTGCAGGGTCCTGTCCAGGGATAGGAATAGCAAGTGATCTTGCTATTTCCAGGAGAAAACTCTGAAAAGAGGGATCTCCAATGGGAATTTCCCTTGGACAGGTTAGATCAGAAGAACTAGCCTGAGCACCAAAGGATCTATCCAAATATATAGGAATAGAGGATCCTGCATGGTGCAGGATGGTATCCCTAAAGGTTGGTCGCTGGTACTGGCTGTGAGGAGCAGCATCCGTCAGTATTTCATCGTCCATGCCAGGTATCGAAGGGAGTGGTCCTGTTGAAAAAAGCATGGCAGGAGCTGGCCACGATGCTACCGTGGATACTGGTGCCGATGGCGACACCGGTACTGATGTCGGAGCCGAAGCGGACACCGGAGTAGCCATTGGTGACAGCTCAATCGGTACCAAGGTAACCGAAAACCTCCGGCAGCCATCCTTGATACCAGGCCTGTGGTACCGATCCGTGTTGGTACCAAGGCGAGCTGGTACCCAGTCTTCCAGACTAGCAGCAGGCACCGACCATAAAGGTAATGTGGACTTCGGTACCGTGTCTGATACCGGTGGAAAAAGTCCAACCGGTGGCAACTCAAACAGCATCAGAGGAACCAAGAGTTGCGGATCCGAATCATCGGAACCGAGCCTTTGGTACCGAGGGGAACCGGTACCAAGGCGAGTCTGTACCCAATTCTCCAGACTGGAAATCGATTCCAGACTCGGCATCGAAGGAAGCGAGTCTATCAATGCACGTCTGGAGGGTACCGACGTCGGTGGTCGTATTGGTGTCGGTACCTATACCGGAAAGTCAGTCTTGGAAATATCCCCCGGACCCAAAGGTATCGAGGATGCCAGATGACGATCCCTGGTGAGGAGTGTTTCATCCAACACCAGTGCCGGAACCGGGGTATCGGTACCGCTCGAAGCGGATGCCACCACCGGACACGGCTCAGGTATGTTCTGTGGGAGGTGAACCCCAGGAACAACCTGAAACCCCTCACACGCTTTGGAGACCGAAGACTCCCGCCGGGGTTTTGAAGCCAGTGGGCCCTCGAGGGCAAGGCCGGAGCCGTCTGCATGGTGTGCATGAGACCTACCACTCGAGGACTGGCTAGTCTTAACAGAATGTTTGTGGGTTACCTGATCCTGTGTAGAAGAATGGGACGGTGCCCTGAAGTTGGAGGGGAACCGGGTATCGAGGAAACCTCGATGTTGAACTCCTCTTCTCACCACACTGTTGCCGAAAGGCTCCGGAGGAAAAAGGTCAGACCCCAAACAGGTTAGACACCGACTTTGAGGGTCTAAGAATAAAGTTGTACCGCCACAGTCTGAACATTTCCTGGAGGAAGTGGCTGGCGGTTCCATGAGGAAAGAGGAAAGGCCTAAAGGCCTGAGAAACCGTGAAGAAAAAATAGTCCTTGGAAAAGGAAAATCTCACAGAAAAGAAAAGAAAACACCAGCGGTACCGGTGGCGTCGGGGAGACAGCCGCGACCACAAGAAAAAATAAGAAATAAAACAAAATTTTCTGCCGTGACAGGAGGATGTCCTGCCAGCTCCGTGGAAAAACGAAAACTGAGGAGAGGCAGTTGGGAAAGGCGGGAAGGCAGCACGCAGGCACTGTGGGATGCTCCCAAAAGCTTTCTTATTGGATGCTGGGGAGCGTTCCCGCGCAGGCTCCGTCGGTACCGACGTACCCATATGTGAAGACTCATTCCTGCTTGTTCCTGGAGATTGTTAAAATATTTTAATTTACCTGGGTGCTGCAGGTGCTCCATGTTCCACAGAGACTGCCGGATTGCTGCTAGCTTGTGCACAGCAATGCTGCAGGTTTGGGTGGTGCTGGCATCATTGAGAAAATGAGACATGGTCATGTTTAAAATAATTAGAAGGCTCCACAGCCGTGATCAGAGTGGCAGCTACAGGGAAAGGCTGCAGCCCGCCATTTGTGTAGTGACAAGGGCTGGGGGTGGCACAGCTGGCAAGAGTGAGTCATAGTAGGGGACGGAGTTCATGATGGAGCCATGGATCATGGCAGGATGGGAGAATGGGTGACTGGCTAAAGTCTGAGATCCAAGAGGCTAAGAGGTTGAATGCGATGGTACAGGCAAAAGCAGCAATTGGGGCCCAGTGGCCTATTCTGGTGTTGCAACAGCATGGGAGAGTAAGCTTGTGGCCTTGAAGTTGCAGAGGCATGGCTGCAGCTGAGATCAACCAGGGGTTCTGGGCCAGCAGAGTAAGTTGGGTGTAAGGCTGGGGAAACCTGGAGGATTATTTTTAAACTGCATCACAGGAGCTGAATTTGCCAGGAATCTCAGCAGTGGAGCCTTTTCATTTATTATTTTAAACTCTGCTATGCCTCCTTTTCTCCCTGATGCGAGCACTGCTATGCACAAACTTGCTGTAATCCATGGAATACCCACAGTACCCAAGTAAATTTAAAAACATATATATTTTAGCAGCTGGATACAGTAGCTAAGAGGAGATTTACACTACTATTGCTCCAACTTTCTGAATGTTAGCAGCGGCAGACATGCTTAGAAGCAGTTTACGTGGAGCAACTTAATTTTCTGAGCAGCAGGAGAAGTGAGACAGACCTCAACCTGAAGAGATAGCACAGTTACTTACCTGTAACAGGTGATCTCTGGGAACAGCAGGAATAAGTCTTCACATATGGGTACGTCGGTACCGACTGAGTCTGCACGGGAACGCTTCCCAGCGCCCAATCAGAAAGCCTTTGGAAGCATCCCAAGACGCCTGCGTGCTGCCTTCCCGCCTTCCCAACTGTCTCTCCTCAGTTAAGTTTGAAAGCTGAGACAGAGAGAGCAAGGAAGGGAAAGATAGAGATAGAGAAAAAGCAACTCCTAGGGGAGGTGGGTGGGTTGTGAAGACTTATTCCTGCTGTTCCCAGAGATCACCTGTTACAGGTAAGTAACTGTGCTATCTCCAGGAACAAGCAGGAATGAGTCTTCACATATGGGGACTCCCAAGCTCAGATGCCCAGAGGGAGTCCTAGCATGTTGCAAGTCTAGAACAAGCCATGCTATTGCTTAAGACCTCAGGCATCCTGGGGATGGAGGGTAGGAGTTGAATACAGAAGAGGAGCTGTGGAACAGCTGGCTAGAACAGGGTTTCTAAAGAGAAAGACCCTGTATAGAGGGTATTTTGTAGTAAAATATTGTAATCTGGGCCTCCCTTGTTGACCTTGCACAAGTCCACTGAGGTACATATGGATCTGTTAGAAGAACCAGAGAATGTGCTCAAGGGGTACCTCACTGAGAAGTAGAGGTAATAAAAGTAGAGAAAAACAAGTGGAGGTCAGAACCCTTCAGGGTGAGAAATGGCCCCAGGGGGAAAGACTGGGGTAGTATAAGAGGTAGAGCTTCAGCGGAGACGCAGAAGGCAGTATTAAAGAAAGCTTAAGCTGTTTAGGTCCAAAAACAGTATAAATTTAGGACCCAAAGAAAAAATGAGTCTGACCTAACTGGACTGGGGATGGAATCAGTCCATGTAGGGGAGAAAGGGTATGGAGACCCTTGTATCTGATAAGAAAGTAAGGACAGACTCAGGAGCGCTAAGCGTTAGGTTAACTGAAGCTCCGCAATAAAACTTTCCTAGATGGGGTCAATTAGGAAAGAAGAAAGTTACATGGAGAGCTTCAGGAGTACCCAACCTATATGCTAAGGAAAATTTTGTTAATTACCACAGGAAGTGGTTATAAGTGTCGCCCCCTAAGTATGCTGGCATAGCATTCATAGGGGTAGTGCCCATTTGTCAGGATCATATAGGAATATAAGGATATCTGAACCTAACAGAACAGATAGATGAGTATATGGATACATATCTATCTAAAAACATCTCAGTAGACCTATAAATATATCTGTGTGTATATACATAGATATATACACATATAGGGTATATATGCATATATCTATAGGAGATATGTAGGGGCAGAAGACACAGATAGATATATAGATGAGTGTGTGTGTGTATATATATATATATATATATATATATATATGAATAGACATATAGACACATATCTCCAGGTATGTGGAAGGAGAGCGGTCTATAGAAGCTGATCCCCCCTAGGGATATAGGGAGAGAGGAAGATTCATCTAACAGCAAGAAGGTTAATACCTGCTTGAATAGATATACAGAGAATTCTCTTTTCCTGGTTATAATTGGCAGGGTCAGAAGAGAGGTCTCCCTGACAAGAAGTCTGGATTCTTTTCAGAATTTGAGCTTTTGAATAACCAGGATGGCCTACCTGAAAAAGGCAGAGGATAACTTCAGACTGTAGGCAGGAAGTCCAGATTTCTCCAGAATTGCCATATGGAGAATGGATAGAGGATGCCACTGGAGGAAGATACCCTAGTGACTTGCCTATGAGGGCAAGAGGGGTATCGGGCGTCCTCTAGCTGCCATTGAAGAAAATTATCTCTGACGAGAAGACCAAAGGAGATATGGGCCAAGCTAGGGAATTGGCCCTTCTTTAGGTTTTCACGTAATGAAAGGCCTGAGACTGATGTCTCAAAAGAGATTTAAGATGAGATGGTAAGGGTAGGAAATACCTACCAGTCATGGAAACATGACTGGGGAAACCCCTTTTAACCATCTGGGGTTATCTGTTAGGCAAGATACTAATGCTCTCTAGCAAGGGCCCATAGTGCAAAGCTACTCTGTAGAGTTGCAGAGAGCATGCTGCAGGTTGGTTAGAAGAAAAACTGGCTGTGGAAAGCCAGCAGGTAAGCAAGTATTCTGCCAAGGACAAGGGGGCGAAGAATAGAAGTTAATCAACCAGGCTGTGATAAGAGGGTTTCCCAAACGAGGTTGATAACCTGTTTGGGACTTAGCACTGAGGCTAGAAGGATTGCTAGTGGAGGAGAATCCCTGGTTGTGTGGTGGACAGAACCAGTGACTTAACCACTAGGAATTGCTGTATCTGCAGCAACGTACCAGGGCAGCGAAGAAAATTTCTTTTCCCTCTCCCTCTTTAGATTGGGAAAAAGAAACAGACCTGGTAGGATTTCCTAATGTCTGATGGGCTGCCCTAAGGTAACAAGGGGGGGAGACAACTCCGGAAGGGAGAATCCCCCGGTAGAACAGGTAGAGGACCATAGGGGCTTACCAGTGTAAAAGGGTCCCTCTTACAAACAAAATGTTAAAGTAAGAGGGAGGTAAGACAGAGTTGAAAGAGACTGACTATGGAGGAAGTCTCTGACAGGTGAGATGATACATGCCAGTACAGGGAAAACTGTATTAATAGTTGTTAGTTCTCTTTCCTCCAAGAGGAAGAGGAAAAACCCTGTTAAGTATGGGCATGATCATCATAAAGACTCTTAAAGTTAAAGAAAAGCTGTCTCATGAAGAGATATCTAGGAAGGTTAGAATAAATTTAGTGCAGATTCCGCAAATGAAAACAAGCAGACTGCTACTCTAACCACCAACCAAGAGGGGCAATGATGATCTATTTGAAACCCTGCGACTGCTGGGTTTGTTGACCCTGAGGTTGTGGATTCTTCAGACTAGGGTGATGTTTCCCCTGTTTGGGAACATCTGTATGATGGGCAGAAGATGGATAAAATCTTTCCATAGGGGAAGAAATTTTGGCAGGACATTTCCTACCAACTGGGAAAGAAGGCGGCATAGAACAGCCTCTGGAAACAAGACAGTCAGTTGTTAACTGAGCAACCTGGAGTAAAGACTCCTTGTTAAAGAGATTTTCTCCAGTGCAAGGAGTATTTCCCAGTCTAACGTGCCCATTTGTCCAAGTCTGAAGCTTGGAGCCAGGCTTTACGTCGTGCTCCTATAGCTATAGCAGAAGTCCTGCTAACAGACTCAAAGGAGTCTAGGGAAGCACGAGTAAGAAATCTAGAGATATTTTGAGCATGACTAACCAGTGAGGAATAGTCTGCACTCTTGGGCTCTTGAAGAAAAGGAGTCAAAAGATGTAATTTCTTTGTGACCTCCTCAAGAGATAGACCCATATAAAAATATATGAGAGAATTCTTGCTGAAAGCATGGATGCCTGGAAAGTTTGGCATCCAAAGGCATCTAGACTCACGACCTGGCGGATAAGAAGAGTGCTTTTTAGTACTCTTCACCCGCCTCATTGCTGATTCTACAACAATGGAATGATGAGGAAGTTGAGTCTTTTGAAAGCCTGGAGAGGGGGGCACCTGATATAGATCAGTTGCTCTGGAAAGTGGGGGTACCTTTAAAGGAGCTTCCCACATTCGTAGAAGGAGATCCTGCAAGGAATGATGCAAAGGAAGCATGTTTTCCTTTGCTCTCTCAAGAATATAGAGGGATCCTGTATTGCCTTGTGTAGGACCTTGTCCAGGAATGGAAATGGCAAGGGATTTTGCCATATCTAGGAGGAAAACCTGAAAAGAAGGATCCCACAGGGAACTTCCTTTGGATAGGCTAGATCTGATTAAGAACTAGCGTTGGCACCGAGGGATCTAGCCAAGTTTATAGGAATAGAAGATCCTGGATGGTGCAGTATGGAATCCTTATAGGATGGTCGCTGGTACTGCGGGAGGTTGGGACCAGCGCCAGTCGGTAGCACATCATCCATGCTAGGGATCGATTCCAAACTCGGTATCGAGGGAAGTGAGCCTGAGGAGAGAATCATGGAAGGCACCGATAGCAATGGTAATGTGGGTAACGGTACCGACTTCAGTACCGTATCCGATACCAGTGGATGAAGGCCAGCCGGTGGCAACTAACTGTATCGAAGAAACCGAGAGTTGCGGATCCGAATTATCAGAACCGAGCCTTCGGTACCATCTGGTGTCGGTACCAAGGCGAGTCGGTACCCAGTCCTCCAGACTAGAGATCGATTCCAGACTCGGCATCGAAGGAAGCGAGTCTATCGATGCACGTCTGGACGGTACCGATGTCGGTACTAGTATCGGTACCAGTACCGATACTGGAAGGTCAGTCTGGAGCGTATCCAACGGCCCTGTAGGTACCGAGGATGCCAGACAACGATCCTTGGTGAGGAGTGTTTCATCCAACACCATTGCCGATGCCGGGGTATCTGTACCGCTCGAAGCGGATGCCACCACCGGGCATGGCTCAGGTATGTTCTGTGAGGGGTGAACCTCAGGAACAACCTGAAAACCCACACAGGCTTTGGAGGCCGAAGACTACCACCGGGGTTTTGAAGCCAGTGGTTTCTCGAGGGCAAGGCCGGAGGCATCTCTATGCTGTGCATGAGAACTGCCGCTCAAGGACTGGCTAGTCTTAACAGACTGTTTTTGGGTTACCTGATCCTGTGTAGAAGAAGATATGGTCGGTGCCCTGAAGTTGGATGGGGACCGCGTGTCGAGGGGAACTCAATGTTGAAAACTTCTTCCCACAATTCTATTGCCAGAGGGCTCGAGGAAAATGGTCAGGACCCAAGCAGGTTAGACACCAATTGTGAGTGTCTAAAAATAAGTTTGTACCGCCAGTTTGCACATTTCTTGGTGATAGTGGCTGGCGGTACCATGAAGGAAAAAGGAGAGGCCTAACAGGCCTGAGAAACCGTGAGACACTAAGGAGGAAAAATATTCCTTAAAAAGGAAAAATTTTACATGTAAAGAAAAAAGAAACACCGGCGGTACCGGTGGCGTCGGGGAAGGCAGTCGCGACCATAAGAAAACTAACAAATAAAAGAAGAATTTTCTGCGGTGACAGGAGGACGTCCTGACGGCTCCGCGGAAAAACGAAAACTGAGGAGAGAGAGTTGGGAAGGCGGGAAGGCAGCACGCAGGCGTGTTGGGATGCTTCCAAAGGCTTTCTGATTGGACGCTGGGAAGCGTTCCCGCGCAGACTCCGTTGGTACCGACGTACCCATATGTTTAGACTCATTCCTGCTTGTTCCTGGAGATAGGAGATTCTGCAGCCCATTTGCAGGGAGGCGTGGCCTAGTGGTTGGGGCAAGGTACTACAGGCCGGAAGGTCGGTAGTTCAAATCCAACTAGAGGACAGCAACCTTGGGCCGGAAGGACTGCAGTTTCTAGTCCCACAGGTGCTCCTTATGGTCTTGAGCAAGCCACTTAACCCTCCATTACCCATGTTCCCTGTAAGTATTAGTGTGTGTGTTTCATATCCCCTCGTGTTAAATGTATCCCCCAAACGCCTTGACCTGGTGAAAAGCAGGATATAAATGCAGCTAAATAAAATAAAATTTGTAAGATTCCTTCAGAAATGTAAAAGTGCCCTTGTTTTGGGAGGGGGAGAGAAGAGAGGGACTGATGGAAGCTATGGCTGCTGGGTGGCATGAGGGAAAGGAGCGATAGGGTGGGGAAATGAAAGAGCCTGAGTGATAGCAAGGTTGGGGATATGAAAGAGTGCAGGAGACTTGGTGGGGAGGGACGTTGCAAACTATTTCTGCCAATGACCTGTAGCAGTGCATTAAGGGCCAGATTTACTAATCTTTCTTTTTCCTTTGAGTTGGAATAGGGAAACAGCCTTAGTAAATCAGACTCTAGAGGAGCTACGGTAGAGCTCCGAGGAGATCCCCTCCATCTCAACTTTGGTAGAAATGGAGAGGAGGTGGTGGTGGTCCCAACCTCTGGCTCCCACCCTTTTGGGCTGGCTCCTAAATTCTATGAAAATCTGTCGAGGCCTGGTACAGATAAGACATTCCCAGCAGTAGAGAATGGCTGGAATGTGGACAGAATTAGCACTAATACACTAATTCTTACCAGCACATATATGAACAAAGCTACTCCTGGCCTTGGAGCAAGTTTAACTGCATGGGAGCCGTTGGGTATGCTATTTCATAAAAGGCATACAGGTGTAAATGCTGCTTTTCCTGCCTATAAGATAGCCCCTCTTTATGCATTGTTTTGCCAAAACATGTGGAAAGTGTCATGCTAATGAATCTTCCTGAATGAGGGGGAGAGCATGCATGTGCCCAAGTGAGACTCCTCCCGACCTACTGACCCTATAACACCAAATGGTATTGCTGCCAGGACTCTCCTCTGCTAGCTTCCAGATCACCTCGGTGTTGTGCCTTACCACCCCATACTCTGCTCCTAGAAGGGGCTGGAGCTAGCATAACAGGTCAGTAATCAAAGCATTTTTCCCCCACTTATGATCACTAAACCCATAACAATAAAAAGAAACTGGTTAATGCATAGCCATCCTCTGTTTCATAAATGGCAGATTTGATCACTTACCCGAAACTGCAGCTTTTTCCTTCACCAGTTCACAACCTGCAATCCTTGTGCATTTGCAAACATGAGCTAAAAACAAAAAAACACGAACTAAATTTCAGTCTGTCAGCAGGACATCAATACAAATATTAATGTTTTACTTATGTTTACATTAATAGTTTTTTACTTCAATTCCCTATATAGTTGCTTTTCCTTTTACACAAATCGGAATACTAGTGAAGGTTAAACAAATTTGTCATTGGTATAACTTCTGACTTGATATTCCTTTTGGTCTTTATTTTTGCTTTATATCTACTTCCACTCAGTCTGATGGAGCACAAAGACAGGAAAGCAACCTGCGTTAACTTCTGTCATCTAATGTAATCTTAGACATACTTATTTGTACCTTTGAATTTCTAGTAACACATGCTGTCCTTGTATTTTGAAATAATCACTTATCACACACAAGTGGCACTGTTGTGAAATATCACCATCACTCAATGGTCATCATGAAATAAGTAAAAAATGTACCACTGAATTTCTCTAATAGGTTTTTCTAATTAGAAAGCAGGCACACTGAAGGTTATATTACATTAGACTTCCATACACCCTTCATCGCTTACAGTAACAAAATACAGAGTGGATTTAAATGTGCATTGTGTCAAACAGATGCTCTTGGCAGATTGCAATATGTGCATCTAGAAAATCTGATATTTATATGCTATCATATCATTAGGAGTAGCCTAATGGTTGGAGCACTGGCTTGGTAACCAAGAGGCCAGAATTAGATTCCCACTGGCACTCTTTGTGGCCTTGGGCAAGTTACTTAGCCCACCATTGCCTCGAAAGAAAGGCCTGGCAATCTACTTCTGGTCACACTGGCAAGAAAACCCAGGAGCTGCTTGGTCACCAGGAGTCAGCACTGACCTGAAGACAAACATTGCACATGAACCACTTTACAACATCAGATTGTTTGTTTGTTTTTTTAATTAATGCTCTTAGTATACTGCTTTTCATATACTAGAAGTCATGGTGTTTTACAAAAAGTACAGAGATGATGGGCTCCATAGCTCATGTTCCCTGTAAAATAGTTATCTCCAAGTTATAATGCCCTGTTCAATGCAATTTCAGTTTGTTCAATGTAAACCGCACTGATGCAGAATAGCGCGGTATATAAGAGAATGTAAATAAATAAATAAAATAAATAAATGATATAGCATTAAGCTCACATGGAAGTGCTATAAGCATTAGTTAATCGTAACAGACACACAAAGAGATACAAGTTACACTCCTTAAAAGAGGGGGGTAGAATGAAAAGCAGAAGAATGTACCACAGCCTGTATCAATTTTAGCCTAAACTCTCACCAAAAGCCAGAATTTTAAAAAAGGCCAGGTTGGGGACTTCCGGTATGGCAATGAGCTGATCAGACGGGTGAAGATCGGCTCCGGGTATCTGACCCCGCTAACCTGCAACAAATCTAGTTAGAGAGTCGGGGAGCACCGCTAACATTGCTGGCGATTTGGAAAGGAGCCCCTGCGAATGTGGAAGTGAGCCATTACAATCTGAGCGGCGGGCCGGTGTCAGCAAAACCTCCACGGAGGGAGAGGACACGGGTCACAGAAGTCAAGATGGCGGAGGGAGCACCTAAGAGCCCTAAAGTGGCTGATCCACCTGGCCTGGTCGCCGAAGTGAGCGCGGCGGTGGTGAGCGCGTTGGATAGCCGCTTCCAGGAATTGGCAGAGCAGCTGAAAAGTGTTAGCCAGAGTATCACGGAGTTTTCCGGGCACATAGAACAAGCGTAAACCCGCATCTCTGACGTTGAAGATGCTCAGCAGGCCCTGCAGACTAAGGTGGAAGCACTAGAGACACTGGTGAAACAGGGCGAAAAGATAGACGATCTCGAGAACCGGGGGCGTCGAAAAAACCTCCGGTTCGTAGGGATCGCGGAGAGTGTGGGAGATGCGGCCCTGTATGATTTCCTGCAAACCTGAATTGCGAAGCTCCTGTGCGGCAAAGGAGATGGCCAGGTGAGGATGGAGCACATGCATCGGCTTGGCCCTAGGCGTAAGCAGGCAAGGAGACCGTGTGCAGTGATAGCACGCTTCCTGGATTTCCGCCAAAAAGAGGAGGTATTGCGGGTGGCTCGGGGCCGTAAGTTGCAAAAGGGAGAGCTGGAGCACATCTTGGTGTTTCAGGATTACTCGGCCCTCGTGAGTCAGCAGAGGCGGGCCTTCTCCACGGTCTGCGCCCAACTACTGAACAGAGGAATCCGATTTGCCCTGCTTTACCCAGCCCGGCTTCATGTGGACATCCAGGGTCAGACCCGCTTTTTGCTGACGCCAGGGGAGGCGCAGAGGCTTTTGGACAGCATGCCGGCTACGGCGGACTCCGCTCAGTGAGAGAGAGAAGAGTGACAGAGGCGCAGAGAGCTGCATCGCCTGTTGTTTTGTGTGGTTTCCTGGGAGAGCTAAGGCCCGGAAAAATAGACTGCGTAGCTTACTGCTCCCCTGAGACCGAGACTGATATGAAGGCTGGGGTTAATTCCGGCGGGTCAAGGCTGCACAGGGCCTGGATCGACTGAGTGTCTACGTGCCTGTTCATAGATGAGACTATGCTGCTTGGCAGGAGAGAGTTTGTATAGATACAAAGTGTACTGCTATGATAACTGTTTACTTTGTTTCTTTTATCTTTGCAACATTTCTGCTGTGTTACTGTTCTTTCTTGTGCTGCTGTAAAATATTGGCCTGTTCCCCAATGGCGTTAGGTTTTTGTTGTTGGCGTGGGACCCGGAGAGCGGCCTCCTAAGAGTACCTTGGGAGGGGGTGGGGGGCTGGGGGAAACCCAGGAAGGATCCTACTGGATAGGTACCAAGGAGGGATGGAAGGGGGGATATCCTTTATGAAGAACCCCGCAGTCTCGAGGTCACAAGGAGTAGGTGTCACAGAGGTATGGGGAAGGGACAGCTTCTGCTAGGAGCTGGGGGGGGGGAGACCCGGGGAGATAGCGGGGGGAGATAGCGAGGGGAGGCCTGTGGGGATTGGAGAGGGAGCCATCGGTGGAGTGATGGGTAGTATGGCCTGGCCTTGGATTTTATTTCCACCGGGACATTAATAGGTGGGGGGGTGGATAAGCGGAGGACCTAGTTGGGTTCTGGGAGATTGGTTGGTGCGGTTAGAGCCAAGGTGGTGGAATTCCACGGAGATCTCCATACCGAGAGTTGATTTGTTTGAGGGGCTAGGGATGATTCGGGTAGCGTGGGGGGAGGGTCTCATCTCTAGGGTTTGTGGACTTTTGGGAACATATCCAATAGGTGGTCCGTAAGGTAGGGTGAAGCCCAGGAGAGGGGCGAGAGATGAGAGTGGAACCTGCTGGGGTGGTTAGATCATAAGATAAGGGGTGCCCACGAGAAAAGGGGCGGACCCGATTGCCAGAGGAAGTCGGTCTGGCCAGATGGGTGGACTTAGAGAGTTGGTACTTGGGGGTGTGAAGGGGGCTCAGGTGGGGGGGAGGGGGGGGAGGGGGGGCTCGTTAGGGGTGGGGTGAGGGGGAGAGAGGGGTGGGGGGAAGGGGGGGCTTGTTAGGGGAGGGGTAGTGTACACTCCAAATTTATTTTGTTGGCAGAGCCTTATTTGTGTAGTAAGCAGGAGGGTTCTCAGGCTGGGGGGACCCCTTCTGAGCGACTAGAGTTTGTGGCCTTGATGGTTTTTGACACTGCCCCGCGACTCTGAAGATTATAACTTGGAATGTGTGTGGGCTGGGGAACCCAATCAAGCGCTATAAAATTTTGCAGGAGTTAGCCAGGCAGAGGTGCGATATAGCCCTGCTGCAGGAAACTCAACAGACAGCCGAAGAGCACAGTAAATTGCGTCGAGACTGGGAGGGACAGGTGTGGGGTTCACCCGCCTTGGGTAAAAAAGGCGGGGTTGCCATCTTGATACATAAACGGGTCTGGTTCGAAATGGCTAAAGCTGTGGGAGATGCCGAGGGGAGACTCATGTTATATGGCCGGCTGGAGGGCAAACCAGTGATCTTGGGGAATCTTTACGGGCCCAACATGCTGGACTGCAGCTTTTATAGTGGCTTGGCCTCCAAGGTGGAACAGCTACCGGAGTGTCCCACTCTCCTGGGGGGAGATTTTAATGGGGTCCTGGACGTGGAGTTAGACACATCAAGGGGAGGGGAGGCGAGAGATCGGGCCTCGACAGCCCAAATGTTAAAACGTTTCTGTAAGAGATTGGGTTTTATTGATCCGTGGCGGTTGATACACCCCCAGGAGAGAGATTTTACACATCAGTCCAGAGCGCATGGTACTAGCGCTCGTATTGATTATCTTTTGCTCTCTGGGAGTTTGTTTGTCCACACAGGGGATGTACAGATCGGGGCTCTGGAGATCTCGGACCATGCAATGGTCTGGTTAGAGTTGCAGTGGGGAAGGGATCAAGTGCGATCCCAGATCTGGAGATTCCCACTCGAGTTGTATCAGGATGGCAGCTTTGAGCGATTCCTACAGCAGCGCTGGCGCGAGTTTGAAAGTGATCATCAGTGTCATAAGGATGATCCGGAATTAGTGTGGGAGACGGCTAAAGTAGTATTGAGAGGGGATATTATTGGATTCGCGGCTAGGAAGTGTCGGCTGATAGCGGAACGAATCATCTGCCTGGAACAACGGGTCACTGGGCTGAGACATATCTGTGCGCGAAACCCGACAATCGCCACTAGAAAATGTCTTTGGGAAGCCCAGGTGGACCTCAATGAACTTCGATACCAACAAACAGCACGCTGCCACGCAGGGAACAGCAAACAGTACAAAAGACGTAGGCAGGTGTAGGTTCTCACCAATACTTTGTTCCATATATGAAAAAAAGGGGGAGACCTGACCCGACACACGCCGTGTTTCGATAAAATCTTCCTCAGGGGTTGGCTCACCTTATACTAAAAACACATTATAAATAAAGTGAAATAAAAACAAAACACAAAAATAAAACAATTAAACACGATTGAACTAATTACATTGTATATAAACATCATGAAGAACGCGATAAAGGTAATAAATAATAAAAGCATTAAAGAATAAAACTTAAAACCGTAAAATATAAATATTCTTAAACTTATAAATGTGAATAATAGATTAAAAAGTCACACTCAAATACATTAAAAGCCATGAAATAGTAATTAGATCTTACCTGCTAATTAGTGTTCCTGAAGGAACGACAGTCCAGTCCCTTTACTTCTGGGTTACGCAACCCTTCCAGCAGCTTGGAGGCTGAGCCAAACCTTTTTGGAGGTGGGGCGGTATAAATACCACTGGGACCACCCCTCAACTCCAGTATTCGACTGAAAAAGCAGATCTACAGAGTTTCCATTAGCCATCAAACATAAAAACTTATCTATCCAACATTGTCTAACTATGCGCAATACCTATCTCTACATTTTTTTTTTTTTTTTTTTTCCAATAGAAAATGGTTAGTGCGAGGAAGAGAGAGAGCGAGAGAGAAGGGGAGGGCGAGAGAGAGAGAAAGAGAGAGAGGAGGACCGGACGGAGGAGCAATGCTTAAGGTTGCCCGATCCGGCTATTCTCCCGTGTCCCTTCATCTTGAAATGGCCCCTTCTCGGTCCCGAGTTTCCTTCTGACTGCTAGGTCCTAACCGGGTGGGATCAGGGACTGGACTGTCGTTCCTTCAGGAACACTAATTAGCAGGTAAGATCTAATTACTATTTCCTTATCGTCACTCCAGTCCAGTCCCTTTACTTCTGGGATGTACAAGAGCAGTTCAACCCTGGGTGGGATCCGGCAAACCGGACTGAAGGACCGCCAGACCAAACCGAGCATCCGCTGCGCTCTGGACGTCCAGCCTGTAGTGCTTGGTGAACGTATGTAGCGAAGACCAAGTTGCCGCCCTACAGATGTCCACTGGAGGGACCAAGCTAAATTCTGCCCAAGAAGTAGCCTGAGCCCGGGTGGAGTGCGCCCGGAGCCCCGCTGGCACCTGCTTCCCTTTCAGGATGTAGGCGGAAGCGATCGCTTCCCTGATCCATCTGGAGATAGAGGCCTTGGCCGCCGCCTCTCCCTTGTGTGGACCCCCAAACTGAACGAATAGTCGCTCGGACTTGCGGAAAGGGGCTGTGCGGGAGAGATAGCGTTTCAAGGTCCTCCGGACATCCAAGAGTCGCAGTTTGTTATCCCTACCTCCGCCCTCCTCGGCGGAGAGAACCGGAAGGTGAACTGCCTGGTTCATATGAAAAGGCGAAATGACCTTGGGCAAGAAGGAGGGGACTGGACGTAGAACTATCTTGTCCTTGAGAAACAGTAGGAAGGGGGGCTGAGCGGACAGCGCTTGGAGTTCAGAGACCCGCCTAGCTGAGCAGATTGCGACCAAAAAGACTGTCTTCAGGGTTAAGTCCTTTAAGGAGGCCCTCTTCACTGGTTCGAAGGGTTCCTTGATCAGAGCGTTAAGCACCAGGTTGAGGTCCCAAGGGGGGACGACTGACCTCTGTTGAGGGCGCAGGCGCCTTACCGCCCTTAAGAACCTGGAGACATCCGAGTGCGCCCCTAGGGGCTTTCCGCGGACCTTCCCTCTATAGCATGCGATTGCCGCTAGCTGAACTCGCAAGGAGCTGTGAGCTAGGCCCTTGTCAAAACCTGTCTGTAAGAATTCCAGAATTTCGGGGACTGAAGCGGAGAGGGGTTTTCGTCGGTGCTCCACGCACCACGCTTCGAAGATGCGCCAAGTCCTAATATAGGAGAGACAGGTCGAACGCTTCCTAGCGTTTAGCAGGGTAGAGATGACCGCTCCTGAATAACCTCTCTTTAGGAGCCTCGCCCTTTCAATAGCCAGGCCGTAAGCGAGAACCGATCCACGTGAGGCATCCGCAATGGACCTTGTCTCAGCAGGTCCCTTTTGCACGGAAGACGCCAAGGCCGATCGGCGATCAATCTCATCAGATCCGCATACCAAGGCCGGCGCGGCCAATCCGGGGCTATGAGAATTACATATCCCTGATGGGACTCCACTCGTTGTAGCACTTTTCCGATCAGGACCCAGGGAGGGAACACAGAGTAGACCCTCCGAGGGCCACTTCTGGGCCAAGGCATCCAGGCCTTCGGACATCCTTTCCTTGCGTCGGCTGAAGAACCGATTTACCTTGGCGGTTGCGAACCTCGCCATGAGGTCCATGACTGGGAGGCCCCAATGGGCTACTATCCGGTTGAACGTCTCCTGCTCCAGTTCCCACTCTCCGTGGTCTATCTTGCACCTGCTGAGATAGTCTGCTGTGACGTTGTCTATTCCTGCCACATGCTGGGCCGAGAGAGCTTCCAACCGAGTCTCTGCCCACTGGAACAGAGCGCCCGCCTCCTTCTCTAGGGCGGGACTGCTGGTGCCGCCCTGGTGGTTGATGTAAGCCACCGCCGTAACATTGTCTGAGAGTACGCGAATTGCCCTTTTTTGTACTAAGGCCTCTAGAGCCCTGAGCGCCAACCCTACAGCTCGCAATTCTAGTCTGTTGATGGGCCATTGGGCTTCCAGTGGAGACCAGATGCCTTGAACGAACTGGCCCTCGCAGTGAGCTCCCCAGCCTGTCAGACTGGCATCCGTCGTCAGTAATAACCACTGGTGAGGCTCGAGGGGCATCCCGCGATCCAGATTCTTCGGGGACCGCCACCAGTGCAGCGTCTCTTTGGTCCGTGGCGCGCAAGGTAACGGCATTGATAGGGGGTGATGTTGCAGCGACCACCGACGCAATAGGGCCCTCTGCAGCGGCCGCATGTGGGCCCGAGCCCATGGAACCACCTCTATTGCCGCTGCCATTGTTCCCAGGACCTGCAGATAATGCCGCGCCGAGGGGATCCGTCTGGCCAGAAACTGAGTTACCAGGATTCTTAGCTCTCTTGATCTTGATTGAGACAGAAAGACCCTGCCTCTGCTGGTGTCGAACCTTGCCCCGAGGTACTCTAGTTCCTGGGAGGGCGTCATCCTGCTCTTCGCTCGATTGATGACCCTCCCCAATTCTTCTAGCACTTGAACCACTCTTGTTGTCACGGAGTGGCTTTCCTCCTCGGACTTTGCCCGGATTAGCCAATCGTCCAGGTAGGGGTGTACTAGAATTCCCTCTTTTCGTAAAGAGGCCGCTACCACCACCATCACCTTGGTGAATGTCCTTGGAGCCGTAGCTAAGCCGAAGGGAAGGGCTTGGAATTGAAAATGATAAATTTAAAAGTAAACTTAAAGTAATTTAGTTAAAGGAAGACTCCAGTAAGCCCTAGGCTTACGGAACCCTCCAGCTGCTTGGAGGCTGAGAATACTGGAGTTGAGGGGTGGTCCCAGTGGTATTTATACCGCCCCACCTCCAAAAAGGTTTGGCTCAGCCTCCAAGCTGCTGGAAGGGTTGCGTAACCCAGAAGTAAAGGGACTGGACTGGAGTGACGAAACCCCTCGGGGCCCACACTGATGTCTCAAGGTTCCTAAGAGCGGTGAGACGCCTGCGCCCACAACGGAGGTCAATCATTCCCCCTTGGGATCTCAACCTGGTGCTAAATGCCTTGATCGGGAATCCCTTTGAACCATTAAAGGAGGCCTCCCTAAAAGATTTAACCCTGAAGACTGTCTTCCTAATCGCCATCTGTTCGGCCAGGAGGATCTCGGAACTACAAGCGCTCTCCGCTCAGCCGCCTTTTCTGTCATTTCTCAAGGACAAAGTAGTTCTGCGCACGGTTCCCTCCTTCTTGCCTAAGGTTATATCCCCCTTTCATATGAACCAGGCGGTGACCCTCCCGGCCTTCGACAAAGAAGGGGTGGAAGCCAGGGATAGCAAGCTTCGACTCCTAGACATCCGGAGAACCCTGAAGCGATACCTCTCTCGCACAGCGCCCTTCAGAAAGTCCGACCGACTATTCATCCAGTTCGGGGGCCCACACAAAGGGGAGGCGGCGGCCAAGTCCTCTATCTCTAGATGGATCAGGGAGGCGATAGCCTCCGCCTATATCCTGAAGGGAAAGCAAGTTCCCGTGGGCCTGCGGGCACATTCTACTAGGGCGCAGGCTACCTCGTGGGCGGAATTCAGTCTAGTCCCTCCCCTGGACATATGTAGGGCGGCGACTTGGTCCTCTCTCCATACCTTCACCAAGCATTACAGGTTAGACGTTCAGAGTGCAGCGGACGCTCGTTTTGGCCTGGCGGTTCTTCATTCCGGTATGCCGGACCCCACCCAGGGTTGAACTGCTCGGGTACATCCCAGTAGTAAAGGGACTGGACTGGAGTGACGATAAGGAAATAGTAATTAGATCTTACCTGCTAATTAGTGTTCCTGAAGGAACGACAGTCCAGTCCCTGATCCCTCCTGATTCCGGCTAAAGTTGACATCTATTGGTTATAGGTAAGCATCGGAATGAACGCAGACCTTCGGAAGAGATGCAGACCATTTCAACGAGCGCAGACCTGCGGCGGCAAGCTCGGGCAAACCCACACCGTCCATTCCCATTCCTCATTTCCTCTCCTTATGATACCAGAAAAAAAAAAAAAAAAAATGAATTTTTATCCTTTAAATAAGTTAATGCGTTATTTTTCTTAAAATGTTTGTTACGTAGGTTGGTTACAATAGTTGGTTATATCTGCTTTTTCATTCGAATACTGGAGTTGAGGGGTGGTCCCAGTGGTATTTATACCGCTCCATCCCCAAAAAGGTTGGGCTCAGCCTCCAAGCTGCTGGAAGGGTTGCGCAACCCAGTAGTAAAGGGACTGGACTGTCGTTCCTTCAGGAACACTAATTAGCAGGTAAGATCTAATTACTATTTAGTTGAGAGAGGCAAGGTAAGTTATACAGCTGAGAAGCTCAAGTGCAAACTAAAGGGAACAGGAAGGTGAACATACAACCATAACATACAATATCAAATATGTGCTGATGATTCCAGACTACACAAAAATAACAGAATGCTTAAACGCAATTATAGAATGGCTCAAGCACCACAACATGAAAATCAGCTTTAAAAAAACAGAGGCTCTGCACATCACCAGGAACAAAGATTTCACACTCCCATCACTCATAAAATCAGCACACAATAACATAACAGTAAAACAGGAAATAATATACCTCGGAATTATTCTTGACCAAAACCTCAGCTTCCAACCACATATAAGGAAAACAACAAAGTCTGCTTATCACAGGATAAAACTGATGCAACAACTTAAACCCCTGCTCAACCATGATGATTTTAGGATGGTCTGTCAAGCAGCAATTACACCAATCCTGGATTACATAACCTAATCTATCAAGGACTTCCTAAGAACAACTTACACTCCCTGCAGATGGCACAGAATACTGCAGCACATATCATAACAGGATCCACAAGACAAGACAACATAACCCCCATCCTGAAAAAGCTCCACTGGCTCCCGATACATGCCTGTATAAAATACAAGATCTTTCTCACTATATTCAAAATCATTGACCCATATACCAGCTGACACCCTACAATCACTCATAACACGAGACCCAGGAATCAGACCTAGAAGGTCCAATACCATAAACCAACTAATAGTCCCAAAAAACAAGGCAAGACGTAAACAGGCCACCTGCACCAGGGCATTTTCCATAGCAGTGCCAACAATATAGAACACGCTACTAGAGAACCTGAGGTCAACTGCAGACACAAAGTACTTCTGCAGGAAACTCAAAATCTTTCTATTCACTAACTACTATGGAAATATCACTTAACCCAGAAGCTTCATGGATCATATCCAATGTTCTTCAGATATTGCTAAACTCTGAGTTTTATACCCTTGTTAAAGTTCTCCAAATTTGATAGCCTTCTTGTAATGTAATAGTTAAGTTGAATTATAATGTAAACTGCTTTGACTTAATGATAAGGCGGTATAATCCTGTTAAATAAATAAATAAATACAATATAAAATTTCCCCCATGGAACTGGGCAACTTGGCAGCTCTGTGTTTAATACCATTTTTCCTAAGGTAGTTGGGGGAGAGGTTCCTGTCAGATCTTTAGTCAGGGTGCGGGAAAGGGGGTGTGGGAGTATGTATGTAAATTGAGGGGGTATCTGGGGCAAGGTATGTGCATTTGATAAAATATCTTTCAGACCTTTTTGTTCTGTTATTTTAAATATTCTCTTTCTCCCCTTTGCAGTTTTACAAGTGTGGTTCAATCCCTGTGCATACAATATATGCAATGATATAGCTCCCAATAAGGTGGTCAGGTAAACTCATTTTCACTCCTGCTCCTTATTTTGTCGTCCTCCTCCTTGAATTTCTCCTGGCTGGTTTTTCCTAGGTTTTGCTTTTCACTTTTATTTCTCTGTTTTATAGTGATGAGTTTGTACAATCTATAGATTTTATTCATGTGGTGCAGATAATGTTATGTGTTTTATTTCTTTCACATCATGATCAATATATAATTGACTTCTGTTTGTCATTAATGTTCACACATCTATTATGTATATTTTAGTTTTAAGAGGGAGCCATTTGATTTTAACTTTTAATTAAGTTATTAATGTTTCATGGCTTTTAATGTATTTGAGTGTGACTTTTTAATCTGTTATTCACATTTATAAGTTTAAGAATATTTATATTTTACGGTTTTAAGTTTTATTCTTTAATGATTTTATTATTTATTACCTTTGTTATCGCGTTCTTCACGATGTTTATATACAATGTAATTAGTTCAATCTTGTTTGTTTTATTTGTTTTTGTTTTTTGTTTTTATTTCACTTTATTTATAATGTGTTTTTAGTATAAGGTGAGCCAACCCCTGAGGAAGATTTTATCGAAACACGGCGTGTGTCGGGTCAGGTCTCCCCCTTTTTTTCATATATGGAACAATAAAGTATTGGTGAGAACCTACACCTGCCTACGTCTTTTGCCTCAATGAACTTCTACATCAGAGGGCCAAGAAACCAGCTCTTTATTATCGCTATCAACTACACTGTCATGAGGATAAACCGGGGAAATTGCTAGCCAGATGTTTGAAGGGTCATAGAGGTTCCTCCTTAATAGCAGCAGTCCGCGATGCTAGGGGTATGCTACATAGGGAAAGCAAGTGGATTGCACGGGTATTTCGTACATTTTTTCACTCCCTCTATGCAGCGGAGCCTACATCTGCGACGGAGATGCATGAGTATCTGAGAGAGGTAGAGTTGCCCCAGTTGGCTGCTATCAGAAAAGGCAATTGGATCAGCCCATATCTGTACAGGAGGTGTGTACAGTAATATCTGCAGCTAGTTATAAAACACCGGGACCAGATGGTCTGGGCGCAGAATTTTATAAAATCCTTACGAAGTATGTAAGTCCTGTGTTGGTAGAGGTCTTTGGTAGGCGAGCGGAACAAGGGAAGTTCAGGTGGGGCGTAATCACGCCCACATTACATTGATCCCTAAGCCAGGAAAGCACAGTTACTAACCTGTAACAGGTGATCTCTGGGAACAACAGGAATAAGTCTTCACATATGGGTACGTCGGTACCGACGGAGTCTGCGCAGGAATGCTTCCCAGCGTCCAATCAAAGAGCTTTTGGAAGCATCCCACCATGCCTGCGTGCTGCCTTCCCGCCTTTCCCAACTGCCTCTCCTTAGTTAAGTTTTAAAGCTAAGACAGAGAGAGAGAGGAAAGGAAAGATAGAGATACAACTCCTGAGGAGGTGGGTGGGTTGTGAAGACTTATTCCTGCTGTTCCCAGAGATCACCTGTTACAGGTAAGTAACTGTGCTATCTCCAGGAACAAGCAGGAATGAGTCTTCACATATGGGGACTCCCAAGCTGAGATGCCTGGAGTCTGAGCATGTCATGGGCTGGAACATGCTATCCTCCAGAACACCAGGCATCCTGAGGATGGAGGGTAGGAGTTGAAGAAAGAAGATGCTGTGGAACAGCTAACCTAGCACAGGACTGCAAGAAAGGAGTCCATGTGTGGATAATGATTATGATGAATGATATTGCAAAGATGTTGCAATATGGACCTCCACCAACAGGATTTCATAGAAGTATGGAGGCTCATGGATCTACTGGGAAGCCAGTAGAGGAACCGTGAAGAGGACCTCACTGAAAAAGGGAGGTAATAAACCTGTAGGAAAAACAGAGGTCGTCAGAATCCTGAAAGGTAACAGGCACCCCTGGTAGGATAAACTGGGGTAGTACAGAAACGGTGGGCCTGCAGCGAAAGCTGTATGGCAAAAAACAAAAACTCTTTTGGCAGCAGAGTATCTCACTCTTGGGAGCAACAAGAGAAAGGCTAACCGATTTGGACAAACAGGCACAGTCCTTGTGGGGAGAAAGAGTATGGGAACCCCTTGTATCCCATGGTGAAGACAAATGCCTGAGGCGTTAAGCCTGTGAGTAACTGAAGATCCATAATATCTCTCCTAACTGGGGTAAGCTAGGAGAGATATTAAATACGGAGAGCTTCAGAGGTACCTAAACCTGTAGGTTATGGTATGAGAATTGTTGATTTCCACAGGAATAGTTGTGCGTGTAGAAACCCAAACCTGCTGAATAGCAGAGGTATAGGCAAAATTTCTCTGTCAAACAGAAGCTATATGAGCATAGACAGTGAGATAAGTATATGGAGACAGATCTATAATGAAATATCTCGTCAGATACACACACACACACACATATATTATATATATATATATATATATGGAGGGCATAAAATACACACAAAGATAAATATGAATATGTAGGCGTAAATATGGGTCTCTGTAATTAGACAGATATATGCCTACAGCATGGTATTCACATAGGACATGTGAAGAGGAAAGATTCATCTAACAAGGAGGTGCAACCTACTTGAGAAGATGTATAGAGCATCTATTCCCCCTGGTTATGATCCGCAAGGATGCTAGCTAGTAAAAGAACCAGGATGGTTATATGAAAACAGGATAATATCAATCTGTAGCCAGCAAGTCCTGAGTCGTCCAAGAATCTAGCATGGTAAGTAGACAGAAGACGGATAAGGATGAGGTACCATGTCGACCTGCTTAAGGGCAAAAAGTATCATAGGTTGTTACCATGAGGACAAGCTGCAAGGAGAAAGAGCATATCCCCGATTGGGAATGCTATGGACCAAAGCAGGGAATTGGCAACTCCTTAAGCCCTTAGGTAAGAGAAGGCCTATGTCCTTTATGGCAAAAGGAGATAGTAAAAGAAGGGAGAACCTTCTAGTCATGGGAGACATGACTGAAAAGCCTTTTCTAACCATGTAAGATGGCTGTTGGAGAAAAAAAACCCATGCTCTCTAGCAAGGGCCCATAGTGGAAAGCTTCTCTGTAGAATTGCAGAGAGCATGATGCAGGAGAATGAGGAGATAGGACTGGCTGCTAGAACCAGTATCTCAGTCCACTATGCTGCCAAATCCAGGGGAATGGAGATGGTAGAAATGGAAGACCAACCCAGAAAGCTTGTAGTGGGATAACTTCCAAGATAGATGAAAAACACTGACTTGGAGCCACTACTAAGACCAGATAGAATGTTAGAGGACGACAAATCTGGTTGTTTGTGGGCAAGAACCAGTGGACCAAACCTTGAAGCTCCTGCATAGGCAGCTGCTGGCAAGACAGCAGAAAGAATATTACTGTTTAAAGCCAGAAAGAACAGACAGGAGTAGAAAACTCTGGACATGTCTGATAAGCTGCCTTAAAGTAAATTTGAGAGAGGGGAGGAAACTCAGGGAGGAAAACACCGCACTGGAAAGTGACAAACCTAGAGAGGCTGAGAAAACCCTCCAGTAAGTAATTCCGCTCTTACAGTGGTAAGAGGGGGAAGAGAATAGAGCTGAAGAAGACTTACTAAGTAGTAAGTCTATAGAAAGGAAAAATACATGCTGGCACAGGAACTCTCATTTGATAGTGGTCAGACCTCTTTCTCTGGTAGGAGAAGAGGAGAAACCTGTGACTTATAAGCATGAATCTTCTGACAGCTCATAGAAAAAATGGATGTCTTTTGGAAAGAGATCCATATGTAGTGGTTAGAATGAGCAATGGAGCGCTTCTGTTGAAAAGAAGCAACTGTAGACTCTAACCCCAAGGGTCACAAGCATTTGATGACTGATCAGAAACCCTGCAGAGGCAGGGTTTGCTGAGCCTGGTGAGAGGATGGATTCTTCAGACCAGGACGAGGGCTCCCCTGCAGGGGAACATCTGTATGATGGGCAAGTGAGGAATAAAACCTTCTCCTGTGGGAAGAAAGTTTGGTAGGACATTTCCTACTTACTGGGACAGAAGAGGGTGTAGAAGAACCCTTAGGAACAGGTAAATCAGTGGACCACTGAGTAACCTGACGTAAAGACTCCTTGTTGAAAAGATTTTCTCCAGTGCAAGGAGTATGTCCCAGTCGTCGTTGTTCCCACTTGGCCAAATCTGAAGCTTGGAGCCAGGCTCTACGTCGTGCCCCTATAGCTATAGCAAACGTCCTGCTAACAGACTCAAGAGTCTAGGGAAGCATGAGAAAGAAACAAAGAGATATTCTGGATATGCTTAAGCAAGGAGGAATAGTCTGTACTCCTGGAAACTGGAAGGAAAGGAGTCAGAAGATGTAATTGTTTTGTGACCTCCTCAAGAGAAAGACTCATATAAAAAATATGAGAGAATTCTTGCAGAAAGCATAGATGTCTGGAAGGTTTGACGTCCAAAGGCATCTAGTGTCCTAGACTCACGACCTGGCGGATAAGAAGAGTGCTTTTTCTTACTCTTTATCCGCCTCATTGCTGATTCCACTACTATGGAATGATGAGGAAGCTGAGTCTTTTGGAACCCTGGGGAGGGGGCACCTGATAAGAGATCAGTTGCTCTGGAAGGTGGGGGTACCCTTAAAGGTGTTTCCCACATTCCTAGAAGGAGATCCTGCAAGGAATGATGCAAAGGAAGCATTATATTGTTCTTTGCTGTGGTGGAAACAGAGCCTGGAGCAGGACCATGACCTGGAATAGGAATGGCAAGGGATCTTGCTATATCCAGGAGGAAACTCTGAAAAGAGGGATCCCCAACAGGAATGTCCCTTGGACAGGTTATTTATTTATTTACAGTTTCTTTTATACCGCGCTATTTGACATCAGTGCGGTTTACAATGAACATAAAACTACACGTCACAAAGATTGATCAGTGCTTACAATGAACAGGACAATAAACTGGGTATACATTAAACAGGTTTCATAAACAGAGAACATGAGAACTATGTACAAAAAGCAACTATGTACAAAGCAACTAAATGCAGCTATATGTTTCTTGATGAGAGGAGGAGCAAGGTGAGATTGCAGTTCTGCGAGTTAAGACTAAAGAACTAGCCTGAGCACCCACAGAGTTATCCAGAGATATAGGAAAAGAGGATCCTGCAGGGTGCAGAGTGGAATGCTTAAGGGATGGTTGCTTGGACTGGTTGTCAGGAACAGCAACCATCCTTAGTACATTGTCCATGCTAGGTATTGACTCCAAGCTTGGTATGGAATGGAGCGATGCTGTTGAAAAAAAGCATGGTAGGAGTTTGCCACGATGCTACTGTGGATACCGGGACTGAAGTCAATACCGGTACCGATGTCAGAGTCGGGTTCGACAAATACATTGGAGTAGTCATCGGTGATAGATCAATCGGTATCGAGGGAACCGAAAATCTCCGGCTGCTGTCTTTGGTACCGAGCCGCTGGTATCGATCGGTGTCGGTACCAAAATCTATTGGTACCCAGTCGTCCAGACTAGAAATGGATTCCAAACTCGGCATCAAGGGCAAGGAGCCTGAGACGCGAAGCATGGAAGGCACCGATTGCGAGGGTAATGAAGACATCGGTACCGAGTTCGGCACTGTGTCCAATACCGGTGAATGGTCTACCAGTGGCAACTCAAGAGGCCTCGGGGGAACCGAGAGTTGTGGATCCGATTCATCGGAACCGAGCCTTCGGTACCGCCGGGAGACGGTACCAAGGCAAGTCGGTACCCAGTCCTCCAAACTGGAAATCGATTCCAGACTCGGCATCGAGGGAAGCGAGGCTGTCGATGCACATCTGGGGGGTACCGACGTCGGTGGCAGTATCGGAGTTGGAACCAATATAGGAAAGTCAATCTGGGACGTATCCATCGGTCCCAAAGGCACCGAGGAGGCCAGATGACGGTCCCTGGTGAGGAGTGTTTCATCCAACACCAGTGCCGATGCAGGGGTATCGGTACCGCTCGAAGCGAATACCACCCCCGTGCACGGCTCAGGTATGTTCTGTGGGGGGTGAACCCCAGGAACAACCTGAAACCCCTTATACGCTTTGGAGACCGAAGACTCCCGCCGGGGTTTTGAAGCCAGTGGGCCCTCGAGGGCAAAGTCGGAGCCGTCTACATGCTGTGCATGAGACTTACCCCTCGAGGACTGGCTAGTCTTAACAGACTGTTTGTGGGTTACCTGAAGCAAAGTGGAAGAAGAAGGAGGGAACGGTGCCCCTAAGTTGGGGGGGCACCCGTGTATCGAGGGATTCTCGATGTTGAAGATGTCTTCTCACCAAACTGTTGTCAGAACCCAAACAGGTTAGACACAGACTTAGAGGGTCTAAACATAAAATTTTACCGCCACAATCTGAACATTTCGTGGAGAAAATGTCTGGCAGTTCCATGAAGGAAAAAATAGGGGAGGCCTGAAGGCCTAAGACCCCGTGGGATACTATGAAGAAAAAATATCCCGTTGAAAATTTTACAAGAAAAGAAAAAACACCGGCGGTACCGGTGGCGTCAAGACAGCCGCGACCACAAGAAAACTAAAAATAAAAAACAAGAATTTTCTGCGGTGACAGGAGGACGTCCTGCCGGCTCCGCGGAAAAACAAAAACTGAGGAGAGGCAGGTGGGAAAGGCGGGAAGGCAGCACGCAGGCATGGTGGGATGCTTCCAAAAGCTCTTTGATTGGACGCTGGGAAGCGTTCCCGCGCAGACTCCGTCGGTACCGACGTACCCATATGTGAAGACTCATTCCTGCTTGTTCCTGGAGATAGGACCCGACTCTGCCCACTTATCGGCCGATCTCACTGCTAAATTTCGCTCTTAAACTACACGCGAAAATACTGGCCATGCGCCTGGCAGGCGTTTTGGGAGACTTAGGGGCTTGTTTACAAAGCCGCGGTAGCGGTTTGCGATCGTAATCGGAGCCGCGGCCCCATTGATTTCAATGGGGCCGCGGCTGCGATCGCGATCGCGAACCACTACCGCGGCTTTGTAAACAAGCCCCTTAGTGCATGAATCTCAGGTCGGATTTGTCAAGGGGCGGTATGCGGTTCGGAACATGCGTAAGATCTTGGCTTCTTTGGAATGGGTGCATAATCGGCAACTCCCTTCGTTACTAGTTAGTTTTGATGCCGAGAAGGCTTTTGATGGGGTTGACTGGCAATATCCAAGATGCTTGCTTCCCCGGTATGGGTTGGGTAGCTCTTTCTGTAGGATGGTGGAAAGTCTATATGCACAGCCATTGGCCGGGATTCTGTGTAATGGGGTGCTCTCAGAGGCTTTTCCTCTGGAACGAGGTACTAGACAGGGCTGCCCACTCTCGCCTCTACTGTTTGTCTTATACTTAGACCCTTTAATACGGTCTATAGAGGCCTCTTGAGAAATACAAGGGGTTCAGATAGGGACCCGTGCGTTTAAGATTGCGGCCTTCGCAGACTACCTTTTGGTGCATTTGCTTTCTCCTGATCGCTCATTGCTGGGCTTATTGGCAGAATTCACAAGATTTGGGCGGTTTGCGGGGCTCCATATTAATACAGACAAATCGGTGGCCTTGGATATTTCAGGCCGGTTACGAGAGACATGGGCGAGGTTCCCTCTCAAATGGGTGGACAGGGAGTTTATCTATTTAGGTATTGTGTTGACTGGACAATCCCAGGCGTTATATTCGTGTAATCTGGAGCGGGTCATGAAAGGGCTGCGGATTCAGTTGACGGCAAGGGAGTACCTCCCTCTCTCCTTGGCTGGGAGAGTGGCAGCGGTTACAATGGTAATACTGCTGCAGATTCTGTATTGGTTGCAGACACTACCGGTCTGGCTGTTGCGCCGGGATGTGAGGTGGTTGGAAGACCTGATTAGGGGGTTCTTATGGAGGGGGAGTAGAGCACGTATCCCCTAGGGCCGGCTGCTGGGGAAATGGCGTGAGGGAGGGATGGGACTTCCTGATATCTGGACTTATGCCCTGGCTTGTCAGGCTAGGCATATTGGGGACTGGATGGGGGGCACGGAATCATTTACGCCGAGGGTACTGGAAGAGGGTCTAGTGGCCCCACATACTTTGTTGGGAGTGTTACATGAGGCGGATCGGGATCTTTCCAGTACTATAGTACATAGTACATTGATTGGCTCCGCTAGAAAAACTTGGGAGCAGCTGAATACATTTTGGAACACACCGTGGAGTACGTCCAGTTGGTTACCGCTGCAAGGGAATGTACGGTTTCCCCCTGGATCTGAGTCGGCAGCTTTCCGAGATTGGCGAGAGCGGTGTATACGGAATGTGGGACATTTAGTAGACCCTTTAGGTAAATGTAAATCCTTTCTGGCCCTGTGTCATGAGTATGAGCTGCCTCCTAAACACTGTTTTACCTACTTGCAGGTTTCTCATTATGTGTCCTCCCTGCCAAGAGATGCGCTGGTAATAGAACGTTCAGCGCAGATCATGGAATTTTTTGGCATGGGGGAAATGATCCACCCTCGATTTCGGAATTGAAGATTTGATTGAATAGACTCCAGAAAGTCCCAGATTATCGGGTGGAGGAAGCTTGGGAGGTGGAACTGGGGAGAGAGGTCGTCCCTGGTACGATACGGTCGGCTCTGAAGTGGATAGTGCGGATTTCATCAGGGACACGGTGGAGGGAGATACAGTTCAAATGTATCAATAGGGCCCATTTTTCACCTAGACAGGCATTGCGTAGTCATTTACCAACCGACGGGCACTGTCCCCGCTGTGCGGAGGAGTTGGCGTCTTTGTTGCATATGTGGTGGGACTGTAGGGTCCTTCGGCCTTTTTGGGCTAGGATTTGTTCCTTCCTGAGTAGGTTACTCCAGCAAAGGCTGTGATGGTCTGCTTCCCTGGTGGTATTGGATTGGATCAACCCCCCCCCCCCCTGCCTGATGAAAGTGGGAGAACAGTTGCTGGTGCGTAAGACCTGCCTAGTAGGGAAGGGGCCGATCCTTCGACGTTGGAGGGAGCGGGATCCACCTACCTTTGGGGAATGGCGCAATTGTTTCCATCAATTTATGCTGATGGAAAGATGGATGGCACGGGGCAGTGTCAAACGTTGGTCGGCCTTTCTGCTGATCTGGGAACCCTATATTCAAAGCCTGGGGGCCCGGTGTCGTAGTGAAATCCTACAGGTAGGCACTTGAGGTAGGGTTTTGTCAATGGGTAGCACTTAGCGCTGCATGGCATATAATTGGGAGGGCTCTGTCTTGCATAGATGCTGGAGTGTGGGAGGGGGGAGGGAGGGGGAGTTGGGGAGGGGGCGGAAGGGATATGTTGTTATACTCCACCTGATTCCTGTTTATATGTGGAAGCTCTCCGGGAGGGGATAAGAGTACACCCCCCCCCCCTTGGAGAGGTTTGTTTCAACACTTCTTGCTGTTTTGTTGGTGGCTGATAAATAAAGTATTAAAAAAAAAAAAGGCCAGGTTTTGATGCAGCCTTAAATTTATAAATACAGCTCTCATTCCTGAGTTCCTAGGCAGAGAGTTCGACATTGCAGGGGTTAAGTAGGAACAAGCAAACTGCCTCGTTAGTTTGACTATTTAAGTAGAATTTCCAACAATCTACAATAAGCAAATCTTCAGACAAAATGCAATTCTATAATCATTGCTGAGTATTGCATCCAGATAAGTCACCGTAGCACATTAATGGAGAAAAAAAAAAAAGAGAGCAAACATTTAAACTATGGAGGTATTATCAAAACATTCCCGAACTCATGCCACTGCATGGGAATGGAATACGGTATAGTAGTGTGGGACTACCCAGCAGCCCTGTGAGTCAGTGTGCTAAGCTGCACAGTGCTGAGTGGGCGTGGGGCCGTGCTGTGCTTCTTTGTTTACCATGTGTTTCACAACTTTATCGCTGCCAAAAATGAATGAGAAACTCTGGCAATGTGCGCGCAGCAAATTCTGTGTTAAACTTGGTAAAAACACGTTGGAAACACATCAATTGCTTCAGCAAGCATTTGGTGAACGTGCTTTAGGCAAAACATCTGTCTGTGAGTGGCATGGACTTTTCAAACGCAGTCAAGAAACGCTTGATGACCATAAACATTCAGGATGGCCTTCAGCAAGCAGAACCCACAAAAATAGAGAAAGTTCACAAATTAATTAATGCAGATTGTCTGAGAACCATTTCAGACATTGCTAAAACATTTGGAATCAGTTATGGCTCAGTTCAGGCAATTCTGACTGACAACTTGAACATGTCGAATTGCCACCAAAGTTGTGCCACACCTCCTGACAGCTGATCCAAAGGAACGTTGACGAATGCAGATTTGCTAAGAGCTCAAGAACACTGTGAATGCAGACAATGACTTTTTGAAATGTGTCATTACTGGGGATGAATCCAAACTAATAAACCTTACACCTGGCCCTGACAAATCTAGAATCCAAATTACAAGTCAGGCCACTGTATCTATATGAAGAAGCCTGGGTGTGAGGCTTGTTGCTGGGAGCATTGCTGTTTTGTATATCAAGCTCCTGACACAGAAACCTGGGAAAATCCTATGCAGGTTTGAAACACGAAACAGCGTCAAATTGCTTAATTCTGAAATGTTTAATTCTGCTCCATAGAAGGTCCTGCTGACATCACTGGCTAAGCCAAGAGGCTCTTTTCTATTTTAAAGCCTATACAGTATAATAAAATAGGATCAAAATGGAAAGTTTGTTACACAAGGAATAACTGATTACAAACAGTACGATAAAAAATCTTTTGTTTACCATAGCAGACTTGGCGATACTTAGTATGGCTCTAATGGCCTGACTTGTATTTTGGATTACTGGGGATGAAAGCTGGGTTTATGGGTATGACCCAGAAACCAAACAGTCATCACAATGGAATAAGTCCATAGTCACTACACCCCAAGAAAGCATGGCAAGTGTGAAGCAATGTGAAGTTGATGTTGATTGCTTTGGTCAACCACAAGGAATTCCTCAAGGATAAACAGTCAATGCAGACTACTACATTTGCATGCCAGTGTCTGCGTGATCAAATAAGGCACATACGTCCTGAGTTCTGAGCCTCTGGGAACTGGATGATCCACCATGACAATGCCCCAGCGTACATGTCCATCAAAGTGCAGCAGTTTTTGACCCGAAACATGGTTGCCATCCCTCATCCTCCCTATTCTCCTGACTTGGCCATCTGTGACTTTCTTCTTTCCTGAAATGAAAATGAAGCTCAAAGGGCACAGATTTGACACCATTGCAAAGATTCAGGAAGAGACTAGGACTGTGCTGAAGAGTCTGAAGAGGACTTTCAGAAGGTGTTCCAACAATGACAAGACCTCTGAGACCACTGCATCAACTCCCAAGGGGACTACTTTGAAGGGGATGGAAATGAGACATTTGCAAGGAAATCTAAGATAAACAGATGTACCCAAAATCAAGACCCTGGCTTTTATTTGGAGAAGAGTCTTCTTCGGGGTCCATGTGGCCTTGGAAACATCAGGAAACAGAAAAATCCTTAACCTACAAAACTCCTCCTAGAATTAAAAAATGTTAGTTTTGAAAGCATACTTTAAAAGAGGAGTGTAGGTAAAAAGCTGACCAAAAGTACATTCACTGCAAATTGCATCTGATAACTGCTCCAGAAAAAAAACAGGTAAATCCAAACTATATGGAGAAACCACATCAAAAACCTCCATCTGCCTTCAGTGAACCACACTAGATATATAAAACATTTTTGAAATAGGTATATCAGTTGCAGAGTAATCTGAAAGATCTTCAGGAAATTTATTAATTCAAATGGAGAAAGCAATCTAAACACAAATACTTTGCTCTTGCCCTATTATCAGATATTTCCAATTGACGATAGATAAGACTACCCTTGATGTTAGCCACACTGATAGCCTGGATAGCAGTCATTTGAGATTCCAACTTTACAATACGAGTAGCCAAATTAAGCAATTTCGTGGCCTGGCTTCTGAGCTTGTCAAACAGTTTCTTTAAAGAAAAGAGCCAAATGATGAAGCACAGATTCAGTATATGCCACAACTTTCCAAGTATTAACAAAATGCATCAGCCCCTCAGAAGGTACCACCAGATCTTGCTGTGGCCCTACCCATCCATGGGAAGTTTCACCACTCTAGGGAGGAGTGCCTCTTCTGAAGGATCAGACAATTAGAAAGGATCCACAACCCTGCTTGCCTCATCGGAATCCATGGGGGTTCTCCCTCATGACCAAGCAACAGTGGAAATGAGGGAGCTCTAATCTCCAGACAAAAAAAAAAAATTCAAAAAGGTACACATGCCTGCACAGTTCTCCAAGCAGCTGGCTACAAAAGATCATCAACTGGTTCTTTAATGGAGTATTCCTCTTCCCCATAGCACCAAATCAAGCTAAGCATGCTCTTGAGCACCTCCTGGGCATTAAAAGGGTGCTTCATTTGGGCACATGCCTATGACTGTATATTGCAGCCACTCCAAACTTTTACAGCTATATGGCAGGAGCAAATAACCTCAGCAAGGGGCAGCATCAGCAATGGTATATCTACCTCTTCCAATTCACCACACCACAATGAGTCTGGACCAATCCCCATAGTTCTTGCAACCAGGTTTGTCCAGCTCATTTCTCCTGTTTGACTAAAACTGGATAGCAGATGTATGAGTAGGCATTTCTCCTGAGAAAATCTTAATGACCACGATGGAGTGTATGGTGTTAGTAATGCTAGTGTATGGTAATGGAGTGTATGGTGTTAGTAATCCCACTAGAGGACAGCAACCTTGGGCCGGAAGGACTGGGGTTTCTAGTCCCACAGGTGCTCCTTATGGTCTTGGGTAAGCCACTTAACCCTCCATAGCCCATGTTCCCTGTAAAATAGTTATCTCCAAGTTATAATGCCCTGTTCAATGTAATTTCAGTTGTTCAATGTAAACCGCACTGATGCAGAATAGCACGGTATATAAGAGAATATAAATAAATAAATGCTGCAATACAGAGAAGAAAAGCCTATAAAATAAGCAAGAGCCAACATAAGACTTTCAAAATTTACTCATGTTAATCTCTCTAAATGATTCTTGTACATAACATGAGAGCAATGAACCTAACTCCTAATCCAGGGTATGTGGAATATATCAGTCTTTCAAATTTCCTGTTAATATTTGCTGTGGTTCTTACATCTTGCCGAAGAGCTTCTACTGAGCTTGTAGAAAGTAATATGTATAGACAACCTATTAACATGTGTTTAGAAGCTGCTTTTAATAAAGACTGTGGCACCCAATATGATAGGAAAGCTGATATTTTACTTACCAAATGTCCTTTCCTTGAGTCCTGTTGAACATGTCAGACAAGTGAGTTATTACTCCCCTGTCAGCAGATTGGTGACAAAGAACCAGGGGCAGCAGAAGGGCTTTTTCTTTGGGGGGCCCTAAGCACCGCCCCAAACTCTGCCCTAACTCCACCCAAGCCCGTAGGCACAGACCCTTCCTATTTACAGACAGGAGGGGTCTTTGTAATGATCACGGCTGACAGGAAGGGGCTTTTCTTCTGCCCATGAGGGATAAGATCCTCGCAGGCAGCCTGCTGTGCCACAATTTCTGTTGGGGCCTACCCCTTTCCATCGCCTATGCAAACCACCAATGAAAAGCCCAGGTTTCAATGACATCACTCCTCTACCTCTATCCGACTCAGCTATCACCAGAAGTCCCTTCAGTATTCATCCCAAAGCAAATGAGATACAGTGCAAGCCTCACACAACCTCAATGTGGGCAACAATGAGTAAACAGTCGAGAACTATGGACAGGAAGGTAGACATAGAAGGCTGGAAAGCAGTACATAGAAGGCATAGAAGCAGTACATAGAAGATGAGCCTGTAGAGTCAAATACAGAATCATGGTGGACACAAGGGTACTGCAGCAGAACAGAGCAAAGACAGTTTCAGGGGTGAGCCCTGGACCAGTTTAGCAGGACTCAAGGACAGGAGTGGAGGAGTGGCCTAGTGGTTGGGGCAAGGTACTTCAGGCCGGAAGGTCGGGGGTTCAAATCCCACTAGAGGACAGCAACCTTGGGCCGGAAGGGCTGGGGTTTAGTCCCACAGGTGCTCCTTGTGGTCTTGGGCAAGCTACTTAACCCTCCATAGCCCATGTTCCCTGTAAAATAGTTATCTCCAAGTTATAATGCCCTGTTCAATGTAATTTCAGTTTGTTCAATGTAAACCGCACTGATGCAGAATAGCACAGTATATAAGAGAATGTAAATAAAAAAATATCTGGAATTAAAATGTCACTTATATTGTCCTACTAGATCAGTTCAAACAAATGGGATGTACCAAAGCTACACCACCAAAAGGCAGGAAGACAAAGCAGCTTGCAAAAACCCAGAACTGAAGGCCGTCTCTGCCCACATGTGGACAACCAAGTGGTAATGCTTGACAAAAGTCGAAAGTGATGCCCACATCGCTGTCGACAAATGTCTGTATGGACTACTGAGCTCTGCTCATGAAGACACTTGTGCTTAGGTAGAATGGGCACGCAGACCCTCCAGAACCAGCTAGTTTCGTAACAGATACGCTGAGGCAATAGCCTCCTTAATACAGTGGCCCCAAAGTTAACTTGGCCACTACTTCACCCTTCCATGGGCAGCAAACTACACAAAAAGATGGTCCGATGTGGGAAAGGAATTTGTAAGCTCCAAGTACTGGAGAAGCACCTCCGGACAACCACAAGGTAAAGATCCTTATCCTTCCCCCAACACTGTTTCTTAGAGGAGGGGGGCAGGCAAACCAGTTGGTTCACATGAAAGGGGACAGCACTTTAGGCAAGAAAGGCAGCACCGGCCAAATGGAAACAGCCTCAATTGGAAGGGCTAAAAGGATCTTGGTAGGACAGAGCCTGCAGCTCAGAGAGCCGCCTTGCAGAACAAATTGCGACCAAGACAACATTCTTGAGAGTCAAATCTTTCAAGGTAGTGTGTTTCAATGGCTCAAAGGAGGCTTCAATCAAGGCCCCGAGCACCAGAGACAGAACTCAGGAAGGGTTCACAGAGCGATGGGGAAGATACAGATATTGAAACCCTTGGAGAAAAAAAACATGCCGTCCAGGTGCAAGGCCAAGGACTTGCTGCCACTGGACCACAGAAACAGGCCAAAAGCTGCTACCTGAACCTTCAGGGAGCTAAATGAGAGGCCCTTCTTTAGGCCATCCTGCAGAAAGGCCAACAGGGAGGAAACCTTGGCTGCCTCAGGAGCCAAGTACCACGCACTGCGCCAGCACACAAAGAGGCACTATATCCATAAGTATGCTAGCTTGGTAGACGACCTTCAGGAACCAAGTATGGTAGAGATTACTGCTAGAGTAACCCTTATGCGCTAGCAGTCTTTCAAGAGCTATGTCATAAGTGAGAAGGGAGCCAGGTCCTCCAGAACAATCTATCTGCCGCAATAGCCCTTGTGACTGAGGCAACCAAAGAGAAGGTGCTGAAAGGAGTCACATCAGGTCTCCGAACCACATTCTCCGCAGCCAATCTGGCACTACCAGAACAATCCTGCCCAGGTGGCAAATTATATGACAAATCACATACCCCCAACAGGGGCCAGAGGAAACATGTACAGCAGCTGCTGACTGGACCATGGTATCAATGCCCTTGGACCCCATCTCCATGTGGTGAATGAAGAAATGGTACACTTTGGCATTCGAGCAGGTTGCCATCAGTTTCATTTCAGGGCAACCCCAGCAGTGCAGAATCAGCTAGAATGCCAGAGAGTGCCAGCTGAGGAAGTCCACTTCCACATTATCCACTAAGCCACTGCCATGGCATTGTCTGAAAACCCGAACCACCCAGCCCTTGAGCAGAGGTCGGAAACGCAGAAGAGCTAGCCTGATGGCCCTTGCCTAGAGGCGGTTGATGGACCGCACCACTTCTCTGCAGTTCGAATGACCCTGAACCATACAGTCTTGGTAATGGCATCTGTTGCCAGCAGGATCCAGGAGTAATCATTTAGCAGTACATCCTTCTTCAGATAGGGTTGTCACCACCACCGCAGGCTGGACCTCACTTCAAAGCAAGTGGAAGCCTGTGCTTGAACTCCTGAGAACTCGGGAACCATCAAGTCAACAAGGACCCCTGGAGCAGCCACATGTCAGCACATGCCAACGGGACCATCTATGGTCACCACCATCAATCCAAGGAGCTGAATATCACCCCAGACTCTGGGGGCCTGCTGCAAACAGACCACCATCAGGCAATTCAATAGTATTCTGACTGACGTTCTCCTCTGACAGGAAACCTTTACCCATTTGAGTGTTGAAACATGCTCCCAGAAACTCCAAGAACTGGGAAAGCAAAAGCTGGTTCTTTTCCCAATTGATCACCCAGCCGAGGCTTTCCAAATAGGACATTGAGCTCCCCTGGGAGATAGACTGCTTAGAAGTTTTCTTGATGAGATGGCAAAGGACCACGGGTAAAGTTTTTCCTCAGAGGGGCCAAGAGCCTGCTCCTCCCCGTTCGTTTGTTCTGACTAGGACTTCTTGTGCCCTGAGGTGGTGTTGAAACACTTGGAGGGCATTTGAAATGGCAGGAGGTTTCAACAGATTTATTTGGAGGTGTGACTCGTGCATTGTCTAGAGCCCCTGTATAGACAGGTTGCCCAGGTGTGCTCTCCCATCCCAACTTGGAGGCATCAGGGTGCACTGAAGTGGAGGCATCTGAAAAGGTGACCCTATGAGCAGATTTTCTGGAGACCACCACCACTGGAGGGATGTTGATAGAGGAGAAGTGACTTTGATCCTGTCCCTTAGATAGCCTGATGCCTGCCTCCAATGGGAGGCAAGAGTCCATTGGACTGTATGCATATGTAAGCAGGCATAGGGAACGACATGTACTGTAGAGGCCATATGCCCTAGGAGCTGCAGCATTTCATGGTCCAGGGGAGCATCTGGGATGCTAGTTTGATTAGATGGACACAGCCAACTGTTGTGTCCAGTAGGGCTCCGATGAGCTATAGCTTTTGAGTTGGCACGAGCTAGGATTTTGGGAAGCTAATGACAAATCCCAAGTGTTGTAGTACAGTGATGGTACAATGCAAGGAAAGTTGCACCCCTGGTGAGGTGTCTGCTTTTATGTGCCAGTCGTTCCAAGTAAGGGAAGATGAATATCCCCAGAGACCTTAGATAGTACAACAGCCATGCACTTTGTGAAGACTCGGGGCAGAGGAGAGTCCAAAGGGAAGTACTCTGTATTGATAATGTGCTCCCTGAAAGATAAAAGCATAGATATTTCCTGTGTCCTGGATGGAAGAGGATAAGTGTATATGCTTCTTTTAGATCTAGAGAAGCAAGTCAGTCCTGACTCTGGAGGTAGGAAGAGAGTCCCAAGAGAGATCTTGAACTCTTCTTGGACTAGAAACTTGAGGGTTTCCAAGGTCCAGAATAGGCCCCTTCAGCAAGTACGTGGATTCAATAGCACCCCAAATCCAATGGGAAATAGATGCCATGGCAGCTATCTCACCCTTGCGAGGCTCACCAAACAGCACAAAGACATTTTGAGGACCGAATGGCCTCCATCACTCTCAAATACCACTTACCCAATGTCCATGGGGTGATTAAGTGTAAATCACTAGACCCTGCTGAGGCCAGAATGGGGATTGGCAAGGGCCATCAAGGTCACTGCATGATTAAGGTGTAACACCGAAACAACCTTTGGCAAGGAAGGAAGGAATCAGACGAAGGATCACCTTTTTCCCTTGTGATCACCAAATAAGGCTACCTGAATATGACAGCCTGCAGAGCTCTGAGATGTGACACACCAGAAACACTACCTTGAGGCTCAAATCCATCAAGGAGGGTCTCAGAGGCTCAAACAGGGCTCACGCAAGCACAGAGAGGACCAAGTTAAGGTCTCAGGATGGAACCAGGACAGCAAGGTGGTCTCAAGTACTTGACACCCCCCCCCCCAAAGAAAACAGATTACATCCTGATGAGGCGCAAGGGGCACACACTGCACCCGGTTCCAGAAACAAGACAAGGCCACTACCTACACCTTTAAGGAGTTCAAACGCCAGACCCTTTGAGGTCATCCTGCAGGAAAGCCAAAATATCTGGGAAAGTGACCCCTAGGAGCTGCACTTCTCAGCACCAAGCCTCAAAAATGCACCAGACCTGCACCTAGGCCAGGGAAGTAGAATGCTTTTGTGCCTGCAGTAAGGTATCAACCTCCGGAGACCACTGTCCCTGGCAATGAGCCCCCTAACTAAAGAGACTGGCATCTGTCATTAACACTACTCAGTCTAGGGTCTCAAGGGGCATTCCAGTCACAAGGTGGGTCAAGTTGAGCCACCAGTACAAACTCTCCAGGGCTTGCCCCAGTGGAGCAAGGCAAACCTCCATCAACTGCACCTGCATTCACCATCACGCCAAGAGTGCCACCTAGAGGGGTTGCATGTGGAGTCAAGCACAGGGCACTAACTCCAGGGAGTCTGCCATCAAGCTGAGTATCTGCAGGTAGACCCAAGCCCTTGGGCTGGGAATCATCTGCAATCTCTGTACCTGCCCCTGCAGCTTCACCATCCTACCCTCTGGCAGAAATACCATCCCCTGCTGCATATCAAAGCAGGCACCAAGGTTCTTCAGAGACTGCGCAGGGGACAGCTGACTCTTGCTGAAATTCAAAACCCAACTAAGTTCCTGCAGCCAGCGAATCACACAGGTTGTCACCTCCCAACTCTCCCACAAGGATTTTGCTTGAAATCAACCAATCGTCCAGATACAAGTGCACCAGAACACCCTGCTTCTGCAGGGCCACTGCCTACCACCATTACGCCTTGGGGCGGTGGCCAGCCAGAAGGGGAGGGCCTGAAACTGAAAATGCCCCTGCAGAACCACAAAACACAAGTGGTGCTGATGCTCCGGGTGAATGGGAATATACAGATACACCTCTGAAAGAACCAGAGACATCAAAGAACTCCCCTTGCTGGATGGCCATAATGATGGACCGCAGATTCTCCATGTGAAAACACTAAACCCAGAGGGCCCTGTTTACCTTTTCAAATCTAGAATAGGGCACCAGGAACCTTCCTTCTTGGGCACCACAAAATAAATGGAGAAACACACCATCCCCCACTCTTCTGGTGGCATGGGCACTATGGCCTCAAGCCACAGGTGGTGGTCAAGCATCTCCTGGACCAACAAAGGCCTTGGCAGAAGCTAGACAAGGAGACACCATGAAGGCATCTGCAAGAGGTCTGGAAAACTCAAGGGCATAGCTCTTACATATGACCTCCAAGTCCCAAGCATCAGTCTTAAGTTGGGACCAGGCAGGGTAAAATCGGGTTAGGCACCACTCAATTGTTCCTCTTCCAGGGCCCAGGCCCCCAAACCCTCATTGGGAGGATTTTATGACACTAGAACTACCTGCAGTTTCCACAAAAGGAGAGGCCTTTCAGAAGAAACCAGGACCTCTGGGGGTTTGCCCCAAGGGCCAGAAGGCTCTTCCATGCCTCATGCTCCCAGGCCTCTAGAAGAGGACCCTCGGCCTGCCACCTTGGGCTTGTCCTCCGGGAGCCTCACAAACTTAGTATCATTCTCCCAGTTCCTTTATTAGCTTCTCCAAATCTTCCCCAGACAGGAGCCTCCCAGAGAAGGGGAGCATGCTCAACCTAAAAAAAAAATGGAATGGTTTAGGCATTTGATATACCGCCCTTTACTTATGCATCAGAGCGGTTTACACGTATATACTAACAGGTACTTTTTTATTCCCTTGTCCCCAAAGGGCTCACAATCTAAGTGTACCTGAGGCAATGGAGGGTTAAGTGGCTTGCCCAAGGCCACAAGGAGCAGCCATGGGACTAGAGACCTCAGTCCCTCCGGCCTGAGGTTACTTGTCCCCATGTGGGAATTGAACCCCCGGCCCTCCGGCCTGAGGTAACCTGTCCCAACCACTGAGCCACTCCTCCCTCCTAGGCTTGGAGGCCAAATCTACCAACCAGTTCTGTGGCCACAAGAACTGCTTATCAGCCACAACAGTTGTCACTGACTTGGCCAAGGCCCTAAGTTGTAGAGGAGATCAGCCAAGAAGCCAGTCCCAGACTCCAACTGTGCCACTTCCTCCCAGACTGCCATCTGCAGAATTTTCTATGACCAACATAGGCAGGCCCATACCACACAGGAGCCACAGATGGCTCCCTATAAGGCCAGGGATGAAACCTCAAAGGCCTGCTTAAGCAGCACCTCCATATGCCAATCCTGTGGGTCCTTCAAGGCCACCGCTCCTTCTACCAGAATGGTAGCCTTCCTGGTCAGTGCTACCGCCAGTGCATCTACCCAAGGGAGGCGCAAGCACTCCCTCTCCTCTGGAGGGATGGGGTAGAGCCCACTGTTCCCTCTAAGCTGTGCGCGTGTGCGCGCGCACACACCTCGCCGAGCGAGCGCACATACTTTACAACAGAGCGCACAAAAATTACAGCTCTGATTCTGATAGAAAACACAGACGTCTTAAAATTTAAAAGTTATGATTGTAATTACTAGAAATTTCCCGCTTCATTTAGTAATCGTCTATGTTCATTTAATTTGATTAAAATCAATGTGGTGTACATACTGTATTCTGCCGTGCAGTCAAATTTTAAAATATATAACTCAGAGTGTCGTTATGTGGCGCACAAAAATTTAACCTTCCTTCAAAAGCTGCACGCTGCTGATATTTTATGCGCACACAGCCTACAGAAAATTAGAGGGAACATTGGTAGAGCCTGCCCATATTCCTGCTGAACTGCAGGCTGCTATCTGGGACCTTCCATTCTTCAATCATGGCCTTGACTGCCTGATGGACAGGAAAGGAGCGAGGGGCTTCCGAATGCCCTCCATGTGGTCTGGCAGTGGATTGTCTGCAATCTGCCAAGATCTTGACAATGAGGGTGGGGAGCTCATCCCTAAGAAATATGCGAATGGCAGAGAAATCCTCCTCATTAGGAAGCTCCACCTTTATCTGCTCATGGTCTGGATCCTTCAAATAATCAGATAGACCCTCTAGGGCCCCTAAGGACCCCATTGATGCACCATCCTCAAAGTACAGGGACCTCTCCTGGCACAGGTGCTTCCCTGCTGCCAGGACAGACAGTCTCCCCTGCAAGGAGAGAGATCCCATAGAAGGAAACCCCTTCTCCAGGGCCTTGCAGCATTAAAAAGGCCTGATGCAGCAGCAAACTCTGGGGAAAAAAGGGGACTCATCCCTGCTATTCAGGACCCCTCCAACAACCCCGGGGGCACTGACTGCAAAATAAAGGAGCTTCTCTGCACACAGGTAGAAGTAGCAGCAGACAAAATGGCAGACGTTCTACCAAAACCACAGGTGTCCCAGCCTCCCCCAAAAGACACTCGCAGTCAGAAAGCATCTCCCCCATGGGAACCTCCCCTGCCCTAACTCCCAGCTCCTGGACATCCTCCTGTGCTGCTGCTGCCTCTCCAAATTCTGCTTGTAGCTTTTTTTTTTTTTTTTTAATGGATTCCAGAAGGAGCAAAGTGCTCAACCCCTAGCCTCCTCCCAAGAGTTGGGGAGAAAGGGGAGGGGACAACTGTCTTCTACTGCCCAGAGGGACCTGAGTGGCTGGGAGAGGGACCCAGTGCTACCGGGATCTGCACACCAAAATCATGGCCCAACACTTAAAATAAGTAAAATCAGCCAGCACAGGCCTATGGCTCATCCACCTGCTGGAGACCGAGAAATTTATTTTATTTATTTACTTACAGTCTCTTATATACCGCACTATTCACCATCAGCGCGGTTCACATGGAACAAAATGCTCAGTACATTTAACACGTATGAGTTTACATGTAACAGGGCATAAAAACTTGGATAACCGGGGGTAACTATTTACAAAACGTACTATGTGGCATCATATGCATAGAGGTTTCATAGGACAACACCAGCCCACTGTAGGATTGAATATCAAACTTGGTGAGTTGTTGAAATACCGTAACTGGTGTCAGTGGGTGTTATTGGGTTCTAGGCAATGCCATTGGGTTCTATAAGGTACTTGAAGAGGTGGCATTTGAGGGCTTTCCTAAACTGTGTTAGGCTCTTAATAGCCCAGATATCAGGGGGTAGTGCATTCCAGCATTTTGGGGCACTGAGACTGAAGGCTCTGTTGGCTGTCGATTTAGTGCAAACAGTAAGTTCCTTCGGGATTTTTAAGGAGTTTATGGCCATGGATCTTCTTGCTCTATTTGGAGATGTGATATGGATGAGGGAGGTTAAGGATGCAGATGTGAGATTATTAACCGCTTTAAAAGTGATTATCAGGGTCTTGAAAACTATTCTAGCTTGAATGGGAAGCCAATGCAACTGTATCAGCAGAGGCGTCACGTGGTCGTTCCTGGAGGCTCCGTGGATGACTCTTGCTGCCGCGTTCATGGCTAGCTGAAGCGGGTTTAGTGTAGAATGGGGAAGACCTTGTAATATGACGTTGGCGTAGTCGAAATGAGGTATAACCAACGCCTGGAAAATTGTCCGGAAATCAGATGGATCAAGCATGGAACGTAAATGTCTAAGTGAGCGGATCTTGTAGTAAACTGATCTGACTATGTTTCCTATGTGGGCCTTCATGTCCAGGCGTTGATCTAGGGTGACTCCCAAATATCGTATTGAGGATTTAGATTGCAACTCCGCTTCTTTTACCTTAAGATATTGTGGGGAGGTAAAATTGGGATTCCTTGTAATGAAGAGTACTTCTGTTTTCTTATGTTGTATTCTGAGGTTTTGAGACAGGAGCCAGTCAGATATTGCATTGAAGCAATTCGTCAGTGGGGAGAGGTCCAGATGCTCAGTAGAGAAGGGAATGTAAAGCAGGACATCGTCTGCGTATAACATGCAATCAACATTGAAAGACCGGATGATATTACAAATTGGCTGCATGTAAATATTGAAAAGGAGCGCAGAAAGGGAAGATCCTTGAGGGACTCCTTGGCTTTGGTGGAAAGGTTCAGACTTTATCCCTCCAGAACGAACATGCTGCCATCTATCGGACAGGTAGGATCTGCACCATTCGAGCGCTCTTCCATTAATGCCTTTGTCAATCAGTCGTCCTAGTAGAAGCTCATGATTTACTGAATCAAAAGCTGCAGCGATGTCAAGAAAGATGAGTGCAAAACCTTGACAGATGTCGTCAATGCCAGTGATTATTTTGCAGAGGAGAGTGGTAAGGAGGGTTTCCACTCCATGGAATTCCCTAAAACCATGTTGGCAGGGGTCTAATGGTGCAGCGGAGTCAATGTGATCCTGCAATTGCCTTTGGGCCTCCTTTTCAATGATCTTCGCGAGAAGTGGAATGCTAGATATGGGTCTGTAAGATTCCACCTGTTGGGCGTCAAGCTTGCAGTTTTTTAGTAGAGGTCTGATAGAGGTGTGTTTAAGGGCTGAAGGGAAGGAGCCAGTTGAGAAGGAGAGATTCATTATTTTGGACAGTACTGAGCTGAAGTGGCTGCGAAGCTCCTTGATCCAGAAGGCTGGGCATGGATCAGTCTGAGCAGTAGAGGAGTTAAGGGTTGCAATAGTGTCTTCAATTCCTCTCTTGGAGGGGGTAGAAAACATGGTTAGGGTTGTTTGGCAGTTTTGCTCTGTGGTAGAGGTTGTAGTAGAGGTTTTGTTGGTCTGACATATCTTGGATTGTAAATAGGTTGCAAAATCTTGTGGGTGTAACTCAAATGGAGGTCCAGAGGATGGTTCCTTCGATAAAGTCTTGACCAGGTCGAAGAGGTCATGTGGTTTATTAAGTGATCTCTTTAAGGTGTCAGAGTAGTACTGCTTCATCGTGTTGGTGATTGCGTTGCGATGCGCAGCCAGATGACAGTTGTATGTTGACAAGTCATTTAAAGAGTGAGATCGGCGCCAGCGTTTCTCCAGTTTCCGTAATTGGCTAAGCGATGCTTTATTTATTTTTATTTATTTTTATTTATTTTATTTTTTTATTTTTATTTTAACACTTATTTATATACCGCATCTTCCAGCGATCAGTTGCGGTGTACAATTAACAACAGTTAACAATGCAGAGCTTGTTTTACATGGAACAAAATAACTTTTTACATAGAACATCTTAACATGCACACATAGGTTTAAATACTAAGCAGAATAATTCAACTAACACAGATTGTGTAACAATTTAAACAAAGTACTGACTCTACCGCATAGGCAGATCATATCAGTTTCAACTATATACAAGTAGGGTATCAGTGCATAGGAGTGGAATGTTCATTCGATTATGTTTTGTATGTTATCCCTTGAAGAAGGGAGTATACGCTTGATGTGGGGAGGTTCATGTTTAGCCTTTATCTAAGTTGAGTGGAATGTTTTCTATGGAATTATAGTGTTTAGTGAATAGATATGTTTTCAATTTTTTTTTAATTCTGTTATCTCTGTTAGTGATCGTAAGTCCTCTGGTAACGAGTTCCAAGTTATTGGAGCTATGTGGGAAAAGGCTCTATTATTTGTAATTTTGTGAGATCTTATATATTCTTTTGGAATCTTTAGTTTATTTGATTGTCCTTTTCTATGAGTGGACTTAGGTAGTTCTTTGCTTATTAAATTACATAGTGTCTTCGGGGCCATGTCGTTTAGGGCTTTGAATGTAGTTATTATTGTTTTGTAGGTTATCCTGCTTTGTATTGGTAACCAGTGCAGGGAAGCTAGTATTGGTGTAATGTGTTGGAGTGAATTTATCTTTAATATAATTCTAGCTGTTGCATTTTGTGCGAGTTGGATTCTTTTGATATTTTGTTTTGGAATGCCTATAAGTGTTAAGTTAGCGAAATCGAAGTGGGGAGTAATGGTGGCCTGTGTTATGTTGATAAAATCTTGCATAAATACCAGGGGGCGCAATTGTTTGAGGATTTTAAGTTTGAAGTAGATTTTCTTTAAGGTGTTTCTAATGTGAGTTTCCATAGAGAGGTGTGTATCTAAAATGACTCCTAGATATCTTATTTCATTTTTTATTTTAATTTCTTGGTTTTGTAGTGTTATGTGGGTTGGGGGAATAAATGATTGGTTTTTTGTTACGATCAAGACTTCGGTTTTAGCATGGTTTATATGGAGGTTTTGGGTTTTTAGCCAGTGTGTAATTTCATTGTAGCAGTCTGATAGAAGTTGAATCGGTAGGTTAGGAATCGTAAAAGGTATGTACATCATAATATCATCCGCATAAAGGTGATATTGTATTCCGAATTTTTTAAAGATGTTGCAGACCGGTTTTATATAGATATTGAAAAGTAGGGCTGAAAGCGCTGAACCCTGTGGTAAACCTATTTCTTGTTTGTATGTGTTGGATGTTTGATTACCTGTTCTTACATTTTGTGTTCTGTTATTTAAATATGAGGTGAACCATTTATGTACGGTAGAGTTTATGCCTATCTGTCGTAGGTTGTTGAGCAAAATTGAGTGATGCACGCTATCAAAAGCTGCTGATATGTCAATGAAAAGTAAGATGAACGCCTGTTTATGATTGTCAATTCCTTTTAGGAGTGTATCTATTAATACTGTTAGAAGTGTTTCTACTCCATGGCGGGGCCGGAATCCATATTGTTGATCATCTAGTGGGTAAGATAAGTCTATAAATTCCTGTGTCTGTAGTTGCACTACCTTTTCAATTATTTTGGCCAAGAATGGTATGCTAGAGATGGGCCTATATGATGTAGGGCATAGGTGTCAAACCTGTCCTGGAGGGCCACAATCCTGCCAGGTTTTGGGATAGCCCTAATGAATATGCATGAGATATATATGCATTAGAGATATCCTGCCAACCTGACTGGTTTGTGGCCCTCCAGGACTGGATTTGGAGACCACTGCTTTACACCTCTGTCATTTAAGATTGTGAGTGGGCAAGGTGCAGATATCCAAGACATCAAAAAGGTTAGATAGAATTTGTCACATTCCTCCTCACTTCTCACCACCACCAAAATATTGTCCATTAGACATCTTTTTGGTGGTGGTGAGAATCGAGGATGAATGTGACACATTCTAGCTACCCTTTTGATGTCTAGGACATCTGTACCTTGCCCACTCACCATCTTAAATGACAGAGGTGTAAAGCAGTGGTCTCCAAATCCAGTCCTGGAGGGCCACAAACCAGTCAGGTTGGCAGGATCTCTCTAATGCATATATATCTCATGCATATTCATTAGGGCTATCCCAAAACCTGGCAGGATTGTGGCCCTCCAGGACAGGTTTGACACCTATGATGTAGGGGATGTTTTATCTAGTTTGCTGTTCTTTAAAATTGGACGTATTTGTGCATGTTTGAGCGGGGATGGAAGGTATCCTTGGGTAAGTGAAAGATTTACTATTGGGAGAATAAAGGATAGTAGAGTTGGTAGTGTGTTTTTTATCCATGATACAGGGCATGGATCTAAATACGAAGTTGTGGTATTTAGGCCGGAGATGATTGTTTTTAATGACACTTTTGAAATGGGGTAAAATTCTGACCATTTATCTACAGGTTGATAAGAGATGTTGATATTTTCTAAGGGCATGGCGGGTTTCTTTGTTTTGTTTTGATAGTGATTAGCTAGGGTTTGAACTGAGATGTCTGATTTCATTGTTAGAAGTTTGCTCATTATTGGTTAATTTTCTGACTATGGAAAATAGCTCTCTAGGTCTATTGTATGATTTTGCTAAGGTTGCTGCGTAATAATTTTTCTTCGTGCTGTCTATTGTTTCCTTATTTTGTTAGATAGTTATTGTATATTTCCTTGTGTACGGACAACTTGGATTTCCTCCATTTCGTTTCAAGTTTTCTTAGTTCTTTTTTCATTAGTCTTATAGTGCTATTAAACCAAGGTGAATTATTTGTTTTAGTGTATATGGTTTTTTTATTTGGTTGGTTATTTTTAGCTGCATTATTAATAGTGTCATTCCAGTTGTTAACAGCGTCATCCAAATTTGTTGTTGATAAGAAGTAGGGGATTGTAGAGTCAAGGAAGTCTGTTTCATTAAATTTTTTGAATTTTGAAGTGGGGGTGCTTCTTGTGAGATTATTGGTGCTAGGGATGGGATATGTGAGATTTATTTTGATAATAGAATGATCAGACCAAGGTGTCTCAGTGCATTCAATGGAATTTGAGTTACCTAATTTGAAGAGTATCTCAGGAAGAAGAACCAAATCTAATGTTCCTCCTTTGATATGTGTTGCTGTTTTAATTATTTGATGGTACTGTATGTCTGCTATGGTGTCTAGGAATAGTTTAGAGTCTAGTGTTGGTAGGGATGGAAGGTTAAAGTCGCCTAGCATGATTACAGGATTTTGATCAGTAGATGAGCTGAGGAGTTCAATAAGAGAATCCAGGCCATCTGTTTTATTGTCTGGGGGTCTATAAATTAAGCAAATTTTTATGAGGCCGATTTTTATTAATAATGTGTCCATGTTATTATTGAAATTTGATTGGATTGGCTTGGCGTTTAATGTTTTTTTAGTCATCATTAGAACTCCACCACCTTTTTTGTTGGATCTATGTTTGTAGAATGTGTCGTAGTTCTCTTTATCAAGTTGATTTAGATAGACTGTATCTGTTTCAGAAAGCCATGTCTCTGTGACACATAAGATGTCAGGTTTTAAGTCAGTTATCAGGTCATTAAATATGGGTAATTTATTTTTCATTGATCGTGCATTAATTAGGATACATGATAGGGAGGATGAGTAGATAGAGCAGATTTTCTTGTCCTTTTGTTGTGTATTTGTTTGTTGTATGTGTATTAGTCTATGATAATTAATTTTTGGGTGGAATTCATGAGAGTATCTCATATGGTAGTCATTTCGAGTATGTGTGTGTATTATAGGTATAGTCATGTGATTTTTATAGTTTAAACATGTGGATAGATCAATTATTATTATTGCTAATAATATACAGGTGTATGATATTCGCAAGAGCATGTTAGGGTGAAGCATTTTCTGTATTTGGCTCAAGGACTATTGTGTAAGGTCGTGATAATATAGTTGTATGTCAGCAGTGGTGAATTCTGATAAGAGTTATGTGGCAGTTTTGAAAGTTGTTATTCAAAGTGAGTTACTGTCAACAGTAAGGCCAGATAATTACTGACGACAGTAAATCCAATGTACAGTACTGACAACAGTAAAACCAAAGTACTTCACTATCTATACTAAATCCACAGTGAGTTACTGACAACAGTAAAATCAAAGTAAGATATTAACAATAGTTTAGGACAGGATATTGGTAGCAGAAAAGAGTCTGTGAAATACTAACAGCAGAAATATGAAGTGAATTACTGACAACAGTACTTCAAGGTAAAATTACTGACACTACTGACAACAGTAAGTTAAAGTGAGTTATTGATAATAGTTATGAATCTACAGTGCCTAAATGGCAATATGGCATCTGAAATTAAGTTAGCCAACAATTAATCTAAGTTGAAATACTGACAACAGTAATGATTCAGAGGTGGATCATGGACAACAACAAAAGATCTGGTGTGAACTTAGAGTTATTTTGGTAGCATATACTTGCTGCGATTCGTTGGTGTGTCAGTTCAGTGGTTCTACGCGAGCTCGACCTTGAAGGAGCTCAGCAGTGCGTTGAGAGAGGCTGTTGGTCTCTGCACCGTGGAGCTGTTTTGTTTCCGTGGGAGCTTGAGGTTCCTTGACTGGCCTTTGCCTAAGGGCCGTGCCAAAGGGCCCTCTTGCGCGGCCCTCCGGCGCGGGCACGCCTGGAGCGTGCAGCTGTTTTTATAGTGTGCTGCAAGGCCCCGGATGGGCTGAGAAGGCTGCGGGAGGGGCAAACGTGCTCTGACCTCTCTCGCTGTGCAGGATCAGGGTCCGATGCTGATGCGGTGGCGTCCGGAGGCGGAGAGGAACTCCCGGCTTTAAGATCAGCTGAGTACCATGGGGCACTTACTCTTTTACTTGGAGGCCTGTTGGATGTTGTACGTAGGGCGATAGAGCTGAGGCAATTGTTCCAGTGAGAAATTAGGTCGTCAAGGTTCTGGGTGGAATTGGAGATGAGTTGCTGCGTTTTAGCAAGGATAAGATCTCTGTTGTAAGGCTTGAAAGATCGAGAGGGTCTTGCGGTGTTGCTTTGGATTTTGTTGGTTTTTGTGTAGGCTTTGTAAGAGGGAATCTGGATGATGATCAGCTTGAGGTCTGACCAAGGAACGGAAGTTATAGAGGTTATGGGATCCAGGGCTGGTTTAAGAGAGGTTTGAGGGGCGAATACAAGGTCCAAGATATTTCCCTTAATATGGGTAGGATTATTAACTAGTTGCTTGAAGCCAAGATTTTCCAGAGCATCCAGGAAGGCTGTTGCTTGATGATCTTGTAATGTAGGCAGGTTAAAGTCGCCTAGGATCAAATTTGGGAGGCCTGGGTTATGAGTGTTGGAAGTCAGATCAATGATAGCCACGAGATCATCTGGGGAAGCTGAAGGTGCTCTGTAAAGCAGGTTGATTATGCAGAGTTTGTTGGAGATGGTGAAATACTAGCTCTGCAAGGAAGCACAGGCTACTTAAGAGAAAAGTTATGAACCTGCTGTCCTCAGTCTCCCCTTGCTGGTGGATGACCATAACCCACACATCTGGAATGGACTGGAACCATTTATTTATGCATAAGCTTTCATGACCATCATCAACTTCATCTTTGAGCGCACTTGCCTCAGTAACCAGTTAGCCTAGAAGGTGCCACCCGGTCTTTTTTTTTTTTTTTTTTAAGAAAATATTTTAGTTTTGATGTCCATCTATCTAGTAAATTTTTAATGTCTTTTAGGAACTAGCAAAAATAAGTTAAGGACAGTCATTTTTCCCAAAGTGCTGTCCTATGCGTTCTTTTTTATACATTGGGCAAACAATTCATTCTATGAAACGTAGATTGGTAGAACATGCCTCTCGGCTTCGACAGAAGATTGTTTCAGCGCCTATGGTTTCTCACTGTATTGACTGTTCTCATTGTTTTGATCAACTCCGTTGGTCTATCATAGACCATGTACCTTTAAATCCCCGTGGAGGAAATAGAGAAGATAGGTTACAAAAATTAGAGCAACGGTGGATCTTTCTCTTGGATACGGTGGAGCCTGGGGGTTTAAACTGTGAAATAGATTGGCAGAGTCTTCTCTGAATGTTGCTGTCGTCATTACCTCAGTTTCCAATCACAATAGGGATTCCCCTACATGTGGGGTATTTTCTTTTTCTGATTGGGTGGTTCTTCTTTAAATAGCATTTCAGCCATTGCAAATTAGACCTTAGCCGCATTGATGGCGTTTTGGATGTCGGTTGCTGGAAATTCATTCTTTAACTCTTGGATATTGCACTTGAGACAGGGCAAGGTGCCCGAAACGTGCACGTCATGCAGAGAGATTATTTTCTACTAGCAACTTGGGATTGAACTTTGAATTGAACTGAGATAAGTGAAATAAAGTTTTATTAGATTTAACTATTGGGGTGAAGAACCTTATGAGAAAAAAAGTAGCTGACCGCCTGGTGTGGGTCGTTTTTTCATAGCGACCCTCCTCCGGCTAGCTCCGACAAAAATTTTTGTTTAATTACTATTAGGTCGCTGTTCATTTGGTTTGTTTTTTTCTGCTGTCCTATGCGTACTGGCATTGAAGGTCAGATATAAACAATGGTAACTCGTTCCTGGTTTGGAAAACCTGCTTGATTTCTCCCACATATTGTTCAATAGCTCCTCTCTTACAATGAATAAGATGTATCACATGCTTAGTTTACTTTTATATGTCAGTGGTACACACGCATATTTGTGTGCATATATATTGATGTGAATGAGCAGCCTAGTGATTAGAACAGCCTCATACCTAGGAGACCAGAGTTCAACTCCCACTGGCACTGGTGTAACCTTGAGCAAATCACGTTACCCTTCACTGCCTTGGAAAAAAAGACCTGGCAATATACTTCTGGTCATACTTTGCCAAGAAATCCCAGGGGCTGCTGGGTTCCTGGGAGTCAGCACAGACTTGATGGCATTTAAAAACCAAATCATATACACGGTTGTGGTTAACATTGGCACCCTTGCATTGTAGGTATGTCGTGTAAAATATCTTGAGAAATAATTTGAAATATCCCAACTGTATATCATAATATTTTAATACGGTAGTATGTTCAAAGGTATACAACAAAAACAGATGTCTGCAACCTGGACTAGATTCATTTATTTATTTAGACAGTTTTGTATACCGCCTTATCCTTCAATCAAAGCGGTCACAACACAATTGGGGGATACATTTAACACGTGGGGATATGAGACACATACACTAATACTTACAGGGAACATGGGCAATGGAGGGTTAAGTGGCTTGCCCAAGACCACAAGGAGCATCTGTGGGACTAGAAACCCCAGTCCTTCCGGCCCAAGGTTGCTGTCCTCTAGTGGGATTTGAACCCCCGATCTTCCGGCCTGAAGTACCTTGCCCCAACCACTAGGCTACTCCTCCCCCATACAAGATTAATAGCACCCTTCACTAATATTTGGTTGCACAACCCTTGGCAGTGAAGACAGCCTCCAAATGTTTCTTGTAGCCATCTATAAAAGTTTCATACATCTGTCTGCTGGTAGTTTCTCCCACTCAACTGCGATTTGTTCCAACTCATAAATGTTTCTGGGATTCCTATTACCGATGGCAAATTTCAGATCTTTATAAAGATTCGTTTGGATTGAGATCAGGACTCATTGCTGGCCAGTTTAAAACAGTCCATTTGTTCCTTTTTACCCATTCTTTTGTACTTTTGGATGTATGTTTTGGGTCATTATCTTGCTAGAGGACCAACGACCTTTGACCCAGACCTAGCTTTCTGACACTAGGTAGAACATTTTGCTCCAAAATGTTCCCTCTAAAATAGTTCTCTCCAAGGTATAATGCCCTGTTCAATGTAATTTCAGTTTGTTCAATGTAAACCGCCTTGATGATATGAAAGGCAGTATATAAGAAATGTTAAATAAACAAACAAAATACTTTGGTAGTCCTCCGACTTTATAATTCCTTTAATACGTCCCAGGCCTCCAGTTCCTGAGGCAGCAAAACAGCCCCACATTATGGAACCTCCACCATATTTAACTGTAGAAAGAGTGGGTTTTTTTTCCTTATAAGCTTAATTTCTTTGTCTGTAAATGTGTTGCTGGTCTGCATTGCCAAAGAACTCAAGTTTGGTTTCATCTGTCCATAGAGCATTTTCCCAGAAGGATTGTGGTTTCTCAAGGTGGGTTTGGCCAAAGATCAGGTATGCTCTGTGACTTTGAGCAGAGGTGTTCTCCTTTGTTTAGTGCATGGCGTATGCTGCAGGTTGAAACCACTCCAGATTGCTCCAGGTCAGCCATAAGTTCTTTGGGTGCTGCACGTGGTGTTTTTCCAACAGTTCGCACTAAACTTCAAAGACGACTTAGATTAACTTTCCTGAAGAGACTGGAGAGAGGCTCATGTGGTGCCTTTACACAAAAGCAGAAGTAAGGATGTGGTCGAAAACTACAGGCCGGTTAGTTTAACTTCGGTGGTGAGTAAATTATTGTAAACGCTGCTTAAAGAGAAAATAGTTAGGTTTCTGGAGTCCAGCAGATTACAGGATCCGAGGTACCATGGATTCACCAGAGGCAGGTCTTGTCAGAAAAACCTGATTTCTTTGACTGGGTGACCAGGGAGTTGGACTGAGGGAGAGCCCTAGATGTGGTGTATTTAGATTTCAGTAAAGCCTTTGATACTATTCCTCACAGGTGACTTATAAACAAACCGAGCACCCTAGGGATGGACCCTAAAGTTACTGCTTGGGTGAGAAACTGGTTGGGTGGGAGGCGACAAAGAGTACAGGTAAATGGAGCTCACTCTGAGGAGAAGGATGTTACCAGTGGTGTGCCCCAGGGATCTGTCCTTGGTCGGATTCTTTAACATCTTTGTCAGTGATATAGCGGAAGGGCTGTCGGGTAAAGTTTGCCTCTTTGCGGATGATACCAAAATTTGCAATAGAGTAGACACCCAGGAAGGTGTAGATAACATGAGGAGAAATCTAGCTAAGCTTCAAGAATGGTCTAGAATCTGGCAGCTGAGATTTAATGTTAAAAAATGTAAGGTCATGCATTTGGGCTGCAGCAATCCAAGGGAGCAATATAGTATAGGGGGTGAAGCACTTTTGTCAACTAAAGAGCGGGACCTAGGCGTGGTTGTGTCTGATGATTTTAAAGTAGCTAAACAGGTAGAAAAGGCGATGGCAAAAGCTAGAAGGATGCTTGGGTGCAGAGGGAGAGGAATGGCCAACAGAAAAAAAAGAAGGTGATAGTGCCTCTGTATAAGTCTTTGGTGCGAACTCATTTGGAGTATAGTGTGCAATTCTGGAGACCACACCTTCAAAAGGATATAAACAGGATGGAGTCAGTACAGAGGGTGGCTACTAAAATGGTTAGTGGTCTTCATTATAAAGCATATGAGGACAGACTTAAAGATCTTAAGTCTGTCCTCATATGCTTTACCTTACAGGAAAGGCAGGATAGAGGTGATATGATTGAGATGTTTAAATATCTCCATGGCATAAGTGTACATGGGGAGAGCCTCTTTCAATTGAAAGCAAGTTCTGTTATGAGGGGACATGGGATGAGGGTGAAGGGGGATAGATTCAGGAGTGATACGCAGAAATATTTCTTTACGGAAAGAGTGGTGGATCCATGGAATAGTCTCCCAGTGGAGGTGGTAGAGATAAGGACAGTATCTGAATTCAAAAAAGCATTGGACAAACAGAGGATCTCTAAAGGAAAAAAGGGGACTATTGTAGTTGATATGAAAGGACATACTAGAAAGAAATATGACAACAGAAAAAGACCACATAGCCTATGTTTCTATGTTCCCACCACGTCTTGGGATGTTCTTGACAGTTCCACAAATAGAAAACTTCTTAACATTGTGAACTGTAGACACAGGAATTCCAAGGTCTTTGGAGATGACCTTGTACCCCCCTTTGATGTTTGGTGATGATGGCTTTTCTGATGATCTCAGGCATCTCTCATCTTCACCATTGTGAAAATGAAACAGGGAGTGAATGTGGCCATTTTAAACATTATAGCCATCATTCATTGGTTGATTCAAGTCAGGTTTGAACTGAGAATTGATCACAAGTGTGTCTAAATTTTACTGCATTGGGAATGTGGTTCTTCTGTTCAAACTGATTTGAATTGTTTATAAGAGTGTCAATAATCAAGTCCTGCAATAAGATGATTTACTAAATCTACCATGCACCTGTTCTCTTATTTTCTCTAACTCACCAAAACCATAAAATTGCAAATTCTTTCTCAGATCATCCACCTTGAGAGGAAAACCTCCCTTGTAGTGGATCCTCCTTTTTAATCAATTTAAAAATGGACCAACAGGTCACATTTTTTTGGAACTGCCGCATAACAATTTGCCGTTCCTTGAGTATTTAGCCAAATGTCTTAGCAAATGTAATGCCGTTCTGAAGTTTAATGAGCAGCTTAACACATACCCACTTGTCTGGAAATCAGTTGTAGCTTCCTGATGTAGAAGCACTCAAATGTCACTTGAATTGCCTCCAGACATCACTCCTTCATAAACTAACTTCAGGACTCTCAATCAGGTCCCACAGTCCTCCATATAAACCAAAGACATCTTGACCAGGTACTGCGACACCATCTAGTGTTTCAAACTATGAATTCTCAGCCCTTTCTCAAGCTTATAAACCTGGTCAAATATCCGGTTCCGGTTATGACGCACTAATGAAGTCACAGGTGAACAAAGTTAACACTGATTGGCATCATATCCACTGTCAACAGCAGCTTCAGTCATGTAACGACCACCACCAAATTTCTGCATTTAGGCCATAGGGGGCAATCGTATTCAATCTAAAAATCCACCATTGTTCTCAACTGCAATTTCGTTATATAAAAGTTATATAGAAGTGCAACGTAATGTTTTGTTACAATACTCAAGTTATCATCCCAGTTCTTTACGGAGGGGTCTTCCTTTCAGCCAATTTTTATGTCTTTGCCGACTGCGTACTACCTTTTCTCAGTTTAAACATCATGCTAGAGATTTGACAGATCGATTACGCTTTAGAGGATATCCTTCTCTGATTCACACAGCGTATAAACGAGCTTTAAAGAATCATCAGTCGTGGTGGCAAGCTAGCGACCAGAAGGAGCAACCATTGATGGAGAAAATTGTGGAAGTACTTCCATATATGCCAAACACGGCTGAGGTGCCTCGGATTCTCAAGCATCATTGGCATCTCCTATGTACATCAGTGCTTTCAAAAAAACTTTGATAGCAGCTTATCGGAGGGCATCCAACCTTGGGGACTTGGTGGCTTGTACGTCTTCACCACGATTGCAGGCACCAACAGAATGACAGCTGGGTCATGTGATTTTTGTACCACCGCTATTGAGAGTGGTTCTTGGAAGGATTCAAAGTCAGGGACTCAATATCATCTGCATTTTAGAACATCTTGCAAGACACCATTTGTCATTTATTTAGTTGTTTGTCCCCGTCATCTATACTACGTGGGAAGAACTTCTCGTTCAATACGGAGTAGGTTGTTGGAACATCGATCACGTATAAATATGTTAATTTTAACAGCCCCTATGGTTTTGCACTGCTCTCAATTACAACACCGTTTTGAGGATTTGAGATGGCTAGTGTTGGATCACGTCCACTTGACTATCAGGGGAGGCGATCTTATTTTCTCTAACTCTTAACTGCAATTTCGAAAAACGAACAGGTGCATGGTAGATTTAGTAAATCTTATTGTAGGATTTTAGTGGTGATTTTGCAGGGCTTAATTTGTTATAGATAATCATGTCTCGGCAATGTCCCAGATTTTACACTATTTCCCAATATTTCCTTTAATTGGTCTTGTTTTATTTGGATTTTGGGTGTCAATTGTGTGTGTGTGTATATATAGATATAGATATAGATATAGATATAGATATAGATATAGATATAGATATAGATATAGATATAGATATAGATATAGATATATATATAGATATAGATATATAGAGATATAGATATATATATATATATAGATATAGATATATATATATATATATATATATATATATATATATATATATATATATATATAGTCCAAAGCCATTTCATTGGCCACTTTTTTTAAGTTGATATTGGACATTAAAGGAAAGCAATGAGCACAAATGCTCAAAGCTTAGCCAACAAAGTTCCATACCTAGAAGCCCTAATGGTGGAAATGGATTTGGACATTGTGGCCATTACAGAAACATGGCTAAACGAATCGCATGATTGGGATATAGCCATACCTGGCTATAATCTATTCAGAAGAGATAGAGAAAACCGAAGAGGAGGAGTAGCCTTGAATGTCAAAAGCAATATTAAAGCTACTGAAATGCAGGGGGCATGGGGAAAAGAAGCAGCACTCTGGATTGTGTTGGAAAGAGGAGATGGCACTGTCATCCATACTGCTGTAGTCTACAGACCTCAGACTCAAATCAAAGAAAGAGATAACGAATTGATTATAGATATTGCCAAGATAGCCACAAAGGGGGAAGCGATCATGTTGGGTGACTTTAATCTACCTGATGTGGATTGGATTACTCCTTCAGCAAATCTGTAAAGAAGCAAAAAAATTGTGGATGCTCTCCAAGATACGTTACTTAGTCAAATGGTGATGGAACCAACCAGGGAAAGCTCAACACTGGATTTAGTGCTCACCAACGGCGATAGCGTGTCGAATGTCTGCGTGAGTGCCCCTGTGAGCAGCAGCAATCACAGAGTGTGGTTTGAGATAAAAGCCATGGTACAGGCCAAACATAGCAAGTTCAAAGTCCTAAACTTCAAAAACACCAACTTCAATAAAATGGCCAAGTACCTAAAGGAGGAGCTGACAGGGTGGAAGGAGATAAGGGAAGTGGAATTTGCAATGGGCTAAACTAAAGGTGGCAATAAAAGGGGCAACAGATAAATATGTAACAAAAGTAAACCAAAACAAAAGGAGAAAAAAAACAAAGAAGTGGCTGCTCAAATAAAGGCAAAAAACACAACTTTCGCAAAATTCAAAAGCTCACAAAGAGGAACACAAAAATGAATACAGGATCAAACTCAGAGACAAAGAGAAATAAGGATAGCAAAATCAAAGGCAGAGGAAAAGATGGCTAAAGATGTGAAGTGTAGTGACAAAACCTTCTTCAGGTATATTTGGGAAAGGAAGATGATCAGATGTGGAATCGCAGGACTCAGAAGTGCTGTGAACAGACTCGTGGAAAGTGACACTGAAAAAACGAAATTGCTAAACAAATACTTCTGCTCTGTTTTTACTAAAGAAAGTCCTGGAGAAGGACCACCTGTGACCCCCAAATATAAAAATGGGAACGAAGTAGTTACCACACCATTCAGAGAAGATGAGGTGTTAGAACAACTTGCAAAACTGAAAGTGGACAAGGCCATGGGACCGGATGGGATACATCCCAGGATACTGAAAGAGCTCAGAGAGGTTCTTTTAGGGCCGTTGAAAACATCTTTTAACAGATCCTTCGAAACAGGAGAGGTTCCTCAGGACTGGAGAATGGCTGATGTCGTACCTCTACACAAAAGTGGTGACAGGGAAGAAGTGTCAAACTACAGGCCTGTGAGCCTTACCTCGGTGGCGGGAAAAGTCATGGAGGCGCTCCTGAAAGAGCGAATAGTGAACTTTCTCAAAACCAACAGATTGCAAGACCCGAGGCAACATGGTTTTACCGAAGGACGACCTTGCCAAACAAATCTGATTGAGTTCTTTGACTGGGTGATCAGGGAGCTAGATCAGGAACATGCGATGGATGTAGTCATCTACCTGGATTGCAGTAAAGCCTTCGATACTGTTCCTCATAGGAGGCTTATCAATAAACTTGGTAGCTTGGGGATGGACCCTAAGATGCTAAAATTGGATCAGAAACTGGTTGACTGACAGACGACAGAGGGTGATGATAAATGGAGCTCACTCTGATGAAGGGAAGGCGATTAGCGGGGTGCCCCAGAGGTCGGTCCTGGGCCCGGTACTGTTCAATGTATTTGTGAGTGATATTGCTGAAGGACTGAATGGAAGAGTATCTTTTTGCAGATGACACAAAAATTTGCAACAGAGTGGACTCCCCCCGAGGGAGTAGTTAACATGAGGAAAGATCTACAAAAGCTGGAAGAATGGTCTAATGCTTGGCAATTAAGATTTAATGCAAAGAAGTGTAGAGTCATGCACTTGAGTAGCAGAAATCCAAGGGAAATGTACGCGATAGGGGGCGAGAGGTTGGTGTGCACGGATCAGGAGAAAGACCTTGGTGTGATTATGGTCTGCAAAAAAAATTTTTTCGAGAGCTGTTTTGGTTATTACATGTAATCTTTATGTTTTTTGGTGTGCTGAATCTGAAAATGACCTCCATTTTGTCATAGGACATCACGTTCCCTGACAATTTAGGTAACTGTTAAATAAGGCAAAATAAATGGAAATAAAACTTTAATTTTATAATTCTATTACAATATTTTCATGAAAATCCTTTTTTGAACTGAAATGAGCTCACCTACACATTAAACTCGATTCTTCTTCTTCCTTGTGAGGCTCGGTGCATTTACGCTTGTGAGAAGCATCTGGAATGTCTCTCTGAAGCATCCAACAGTAGTCTGCCATCATTGTAATGTTCCATTTTCCCTGGTATCTCCTTTCCATCTCTTTAATGTCTTGGTGGAATCGTTCACCATGTTCCTCATTCACAGCTCCAAAATTTTCAGGAAAGTAGTCAAGGTGGGACTGGAGGAAATGCACTTTCAAACTCATCAGGCAACCTAAAGCTTGAAATGCTTTCAGCATTCGTCCGATGATCTTTTTGTAGTGAGGATCTTTGTTATTGCCTAAATATTTCTGTACGACTTCTTTAAATGCAATCCACCCTTCTTTTTGAGGATCCGTCATGGTATTGACAAACTCTTGATCAACTATAAGCCTTCTAATGTCTGGTCCGAACACACCTTCCTTCAAATTTTCCCTCCGACAGGCCTGGAAACTTGGTGACCAAGTATTTGAAGCATTCTCCATCTCTTGGAAGTGATTTTACGAATTGCTTCATCAATCCCAATTTTAGGTGGAGAGGTGGTAGAAGAACTTTATGGGAAGGTACCAAAGTTTCTCAAAGGACATTTTTTTCACCGACTGTTAGCCCCCTCGGCTGCCAACTCTTCTTGGTCCAGTGATTTTGTCGGTCTCAACTGTCCCATAGACACAGAAAACAAGGATATTTGGTATACCCAGCTTGTTGCCCGAGCAGCATGCACAAGACCTTCAAGTCCCCACACACTTGCCAACCATGGTCTTCATATTTAAGATTACGAAGAACCAATTCCAAGTTCTCGTAGGTTTCCTTCAACTGTACGGAATGACCTACAGGTATGGAAGCGTAAAAACGTTGTGGAGTAAAACTGCTTTGAGACTTTTTTGAAGAATCTATAAAAAGACGTCATTGCTCTGAATCATATTGGATTTTAAATTGACCCATCAGACCTTCGACATCGATGCAATAAACCAACTTGTCTTCCTGGGCGAAGTAAGGAACAAACTCCTTTTCACGATGTCTGAACCATGAAGATGACACTCCTGGCAACAATAAATTTCTGATTTTCAGCCTTGATCCGAGTAACTCAGCGGCATCTTTGGGAAGATTCAAGTCTTACCAAATTATTCATCTCCTCCTGAGAAAACAATTTTGGTCAGAACTTGATCCGTCATCTGGTTCAGGTATGACTTCACCTTCATAGGAGCTAGGTATCTCTTCCAAGGTAGCAGGGGGCTTGGGTAGTGGTATATCTGTGCCATAGGGGATGGGACGAATTGCCGAGAAGATTGGGATATGAAATGGAATGCTTCCATTTGGAATTAAACCCTTTCACATCGCATGAACAAAAGTAACAGTCATCACTATGGTTCTTTTCCTCTCGCCATACCATAGGAATCCCATAATGGAAAGATTTTTTCTTACCCTTGAACCAGATTCGGAGGTCCTCAACACACCGTTTGCACACTTTATGAGGCGCCCAGACTTTATCTTGATCTCCAATTTTTAGTCCAAAGTATGAAAAGTATACTTTTTTCACAAAGTCTGTAATATTCTGCTGTTGCTTCAACACTGTATATTCACAACAGATGAAACAAAAACTGTCTGGTGAATTAATACACTTTCACGGAGCCATAACAGTTGAAGAATGACGAACTAACACGAATTTCGATGAAAAAGTGTGAACAGCCTAGAACCAAGAACCTGATGATGAACATAAGATATGCCATACTGGGTAAGACCAAGGTCCATCAAGCCCAGTATCCTGTTTCCAACAGTGGCCAATCTAGATCATACGTACCTAGTAGTTTCCCCAAAAGACACAGGTTCCGCAATGCTTGTACTGGGTCAAGCATAGATATCCTGGGTCCCTTCTTAATAATGCTTTATGGACCTTTCCTCCAGGAACTTGTCCAAACCTTTTTTAAACCCAGCTACACTAACAGCCTTTACTACATCCTCCGGTAACAAATTCCAGAGTTTGATTACACGTTGAGTGAAAAAATATTTTCTTTTATTAGTCTCAAATAGTTTACCCTGTAGCTTCATTGTATGTCCCCTAGTCTTTCTATATTCTGATAACAAACAATTGATCTACGATTACCCGTTCCACTCCATTCATTAATTTGTAGACTTCTATCATATCTCCCCTCAGCCGCCTCTTTTCCAGGTTAAAGAGCCCTAACCTTTTTAGCCTTCCATAGGAGTATCCTTCCATCCCCTTTACCATTTTGGTGGCTCTTCTCTGAACCTTTTCTAATAACACTATATCCTTTTTAAGATACGGTGACCAGAATTGCACACAATACTCAAGGTGTAGTCTCACCATGGAACGGTATAGAGGCATAATAATATCTTTTGCTTTATTTTCCTTGTGGCCTTGGGCAAGTCACTTAACCCTCCACTGCCTCGGAAGAAAGGCCTGGCAATCTACTTCCGGTGACACTGCCAAGAAAACCCAGGAGCTGCTGGGTCGCCAGGAGTCAGCACTGACTCGAAGGCACACATTGCATTTTTTGCTTTATTTTCCATTCCTTTCCTTATGATACCTAGCATTCTATTTGCTCTCTTGGCTGCTGCTGCACACTGGGCAGAGGGTTTTAACATGTTATCCACAATGGCGCCTAAATCTTTTTCCTGGGTGGTGGTTCCTAATGTGGAACCTTGCATTGTGTAACCATAGTTTGGGTTGTTCTTCCCTGGGTGCATAACTTTGCACTTGTCCACATTAAATTTCATCTGCCATTTTGATGCCCAGTCTTCCAATTTATCAAGATCCTCTTGCAATTTTCCACAATCCTCTTGGGTTTTAACAACTTTAAATAGTTTTGTCTCATCTGCAAATTTGATAACCTCACTTGTTATTCTTCTTTCCAGGTCATTTATGAATATGTCAAAAAGCAGCGGACCCAGCACAGATCCCTGGGGTACACCACTATTCACCTTTCTCCATTGGGAAAATTGGCCATTTAGCCCAACCCTCTGCTTTCTATCTTTTAACCAGTTCCTGATCCACAGTAGTACACTGCCTCCTATCCCATGACTCTTTAGTTTTGCCAAACGTCTCTGATGAGGGACCTTGTCAAAGGCTTTCTGAAAGTCTAGACACACTATATCAACCGACTGACCTTTGTCCACCTGTTTATTCACACTTTCAAAAAAACATAACAGATTAGTAAGACAAGATCTTCCTTGTCTAAAGCCATGTTGGCTGTCTCCCATTAGGCCACGACTAACTACATGCTGAGTAATTTTATTCTTGATGATGGTTTCTACCATTTTTCCCGGTACTGACGTGAGGCTCACCGGTCTGTAGTTTCCCGATCACCCCTGGAACCCTTTTTAAAAATTGGTGTTACATTGGCGATCCTCCAATCTTCAGGTATTAGCGATGATTTTAATGATAGTTGCAGACCTGCTATTAGTAGTCTGTGAATCTCATATTTCAGTTCTTTCAACACCCTTGGATGTATACCATCCGGCCCAGGTGATTTGCTACTCTTCAGTTTATCTAATAGTTGTAATACATCTTCCCGATGTATCGATATTTCTTTCAATTCTTCCGCACCTTTAAATACCACTTCAGTCATGGGTAACATCCCTACATCTTCCTCAGTAAAGACCGAAGCAAAGAATTCAGTCTCTCCGCTATCGCCTTGTCACCTCTTAGTGCCCCTTTAACTCCTCTATCATCTAATGGACCAACTGACTCACAGGTTTTTTGCTACGAATGTACTTGAAAAAATCTTTATTACGCGTTTTTGCTTCAGCAGCAAGCTTCTTCTCAAATTCTCCCTTTGCCTGCTTTATCAATGCCTTGCATTTGACCTGCCAATGCTTGTGCTGTTTCCAGGTTTCATCGTTTGGCTCTTTTTTCCATTTCCTGAAAGATGCTTTTTTGGAAACAGCCTCTCTGACCTCACCTTTAAACCATGCTGGCAGTTTTTTGGACTTCCTTCCACTTTTCAGAAAGCGTGGAATACAGCTGGTCTGGGCTTCCAAGATAGTATTTTTCAACACCACCCAAGCCTGATGTAAGTCTTTAACCTTCAGGCCTTTAACCTTTAACCTTCAGGCCTTTCCCTCCACCCTCTTGCCAGACTTTTCTTCCCTCTCCCCGAACTCACAAGCCTCAACCTGGTCCTCTTGTCTCTCTGCTGCCCTCGACCACCTGGCTCCCCTACAACCACATGTTACATCACACCACCCCTCCCAGCCTTGGTTCCATGCTGGTCTCTGCCTTCTCCGGACACAACTCCGGTACTCAGAGCGCCTCTGGCGGAAATCTCCGTCCCCATCCACTCTGTCCATTTTCAGGATGAATTTCGCTCACTACCGGTCACAGGTCCACAAGGCCAAACAGTCTTACTTCTCCACCTCAATTTGTACTGCGCCTAATCAAACCCGACATCTGTACAAAGTTCTTAGGTCTCTCACCTCCTTACAATCTAACTCCCCCTCTGCGTCATCCTCGTCTTGCCCCTCCTCCACTCAACTAGCCACTTTTTTCAATAAAGTCCTAGACTTACGAAAGTCTCTTCCGCACTGCCCCCCACCTATTGCATCTCCTCCCCCTGTCTCTCCCCCTCCAATAACCCTACTTACGCACGTCTGGATGTCTTTTCACTTTATCTCCACTCCGGAACTTTTGAAACTGATATCTTCCTCCAACAAAACTCTGCTCCCTGGACCCTATTCCTTCCTCCTGGCTTCACTCCCTCCCTAGCTCTCATTCCTTATATTCTCACCATGATCAACAGTCTCTCCACCGGTGTCTTCCCTCGGTCCTGGAAGCATGCCCTTGTCCGCCCTATTCTGAAAAAGCCCTCTTGATCCCCAGCTCCCTGCTCACTACCGTCCGGTCTCTAACCTCCCATTTCTGTCTAAAATACTTAAGAAAACAGTCTTTACACAACTCTCTCAGCATCTCAATTCCACTCACTTTCTTCACCCCCGTCAGTCCGGCTTCCGATAGGGCCACAGTGTCGAGACCGTTCTCACCGGATTTCTAAACAAGCTTCATGTAGCGCACGACCGTGGTGACTTCTCGGTGGCGGTATCCTTAGATCTTTCAGCTGCATTTGACTTAGTCGATCACTCTTCTTCTTTCACGGCTTCGTGATGCTGGTCTTCGTCACACAGTCTATCACTGGTTTCACTCCTTCCTCTCCTCTCGTTCCTGTACAGTTGTTTCATCCTCTACCTCCTCGCTTCCCTCTGACTCCTTCCCTGTGTCTTGTGGTGTCCCCCAGGGATCAGTTCTAGCACCCCTTCTCTTCAATATATTTCTAACACCCTTAGCACTCTTGGTTCAGCAGTTTGGGATTTCCACATACTACTACGCTGATGACCTACTCCTCCTGTTTCATACCTCTCCCCTTCATCCCGATCTCACTCCACTCAACTCCTGCCTTTCGGCTGTTGCAAACTGGCTCACTGAAAATTGCCTTCATCTCAATCTGACAAAAACCTTAGCAATCTGGTTCACTCATGGCAGTCCTCCCCCCCTCGCTTGCTCCCTCCTTTTCAACCTCACCAATTCCTCTTGTCACTGACTTTCGCTATCTTGGTGTAATCTTTGACTCTGATCTTTCCTTCCGTAATCACATCTCGCATCTTACAAAAACCTCCTTCTTCCTTCGACAAATACGCTCTATTCGTCCATTTCTCACCCCTGAAGCCATTACTACTCTTCTCCTTTCTCTGGTAATATCACACCTCGACTTCTGTAATTCTCTCTTTGCCGGGCTTCCTCTCTCGCAACTTCATCGTCTTCAACGTGTCCAGAATACCGCTGCACGTCTTATTTTCCACTCCTCCCCTCGCGATCATGTTACTCCCCTTCTCTCTCACTTGCACTGGCTACCTCTACAATTCCGTATTCGTTATAAAATCCTTACACTGGTTCACCAAGTTTTGTACAACCACACCCCTCAATATTTGGCAGACTTACTCCACTTTCACACCCCCACCCGCTCCCTTCGCTCAATCCACATAAACCGCCTTCACCTCCCCTCCCCATCACACACCCATCTACAATCTACACGCTCCTCAGCTTTCTTCTTTATTGGTCCAGCCTACTGGAATTCTCTACCCCTTTCTCTCAGGCTAGAACAGCACTACTCCACATTTAAAAAGGACTTAAAAACGCACCTCTTCTCTGCCGCCTTTGACCTCCCCTCTCTTGTGTGACAAATGCCCCCTCCCCCTGCTTTCCTTCTCCTCTCTCTCCCATAGTCATGTCTATTTAAATGTCTTGGGTGCTTTCCTGTCCTATATTGTAATTACTTTTCTCCTTCTCTTTCTTTTTTTTTTTTTTGACCTATTGGTCTCTCTGTATAAGACTTTGTGTTTCTATTGTAAACCGCTATGTCCTAACTGTAATAGCGGTATATCAAGCTTAATAAACATAAACAAACTGCTCCTTTTAGTTTTTTCTTAACTATTTTCCTCATTTTATCATACTCTCCCTTTCGAAAGTTAAAAGGTAGTACTGTGGATTTCCTTACTATCCCTCCTCCACTGATTAAATCAAAGGCGATCATGCTATGATCACTATTGCCAAGTGGTCCCAACACCCTTCTCTTGCACTAGATCTGGTGTTCCACTAAGGACTAGGTCTAATATGGCTTCCTCTCTGGTCGGTTCATGAACCAGCTGCTCCAAGAAGCAGTCATTTATTTCATCTAGGAACTTTATCTCCCCTAGCATGTCCTGCCGTGACACTGACCCAGTCAATACCAGGGTAATTGAAATCACCCATTATTATTACCATGCTGTAACTTGTTAGCTTCCTTGATTTCTTTGAGCATTTCATCATCCATTTGTTCATTCTGGCCAGGCGGTCGATAGTACATCCCCACTGCCATCGCCTTCCCCTTTTTACATGGAATTTCAATCCATAAAGATTCTACAGCAAATTTTGTTTCCTGCAAAACTTTAATCCTTTCTGACTCAATGCCCTCTCTAACAGAGAGCAACCCCTCCACCAATTTGATCAGCTCTACCATTACGATATAGTTTGTACCCAGGTATCACAGTGTCCCACTGTTTGTCCTCCTTCCACCATGTCTCTGATATTCCAATCATATCTAACCTCTCATTTAGTGCTATATATTCCAACTCTCCCATCTTATTTTTTAGACTTCTAGCATTTGCATACAAGCATTTTAGAGACTGTATTTTATTCATATTAAATTTGGCTATTGGTAGACATGGGTAATTTGGGATCTTTAAGCTCTGTCTGTTCCATACTCAAGGGGCATTTGGGCTACTTTACTCTTTTTTGGAACCTCTCTGCTTTTGGTAGTATCCTTCAAGCTCTACCTGCCTTTTGGGCCCTGCACGTGCAACGGGAAGCATTTCGGAGAACGCTACCCTGGAAGTTCTGGATTTCAACTTCCTACCTAAAAGCCTAAATTTAGCCTCCAGAACTTCCCTACCACATTTTCCTATGTCATTGGTACCGACATGTGCCAAGACAGCAGACTCCTCCCCAGCATTATCTAAGATCTTATCTAGGTGGCGCATGAGGTCCGCTACCTTCGCACCAGGCAGGCATGTTACCAGGCGATCCTCACGTCCACCAGCCACCCAGCTATCTACATGCCTAATGATCGAATCAACTATAACGGCTGTCCTAACCCTTCCCTCATGGGCACATGGCCCTGGAGAAACTTCCTCGGTGCGAGAGGGTTTTATATCACCTGGAGGACAGGTCCTAGTTACAGGATCACTTCCTGCCACACCAGGGTGATGCTCTCCTGTCACGTGACCTCTCTCCTCCATGGCAACAGGGATGCTGCCAGACTGGAGGTGGGACTTCAGGACTATATCCTTGTAGGTCTCGTCTATGTACCTCTGTCTCTTATGTTTTCCAAGTCTGCTACTCTAGCCTCTAGAGAACGGACATGTTCCCTGAGAGCACAAGTGTGGCATGCAGGAGAGAGCACAAGTGACTGTACACGAGACATATCAGTGCTGGCCACGCCCCCCTGCACTGACCGGAGCTGCTGCTATCTGCCTTGTGTCTCCCTCCCACTGGATTCTTCAGGAAAGATTAACCCCTTCTACCATTAGAAGCACAAACTTAAAACTTGCTTAGCTTATGTATATATTGCTGACCATCAGATTTACAGTGCTTTTTTTTTTTTACATAACTCGGACAACCCCTTTAAGGTTTTTTGGCATTTTATATCTTAAATGCACTTATGTGAATAGTAATTTGAAAAAATTTGATAAATTTGAAGACAATTTTGCATGTTGTGGCAAATCATGACGCCTAGGAGTTTTTTCAATATTTTGTTTTCAGCACACCAAAATACATGGAAATTAGATGAAAATAATCAAACAGCTTTTTAGTTGCAGACCTGTGTTATCTGATGATCTCAAGGTGGCAAAACAGTGCGACAAGGCGGTGGCAAAAGCCAGGAGGATGTTGGGCTGCATACAAAGAGGAATCACCAGCAGAAAGGAAGAGGTACTTATGCCACAGTACAAGTCACTGGTGAGGCCTCACTTGGAATACTGTGTTCAGTTTTGGAGACCGTATCTTACAAAGGATGTAAAAAAAGACTGGAAACTGTTCAGAGGAAGGTGACCAAAATGATTTGGAGCCTGCATCAGAAGCCTTATGAGAAGAGACTTGAAGACCTAAACATGTACACTTTGGAGGAGAGGAGGGACAGGGGAGATATGATTCAGACCTTTAAATACTTAAAGGGAAATAATGAACAAACAAACCTCTTCCAAAGACGGGGAAGCTGTAAAACTAGAGGGCATAACAGGAAGCTGCAAGGTGGTAAATTGAAAGGCAATGTCAGGAAATACTTTTTCACAGAAAGGGTGGTGGATGCTTGGAATGCCCTCCTGATGGAAGTGGTGGGGGCAAACACGGTGACGGAATTCAAAATGGCATGGGACAGACACAGTGGATCCCTTTACAGCAAAAGGATAAAATCAAAATAAAACTGAACCATTTAATTTCTCAACAAATAGGGGTGTCCTGCATGGAGTGGTGGATTCACCCCCAAACAGGGATGTGGGGAGGGGGTGGCCTGCACGGAGTGGCAGGTGCACCTACTCTTGCCATCGTGCTGGGCAGACTAGATGGACCATGCTGGTCTTTATCTGCCGTCATTTACTATGTTACTATGAACTGTAAGGGTGCCTATAATATTAACCACAACTGTATTTTGATAGGTCTTGCATTTCTTATTACATGGTAGAAATCCTTTTGGTCCTGTTTCCTGGTTGGCAGGCAATGTTCTTGCTAAGTAGGTTAGAGAGGCCAAGTGTGTTTATAGGACAGATCATGCAGCGAATGCGTCATTTAAAGAGCAGTCTGAACATTCTGGATGTTTAAGCGATGATACAGAGCTGTAAATACCTATAACAAAGTAAATGGTCTTTTTTTCTCTTTGTATCAAAGGTTTTCTTGGAATAGCTGTAAGTACATTCTACTGTTTTTATTAGACTGGCAAACTGGCTCTGCTAGATGAAGGCACTGCAGGGAGATGGGGTGAGTCTTCATCTGTACTGAAAGACAAAGGACATCTCAAACTACAGACTCTAGTTTTCTGCATAGCCAATACAGCCACTAGGACTTTACACTTACATTTTAAATAACCATATCATTAGAAATATTTTACAGTTGAGCATATCACTTCCTGTTCCATACCAAGACTGCTTTAATACCTTCTACATCTTTCAGGAATCAGGCCTCAAAATCAAATCAATCACGGACCACGTCAGTGTAATTGCTGCTTACTACCAACACAAAAGGAAATACCATTTTCTATACAACTTCTAGCTATCATTCAGGTGGGGGCTTGCTTCAACTGAGGTTTACCATCAAGCCTGCCATATTGTCATGGGATATCAACATGTTTTAACCCAGCTGAGTGAAGTCACTCTGAGCCATTTGATTTTATCGAGCTTAAGTAAAATGATTTGCCCACCTTATTTCATAAAAGGATTGGGCTCTGCACACATTCTAAAGTGCCTGCTAAGGTGATGTCAAAACTTCCATCTAATCAGCTAATCATCTTGCCATAGGCATCTTGCTATATAAAAAAAAAAAATAAAAAAAATAAAAAAAAGATTAAGACCCTCCACTCTGAATTACAAGCAGTGCTTTTCTTCTAGAAAAATAGGTGGGGGAACTGAGGGATCCACCCCCTTGCAAAAGACCAGAGTATGGAAATGTAGCAATGCAAATTTTAGACCAGTTCTTAGAACAAGCCAAACTACTACAAATCCCTAAGCAGAAACTACATGTCTGTAAAATACCTCACCTTGGTCACATCTGCAAAATATGGATAGAGCCTTAGAAAAAGAAAATGTGCAGACAAAAACTGAACTGACTCAGCACACAGTGCACCATTAAAGAAATAAACAATGTCCTCCTGTAACATACAGAATACAAAGATGGACTGCTTGTTACCTCCTTCAAAAGATAAATTGGTTGCTTACGCTTTCAAAAAGTAGAAAGACTAGGGGACAGGCAATGAAGCAACAATGTAGCACATTTAAGTCTAATCTGAGAAACTATTTTTTCACTCAATGCATAATCAAACTCAAATTCATTACAGGAGGATGTAGTAAAAGCTGTTAGTGTTTAAAAGAGGTTTGGACAATTCCTGGAGGAAAAGTCCATAGTAGAAAGAACCAGGAAAATCCACTGCTTACCCCTTTTGGGAACCTTATAATTACTTGTGACCCTGGATAAGTCGCTGTTGGAATCAAGATACTGGGCTTGATGGACCCTTGGTCTGACTCAGTATGGCATCTTATGTTCTTCAGATGCTGCACAGATTCCCAAAGCTAGCATATTCAACTCACTACATCAAAACTAAATCTTTCCTCTATTTTTATCATCTAGACAGCTCAATCTCTGCAGCCTGCGTCTTACATTTTACAGGAGCTGAGCTATTATACTCTGGCTGCTGCATGTGTCGTCGCCCCCCCCCCCCCCTTCTCTCATGGGTCTACAGTGTTTAGCTAAAGGTCCCCAAGAATTAATTTTATCAATGTAAGAGATGTTGGTGCTACCAAATATCTCCTCAAAAAAGCCCTGATTAGACCAGCTGTTGCCTCCTACTTTGGCAGAATCAAGCCTGTTGAAAATCCATCAAACCTTTTCTTTTTTATTCCAATGGGACTGGAAATGTGGTAAGAAAATACACCATTCCAAAGTAAACAAAAAAGAGATGCATTGTGCTAAGTATCTCCCTCCCCCCATATCAGTGAGGTGACTGTGGAAAATGTCAGTAGAACAATGTCATTTCAATGAAAGGCCCAACAGCTTTTGTGTAGGAGATAGCATTTTAGTACAACAATCTCAGGAAATAAAAAATTTAAAAAAGCCTGAAGAGAAGATGCTCTGCAGGTTGTCTTAAATCTCAGTTCCTTCATTTACAAAGGATTAACACCAAATTTCTACCAAGTTGAAAAAGTGAAAAAACGTTTAGAGCCTCTGAAGACAGTTTCATAAGCACTTTAAAACAAAACATTCTCTCCCCGCTGCTTCCCCCCCCCTGCCAAAAAGCACAGTTACTTACCTGTAACAGGTGATCTCTGGGAACTAATGTAACTTTTGTTAGCTTCCTTGATTTCTTTGAGCATATCATCATCCATTTGGACATTCTGGCCAGGTGCTCGATAGTACACCCCCATTGCCACTGCCTTCCCCCTTTTCACTTGGCTCAAACATCTTGGGCATGTTTGAGCCAAGTGAGAAATTCCTGCCTTTTATCTTCTGAAATAAAAGGAGCTAAAGTCTGCAGATGATCTGTGACTTTTTAGAAACATCCCCATATACAGACTATAGGAGTTGATTCTGGCAGCAAGCATATTGGCCTGGAAAATCCTTCGGCCAAAAGCATCTAGAGTCCTACATTCACGTCCTGGAGGGTTAGATGAGTGTCTCTTTGCACTCTTTATTTTCTTCATAGCAGACTCAACCACAATAGAGTGGTGAGGAAGCTGAGTCTTATGAAAACCAGGACAGGGAGGGACACGGTACATGGTGTCTAACCTACGAGAATGAGGAGAGGTGGTGAGAGGAATCTCCCACATGCCCAACATGAGATCATAAAGAATCTCATGAATAGGTAAGGTAGCTGCTTCCTTAGGAGCCTTAGGATATTGCAGAATATCTAATTGCTTGGCTCTAGGCTCTGACTCAGAGGCCACTGTAATGGAGAGGCCCCTAGCCACTTCCCTGATGAAGTCTTGAAAAGAGAAGTCTTCTGGAGGAGACATTCTTCGTTTTGGAGAAGCAGACTCCTGAGGAAGAAGTACCGGTGCATCGACAGAAGCCTCCGACTCAGAGTCTTCGGAGGAATCGAAGTATCGCCTGTCTGGATGATCCTGTAAAGCCCGATACGCGTACCGAGTGGGATCAAAATCGTGAGTAAGCGGTACCGGTTCGGTACCGATGGGCATCATAGGACAGGGTACCGTTGCAGCAGACACCGAAGCCGATGTCTATGCAATCGGTACCGGCACCGGGAACGATGCCGGTGCCGGTACCGGCAACAGAGATTGTTGCGGTACCGAAGGCGTTGAAGCCTGCATAAACGCCGTTAGGGTGCGCTGCATGGACAGAATTTTCTGATCCATCCACGCCAGAGTCTGGATGTCGGTACCGGTGGAGGCCACCAGTACCTCAGAACACGGCAACAGGTGATCGGCCGAGGCCAAGCCATCTATGTCAACCTGTGACCCCATAGATGATGCTTTGGAAGCCGGAACCTAAGGCCGAAAACACAATGCACAGTTGAAGAAAGAAAAGTTTTTTTGTTTTGTTTTTTTAAATAAGAAAGAAAAGACCGGCGGTACCGGTCTGACGTTGAAGAAGGCAGATGCGACAGAGAAAAATAAAGAAAAAAATAAAGAATTCTTCTGCGGTGACAGGAACACGACCTGCTGGCTCCGCGGAGAAGAAGAACTGGAGAGAGGCGGTTGGGAAAGGCAGCGCACAGGCGCAGTGGGATGCTCCCAAAAGCTTTCTTACTGGATGCTGGGGAGCATTTCCATGCAGGCTCCGTCGGTACCGATGATACCCATATGTGAAGACTCATTCCTGCTTGTTCCTGGAGATAAAAAAAGAACACACACAAAACCACACACACATTCAACTTCAGTGCTCAAAGAGCAGGACCTTTGCCATTCCAGCCTACTCAACCTTGCTGCTTTAAAAAAAAAAAAAAAAAAAGGAAAAAATTGTGATGGCAAATGAAGACCATGAAGGCTATGCAGTCTGCCCAGTCTTCATCCTATAGCAATATTGTAGATCCATGATTCTTGAACCTTCTTCTGTTGTGATATTCCTGACAGACTGCTCATGTATGTGACACACTGAACAGTACAATCTACGGATAAACAAAGAGCACAAGTATCAAACTATTGTAAAACAGGGTTTGTGCACCTGTGTGCTAACAGAAGTCAGCATTGGGCCTCGGAAGGGGAAGTCATCAAAACAGCCTTGCAGCGCTGGAGGTTTAAGAGAAGTGCTGTGGGCTGTTTGAGACCACTGCTGACACTGCAGGTCCTGGAGAGAGGCGGCAGCAGCAATGGGCTGCCCCTGGACCATTGGCACTCCAGGCAGCCACCTAGTTCACCTGATGGTTGCACCAGCCCTGATTCTAAACAGAATTTACTTTAAACAGTTACTAAAATCAAAAATTATTCAATTTTATTTTCTCACAAATTTTAATGAGTAATCTGGGACTGTGAATTAACAAAACCCAATAAGCTATTCAGAACCTAAAAGACAAACCTCCCATAACAGAACTTTTTATCAGGACACAAATGGCAAGGACTGTACCTCTGATAAGGCAGTACTGTAGATATAGAATACCAATACACTTCTTATTGAGTCGAACAAGTTAGACTGCTATGGATCCCCACCCAAAAACAGAGAACAGATATCACCAGACACTGTGGAAATCTTGTATAAAACATGAACGTTGTAAATAAAGCAAATTAACAGAAATTAAACTATTATAAACACATTTACATAATAGACCAGTCAAACAAGTGCATATAGATTATCAAAACACAAACATAAAAGCAATCAGGCAAATGATAAATACATCAAAGTGTGTATTTATTTTTTTGGATACACTGCTTACATTAATTTTATTTTCTACTAATGTTAATATTGCACATGTGATGTTTTCTCTTGATATAATAAAACAAATCAAGGACAAAAATACATATATAATTGTCGTCTGTTTTTAAACAAAGTTTTGAACCAAAACACGTGCAGGGACAGACCTTATAGGCGTTTTAATAAAAATGTTTCCTACAAGATTTCCATGGTGTCTTGTGATACATAGAACCAAAGAAGAGCAGGTATCTGTGGGTTGCTGTGCTTCTTGTGGTTGTCCCCACCCAGAAACTACATGCCAGCAGAATTCCCTACCTTGGTGTCACATACAGACACACCCCTCCCACAGACCAGCCATCCCCTAATACAAAATAAAGGGCCAAAAATTAGAAATAGAAATTCTAAAAAGCTACAATATCTGAGCACTACAACATAGGAGAAATAAAAATAAGGTGAAATTAGACCTTACATGCTAATTTCCTTTCCTGGAGTCCCTCCAGCCCAGTCCAGATAAGTGGATTCAGCTTGAAGTGAGCTATAAACAGCTTGTGCTAGTCGAGCAAGCCAATATGATCACAAAGCAGAAAAAAAAAGGGAGTACAAACCCCAATTCTCCAGCAACTTAACACGCAAAGACAACACAAACAAAACAAAAAGGAGGGCAGACTGCAAGATCAGGAAAAAAAAAACCCCAAGGAGCTCAAGCCCTCCAAACAACTGTATACATCAAGGGTTTTGGTAGTCAAGACATGCTTCCTCAGCGTCCAACATTCACAAATCACCTTTCTTTCTTTCTCTCTCCTCTCACATCACCCTTTTCTTTTCTTTTATTTTCAAATCAGGTACATCCAAAACAAAGACATGAACAAAGCGCACAGCACAGGGGCCAAGCCAACTGGACAGATACCCGAAAACAAGATGGTGGCCACGTAAGGCGTGGTGCACAAAAAAATATCCCTGCAAGACAAATGAGTGAGACATCCACAGGAAGCAGACTAAGTGGGACTGGACTGGAGGGGCTCCAGGAAAGAAATTTAGCAAAGATCTAATTTCACCTTCCAAAACATCCCTCCAGTCCAGTCCAGACTGACGACGGGAGGGAGCAGACACACACACACCCCCCCCCCCCCACACCTGCAGAAACCTTACCCCAAACTCCACATCCTGATAGGCCTGAATATCCAACAGTAGTGCCACACAAAGGAATGAAGGGATGACCAGGTCACCACCTTGTAGATATATCCTGCAGTGCAACCAAACCAAATTCTGCTCAAGATAAGGCTTGCATCTGTGCGAAATGCACCTGCAAACCTGAAGGCACCGGATGCCCTTTCAGATATGCTGATGTAATGGCCTCCAAGAACAACCTGGAAATGGAGGCCTTTGACCCTCGGAAAGGGGAGGCGGCCTAACACCACAAAGCTGTTTGGACCTCCAAAAAAGAGGGGTGACTGAGGTACCGCTTCAGCACCCTATAAACATCCAGCTTATGAAGACAATGACCCTTTCTCTGAGTCATGAGCCTCCAAGAGAGGAGGGCAGGGCCAGGCCAACACCTGACTGAGGTGGAAACTGGACACTACCTTGGGGAGAAAGGAAGGAACCGGGTGCAGGGTCATCTTTTTCCTGAGAGATAAATAAGGCTCCCTCCATGACAAGGCCTGGAGCTCGGAAATGCAGCATGCAGAGCAGATGGCCACCAGGAAGACCCCTTTTTAAGTTGAAATCCTTCACTGTGGCACCTGGCAGGGGCTCAAAGGGAGGCATCCCAGTGCCGAGATCACTAGATTGAGAGCCCACAGGGGGACCTCCGTTTGGCAAGGGGGTCAACGATGCTTCACCCCACGCAAGAAATGTATTGCAACATGGGCCAAGGACAGCCCCTGGATATGGCCCCAAAAACATGCCAAGGCAACCACCTGGACTCTTAAGGAGCCCAGAGTCAGACCCTTCTTGAGCCCTGCTTGTAGGAAGACCAGAATATCTGGAAGCGATGCCAAGGCACAAGTGCTACAAGCTTCACACCAGTCCTCAAAAACACACCAAACAAGCACATGGGCCAAGAACGTCGACCTTCTGTAGGCCCGTGGAAGGGTATCAATAACTTGGGACGAATAACCCCTTTGCCTCGCCTGAGCCTTTTCAAGAGCCAAGCCGTAAGAGAAGAATCAACCCACCTCCAGCATCCACACTGGCCCCTGGGTGAGCAGGTCCACTTCTGCCACCAGGTGGAGTGGGTCTGCCAGTAATAGCTGCACAAGGTCCGCATACCAGGGACTCCAAGGCCAATCTGAAGCAATGAGCACCATACTCCCCCAATGAGACTATCCACTGAATGACATACACTATCAGCAGACAGGGGGAAAACAAAGCAGGGCCACCTTTGACCTAGGCTGCACTAAGGCATCCAGCCCTTCGAACTGTGCGCTCTATACCGGCTGAAGTGCTCAGCTTTGGCATTCGCCAGAGTTGCCATTAAATCCATCACCGGTTTTCCCCAGCACGCCATTATTCGCTGGAACTCCACTGCAACGGTGACTGATCCTCGGGATCCAAAGTGGTATGACTGAGCTAATACACTTGGATATTGTCCTTCCTGGCACATGGGCCTCTGACAGAGCACCATCAAGTGGACCTCCACCTACTGTAGCAATGGGATCCCCTCCATTGATATGGCCACACTTCGGGTATTGCCTCACCAGTTTATGTACGCCACAGTCATCGCATTGTTTGCCAGCACTCACAGCCCTATTGCAGATCAAGGGCAGAAACTCCATTAATGCCAGACGCACCACTCCTGTCTCCAGGCAGTTCATGGACCAGTGACTCTCCTCCACTGTCCACTGATCCTGGGCTGCCTGGGCCAGGCAATGACCGCCCCAGTCCATCATGCTGGCATCTGTGGTTACCACCACCCAATCTGGGGTTTTGAGGGGCATGCCCATAGTGAGTGTTTCTAACAGCCACCAATCCAGGCTTTGTTGCACTGACTCCCTGAGGGAAAGGTGCACTTCCATAAACTACCACAGCAAGGCCACAGAAAGAGCAGGTACCACTGCAGAGCTCTCATGTGCCACTGTGCCCAGGGCACCAGCTCCACCATGCCTGCCATCAAGCTCAGCACCTGAAGGTAGTCCCACGCTTATAGGCGGGGATCCCTCCCATAGCTCTCAGACCTTGACTTGGAGCTTATCCATCCTTCAGGAAGACGACCTTCCCCCTGAGGGTGTTAAACCACATTCCCAGACATTCCAGGGACAGTCTGTTCAAGTTTGCTCTTGGCCAGGTATGATAATCCAGCCCAGGCCTTGGAGGCAATGAATCACATGCTCAGTCGCTTAGAGACTCTCCTTGTGCAACTTGGCCTGGATTAGCCAATCATCCAGGTATGGGTGAACAAGGATTCCCTCCTGCCTGCGCAAGTCCACCACCACCACAACCGTGGTGAAAACCAAGGGTGCGGTGACAAGACCTAAGGGCAGGACTTGAAACAGAAAATGCCCCCTCGGCACTGCGAAGCACAGAAACCTCTGATGGATGGGCTGGATGGGGAAATTAGGCCTTAGGTCCAGGGAGGTCAAAAGCTCTCTGTCACACCACAACCATCACAGAGCGTAGGGTCTCCATACGGAACCTGGGCACCTTGAGAGCTCTGTTGACCCCTTTCAGATCAAGGATGGGATGCCAGGACCCCTCTTTTTTGGGAACCACAAAGTAGATGGAACACCAGCCTGAGTCCAAGTCTGCACATGGGACTGGTACAAAGGCCTCAAAGGCTTAACAAGCGGTCGAGCATCTCCTCCACTGCCTGAGCCTTGGTGGGAGCACAGCAGGGGGACAACATGAAAGCCTCTGGAAGAGGCTTGGCAAATGCTAGGACATACCCCTCTCAGATCAACTCGAGAACCCAGGCATCCAAAGTAAGTTGGGCCCGTGAGAAGAAAACCGAGCAGGCAGCTGCCCACACCCTTGCCAAGGGCCCCACACCTTCACTAGGAAGGCTAAGAGGTGCTGGGAGTCCTGGGTGGCCCCTCCACAACCCCCCCCCCCCCCGAGGCCATCTCGCAAGGAAGAATCTTGCTGTAGAAGACAGTAGCTCTGCAGATTAAAAGCACAGGAAGGTCAAAAGTGAAGCAAGTTGCGACCCTGACACCTCAGTGGGGCAACGCACCCCACTCCCTTTGAGCTTGTCCTCCAGCAACTTTGCCACTGTTTCCCAAGTCCTTGACCAGCTTCTCTAGGTTCTCCCCGAACAACAACTTCCCGGTAAAAGGGGAGTCTAAACTGCATTTTGGAGGCCACGTCCGCCGACCAGTTGCACAGCCAGAGCAGCCTTTGCACAGAAATCACCATTGCCATGCCCTTGGCAGAGACTGCAGCAAGTCATACAGTAGGTCTGCCAGGAAGACTGACCCCGACTACAGCTGAGCAGCTGAAACCCTGTCAGCTGGGTCCATCCCTGCTTCTTCTGGGGTCTACTGGAACCACCGCAGGTAGGCCCAAGCCATACTGGCTCTTCAGGGAGCCATCTGTGGAGTCTAATGCAGACACCTCAAAAGCCTGTTTGAGAAGGGTTTCCATTCTATCCTGCGGGTCCCCTTCAGGTCTGCACCCTCTTCTATCAGGATCATAGTCTTGTGAATCACTGCTGTTACCAATGCAGTTTCTCCTTTGGAGGAGGGGGCAGGAAATCGGATAAAGCCAAGCCATGCTCCTGCTTACTCACAAGCCCATATTCAGGGAGTTCCACTGCTCCGCAAACATGGCCTTCAAGGCCCTATAAATGGGAAGAGAGAATGTGGGCTTATGGATGCCGTTCAAAAGTGGGTCCCTCCTGGGGGTTCACCACCTCCGGTCCAAGCTCCTCCACAATATGCACAACCGCTAAGGGCTTGGCAATCAGGGAGGGTAGCTCATCCCAGTGGAAGATTTGCACCGCTATGGGGTACTCATCCACTGAGGGCTGCTCCTCTATATTTTCCAAGGAATCCGCTGTGCCCTCCAAGGGATCCAAGGAATTTAAGGACCCCAGGGAGCCTACATCTAAGTCCTCTTCTGACCTCTCCCAGCGAGGGCGCTTGGCCGCCACCGCAGGCCCCAAGCACTTGTCTACAGGGGGCTTAATTTTACCCGAGGAGCCCTCCCCCCAGGCCATGCAGCAAAAGGCAGACCTGGTGGAGCAACAAAACCAATATGAGGGAGAAGAGGGAGCCCTTGGGCCTCCCAGAGTCCCCTTCCATTAAAGTTGATGCTCCTGGAGAAAAAACAGCCATAGGCTCCAAAGTCTACCGGGCAGCTGTCCCTGTAGCTCTCAATATGGCAGTGGTCCCCATCAAAACAGTCGGCCTGCTGCCATCCCTTAGACCCTCACTCATCTCCATTCCCCCCCAGGACCACCCCTGAAGTAGTCAACAATAGTGTGTTCCTTTAGGCAGCCGCAGCAGACTGACCTCAGAGAGCTGTGCTCTGAAGATGCCACATGCAATGGATGCAATGTGGTCTATGGGCCCCACAGGACTCCCCCTGAGCAAAACCGCCCTCCCTGAAGTCAAAGCTGGACTTAACCTGTGCCACTCCCTTGCAATTACTGATCGAGCTGAGCACACACTGCCTTTTTTTTTAATCTCAGGAAACTGCTACACTCCGTCTCCTCCCAAGAGTTGGGAGAAGAGGACAGAAGGAGCCCGCTGGAGGGAACACCTGGGGAAGAAGGGGGGAGGGACCTGGTGCCACCGGATTCTGCACCCTGGACCTAAAAACTGGCACGGTAAAAAACTAACAGCACAGGCTATGCTCTTCTTTCCACCTGCTTCAAGTTGTGTTCAGTCTCCACCTGCTGGAAGGGGAGCATAACACACTTGTCTGGACTGGAGGGACATTTTGGAAAAATGTATTTCCTCCTGTACTCATTTCCAAAACTGATATTCTTCCAATCACTAAAAACTGAACATTTTTCTAAATGGGGGGGGGGGCCTGGTCTCTTCTATTCTCCTTTTGTTGATCTCCTAAATCTGTTTTCAGAGGGGGGGAGGGATTTTTGGGCTTATTTTTGGTTGTTTCTTCTGTCTTCTCTTCCTTCCCTGTCTGACACTGATTTTTCCTCCCTTTTATCCATCTCTTCTGTGCCTCTTCCCATTCATAGCTAGATTTCATCAACTCGTCTCCCCATCCTTCAGTCCTCAATCTCCCTTTTTTTCACCTCTACCCTATTGATTTTGTATCTTCCACTCTTAATCCTCTCCAGTCAAACTATTCCCTCCTTTGTCTCACTCCGTCCCCAGCCCTCTGTTGTACTATTACTACTACTGATCATTTGTATAGCACTACAAGATGTACACAGCATTCTCATTCAATCCCTAAAACCCCATTACCAAGCTGCTTTACATACGGCCTCCTCAGCCCTCAAATATCTTCCTTTGCCTCCACCTCTTTTGTACTTAGGTTCCCACACCCCCTTTCACCTTCTCTCCAACTCATCATCCCTTCACAGATTTCTCCACTCTTACTCCTTTCTTCAGCACCTCCATATACTTCAGTTTCACATCATCTCTCTGCCCATGTTTCTATGACTTATGTTGTAAGTACTAGAGTATTTCAGACAGACAATTCCACATACTCCCACCCAGGTTCCTTGCCCTCACTGCTACATCATCTCTGAAGTCACACTGTCTCTCAGTCCTCAAGTCCCCTTTTGGTCAAAGTCCCCGGAGTTCCACAGAAAGGTTGAGCAATGTGAAATTTCTCTCTACTTAAATGTTTATTAATATCCAAGAGTAACAATAGAAAGAAAATTCTACAAGTAGAGGTTATCAAAGCCAACATTCTTCAGCCATTTCAAAGACACTCCCCCACTCCTCAGAGAATCTAACAGCATCTAGCCCAGGGGTTCTCAACCCTGTCCTCGGGACCCACCTAGCCAGTTGGGTTTTCAGGATAACCACAATGAATATGTATGAGAGAGATTTGCATACACTGTCTCCATTATATGCAAATCTCTCCATGCATATTCATTATGGTTATCCTGAAAACCCGACTGGCTAGGTGGGTCCCGAAGACTGGGTTGAGAATCCCTGATCTAGCCCCTTCTCGCCCCCAAAAATCTGACATCAAAATTAAGGACCTTAAGGCATATCGTGCCATCCCCATATCAAAAGACATTAACACATTAATGATCCTTCCCCACAGGATACCTAAACCATAACACCAACATCCATTCTCCACAATACACGTTCCTTAAATTTTGGCACCCACTCCCATCTCCCTTATCCCTGCCAGTGTTCAAAACAAGTTGCTGGTGCCCCCAAATCTGCTTTAAGAGTTTAGAAAAGAAAAGAGGGAAGTTATTCATATTCTAGAAATCTTATCAGGAGGTCCCACTTTTCCTAAAATTTGGGATAGCTTCCCCAATACCCTGCATAAAATAGATGCAGCTCTATCATCTAACTGGTCTCCCAGTACCACTCTTATACTCTTGGAGCTTCAGCTTTATGCCAATAATACAACCGGATCCTCCTCTTCACCATGAGTAATCTCTTAGCCAGATCATTAACTGGTTCCTGGACAGTCAACACATGAAAAAGAAGCATATCAGCTGGGGCTTGCAGTAAGCTATATCATAACTACTGACTGAATAAAAGGCTGTAATGTTCTCCCAATACAGCCTAATCACCTAACATCCATATAATAGGAACTAAAATCTCCCTGCTCTCCACAATTCCTCCACAGACTAGACCACCTTGGCTTTAGTGCTTTCAAACTAGTTTTAAATATAACCTGAGGAGAAAGCGTAGTTACTCACCTGTAACAGGTGTTCTCCGGGGACAGCAGGAATCAGTCCTCACATATGGGTGATGTTAGCACCAACGGAGCACACTCAGAACAATCCCCCGACTTTCAAAGAAAGCCTTTGGGAGATACAATCTGCCACCCAGATGGACATCGTACGTTTGGTCACCGCTTCCCCTAGACAACTGGGGTCGTATGAGACGAAAAGCTGAGCAGCTTTGCAGTGGCCCCGAGTACGTTGGATTAGAAGGACAGGGCCCTCTTACAGTCCAGAGTGTGAAGGAATGTCTCACCCCTATTGGTGAGAGGTCTTGGAAAGAAGGTGGGAAGTGACACTTCCTGGATGAGATGGAAGAACGATACCACCTTCAGAAGGAGATTTGATCTCTAGCACTGACTAGTTTGTTCTTCTGGCAGTTCATGGTATACACTATTTTTCACCAGCACCATAATTCAAAGGCATTGATTTTCTTCCTGTATTTTTTTCACTGTCCAACTTTCACAGCCATATGACGTTATTGAAAATACCATGGCTTGAACAAGTCGAATCTTTGTATAGCGAGAGACATGGCAGAATGGCTATGAAGGACCTGGACAAGATTCTCAAGAGCAGACAAGAGCAATGCAACGTTTGATTTCTTCATTGCTTGTCATTTCTTTGACAGTTGATCCAAGTAGGTTAAAGTTGTCAACTATTTCAATCTCTTCTCCATCAATGTTGAACTTACTGATTTTGCCAGTTGTCAGGATCTTTATCTTTACATTAAGGTGAGGGCACATTTTAAGACTTCTGTTCCTGTATCTTGAGAAGCAAACGGTTCAAAGTCTTCACTTTCAGCCAGTAATATGGTATCATCAGCATAACAAAAGGTTGTTGTCTTCCACCAATATTCACATCTGTTGTCTTACAGTCCTGCTTCTGATTTGTTCTGCATATAAATTAAACAGGTAGGGGGAAGTATGCAGCCTTGTCATACACCTTTGCTGATTTTAAACCATTCTGTTCCTCCTTGTTTCGTTCAAACTGTTGCTTCTTGATCAATGTAAAGGTTGTGCAAGAGAATCATCAGGTGTTCTGGTAAACCCATGCTTCTTAATGTGGCTCAAAGTTTTTCATGGTTTAGTCAAAAGCCTAGATATAGTCGATAAGACAGATATCCTTTTGGTATTTGTCTTTTCAATGATCCATTTCACCATTCATTATGTCATCTCTCATTCCTCACCCTTTCCTGAACCCTGCTTGCACTTCAGGCAGTTCTCATTCCAGGTATGGTTGTAGTCACTGCTACAGAGTAACCTATTTAAGACTAATAAGAGAAAATATTTTTTCACTCAACATGTAATCAAACTCAAATTCGTTACCAGAGGATGTAGTAAAAGCTGTTAGCATAGCAAGGTTTAAAAAAAGGTTTGGACAAGTTCCTGGAGGAAAGGTCCATAAACCATTATTAAAGGGGAACCAGGATATCCACTGCTTGCCCCAGTACAAGCATTGTGGAACCTGTGTCTTTTAGGGAAACTGCTAGGTACTTGTGACCTAGATTGGCCACTATTGGAAACAGGATACTGGGCTTGATGGACCTTGCTCTGACCCAATATGGCATATCTTATGTTCTTATGAATAATCTTGAGTAGAATCTTGCTGGCATGGGGGGATCAAGGAAATTGTGTGATAAATTCCAGAGTTAATTGAATCACCTTTCTTTAATATAGGTATAAACAGATCTTTTCCAGTCAGTTGGCCATAATATTGTCTTCTGGATTTCCTGGCAGAACCTTGTCAAGTATGGTAACAGCAGCATCAGATTGCTGTAATATTTCAATGGGAATGCCATCAATGCTCAGTGCTTTCTTCTTTGATAAGGCTTTCAAAAATGCTGTGACTTCTTTCATCACTAATGGTTCCTGATCATAAGGTGCAGGTTGAAATGGCTGTTGGTCCTTTTGATCTTTATGGTTTAATGACTGTATATTCTTTCCACCTTTTCTTGATGATTTCAGCATCATTCAACATGGATCCTTGAGCATCTTGTAGCATTCCAGTTCAAGGCTGGAATTTTCTCTATCAAAGCTTTAGGAAAACCGATCGTGTTCTTCCTCTAAGACTTTGATTTTATTTCCTTGCATGCATCATTGTAACATTTATCGTTTTCTTGCTGCAAGTTGGACATCTCTGTTGAGTTCTGAAATTGGCTTTAGCTTCTCCATGTTTCTCTGCAATTTTCAGAGTTTCTTCAGTCATCCATGTTGGCTGGTTTTGCTTTTTCACCTTTTGTAGAGACGTCTCACTTTCTTCCAATACAGCCTTTTTTATGTCGTCCCATAACTCTCCTGGAGTTCTGTCATTTGTATCTAAAGCAGCAAATCGATTTTGCAGGCAGGTCTTTAGATTCCAGTGGTTCTCAAGGTTCTACTTTGCTACATTCATGAGTGGCATGCTCTTTTTCAACTTTAGCTTGAGTTTGCATACTAGTAATTGGTGGTCTGTACCACAGTAAGCTCCAGGTTTCGACTTTGTTGATGTTATAGAGCTTTTCCATCATTGACTTCCACAGATGTAGTCAATTTGATTTTTGTACAATCCATTGGGTGAAGTCCATGTGTACAGTCGCAGCATGTGTTGCTAGAAGAATGTGTGAGATGACTAGATTGTTGGCAAGAGAAATGAAGCTGGAGAAAGACTGATAGAATTCTGCAAGACCAAGTCCATATTTTCCAACCACTTTGCCGTCTTTGTTGCCAACTTTGCGTTCCAGTCACCCATGACTATCAGGATATCTTGTTTGCATGTTCTGTCAATTTCAACTTGTATTTGTTCATAGAATTCACCAACTTCATCCTTTCCTGCAGCTGCTGTTGGGACATATACCTGAATTATTGCGTTGATGGGCACTCCTCAAACAAATAGAAATTAAGCGTTCACTGATTGCATTGTATTTCATTACAGTTCTTGCAAGCTTCTTGATTATAAATGAAAGAAGAAATGGTGTTGCATTTCCAGCATAGTACACCATGTGATCATCAGATGCAAAGTGCCCGATTCCAGTCCATTTCAGCTCTGACACCCAACAGATCTAGCTGTACATATTCCATTTCATTCTTGACCACCTCCAACTTCCCTTGGTTCATGGTTCGTACGTTCCATGTCCCAATATGCAAGACATCTTTGCAGCTTTTGACTCATTTCATGTGCAGCTACATCAGCAGACAGACATCCCGAAGGCTTTGATCCAACCACATCATAAATGCTGGCTTTACTCTGAAAAGCCTTCAGTTCCTCTCCAAAAGCCAGATGAGTGCCTTCTGACCTGGGGGTTTCATCTTCCAGAACTATAGTGCAATTTGTTTTGTTTTGACTCTCCACTGAGTTTTCATGGCAAGATACAGAAGTAGATTGTCAGGCCTTTGTTTCACGCAGGTAATTCTAGTGTTGCCATTGTCACAAAAATGCGATCCTCTGCTGCCGACAAAGTCCCATTCTGCTGCTGCCCAGAAGAGGGTGCAGAAAGTGCACCAACTTTATGTAGGGTTGTAAGCAATACTTAGCTTACAAAATGTAAATCATGGAAAGTTTCCCAGCGCAAATTTAGTCCAAAATTCTAATGCATAAAACTCCTCCACTCAAAAATCTGTGGATAGGATTACAGTTTAGAGTCCAACCATCTTCCTGAACTTTCTGCAGTGCTGGTCTGGGGATGATGCAAGCCAGTGAGCCAGCACATTCAAAATAGAAGCTACATAATATCCCACCATCCACTACAGGCCTCTGCAATGGTTTTAGACAATCTTTTCTCTCTTAGAGCCACTCCTTCCGAAGTTAGAACTATGCCCTTCGTTTTAAATATGAAATTCAGAGCTGCCCGGAATGAAAGGAACTATCTGGTGCATTAACAATCATATTGCCTCGGAGGAAGTGACGTCACCGGAGCCGATGGCGGCTTGAAAGAGCTGCTCCGGCACTGACCCAGCCAAAAGCCCTAAAAGAAATTCCCTCGGAGGCGGCAAGTGGGGGCATTGGAGGCAGAAAACGGGCGGGAGGTGCCGCGACTGCTGAAACGCCGGCAGCAAGAAAAGCAGCTTCGGCGGTGCGAAGCGCCAACGGGAGAACACGGCAGCAGCGTGGTGGGCCGAAAATGGCGCCCGGAGGCAGAGCCGAGATGGTGAATGAAGCAGGCGGATGGTAGGAACCTGTGCTCTCGACAGTGCTGTGGCTCCTCAGATGTGAGAGACTTACTGGAACCAACGAGCAGGAGGTGAGCTGGATTGTGGCGACTAGCAGGAAGGTGAAGAGCAGGCCAGTTGTATAAAGTGCTGCTGGTGGAAGAGCAGGGACTGAGGAGAGGGGCCCTGCGGAGCAGATCAGTGCAGGCTGTGAAGGCTGAGGGCCAGCAGTGAGAAGCCGGTGGGAGCACTGAGCCAGGTGGAAGGACACTGAGGGGACCCGGAGGGAGCCGGCCGCCAGTATCTGGACAGCAGGTTGCAGAGGTGGACCTACGTGCCTGGTAAATTAGCAAAAAAAAGGGCTGAGGAGCCCAACTACTGGACATCTCCTGCTGACAGTACAAGAGGCATCGGGTCCAGAGATGACCACCAGACGAAAAGCAGCAGATCTTAAAGAATACGCGTACTCAGGGGCGCATGGAGGAAAAGGTGATGTTGGGCAGATGGAGAACAAAAGGCTCCCAGAGGTGCAAGGAGAGCAGGGGGGGAGCAGGAGATATGGAGAATGTAAAAGCCCCGGGAACAGACCCTATGCAACCTATTACGAGAGCGGAGCTTAGAGACTGGTTCCTTGAAATCAAAAATGAAGTGCAGTCAGTGAAGAGTGAGTTGAACGACGTGTTGGCCCCCCTGAAAGAAGAGGTTGGAGAATTGGTCTGTAGAATGGGAGACCACGAGAACAGGCTGCAAGAGATCGAACTGCATCAGGAAGAAGAGGCACAAAGATCGGTGCAACTGGGGGCACATTATGAGACTTTGTTATATAAGCTGGAGGATCTGGAAAACCGTTCTCGCCGCAATAATCTGAGACTCCGTGGAATACCAGAGGAGAAAGAATTCCAGGATAGCGAGAAGGTAGCTCGTTCAGTCTGCTTGGAGGCCCTACGATTGGGCGGTGGGGAGGCGACAGCTACAGACATCCAACCTGAAAGAGCCAGAGCACTGGGGAAACCCGTGGGTAACAAGCCCCGTGACATAATCATATGTTTGGCACGTTACAAAACTAAAGAGACAATAGTTAACAAAATCAGGCGAGAAGGAGCCATCATGTGGCAGGGCTATCCGGTGCACATATATGAAGATCTCTCTGCAGGCACATTGCAGAGGCGGAGGGCCATGCAGCCTGTTACACAATTATTGCGTAGAAAGGACATTAAATATCGATGGCTTCATCCTTTTGGACTTTCCTTTACTTATAAAGGGCGGACATGGCGAGCACAGACACCGGAGGAGGCCCAGAAAGCTCTCAGGGGCGCGGGCCTGAACACCCACGGGGCGGACCTGACGATAGGTTCTTCTATCGGAAGGCAGCAGGTGCAGAGGGGCGGCAGCCCAGAGTGCGGAAGAATCGGAGGGCCGCGACATGGGCAGGAGATGCAAGAGGCCCAGCGGCTGAACGGCACTTGAAAAGACTTGTGGACTGATAATATGATGGTATATGGTTTGCAAGGTGGTGGAGGAATGTTAACTTTAAGCATGCTTACATAAGTAGTATACAAGTATTTGGTAAAGCAATTGGGGGAGAGGGGGGAGAGGAGGGTGGGGGAGGAGGGGGAGTGAAGGGGAGGGGGAAGGTGTAGGGGGAAGGTGTAGGGGGATGTGAGGGGGAGGAGGGGGGGGGAGGTGGAGGGGTACCGGGCGGGAGGTGTAGGAGAGGGAGGGAGGGAGAAGTCAGCGTGGGGATAGGAGGGCATAGGGAGAGGGAGGGGGGAAGAGGGTGTGGATGGAAGGAGGGGGGAGAGCGGGTAGAAGGTGGGCGGGGGGAGGGGTGTGTGAAGGCGTAAGGCTGGGGACGGTAAGGGGCGCACTACTCCTGAGTTATCCTCTGGAAGAGACGGAGGAGGGGGATGGGAGGGGAGGAGGGGGATGGGAGGGGGAGGGGGAGGGGGGCTAAGGGCTTGAGGAGATCGAAGGGGGGGCGAGGTGAAAGGGGAGGGAAGGAGGGTGAGGGAAAGGGGGAGGGAAAGGAGGGGGGAGGGAGGGAGGGGGGAATGGGAAGCGTAGAATGTTAAGTATTATGACCTTAAATGTGAAGGGGCTGCAAACTCGACAGAAACGCCAGTTGTGGGGAGAGAGGGTAAAAGAATGGGGGTTGATATAATGTGCATACAAGAAACACATTTGCGGGTGGGACAGGAATACTTGTTGGAATCTAGGCAATTCCCTAAAGTAGTTCTGGCGGGCCAGAGATTAAATTCTAGGAGAGGGGGGGTGGGCATTTTGGTGGGGGGGGGGGAGTACCACACCATGGTGAAGGAAGTTAGACGGGGGAAAGGAGGGAGATGGGTGGGGGTATTATTGCAAATTGAGGAGGAGGAGGTCTGGGTGATTAGTGTGTATGGTCCTAATGAGAAGCAGGGGGAGATGTATGAGCAACTCTTGAAGGAACTGGAAGGCCTGGGGAATACACCAATAATCATGGGGGGGGACTTCAATCTAACATGTAACCCTAGGATTGATACAGTGGGGGGCAGGGGGGAGGAGGAAGGGGAGATAGAAGAAGCCTACATGTGCTGCGGGAGCGCCTGGGTTTAGTGGATCTGTGGAGAAGTTGGCATCCAGGAGAACGGAAATATACTTACTACTCCCCAGTGCATAGCTCCTATAGCAGGTTGGACATGCTTTGGGGGGGAGGAATCTGGTTGGACAGAGTGCAGGAGGTGGAACATGGTCAAATTACTTGGATGGACCATGCCCCAGTGAGTGCACGCTTTGATATGGGATGGAAAGATGAGTGTTTAAAATTCTGGAGGCTTAACAACTCCCTGCTGGAGGAGGAGAAGCATGTGGAGAAGCTTAAGGCTCATATAAAGGAATATCTCCAGCTAAATGATACGGGGGAGGTGTCTATGGGGGTGCTTTGGGACGGTTTAAAGGCGGTGATTAGAGGACAGCTGGTAGGATTGGGGGCGCGCGTAAAACGTGAAAAAGGGGCCAGGGAATGGGAGTTATTGCAAAAGCTGCGGCGATTAGAGAGGGTGGCAGATCCAGGTACCCTTACGGAAATACAAAGGGTGAGAGGGGAGTTGAGTAAATTGCGGGCCCAAGAGATAGCATTCCAACTGGCGGTCTTGAAGCAGGCCCATTTTGAAGGGGGGAATAGGGCAGGGAGGGTGTTAGCCAGTTGCTTGAAGGGAAGGAGGCAGGCCGGGCATGTTGTGGGCATTAGGAGCAATAAAGGGGCGTGGGTCCAAACCTCCAAGGGAATTAGGGGGGTGTTTCGAGAGTATTATAAGACTCTGTATGAAAGTGAACTGGAGGGGGGAGGGAGGGACACTACGGACTTTCTGGAGGAATGTGGGCTGGCTCAGGTGACGGAGGAGGAACGGGAGCTTCTTGGGCGGGAGATTCAGGAAGAGGAGGTGAGGAGGGCCATAACCACATTGAAATTGGGAAAGGCGCCAGGGCTGGATGGATACACGGCAAAATTTTATAAGGTTATGTCGGAACAGATTACGCCCATATTTACCAAAGTAGTCAATGGGGTGCTACAGAGGGAGGGCCTCCCGCGCACAATGGCGGAGGCCGGTATAACGGTCTTGCCGAAACCAGGGAAGGATAAGGGGGTATGTGGTTCGTATAGGCCCATCTCGTTAATCAACCTAGATGCAAAGCTATTGGCAAAGGTCTTGGCCAACCGTATCCAGGACATTGTGCCGCATCTGATCCACCCGGATCAGACGGGCTTTGTGAAGGGATGTCAGGGTAGCGATAATATTCAAAATCTTTCGCACATTATGTGGCATCTTCAGCGGACTAAAGAAGAGGCCGTGTTAATCACCATAGACGCTGAAAAAGCATTTGATCGGGTGGAGTGGTCCTTCATGTTTCAAGTTTTGGAGAGAATGGGGTTTGGGGAGACGTATGTTAGGTGGCTCAAAGCTCTATATCAGGGCCCGAGGGCTAGGGTCCGGGTTAATGGGGGATACTCGGAGAGTTTTGAGCTGCATAGAGGTACCAGACAGGGTTGCCCGCTGTCACCCTTGCTGTTTGCCTTGGCAATAGAACCGTTGGCGGCATATATTAGGCGACTGGGGGACATTAAGGGAGTACAGATAGGAGGGCGGGAGGAAAAAATTGGCCTTTTTGCAGATGATATTATTTTCACCCTGACGCAACCCCTTACGACGTTACCAGTGCTAATGACGGCTATACAAAGGTACAGTCGCCTAGCGGGGTATAAAATTAATCAAGGGAAAACAGAATTGCTGGGATTTAATCTGGCGCCCAGGGTGGAAGAAAGTCTGCGGCACCATTTTAAATTTAGGTGGGTGGAGGGGAGTTTTCGGTACCTGGGGATCCAGTTGGGGACCCCTCTCACTAAGATTAAGCAATGGAACTATCAAGGACTGGTCGAGAGTATAAGGCAGGACCTATCACGGTGGAGGGGGCTGTATTTGTCTTGGATGGGGCGTATTGCAGTAGTAAAAATGAATGTTCTTCCAAGGTTGCTGTTTGTTTATATGTCCTTGCCGTATCGGTTGGTCCGAAAGGAAATAGCTCGGATGCAAAACTTGTTGATGCAATTTATTTGGGATGGAAAGCGACCAAAAGTAGCCAGGGCAACCATGTACAGACTTAAATCGGAGGGGGGGTTGGGGGTTCCTTCTTTGCTCCGGTATTATGAAGCGGCGCAGCTTCGGGCTCTCTTTGCCTGGAAGGAGGGGGTGGAGAGGCCTGGGTGGGTGGAGATGGAGGGGGAGGCGGGGATTGAGGGGGGAACCTGGCTTTGGGACCCTGGGGGGGTGGGAGGCGGTCGGGTGAAGAGAATCCCTACAGAGAACTTACCAGACAGGTTTGGACGAAATGGAAGGGGTACCTGTTAGGAGGGAAGCAATACTCACGAGAAACTCCAATCCCGTTAGCCATGAAGGGTAGGATGGGGGAGGAGGCAGGGGTCTTTAGGAGATGGGGGGCGGAAGGGTTACGGATGCTGGGACAATTGGTGGGGGAGGGGGGGAGGGTTAGAGGCTTTGAGGAGTTGCAGCAGAAATACGGCTTGGAGAGGCAGGATAGGTATGCATAATGCTAGTCTCTGGTACTGGCTTCAGAGGAAGGAGGTGAAGCGAGACTGGATGGCGAAACCCACGCCCTTTGAGGAAATGATGGGGGGTATTGGAATGCCGACTAGGATAATATCGAAGTTATACAGAATCCTGGGGGAATCCGAGCAAGGGGTCGTACGGGGCCAGAAGCAGTGGGAGGAAGACCTGGGGGGGCAATGGGACGACGTGAGGTGGGATAGAATCTACATCAGAACTCATAAATTAGCACCGGGTACAGCCATGCTGGAAAACAGCTACAAAATCAGGCTGAGAATGTATTGGACCCCGGTGTGGCTACATGCTCTATACCCTGCTAGTTCGGACCAGTGCTGGAAGGGGTGCGGGGCTAGAGGAGACTTGCTGCATATGGTGTGGGGCTGCCCGGTAGTTCAGGACTATTGGAGTGGGGTAGAAAGACTCACGGTAGACATTACAGGGGTGCAGATAGGCTTTACTCCTAGTATGGTAATATTGAATGAAGGGGGGATGGGGGAGGGCGGGAGAGACAGGGGGAGATTACAGGGGTATTGTGTAATTGCAGGGCGGATGAGTCTTCTCCGCTGGTGGAAGAAGCCGGATGTTCCCCCATTGGCGGAGGTGGTGGGGAGAATGGAGCAGCTTTGGGAGTATTGTGCAATAGAAGCCCACCGAAAACATACTGTTCCACGATTCAATAAAGTGTGGGAAAGATATGAACACTGGAGGGAGGAGAGGGGGGGGAGATCTAGATGAAGGATGGGGTGGAGGGGGAAAAGGGGGGGGGAGTGGAGAATTTGAGGTTAGTATGCTGGGGTGGTTTCTAAGGGGGGGGGGGGGATTATGGTCGGTGGGTGGGCGGGAGTTTAATAAAATGTGGGTGGAGGGGGGAGGGTGGGGAGAATTTTTGCTTGGGATAATGTAAAGTAGTATAAGCGGGGTTATATTGTATATTGTATAAGCTGGGCAAATAGTGCATGGGGGGGGGTTCGGGTGAAATGGCAGACACATAGAATAGCACTACGAATAGGGGCCTTCCCAAGGGCCACTGGTTAATGAGATTAAGGCAATAAGGATGTTGTAATATTTGTTTTGCATTTGAGCCTATGATTAAGGGGACGGATAGCTGCTGGATGGAATGTTTTTGTTGATGTATTAATGTGCTTCATGTTATAGAGTAAAGGGTATGAAGAAGTGTATAAATGGGGGGGAGGTGGGGGGGTGGGTGGGGAAGCGATATGGAAGAGGGTGCTTATGCTCAAGGGTGGAGGGCGAGGAGGAGGTGGGAAATGAAGTATGACTGTGTGTAAAAGTTGATTGTTTGTACTAGTTGCTGATCGGGACTGTACAGTGTTGGAAAATCATAATAAAATTATAAATTACAAAAAAAAAAAGGGACCCAGGATATCAATGCTTGACCCAATACAAGCATTGTGGAACTTGTTTCTTTTGGGGAAACTGCTAGTTACGTATGACCTAGATTGGCCACTGTTGGAAACAGGATACTGGGCTTGATGGACCTTGGTCTGACCCAGTATGGCATATCTTATGTTCTTAAGTACAAAAGAGGATTTGACAATTTTGAAATATTTGACAGCATTTTCACTTATTAATTTTTGTATTCTTGAAAATTTTGTATTTTCTATTAAAAAAAATACACCCATTTAAAAAAAAAAAAAAAAAACACAATCATATTGCTTCAGGCTGAAACTGAATCTATTCAGATCTATGTGCCCACCTCCAATGTGATCAAATTGAGACAAGAGTTAAGATTATCTTGATTTAGTGCAGCTGAGGTCAATGAAAGCAGAACAATGTAGGCCATCAGTGTAGATGTGACTACCTATTCCAAAATTATGGATCAGAGCAGCTAAGGGAAAAGAAGTAAGGAAAACAGAAGAAAAAAAATGGAACCTTGTGGTACATGCTGTTGTGTTCATGGTATTTGAGTTGTGTTTTTATAGTTATTGATGACTGCTATTTTTATGGTTTTTACACTGCCTTTAATGTGTCTGCATATAGAAATGTTTTTAAATAAAGTGGATGAAGAATGAAAGTTGATTTCCATTCAATTCCAAATGCAAGAGGGGCAAGGAGAACAAAGGGGGGGGGGGTTCGGGGGGGAGGGGGCGTTTATTCAAGTTTTAAATATTTCACAAGGTTTTTTTTATATCATTTTTCATCACAAGATAACTACACAGGAAAAACATTTCTAAAAGGCAACCAAAATCCACAATAATGGGAGAGAACATTTCAAATTTAAGGAAATAAAGAAACTAATTTTTGCAAAGGAAAGCAGCAGGCTGCTATCAAACGAAAAAAGATACTTATATGCAGGGTCATTTGGAACTAACAGTCTTCACAGAAGTGAAGGCATAGATCTATCCAGTTACTGACAAAACAGAGTTAATTGAGTTGGTTAAAAAAAAGAGAGAGATTATATGTTACAATGCATTTACAGTGATAATTGAGCCAAAACATGCCTCTAATTGTAGAGCACCTGACCACATAAGGAGAAATCCTTTTCTCCTGGCCTGGGTGGCCTTAGCCACCATCAGAAAATAGATTGACTTTAAGCCTTAAAAAAAAGGACACATCTTAATTCTTGAAGAAAAACCTTAATGACATCTTCCACAAATCCAAAACTAGAGGAACTATCAAGGTTGCAGATACAGTCTCTTCCTCTGTAGACGTTCCAAAGAAAGCAGTCAAATTTTGTAAATCTAAACATGGATCCTGAATTGGTGCTGATGGTTTTCCACTTCCACCCAAAAAAGATATATAAGCAGTCATGGCAATCACAGGACACACCTTTTCAGAAATTAAGAAATCCAATAGGTATTTTCTAATTCAAGAGGAGACAGATTTTAAATGCAGAAAATTGATTAAGTATAAATTACATCACTGAATCCCATTCTGAAGCAATAACTTTAACAAGTAACGTTACAGTCTCATGGTCTTGCTTAGTATTACTTTCAAATTACTTAATCTCTAAGGATGTTTATTAATCTCCTCTTGCTGCTTTCCTAAAACCTCAGATTCTCAGGAAAATCGTTCCATTACAGAGACTATTTGAGCTGAAATGGTAGCAAGCATTTGTCAACTACTTTCCAAGTTGATTATCTTAGGCTTTTGCAGAAAGACGACAGAACTTGCCTCCTGTACAACTACAGCCATTGAATAAGTAGAGCCAGTCCCTTAGATGGGTTTTGCCAACTCCTTACTTTCCAGGTCCCAACCTTCAAGCTGCACACCCTGCAGCTGTTTTCAATTTGCCCCAAAACTATTCCAGAAGCCAGTTGCTCTTCGCTGCCTCCAGTACACTTCCCAAAGCAGACAGTTCCTGCTTCTCCTTGTGTTCTGAAGTATCTGGTAAAAAAAAACAAAAACAAACCACACCAACCCACCACACAGCTACCAGTGCTCTTAAATACAGAGGAGGAACCTGCTGGGCAAGGCAAGGATGGTGGCATCAGGAGGTGGTGAGCCAACACCATCCCCAGCGAGATGCCAACAGTACCTGAAGGCTGAGGTTCTTTATGAATGTGTCTATTGGGCCAAATGTTTTGCTCTTGCCAGGCAACAGAGTTGGATCCGTTTGTACTACTTTGTGCTTGGGTTTACCCATGCAAAGAAAAAATACCAACAGGGGGAAATCAGCATAGGGAACTGAAGAATTGGACATAGCCTGCAGTCGGCCATCTTGCTCTCCCCCCTGCTCAATCCTCCAAGGGGAACAATGTTTATGTAGATACAGGGGTAAATCATATTTGTTTAGTTTTCTATAAAACGCCAGTCACTTAAAGCAGGAATACTACCATTTTAGAGCCTTTTTTTCACTTGACTTCTATATAATTTGACTGAAACACTATGAGAATAGCAGGAGAAACACATACCAATTACTAAATCTAATGACCAAAGAAATTTGCAGAGCACTAGACATAAATCTTAATGATAAACTGTATCATGAGTATAAAACAGGAAAAGAAAGGATTCTTAACTATGGAACAGCAACAATTCACTCTGCCTGCAAGTTTTACTCCTGGGGGAATTCTGCACAATTGCATAATGCAGAATTTGCACAGAATTATGCACAGGGACTACTAGAAAGCAGTGGGAACAAGGAGGCAATGAACACACATTGACCAATGTGGACTAAACAAGGAAGGAAGTTGGTGACTGAATCACTGATGCAAGTGGAAGGGGCCTTCAAGCCAGCACTGTTTTTCCCTCTGCTGGGTGTGGTTCCTTTTCATGTGGGGCACAGATGTCTCTGCCCTCTCTCTTCCGTTCCCCCTAACTTCACAAAGAGCACTAAGTCAGACACACAAAAGGAGAATTACTCCACTAAATTAACAAAAGATTTTTCAATACAAGCTACAGGATAATTCAGAACCATCTATATAAACCATTTCATCATAGTGCATCTACATTTAGATCTTCTAAGCAACAGAAAAGCTATCTGAGCAAAACAATCATTAGCAGCAACTTCCATTAATCCCCTGTAGCGCGCCTAATGACAAGCAAACTGCCATTCTTTGTCAATACATTATGAACGGGGAAAAAATGCTACAATACAAAAATTAATCAAAGCAAAAATATCTAATGAGCATGCAACTTCATTCACCAAGATGTAATATTAGAACATTCAGCAGTTGACAAGTCATTTTTCATTCATGTTATCAACTCAAAAGCAGTTCAGATATTCTCAATTAGGATGTAAACAGCTACACAAAGGTGACAATTTACTTACTAATTTATGTCCTTTCCTTGAGTCCTGCTAGACAAGTCCAGACAAGTGGATTGTGTTCCCTTACCAGCAGATTGGTGGAAACAAAGAACCAATGAAAAGCCCAGGTTTCAATGACATCACTCCTATGCCTCTATTCGCCTCTGCTATCAGAGGTCTCTTCAGTTTATTTGTCCCAAAGCATATGGGAGAAACATGGCAAGACTCACACAACCTCAAATCATGAGAAACAAGAGTAGAGAACGATGTACAGGAAAGCATAAATGGGGAGGGGGGTTATTTCTCATTTTCAACAAACAATTACATCAAGCAATATACACTAACTTGAAAGAAACAGACTAGCACAAATATCAATACAGAAATTACAAAAGAAATAACCGAAAAAGGAATAGGAAACAAATTATGCTAAACACTAACAGCCCTCAATAGAACAGGGGAATCCAGAAAAAAAAGGCTTGATCGCAAACGTAAAGCAGGAAATAAAATACTGAAGCAAGGCATGTCACATGGCCCTAATCTCAAAACAGCATCTCAGATATGACGTCTTAAGATCGGCTCTAACTGTTACAACAACTGAATCTGGCACCTTACAAGCATCCAATAAGGAACGTAATTGCTTTGAATCATAAAAACAAAAAAACCTCAAAGAGGATTTAAATTAAGCATTTACAAGGAAAACAAAGTAAAAAAGAAAAACCTAATGAAACAACCTCAGAACACATAGCCAAAAACTGGCGCCTCTAATAGTGTAGTGTAAGAAATATCTGGAAAAATACAAACTTTTTTGCCCCAAATAAAGCTTTTGGGCATTCCTAAAGTAAAACCGCAAAGTCCAAGCACGGTCAGGCTCAAGCACATAGGCTTTGGAGAAATCATTAAGTGAGACAGTGCAAAGGGCTACTCTTTTGGTCACCTGAGTCAGGTTCAGGGTGTCCAATGAAGCTGCTTCCAACTCTTCTCCTGCAACAGAACTAGTAACTCTTTTCTTGTATGTAAGGTAATACACTAGAAGTAGGAGGCAAAGCATTCTCAGGCATCCCCAAAACCTCCAACAGATACTTTTTAAAAAGGTCAATTGGGGAGACAGTAGCAGATTTAGGAAAATTCACAAAACGTAAATTAAGTCTCAGACAAATTTACCAAATTCTCAACTTTAGCATGTAAAGCAGAGCTCTCTAATAAAAGACTCTGCATTTTCAATGAATGCACCTGAGAAGACAGTCAACCAAAGCATTTGTATTGACACATGCTTGATCATGCAACAAAAGTTTAGACTGCAAGTCATAGGTTGCTTCTTCTACACCAGTCAAATGATTAGATACCAATTTCTCCAACAAAACAATTGCTGCCCAAACTGCATATAAAGTCACCACTGATGGCTTCACCAGGGCGCAAGCACTCACCGGAGGATGGGAGTTTGCCTCCAGCCGTGACACAGCAAAACTGTCAGACCCTGGAGCCACTCCTGATGCCATGACACCCAAACTATCACTGGTCACGGCGACTGGAGACTCCCCAACCCCACCGGACAAAGTTATCGGCACTCCCCAATAGCAATCCCACTTCCAAAGCTCCAAACGAAGGAAGAGAGTGCAGAGACAATTCAACATCAGCTGGCGAACCAGGCTCCATCGTTGAGGTGTGCTGCTCCGGGCTCAGACTAAATGTTTGAGGCTGAAAGGACTGCCTTCTTGTCAGCTCCAGCACAGGCCCCAGCAGACTCTAAAGAAGCTCCGAGAGTAACAAAATTAGTAATGGGCACTTGCACGGGTGAAGGAACAGCTTCAGGTAGGTCCGGACCTTCCCTTTTCTCTTCACCATAGAGTCCAAGCACCACTATACAAAAGGAAAACAAGAAAAGAAGGGCAGCAAAGCCCAACACGGGCAAACAATCGGAGCGGGCAAACATGCAGCAGCCATCTTGTATTCCAAAGAAGGATGTGATCCATAAACAGGATGTCCATAGAAGATGAACCTGCAGAGCATAAAAATCATAGCAGACCCAAGAGTACTGCAGCAGAACAGCAAATACAGTTTCAGGAGTGGGCCCTGGACTGGACTAGCAGGATTCAAAGAAAGGACATTAACTGGTAAGTAAAATGTCACCTTCCATATCATCCTGCTAGACCAGTCCAGATAACTGGAACATACCAAAGCTACACCACCACTGGAAAGGAAGACAACAGCTGCTCACAAAACTCTTGAGCCAAAGGTCGTGACAGCCCACGAATGGACATTCACGTGGAAATGCTCAACAAGGGGTAAGTGATGCCCATGTTAGCTGCCAAACAATGTCTGCAGGGGCCAATGAGATCCACTATGCCCACAAGAATGCTCATGCTTAGGTAGAATGGGCATGCAAACCTTCCAGAACTGGCTGGTTCTGCAACAGATATGCAGGGGCAATGGCCTCCTGAATCCAGTGTCCCAAAGTCAACTTTGCCAGCACATCAACTTTGTGTGGATCAGCAACTACCACGAAAAGATGGTCGATTTACAAAAGGAATTCATAACCTCCAAGTACTGGAGAAGAACCCTTCAGACATCCACAAGGCAAAGATCCTTATCCTCTCCCCGACAATACTCTTTACAGAAGGACAGGTGAACCACCTCACTCACATTAAGGGAGAAAGCATACTAGGCACAGGCCGAATGGAAACTGCCTCCTTTGAAAAAAGGCAGATAAGAATCACAGCAAAACAGCGTCTGAAGTTCAGAAATCTACCTTGCGGAATAAAACATGACCAAGACGACTGTCTTGAGCATCAAAACCTTTAAGGTAATGGGCTTCAACAGCTCAAGGGCAATGCCATCAGGGCCTAAGCACTAGACAGATCCCAAGAAGGGATCACAGACCAAAGAGAAGCAGACGCCGAACCCTCTGGAGAAGCACAAGATGTCCGGGTGCATGGCCAAAGACTTACCAGCCACTGGACTTCAGAAAATGGGACAAAGCTGCCATCTGAACCTACAGAGAGCTAAGGGAAAGGGCCAGCAGGAAGGGCACCTTGGCCACCTCAGAAGCCAACTGCTCAGCACCATACCATCACTCAAAGGGAAACCACATCCGCACGTATGCTAGCTTGGACAGTTTCCTGCTAGCTTCAAGCAGAGTAGAGATTATGCACTAACCATCTCCTTTCAAGAACCATATCATAAGCGAGAAGGGAGCAGAGTCCTCCAAAACAATTGGTCCCTGCCAAAACAGGCCCCGAGATGGAGGCAAATAAAGATGAGGCATCTGAAGGAGCCACATCAGATCTCCAAACCATGCTGTCCTCAGCCAACCCAGCGCCACCAGAACAACCCTGCCCGGGAGGTGTTCTATATGCCAAAACACATGCCCTACAAGGGCCATGGAGGAAACAAGTACATCATGTGCTGACATGACCAAGGTTGGGTCATGGCATTGACGGCCTCTGACCTCATCTCCATGTGGTGTCGGAAGCAGTGGCAAACTTGGCATTGGAGTGGATCACCATCAAATCCATTTTGGAGCACTCCCAGCAACGCAGAATCAATTGAAATACCTTCTGACTCCACTCCCACTCTCCAGGATCCAGAGTGCTGGCTGAGGAAGTCTGCTTCCACACTGTTCATCCTGACAATGTGCTGAGCTAACAAGACAAGGAGGCTCTTCTCCACCCAGGCAAAACAGGAGAGCCATCTCCAGAGCTACCCTGGCACTCCTCATGCCTCCTTGCCAACTGACATAACCCACCACCATAGCGTTGTCTGAAAATGCTTGAATCACCTGACCCTAGGGGCTAGAAATGCAGAAGAGCCAACCTTATGGCCCTCAACTTGAGGCACTTGGACCACACTGCTTCCCTGTGGTTCCAACGGCCCTGGAAATGGGCTCCCCAGCTCAAGAGACTGGCATCTATCATGAGGAGTATCCCGAAGAAATCATCCAGTGGCAAGCCTGTCCTCAGAGGACAGGAATGCTGTCATCACCGTAGACTGAACATTACCAATCAACGAGAGTGGTAGCCTGCACTCTAACCCCTGAGAACTCTGGGACCACCAAATCAGCAAAGACTGTTGGAGTAGTTACATGTGAGCATGCATTCATGGCACCATCTCCATGGTCACATCCATCAGTGGAGCTGATATCCCCAGACTGAGTCTGCTGCACACAGAACAGTCCTGAGACTCAAAAACCGTGGTCCATAAACAGAGTGTTAATAACACTTAAATATAGTATTTACAATGCACTCCGATTTTAACCAATTGTAGCTGAAGTCTATTTATGCTTATTACTGAAGAAGCTAAACAATAAACTTGTACTTAAGGGCAGGTCTCAGACTGATGACTAGCTTGTCTCCCAAAGGAAGGAAGCAAAGTCTGATAGCATCAACGATCTCCCTGTATTTTTTCAAACATATATAGTGCTTCCCAGTACTTTAAGATATCATACCACCTGTGCTTCGCAAAATGTAGTATATTTAATCAGTTGCCCATGCAATTTAGCTTATGTTGGCAAGACCAGTCGGGAGTTTCGGATTAGGATGGGTGAACATAAAAGTCGATTAAAACACAATGTTTTGGAGGCTTCCATTGTGAAACATTGTCTTCAGTATAAACATTGTTTTGAGGATTTGACATGCTTTTGTATTGACAAAGTTGAGACTGGAAAGACTGGTAAAACCCCTGACCAATGTTTAATCCGTAGGGAGCAATGGTGGATATTTGAATTTAACTCTGACACCGTCAGGCCTCAACAGCTACATAGATTGGAAAGCATGTTTTTAATTAAAGAATCTTCAGACATAAGTGCTTAAATCTTCCTCTGCCTCTAACTGTAGGAGTAAGTTAGGTTATCAGATTGCACAGAAGAGATCCCTTTAGGACCTTGCATCATCGGGGTTTCCCTTTCCTAATATGGACGTCTTGAACGAGCTGACGTCACTTTTGAGGCCCTCAGTGTTTAAATGCCATAGAAAAATCACTCTCCGCATGCGCGGCGTTTTTGAGCGATGAGAAACATTTCCAAGAAGTTTTACGAGGAATCTCATATGCGGGCAGCATCATTTACAAGTCTCGTCATTTTAGTGTGGTTAGTAGAAATGAGTTTAACTTACACATTTCAGCGTGGTTAGTAGAAATGTAGGGGGATGTATATAGCATATATCATCAGTAGCGATGTCAACTTTAGACTTGTGTGCATTCTTTACGTGTTGTTTTTGTCCATAGATGGCTTTTAACTTCGGTTGAGGATGGTCTATATTCTTGGTTATTTCACCCCTGAAGAAACGCAGAGTGAAACGCAATAGCAGTACTCAGGATCAGCGTTGGGGAACCATTTTTTCAGACCACATCACACTCCTCAATTAAAGATAAGCAGATTTTTTACTTATTGTTTTATGGCAAACAAGAGATTTAAAATCAATCAAAAAATTGAATGAGCACTACTGGGAAGCACTATATATGTTTGAAAAAATACAGGGAGGTCGTTGATACTATCAGACTTTGCTTCCTTCCTTTGGGAGACAAGCTAGTCATCAGTCTGAGACCTGCCCTTAAGTACAAGTTTATTGTTTAGCTTCTTCAGTAATAAGCATAGACTTCAGCTACAATTGGTTAAAATCGGAGTGCATTGTAAATACTATATTTAAGCACACAGAACAGTGCCAGGCAATCCAACAGTCTTGTCTTTCTCCTCTGACAGGAAAACTCTGCCCACTAGAGTGACGAAATGTGCACCCCGAAACTCCAGAGACTGGCAAGGCAACAGCTGGACCTTTCCTCATGATATCACCAAGCCGGAGCCTTCTAAAAAGGACATTACTCAGGATGCCACCTGAGACACACATGGAAGGGAACAGGCCCCAATGAAGCAGCCATCCAGATATGGATGGACACAGATCCCTTGGCACCACAGCCGCCACCACCATGACTGTGAAGAACATCCTCAGGACTGTAGACAGCTTGAAAGGGAGGGCAGTGAACTTATAGCACAGCAAAAACACACAGCTACTTTGCTGATCCACCTGGATCGGGATACAAAATATGCCTTGGCCAGATCCCAAGAAGCCAGGAACTCCCTTCGGGGCAATGCTCAAGTCGCCGAGCACAAGGTTTCCATCTGGAGGCGCAGGATGCGCAATTGTTTGTTGATCCTCTTTAGGTCAAGAATGAGCCGGAAAGAACAGTCTTTCATGGGCACCACAAAATAGATGGAGTATCTGCCCTTGCACCTCTTGTCCAGCGGGATAAGCACCAGTCTTTGGGTGCAACAACTTGTCCAAGGTGGTTCACACAGCAGCACTTTTTTTTTTTAATCTATCGCAAACCCACAAGGGAAAATGAAGACATCTGGAATCGGCTCTTTACATTCCAGGACATAGCAGAATTGAAGGGCGTTTAGCATCCAGTGAGCCTTGGTAACTCGGGCCCATTCCTAAAAGAAAAAGCAAAGCCTGTCTCGAACTGGAGGAACCAGGGAATAGTCCCCCAAAACTTCACTGTGCAGGCTGGGAGGGTCCTCCTCGGGAAGGAATGGAGTCACTGGGCCCACATGCTCCATGAAAGGACAGAGAACAAGCCTGAGGCCCAGAAGCAAAGGGGAAGGTGCCTTTCCAGGTCTGTAACTATGAGAGTCCTGAAACTTCTCTGAATCTGGCCAGAGCATCCTTGGTGGATGGGTGGAGACTGACAAAAAATGGGCACCAGCCTGCTTTTCAGACCCTTGGACCAGTCTTCCAGAAGTTGGTAAGATATTCTCTTGCCTAGGTCCTTCAGCATTTTCTCCAAATCTGCTCTAAACAGAAGCTTCCCATTATAAGTCAGTTGGGCCAACTGGACTTTGGAGGATGTGTCTACTGCCTAGTGCCAGAGCTAATCCAACACCATGACATCATCATCATCAGGGCATCATCCCTGACTGCCAAGCATAGCAGGTCATACATGGCCATCAGAAAAGGAAGGCTGTAGGTGATCCCAAAAGAAGGGCAATATCATCCAGCAGGAGAGGCTTGAGGCATCAGGCTGGTACAGATTGCCTGCTGCAGAATAGTAACTGCCATGGCAAACTGGCTCCTCAGAAAGACTCCATCATAGAGTCAAGAACACCCTTTAAGGCCGATCCACCTTCTACAGGAATGGTGGTTCATCTGGTAAACGCTATAACTGGAACATCCACCTTGGGAATGCCAAACCACTCAATGCATAAGAACATAAGCAATGCCATACTGAGTCAGACCAAGGTCCATCAAGCCCAGCATCCTGTTTCCAACAGTGACCAATCAAGGTCACAAGTACCTAGCAGTTTCCCCAAAAGACACAGGTTCCACAATGCTTGTACTGGGTCAAGCAGTGATATCCCGGGTCCCTTTTAATAATGGTTTCTGGACCTTTTGTCCAGGAACTCGTCCAAACCTTTTTTAAACCCAGCTACACTAACAGCTTTTACTACATTCTTCGGTAAATTCCAGAGTTTGATTACACTTTGAGTGAAAAAATATTTTCTCTCATTATTCTTAAATAGGATACCCTGTAGCTTCATTGCATGTCCCCAGTCTTTTTATATTCTGATGACGTACACAATCGATCTACGTTTACCCGTTCCACTCCATTTATTAATTTATAGACCTCTACCATTTCTCCACTCAGTTGTAGTCGAAGCAATTTAGATACATATGGTTTATTTTTTTCTCTTATTGAACAGGTTTTTTATACCACTTTATCATTGTAACAAACTTGGTAGTGTACATTGAACAGGGACATTGATAGCTCAGAATTTGAGGAATTAGTATGTGTCTAGTGCAAGTCATTTGTGAAGATTTGTTGTCTAGAATCACCACAAACATTTGCTGTGGAGGCTTATCATTGAAGAAATTGTCTCAAAGCAATTTGCTGAAAATACTGTTTTGGGGTTTGCCCAACCGATATGATTTTTTTAAATTAAATAGTATCTTTTTAGGTTATTTCACTCAAGTGATAGCCCTTTTTGGGGAGGGCCTGTTCATCCAACGTTCTGTCTGACTTTTCATCCATATGCATCTGTTTGTTCAATGATGCAGAACGTTAATGCCTATTTCTTAGCTGCAGATGGTAGGGAGGAAAGATGAACAGAACATCAAGAGAAAATGATGGAGCATCTGTAGGCAGCAGGAAGGCTAGGCCCCTCAACCCAAAGAGCAAAGCTGGCAATGGAGAATGGTAGAGCAGCTGCAGCTAAAGGACAGACCAGACCCTGCTGCTTGAACAAAGAGTGGAGCCAGGATGATCTATGGCAGCTGCAGTGGCTGCAACCACTGCAGCTAGCACAGGAACAACATGCAAACAGAGAACCATCTCCCATCTGCAGAAGAAACTGAGCTCTGCCATTGACAAGTAAGGAGACAAAGAGAAACTGTGGTTAGGGAGAAGGAAGTGGAAGACAGTCATGAAGGGAGAAAAGTGAATTGGAGGAGGGCAGGAGGTGGTAGGGAAGGAAAGGGAAAGTACGGGAGGGAAGAGAGTAAAGGAATGGCAGAAAAAGGGGGAAGAGTGCAAGAGAGGACAGCACAGATTGGAGAAGAGTGTAAGTGTATGTGAGGGATAGGGCGTGAGTTCAGGAAGAGACAAGAAAGCGCAAGAGGAATACAAACCAACATGCTCACAATCACAACTACAAACATCTCCTGCATGCCCACACTGTCAACATGCACATATATACGTATACACAAGCACGTACACACACATCACCCCATCCTCTGACATTCCACTAATATATCCCCACAAACAGCTGACTTCTTCCTGTGCAGATAAATGTACTGTATACACCATACCACTAATACATACTATTGGTTATTATCCTCACTCCATAGCCACTGTGCCTACCCATTCATACATACCCTGTTAGTTGAAACAGCCATGATAAGGTGTATCAGAGTAGGCTAAGTCCTTACACAGGCAAGTCTGAGTCTGAATGAAGGAAAGAGGAAATTGTGCCACTGTGTCACACTAAGCACCACTATACCAAGCTAGAAATGTGTCCTGTGTAACTAATGAATCTGATGCCACCTCTCCACCCAGCCGCATTCATCAGCTCATTCTTTTTAAGCTTCCTGGAAGTACAGTGATGATATCAGTGCTTGCGCTTTGTGCAGCCACACTGCTTGTATAGCCCTTGGTGCGACCCTGTCAGTTTGTACTTTTCAACTTCTTGAAATTGTTGGTCTAAGAGCAGGTCAACCACAAACAGGCAGGGGTTAATGCTAGTGATCCATCCTGAACTATGATGCATACATAGGTAGCATGTGATCTGTATTATACAGGGTTCTTCAGCACTTCCTCCCTCCTTGGTAAAACATGGACAAACTCTCGCGCTCTCATTCTCTCTCTGAGGGACATTTTAGAAAGGACATCCAAGTGCAATCTGGGATATGAAGGACAGAACGTCTTAAAAAAAAAAAAAAAGCAAGCAGGCATGTACAGGTGCAAACAATTTCACAAATGTGGACATGCCCAATATGGAAGTCAGTGGAGGTGGCTATATAGACATCCCCAGAATTGTACCTCAAAACCTGGACATCTAGGAATACCCTAATGGTTAGAATACTGGGCTAGAAACCCCCCATTTATTGATTTCTGTTCCAGTTTCCTCCAAGTAAAATATCCTTTTTATGTGACTGACTGCATCTTGTCTCCTTCTAGGGGAGACAAGATTTTACACACCTTTAACCCTTTAAGCAGTGAGTCGGGAGAGTCCCACTCCGACCAGATCATCTCTGATCACATCTGGGAACAGGAAGATAGTAACAGATTTTCACACCCCTTGAAGTGGGTGTACCTTCTGTTCCTGCTCAGTGCCGGAAGCATCCAGCCGTTGGCTCCTCTTTCTGGTTTAGACAGAACATTCCAGCCTCTGCACAATCCTCTGAAGGTGAGGGAAGAAGTAATTAATCCTTACCTGCTAATTAGTGTTCCTGAAGGAACTTCAGTCCAGTCCCTTAACTTCTGGGTTGCGCAACCCTTCCAGCAGCTTGGAGGCTGAGCCCATCATCCTTTTGATGGTGGGGTATAAATACCCCTGGCACCACCCACTGGCACCAGTAATCTATTGCAAAAGCAGAATTAAAGGATAGATAACAAAGAACTTATAACTATATGACAACATGCAATAACTTACACACCTCCTAAACTAGTAAACTTTTTTTTTTTTTTTACTCCACCAGGAGGTAAAGGAAAAAGGGAGAGGAGGAGGTTTACCTGAGGGCGCGAAGGCCTTCCCCCCTTTCCAGCTGAACCTCTTTACGCAGACTGCCACATGCTCCGGGTCCTAAGCAAGAGACCTCACGATTTTGTTCCGTAACCTGTCTTCGGTCCACCAACTGAAAACTACCGAACTCGGGCAGGATCAGGGACTGGACTGAAGTTCCTTCAGGAACACTAATTAGCAGGTAAGGACTAATTACTTCTTCCTTATTGTCACTTCAGTCCAGTCCCTTAACTTCTGGGATGTAACAGAGCAGTTTAAATCTGGGAGGGGTTCGTTATCCCGGACCGAAGTACTGCGCTGCCAAACCTGACATCACACGCCCCTTGGACATCTAGCCTATAATGCTTGGTGAAAGTGTGGAGGGATGACCAGGTAGCCGCTCTACAAATGTCCAGTGGCGGCACCAAACTATTTTCAGCCCAGGACATTGCTTGCGCTCTAGTTGAATGCGCGCTAAGAACTCCTGGAACCTGCTTCCCTCTGAGGATATAAGCCAAGGCAATCGCCTCCCTGATCCACCTAGAAATGGAAGCCTTGGCCGCTACCTCTCCCTTATGCGACCCTCCAAATTGAACGAATAAGCGTTCGGACTTCCGGAAAGGCGCCGTGCAGGCGAGGTACCTCTTCAACACTCTATGCACATCCAGAAGCCTAAGCTTCTCTCCGTCCCCTGTTTGATCCCTTACCACGAAAGAGGGCAGAGATACCGACTGGTTTACATGAAAAGGTAAGAAAGAAGGAACTGTACGCAAGACCACCTTATCCCTAAAGAAAGAAAGGGAGGTCGGGACGACAGTGCTTGAAGCTCTGAAACGCGTCTAGCCGAGCAAATCGCTACTAAAAATACTGTCTTTAGAGTCAAGTCCTTCAGGGAGGACTTCCTCAGCGGTTCGAAGGGCTCTCCAGATAAGGCATTCAAGACTAGGTTGAGGTCCCAAGGGGGGATAATGGATCTTTGCTGGGGATGTAACCGTCTAACCGCTCTCAAAAACCTGCCCACATCTGAATGGACCCCTAGACATTTGTCTCTGACCTTCCCCCTATAGCAAGAGATTGCTGCCAGCTGAACCCGCAAGGAGCTAGGCGCTAGACCCTTCTCGAAACCTGCCTGAAGGAAATCCAGGAACTCGGGGACTGATGCTGAGAGGGGCCTGATTCGACACTCTGTACACCAGGCCTCAAAGATACGCCAAACTCTCACGTAAGAAAGGCAGGTGGAGCGTTTGAGCGCTCAACAACGTCGAAATTACTGATCCCGAGTACCACCGCTTCATGAACCTCGCCCTTTCAATAACCAGGCCGTAAGCGAGAACCGATGCATGTGGGGCATGCGTACCGGACCCTGCCATAAGAGGCCCTCCTTGAAGGGAAGCTGCCACGGCCGATCGGCTGTCAACCTCACGAGGTCTGCGTACCAAGGATGCCGAGGCCAATCCGGGGCTATGAGAATTACCAATCCTTGGTGGGCTTCCACCTGCCGAACCCTCCCTATGAGCGCCCAGGGAGGGAACACAGAGAAGGCCCTCTGAAGGCCATCTTTGGGCCAGGGCATCCAAGCCCTCGGACATCCTTTCATTTCTGCGACTGAAAAACTGGCTCGCCTTTGTACCGAGGCATGAGATCCATGATTGGTCTCCCACACCGGGCAACCACTTGATCGAACACTTCCTGCGCCAGCTCCCACTCTCCGTGGTCTATCCTGAACCTGCTGAGGTAATCGGCAGTCACGTTGTGTGTTCCGGCCACATGCTGCGCCGATAGCGCCAGCAAATGGATCTCGGCCCACTGCAAGAGGACATCCGCCTCCTTCTCCAAGGATGGACTGCTTGTTCCCCCTTGACGGTTGATGTAAGCCACCGCGGTGGCGTTGTCGGATAGGACGCAGACTGCCCTTTGACGAACCAAGAGCTCGAGGGCCCGGAGAGCTAAGGTTACCGCCCTCAACTCCAGCCTGTTGATTGACCACTGCGACTGAGTCCAGCGGCCCTGGGCAAACTGCCCCTCGCAGTGAGCACCCCAGCCTGCTAAGCTCGCATCCGTCGTCAGTTGAGTCCACCGAGGAGTCTTGAGTGGCATCCCGCAGCCCAGGTTCCTTGAGCTTCTCCACCACCGCAGAGACCTCCTGATCCGGGGAGGGCAGGGAATCCGTCTGGATAAGGGGTGATGCTGATGGGACCACTGTCGCAAGAGGGTGCGTTGGAGAGGTCGCATATGAGCCCGGGCCCAAGGTACTACTTCTATTGCCGCTGCTATGGTACCCAGCAGTTGAAGGTAATGCCAGGCCGAGGGGCATCTCGTTAATAGGAAACGGGAAACGAGATTCCTCAGGTCGATTAACCTCTGCTTCGAAAGGAACACCCTTCCCCTTCTGGTGTCGAACCGAGCTCCGAGGTACTCCATGTCCTGAGTGGGCGTTAAACTGCTCTTTGCATGATTGTTGACCCACCCCAACTTCGAGGAAATCCACGACTCTGGCAGTCGCCACGTGACTCTCCGCTTCTGACTTTGCTTGGATCAGCCAATCGTCCAGGTAGGGATGGACTAGGATTCCTTCTTTTTGAAGAGCCGCAGCCACTACCACCATTACCTTGGTGAACGTCCTGGGAGCTGTCGCTAGCCCGAAAGGGAGAGCCTGGAACTGGAAATGGCCTCGTGGTACGGCAAATCTTAGGAACTGTTGATGAGACTCTCGGACCGGGATGTGCAAATATGCTTCCGTCAAGTCTAGGGATGTCAGGAACTCTCCCTGCCGAACGGCAGCAATCACTGACTTCAGGGTTTCCATGTGGAAGTGAGGAACTCTGAGACAGCGATTGATTTGCTTTAGGTCCAGAATAGGACGGAAGGAACCTTCCTTCTTTGGAACTACAAAATAAATGGAGTATCGACCGTACCCTCTTTGCTCTTGTGGGACTGGCAACACCGCTTGAAAGGGTGACTTCCACAACCGCCTTCTTTTCTGGTGGACCGCAGGGGGACTGAATAAAAGCTGGGGTTACTCGCTTTATGAACTCGAGAGCGTAACCCTCTCGGATCACCTCTAACACCCACTGATGAGATGTGACTCGGGACCAGGTGGGAAGAAACTGTCTTAAGCGACCTCCCACCAGCAGCACTCCCTCCTGGACCCCCGTCTTCTCATTGTGATTTTCTAGGTCCCGAGGAGGCGGCCCCAAAACCTCTACCTGCCCCGCGAAACCCTCAGAAGCTCTGACCCCTGGAAGGAAAACAGCCCCTGGGGAAAGGGTTCGGTCTGGACTGTCGGAGTCTTCGAAGTCCTTTGGCTGACTCCGGACCGGCACCGAAGAACGGCCCAGCCTTGGTCTATCTTCGGGGAGCCTACCCCCCTTCGACTCTCCCAGCTCCTTTACCAACTTATCTAGGTCTTCCCCAAATAGCTTCCCCTTGAAAGGAAGTCAACTCAGGCGCGCCTTTGAAGATGCATCCGCCGCCCAGTTACGTAACCACAGGTACACCTTCTGGCTGCCACGACCGAGGCCATATTCTTCGCCAGACTCCTAATAAGATCATACTGGCTATCTGCTAAGAAGGCCGAACTGGACTCTAACTTGGCCGCCACCGCTTGGGAGTCGCTTGAAGGACTGTCAGCCAGTTGCAGCTGTTGGGACCATCTCAGACAGGCTCTAGCTACCCAAGCCCCCGAAACAGTGCCCTCGCCTTACAGGCCTCCAACATCAAAGTCTTGTTTTAGCAGGGTGTCCAGTCTTCTATCTTGACTGTCTCTCAGGGCCGTGCCGCCCTCGACCAGTATAGTCTTCTTAGTTACCGCTGAGACCGCCGCGTCCACCCTAGGCGACTTCAGCAGGTCCTTGTCCGGTTCCGGCAACGGGTAGAGACGGGACATCGCACGGACTCCCCTCAGGGTAGATTCTGGCTGATCCCATTCTTCCTGAATCATCTGACGTACCACTCTGTGGACTGGGAACACCTTCTGAGACCTCCTGACGGCTTGGATCAACGGATCCTCCAGAGCTTCTTCATCTGTAGGAGCCTCCGAAGCCATATTGAGTACCTTTAGAGACTCACTTATTAACGCCGGGAGCTCCTCTCGCCGAAAAACTCTGACTATGCGGGATTGCTCCTCCTCCGGGATCTCTCCCTCTTCAAGCTCCTCCCCTTCTTCTACCCCTTCTATGTCTGAAAGCTCCTCTTCAGGGGTGTCCCGAGGCGGAGACTCAAAAGGTTCCTTGCCCAATAGCCTTGCGCGCTTAAGGGGAGGCCCAGATTCAAGGGATCTAGAGTTCCCTGCACCAGCGTCCATACTGTCCCTCGCTGTTACTGGTTCTGCCGAACCCTGCTTGCGCAAGCAGTAGGCTTTGTGCAATGGAAGAACAAATTCTGGTGAAAATTGACCCCCGTCTCCCTCCGCCCCCGAGGAGAGGGAGGGGAGGGACTGGGAAGGGCCTGGACCATCTGAGGATGAAGGTGGGGGAGAATGAGAATCCCTTCCCCCTTCCGGAAGGTCCCCTGACCCGAGGGGCTTGAGACATGCTCAAGTGGATTTCCTGTTCCACGGAAGCAGCCTCTGCTGCACAACCCCTGCAGACTCCTGCTTCTGAGACCGTCCCTCTACAAGTGCCGCAAGAAGGACACCGCAGCTTACCCGTCATGCCCCTTTGTACACTGCTACCCACAGGGCCAATAGAAATTTAAACTTCTGTAAAGAAACCCAGAGATAAAGGAACTTAAAATGTGATAAAAAGTAATAAAAGTAATAAAATGTAAATCAAATAAATTAAATAAAATTAACTTAAATAAAATGATGCCAGACGTGTGTCTATATCAAGGCAAAAGGCTCCCAGCGCCCCCCTCACCACCAGCCGTTAAAAACACGGCACCAAAAAAGCTCAAAATCTTTAAACTTTATACTCCAATTAACAATAGAAGGCTTTTATTCTGTGATACTTGCAGTTTGGAGCTCCGGCGCGTTGCACTGGAAACGAGGGAACCAGCCGTTCTCTGCTGGTTCCCACGTGGTAGGCCGCAGCCACGTGGAGGCTGGGCCTGCGGGTGGTGGTTGAGAAGCCGCCGAAAACTACGGGCTCTCCGCTGGGGTGGCGGCAGGGGATGTCACACACACACCTGCTTTGCCCTCCGCAGAAGCCTTAAGCATCCAGCCGCCTCGGGGCTGTAGCACGAGGCAGGAAACACCGCTGCGAGAAGTGTCGGTGCTGCCTCCAGCACTCAGCCACCTAAGGGGCTTCGGCCCGAGGCAGTAGCAGCCGTGCCAAAAAGGACCTCTGGAAATGGGCCGCTGCGTGCGCGGGAGGAGAGCTCTCCAGTCCTCCCCGCTGCACAGGTAAACCCCTTCCTCCGGAGCCTCAAGGGAGCAGGGTTGCCAGGAGGCAGAGAGGGGGGGGGAACAGAAGTCTTAAAGGTACAAGACTCTCTAAGGCTCTCTACTGAAAGAAGAAAACTAAAGGAAAGTAGAAGATTAACATAAGTTAAATAAAATTAAATCAATAATCCTTAGCTAAGACCCCGTAAGCACTCCGTAAGGCTTACAGGAACCCTCCAGCTGCTTGGAGGCTGAGATTACTGGTGCCAGTGGGTGGTGCCAGGGGTATTTATACCCCACCATCATCAAAAGGATGGGCTCAGCCTCCAAGCTGCTAGAAGGGTTGCGCAACCCAGAAGTTAAGGGACTGGACTGAAGTGACGATAAGGAATTTCATCCTTATCAAAGCTTAGTAGAGACACATTTGAATCAGAGTCCTAGTCAAAATCTCAGACAGTTCTCAGCTGTTCCTTCTCCAGGGGTGTGCCCTTGCTGGGGACCACTTAGCCAAAAGATAATTGAACAGGGCTTCCACTCAGCCTACCCCACATGAGACGGCATCCAGGGGCAACCAGAGGCTGCAGGGTCTAAATTTCCATGCCAGAAGGACCAGGCTTGCTGCTAAAAGGAAAAGAATTCTGGGGAGGACAATCCAGAGTCTGGAAGCTCTCCTCTCAGACATAACTCTCCAGTGCCAGAGGCACAGCCACCACAGACCCCCTAGAGGACAATAAGTGACTCAGAACAGTCACTGGATCCTCTGGCCGGCTAAATATAGTTACCCATAGTGCCTTCTGTCATCTCCTGCCCTGAGACAGGTAAGGCCAGACTAACTGCATCCCCTGGTTGGGAGGACGCATGCAGCCCTCCAGGGATGAGCCAGAATCCGCCATGCAAGAACAGCAGAGTCTAGATTTGGGGGATGAGTCACCTCACTTGTCACAGATCAAACATTTCCTGGAAGATAAAGAGTTAGGCAAATATATCAATAGCATGCACTAATGTTGCAGTGGTCTGAAGGCACTTGTTAACTGTGCTTTAAATGTAACTATGTTACAGGTGCTAGGGAAGGAGCAGGTATTGGAACCACTTAAGCAAAACGCACGTTAGAACCACACAACCACCAAGCACACAATAAGTAAAAACGCTATGCAATGTATACAGAAAACGTGAGGAAACCACCCACATTACGCCAACAGTTACCAGCGATCCACTCCAAATTGCATCCCAAGACGAAAGAATCAGAAGCCTTCAATAAGAACAATGAAGAGGTGAAGCCTAGGTACTCACCCCTGAGAGCCCCAGGCGAAGGATCTGTGCCGGGCTCAGCTCTACTCCTCTAAAACTTACTGCCCGACTGTGCAGCATTGCGTTTAAGGTGGCTAGTAGGCCAATCTCAGAGCCTTCTGCAATCCTCGGGAGACAACGGGGGGGGGGGGGGGTGACAGGTGGAGGAGAGAAGGGGTGCTGAGGTTGTGTGAGGCTTCTGCATTCTTCCAGATCCTTCCAATTTTGTGGCTGCTCAACAGGCCCTTATCATAAGAGCGTGGGACTGAACCAATTTTCCCTTCTCCTATGGCTACCAGTCTAGTGGAGCCTCCCACATCATGCTCAAGTTAGTCACGCAAGGTTTCCATCCGGAAGTGCAGGATGCACAAGTGCTAGTTGACCCCCTTGAAGTCCAGAATGGGCTGGAAGGAACCATACTTCATCTATTTTGTGATGCCAAGAAGGATCTACCCTTACCACGCTTGTTGGGGGGGGCGGGGGGGAGAAGATGGGCATCAGCACCTTCAGGCACAGCAATCTTTCCAAGGTGGTCTGCATAGCAGCACTCTTGATCACAGTCCCACAAGGGGAAATGCTGAAAGCATCCAGAATCAGCTCTTTGCATTCCAGGACACAGTCGAACTGAATAGTGTGTAGCACCCAGTGATCCTTGGCAACCCAGGCCCATTCTTGAAAGAAAAGGTGAAGCCTGACTCCCACTGGAGGAACCAAGGAATGAGCCCCTAAACCTTCACTGCACAGCCCGGGAAAGGACCGAGTCTCTGGGCTCACACTCTGCAAGGACTGAGAACAAGCCCGAGCCTGGAAGCAGAAGGGAAGAAAGGTTTTCAAGGTCAATGACTAAGACAGCCCCTGAGACACCCCAGGAATCTGGCCAGCACACTTGGAGGATGGCTGGGTGAAAGTTGACAAGAAATGAGCACCAGCCCACTTCACAGATCCTTTGAACCTGTCTTTCAGAAGGTGGTAAGACTGTTTCACCCAGATCCTTCACCAGCTTCTCCAAATCAGCTTCAAACAGAAGTTTCTCCTTAAAAGCTAGATGGGCCAACCAGACTTTAGACGATGTGTCCACTGCCCAGTGCTAGAACCAAATCAAACACCGCAACACCATCAGGGCACCATCCCTAGCCACCAAACATACCAGGTCATACGTGACATCAGAAAGGAAGGCCATAGCAGACTCCAAAAGAGAGACTGAAGCCACTGGAGCAGGACTTGAGATGTCAGGCTGGCACAGACTGCCAGCTGCAGAATAGCTACCACATAGTTGCTGTCATGGTCAACTCATCAGCAAGGAATCCACTTTACGATCCAGAAAACCCTTTAAGGCCAACCTGCCTTCCACAGGAATAGTGGACCATCTGGTAATTGCCATGACCTGTTCCGGGAGAGCCGAGATCTTCTTAAATACCCTTAACCCCTTTAGGTAGAGAATCTGGAGAGTCCCACTCAGACTGATCATATCTTTGATCACATCTGGGAACGGGAAGACAGTAGTGGATGTACTTTCGGCTACTGCTCCATGCCAGAAGCATCCATCAAATTCAAGATGGATGAGACCCTCTGCAATCAACCCTGCCAGCTCCTCCTTCCAGAATCACACTGGCCTTTGTATAACTTCTGAAGGCGAAAGCACTTCCTCATCCATATTCTAGCACAGTAACGAGCTATCTGAATCAGAGTACCAGTCAACATCTAATAGCTCCCAGCTGTTCCCCCATCTCCAGAGAGCACCCCTTGCTGGGGACACTTAGCCAAAGGTAATAGAGGAGGGCTTCCACTTTCAGCCTGCTCTGCATGACTGTGCCCAAGGGCACCCAGAGGCCACAAAGATCTATATCACCACACCAGAAGGACCAGGCCTGTTGCAAAAAGGAAAATAATTCCAGGGAGGACAATCTGGAGTCCAGAACTCGTCTCCACTAGGATCCCCTAGAGAATGATGAACAGCACATAGCATGGTTGCCAGAACCTCTGGCCAGCTGAATATCCTTACCCATAGCACCATCACCTCCCACCCTGAGAGGCAAGGTCAGTAACTGCATCCACCGGACTCAAACTGCCATACAGGAAATGCAGAGTCCAGAAAGAGTAGTTACTCACCTGCAACAGGTGTTCTCCAGGAGCAGGAATCAGTCCTCACATATGGGTGATGTCGACGGAGCCCCCATGCGGAGCATTTCCCCAGCTTTCAAAGAAAGCCTTTGGGAATGCAGGCACGCATGCGCGGTCCCCTTCCCGCCCAAAGGTGCCATCTTGCTCAGTCTAATGACATAGCTAAAAGACAGCACAAAAAGAAAATGAACTATATACAACTGCAACTCCAAGGGGAGGGGGGAGGGTCGTGAGGACTGATTCCTGCTGCTTCTGGAGAACACCTGTTACAGGTGAGTAACTCTTTCTCCAGGACCAAGCAGGAAGTCAGTCCTCACATATGGGTGACTCCCTAGCTTAGGGCTACCAGAGGCCCCAAACTGAAAAATGAAGCTCCCACTAGAGCCTCAGCAACAGTGAGAGAATCTTCTAAGACCACACCTGAACGGTAGCCCAACACCAGGGCCGGAGGGTAGGAGTTGCCTAAACCTCAAAGAGATTACAGAGTACCGCTTGCCCGAAAGCACTGTCCCTACGGGACTCCCTCTTGAGGCAGTAGTGGTCCACAAAAGTCTGGCTTGAAGACCAAGTAGCGGCCCGGCAGATGTCTGCCAACGGAACAGAGCGGAAGTGAGCTACTAATGCGGCCTTTGCCCTGACCCGGTGGGCCGTGACTCGACCCTCCAGGGAGAGTCTGGCTGCCCTGTACGCCCAGGCGATACAATCTGCCACCCAGATAGACAACGTACACAGTGACAGGCAACCCCAATTTATTAGGGTCAAAGGAAATGAAGAGCTGAGAAGCCCTTCTATGCCCCTGCGTACGTTCAAGGTAAAAGGACAGCGCCCTTCTACAATCCAGGGTATACAAGACAGTCTCTGCCCTACTGGTGTGCGGCCTGGGGAAGAACGTTGGAAGTACCACCGCCTGGTTGAGGTGGAAGGAGGACACTACCTTTGGAAGGAACTTAGGATGAGTCCGCAAAACTACCATGTTCCTATAGAACCTGGTATACGGCCTATCCGAGACCAGGGCCTGAAGCTCACTCACCCGCCTAGCCGAGGTGAGTGCCACAAGGAACACCACCTTCCAGGAGAGGAACCGTAAATGGCAGGTAGCCATCGGCTCAAAAGGTGGGCGAGTCAGTTGCTGCAAGACCACATTGAGATCCCACACTCAGTGGCCGGTGGACGAATAGGAGGCTTAAGCAGAAGCAGACCTCCGAGAAAGCGAGACACCAGAGGGTGGTCTCAGAGAGATTGCCCATCCACCGGCAAGTGGTGAGCTGAGAGGGCACTGAGGTGAACCCGGACAGAGTTGGACTGAAGTCCTAGGTTGGAAAGGTGGAGCAGGTATTGTGGCACCACCTGGACAGAGCAGGAGAAGGGGTCCTCTTGCTGTTGAGACCAAGTAGAGAACCTACGCCACTTCAGAGCATAGGCCTTCCTAGTGGAATGCTTCCTGGAGGCCAACACCACCTCTTCAACCTCCCTTGATAGGAGTAAGGGAGCAAGGACTAGCCTTTCAGCAGCCAGGCCATCAAATTGAGGGATTTGAGGTTGGGATGCAAGAGAGACCCCTGATCCTGGGTCAGGAGGTTGGGTTGCAACCCCAGAGGAAGTGGAGTATCCACCGCCAACTGCAGAAGAGGGAACCACGGCTGCCTGGGCCACCTGGGGGCTATCAGGATCACCGTGGCTCAGTCATGCTGGATTTCGAAGAGAGTCCGGGCCACCAGAGGTGTGGGAGGAAAGGCATACAGCAGGCTCTCTGACCAGGGGATCAGGAATGCATCTGGCGCTGTTCTCAAAGGATGTGGTTGCCTGGAACAGAACCTGGGTAGTTGCCTGTTCAGCAGACTGGCAAAAAGATCCATGGTCGAAAGACCCCACTTCAGAAAGATCTGTTGAACTACCAGAGGATCCAACTGCCACTCATGAGGCTGCAGAAGTCTGCTTAGCCTGTCCGCCAGGTAGTTTTCCTGGCCTGGGAGGTAGACCGCCCTGAGGGTCATGCCCTGAGTGACAGCCCAGGAGCAGAGAGCTTGTGCTTCCAGGCACAGAAGTCTGGATCCTGTGCCTCCCTGCTTGTTGACGTAGAACATAGCCACCTGGTTGTCCGTCTGAACTAGGACAGACTGGTGAGACAGGATCTGAGAGAGTCTGTAAGGCTAGTCGAATGGCCCTCAATTCCAACAGGTTGATCTGCTGGGCAGCCTCCCACGGAGACCACAGGCCTTGGGTGCAGGCCCCCTGGCAGTGTGCTCCCCAGCCCTGCAGGGAAGCATCGGTTGTCAGTACCTAAGTGTGTGGGGAGGCCTGAAAAGGAACACCCCTGACCAGATTTGGGAGATGCCTCCATCAGCGTAAGGGAGTCCACCAAGAGTTTGGACACCCTTATTCTGCCTGACAATTTCCCAGTGGCCTGCAGCCACTGTGCCCTGAGGTGCCACTGAGCTGGAAAGCCATGTGAACTAAGAGCCAGAGGAAGTGTCTGGCAGAGACCAGAAAGTTTGCCTGAAACTGCCCGGCCAACCTTATCTGCCTGTGAGCTCTGTCCACAGGCAAATAGGCCTTTGCATGGATGGTATCCAACCTTGCCCCTATGAACTCCACGTCCTGTGAGGGGACCAAAGTGGACTTTGGGAAGTTTATAACGAACCCCAGGTGCTGAAGCAGAGATATGGTTCTGCAGGTGGCCTGCTTGGCCTCTTGTGGAGACTGGCCCATGATTAGCCAGTCGTCCAGGTAAGGGAACACAAAGATCCCCTGGTTCCTGAGGTAGGCCGCAACCACCGCCAGGCATTTTGTAAAAACCCTGGGGGTGGAGGTGAGGCCAAAACACACTGTACTGGAAGTGCTTTCCTCCCACCACAAATCTGAGGAATTGTCTGTGAATTGGATGGATGAGGATGTGAGTATAAGCATCCTTCAGGTCTAAGGAGCATAGCCAATCTCCCTGCTGGAGGTAGGGCAGTAAGATTTCAAAGGTAAGCATCTTGAACTTTTCCCTCTCCAGAAACTTGTTCAGATTTCTCAGGTCGAGGATGGGTCTGAGGCCTCCTGTTCTTTTTGGTACCAGGAAGTACCTCAAGTAGAAGCCTTGCCCTTCCAGGAGGTGAGGCACCGGTTCCACCGCCTGGTCCCTCAGTAGACCTTCCAACTCCTGAAGGAGTAAGTTTCTGTGCAGAGGGGGTCTTGGAGGCTCCCCTGGAAAGTAGGAGGGGGGGTATCTGAGTGAAGTGGAGCAGATAGCCCTTTTCGATGATGCTTAACACCCAAGTATCCCCTGTGATGGCTGGCCACCTGCCTGCGTACAGGGTCAGCCGACCTCCTGTGCCCTGGAGAGGAGGAGAGGCTATGCTGGCATAGTCAAAAAACCCCTCCCTGCTGAGCAGAAGCCGGAATAGGAGGCTTGGGGGCCTTGTGCCTATGGGGCCCATGACCCTGCAACTTGGCCTGCTGGTCCTGTTGGGGAGCTACAGAGGCCTGGTAGTGAGGGTAAGGTTTGTAGGCAGCAGTCTTCCTCGGGTAAAAGGTATTTTTCCCATGAGCCCTTCTTCTGAGAAGGGGCAGAGGTTTTCCTGGACAGCCTAGTCCGAGTAAGAGTCTCAGTCTCGAGTTCTGCAGCCTTTTCGGCCATGGGCTTGCCAAAGAGGTTTTCATCTCGGCAAGGGACATCGACCAACTTGTCCTGTACCCACGTCTCTAGGTCCGAGGATTGTAGCCAGGCCTGGCGGCGTGCACCGATGCCAGCCCCTGCTACCCAGGCCGAAGCCTCAAATCCATCATAGGCTGCTCGAGATATAAACTTCGAGAACTCTCATATACGAGAAGACAAGGCCTTGAACCTCTGCAAAGGTTCCTCGGACAAACCAGCAGAGGACCCGGCAATCTCCTTTACCAGGTCCTGAAGGTACATGCCCATGGCAAGCAAGCATAGAACCCTGGAAGCACTTTCTACCGAGGGCATCCAGGTTCCGGGCTTCCCTGCCAGGAGGCACCAAGGAGTGCATCTGACTCTTCAGACGATGCATGGCCGATTCCACAACCATGGAATGGTGCGGTAGCTGTGCCTTTTGAAACCCGGGGCTCTTGCGGACTCGATAGATGGAATCGACCCGCTTGCTTAGAACCGGCATCGAGGCCGGCGCCTCCCACATGCGGAATAGCAACCGCTCCAGCATCGGAGGAACTGGGACAGTAAAAGCCTCCTTGGGAGGAGAGAGTCATACTGCAGAGCCTCAAGCTCCTCGGCTCGAGGCTGCTCCTCGGGGTCCACAGGGAATGACAGTGCCTTGGCCACGTCCCTTACAAAATTTGAGAACCTGGTATCCTCCGGAGGGGACCTTGTCTGAGGCTCGGAACCCGGTGAGTCCGAAGGGATGCACCGAGTCCGGAAGGTGTCAGGTGATTCCTCCTCCTCCATTTCACATGCCGATTCCTCTGAGGAGGAATCGAGTGGCTCCAAGTGGGTGGGCACAGACACCATCCGCCCCGATGCCGAGGGAACCGGCGTCGACGACCTCGGTCCCGAACGGGAGGCCGAGGGTGACCTTGGCCGAGGATCGACTCGAGTTCGCATGGTCTAGAGGATCGGCTCGGCCTCCGGGGTCGACTTGGACGTCAATGTCCTGATGGTTGGGGCAGATGCGCCGGTGAGACCGGCAATCAGCACCCGCTGCTGCTCCATGAAGGCAGACAATCTGCTCTCCAAGGCCGTCAACCTGAGTCTGAGCTCAGGAGACCCAGCAGCTTCCGACTCGGGTCCCGATGGCATCGGGCATGACATCAGCTCCCCCGGAGGAGAGTCCATGAGGACTACAGTACTCACATGACTCGGGGCCTCCGACTCTACACAAGGATGCTTTGCAGGCCTCTCCGACTCCGAAGACCCGGGACGGCGATCAGGGCTATGCGAACTGGCCCTTGAGGAGCCAAGAGTGTCCACCGATGCTGCCCTCATGGTTTCTTCTTCCTTCGGTGCTTCCTCAAGGGGGACTCCCTTTCAGAGGAGCCCCGACGATGCTCGGGGTCAGACTCCCGAGACGTCGAGGCCTCTGACAAAGTCCGGACCCGTCCAGAGGCAGATTCGGAGGAGATCCTCTCACGCTGGTGCTGACGGCTCCATAGTGCCTTGGAAGACATTTTGCCACAGGGACTACAGACCGTAAAATCATGGCCTGGCCCCAGGCACTGGAGGCAGCAGTCGTGTGCATCGGTGAAAGACCAGTTTCTTGCACCGATCACACTTCTTAAAGCCACTGGCAGCCATCACGGGAAAAAGGGCCCCTGCAAGATCAAAAAATTGGGCTGCCAGGGAAAAGAAAAAAATATATATATCTGGGCTTGGCACTGGTGTACCGAGTCCAGGCGAGAAAGGAACAGACGTCGAACCGAAGAAAAAAAAAACTCTACCCAAAGCAGAAAAATCAACTTTTTTCACAGGTGACAAGGACAGGCGTCCGTAGGGCTCCGCGGAAAAAAAGACTGAGATAGCACCTTTGGGCGGGAAGGGGACCGCCCATACATGCCTGCATTCCCAAAGGCTTTCTTTGAAAGCTGGGGAAATGCTCCACATGGCGGCTCCATCGACACTGACGTCACCCATATGTGAGGACTGACTTCCTGCTTGGTCCTGGAGAATCTGGGGGTGAGGCACCTCATTTGCCACAGGTCAAACGACTTTTTCTGGAAGACGACAGAGTTAGGGCAAGTATCACAACAGCATGCATTAAGGCTGTGTTGGCCTGCAAGCATGCTCTAATTGTGCTTTTACAGTACATGTGTTACAGGTTTTAGGGAAGGAACATGCATTAGGACTACGCGATCACCAGGCACACAACAGGTAATGAGTGCAGAAAATGGCGGGAAACCCCCACAACATGCCAACAGTCATCAGCAGTCTACCCTGAATTGTGACCCAAGATGACAGAATCAGGAGCTCCCAACAAGGACAATGTCAAAATCAAGCTTTATTACTTACTCCCTGAGAGTCCCAGGCAGAGAATCCATGCCAGGCTCAGCTCTACTCCCTTGCAACTGTTTCACAGGGTGCTTTGCAGCACTGCCTTTAAGGAGGCTGGCAGGCGGATACCTCTGAGAGCCTTATGCGATCTTCGGGGGACAGAGCAGGATGTTCAGGAGGAGAGAGGGGGCGTTGAGGTTGTGCGATGATGCTCGCTTCCAGATCCTTCCAATTTCTGGCTGCTCAACAGTCCCTTATAAGGGTGTGGTGCTGAAAAGATTTTCTTTTCCTCCTATGGCTACCAAAAAGACCATAGTAACATAGTAAGTGACGGAAGATAAAGACCAGCATGGTCCATCTAGTCTGCCCAGCAAGATGGCAAGAGTAGGTGCACCTGTCGCTCTGTGCAGGCCACCCCTCCCCATGTTTTTGTTTGTTTAGGGGTGAACCCACCACTCCATGTGGGACACCCTTATTTGTTCAGACGCTAGATAGTTCAGAAGTTAGATGGTACCGTTTATTTTGCTTTTATCCTGTTGCTGTAAAGGGATCCACTGTGTTTGTCCCATGCCGTTTTGAATTCCATCACCGTGTTTGCCCTCACCACATCCATCGGGAGGGCATTCCAAGCATCCATCACCCTTTCGGTGAAGAAATATTTCCTGACATTGCCTTTCAATTTACCACCTTGCAGCTTCATATTATGCCCTCTAGTTTTACAGCTTCCCCGTCTTTGGAAGAGGTTTGTTTGTTCATCATTTCTCTTTAAGTATTTAAAGGTCTGAATCATATCTCCCCTGTCCCTCCTCTCCTCCAAAGTGTACATATTTAGGTCTTCAAGTCTCTTCTCATAAGGCTTCTGATGCAGGCTCCAAATCATTTTGGTTGCCTTTCTCTGAACAGTTTCCAGTCTTTTTACATCTTTTGCAAGATATGGCCTCCAAAACTGAACACAGTATTCCAAGTGAGGCCTTACCAGTGACTTGTACAGTGGCATAAGTACCTCTTCCTTTCTGCTGGTAGAGGCCTCCCAAGTCACATTCAAGCGAGTCACCTTTCTGTACTACTCAAGGTGGTAGTCCACAACTGTTTAATCAGTCTTTTCCTCTCAATCCTCAGATTTTCTACAGAGACAAAAGAAATACCGAAGGGAAGTCTGGTGGCTGAGATGGAGACATAGGAATGTAGTCATTGAAACCTGGGCTCTGAAGAGAACTGCACACCTTCTTTCTTCCTCCAAACCCACCACCTGCTCCTCTGATCCTATTCCCACCCGTCTCCTAAGCCCCATCTCCTCCACTGTTGTCCCTTCCATCTTTCATATTCTCAACCTATCACTCTCCACCACAACTGTCCCTGCAGCCTTTAATCATGCTGTAGTCACACCTCTCCTCAAGAAACCCTCACTTGATCCCACCTGTCCTGATTACCGACCCATCTCCCTCCTTCCCTTCATTTCTAAACTACTTGAACACACAATTCACTGCCTCTGCTTTGACTTCCTTTCCTCTCATGCCCTCCTAGATCCTTTACAGTCTGGCTTTCATCCTTTACACTCTACTGAAATGGCTCTTGCCAAAAGACTCCAGTGACTTGTTCCTGGCAAAATCCAAGCGCCTTTACTCTGTCCTCATCCTTCTTGACCTCTTGCTGCTTTTGACACTGTTGACAACCTTCTCCGTTACCCTGTCCTCGCTTGGTTTTAAGGGCTCTGTACTATCCTGTTTCTCCTGCTCTCTCTACCATTACTCTTTCGGTGTTAGTTCTGGTGGCTCCTCCTATTCTACTCTCCTGCTCCCAGTTGGTGTACCCCAAGGATCTGTCTTGGGTCTGCTCCTTTTCTCTCTCTATACCCAGTCCCTTGGTGTGCTCATCTCTTCCCATGGCTTTCAGTACCATCTTTATGCCGATGACTCCCAGATCCACCTCTCTATGCCTGAAATCTCTCCGGCAATCCAGACCCAGATCTCCGCCTGCCTTTCTGACATTGCTGCTTGGATGTCTCACTACCGCTTGAAATTTAACATGGCCAAGACTGAACTTCTTTTCTTTCCCCCCTAAAACCTCCTCTCCTCTTCCTCCTTCTCTGTGGATAACTCTACTCCTTCCTGTTTACTTGGCTCACAATCTTGGGGTTGTATGACTCCTCTCTCTCTCCTTCTCCACACACATTGATCTGATAGCTAAGACCTGCCGTTTCTCTCTATATCTCCAGGAACAAGCAGGAATGAGTCTTCACATATGGGTACATCGGCGCCGACGGAGCCCGCACGGAAATGCTCCCCAGCATCCAAACAGAAAGCTTTTGGGAGCATCCCTCACGCCTGCGCGGTGACTTCCCGCCTTTCCCACTGCCTCTCCCCAGTTTTCGTTTTTCTTTCAAATCCTTATTTTCTTGTTTTCTTGTGGTCGCGGCTGTCTTCCCGCCGATACCGGCACTGCCAGTGCTTTATTCTTTTCCAACTTAGAGAAATAATTTCTCCTCGGTTTTTTTTTTTTTCTCTCATCGAGGCCTAACAGGCCTTTCCAACATGGAGCCTTCTTCCCCTAAGAAGTGCCTTCACTGCGGAAACTTAGTTTTCTTTTTAGACTCCTGTGCCTGGTGTCTCTCCTGTTTGGGTCCTGACCCCTTTTACCCTGGTCCATCAGGCTTTAGTATCGGGAGAAGACCTTCTCTTTTTCGAGTATCCCTCGATGCCGTTTTTCCTCCTGAGGTGAGGACACGGGTTTATTCTTCTCTCCAGGATCAGGTAACCCACAAAAAGTCTGTTAAGACTAGCCAATTCTTGATGGGTAGGTCTCATGCCCAGCATGACGGCTCCGGCCTTGCCCTCAAGACCCCATTGGCAGTAAGACCCCGGCGGGAGTCTTCGGGCTCCAAAGCATTTACGGGGTTTCAGGTTGTTCCTGGGGTTCACTCCTCACAGAACATACCTGAGCCATGCTCGGGGGTGGTATCCGCTTCGAGCGGTACCGATCCCCCGGCATCGGCACCGGTGTCGAGTGCTCCACTCTTCACCGAGGATCGTCAGCTGGTGTCCTTGGTACCTTCGGGACCGATCGGCCCGACCCAGACTGGTTTTCCTGCTTCCCGGCCATGCGCGGGGGTGGTGCCTGCTTCGAGCGGTGCCGGTGTCGAGTGCTCCGCTAATCACCAGGGATCGTCGTCGGGAGTCCTCGGTGCCTTCGGGGCCGATCGATATGACCCAGTCTAGATTTCCTGTATCCCAGCCAACCGCGGGGGTGATACCGGCATCGAGCGGTACCGATGCCCCGGCGTCGGCATCGGTGTCGTGTTCCACTCTTCACCGCGGATCGTCATCTGGTGCCCTGGGTACCTTCAGGGCCGACTGATGCGCCCCGGATGGCCTTTCCTCTATCCACGCCATGCTTGGGGGGGGGGGTACCGGCTTCGAGCGGTACAGATACCCCGACATCGGCGCCAGTGTCGAGTGTTCCTCTCTTCACCGGGCGTCATCATCTGTCGTCCTCGGTGCCTTCGGTACCGATCAATACGATTCCGATTGACCTTCAGGTAGCGGCATCGCCGATTCCACCACCGACGCTCGGTTCGATGCCCAGTCGAATCCGTATCCAGTCTAGAGGACTTGGTCCAGACGCGTTTCGGAGCCGATCCGTGTCGCCTACGACTACGCAGTACCGGGGATAATCACCAAAGCTCTGGTTACCTCGGTGCCGCTTCGGCAACCTCCGATACCTGCTACGATGGCATTACCGTCCCCGATGCCGGTGCCAGTGTCGACATCGTTTCCTGCAGTTCCATCGGTGCCATCGATCCTTTCTATGCCTAGCTTGGAATCGATACCGGGAACCGATGACGCAGTACTAACTGCCTCGAATCAGAGCTGTCAGTATCGTTCTCCATCTAGCAGGATTCTTTTTATGCACCAGTCCAGTAGGTCTTCTGGTGTTCACGCTGCTCATTCCACCTCAGCCTACCCAGGAATAGTTCCTCTGGGAGATCCTTCTTTTCAGACATTTCTCCTTGACATGGCAGCCTTTCTTGCCATTCCTATTCCTGGTTCTACTCTTGACCAAGATCCTGCAGGAAAGGAAACCATAATGCTTCCTTTGCCTCAGTCTTTGCAGGACCTTCTTCTGAGGATTTGGGAATCACCTTTAAAGGTTCCTGCGCCTTCTACAGCCATAAATGTTCTGTATCAGGTGCCTCCCTCTCCGGGGTTTCAGAAAAGCCAACTTCCGCATTATTCCATTGTAGTGGAATCAGCAATGAGGAAGGTCAGAAGTAAGAAGCAGCATTCTTCTTTCCCACCAGGTCGTGCATCTAAAGCACTTGATGCCTTTGGACGTCAAACCTTCCAAACGTCTATGTTGGCTTCAAGAATTATTTCATACATTTTTTTATACGAGTCTGACACTTCAGGAGGTCACAGAGAAGCTCTCTTTTGTCTCCTTTTTTGTCAGAACCCAAGGCCTCTGACTACTCCTCGCTTCTTAATCATAGCAGGAATATCTCTTGGTTCCTTTCTCGCGCTTCTCTAGACTCTTGAGTCTGTTAGCAGATCCTCTGCTATTGCCATTGGGGTGCGTCGTACAGCGTGGCTGCAGGCTTCAGACTTGAGCAGATGGGCAAAACATACACTGGGTAATTCTCCTTGTACTGGAGACAATCTTTTCAATAGAGAAGCTTTGCGTCAGGTTGCTCATTGCTCCACTGACTTTCCTAGTTCTGGAAACCATCCTAAGCCTTCTCTTTCCCCAGGACGTGGGAAATGTCCTACCAAACCTTCTTTCCCGAAGAAGAGAAAGTTTCATCCTTCTTCTGCCCATCCTCCCGGTGTACCCAAGCAAGGGACATCTCATCCTAGTCTGAAGTCTCCAGCCTCTACCCAGTCTGCTCATAACCAGCAACCATAGGTTCCTGTGTATTGCAATCTACAGTTAACTTCCCCTTAGCAGAAGTTTATTCTTCAAACTCTACACTGGTTTCTTTTCCAGTATGCTATGCTCTCGGATACTTTTGTCCATGGGTTGCAGAATTCTCCCATTCTTACTACCACGAAGGGAGGTCACAACTATCCCATGATAGTTTCTGTCCCCATATGGACATCTTTCCCTTCAGCTGCCTTACCCTATGGTAAGTCACTTTCCAACCCCCTCTCTTCCAGGGTTTCCCCTGCTTGAGTTGGTGGCATACTGAAACACTTTTTTTCTTCTAGTGTAGCCTGTTTGTTTTTCTTTCACTGCGTGCTCTGAACAACTCATAGGACAGGGACGGAGATGTTCTCCGCTGCCTTTGTCTGTTTTTTCTCTGTTTTCTACAGGAGAATCCCCTCTGTTGTTTTGTTCAGTTGCTGGATATGCAGGAGTTCCAGTGATTACTTTAATGCTCATTGCAAGCTGCTTGCAACTATCTGGCATAATACTATTCGCTGCAGCTTTTCTTCTAGCCATATACTTTCCTCGGATCTGGCAACACGCCTGACTTCTGTCAGTTTATCTTGTAATTCTCCTGCACAATGCTCTACTCTGGGTCCTTACTACAGAGCATTGACCTTTGTCCCTGAGGGTCTTTCATATACAGCAGACAAGCTTTTTTGCGTGAATGTCCACGGCCAATCTGTCCAGAATATGCTCCTGTTCCTTACAGCTAGGCATTTTGTTTTTCTACTCCACTTGGACAACGCATACTCCTTTATCGTACATGATACCCCTTGGCTGGGTCACTCGGGTATCTCCCTCTATGCGTTCTTCTTGACCTTTGGACGTATCAGAGTCCTAAAGTACTGCTGACGTACTCTTGCCAGACTGCTGTTATCCTCTGTTTTTCACGCAACCGTACTGGTTCTTACACTGACCTACGTTCCTGTTCCACAGAAATCGATTCTCTTTATTTCTTCAGGTGGGTTTCACCCCCTATTATTGGGTGAATTTTTTCCCATCACATTCCCCATGTGAATGTTTTTTTTTTCTGTGACTCTGTTGCAGGCATGTATTCTGAAAAATTATCTTTATGTATGTGGGCATACATGTTTTTGTTCCCTGGGTGGGCGTCAGCCACCCCACCTCTATCTATACATATATCTATCTACGTGTCCATATGTAGATATATATGTGCAAAAAAAACCTACTTGTCTACATACATTTATATATATTTATCTCTCTCTCTCTATCTCTCTCTATATCTTCCAGGTATATATATATATATATGAATATATATACACATGAATATATATACACACACATATTGGGAGATGTCCATAGCACCCTATGTCTACCTATCTCCCTGACTGTCGGTGCTTAGGTTTTTATTTTCTGCTGGGGTCCAGACAGTCAACTTGCCTATTATCATACGGCTCAGTGACTGGGGCGGGTTATACTAACCATTGCTGCTGTGACGTCAACAGCTTCTATTTTTGTTATACATCTCCCTATCTGTGCTGTCTCAAACTTATATGTCTTCCTATCGCTTAACAGCTAGGAGGACAGTGTACATCTTCAGTGTTCCTGAGTACACTTCTGTTCTCCTTGGGAATAGGGGCTTTTTTACATACCCTCTCTTCCCTTCCAGACTGGGCTAATTTTCCAAATCGGTCAGTCTTCTTCTTTTAGTCTTCAATGTTTATGACTCTGTACCTAAATGAGTTCTCAGCTTTTCCCATAAAGCTTTTCATTGGAGACCTGCCGATCTTCTCCTGCCCCGGTTGACACCTGGGTTACCTGCCCACTCCAGATTGGAACTTCTTCCTCACTGCTGTGGAGTCACCTTTAAGATTCCGCTACTGCATCTACAGTCTACTTCCTACAATCCAGTAGGTAAGCTCTATATGGTGCTATTTCATTAAATATTTTGATGATGCTTGACGTATCTTCTAAAGACTTTTTTCCCTGTAGTCTTTAGATTCGCTGTTCCTCTGCAGCTCTGTTCTGTTCAACTCCTACCCTCCATCCCCCAGGGGATGCCGGAGATCCAGGTTTGGGAAATGCCATCCTATTCCAGGGATGCGCATTTTATGGGATCTCCCCTGGCACCCACAGCTAGGGAGTCCCCATATGTGAAGACTCATTCCTGCTTGTTCCTGTAGATAGCACAATTACTTACCTGTAACAGGTGATCTCCGGAACAGCAGGAATTAGTCTTCACAACCCACCCACCTCCCCTAGGAGTTGTATCTATTTCCTTTCCTCTCTCTCTCCTTCTGTCTCGGCTATGAAACTCAACTGGGGGAGAGGCAGTGGGAAAGACGGGAAGTCACCGCGCAGGCGCGAGGGATGCTCCCAAAAGCTTTCTGTTTGGATGCTGGGGAGCATTTCCGTGCGGGCTCCATCGGCGCCGACGTACCCATATGTGAAGACTAATTCCTGCTGTTCCGGAGATCACCTGTTACAGGTAAGTAACTGTGCTATCAACAAGATCCATCCATTCCTTTCTGAACACACTACTAAGACGCTTATCCACTCAATCACCTCCTGTCTTGACTACTGTAACCTACTCCTTGCTGGTCTCCCTTTGAATGCTCTTTCTCCCCTTCAATCTGTTCACACTGCTGCGTGGCTAATCTTCCACCAGCTTTGTCATGCCCATATTACCCCTCTTCTCAAGTCACTTCATTGGCTCTCTATCCAGTTCAAACTTCTCCTGCTGACCTATAAATGCATTAATTCTGCAGCTCCTCACTAGCTTTCTTCTCTTCTCTCTCCTTTCACCTCCCCCCCCCCTCAGAAACTACGCTCTTCTGGCAAACTGCTTCTATTGCTAACTCCAGACTTCACTCCTTTCATCTTGCTGCACCTTACGCCTGGAACTACCTGTGTCTGTATGCCAGGCACGCTCTGACCCTTTTCAAATTCAGGCTGAAAACTCACCTCTTCGCTGCTGCTTTTGAATCTTGACTCACCTGATCTCCTTGTTTCTTTACCTGTCCCCCTTGTTTAATCCCTGTCTACACCTTCTGTGTTGTCTGTGATGAGCAGGGACTGCCTCTTACATGTCTGTGCAGCGCTGCATATGACTTGTAGCGCTATACAAATGCTCCGTAATAGTAGTAGGTTCTTTGTCTCCACCAATCTGCTGATAGGGGTACACATTTCCATATTGTCCTGCTAGACTAGTCCAGACAAGTGGGCTAACTGTTCCCTATTTAACCATTCCACCCCACTCATGATCTTATCAACTTCCATCATATCTACCCTCTATCATTTCCCTTTCAAGCCAAAGAAACACTGTTAAAAAGAATGTGCTAACTGGTTGGATCCATTTGCCAGCTTCTCTAATGGGGAGAATCAGGGCCGGATTTACCTATACGCCATGTACGCCATGGCGTAGGGCCCACAGCTGGCAAGGGCCAACAAAAATAGAACAAGTTAGGCTTTTTTTTTTTAAATAAAATTAAAAAAAAAAAAACCTGCTGGCTGCCGCCGCGGGGCCCCCTCTGCTTCCGCGGCAACATGGACTGACCCGCGGGGGCCCCCTCTGCAAGCTCGATACCTCCCTCCGTGCCTCCCTCCCTCGCGTCTGTTAAGCCCGCAGGGGCTGATGGGAAATTTCCCATCAGCCCCTGCGGGCTTAACAGAGACGCGAGGGAGAAAGTCTCCCTTCGCGCCTCTCACAGCCTGCACGGAGGGAGGGAGGGACCGAGCGACCAAGCTTGCAGAGGGGGCCCCCGCGGGTCAGTCCATGCAGCCGCGGCAGCAGAGGGGGCCCCGCGGCGGCAGCCAGTAGGTTTTTTTTTTTAAATTAAATTTTACTTTAGGCCGGGGGGGGTAGGACTGGAAATGGGTTGGGGGATTAAGGCTGGAGGTGGGCTGATGAGGTTGGGACTGGTAATGGGCTGTGGGCTGTTGGGGGGGGTTAGGACTGGTAATGGGCTGTGGGCTGATGGGGGCTGTCTGGTAATGGGCTATGGGGGGGCTAGGACGGGAAATGGGCTGGGGGGGTTAAGACTGGAGGTGGGCTGATGGGGTTAGGACTGGTAATGAGCTGTTGGGGGGGTTTAGAACTGGTAATGGGCTGTGGGCTGATGGCTGGGGGCTGTCTGGTAATGGGCTATGGGGGGGCTAGGACTGGAAACGGGCTGGGGGGGTTAAGACTGGAGGTGGGTTGATGGGGTTAGGACTGGTAATGGGCTGTGGGCTGATGGGGTGGTTAGGACTGGCAATGGGCTATGGGGGGCTGACTGGAAGTGGGCTGATGGGGGGTTAGGACTGGTAATGGGTTATAGAGGGGGCTTAAACTGAAAATGGGGTGATGGGGGGCTAGGACTGGTATTGGGTTGGGGGGTTGCTAGGACTGGAAATGGGCTGATGGGTGGCTAGGACTGGAAATGGGCTGATGGGTGGCTAGGACTGGAAATGGGCTGATGCAGGGACTAGAAGGGAATGGATGCTGGGTGAGGCTGGAACTAGAAGGGAGCTGATGTTGGGGGAGGATTAGAATGGGATGGGGCTGGAAGAGTAAAATGGAGAAGGAAAAATATTTTGTGTGGGAGGGATAAAAAAATCTACAATTGGCCGGGTATTGGGAGAGTAAGTGGGGATTGAGGATGGAGGGGTAAAATTTGAGTGGATGAAATAGGAATGAGGAAAGAGCAAAAGGAGAAAGATTAGTATGTTAAAGCAGATGTAGAGAGAATGGAAAAAAACTAGGAGAGAAGAAAGGACAAATGGACAGCAGACGATGGAGAGTTAGCAGAAGACACGAAGAAACCAGAAGAAAGTGGCTGGAGCAATTGCAGCTGAAAAAAATGCACAAAAGGTAGAAAAATATCTCTTTATTTTGAATTTATTAATTGGAATATGTCAGCTCTGGTAAATGTGCACCATTAACGTCTGCGCTTTGTTTAGTACAAGAGCAAATTAATGTATAGTTTTATTTCTACAGTGTTGTACATTCCAAGTTTGACTTTTGGGATTCCCAGTTTAATTGTCTTCCTGTTTCTAAATTGTGATTACTTGTTTGGTGATGGTCTATGTTCTGCATGTGTAACTGAGCTGAGGTGTTCTGTTTATATAATTCCTATTTGACATTGCCACTTGTTCTTTCCCCAGTAGGTCATGTATTGTTCTCTGAAATGTATTGGTTTAATATTTGCAGTGTTGCCTTTTGATTGGTAGAGTATGGTGCTTTGTGAGTCCTGGTAGTGCTGTTAGGATACGGCGGGTTTGCTATGGGTTCTAAATGGGCAGTGTTTGTAGTAGTTCCTAATGTGTCTGGCAGTTGGCACTGGATTATAATAATGTAGAAATCTTTTAGTCTTTCTTTATCCATACACTCATTAAGAGGCACGTTTACTAAAAGTTAGTATATGGTAACATTATGCAAATATTTATGCAAATGAGGCCCCTTATGCAAATGAGGCCCCGCACCCCCCTTGGGCCACCCCTGCTGGGGGCCCACAATTTGTGTTGGCGTAGGGCCTCACTCAAGGTAAATCCGGCCCTGGGGAGAATGCAATTACTCAAAAAGTGATTCTCTTACACAAATGGGTGATTACTAGAGGATGCAGTAAAAGCTGTGTTAACATAGCTGGGTTTAAAAGAGGTTTGGACAAGTTCCTAGAGGAAAAGTCCACAATCCATTAATAAAAGACGACCGTGGAAATCCACTGCTTACCCTTGGGATAAGCAGCATGGACTCAGTATACCTTTTTGGGAACCTGACTGATATTTGTGACCTGGACGCCTGTTGTTGGAAACAGGATACTGAGCTTGATGGACCCTTGGTCTGACCCAGTATGGCATGTTTATGAAGTGGAAGAAGAGAAGTGAAGCTGCAGGTTGGACTGTCCCCTCATTCTCATGGTGATTGGTGGTGGGAATAAGGGTGGAGGAAAGCCATGCCAGCCATTGCAACCTCCCTTAACAGACTGCTGATCTGAACCACATGAGACAGCACTTAACTAAATAGTTCAAATCATCAGTCTTGACATCTAGCAGCAGAGGAAGATGCCATGGCCCAAGATTCCACTGCTCTTCCTCTTGCAGTGTGTTAAGAACAGTGAGGGAAGGGTGGAGAGAGCATGAACAAGCAGAGTCATGTGACATTGCTTGGGGGCAGGGAGACTAGGGACTCTTGCTGGGAAGTAGGGAAAGAACTGAAAGGTACAAAGAGGGAAAGAAGGTTGGAGGTGGGAGAGCGAACTGGGGGGGGGTAGAGAGAAAGCTGGAGACAAGGTGTGAAAATAAGGGAGCAATCTTATTCATTAGATTTATGGGATTCATGTACAGACACTTTAAAACTTTTTTAAACTTGCGATCACAGCATAATTTAGAAGTTGACAGGGAAATAGTAATTAGATCTTACCTGCTAATTAGTGTTCCTGAAGGAACGACAGTCCAGTCCCTTTACTTCTGGGTTGCGCAACCCTTCCAGCAGCTTGGAGGCTGAGCCCAACCTTTTTGGGGATGGAGCGGTATAAATACCACTGGGACCACCCCCCAACTCCAGTATTCGAATGAAAAAGCAGATAACAAACTTTCGTAAACAACCTACATAGTAAAACATCTCAAGTAATATTAACCACCAACCTATTGCAAAAAAATTTTTTTTTTTTTTTTGGAATGGCATAGGAAGGGATATGAGGAATGGCAACGGGCGGAGGGGGGTTGCCCGAGCTTGCCGAACCTGGCCTGCGTTCGTTCCGATGCTTTTCTATAAACAATAAATCTTAACTTTTGCCGGAACCGGGAGGGATCAAGGACTGGACTGTCGTTCCTTCAGGAACACTAATTAGCAGGTAAGATCTAATTACTATTTCCTTATCGTCACTCCAGTCCAGTCCCTTTACTTCTGGGATGTACCAGAGCAGTTCAACCCTGGGTGGGGTCCGGCATACCGGAATGAAGAACCGCCAGGCCAAACCGAGCGTCTGCTGCACTCTGAACGTCCAACCTGTAGTGCTTGGTGAAGGTATGGAGAGAGGACCAAGTCGCTGCCCTACATATATCCAGCGGCGGAACTAGGCTGAATTCCGCCCAAGAGGTAGCCTGAGCCCTAGTAGAATGCGCACGCAGGCCCACGGGAACTTGCTTCCCCTTCAGGATATAGGTGGAAGCAATTGCCTCCCTGATCCACCTCGAGATGGAGGCCTTGGCTGCCGCCTCCCCTTTGTGCGGGCCCCCGAACTGAATGAATAGTCGGTCGGACTTTCGGAAGGGCGCTGTGCGAGAGAGGTATCGCTTCAGAGTCCTCCGGATGTCTAGGAGTCGAAGTTTGCTATCCCTGACTTCCAGCCCCTCCGCGGCGAAGGCCGGGAGGGTAACTGTCTGGTTCACATGAAAGGGAGAGATAACTTTGGGCAAGAAGGAGGGAACCGTGCGCAGAACAACTTTGTCCTTGAGGAAGGACAGAAAGGGGGGCTGAGAGGACAGCGCCTGTAGTTCCGAGATCCTCCTGGCTGAACAGATGGCGATCAGGAAAACTGTCTTTAGGGTTAAATCCTTTAAGGAGGCCTTCTTTAATGGCTCAAAAGGGATTCCCGATCAAGGCATTTAGTACTAGGTTAAGATCCCAAGGGGGGATGATCGACCTCCGTTGAGGGCGTAGCCGTCTAACTGCCCTTAAGAACCACGAGACGTCCACCTAGGGGTTTGCCCCCTAGGGGTTTGCCACGGACCTTGCCTCTGTAGCAAGCAATGGCTGCGAGCTGGACCCTTAAGGAGCTGTGAGCCAGACCCTTGTCAAATCCTGCCTGCAGGAATTCCAGGACCTCCGGGACTGAGGCCGAAAGTGGTTTCCTTTGGTGCTCCGCGCACCAGGACTCGAAGATGTGCCAAACTCTTACGTATGATAGGCAGGTCGAGCGCTTCTTGGCCTGCAACAGAGTCGAGACTACTGCACCTGAGTAACCTCGTTTCAGGAGCCGTGCCCTTTCAATAGCCAAGCCGTAAGCGAGAACCGATCCACGTGTGGCATCCGCACCGGACCTTGTCTTAGCAGATCCCTTTTGCAAGGGAGCCGCCAAGGATGGTCGGCGATCATCCTCACCAGATCCGCATACCAGGGTCGGCGAGGCCAATCCGGGGCTATGAGGATTACCAATCCTTGGTGGGACTCCACCCGCTGGAGAACCTTTCCGATCAGAGCCCGAGGGAATACATAGAGAAGACCCTCCGAAGGCCACTTTTGGGACAGGGCATCCAGGCCCTCGGACATTCTTTCCCTCCGCCGACTGAAGAATCTGTCCACCTTGGCTGACTAGAACCATTGCCATGAGGTCCATGACTGGGAGTCCCCATCGAGCTACTATTTGGTTGAAGGTCTCCTGTTCCAGTTCCCACTCTCCGTGGTCTATTTTGCACCTGCTGAGGAAATTGGCTGTGACATTGTCCGTGCCCGCCACGTGCTGAGCTGATAGCGCCTGCAGATGGGCCTCCGCCCACTGGAAGAGGGCGCCCGCCTCCTTCGAGGGCGGGGCTGCTGGTGCCTCCCTGGTGATTGATGTAGGCCACCGCGGTGAAATTGTCGGAGAGCACGCGAATTGCTCTTCATTGTACTAAGGCCTCGATAGCCTTGAGCGCTAGGGTGACGGCCCGCAATTCCAGTCTGTTGATGGGCCATTGCGATTCCAATGGTGTCCAGCGACCCTGGACGAACTGGTCCCCGCAGTGTGCTCCCCAGCCTGACAGGCTGGCATCCGTCGTCAATAGTAACCACTGAGGGGGTTCGAGAGGCATCCTGCGGTCCAGGTTCCTTGGGCACCTCCACCAGTGGAGTGCCTGTTTGGTCCGTGGAGCGCAAGGTAACTGCAGAGAGAGAGGATGATGCTGGGGAGACCACCGACATAACAGTGACCGCTGCAATGGCCGCATGTGGGCCCTGGCCCATGGTACTACCTCTATTGCCGCCACCATTGTTCCCAGAAGCTGAAGATAATGCCACGCCGAGGGGCTTCGTCTGGCTAGAAACTGTGAGACTAGAAGTCTTAGCTCCCTTGATCTTGTTCGTGACAAGAATACTCTGCCGCTGTTGGTGTCGAATCTTGCCCCGAGGTACTCGAGTTCCTGGGAGGGAATCAGCCTGCTCTTTGCTCGATTGATGACCCACCCCAAGTCCTCTAAAACCTGGATCACTCTGGTCGTTGTCGAGAGACTTTCCTCTTCGGACTTTGCCCGGATCAGCCAATCGTCTAAGTAAGGGTGAACTAATATTCCCTCCTTCCGAAGGAAGGCCGCTACCACCACCATTACCTTGGTGAATGTCCTGGGAGCCGTAGCTAGGCCGAAGGGTAGGGCCTGGAATTGAAAGTGGCCTCCTGGTACAGCGAATCTCAGGAACTGTTGGTGGGACTTCCTGACTGGGATATGCAGGTAGGCTTCTGTCAAATCGAGGGATGTTAGGAACTCCCCTCCCCTCACGGCTGCTATGACAGAACGTAGAGTCTCCATCCAGAAGTGCGGCACCCTGAGGCAGCGATTGACCTGTTTTAGATCCAGGATCGGTCGAAAGGAGCCTTCCTTCTTTGGTACCACGAAGTAAATCGAGTACCGACCCGAGCCGCGCTGGTTTGGTGGAACCGGGATCACGGCCCCGAGCGCTATTAGGCGCGCGAGAGTTGCCTCTACCGCCGCCCTCTTTGGAGAAGAACCGCAGGGAGATCGGACAAAGGCTGGAGGTATTTGTTCTGCAAATTCGAGAGCATAGTCTTCTCTGATCACCTCTAGGACCCATTGATCGGATGTGACTCGGGATCAGGCGGGAAGAAAGAGCCTCAAGCGACCGCCTATCGGGCGCCTTCCCTCCTGGGCCCCCGTCATCTCATTGTTGTTTTCTGGGACCCGAGAAGGAGGAAGAGGCTGTTCCAAAACCTCAGCCAGCTCCCCGGAACCCTCTGAAACCTTGTCCCTTTGAGGGAAAACGGCCCTTGGGAAAGGGGGCTGACCTGGCTGGACGAAACCTCCGGGGGTCCCTAGGCTGGGTACGTAATGGGGGAAGGGAGCGCCCCTGTTTTTGTCTGTCTTCCGGAAGCCTGCCTCCCTTTGACTCCCCCAGGTCCTTTACTAACTTCTCTAAATCTTCGCCAAATAACAGCTTCCCCTTAAAGGGAAGTCGACTCAGGCGCATCTTAGAGGAGGCATCCGCTGCCCAATTCCGCAGCCACAGATACCGCCTAGCCGCCACCACCGAGGCCATGTTCTTGGCTAAGCTTCTGATGAGGTCATACTGACTATCCGCCAAATAGGCTGCTCCGGATTCCACCCTAGCCGAGTTGGCCTGTGTTTCGGCCGTTGATCCCTCTGTTGTCTGGATCTGTTGTGCCCACCTTAAACAGGCCCGAGTCACCCAAGCCCCTGACACGGAGGCCTGCAAGGCGAGAGCGCTTATGTCAAAGGCTTGTTTCAGGAGCGTATCCAACTTCCTGTCTTGAGCATCTCTTAAGGCCGTGGCGCCCTCAACTGGGATAGTAGTCTTCTTGGTGACTGCTGATACCGCTGCATCCACCCTGGGGGACTTCAGTAGTTCTTTGTCTGCCTCTGGGAGAGGGTAGAGGCGAGCCATGGTTCATACCCCTCTCAACCCTGATTCTGGTTGATCCCATTCCTCCTGTATCATCTGACGTACCACCCTGTGGACAGGGAAAACTTTCTGGGACTTTGATGGCCTGAATTAAGGGATCCTCTAATGCCTCGTCCTCTGCTGGGGAGTCTGAGGCTACGTTGAGAGCTTTCAGGGACTCATTGATTAAAGAAGGGAGCTCTTCTCGGCGAAAAACTAACAATGCGAGAATGGTCCTCCTCCGGGATCTCCCCTTCTTCCAGCTCCTCCTCTTCCTCCTCTAAGTCCCTTTCAGAGCCCTCCTCCTCTGGAGTGCCCTGAGAAAGGGGTGGGAGGATCTCTTCACTCATTAGCCTGGTGTGCTTGGGGGGTATCCCTGAATCCTGACCGCTTGCTCTCATAGGTCTGGCTAACCTGGCTTCTGCTGGCGGACCTGTATCCCCTGGCCCAAGCCCCTGCTTGCGCATGCAGTAGGCTTGGTGGAGCAGGAGAACGAAATCAGGGGAGAAGAGATCTCCGACCCCCCCATCTGCCGTGGAACGAGACAGAGGGGGTGCAAGAACCTCTGAGCTAGTAGCCGGAGGTAACTGGACCCCCACCTCCACCTCCAGGGAGTCCCCAGGCACCTGAGGTACTTGGGTCATGGACAAGCTGATTTCTTGCTCTACAGAGGTAGAAACTGCCGCACAAGCCCTGCAGATTCCTGTCTCCGAGGAGGTACCCCTCCGTGTGCCACAGGATGGGCACTTTGACTTGGTAGCCATGCTCTCCAGGAGGCTCAATGGGGCGGTGCTTAAGTGGCCAGGCCTAAGCAATACCCTGTAGTAAAAAAAAAAAAAACAAAAACCAAACCAAAAGGCAAAACAAAAACCCCAATCAACTGTGTAAATTCGCTGTAGGTTACAGAAACAGCTAACCCAGAGCTGTCCCCTTCCCAAACTAAGGCCAGCAATTCCGGGGGCAACAAGATGGCCTTGCCGTTGAAATAAAACCAAACTCACAATTAAGTAATTGAAATTAAATTAAAATTACATTAAAATTAACATTAAATGGAAAATAAAGAAATACTGCCGACAAGGCTAATACTTGCTGTTTGTAGCGCTGTATTTATTCTGAAATCAGGCCCAGCTCAGCGATTCCTCTCTGTTGGCTCAACACGTGGTAGGCCGCGACCACGTGGAGCCCGGAACGGAGGATCGCGCTTCTGCCCGCTGCCTTGTGCTCAGTCCACTACCGCTGCGAAGAGAGGGACGTGCTCCGCGTCGCCATCAGCTAGGGACGCTGCCGCTTGTGAGACCTCCGGAAGTCTAACGGCTTTGATTTCGTGGCTCCGGGAATCGCCACCGCACCCCGCTGCTCCGGGGGGGGGGGGCATATAGGTCCCACTCGCGTCGCTGCCTCCAGCGCTCAGCCGCCTCAGGGGCTTCGGCGCGAGGCAGGGCAGCTCCTGGTGGATGGTGCAATTAACACCGGCAGGTAAGGAGAGCTTTCTACCCCCTGCAGCAGGCAGCTCAGGCATCCACTCCGGTCCCCGGCCCGGAGGGGGGGGGGAGGGAGGGAGAGGAGAGATTGCAGGAAATTAAAGGTACAGACAAGAAATAAAAGAAAACACAAGGTAAACCAACTTCCTTAACTAAAATAAAGAAGGCAAATAACTAAATAAAATTGGATAAGTTAGCTAAATTAGGAGAAGGCAGGACTCCAGTAAGCCCTAGGCTTACGGAACCCTCCAGCTGCTTGGAGGCTGAGAATACTGGAGTTGGGGGGTGGTCCCAGTGGTATTTATACCGCTCCATCCCCAAAAAGGTTGGGCTCAGCCTCCAAGCTGCTGGAAGGGTTGCGCAACCCAGAAGTAAAGGGACTGGACTGGAGTGACGATAAGGAACATGGAATCATTCATATGTCTGCTATTTAAATCCACCTGAGCTGCTTCAGCCTTTATCACATTTATGGAACATTCTAAAAAACACACTTTCCCATTTTGCCAGTATCCTTTGAAGAGACCTCATCCTAAACCATGCATGTCTGTCTTAAAACAAATAAAAATGACAATGTCTCCATATACTAGCTTTGATCACTGTTTGGGGACAGGGGATTGACATGAGGCAGCATACAAATTTTAAAAAAAAAAAGTTACACCATCATGCCTATACTGCACCCTAGTCTCATTTCTTTTGCAATTCAATAGAAAAATATAGGTAGAAGCCAGCTAGAGAAGGCAGAGGGATGCAAGAACTAGCTGCAGTAGTGGCACTGTCTGCTCATTCAACAATTAGCAGCAACACCTGATGCCAGCAATTACATAGATGCAACAAAACCACAAGGGTCATGTGTTTATTTCAACTATTTTGTTTATGCATTAATCTTACATACTACTAATCATTTATATAGCACTACAAGCCATATGCAGTGCTGTATAGAGAGACATATAAGAGACAGTCCCTTCTAAGAACTTACAGTCTAGCCAAGACAAACACAACCAGGGACTAGGATATCTAGGGGAATGCTACATATACACAGATTAAGCAGCCAATTAAGACATTATGTACTCTGCACACATTGCTGTTAAGCTTAAGAGCAACCACCCCCCCCCCCCCCACACACACACACACCACCATACTGAGCAAGTTACAATGCGCCTCTGCACTAGTGATCTGGAAACCTATTGGCTCATTTGAAACAACTGAAACACATGCAAAGTTAGTTTCTCACAATTATCAGCAGTTTTTCTAAAATAGGAAGGAAGTGGTTGTGCTTTGCTTTACATTTTGACTACCTAAATGGATATATTTGAAATGCATGCTTAGCAGCATTGAAGTACATCTAAATTCTTATTCACTGTGCAGAAAAAGCAGAAAAGAAGAAATTCATATCATACGACCACCGGACCCCACACCAGCCCTATCGGTGGCAGCAGCAGGGAGCGGGAACATCAGCTCCTCCCCACTCCACACCACCACTAGCAGCCAGCTTCAAATAAAGGGCATGCTCAGGCACGCCCGTGCCTGGTGGGACTTTGCCAGAGGGCTCTTTGGCGTGGCCCTTAGATAGGGACCAAAGAGTCACCAAATACCACACTGACAACTCAGCTATTCCTAACCACAGCTTAGACACCACCATCACAACTCCTCCTCCAACTTACAAAACCAGCTGAAACCACAGGACATTGATTATGCTCCAACTTTACACTCTCCTATATTCCCTCCATGCCCTACTCATCCTCACCTCCACCACAAATTCCTCCTACATCCCTGCTCAAACTCCCCATTGCTCCTTCCCCTCCCCTTTACCACAACCTATGGCCTCTCCCCCTAATCAGCATGACATGCAACTCCCCCACCCACACATGCAATACATACCTCATACCAATCCCAAACAAGTCCCCGCTCCCCTAAACACTAAACCATCCATCCAACCTGGTATCCTTCAACTGTGCACTCACTTATGCATGTTCCGCAAAGAACAAAATCTCTGCCATAAGATCTCCTCTTCACCCAAAACCTGGGCAATCCTATGCATCACCAAATCCTAGCTCACCGAAAAAAAAGAGACAATCTTAAACCAAATCAGACCCCACAACCATAGCCTCTTCCACTCCCCACATACCCACAGAAAAGGGGCAGCGCTCTCATCCTCACTAAAACAACTCTGAACTTCAACAAACTGCAAAAAGCACCACAACCCTGGATACCCTCACCATTGCAAGCAACTCACCATCTGCCTGGCCTACTGCTCTCCATCCACCCCAACCAATGACCTCTCCAACCTACTCCATATCGCCCTTGAAAATAAGAAACACAAGGACCTCATTTTACTAGGAGACCTCAACCCCCAAACAGCCCCAACGAAACAAGAGACAGCCTTCCTGGAAGCTATGACAGCAATGGACTTTTCATAAATTGTAAACTCACCCACTCGCAAAGGTAACGCCCTCAACTGCATCTTCACAAGCAACAACCTCATCCACATCCACCCAACCCCCACCAATCCAGATGACCCTGGTCCAACCACAGCCTAATAACCTTTCAGCTCCCCTTCCATGCCTCCCAAAAACAAACCTCATCTCCTAATCTGCACAAGAGTCATTTCAAGCAATTAGATAAATAATCCTTCCTCGCCCACATCTCAACACCAAAATTGTGGACTTTAAACATAACCATAATCACCTGGAACCAAACCATCAATGAATCAGCCTCAACACATCTACAGACCCCATCCATAAATGGACCACATGGTATACAACAGACCTTCAAAAACTAAAATCACAACTACGAAGACAAGAACACAAATGGAGGAAATCTCGCCTACCCACAAACTAATCCTGCTACATGATCCTTCTAAGGGAATACAACTACACCACAAACCGCTTCAAGCAAAGCTACGACACCAAACTAATTCAAAGATCACTCAACCGCTCAAGAGAGCTATTCACCCTACTAAAAAAGTTCAAAGTCTCCCTGCGACAATATATCCAACAGCTCCATCATCTACTCCATTTGTCACCCTCCATTCACAGCCCAAACAAGCCTGCCACCACAACCTACCCCACCAGCGCACTCATGGACCACCTACAAACACATCACTACTGAAAACATAGAAAGCACCATCTCATCCTTCAAAGCTAAAACATTCCCCTTGGACAGTTGGATCAAAGCCACAAAACCTGAACCCCCTCCCCCCCCCCCCATTTCTTGCAAAACTCACTCAAAGCTCCCTACTGCATGGCAATATACCAATCTGTCTAAAAGCCTCCTCAATCCACCCCATTTTAAAAAAAAACACACCCCCAAACACCTTGAGCCCCTCTGATCCCGCCTCCTATAGATGCGTAGCAAGCCTACCATTCATAGCCAAAGTAATCGATAAGACAGTCCAAACCAACTGCAAGAATACCTTGACACACATGCCCTGCTTGACCACAACATGGATTCAGACTGCACCACGGAGTGGAAACCCTCAACTTCCTTCATGAACAACCTCATAAAAGGAATTGAGAACATTCACCAAGATTTTATACTCATATTCCTTGATATCTCAGCTGCCTTCGACATCAACCATAACATCCTCCTACAACATCTACAATCAATAGAATACGATATGCCATATTAAATTGGTTCCAAGCCTACCTACACAACAGGCTACAGCAGATAAGGACTGGATCACTATCAACCCCCATACACCCAGACTCAAGGTGTCCCCCCAAGGATCCATCCTCAGCACTTCTCTTCAATATCTACATGCAACCACTCTACACCATCATCCAATCACACATCAACTATCATATCTACACAGACTACTTCATGTTATATGCACCATTCAACCTGAACCATACCATGAGTTACAACAGTGCTTCACAGATGTCTCGTAATGGTTTTCCACAAACCACATATCCATAAACATCAAGAAAACCAAATCAATCATTCACCTCACCCTCATCCATTGCCCTCAACCACGCAGAAATCTAAGTCAAATCTGAAGTAAAATACCTGAGCATTACCCTTGATAGTCACCTCAACCTGAAGGCACAAATACTGAACATAGCAAGATAAATCTACTACAAAACCCAAACCCTCCAAGCACCTCTGCCTTCTCCTCTCTCCACCAGGTTTCTGCTCAGCCCTATGGGCTATCATGCCACATATAGACTATTCCAATTCAATATGGGACTACCAAAATCAATGCTCCTTCCTCTGCAAACAGCCCTCCACACAACAGCTTGGATCATCCAAGTCGCTTCCAGACACAGCATCACCACCATCCTCAAATACCTTCACTGGCTCCCACAGCAGAGCAGAACACAACACATTCTCCCTATGACATACAAAACCTTAACTACCAATCATCCCCCTACCTTCAAACCCACATTGCCCCTCTGCAGACAGACCACAAAGATCCTCCACAAGGAGCACACTAGCAATCCCCCAAGCAATAATAAAAGGCACCCAGCAAACATGTGCCAGATCCTTTGAGCTCTATGCTCCCACATCCTGGAACTCCCTCCCTGACTCCATAAGATACAAATGACCTCCGCACCTGGAAGATGTGAAGAGGAATGATTCATCTCATAACAAGAAGGTGGAACCTACTTGAGAAGATATAGAGAATCTATTCCCTCTGGTTAAGATGGAGTAGAATGCTACCCAGTAAAATAACCAGGATGGTTGCGAGAAAAGCAGAGGATAATATTAGTCTGTAAATAGCAAGTCCTGAGTCCAGTAGAACTCTAACATGGTGAAGGGACAGAATACGCATAGGAAGAGACACCAGGTAGACCCACTTGAGGGACAAGGGGTGGGGTATCATGCGTTATTTAGTTAAATATGTGCTGTCCATGAAGGATTAGGATACCATGAGGACAAGCTGCAAGGAAAAAGAGCATATTTCCTATAGGAATTTGGTAACTCTTTAGATTGTCATGTAGGAAAGGCTTATGTCCTTTATTAAAAGGAAATAGAAGGGTGTAAAGAACCCTCACAGTCATGGGAGGTGACTGAGGAAGCCTTTTTCAACCATATAGGATAGTCAGAGAAAAAACCCTCATGCTCTCTAGCAAGGGCCCATAGTGGAAAGCTTCTCTGTAGGATTGCAGAGAGCATTATGCAGGAGAGTTGGGAAATAAAACTGGCTGTTGGAGACAACCAGCTGCCAGCTCAACTATGCTGCCAACTCCAAGGATTTGGAGATTGCAGAAAAGAAGTTATAAGGATTATCCAAGATAGATGAGCACTATCTTGGAAGCACTACTAAGGTTAGACAAAAAGTAGTGGAAGACAATACTGGAACTTATAGAAAAGTACCAGTAGTACAATCACTGAAGCTCCTGCATGGGCAGCTGCTGAATGGCACAGCAGAGAGATCTTTCTGTTTTTAACAGAGAGAACAGACAGAACAAGAGGAAAATATCCTGTCCCTGTCTGACGAGCTACCCAGATGAGAAAGGAAGACTGGAAAGGCTAAGAAAGCCTTCCATTGGTATGGTACCACTCTTACAGGGGAACCCTGGAAAAGAAGGTAAAGAAAAAAATAGGAGCTGAGGGGAGACTTGCCATATGGTAAGTCTGTAGAAGGAAAAATTCATGAGATAGTTGGCAAACCTCTCTTCATTGTAGGAAGAGGAGGAAAACCCTGTGACCCATAGACATGAATATCCTGACAGCTCAGCATACCTAAGAGCAAGTGGATGTCCTGGAAACAGGAATCCAAGTGTAGAGGTTTAAATGAAAAAACAGTGAAAAAACTTCTAATGAGAAGACGTGAACTGTAGGTTATAACATATTAATTGGAACCCTATTGAGGGTTAATTTTCCTGGCTTGAGTTTGGATTCTTCAGACCAGGGCGAGGTGTCCCTTGTTTGGGAACATCAGCATGATGGGCAGGAGAAGAATAAAACCACCTTCGTTTAGGAAAAGGTTTGGTAGGACATTTCTTACCTGCTGGGGAAGGAGAAGGTTTAGGATGGCCCTCAGAAACAGGGAAGTCAGTGGAGCAATGAGCAACCTGAGGCAAAGACTCCTTATTGAAGAGATTTTCTCCATTACAAGGAGTGTTACCCAGTCTTTGTTATGCCCAGCTGCTCAAGTCTGAAGCTTGGAGCCAGGCTCTACGTCGTGCTCCTATGGCTATAGCCGAGGTTCTGCTAACAGACTCAAAGGAGTCTAGGGAAGCACGAAAAAGAAACCTAGAGATATTCTGGCTATGACTAAGAAGCAAGGAATAGTCTGCAGCCTTGGACTCTGAAAGAAAAGGAGTCAAGAGATAATTTCTCTGTGACCTCCTGAAGGGATAGACTCATAAAAAATATGAGAGAATCCTTGTTGCCAGCATAGATGTTTGGAAGGTTTGACGTTCAAAGGCATCCAGTGTTCTAGATGCACGACCTGGTGGGAAAGAAGAATGCTTCTTCTTGCTTTTTACCTTCCTCATTGCTGATTCCACTACAATGGAATGATGGGGAAGTTGAGTCTTTTGAAACCCTGGAGAGGGGGGCACCTGGTACAGAAGAGCAGTTGCTGTAGAAGGTGAGGAAGCCCTTAAAGGTGTTTCTCATATTTTCAGAAGAAGATCCTGTAAAGAATGATGTAAAGGAAGCATTATATTTTCCTTTTCCCCAGAAGAGCCTTGTGTGGGATCATAGCCAGGGATAGGAATAGCCAGGAATGTTGCCATGTCAAGGAGAAATTTCTGAAAAGAAGGATCTCCAATGGGAACAATCCCTGGACAGGCTAAACTCGAAGAACTAGCCTGGGCACCGGAGGATGTACTTGTCCGGTGCAAAACAGGATCTCTAATGGATGGATACTGGGACTGGCGGTTATGACCTGAGACAGTCAGCACTGTATCGTCCATGCTAGGTATAGACTCCAAACTAGGTATAGAAAGGAGCGATCCTGGTGAAAAAAGCATGGATGGAGCTGGTCCTGATGTTACTGCAGGTACCAGCATCGACACCGATACCGGTAGCTGAGCCAGAATCGAAGGCGATACCGACATCGAAACAGTCATCGGAGGCTGCTCAAACGGTACCGAGGTAACTCAAAAGTCTCGGTGATTATCCTCGGTACCGTGCATCCGGAATCGGTGAATGTCGGTTCGGAGACGCGTCGGTACCCAGTCTTCCAGACTAGATATCAATTCTAGACTCGGCATCGAAGGAAGCGAATCTATCGATGCATGTCTAGAGGGTACCGACGTCAGGGGTCGTATCGACGGAGCTGCCGATACTGGAAAGTCAATCTGGGTATCGATCGGTCCCGAAGGTACCGAGTACGCCAGATGACGATCCCTGGTGAGGAGTGGATCGCTCAACACCAGTGCCGATGCCGGGGTATCGGTACCGCTCGAAGAGGATGCCACCACCGAGCATGGCTCAGGTATGTTCTGTGAGGGGTGAGCCCCAGGAACAACCTGAAACCCCTGAGAGGCTTTGGAGACCGAAGATTCCCGCCGGGGTTTTGAAACCAATGAGGTCTTGAGGGCAAGGCCGGAGCCGTCATCATGCTTGGCATGAGACCTACCACCCCCAAGGATTGGCTAGTCTTAACAGACTGTTTTTGGGTTACCTGATCCTGTAGAGAAGAAATGGTCGGTGCCCTTACACTGGAAGGGAAAACTGTATCGAGGGAAACTCGAAATGGAGAATCTCTTCTCATAAAACTGTAGCCTGATGGCTCTGGAGGAAAGGGGTCAGGACCCAAACAGGTTAGACACCAGTTATTGGAGTCTAAAAAGAAAACTGTATTTCCACAGTTAAGGCACTTCTTAGGAGAAGGCGGCTCCATAATGGAGAGGCCTTACAGGCCCAAAAATTCAAGACAAACTGAGGGAGAAAAAAAAACTCCCCCCCCGAGTTTTAGGAAAAAGAAAAGAAAAAAACACCGGCAGTACCGGTGGAGTCAGGGAAACAGCCGCGACCACAAGAAAACAAAAAGTAAAAGATTTAAAGAAAAAAATTTTCTGCGGTGACAGGAAGACGTCCTGCCGGCTCCGCGGAAAAACGAAAACTGAGGAGAGACAGTTGGAAAGGCGGGAAGGCAGCACGCAGGCGCTGAGGGATGCTCCCAAAAGCTTTCTGATTGGACGCTGGGGAGCGTTCCCGCGCAGGCTCCGTCAGTACTGACGTACCCATATGTGAAGATTCATTCCTGCTTGTTCCTGGAGATATGTAAGTATGCCTCCGTTAAGTCCAAGGAAGTCAGGAACTCCCCCTGCCTTACTGCCACAATGACTGACCTCAGGGTTTCCATTCTGAAGTGAGGCACTGTGAGGCAGCGATTGATTTGTTTTCAGTCTAGGATGGGACGAAAGGATCCTTCTTTCTTTGGTACCACAAAATAGATAGAGTATCGACCGGACCCGTATTGGGCCCTTGGAACGGGCACCACTGCTCCAAGCGCTAACAGCCTTGAAAGAGTATCCTCTATCGCCCCCCTCTTTTCTGGAGGACCGCAGGGAGACTGAATAAAGGCTGGACGCACTTGTCTTGCGAATTCGAGAGCGTAACCCTCTTGGATCACTTCCAGAACCCATTGATCGGATGTGACCCGGCACAGGCGGGAAGGAACTGCCTTAAACGACCCCCCACCAGCAGGCCTTTCTCCTGGGCCCCCGCTGTCATTGTGTTTTCCTGGGGCCTGTGGAGGGGGGAGGGGCCCCGAAGCCTCTACCGGCCCCCTGAAACCCCCTGAAGCTTTGACCCCTAGAGGGGAAGCGGCCCTTAGGAAAGGAGTTCGATTTGACCGGACGGAATCTTCGGAAATCCCTTGGCTGGTTCCGTGCGGTAACCATCGCTCGGCCTTGTTTAGGCCTGTCCTCCGGGAGCCTACCTCCCTTGGACTCGCCTAAGTCTTTAACCAACTTGTCTAGGTCTTCTCCAAACAGCAACTTCCCCTTGAAAGGGAGACGACTTAGGCACGCTTTTGAAGAGGGGTCCGCCGCCCAATTGCGTAACCACAAATACCTCCTGGCAGCTACCACAGATACCATATTCTTCGCCAGGCTCCTAATGAGATCGTACTGGCTATCTGCCAGGAAAGCAGCACCAGATTCTAACCTCGCTGAAACAGCTTGCTTGTCGGCTGCATCTCCCTCCAATAGCTGAAGCTGTTGGGCCCACCTCAGACAGGCTCTAGCTACCCACACCCCTGATACTGAGGCCTGCAAGGCGAGGGCACTAATATCAAAGGCTTGCTTCAGAAGCGTGTCAAGTTTCCTATCCTATCCCTCAGAGCCGTACTGCCCTCGACCGGGATAGTCGTCTTTTTTGTTACTGCCGACACCGCCGCATCCACCCTTGGAGATTTCAACAGATCCTTATCTGGCTCCGGTAAGGGGTACAAACAAGCCATGGCTCGGACTCCCCTTAAACTAGACTCCGGTTGGTTCCACTCCTCCTGGATCATCTGGCACACTACCCTGTGGACTGGAAATACCTTCTGCGATTTCCTGACAGCTTGGATCAACGGATCCTCCAATGCTTCTTTCTCCGCTGGGGCATCCGAGGCCATATTGAGTACCTTGAGAGACTCATCTATTAATGCTGGGAGCTCCTCTTGACGAAAACCTCGAACTATCCGGGGTTGTTCCTCCTCCAGAATCTCACCTTCCTCAAGCTCCTCCCCTTCTTCACCTGCCTGAGCGAGCCCTCCTCCGGGGGGGGGGGGGGGCGCGGAGATAGGGACGGGAGGAGCTCCTCGCCCAATAGCCTAGTGCGCTTGGGAGGAGCCCCGGGCCATGGGACCTCGACTTCCCTGGGCAGGCCAGGCCACTTTCTTTGCCTTCTGATGAGCCCATTGTTCCTTGCTAACGCATGCAGTAAGCCTTGTGTAACAGCAGGACAAAGTCTGGAGAAAAATGTTCCCAGCCCGCTTCCGACCTGTTGGAAACGGGCGGACGGGCCTGGGAAGGGCCCAGCAGAACCAAGAAGGAAGGAGGGGTAGAAGAAGATTCCCCTCCCCCCTCTAGGTGGTCACTCGACTCTTGGGAAGCCTGTGCCATGGTTAAGTGGATTTCCTGCTCAACAGAAGCCGCCTCTGCAGCACACCCCCTGCAGATCCCAGTTTCCGAATCCGTACCCATACGAGTGCCGCAGGATGGACACCGTGGTTTGCCCATCATGCCCCTTTAGATTATGAACACCTCTAGCTGAACTTTAAATAAATTAGAATCCAAGAAAAACAAATGGAATAAATGACCAAATCCTGATCTAGGGCACTGAACTTTAAACAAACCAGAAACAAAGGAAACCAAAGAAACAAATGCAATAAAGTAATCCTGATCTGGGGCAAAATTTAACGCTAGTACACCCCTCCCCCAACCGTTTAAATGGTACTCCCCCTCCTGTGCTTAAATTTCTCTTTTATTTTAAATTTAATCTTAATTCCTGCTATTCAGCACAGAAAAAGCCCCTTCTTATACTTGCGGTTTCATTGACCCGTTTCAGTGTCGTCTTGCCCACGATCATTCAAAGGCTACACCTGCACTCCACATGGTAGGCCACGACCACGTGGAGACAGGGCCTGTGGCCAGCGGAGGAAATCCCGCCGCCGCACTCCGGGCTCCCCGACAAAGCAGAAACCAATCTTCTGCCTTCCGGAGCCGCCTCTAGCGCACCGCCGAGACCAGCGCTGTAGCGCGAGGCGAGGAGCCTGAATTAAATTGTGCGATGCTGCCTCTAGCGCTCAGCCAACCCGAGGGGCTTCAGCGCGAGGCAGAGGAGGCTGGGAGGAGAGCCGTGGGGAGCCGGATGGCTGGACAAGCGGGAGGAGAGCTGCACTACCCTCCCCGCTGCCGAGGCAAATCCCCTCCTTCACTGAAGACCCGGAGACAATCGGAGGAGTAAGGGGGGGGGGGAGGGAGTTATCTAACTTAAAGAAACAGAAACCCAAAAAAGGGCACAGGAGTAAAGGAACTCCCAAAACTAAGAAGAAAAACAAAGTACTTAAAGAAAATAAAATTTAAAAGGTATAAATAAAACTCCATTAAGCTCTCTGGTTTACGGGAACCCTCCAGCTGCTTGGAGGCTGAGAATACTGGTGCCTAGGGGTGGTGCCAGTGGTATTTATACCACACCATCAACAAAACGATGATGGGCTCAGCCTCCAAGCTGCTGGAAGGGTTGCGCAACCCAGAAGTAAAGGGACTGGACTGGAGTTCTGATAAGAAACAGGAAGACTGTGGTTCCTAGCTATACAACAGCTGGTATAGACATGTGAGAGACAGTTCCTGCTCATCAGATATTACAATCTAGTCAAGATAAGACAACACAGTAGGTGTCGACATGGGATACATCTAGGGGGAAGGAAAAACACAAAGAAGATCAGGTGAGTCAAGATCCAAAAGTGGCAGCGAAGAGCTGAGTTTTTAGCCTAGATTTGAAAAGGGAAGGCGCCAGTTGGATCTGACCTAACTAGAAACTAAAACGGGAAAGGACAACTTTGGGTCAAAATAAAGGCCAACTCAGGACAAATATATAAAGATACAAAAGCAGAAGGGAACCTTATCTCAACAAACACACAAAATGGTCACTGAAGAACCATACAAAACATTGAGTTAGTCTCTAAGACTCCAGTATTTTCAGTAATTAAAAACTTAACCTGACTCATCCAATACAGAAACAGGATGCGACATAACAGGAAGACTGGTTCCTAGCTATAAAACAGCTGGTTTAAACAAACACACACACACTAAATGAATAAAAACAAAAAATCAAAAGCGATCTAAAATGCATTTTTGATATTTGTGAGTGAAGAACTGCTGCTTTTCTTTGTAAGAATAAACCAATAGAAAGCTTTCAATATAATCTGATAATTCTTTATTCTGTTAAAGAAAATCAATGAGGGAAACTGATCTACAAGAGCAGAACAGATATTTTCAGTGTAGTCTTTGTTAAACTAGAGGTGCAACCCCTCCCCAGGAGATAACAGATGGTAGGGAAATGGGAGAAGAGACACATCAGTTGGCCCTCTCCACCAGAGGTACATGTTTAGATTGAAAATGGGACAGATCAGATCAGGGGCTGCAGAAAAATAAGGTCCCTCAAAAAAATGGTCCAATGCATTTCTATGTGAGAAACTGTTCCAGCTTCTGCAGCACAGAAACTTGGACACAGCGAAATGATAATTGTAATTGTAGTTCCTTGAGTGAAGACAGTTCAGTCCTCCACCTCTGGGTTGTGCACCTCCTCCTGCAGCCTGGAGACTGGACCTGTCAAAACTCCTGACGTCACTGGATGTAGTCTGGTCCCCCCCCCCCCCCACCTTCTCCAGTGAACTATTGACAAAGCAGACTCAAAGGAGCAACAAATAAGTAGCCAAACAAATGCAGCTTCAGCTACATCAACTAACTAAAAATATGTGAACCATTAAACCAAAGAACCAAACTTTGCTTAGTACCGCTCCCTCCTGACCCCCCAAGCAAGAGAGACCAGAGAAGAAAGAATCAATGGCTAGAAAGACCATAAGAGACCCGTAGAGCCTCTAACGAACGCACCTACCTGTTACTGCATCGACTCTTCCAAGGAATCGCCCCTACCCTTTCAGCACCGGGCGGGATTGAGGACCGAACTGTCGTCACTCAAGGAACTACAATTACCAGGTAAGTGTAATTATCATTTCCTTATCGTTCCTACAGTTCAGTCCTCCACCTCTGGGATGTAACAGAGCAGTGTTCAATGGGTGGGACCCCCCAATCCGGCTCGCAAAACCACAGAACCGAAAGAGGCGTCTCTCGCCACCAGCACGTCCAGACGATAATGCCTGCTGAATGTGTGCAGTGACGACCATGTCACTGCCCTGCAGATGTCCGCCGGCGGAACCAAGCCGCGCTCAGCCCAAGAGGCAGCCTGTGCACGCAATCCCGGAGGCACCGCATGGCCCTGTAGCAGGTACACCAACTATCACTTCCCGAATCCACCTAGTGATGGAGGCCTTTGCGGCTGCTTCACCCTTGCGAGGCCCCCCGAACACGAAAAGCCGATCTAATTTCCGAAAGGCCTCAGATACCTGTAAATAACGCCGCAACACCCTCTTAATATCCAGCCGTCGAAGAGTGCCCTCTGCCGCCGAGTCCCTCCCCGAAGATAGCACCGGGAGAGAGACCGTCTGATTCAGATGAAACGGAGACATGACTTTTGGCAAAAAGGACGGCACCGGGCACAACACCACCTTTTCCTTAGAAAAGACTAGGAACGGTTCTCTGCAAGACAGCACCTGCAACTCCGAGATTCTCCTCACTGAACAAATAGCCACTAAAAATACCGTCTTCAACGTCAAATCTTTTACCGTAGCCTTATTCAATGGTTCAAAGGGCTCCCTAACCAATGTTCCCAAAACCAGGTTGAGATCCCACGGGCCAGTTGCACTCTCAATGAACTGGCTGCCAAACCCTTGTCGATACAGTCCTGAAGAAAACTCAACACCACGGGCACCGAAGCTGTAGCCGCCCACACCTGACGTCTCGAGCACCAGTCCTCGAAAAGGCGCCAAACGCGAACATAGGCCAGAGAAGTGGATCACTTCCTAGCTTGTAACAGAGTCAAAACCACTGAACCCGAATATCCTTTCAACCTAGCCCTTTCAATGGCCAAACCGTAAGCGAGAATCGATCCACCTGAGCCATTCGCAGCAGACCTTGGATGAGCAGATCTATCTAGTCCGGCATCCTCCAAGGCTCCCCATCTAGCAGACGAACCAGATCCGCGTACCACGGATGCCTCGGCCAGTCCGGAGCCACCAATAACACACTGCCCTGATGACACTCGATCCTCTGCACCACACGCCCTATCAACGCCCATGGTGGAAACACGTAAAGACCACCGCCCCTCGGCCATGGTTGCATCAAGGCGTCGAGACCCTCTGACATCCTCTCTCGCCTTCTGCTGAAGAAGCAGATAGTCTTTGCAGACTGGAAGGTCGCCATGAGATCCATAATCGGCGGCCCCCATCTGCGAACTATCTGAGCAAACACCTGTGGATTGAGCTCCCACTCTCCCGCATCCACCTGTACCCTGCTGTGATAATCCGCCGTCACATTGTCCTTCCCTGCAATGTGTGCCGCCGAGAGCGCTGACAGTCGCTTCTCCACCCAGGAGCTCCACCTCCTCTTCCATGGCTGCGCTGCCTGTGCCCCCCTGCCGGTTGATGTAGGCCACCGCCGCCGAGTTGTCTGACAGCACTCTGACCGCCCAACCGGACACAGTTGTCTAAGGACTGGAGGGCCAGCAATACTGCTCTCAGCTCTAGACAGTTGGACCAATGGCACTGCTGAGCGGACCACACACCCTGCGCATACCGGTCCCTGCAGTGTGCCCCCCATCCCGCGAGGCTCGCATCCGTCATCAGCGGGATCCAGGCCGGCTGTTCCAGGGGCATGCCCGCTTGCAGGGATCCGGGCAGCAGCCACCACCATAACGCCTTCCGGACCTGCGGAGGGCATGGGAGACGCTTGCTTAACGGGTCTGACTGGTGAGACCAATCGGCAGAGAAGCGCACGCTGTAAGGGTTGCATATGAAACCTGGCCCAAGGCACCACCTCCAGAGTTGCTGCCATAGTCCTGAGCATGCGCAGATACTCCCACACCGAAGGCGTTGGCGTCGCTAGGAACCTGTTGAGAAAGCGTCGCAAACCCAGAGCCCGATGCAGCAGAAAACACCTCCCCAGACCGGGTGTCGAACCGCACCCCGAGATAGTCGAGCTCCTGGGTCGGCACCAGCTGGCTTTTGGCTGGGTTGACCACCCAACCGAGATGCTGCAAGAACTGTACCACCCTGCTCGTCACGCGCACGCTCTCATCCTCGGACTTTGCCCGAATCAGCCAGTCGTCGAGATAGGGATGGACCAATATTCCTTCCTTGCGCAACACTGCCGCCACCACCATGATCTTGGTAAATGTATGCAGTGCTGTGGCCAGCCCGAAAGGTAAGGCTTGGAACTGAAAGTGCCCCCAGGGAAGGGCGAAGCGAAGAAACCTTTGGTGGGCCTGATTGGAATATGACGATATGCCTCCGTGAGATCCAGAGAGGTCAAGAACTCTCCTTTGCGCACTGCCACAATAACGGAGCGCAAGGTCTCCATCCTGAAGCGAGATACCCGCAGGCACCGATTTACCCCCTTCAAATCCAAAATGGGGCGAAGAGATCCCTCCTTTTTGGGCACCACAAAATAGATTGGCTATCGACCCTGCAATCTTGTAACGGTACTGGGCGAATAGCGCACAAAAGCAGTAGGCACTCGAGGGTCTTGCGAATCACCAGGGCTTTTGTGGATTTCTGCAGGGCGACATCACAAGGGAATCTCGAACCGGGGTCGCGAATTCCAGGGCATACCCCTCGCGAATGACCTCCAACACCCACTGATCCGTAGTGATCTGGGTCCAAGCAGAAAAACTCCTACAGCCTCCCTCCTACCGGAGTACCTTTTACCGGGACCTGCAAACCTTCATTGTGGCTTTCTACCGGCCAAGGAAGTGACTCCTGAGAAACCTTTACCTGCTCCGCTGAAGCCTTAAAACCCCTGGTCTTTGTAGGGAAACCTGCCTCTGAGACCCGCCCAACCGAGACGTACGGAACCTGCAAAAGTCCCGGGACTGGCCCCGAAAGGCTGGTGTGGATTTCCCCTGTTTGGGCTTGTCCTCCGGAAGCCTGCCTCCCTTAGACTCCCCCAAATCCTTGACCAACTTATCGAGATCCTCGCCATACAGCAGCTTACCCTTAAAGGGCAAGCTTGCTGAGATGCGATTTCGAAGATCCATCCGCCACCCAATTCCGCAACCACAAGGAACGGCGAGCCACTACCAAGGAAGCCATGCTGTTAGAAAGCGCTCTGATCAAATCATAATGGACGTCCGCCAAGTACGCAGTACCGGACTCCAACCGATCCAGCTCCGCAGTCCCCCCCTGATCTAACTGTGCAGACTGCCGGAGATGTTGAGACCACCAAAGACACGCCCTTGCCACCCAAGCTCCGCAAATAGAAGCCTGCAAGGACAAGGCGTCGGTCTCAAAGGACTGCTTCAAAAGACCATCCAATTTTCTATCCTGTGCATCCTTTAATGCGGCGCTACCTTCCACCAGGATAGTGGTCTTCTTGGTAACCACCGAGACTGCCGCATCAATTCGTGGGGGGACTTAAAGCGTTCCTTGTCCTTATCCGCCAGAGGCTAGAGCCTGTTCATTGTTATCATGCCCCGGAGGCCAGCCTCTGGCTGGTCCCATTCATCCTGTATCATCTTATCCACCACCCGGTGGACTGGGACCACCACTTGCGGCTGCCTCTCTGCCTGGATGATGGGGTCCTCAACCCCCACCTCCTCAGCTGGAGAGACTGCCGCCAAGTTCAACATCTGGAGGGATTCCGTGACAAGCGCCGAGAGCTCCTTCTGCGCTGAACACTAAGGCTCAGCGCCCTACAGCCACCTAATTCTGGCTTTAATCAAAACCGCCGTCTGGAGCTGTGCAGCACAATGCCCCGGACCTTAAAATGGCCGCCGCCAGCGCACGGCTAAAAAGCACGCCAAAATCTGCCGCATGAGCCCCAAAATGTCAGAGGCTTCCCATGCGGCTGTCAGGGAAAGCCAAGCTGCTCCCAGAACACTCCTAAAGTAAACAGTGCCGTCAAATGTCCCCCAACTTAAGTGCCTTCGACGGGGCTCAAGCCCGTGGGACTGCTTTCTCAGCTGAGCAGTCTACCGCCGGCGAGCCTCCCGTCAGACTGCTGCTGCTTCTTAGGGCAACGCGTTTCCTCACTGCAACAGAGAATAACGCCACGGTCCTGCACAAGGGCTCTCCCCCGTCCAGTCCAGGGGGAGAGACCCAACTATGAGCCCACAGCCCCGGAAATCAGAGGCAGGCAGGTACTATACTATAGACACAGTACTATAGATACAAAGAGCAAAGATCAAGCTGTATTATATTTTATTTTTAAAGAGACAGTACCCCCCAAAATAAATCAAATGCAAATTGAAATGAAAGGAGAAAAATTTGAACAGCTAACTACTCTAAGGCTCCTTATGAGTTCAAGTGAGCACAGCACCTAGGCTCACTAAGTCCTCCTGCTGCATGGAGACTGGACACACTGGAGAAGGTGGGGGTGTGCACCAGACTACATCCAGTGACGTCAGGAGTTTTGACAGGTCCAGTCTCCAGGCTGCAGGAGGTGGTGCACAACCCAGAGGTGGAGGACTGAACTGTAGGAACGATAAGGAAATACCACTAGAGAATTGTTCCTTTCAAAATGTCTCTGCCCTGTTCTCTAATTATAGGCACAAACCCACCGCAAATATTTTCTTGATAGTTGCTTCATGTATTGTCAACTAATAGCTGTTGCCATTTATAGGGCCAGATTAAGTAGTAGGCGCATACCTTGGGCCCAGCTATTTAGAGGGGCCCTTCAGATGTAATCAGGATTAACGATGTTAGAGACTGCCAACTGTCTGACTTTTCAGGATTCTATAGATTTTTTTGCATGAAATGTCCAGAAGCTGGACAGATGGCTAACGCGTCTAAACATTTTTTAGGAGTTTAAAACCTGAATCTACAGTTTGCCCATTTTTCAACCTGTGTAACAAACCTGCTTAGCCCGTTTCCAGTAAAACTAGCAGTAGAGATTGTAGATAGGATACAGCCAATGGGAAGGCAATGCAGGTATGAGCAGTGGAATCTAGCTAGATTCACAGGAAAGTAGGCAGTGACTGAAGGAGGAAAGTCCTACATGACATGTAAGAGTGGGATGACCTTAGAAGGAGCCAGTATCTTGGAAGAGGGTACCAAGACAGGAGTACGAATGGGAGACTAATGGTGGGGGGGGGGGGGAGAAGTTGAGGAAAAGAGCTGACACAAACTACCAAGAACTTTCATGATGGGCAGAGCAGACAATAGAAAGAAGTACTCACTGCGGACCTGAAGCAGAATCCCTGCACTAGAGCCCAGTACTAAAACTCTAGCACAGGGACCCAACACAAGTTTAGCACAGAGGTTTTCCTCAGCAATGCTATAAAAGCCCAAACTGTAAAATGTCTCCGCTGAACAAGGATAGCAAGCTAGGCACAAGCGCACAGGGTCTACGTTATCAGGACCTCTATCTTGTGGAAAAGTATGGACTTGAGCACATAAATTTTACATACCTGATATTACTTTCCTTGAATCCTGCTAGCTTAGTCCAGACAAGTGTATTATGTTCCCTTGCCAGCAGGTAGAGAAAGACTTGAGCAACTTTCAGTGATGTCATCACTTAATTTATTTTCTGGTGCAGCACTGGGAGAAACCAATGTGAAACTTCCTAAGCAAATGGTAAGGCTGAACAACTCAGAAAAAAATCAGTTATTAACCACTAAATTTGCCAGTGTGAGCAAGTATTTGACTCATTACCATAATGAGACCACAGGACTTACTAAGCCTGTAACAGCTGCTGGACTTCCAAATCCACACAAAGTGTCTTTCAGAGCTGCCAAGCAGCTAGCCAGAACTGAATACAGACCATGAGCCATTTAAGAAGCAGCAGAGTCAGTCAGTTGAAAAGAGAAACCCTGGGGTCAGACTTACAGTTAAGGCCTCCCTGTTACGTTCCACCTCCATTGGGGCTAGTCTGCCATCCAAAATGGCCACATTGCCCACTGGCACATGCCACAGAAGTAGTATCCATTCTCAAAATATGATAAAAAAAAGGTGTCCCAGATTATGCAGTCACAACTAGGGTTGCCAACCTTTTCACAGAGAAAAACCCGACACCTGTGGCTCGCCATGCCCCACCCATTCTATGCCCCTAGTCCCACCGCAACCCCGCCCCCAGTCCCACCCATGCTGCACCCCAGCCCCACCCACAAAAATTACTGAGAATAAGTGTAGGCTAACTCCCTTGGTCAGATAATAATTAAATTGGGAACCCCAAAAGCCAAACATGAAATGTACAACACTGGAGAAATAAAAACTATAAAGTAATTTCCTCTTACACTAAACAAAAACGCAAAGATGTTAGCAATACACACTTCCCAGACCAGACCTATTACAGCTAATAAATTCAAAATAAAAAAGTATTTTTCTACCTTCTGTTTGGGCATTTTATTTTTCAGTTGCAATTGCTCCAGTCACTTCCTTCTGGTTTCTTCGTGTCTTCTGCGAGCTATCCATTTATCCTTTCTTCTCCATTCTCTCTCTATATCTGCTTTAATATACTGATCATTTCCCTTTTGCTCTTCCCCCCATTTCTTTCCTTATTCCTTTATCATCCACTCAAATTTCACCCTTCCATTCTCAATCCCCTCTTACTCTCCCAATACCCAGCCCATCGTAGACTTTTCTTCCACACAAAATATATTTTCCCTTCTCCATTCTCATTCCCCATCCCCATTCCCTTCTAGTCCTCCCCCAAAATCAGCTCCCTTATAGTTCTAGACTCACCCAGCATCCACTCCCTTCTAGTCCCATTCTCCCATGCCGCCACATCAGCCCATTTCCAGTCCTATTCTAGCCCATCACCCATTTGCAGTCCAAGCTCCATCAGCCCATTTCTAGTCCTATTCCAGCTCATCAGCCCATTTCCAGTCCTAGCCCCACATATGCTCTTTTCCAGTTCCATTCCAGCCCCCCATCAGCCAATTTCCAATCCTAGCCCCCTCATCAGCCCACTTCCAGTCCTATTCCAGCTCTTCATCAGCCCATTTCCAGTGCTAGACCTCCCATCACAGGCCATTTCCAGTCCTGCCCCCCCCCCCACCATCACAGCCCATTTCCAGTCCAAGTCCCCCCTCAACCATCACAGCCCATTTGCAGTCCTAGCCCCCATAATCACAGCCTATTTCCAGTCCAAGTTCCCCCTCCCCCACCACAGCCCAATTCCAGTCCAGGTCCCCCCACCATAGCCCAATTCCATTGCAGCCCCCCCACCATAGCTCATTTCCATTCCAGATCCCCTCCCATAGCCCAATTCCAATCCAGGTTCCCCCCCAATAGCCCATTTCCAGTCCAGATCCCCCCCATAGCCCATTTCCAGTCCATGTACACCACACCCCCATAGCCCAATTCCAGTCCAGATCTCCCCCATAGCCTATTTCCAGTCAAGGTTCCACCCCCCCCCCCATAGCCCAATTCCAGTCTAGGTTCCCCACCAATAGCCTATTTCCAGTCCAGGTTCCACCCCCCATAGTCCAATTCCAGTCCAGTCCTCCCCCCAATAGCCTATTTCCAGTCCAGATCCCCCCCCCCCCCGCCCAATAGCCCACTGACAGTCCAGGTACACCCCATCACAGCCCATCCAGTCCTTGGCCTCCCCTCCCCCAAAGCTCATTTGTAGTCCTAGCCTCCCCCCCCCCCCCCGACCAGCCCCGCAGCTGTCTGAGGTGCTTCAGAGGGACCAGGGAAGCCTGCATGAGGCCCCGGCTCCCTCTGTACAACCGCCAGCGTGAAGATCTTTTTCCTTCACGCTGGCGGTTGTTTCTGTGAAGCCGCGAATGCTTGGAAAGGTTAAAGGGCATTGCCTTTAACCTTTCCCAGATGTTGGTCTATTCTCGAACGATTAATACAATTATATTAACTAAAGAATCGTTCATGTACTACTTGATATAGATGAGAATTTCTCACCTTTCCCAGCAATCGCGGCTTCACATTAACAGTCGCCAGCGTGAAGGAAAAAGATCTTCACGCTGGCAGTTGTACAGAGGGAGCCGGGGCCTCGCGTGGACTTCCCAGACTCCCTCCCCCGCAGACTTCGGGAGTCGGGAGAAAAGCAGTTTTTTTTGCTCTGGCTGCTCCTGATCTTGCGGCCAGAGCAAAAAACGGCTTTTCAAGGGCCGGTTTTACATCTCTGCTGGCAGCGGGCCTGGCCATGGAAAAACTGGCCAGGCCGGCTGAATACCAGCCAGTTGGCAACCCTAGTCACAACGGGGACAAAAATAAACAGCCACCGAGAAAACACACACTGGGGGTTGCTGGCTGCATCAGGCCACAGGGCTGAAACCTGCAGAAAAATTTAAAATAGGCCAAAAACTTAGCAGGGCTGCTGACAAAAAGGGAGCCCTGAAAAAGGGAAATCTCAGCATCTGTCAGGCAAGATGGGGAACCTCTAATAGGAAAGCCCCAGATACCCAAGCAGGCCTGAAAAAAAAAATATACATAGAATTCAGATAGGAACAGTAAAAGGGAAGGGGGGCCTGGACAAACTTAGATGTCCCTCAGGGACCCCAGTAGGGTCCTCCTGCTCTTTTTCTAGCCCAGCAACCCTAGTAACCCATAGAAAACAGCATGGACACAGTGCAGCTGTCTGCTCCAGCACACATAGGCCCTACCCACATTCCAAGCAATGTTTGGCCTTAACAGACTTGATCTCCACCACCACTGCACTGTAGTGTAGGACAGCAAAGTCAGGCCTGTCTACACCGGTTCACACATCTTGCTACCTTCTGGAGGCAGAAAAAACTACCTTCTCTCAGTGCTGCACCAAATGATATACTAAATAACGACATCACTGATAGCTGCACAAAATATGCTCCCTTGCCAGCAGGTTGAGACTAACTCTCTCGCCTGGACTGGTCTAGCAGGATAAGGAACAGTAATATTACTCCTATACAGCAGTACTGCTTAGAATATAGCATTCAAACATTCCAGCTCATTTGCTTAACATTGTTCCAGCACACTTCCCCTGCCTTTTTGGGCATTCTCTTCAAAGCCAGAAAAAGTAGCAGCTGCAGTACACACACACAAAAAAAAAAAAAAAAGGGGCATAAATTCCTTACCAGCACCAACTGCAGATGTACGAGCTAATCCAGGGTGCCAGGACACTGTGGCGACCAGAAATTTATACCTGGTGCCTGGGATCTGCTCTCCCCTCACCCTGGTCACAGGCAAAAAAGCCCTTCTGTCTGCCCGTGGGAGACTGAATCCCTGCAGGCAGAACAGGAAGGGATCTTTTCTGCGATTGGGGCTTGGATGCAGCAGACAGCCCATGTGAATCTGATCCCTCCTGTTTTGCCCACAGGCGATCATATCCCCACAGGCAGAACAGGAGGGTAAGCCCAAACAGCATTGAGCCGTGGGGATCAGAGCTTTCAGAAAAGAAAAAATAAAGGAAGCTGGGGGAATGGAAGGCAGGGGTGAGAGTGGAAGAAAGGGTGGGAGGGAATAGTGCAAGGTGGCGATGAAAGGGATGAATGCATGGGGACAAAACACATCTGTATATGGCAAAAGGGTGCAACCCCCCCCCCCCCCCGAACATACACCTCACCTCCTCTATTATACACACACACCTCACATGTATACACAACCAGACAGGCAACCCACCTCTGCAGCACTCACACATGCACCGCAGCCCTGCACCCCACCGTTATATCTAATAGGGATTTTTTACATCACACCCCCAAAGAGACTGTTGCCATCTGAAGCTAAAGCTATTGTTATTTAAAGATGAAGCATGGTGTAAGAACTCTTGACTCTGGTCTCACAAGAACATGTCTATCTGAAAAGAATTTTAAATTGGCTGTGCATGTCTATCTTAGTTTGGCTACCACTACTGTAATTCAGTATATATGGGCTTACCAAAAGAAGAATATGGCAGTTTGATTACTGGAAGGTTTGAAACAGTGGTAATTTTTCACTGACTTTGAAGGCTTCAGATCAACTGCCATTTTAACAGTTGAAAGGAAAAAGATGGTTGGCAAAGGGAACAAAGGATAAAAGGGTGATAGGAAGGAGAAACTGAGATTAGCTGATGAAAACCTTGAAGCTATATCAATCTGAACTAGGTTCATTGGCATATGGAGGAGATAAGAGTATATATACTGCTATACTAGGTCTTTTCACACAGGTCTTCCAAAGAAAAATAAAATAGTCCCTCTAGGGATCAAGTTCAGCATTGCTAATATCAATTATCTCAAATCCCGGATGCATTCAACACTAACCTGCTTAAGTTTCAGCATGGATGAAGTTATTTTAGATATTACCCAATATGCATAACCGAGTCTACCAGATCTTTATATACTAAACAGTAAATATGGATATCATCCTCATAACACCAAGTTTAAATCCAAAGGTCTGAATATCATCCCAGCACTGGATGCAAATAAAACGCTTAACAGAAAAATGAGGAAGATGGCCACTTGTGGAACTCCAAAACATGTTTTCAAAGGGGAAAATGAGCTCACCCATCCTACCTTTGACACCAATATACTCAAAACAGCCTTCAAGTCAAATGACGTGCAAGGCAGCCACTAGATTCAATATGAATATAGAGGATTTCCCCTTGTCAAGACTCAGTCTACATCATACGAAGCAGAATTGGGTGGACTCCTGGAGCTATGGCCTGACCAACATTTCCCCAACACAGCACTAGCAACTAAAAAGCTTGGGAGTGGGACTTGACATTTGGCCCCTACAAACAAAACTATACGTTCTGCTAACCCCTGATCAATATCTTCTAGAGCCACCAAGAGAGTAGCTGTGCTAAAAATGGCATAAAATATAAACTATGGATGTTAACGGATATTTTTTTTTTTTTTTTTTTTTTAAAGATACAAGACTACTTTCTGCCCTCTATATAAATATGTTTTTTCTTAAATACTGGCTGTATTAACATGCTGTAAATATTTTTTGCTGCTTTAAGTTTTTAAAGCAGCACTTTTTCCTCTAGTTCAATTGGTGGGGGGGGGGGTGGAAGAATAGTCACAGTACATGTAAGGTTTTAGTTTCCTATCTTGCTATATAGGCCCACTCACTAAATGAAATGTTGGATTAGACAAATTTGCATGGCGTTAGTTGGAACAGAAAATAGTGAAGTCGTTAAATTTTGGCGCTCTGAAAATAAATTTCAGAGGGGTTTGATCAGTAATTTTGAGGTAATTCTTCAGGAGACCAGATTAAATACACACCTCTCAGACCAGGGCTTGATGAATCACACAAGGTCACCATGGCAACTAAGAATCTGTCTTTGGCACTGGGGATTGGGGGGGGGTCCCATTGCAGTACTGCTGCCAGAAGAGAAAGCATAGTTACTCACCTGTAACAGGTGATCTCCGAGAACAGCAGGAATTTAGTCTTCACATATGGGTATCGTCGGTACCGACAGAGCCTGCGCGGGAACGCTCCCCAGCGTCCAATTAGGAAGCATTTGGGAGCATCCCACAGCACCTGCGTGCTGCCTTCCCAACTGCCTCTCTCCAGCTGAGTTTAAAGCTGAGACAAAGAGAGAGAGAGAGAGAGGGAAAGGGAAAGAGATAGAGAGATACAACTCCTAGGGGAGGTGGGTGGGTTGTGAAGACTAAATTCCTGCTGTTCCCAGAGATCACCTGTTACAGGTGAGTAACTATGCTATCTCCAGGAACAAGCAGGAATGTTGTCTTCACATATGGGGACTCCCTAGCTTTAGATGCCAGGGAGAGACCCCAGAAGTTGTGTCCCTGTGAAGGGCTCCACTTCCCCCCATGGATCTCTGGCATCCAACCAGGGATGGTGGTTAGGAGTTGATTAGGTATGGAACAGGTGTTGGAGAACAGCCTGACCAAACAAGGCATCCCGGCGGGAGTCCTTGTCCAAGCAGTAATGGGCTGTGAAGGTATGAACCGAGGCCCAAGTGGCTGCTCGACAGATGTCGTCGATACACAGAGTGCAGATGAGCCATTGAAGCTGCCATGGCTCTCACATTGTGAGCTGTGACATGGCCCTCCAGAGGAAGATTCTTACTCTGTCCAACTGGATTGCACAGTATATTTCATTTGCCTATCAGTGTTCTCTTGGAGACTGGAAGTCCCAAATGAGAAGGATCAAAAGCAACAAAGAATTGAGAGGACTTTCTATGTTGCTGTGTTCTTTGTAAATAAAAGGCTAAAGCTCTTTTACAGTCCAAAGTATGAAGATTCCTTTCTGCATTTGATGCATGAGGCCTTGGAAAAAACACAGGCAGGTAGACCACTTGGTTAAGATGAAAAGGCGAGACCACCTTTGGCATAAAGTGTGGATGAGTCCTAAGGACTACCTTGTCATGATGGAACCTTGTATAAGGTGGATCAGCCACTAGTGCCTGCAACTCACTGTTGCGACATGATGTGATTGCAATGAGAAAGATAGCTTTCCAGGAAAGGAATTTCAACGAGGTAGTAGCTAAGAGTTCAAAAGGTGGCTTTATGAGCTGGCCAAGAACCAGGTTTAAGTCCCATGCCACTGGTGATGGACCACATTACAGAAACCTGATGGGCCTTAAAATTATCCCTCTGAATGTAAATGGTCTTACTCACCCAGTTAAATGTAAAAGTATTGAGCTCTCTCAATTCTTTGAATTGTATTGTATTTCTTCAGGAAACTCATTTGACCTATAAGTCCCTTCCTGAGCTATAAATTTGGTGGTCCAAGTCATTTTTTCGCCCAGGATTATAAGAAAAATGGAGTTTCCATAATTATTTGGAAGGGTTGGTCTGTGCAAATTGAGCAACAGAAACTGATAACGAAGACAATTGGGCATGTGTAAAATTGTCTGTTGTGGGGTGTAAATGCACACTGATGAATATGTATGCCCCTGTAATGGGCTCCCACTTTTTTTTTTGATGCAGTGCCCCAGATTATGTACTAGGTGGAGATTTTAATACAGTCCTTAATGAGAACTTTGATAGGAGTTTTGTGGGTAGGAGTGCACATAGGAAATCTGCAAGTGCATTTCAGCATATTTTGAATTCCTTGAGCTTAGATGATGCTTGCAGATGCCTTCATCATTTCTGCACCAATCATAATCAAGAATTGACTACCTGTTAGTGTCTAAATCATTCCTATCAGATGTCCTACATTGCAATATTAAGCCAACACACATATCAAACCATGCTGCTATTAGTCTTGAGTTCTGAACATGGTCTCTGGCACTTTCAGAATAGTCTTCTTCTGGAATCTGCTTTAGTAGACTAGACTAAAGGCATTCAGTGGGGATTTCTTTTTAAGACATGAGAATGATCTTATGCATTATAGTACAATATAGGAGACCTTTAAAGCAGCTCTGTGTGGCAAGGTTAAGTCCTCCTGCTACTGAGGGGAAAAAAATCAATTGAAGGAGCCTAATAGATTAGAAGAGATTGACCTGATATGAACCCTTTCCAGATGACCAAACTGTAGCTTAACTTTCCGACGACTAACTCGGTTTCCCTATAATTATAGCAAACATTTGATACAGCAAGGAGGAGATATTTATTCAGCAAACTGGGTACTATGTGGGTAGCAACAGTGCAAAGTGATAGACATAGGGAAAGACATTCCAAAATGCTGGTATATTTGCTGGGTTGCATATTATGAGTCACCACCCCAGAAAAAGATCCTGAAATCATTGTGGATAACTGAAATTTTCAGCCAAGTGTGTTGCAGCTGCTAAGATAAACAAAAAAAACCTGGGAATATCACTATGCCTTTGTAGAGATACCTAGTGCAACTGCACCATGGGTGTAGTGTGTAATTCTAGTCACCACATCGCAAAAAGGATAACACAAATTTTTAAAAATAAAAAAAAAATTTAAGAGAAGGATAATGAAATTCCTAAAGGGAAATTAGGTTAAATATGTCTGGTTTCTTCAGATTGGAAGAAAGGTTGCAGAGAGAATAAAAAGAGTTCAGAAGAAAAAAGTGGGGTGCTACAGTTAAAAAGGGAATGGTTATTTAATCTTCAGACATTAAACACAAGAGGATACACAATGAAACTAAATAACCAGCAAAATTAATATCCTAGAAAGCATTTCACAGAACATACAATTAAGCAATGGAATCTGTTGCCAAGTCCTGGAGAAAACTCCATAAAAACTATTAGCGAACTAGATTTGGTAAAGCCATCACTCATTCTTATGCACTTTTAGCTTTAATTATAAGTGGAAGAGTTGCATGAACAGTAATACTAATCTGATCATTTTAATCAGGCAGATTTTAAAAAAATGAGCCAGATGATTTGACAAATTACAGAACTACTGCCATAGGCCTTCAGGCCTACCTAACAGCATAATCAAAACCAAATATGCAAAAAGTGCTGAAATATGACAGTAAATGTCCAGAAAGTGTTCAAACTTGGGCAAGCGTTCCAATTAGAAGGAATGAGTGAAACTTCACAAGCACACATACTGGAAGGAAGAAAGCAATGGAATTTACAAAAAAGAATGAAAAGCATTCCTCAAAGAATCAGAGTAACAAGGAAAAGCAAGTGGCAAATACACTGGGAAATATGAAGTGCTACTTTAGGAACCCTTTGTCAAACAAGACCAGACACATGAATGGCTATGTATTTGTTATTGATGAATAGTTTACTGTGTATATTATGATACAGTGACAATGCGTATGCCTAATAAAAGAAAGTTGACAAAGAAAAGTAAACAAACTGAAAGATGAGAGATTGATAGCTGCAGCTCAGGGGCAATATGGCTTACTGCAGGTCTTGACAAATTTTGTGCCAGTGCTTGTGCCAACCCACCCCACCCTAGTTCTCTCACACTGATCTCATGCTCAAGTTTCATGAGACCGAAGCCGGAGTTCCTACACTGTGCATCATCTTTAGATAAGCAAGTTTCTATGTGGTGCAACTGCGGTGTGCCTGTCTGTGCGTGGGATGTGGCGGTGAGTGCCTGTATATGGATAGGGCACAGGGCTGCAGTGCATGGGTGTTTGCACTGCAGAACTGGGGGGCGCTTGTGTGTGATGATGTACAGAGGTGGGGTGCCCGCATCTGTGTGCGCATGTGTGCGTTGCAGTGTTTGTGTGTGTGCATGAGTACATAGTGTGAAGCTGGGATGCACGTCTGTCCTACAGAGGTAGGGTGCCTGTGTGTTTTAGGGTGAGGGGGGGGAGGGAGGCACCTTTCAGCAAATATGAATTGTGCCGCTTTGTCCCCACTGACCCCATGATTTCATCCCTGTAACATTCAACATCTTGCAACCTCTCTCTCTTCCCCACTCTGTTCCCCCCCTTGCAGACTTATTTCCCTGCCCTACATTCCCCCATCCTCTTTCCTTTGTACCTCATATGTTACTGGACCTTTAAGTTTTTTCAGTCTTACTCCTCTTTCCCACCCATCTAACTTATTTTTTTTTATTTAATTGCCACCCCCATCAGCTCTCTTTTTCTTCCTTCCCTACCTGTTCTGCCCATGTGAGATCATATCCCCAGGAGAAGAGAAGGGAATAGCTTGCATTGGGGCCACAATGGCAGCTATCTGCCTGCAGAAAATCAGATCCCCACAGGCAAACTCGGGGCCACAGTTGCATTCATCCCCTTCTCTTCTGTCCATGGGGATTCATCTCTCTTGGTCAGACAGAAGGGTTCTTGTCCCACAATTTTTTTTTAAAGGGGGGAGGGGGAGGGGGAGGGGGAGGCGGCGGCAGCGGCAAGTAAATCCAGGGGCCAGATGTATATATATGGTCACCATGGCAACCTGGGATTTATCGAGCCCTGGTTTACAGGGATCATTGAAAAAACTGCCAACACAGATATATGTAGATTCTGTAAGAAAAACTCAGTAAACTCACCTCGTAGCTGGCTGCTAAGTTCTGATGGAAATTGTCAACCAGTAGTGTTCAATTAGGGACCAAAACTTAGATACAAATATAATCACCTGAACCCTAAAAAGCATGTACCAATAAAGCCCAAAATAAGCTTTTTTGTGTCAGACTCCACTCTAGTACTGCTATACAGCAGTTCTTCTAATCATGTGAGTCCTTTTATTGTTTATTAAACATTCGTGCAATCTTTTAAAACTCTAGAATAAACCAAAACACCACCACCACTCCAACTCGACAGTGCTATCTTTCAGACTAGGTAATATTAACTAATACACCTCTTGCATGGGGGGAGGGGGAGTGGATTTTTTTCCCCCTTAATGAAAATTGCTCCAAATCAGAAATTTTCACTCTTAAGAAGTAATTTAGACCTTACCTGCTAATTAGTGTTCCTGAAGGAACTCCAGTCCCTCTCTTCTGGGTTGTGCAACCCATCCAGCAGCTTGGAGGCTGATCCTATCATCGCTTTGATGATTCTCTGGTATAAGTACCACTGACACCACCCTCTGGCACCAGTAATCTATTGAAAAAGCAGACTTTTCGGAAAGCAATTAAGCAACTGTTTGTTTGTTTTTTTTAACTGTAAACTTGTAGATTATCCTCTCCCCTTCCCCACTGCAGGAACTTTTCGGAAAGAAGGGGCAAGGGGAGGAAGGAGGAAGAGGTATATCTGAAACCACGTTAGCTCTCTCCATTAGCCAACGGTTCCACCATAGCATCCCACCTCAACAGCGGAACTTCGCAAGGAGCTCTCTGCCATCTTCTTCACACCCTGTCTTTGGTCCGGTGCTCTTCCTCTGGAAAAGGGGGAATCCTGCAACTGAAGTAACTGGGTGGGATCAGGGACTGGACTGGAGTGGAGTTCTTTCAGGAACACTAATTAGCAGGTAAGGGCTAATTACTTCTTCCTTATTGTCTCTCCAGTCCAGTCCCTCTCTTCTGGGATATATTAGACTTTAGGAAGACTAACTTTGCGAAGATGGGCCAATACCTCAGGGAGTCGTTAGTGGGATGGGAACAACTGGGGGATGTAGAAAAACAGTGGGCAAAACTGAAAGGGGCTATTTTAAGGGCAACCAACCTTTTTGTTAAAATGGTAAATAAAGGCAAAAGGAAAAGGAAACCGCTATGGTTTTCGAAGGAAGTAGCTGAAAAAGTGAAGAAAAAGAGGGAGGCCTTCATGAAATACAAGAGATCACAGAGAGAAGAAGACAGGCATCTGTATTTGGAAAAACTTAGAGAAGCTAGCAAAGTAGTCAAGAAGGCGAAGATTCAAAAGGAGGAGGAAATAGCCAATGCAATAAAATGGGGGAGATAAGACATTTTTCAGATATATTAGTGAGAAGAGGAAGGGCAAAGGTGGTATTGTCAGACTCAAGGGTGTAGGGGGTGAATATGTAGAAGCTGATAAGGATAAAGGGGAATTGCCAATTGACTACCGGATATCTTTCAAAGTTCTCACCTTAACTCATAAAGCCATCTATCAATCAACACCTGCTTACCTTTTGGATTTACTGACTTATCATACCCCCTCACGCAGTCTTCGGTCCATACACATTAACCGTCTTCATCTCCCAGCACCCTCCAAAGCTCATCTGCAATCTACCAGGAAATCAGCATTCTACTATTTAGCACCCTCTCTCTGGAACTCCCTCCCCACCAACCTCCGTACAGAAGAATCCTATCCTAAATTCCGCTCTCTTCTAAAAACTCATCTTTTCTCTTTAGCCTTTCCTCCCTAAATTTCTCTTTCTCTGTATCTCTGTCTGGAATCTGGATACCTATTCTGTCTCTACTTTCCTCTCTTTATTATGTATTGTAATTTCTTCTTTTCTGTTTTAATTATTGATTTTACATTGTAAACCGCCTCGATGTTATGGGAGGCGGTATATTAAATATGAAACAAACAAACAATAAACAATAAATATTTTTGTTCTGTGTTCACAGATGAAGAACCAGGAGCAGGACCTCAGAAAACACCCACAAATAAGAACAGAAGCGAGGGACATCTTGAACAATTTTCAGAAGACAGTGTTCGTGAGAAACTAGCTCAACTTAAAGTAGACAAAGCGATGGGACCGGATGGGATACACTCTAGAATACTGAGGGAACTTGGGGACGTTCTAGCAACGCCACTGACTGACCTTTTCAATGCCTCGGAGTCGGGAGTGGTGCCAAAGGACTGGAGAGAGGCTCATGTGGTGCCTTTACACAAAAGCGGAAGTAAGGATGTGGTTGAAAAATACAGGCCGGTTAGTTTAACTTCAGTGGTGAGTAAATTATTGGAAACGCTGCTGAAAGAGAAAATAGTGAGGTTTCTGGAGTCCAGCGGATTACAGGATCCGAGGCAGCATGGATTCACCAGAGGCAGGTCTTGTCAGACAAATCTGATTGATTTCTTTGACTGGGTGATCAGGGAGTTGGACCGAGGGAGAGCTCTAGATGTGGTGTATTTAGATTTCAGTAAAGCCTTTGACACTGTTCCTCACAGGCGACTTATAAACAAACTGAGCACCCTAGGGATGGACCCTAAAATTACTGCTTGGGTTAGAAATTGGTTGGGTGGGAGGCGACAGAGTACAAGTAAATGGAGCTCACTCTGAGGAGAAGGATGTTACCAGTGGTGTGCCCCAAGGGATCTGTCCTTGGTCCGATTCTTTTTAACATCTTTGTTAGTGATATAGCGGAAGGGCTGTCGGGTAAGGTTTGCCTCTTTGCAGATGATACCAAAATCTGCAATAGAGTAGACACCCAGGAAGGTGTAGATAACATGAGGAGGGATCCAGCTAAGCTTGAAGAATGGTCTAGAATTTGGCAGCTGGGATTTAATGTTAAAAAATGTAAGGTCATGCATTTGGGCTGCAGCAATCCAAGGGAGCAATACAGTATAGGAGGTGAAGTACTTTTGTCCACTAAAGAAGAGCGGGACCTAGGCGTGGTTGTGTCTGATGATCTTAAAGTAGCTAAACAGGTAGAAAAGGCAACGGCAAAAGCTAGAAGGATGCTTGGGTGCATACGGAGAGGAATGGCTAGCAGAAAAAAGGAGGTGATAATGCCTCTGTATAAGTCTTTGGTGCGACCTCATTTGGAGTATGGTGTGCAATTCTGGAGACCGCACCTTCAAAAGGATGTGAACAGGATGGAGTCGGTGCAGAGGGTGGCTACTAAAATGATTAGTGGGCTTCATTATAAAGCATATGAGGACAGACTTAAGGATCTTAATATGTACACCTTAGAGGAAAGGCGGGATAGAGGTGATATGATTGAGATGTTTAAATATCTCCGTGGCATAAATGTTCAGGGAGAGAGCCTCTTTCAATTGAAAGCAAGTTCTGCTACGAGGGGACATGGGATGAAGGTGAAGGGAGATAGATTCAGGAGTGATATGCGGAAATATTTCTTTACAGAAAGAGTAGTGGATCCATGGAATAGTCTCCCAATGGAGGTGGTAGAGATGAGGACAGTAACTGAATTCAAAAAAACATGGGACCAACACAGAGGATCTCTAAAGGTAAAAAGTGGACTGTTGTAGTTATGGAAGGACAGACTAGATAGGCCATGTGGTCTTTTTCTGTCATCATGTTTCTATGTGAGCAGTTCAAGCCTGGGAGGGGTTCGCCATCCTGGACTGAAGCACTGCATACCCAAAACCAGCATCCGCTGCTGTCTGGACATCCAACCTGTAGTGTTTGGCAAAGGTATGTAGCGACGAGCAAGTGGCCGCTCTGCAATTGTCCAGCGGCGGAACCAAGTTATGCTCCGCCCATGAAGTCGCCCGGGCTCGAGTCAAATGGGCTCGCAGCCCCACCGGAGCCCTTCTCCCTTTTAGGAGATAAGCCGACGCAATAGTCTTTCTGATCCATCTAGAAATGGATACCTTAGCTGCTGCCTCCCCCTTACGCGGCACTCCGAACTGAACGAATAACTGTTTGGACTTTCGAAAGGACGCCGTGCGAGACAGGTAGCACTTCACTACTCTGCGCACATCCAGGAGGCATAGCTTCCCACCATCCCCCTTCCGCTCTTCACCAGATAGGGATGGGAGGGATATGACCTGGTTCACATGAAAGGGAGAAACGACCTTAGGTAAAAAGGAGGGAACTGTCCGCAACACCACCTTTCTCCTTGAAGAAAGAGAAAGGGTGGCAGGGAAGACAGCACCTGAAGTTCAGAAATATGCCTACTAGATAGCAGATAGCTACTAGAAAAACCGTTTTTAGGGTCAGATCCTTCAAAGAGGATTTACCCCCTCCCCCCCGGTTCGAAAGGTTCCCCCGTTAAGGCGTTCAAGACTAGATTGAGATCCCAAGAGGGTGGGGGGGGGGAAAAATCACTGACCTCAGCTGGGATCTCAAGCACCTAACTACTCGAAGGAATCTGGAAATGTCAGCGTGGTTCCCCAAGGGCTTCCCACGTACCTTACCCCTATAAACAAGAAATGGCTGCTAACTGGACCCGTAAGGAGCTAGCCGCTAGCCCTTTCTCGAATCCTGATTGCAAAAACTCCAGGACCTCTGGGACGGAGACCGTGAGGGGCTTCTTCTCTTGCGCCGTGCACTATGCCTCAAAAATATGCCATACCCTCAGGTACGAGAGATAGGCAGAGCGCTTCCGCGTGCTCAACAATGTTGAGATTACTGCTCCCGAATATCCCCGCTTCCATAGTCTTGCCCTTTCAATAGCCAGGCCGTAAGCGAGAACGGATCCACCTGGGGCATCTGTACTGGACCTTGATGTAATAGATCGCTCCTGCAGGGAAACCGCCATGGACGCCCAGCCATGAATCTCACCAAATCCGCATACCATGGTCGACGTGGCCAGTCTGGGGCTATGAGAATTACCAATCCTTGATGGACTTCAACCCACTGCAGGACTCTCCCTATGAGGGCCCGGGGAGGGAAAACATACAGGAGCCCTTCCGAAGGCCACTTCTGGACCAGAGCGTCCAGGCCTTCCGACATCCTTTCTTTCCTGCGACTGAAGAATCGACTCACTTTGGCTGATTCCCATCTTGCCATGAGATCCATGATCGGAGTCCCAATGGTCAAACACCTCCTGAGCCAATTCCCACTCTCCGTAGTCTATCTTGCACCTGCTCAGGTAGTCGGCCATGACGTTGTCTATGCTGGCCACATGCTGTGCTGATAGAGCTATTAAGTGGGCTTCTGCCCACTGTAACAGGCTGTCTGCTTCCTCTTCCAAAGGTGGACTGCTTGTTCCTCCCTGGCGATCGACGTAGGCCACTGTCGTGACACTGTCGGAGAGGATGTGGACTGCCCTTTGTCAGACTAGGGGTTCGAAAGCTTTGAGTGGTAACACCACTGCTCACAGTTCCAGTCTGTTGATGGACCACAGTCTCCAGCATACTCCAGCAGCCCTGGGTGAACTGGCCCTCGCAATGAGCCCCCATCCTGTCAGACTCGCATCTGTAGTCAACTGTACCCACAGTGGAGGTTTGAGGGGTATTCCGCATTTTAAGTTCTTTGGGCAACGCCAACACTGCTGGGAGTTCCTGGTCAGATGGGGGCAGGGTAACCTCATGCACCATGTATGATGCTGATGGGACCATCGTCGCAGTAAAGCCTGTTGAAGCGGCCACATATGTGCTCTGGCCCACGGCACCACCGCTTATCGTTGCCACCATGGTTTCTAGCACTTGCAGGTAATGCCAGGCCGTAGGGTTCCGCCTGCCCAGGAACTGAGAGACATGAGGTTCCTCAGATCCTTTAGCCTTTGCGCCGGCAGGAACACCGTTCCTCTCGCAGTGTCAAACCTTGCTCCGAGGTACTTGAGCTGTAGTGTGGGTACTAATCTGCTCTTTGTTCGATTGATGACCCACCCCAACTCCTCCAAGAATGACACCACTCTGGCAGTCACCTTGCGAGACTGCTTCTGATTTCACCTGGATCAGCCAGTCATCCAGGTAGGGATGTACCAAAATTCCTTCCTTTCACAGAGCTGCGGCCACCACCACCATCACCTTGGTGAAGGTCCGGGGGGTCGTTGCCAGGCCGAAGGGCAGATCCTGAAACTGAAAATGTCCTCTCAGGACTGCAAATCTCAGAAACTGCTGATGAGCCTTTCGAATAGGAATATGCAAATGCGCTTCTGTCAGATGCAAGGAGGTCAAGAACTCTCCCCGCCGTACCGCCACAATTACTGACTTCAGGGTTTCCATCCAAAAATGTGGTACCCGGAGGCATCGATTGATTTGTTTTAGATCAAGTATCAGCTGAAAGCTTCTTTCTTTCTTTGGTACTACAAAATAAATCGAGTATCTACCGGACCCGCATTGGTCTACCGGAACAGGGGCCACTGCCCCGAGCAATAGTAATCTTGAAAGGGTGTCTTCTACCGCCACTCTTTGTTGGGGGATCTGCAGGGAGATTGAACAAACGCCACTTGAACCGGCTTTGCAAATTCAAGAGTGTAGCCTTCTCTGATCACTTCTAAAACCCATTGATCAGATGTCACCCGGATCCAGGTGGGAAGAAACTGCCTTAACCTACCTCCCACCAGAAGGCACCCCTCCCGGACCCCGTTGTTTCACTGTGGTTTTCTAGGACCCGCGAAGGAGACCACCCCAAAGCCTCTTCCAGCTCCACGAAACCCCCGGAAGCTTTGACCACTCAAGGGGAAACGTTCCCTGTGGAAGGGTGTCAACCTGGCAGGTCGAAACCTCCTGAAATCTCTTGGTTGGCTATGCACGGGGACCGAGGAACGGCCTTGCTTCGGTCTATCCTCCGGGAGCCTGCCTCCCTTGGTCTCGCCTAGCTCCTTTACTAATTTAGCCAAATCTTCTCCAAAGAGCAACTTACCCTTAAAGGGAAGTCTACTCAGGCATGCCTTAGAAGAGACATCCGCCACCCAGTTGCGTAGCCACAAGTATCGTCCAGCTGCCATCACCGAAGCCATATTCTTTGCTAGGCTTCTAATGAGGTCATACTGACTATCCGCCAGGTAGGCTGCTCCGGATTCCATCCTAGCCGCTTCAGCTTGTGCGTTCCCGGCCAGGCCACCTGCTAACTGAAGTTGTTGAGACCACCTCAGGCAGGCCCTTGCCAACCAAGCCCCTGAAACAGAAGCCTGTAGGGCGAGGGCACTTAACATCAAAGGCTTGCTTCAGCAACTTATCAAATTTTCTATCCTGGGTATCCTTCAGGGCCACACTGCCCTCGACCAGGATAGTCGTCTTCTTTGCAACTGCTGAGACTGCCGCATCATTTCTGGGAGTCTTCAGTAACTCCTTGTCTTGCTCCGGTAAAGGATACAGACAAGCCATAGAACGTACTCCCCTTAGGCTGGATTCCGGTTGATTCCATTCTTCTCCCAGGGCAAGCAGGATGAGTCAGCCACAAGTGGGTGACGTCATCCGACGGAGCCAGAGACGGAATGCTCTCACTAGCCCAGAGGGCTTTAGCCCCCTGGGCATGACCACTAGCCCCACCTCCGGATCCGCCCCTAGCTGGCCAGTCTTAGTCTTCCGCCTTGCCAGTAAGACGTTTTTTTATTTTGCTCTCACCTTAACTTGCAATGAAGAAACCCGGATTCAAGAAATGCCCTGCCTGCTCCAGGAAGATGGCAAATTCAGACTCCCACCATCTCTGCTTGCGCTGCCTGGGAAGCGATCACATCGTGGAGAGCTGTTCTGCCTGTGGCCGCATGTCCCCCCGGGCCCTCAAGTCATGCCGGCATGCCCTCAGAGAATTTCTTGCTCCCGTGGTGGTGAGTACTCCCGCTGCCATCATTAATTCTTCATCCGTTGCTGCCTCCTCTGTTGCCGCTGTGACTGCTGTGGCTGCTCCGGCCGGGAACGCACCGTGTTCGGCCTCCGTTCCCCGCCGCGATGCTTTTTCTCCTCCGGACATGTGTGTCCCGATGGAGGCGTCCATCTTGCCTTCAGCTTCCTCCGCCCCACTTCCTGCAGCTGCGATTACTACTTCCTGTCCTGGACCCGCCCCCTCTCAGCACAGACTCCACGGGACAGATGACCACGGCACAGGAATCCTGTCTCTCAACTCCCACGCTGCCAGACGTGATGGTCACCAGCGCAGACCCCACAAACGGCGCAGACATTCTCCTCATCACCGGGGCAGCTCCAGGAGGCGAAGCCGCTCCCGGAGTTCTCATCGTCGATCGGGCAGGAGGCAGAACAGCCAGCACAGACAAGGCTACTCTCAGAGCCAACAGTGCAGACATAGTCTCAAGGAGCGCAGACGCCGCAGAGACAGCAGCTCCAGTTCTGGATCTTCATACCGCCAAGGCAGGAGTCTCAGGCACTGCAGTCACAGTTCCTCTCACTCCCGTGGCTCTTTCTCCAGCAGCCCAGACCAGAATGCTCCTTCGTCTGCTAACTCTGCCTATGCGGCTTCCTGCAGCTCAGAGGACTCCGAGCTCTGCCTTCCTGCGTCCCCGGTGTTACCAGTCCCTCTCGAAGACACAAGCCGACCTCTCCTTGCTCAGGCACAGATGGCTCTGTCCTCCCAAGGCGCTCCAGACACTTTGCTACTCCTTCAGGGCATGCTTCAGCAGTGGATGTCAGCACTCTTCAACCTGTCTTCCTCGCAGGCCCAGCCCCTGGCACCACCGGCAGCAGCCACCAACCAGCCACCGGTTCCACCTCTGCAGGAGCAACAGCCCACACCAGCTGCACCGGACAGCCTGGAACAGTCTCGCCTTCAAGAGACCCCTGAGGATCCTTCACTATCACGGACCTCCTCCCATGCTGACCAGGACAACCACTCGGGACCACCCAACCCCCCTGAGGATTTAACCTACGCGAAATTCGTCCGGAAGGTCCTCGCAGCTTTATCCATCACTCCCGCTGATGCGGTAGATCAACGAGATGAGGTTCAAAGCGCCCTCAAGTTTGTGGATTCCCCCAAGACCATCTCTGCACTACCAGTCCACCAGCTACTCCGTGAGAACCTCACAAGACTATGGCAGACTCCTGCGTCAAACCACTCATGCCCAAGGAAATTGGACTCCAAGTATGTGGTCCAGCCTGTACCGGGGTTTGACAAGCAGCACCTACCCCACCAATCCATTGTCGTGGAATCCGCCCTCAAGCGGTCTAAATCCTCGCGCACCTCTACCAACGCCCCCCCCCCCCCCCCGGAAAGGACAACAAGCTCCTAGATGACGTCGCAAAGCGGATTTACCAGGGATCTATGCTGAACACCAGGATTTCCGCTCACCTCTTTCAGCACGCCATATACCAGGACACCTTGCTGGCCAATATAAGAACTGCTGCCAAGGACACAGAGCTCCCACCGGCACTCCTATCTGCCCTTGCTGACCTTGAGGAATGCACCAAACACCAAGGTCGCGCTGCACATGACGCTTTTGAGACGGCCTCCAGAGTGGCTGGAACTGCCATCTCCGCTCACCGGCTTGCTTGGCTCCGGGCCTCGGGCCTGCAGGCCGATTCCCACGAGAAGCTTGCAGACACACCCTGCACGGGCGACTCCCTCTTTGGTGATAAAGTCAAGGAGACAGTGATCGACATGCGCTAGCGCTGCACCACGCTCAAGACTCTGGAGGAGGGTTCCGAGCGCTCTAAACCCTACCGCAAAGGAAGCTTCAACGCCTCTTCTGCTCCCAAGCGTTATAACTCCTACCACAGGTGGCAGCAGCAGCCGCGCTACAAACAGCAGCACTACCAATCCTCGTATAGGCAGAAACCACGCCAACGTGAGCGCTCAAAGAAAGCACCCTCCACGCCTGCCAAAACCAACCCTGTTTTTTGACTCACCGCCCCGTCAGCATCTTCCGACAGGGGGACGCTTATCCGCCTTTCTTCGTTCCTGGGAGCTGATTACCACGGACCAATGGGTCCTCTCAATCAAACACGGTTACCGCATCAACTTCTCCTCAAAGCCACCCACGCGGCCGCCCTCAGTGACCACCGTCCCCTCCCAGCACCTAGAGGCCATGGACTCAGAGATCAAAGCCTTACTTGCCTCGAAGGCCATCGAGCCTGTTCCCCCAGGCGAGACCCGCAAGGGCTTCTACTCCAGATACTTCCTTGTTCCCAAGAAGTCCGGGGGTATGCGGCCCACCCTCGATCTGCGGAAGCTCAACAGGTGCATAGCCAAGGAGAAGTTCAGGATGCACTCCCTGTCCTCCATCTTGCCCCTCATTCAACCTATGGAGTGGCTTGCATCCCTGGACCTCCAGGACGCCTACACTCACATTCCAATGCACTCTCATCACAAGAAATTTCTGCGATTCAGGGTAGCGGACAGACACTACCAATACAGGGTTCTCCCCATCGGATTGTCAACTGCTCCGAGAGTCTTCACCAAGTGTGTGGCGGTAGTTGCCGCCCACCTATGCAAGCAAGGGGTATGTGTCTTCCCCTACCTGGACGATTGGCTATTCTCGGCCCCATCTCCAGAGGGCTGTCAGGAAAGCCATCTCTCTTCTCTCCTCACTGGGATTCCTAGTCAACTACCCGAAGTCTCATCTCTCCCCAACGCAGCGTCTGGAGTTCATCGGTGCTCAAATCGACACCGCGCTATCAAAGGCTTTCTTGCCTCACAACAGGAAGGAGGCCATCTGCGCACTCGCTCTACAAGTCCTCAACTCCACGCACTCATCCGCCCGAGTGATCCTGCGCCTTCTTGGGCACATGGCAGCCGCCACACATGTCCTTCCTATGGCGAGGCTACGGATGCGTGTTCTCCAGTGGCACCTACGCACCCATTGGTGCCAACACACTCACCCCTTGTCCTCCCCGATTCCCAGGGACCCATAGACGGACAAGGTGATCAGCTGGTGGACACACTCCACCAATCTCTCACAAGGCAAGCGCCTGCAGGCCATGACCCCAGAGATCACAGTGACCACTGATGCCTCAGCTCTAGGATGGGGAGCCCACTGTGCGGACGCGCGCACACACACACACACACACACACACACACACACACAAGGATCTTGGTCCATCCCCGAGAGGGACCTCCACATCAACGTCCTCGAGCTCAGAGCTGTCCGCCTTGCCCTCCTGGCCTTTCAGGATCTCGTCAAGGGAAAAGCAATCAAGATACAGACAGACAATCAAGTCGCCATGTACTACTTAAACAAACAGGGAGGCACGGGCTCACGCCCTCTGTGCAGAGAAGCCCTCCTCACCTGGCAACTAGCCCTCTCACTCCAATGCAGCCTTCAGGCCTGTTACCTACCGGGAGAGGAGAACGTCCTAGCAGATCGCCTCAGCAGACAGCTAAGTCCTCACGAATGGACACTTCACAAAGACGTGTCTTCTTTTCTCTTCAGGGAGTGGGGCCTGCCCCAGATCGACCTCTTCGCCTCCCAAGAGAATGCCAAATGCCCCCTCTTTTGCTCGAAGAGACCGTCTCCGCACAGACTAGCGGCAGACGCCATCGATGTGACATGGGACAGCTGGGCCTTGGTTTATGCATTCCCGCCAACTCCGCTCATCGCATGGACAATCCAACGGATCATTAGGGACCGGGCCAGATCATTCTGGTTGTTCCTTCCTGGCCCAGGCAAATCTGGTTCCCATATCTCCAACACCTGGCAGTGGCCCCTCCCATCCAACTACCCCTGCGGTCAGACTTACTTTCACAGGACGGCGGCGCAATGCTCCACCCCAACTTCAGGATGCTATCTCTGTCGGCCTGGAAGCTGAAAGGCTAGCTCTGGCGCCCCTCAACCTAACAACCGAGGTACAGCAGATCATACTAGCAGCCCGGCGCCCTTCCACCAGAAAATCTTACAGCCTCAAGTGGCGGCGCTTCTCCATCTGGTGCGTGGCTCGGCACATCGACCCTCTCTGTCCCATGCCGCAGCTCCTCCAATACCTTGAGTCACTCTCTTCCCTCGGCCTGAAGACTCAGTCCATCAGGGTCCATTTGTCCGCCATTGCGGCCTTCCATCACCGCGTTGGTGACTCCTCAGTAGCAAAAATGCGCATCGTGACCAGCTTTATGAGAGGCTTATCCAATCTACGCCCTCCCCTGAGGGAAACCGTGCCCGCATGGGACCTTAATGTCGTCCTCAATCAGCTAACGGAGGAGCCCTTCGAGCCCATTCAGTCAGTGTGTTTGAAGTTCGCCTCCTGGAAGACATTGTTCCTCGTCGCAATTACTTCAGCCAGGCGGATCAGTAAAATGCATGCTCTCGAGGCCTACCCGCCTTACACCATCTTTCACCTCGACCGCATCTGCCTTTGGACACACCCCAAGTTTGTTCCCAAGGTGGTGTCCTCCTTCCACATCAATCAAACCATTGAGCTGCCCTGCTTCCTCCCGGGACCGCATTCCAGTCCGGAGCAACAACGCCTGCAAACACTAGACTGCGTCAGGGCCCTACGGTGCTACCTCGATAGAACAGCACCATTGCGCAAAGGGTCACAGCTCTTCGTGTCATACTACCCCAACAAGCCGGGCCTACCAGTTTCCAAGCGCACACTCTCCGGCTGGATCTCCGCCTGCATCTCCTTCTGCCTCTCTCGCGCTGGGGCTAGCCCCACCACGGGCATCACAGCACATCACCTGCGGGCCTTGGCCGCCTCCATCGCAAACCTCCACGCCGTTCCTATATCCGACATCTGCAAAGCCGCCACGTGGTCATCTGTGCAGACTTTCCAGAGGCACTACTGCCTCGACAGAGCCGATCACGGAGGCTCTGCTTTCGGGCTAGCAGTGCTTTCTACTGCCAACCCCTCTACAGGCCGGGAACTCGTGACTGATTGCACTGAGTGATGCCTTATTGGTGTCACGGCACCTTATTGATTATTGAAAGATGTCTCTGCACCTTTTGCCTTGATTGATTGCTGATGTATCATTGTTCCATGCACCTTGTTGCCTTTAACTGATTGTTGCTTGACATCATTGTGCCCTGTTCTGCTCTGCTTGCCTTGATGAATATGCTGCCCTTGCCTGCTGGCTCCTGGGCCGCTTGTTTTCTAGTTTGCCGTGCACTGTTCTTGTTGTTGCTGTTGTTGCACTTCTTGCATTGTTGATTGGTTGTTGTTTACGCACTATTCTGTTACCGCACTAATGCGATATTGCACAGCCTGTCAGTTGACTATAACCACGTATGCATTAAAACTACTTGCACCTTATTATGCGTGGTCTGTTCTTCAGTCCCTCCCCGCCGCTGCATATGTAGCTGGGGAGACACCACTTGTGGCTGACTCATCCTGCTTGCCCTGGGAGAAAACCGAGTTACTTACCTGTAACATGAGTTCTCCAGGGACAGCAGGATAAGTCAGCCACACCTTCCCTCCCTCCTCCCCGGCGGGGAATTCCTGTTCTCGCGATCCACCTCCTAGCCTGAGTACCGCTTCAGCTTGGGAAACCTGGCCAGCTAGGGGCGGATCCGGAGGTGGGGCTAGTGGTCATGCCCAGGGGGCTAAAGCCCTCTGGGCTAGTGAGAGTATTCCGTCTCTGGCTCCGTCGGATGACGTCACCCACTTGTGGCTGACTTATCCTGCTGTCCCTGGAGAACTCACGTTACAGGTAAGTAACTCTGTTTTCCTGGATCATCTGTCGTACCACTCTGTGCAGTGGGAACACCTTCTGTGACTTCCTAATGGCTTGGATCAATGGATCTTCCAAGGACTCCTCGTCTGCTGGCATGTCAGGAGCCATATTAAGTACCCTCAGCGATTCAGTAATCAATGCTGGGAGTTCTTTCCGGCGAAATACTCGTACTATGCAGGCTTGTTCCTCCTCTGGTATCTCTCCCTCCTCAAGTTGTTCTTCATCTTCTCCTACTTCCTTGTCCGAGGCTTCCTCTTCTCCGGCGTCAGGTATAGGTGACGTAGGGCTCTCCTCAGTCATCAGCCTAGCGCACTTAGGAGGGCCCCCACCATCGTCCATCTAGATGACCCACTTGTGTGCAGTGCTTCCGGCCCCCCTGCCGGCACATACAATAGGCCTTGTGCAACAGGGGGACAAATTCAGGTGAGAAGTTCCCCAGGCCCTGTCTTCCCCTGAGGACATGGAGGGGCGGGACAGGGAAGTTCTGGGCAAGTCTATGGGTGGAGGGGGGGGGAGGATCGTTCCTCCCCCTCCTCCAGAGGGTCTCCTGATCCCTGAGATAATGCCAGTTGGATTTCTTTTTCCACGGAAGCAACCTCTGCAGTGCAACCCCTGCAGATTCCTGCTTCCGAGCCTGTGCCACAGATCGGACACCGTGGCTTGCTGGGCATGGTGAGGAGTCCAGATTTTAAATTAAAATTAAGTTGAATTAAAATTTAAGTTAAATTAAAGCAAATAAAATTAGCGAATGAAATAACTGAGAAATTAGGAAGCTTAGTTCCCAGTTAATCCAATTAAATTAAACTTGAATAAAGTTACATAAACTAAACAGAAGCTTTAAATAAAATAAATATTTGCTGTTAATCCAGCTCCTCTCCTTGTCTCGCTGCTGTGTGGCAATCAGCAGGCTTCCTCTGATTTTCCAACATGCTAGGCCGCGGCCATGTGGAGCTGAGCTCGGCGTGCGATAGGCACCACTCACACCATTACTTGCTGTCTCCCTGCCGCTTTCGCGGCTCCTGTCTGCACGCTCCAATGGCCTCTCCTGTTGCCAATTCTTGGCGCTGCTCCCTGAGGCTCTGGGAGCTGCCTCTAGCACTCAGCCACCCAGAGGGCTTTGGCACAAGGTGGGGCAGCCGCTCCCAGAGTCCTGGAGTGCCGGCCGGCTCTGTGCGTTAAGGGAGGCTTTCCTTCCGTCTCCCTCACGTCATGGCTCCTGTTTGTGCACTCCAACGGCCTCTCCTGTTACCGCTTCTTGGTGCTACTCCGTGAGGCTCCGGGGGGGGGGGGGGAACCCGCCTCTAGCGCTTAGCCTCCCAGAGGGCTTCGGCACGAGGTGGGGCAGGCTGCTGGGTTTTAGAAGTGAATTTGCAAAAGCCGGTTTGACCGGTGTTTGTTCAATCTCCCTGCAGATTACCAACAAAGAGAGCAGCGGTAGAAGACACCCTTTCAAGACTACTACTGCTCGGGGCAGTGGCCCCCATTCCGGTAGACCAACGCGGGTCCGGTCGATACTCGATTTATTTTGTAGTACCAAAGAAAGAAGGAAGCTTTCGGCCGATACTTGATCTAAAACAAATCAAAATCGATGCCTCCTCCTCACTTGGCTTTATCCTTTGCTACATTTGATATACCGCCCATTACCGAAGTGTTAGGGTGGTGTACAATAAAAAAATTTGGACTGCAGAAAAGAAAGATAGAAAGGAATGCCACTGAGTGGATAGGATAGGGATGAAGAAGACAGAGAAAAGAACAGTAAAGAGCAGTGAACAACATAGCAAATGGTGGACGACATAGCAAGCAGAGGACATGACAAGTGGTAGACAACAGAGCAGACGAGGGGCAACAGAGCAGACGAGGGGCAACAGAGCAGACGAGGGGCAACAGAGCAGACGAGGGGCAACAGAGCAGACGAGGGGCAACAGAGCAGACGGTAAACAATATAGCAAATGGCGGACAACATAGTGAAAACAGTGAGGATGGGCGGCACTGGGAGGGGGATAAGTGAGTCGGGTAGGGAAGGAAGAGTTAAGCGAATGTAGGAATATCTAAACCTCCGGGGAAACATTGGTGAGGAGTGTATTTAATTGGCTGGAAGTGACTGGAGGGAAAGGAAGATCAAAAGCCTGACAAAAGAGATAGGTCTTGAGAAAAGCTTTAAACCGAGGAAAAGATAATTCAGTGCAGATAGGGTGTGGGAGAGAGTTCCATAGGGCAGGGCTTGCGAAGAAGGTGGCGGCATGACGAGTGGATTTGAGGTGAGCCTGAGCAGGGAACGGGAGAAAAAGGCGGTTACCATGGGCAGAGCGTAACAAGCAGGGGGTGGGTTGAAGAAAGATAAGATTGGCTAGGTACTGGGGGGTGTTGGTGTAAAGAACCTTGTGAGTAATGGTAAGGAGCTTATAAACATAACAGACCTTGATAGGGAGCCAGTGAAGGGAGAGAAGACAAGGGGTGACATGATCTCAGTGGGAGGAGAAAGTGAGAAGACAGGCAGCTGTATTTTGAATCAGCTGCAACCTTCTGAGTTGGTACTGGGGAATGTCCGCGAATAGGGAATTACAGTAGTCGAGGCGGGTGATTACCAAAGAGAACCAAGGTAGTGAGGGATGTGAGTGGAAGGAGAGAGCGAACGGCCCTGATCTTGCGAAGTTGGAAGAAAGAACTACACACCACTCCAGAAACGTGTTGATGGAAGGACAGTGAGGGGTCCAGGGTAACACCAAGGTAGCAGAGAGTTGGAACCAAGGGAATTAACGAGCTAGACATAAGCGGTGCTAAGGTAGGGGAAGGCACACCGAAAGTAAACCAAATAGCTGCTGATTTGGAGGGATTAACGATGAGGTAGTTTCTATGGAACCAGTCGGCGACGGAAGTGAGACAATTGTTGAGACGCGAGAGGCTGACTGAGATGTATGATGGATCAGAAGGATGTCATTGGTGAAAAAATAAGCGGACAGACCAGTTTGTTGTATGAGTAGGGCAAGAGGGGCTCGCGAGGAAAACATTGAAGCAAAGCGGTGCAAGAATGGAACTCTGTGGTACACCACAGTGAAGAGGGAAAGAGGCAGAAGAGGTGGAACCCAAATGGGCTGCAAAAGAATGTGAGGACAGAAACGATTGAAACCACCGATACAGTGCCCTGGATACCAAGGTCAGACAAACGTGTAAGAAGGGTGCGGTGGTCAATGACATCAAAAGCTGCAGAAAATCCAAAGAGACAGCGATTGAGAAATCACCCCTATCGTGAGACCGGTGCAGTTCGTTGAGGAGTGCCACAAGGATAGTTTCTGTGCTGTGATCGGCCCTAAAACCTGATTGTCGGGTGTGAAGGGAAATAGTAGAGTCAAGGTGAGCAGTGAATTGATGGAAAAACAAGCTTCAAGAATTTTGGAGAGGAAAGGAAGGTTGGAAACAGGACGCCAGTTTGCAGGGACAGCAGGGTCAAGGGTGACTTTAAGAAGTGGGCGAACTAGTGCGTGTTTCCAGGCCGAGGGGAAACGACCAGACGAGAGGCTAGAGTTAACAATGGTGAGGGCAAAAGGAAGAAGTGTGAGAGAGGAGTCCAGAAGCCAGGCTGAAGGTAATGGATCAAGCGGACAGGTAGTTTTGTGGGAGGTTGAAATGGCTTTGGAAATCTCAACAGAGGTGATCGGGCGGAACTTACACCAGGTATGGGGAAATGTATGGGTAGGAGCCAGGGAGCAGCAAGTGGCTGAAGAAGGGAAGATAGGGGAGGGAGAAAGAGGCAGCAGAGAAGAATCAACTGTAGAACGGAGGGTCAGGATCTTGTTTGAGAAAAAGGTAGCAAGAGTTGTGGGGCTGGGAGCAGAGGGTGGGGAGGATGGGGGGCATGAAGTGGAAGTCTAAGAAAGAGCTCAGAACTCGGTAAAGCTGACGAGAGGAGATCATGCTTCTGCCACCCTCAGAACAAAGGAGGTGGGGGGGGAGGAGGGAGTTAAAATTTAAAGCTATGGAGCTTAAAAATCTTAAGCAAAGTAAAGCCAAAATTAAACCAATTCAGATTCAAATAAAACCTAACTACTGTGCGTCCCTAACACTAACTCCCTGCCTACAATCTCTCCTGTAAGCCCTCTGGCTTACTGGCAACCTCCAGCTGCTTGGAGGCCGAGTTTACTGGTGCCAGAGGGTGGTGCCAGTGGTCCTTATACCAGAGCATCATCAAAGCAATAGGCTCGGCCTCAAAGCTGCTGGAAGGGTTGCACAACCCAGAAGAGAGGGACTGGACTGGAGAGACAATAAGGAATAAGTTATTTTATTCATTGCTTTTTCTGTGCTCATCACTCCATCTCAATCCTGTGTCACTCTATTCTGTCAAATGACATCAGAACTTCCAGTATCTATTTTAACTCCCTTTTGTGAAGGGAACGTCACCTGTACTTATGGCCATGGTATTATATCAACAAGGTCCACTTGATGTTCATATTCATCCCTTATGAGCCTATTGAATGCAATTGGAATATCCAAAATTAATTTGGAACAATCTGTTCACCTGATGACCTCTCCTCCATGAGGTACTTCATCAATCAGCACAACATATTAAACGAACGACTAGCTTCTTGGCAGTGTTTCACCATAGGTGCTGATCCATCGTGGGTTTTCAAACATGACTTGTGCTCACCTACATGAAGTTGCAATGCTTTCCTTTTTGCCAATACATAACTTAGTTAAACAACAACAATAACAAGGGTATTTTTTCACCAGTTATGCTCGGTTGTCAAATAAGAGAGAAAGTGTGTGATTGGAAACGTGGGCAGCATTCTTATGTTTCAGAAACGAGCTATTGATGTGGGAGTTTGGCTAGAGAATTATTACTCCTGAAGAACCGACAGGAGAAACGCGATGACTGTGTCTATGAACTGCGTTGGGTGACAAGCAAGTTTGCGCTACAATCATATATTTGGAGTTATTTTTGTGAGAGCTGCGGACTTGTATTACATAACAGCTTAAGCCATTCCGATTTACCTACAACTGTTTGCTTTTACTTTTTGAACTCAGAAAAGTAACTTAGCATTATTTTCAAGTGGGCGAAAGAAATGAGATCTATGCACTATGTTACTTTAGCTATATAAACCAGGTCGTTGATGTTACATTGGGAGTTCAGTTGGTCAGTGTTGGCCATGATTTTTCCCTTGATCTGAGACCTGTGTGTTTGGATACATATGTGCACTGATATTTGCTTTAGCACTAATTTGAAATGAACAAGTAATTTCTAAAAACAAGACTGGTGATATATTTGGAGTGTATTTTGTTGGAAATACATAACTTAGGGCAATCACATTTGATTATGTAGTTTGTATGATCGGACATACACACTATACAACATCTAGCATAGTATTGCTGTTTAGATATGGGATCCTGCCAAGTGGCACCTTCCATTCTTTGCCGACAATAGACATGTAATTCCTAAGCTTTATCATCTAAAAGATGACAGTAACCACCACCACACCTTTCAATGATTTGAGATGTCCCCGTGGCCTCTCTTGAAAAGTTTGAAGACCCTCAGATTAAGGTCTCTATGTGAATGGAGTGTAGAGCATCAAACCAGAATTTGCACCAATAAGGGGTTAGTGGGGTAGGTCACCTGATGCATCAAATCAAGGGTCACACACTACAACATTTGAATCTCATCTCTCTAGTTAAGTGACAACTCTCCAAATAATACCCTTAGCAGCACAGGGATTGGCCTGACAATGTGTAGTCTCCTTTAAATGTGCTTGAAAGCTATGCATTTATTTTAGAAACAAGCACAGAATCACCTTCGAACCAACGTGTCCAAGCTCTTGAAAAATGCATTGGGCAAAGACATTTAGATGTCACTGCCTTTTTTTGCTTGAAAAATCTCACATGACATTTAGAGACAAATCTGAAGAGCAGCATTAGCAAATTTAATATAAAAAGGTAGATCTATAACACCATTACAAAATAATTTCCAGTGTACAAACTTATTTCAGTTAAAATTCTGAAGTATAAAGTTTAGCATGTTTAATGCATTCATCTATTTTTTCTATAAATTTAGCGATGTATGTTAGCACTTACGAAAGTTTGAGATGCTCAGGTCATTGTATCAGACATCCTTACAGTGTTTCCTAAGAATTATATGAAGTACCATGCTGGGTTAGACCAATTGTACATGAAGCCCAACATCCACTCTCTGATACTTCCAGGTGAGGGGAATTGAACACTATGTGGCAGATCCTAACACCAAGATTCCTTTCCTGCTGATCTGTCTCAGAAATAAAATGAAAACCCCCATATCTACCATTGCTGATGGCCTTTGCAGGCCGATATGCTTTTTTTGTTTATACATGTTCAACAGGTTATATTAGAAGAAAATACTCCCTTTTAATATGTGTAGGAGAAATCAAACCTCCAAAATTTCTCACTCACAGTCAGGGGCAGCCCAAGAGTTGGTTCAAAGTGTTGGTGCCCTAGGCCTTATGTCCCCTGGCTGAATCTATTGTTTAGTGTTGAATGCCTCTCTTTGCCACTGCCCCTCCCCCAGATGACTGCTTAGTTTGCCTAATGGTTGTGCCAGCACTGCTCTGTTTGTGAAGGAGAGAATTATAAGACTACACAAATCAGCAAGTCATTTAGCAATAAATGCAGGCATTGAAAACACAAAAAGCTTGCCCCCAGTTACATCAACAACACACAGTTTCTAGTTGTATGATCTGTTTTAATCTACATTTATATTTGGTCACCTAAAATACTGATAAAAACATTTTACCTCGATAGAATATTTTGCATCAGAGAAAAATACGATTAGTGGATTATAAATGGGAAAAAAAAAAACGGCATCCGGAGACAGCATAAAGAATCTGTTGAAAATATTCAAAATTCTGTTGTACCGAGAGATTAATCTAATCCCTATGCAGTCTCTAAAGCTATGTACTTCTTCCAAAATTTCCATCATTGTATAAAAACTTACACAGCATGGAAAAATGCATGTTTTAGATGAAGTCTTTTGAAACTAAATCAACTTACTTACATGCACACAATTTTACACATACAAGACCAATTAAAAAAGGAAATAGTATCTAACTGGGACATTGGCATCCTTAAAAAGAAGTCAAATCAGTTTGAACAGAAGAACCACAATCCCACTGCGGTAAAATTAGATGCACCTGTGATCAATTGTCAGTACTCACATGACTTGAATCAACTAATGATGGCTCTCACTCCCTATTCCATTTTCACAATGGTGAAGACAAGAGAGCTGCCTGAGACCATCAGAAAAGCCATCATCACCAAACTTTAAAGTGGTGCAAGGCCATCTCCAAAGACCTTGGGATTTTTGTGTCTACAGTATGCAATGTTAAGTTTTCTGCTCATGGAACTGTCAAGAACCTTTCAGGACGCGGTTGGAAGAGGAAACTTAATCAAAGTAGTCTGAAGTTCAGTGCAAACTATTGCAAAAACAACATGTACAACATCCAAAGAGCTTAAGACTGACCTGGAGCAATCTAGAGTGGTGGTTTCAACTTGTACCATACACCACACACTAGACAAAGAGACTTCATGGGAAAAGGCCAAGGAAGACCCGCTGCTCAAAGAGATATAAAAAAGGTACACCTAATCTTTGTCCAAACTCACCTTGAGAAGCCACAATCCTTCTGGGAAAATGTTCTGAACAGATGAAACCAAACTTGAACTCTTTGGCAAAGCAGACCAGCGATACATTTACAGGCGAAGAAAGGAAGCTTATAAGGAAAGCGCACCCTTCCTGCAGTTAAATATAGTGGAGGTTCCATAATGTTGTTGGGACTGCTTTGGTACCTCAGAAAGTGGAGGCTTGGAACATAATGAAGGAATCATTAAGTCAGAGGACTACCAAGGTATTTTGGAGCAAAATATGCTACCTAGTATCAGAAAGCTAGGTCTGGGTCATAGATCACGTGTCCTCCAGCAGGACGATGACCCAACACATACATCCAAAAGAACAAAAGAATGGTTAGAGAGAAATATATGGACAGTTTTAAACTGACCAGCAAGGAATCCTGATCTCAGTCCACTTGAGAACCTTTGGAAAGAGCTGAAATCTACCACTGGTAAAAAGAATCCTCAAAATATTCATGAGCTGCAACAATATTGCAGTTGACAAGTGGGAGAAACTACCAGCAGGCAGATGTGCGAAACTCAAAACGGCTACTAGAAACCTTTGGAGGCTGTCATCGCTGCCAAGAATTGTGCAATCCAACATTAATGAAAGGTGCCATTAATCCTGTCCAGGTCATATTTTGTTTCTTCTCAGAAATTACTACATCTACAGTAAGATGCACAGATATCTGTTTTTGTTGTCTACCTTTTAACATACTAATATTATGACAACATGCAGTTGGAATAACGATCCTAGTTACACAGTCCACATAACTGCTAACTAGACCTCAAAAGGGACTAAAGACTGAACTACATAAATATACTTGTAAATAAGTTCAAAATTGTTATTAGTAAGTAATTTTAAATGTAATCTATTTTTTTTTTAATTTTTTATTGCAACCAGATTTACAAAATCACATCGTACTAACCCCCATTACAACACATCGTCCCATGCCATTCCCAAGGCTAAACACCCATCCAACAATCCAACTGGTATACACTTTAATGATCCCCTCTCCCTCCCCCCTCCCCACCCATCCAAACAGCACCCATTATAGATAGCTATTTTACTTATTATCAATATACTTTCCCCACACTTTCAAAAATTGTGATCTCTCCTTCTGCGCCGTCAATTTACACATCAGAAAAATATGGGCTGAAGAATTACAGTACTCCATCGGCGGGACCTCCACCTGCTTCCAGTGCCTGGCTATCAACACCCGAACCGCTACACACCCCATATTCACAAAGTCCCCCTCCCCACTTCTTAAAGTCGGTGGTCGAACCCCTAACATCGCCGTAGCAGGAGATGGTTGTAACTCTTTTTCCAATATCTGACCCAACAGAGTAAATACCTCCAGCCACCTTCCCTGAATAAATTTACAATTCCACCGAATATGCATATAAGAACCCCGTTCTCCACCTTCCCTCCAACAAGTATCACACACACATTACCATACATATGCTTCAAGCGCACTGGCGTCAAGTGCCATCTGTACATAACCTTGTAATTATTTTTGATCAAAGAGGTTGCCAATATACCTTTATAACGGGACTGATAAATCTGTTTCCAGGTGTCTGCCCCCCATTCCACACCCAAATCCTCTTCCCACTTCCTTTGGAAGGTCTCACGAGTACCTTCCCCTTGCATCATAGCATAAAGGTTCGCCACAATCCCCTTCTTCTGTCCCATCAGGAACAGCTGTTCCACCTCAGTAGGATCTCACCTTAGGCCTGGCACTATCTTTCTTTGAATATAATGTCTAATCTGTTGGAAACGGAAAGCATCCCCATCCTCCAGTTGGAACTGCTCTTGCACTGCCGTAAAGCTTTTTATAGAGCGTCCCTCCAACAGTTGACCTATCCACCCTAACCCCTTCTGTTCCCAGTGCCTATAGGCCAACTTCCCCATCCCCGGCGGGAACACAGCATTCCCCCTGATTGGGATCAACTGAGAAATTCCCTCCTTACCTAGCCACCTACCCCTTCCACTTAGTCCATACCCTCAGGGTCAACTTCACATATGGGTTCTCCCCCACAAACCCACTATTCCCTTCTTTGGGCAGCCAGAGTAGATCACCAAGCTGTCCTACGCCCAGTTCCCCGGACTCCATCCACACCCACTCTTTTCTCATCCCCCCACCATTCCACACTCGCACCCAGTTGGGCAGCCTCCCAATACCGCCTCAAATCTGGTATAGCCATACCCCCATATTCCTTCCTTCTAGTCGGGACAAGCCCAGCACCCCTATTCTTTTTTGGGCCCCCCACAAATTTCATAATCCCCTGTTGCCACCTCACTAAATCTTTCAGTGGCACCCAAATGGGCAACACCATAAACAGATACAACCACTTGGGGAGAATCACCATTTTTACCGCTGACATCCTCCCATACCAAGATAACCCCTTATTACCCCAACTATCCATGTCTTTCCTAACAATCTTTTCCATTCTGCCATAATTCGCCTCAAACAAGTCCTGCACCCTCGCCGTTAGCCTGATACCCAGGTATGTAATACTGTCCCTGGCCCACTTAAAAGGAAATTTCTCCTTAAGTACCCACTCAGACTCCCCAGGTACCAAGATGTTCAAAAGCTCCGACTTTGTAGCATTAATTCGAAACCATGAATATTCCCAAAATTCCCTTATAATATCATATAGAGTAGTTAAGGACCCTATGGGGTTAGTTAACAAAAACAGCAAATCATCCGCAAAGAGTGACACCTTACACTCTACTGCTGTCCACCGAACCCCCTGCACCTCCTCACATTCTCGCACCCGCTGTGCCAAGGGTTCCATCGAAAGGACAAACAAAATAGGGGACAGTGGGCACCCTTGCCTTGTACCCCGCCTTAGTTCAAACCCTCAGAGTATTCGCCATTTATACGAATCTTTGCCCTCGGCTGCTTATAAATCAATCACTTTGACCCATTCTAAACACGTCCCTCTTATCCCCATCTTTTCCAAAACCCTAAAAAGAAAGGGCCAGGAGACCCGATCAAAAGCTCTCTCAGCATCAATTGTCAACAACAACATCTGTTCCTTCCCACGCTTTCCAGCCCACACCGCATTCAACACTTTCCGTAGATTATCGGAAGTGTGTCATTTTAAATGTAATCTAATGGTTTGATTCAAGTTCTAACACATTGTTACATGTAATAGCTCTTGAATACTGGAAAAGCAGAATTAAAAAAAAAAAAAAAAACCCACAACTGTGTGTGACCTTATACACCGCCTTTCTAGTATCAAGGCAGCTTACAGCTTGCTTGTCATGACACTGAGTAACACATTTCCCAATTATTTCTCAACATATTGTACACACACACACACACACACACACAAATAAAGCACTTAGTGGCATTTATCAGAAAGCTGTGAAATGGGCATTTGCACTTTGCCACAGTACTTCAGCAGTCACGGCACAGCTTTCAGTCCCAACACGAGTGAGCGCCACATGGGCAGATGAAGAGTGGGTCAACTGGCAAGATCGGACAGATTTGGGGAGAAAGCATAATGGCTTAAGAGTAAGGAGATAAGGGAACCATGGCATCTTCCAGTGTCAGCTAATACTACACCGGTAAACAAAATTCAAAAACAGTCACAGAAATGAAAATGGCTGATTCTAGTACTGTTTTTGGTTATGAACTCTGATACGTACTTAGAAATTCTCCATCACGTAACATTTTTGAGTGACATGTAGTTTAAATTTAGACGATGTGGCTCATATTTACATTAGATGTATATAGATGTATATTGTAACATAATGTCTCCTAAAAAGTAGTTTTATATGATTTTCTGCTGTATTGCACCTCAAGAACATCCCTCTTAAGGATCCAACATTAGTCTGCAAGCATATTGGAGCTCCACTTGCCCTGGTACCTATTTTCCATTACCGAAATATCCTGATGAAACCTTTCCCCATGTTCATCGCTGACTGCTCCTAGATTTGCAGGGAAAAAATCCAGGTGTGAATGCAAGACGTGCATTTTCAAAGACATGTTACATCCCAGTTTCTGGTAAGATTTCAGTAGAGTATCCACTGATTCTGCGTAGTTGTCTGCCTTATTTCTCAAGAAGTCACGGCAAACAGTCTTAAAGGACTCCCATGCAGCTCTTTCAGTTTCATTCATTCAACTGACCGTCAAAGTTTTCATCTTTCAGTAGTTTTCTAATATCAGGTCCTAACAAGGATCCCTTCTTTGATCTTCGCCTCACTGATTCGTGGAAATGTCTGTCTTTCTTAGATATGCAAATCCAAGTCCACTTCTATCCATGGCTTTTACAAAGTTCTTCATAAGACCCAACTTTATATGGAGTGGAGGTAGATATACTTTATTCGGCTCCAGAAGTGGGCCATGTGCAACATTTTTCTGGCCTGGGACTAATGATGTTCTCTTTGGCCACTGTTTCCAGATGTCATGATTTTTCCTGTCCCTGCTATCCCACTCTCACAGAAAGCAACAAAACTTTGCCCAACCAAGCTGTTGTCCAAGCAAGAGGGCAATTACTTTTAAATCGCCACAAATATTCCACTTGTGTTCTTCATACTTGATATTTGTTAGCAGGAGATGCATACTGCTGTAAGTTTCTTTCATATTGGCGGCATGAGCTACTGGAACTGACGGTAAAATATTTCTGTTGTGGATAAGCACAGCTTTTAGGCTATATTTAGAAGAATCAATAAATAGTCACCAATCCTCTGTTCTATAATCCGGACAAAGTGTTTCCATCAGGGATTTAACTTAACAAAAAGCAATTCCATCTTCAAAGGCAAAGTAATCCACAAACTTAGTATGCCTATTTCTAAAAGTGCACACTGGTTTCTTTATGAAGATTCCAGCCTTTTAATCGTGACCCTAACAATTCTGCTTGTCGCTTTGAAAGATTCAAATCTGACGATATCATTCAAATCGCCTTGGTCCAGTAAATGTGGTTCAGAAGAGGAAGCAGATGCCTCAAAGCTTGGATCCTGCATTACAGCATTGCCATCATCATCATCAGCATTCATTGGTTCTTCTTCTTCATCCTCATTCACTAAGATTTTCTGGAGGTTTTGGCACCAGCAATTCTTAACAGTGAGGCTCAGGCCTCATGGCAGATGGCAAATTTGGGTAATTTACAGTGTGTTTGGATTTTGAAGTAATGCCTGCAATGTTTGTAAGACAAAAGTAGCAAAGTGATCTCTTGGTTCCCTCCAGATCATTGAAACAGCAAAATTCGTGTGTCTAACACCCTTTACCCAACCTATTAGGAGTCTGACACAGGCAATACAGCAGACGTGAGGCGCCCAATTTCTGTCCTGGTTATCGAATTGACATCTAAAGTACAGCTTATAACATGTCTTAACAAGCAGAGTAAAACATCTTCTCTGCTTCTTAAAAGTAACCTCACCACAAATGTAGCAAAATGAATCCGGACGATTAACACACTTTCGAGGCATTGTTAAATTACAAGCGATAACCGCAATATTTAACAACCAACTGCTGTTTATGAAATAGATTGACGTGAACTCACATCCATTCAGATTCTGTTTTTTTCAAACAATACAAACCACAATCGCTGACAGTGACAAAGCATACCAATACATGACTCAGCGTTTTCTGCTTGTATCAGCCGGACCAGTAGGGCAAGGGGGCCGGTTAATTAATTATATTATAACTACATGACTCAGCATTTTTGGTTGTGGCTGACAACATACAATAATAATTATGATGGAATTTTTTGTATTCAACCTTTGTTTACTGAAACAAAAAACTGTAAGGGCTAATTTACAGTAATGTACACACTTTACTAGATGATATCTCCTGAAGTATGGGTGATGGAAAAATTACATATGAAACAGGTCAAAGTGGGTCTGTGACAAAAATTGTGTTGACCAGTGAATTAATGTTGTTAGCAGAACTATATTTCTACAGATCAAACTTAGTCCTCAAGGAGCCTACTCACAAGCTTATTAGATATGAATAACCTTAATGGCTTTGCGAAGGGGGGAAAAAAAATGCTCCCATGAAGAGGTAACATCCACAGCTGCCGTGACCCTGGACAGCCTGCACCTGTGAGACCATGGTAAATAGACAACAGGGGGGAGGGAGAAAGGGGAGAACAAAAAAATAGAGACCAGGAATCAGAAGAAGAGGTTGAAGGGGCAAAAATGGAACAGAAAATAAAGACATAGCAAATGATAGAACTGTCAATGAAGCAGAGGGCACCCTACGAAACTACAGGGATCTAAGGGAGCATGCACATACAACACATGGTGGGGCTATGAGGATGACTCCACAGAAGCCTGGCATTTTGTAACAATGACGTGTGAACTGTTAGGTTTTGGCTAGAATTCTCAACAGCTTGACAGAGCAGCAACATGTGACCTGCTCCTTCACTACTATTCTGGGCTACAACTAGTATAGAAATCTTGAGCATGTGCCCCTAAGTACCTGCATGTGACCCTTCACTAGTGCACACTTCTTTTCTAAACAGGGACAAGGAGCTCATGCTTACTATGTCCCTTCAATATAGAGACACTGATCCTGACGAAGCCCTAGGAAGGTGAGAGGGAGACAGGGAGGTAAGAAACATGAAGCAAGAGGGTGCCAATGTTTCTCACCACCACCACGTGTTACTAACTTCCTTTATTTTTATGTTTCACTGGAGAGAGAAACCAAATGGGTATGGAGAATGAATTATTCTCTGATTCTTAAAATATATTTCTACACATTAACAGATTCACCCAAGGCGCTGTACAGCAGGTGCAGCTGGATATGGTTTATTTAACTTGTTATACCTCTTTTTAAACATGTAAAGTGGTTTACGATATATAAGTAAATAAAAGGGTGAAAGGAAATCCAAATTAGTTACAGAAAAGCAAGGGAGGGGAGAAAGTATCTGCAAGGAGAGATCACAGCCCACTAGCTAGCAACCTCGAATGACCACTCAAATAGGTAAGTTTTAAATCCAATGCACACTATAAGTTACCTAACTATAGTAAAATGATACAAATTACAACAGTGAGGTAAACACAAATAGTCAATTTACAGCAACAACGTAACATCCATGCAACATAAATGTGTCACTCACAATATCATGACAAGCAGATGAGACACGTGAAGTTGGGATATATATAGAAAGGCAAGATGGGTAAAGAAAGATGGCTAGAGCAGAGCTCAAATGGTGACAAGAAATTACACTCTGGTGCCTGGAGATTTCTCCATGGACAAGCAGGAAGCGTCAGCCACACCAGGTGACATCCTCTGGGCGGCGCCATCTATGGACGTACTCTCCAGAGCTCAGATTTCTGAGCAGGTAGGCGGCTCCACCTCCCCTAGCCCAGCCAGTTTAAATTTCTTCCACCTTGCCATCAAGACGGATCCTCTCCTCATCTCCTTAAGAACTGTTTTTAAAACCATCGGGATCTTACCTGAAGATGCCCAAACCAGGCTTCAAAATGCCCACGATGTGGGAAGAAGATGAATGCTACGGACACCCATGACTGTGGCCAGATCACCAGATACAGGGCTGCTCCAAGTGCTCCCGCATGTCGCCCAGAGCACGCAAGAGCAGGGGCCACGTTCTCCGGGAGTTCCTGTCCTCCACAGTGCCTGCAGCTGCCTCCAATACTCCTCCGGCCCCCCTGCAGCGGAGTACACCAGCCCAGGACGTGCCTCAATCAGCCACTGTCCCCAGCCAATAGCCTGCCCAACAATCTGCCTTCCCAAGCATGCAGGAGTCTCCGGCAGGGCAGAAACAGCCTTCTCAAAATGGCACTGGCAACGTGTGATCAAGCTCCGCGCCCCCCCCTGGATCATCATTGGTAGCAGGCACAGCCAATCGGTGAGTCCGCATCACACCGACAACCCCAATGCCATGGGGCTTCCCCGCAGCGCAGAGACTGCCCTTCCGACTCTCGTCAGTACCACGTCAATGGATGGACCCCCACCTTCAGCAACGCACCGCACCAAGAAGGGGAATCCCCATCGGCACGATGGAGGAGACAGCAGCCCCAATCACCAGCATACACACAAGCATTGCTCCAGGCGGTCTGGCAGGCATCGTAGTCACAAACGGGCATACAGGCGGCACAGCTCTCATCACAGCTCCAAGCACAGCAGACACAGATTGGAAGGCAAGTTCTCTTCCCATCACAGGAGATCTCCCTCCAGCTCAAGTGAGGACGACTGCAACCACGCAGGGAAAAGGCGGCGACTGCAGCATCAGCTCCGGCAGCAGCCTCCCCTGCAGACACAGCATCTTCCTCCAGCGACAATTCTGACATTGTCGAACTCCTCTCATGCCTGGTTAAGCAGACCACCTCCCAGGGGTCGAGTGCAGACCTGCCAGTGTTAAACACTCACTCTTCCGTCAGCGGCCGGTCTCTCCCCAGCAGCCACCATCACTAACTTTCCCCGGACTCCATCTAGATCTCCCTCTCCTACCAAAGATTCCCCGTCCGAGGCCAGCAATGGGGAAATCATGGACCCAACTCCCATGGGATCTGCAGCCTCCAAAGAGTCTGACTCTGAACTGCTGTCCAATGATGGAGAGGACTCAGCTACTAAAAACCTCCCAGAGTATTTCACCTATCCAAAATTCCTCAGGAAGGTGACGTCAGCCCTAAACCTCAAGGCGGACAAAGCGGAGGAACAAGTACCAGATGTCCTACAATACCTCCAAGGTTCTAAGCCCGCCATGGCCTTGCCCATTCACCAGAAGCTGCGGGACAACCAGCTTACACTGTGGCAGAACCCTGCCTCAGGACAAGCATGCGCAAGATGACTGGACGCTAAATACCAAGTTCACCCTGCTCCCGGCTTCCACAAACTCCTCCCACCTCCGTCTATTGTCATCTCCTTGGCACTGAAGAGAGTCAAATCCTCCAGGACTCAAGCCAACCATCCGCCGGGAAGGGAGCCTAGACTCCTAGACGACATGGGAAAGAAGGTCTACCAAGGAGCTATGCTGAGCGCCAGGATCGTAGCGCATCAATTCCGGCACATCCTCTTCCAGGATGGGGTACTGGCAGGGCTCAAAGAAACTCTCAGCCCTGCCTAAGGAATTACAAGTGGAAGCCACATCATCCATCCAGGACCTGACTGAATGCAGCAGACACTTGGTCGCCACCGCCTTCGACTCCACCATCTCCGCAAGGAGGTGAGCCTGGATAAAAAGCCTCCGGCTTAAGGGAAGACACCCACGACAGATTTGCTGACGCCCCCTGTGCGGGGAGTCGCTGTTCGTCAACAAGGTCACAGATCTGTCAACATCCTCAAGGAAGACTAACACCCTCCAGACCCTGGCGGCGGATGGCCTAGAACGCCACTCCACCACACATAAAAACAGCTATCACCGGAAACCCTACTACAGCAATAAGCAGTACAACTCCACTCGCAAGTGGCAGGCCCCGCGGAGCTACAAACAGCCCTACCAGCCCTCTAACTTCCAAAGGCAGACCTAGAGGGAACGCAAAACCAAGAAACAGCCCTCTTCCCAGCCTGCTAAAGCTTCTTTTTGACATAAGGCATCCGGCAGCCACGATGGACAATACCACCAAAACACCCCCCCATGGAGGGGTGGCCTATCGGGGTTCCTTCCGGCCTGGCAGGCCATCACCACAGACAGCTGGGTGCTGCAGATCCTGAAGGAAGAGTACCATTTACGCTTCACATCCCCTCCTTGCCAATGCTCAAGACCCACCAGCGAACCACCCACACATCTCCACAGCACCAGGTCCGATCTGCTACAACACCTCCTCGCATCTCAGTCCATCGAAAGAGTTCCAGACAGCGAGGTCGGCTCTAGCTTCTACTCCAGATACTTCCTTGTCCCCAAAATGTCAGGAGGAGTTCACCCAATACTAGACCTCCGCAAACTCAACAGATTCATTATAAAAGAACGCTTCAGGATGTATTCCCTCAATTCCATCCTGCCTCCAATCCGAACGGGTGACTGGCTTGCTTCCTTGGACCTGCTGGAGGCGTACTTGCATGTCTCCATCCACTCCACTCACAGGAAATTCCTCTGCTTCAAGATCGGGGACCACCATTACCAGTACAAGATACTTCCCTTCTGACTATCCCCAGCACCTTGGGTCTTCACAAAGTGTGTCGCAGTGGCTGCAGCACACCTCCACAAGCAGGGCTTTGCCATCTTCCCATACCTCGACAACTGGCTCCTCTCAGCGCAACCTGCCCCAGAGGCGCGTGTAGCAATGCGAAGGACCACCAAGCTACTATCCAACCTCGGGTTCCTTCTGAACTTGGAAAAGTCCCAACTGGTGCCTCGCATGAGTGTTGTTCATAGGTGCAGTCAGACCCCTGCGCCTCGAAGACCTTCCTGCCCAAGCAACACGTGCAGACCATCAGATCCTTAGCCATAGAGATGTTTGGATGCTAACGGACTTCAGCCTGATCCGTCCTTCGTCTCCTGGGGCACATGGCCACAACAACCTCGGTCCTCCCGCTTGTGAGGCTCCACATGTGAAATCTCCAATGGCACCTACGCGACCACTGGAAACAACTTTCACAGCCCCTGACCACGCAGGTGCCCATGGACAATCAGGTGAAAGGCGGCCTCCACTGGTGGACTCTTCAATCCAACTTCACACAGGGAAAGAGCCTCCAGCAGCACCCACACCAGATTGTCCTCATGATGGACGCATCCTCCACAGAATGGGGGCGCACTTCCTCCACCTCAGCACCCAAGGGGCATGGACCGCCAAGGATCAGAGCTTCCACATCAACCTGCTCGAGCTCAGAGCCATCAAGTACGCCCTGATGGCCTTCCAAGTGCAGCTGAAAGAGAAAGTCATCCTCATCCAAACGGTCAACCAAGTAGTGATGTTCTACCTAAACAAGCAAGGGGGCACAGGCTTCCGATCCCTCTGCAAGGAAACACTCGCGATTTGGTCCCTGGTTCTGACCATTGGATCCCACCTACAGGCATCCTACCTCCCCGGGGAGGAGAACTTCCTTGCCGACAAGCTAAGCAGACAGCTGGAGCCCCACGAATGGTCCCTGAATCCGGAAGTGGCCAAAGCCATCTTCCAGCAGTGGGGGGACCCCATGCCTCGACCTCTTCGCGACAGAACAATGCGAAGTGTCGCCTCTTCTGCTCAAAGCACCCTTCCAGTAAGTGCCTAGCTCTGGATGCATTTGCCGTGTCTTGAGGGGGGGGGGGACTGATCTCCAGCGTATGCCTTTCCCCCCCCAACTTTCTGATCTCTGCAACACTGCAGCGGATCATCTCAGACAAGGCACAGGTCATCCTGATCGCTCCATACTGGCCCCGCCAGATGTGGTTCCCCCTCCTTCTCCGCCTCTCTAGAACCTCCAGCGAGGCTGCCCCTGCGCCCAGATCTCCTCACTCAGAACAACAGGAACACGCTGCACCCCAACTTGCAAGCCCTCGCCTTGTCAACATGGAGATTGAGTGGGGACACTTGTCAGCCCTGAATTTGCCTGCAGATGTTCAGCACGTAGTCCTGGCAGTAAAACTCCCATCCACCCGCAAGTGCTACAGCCTCAAATGGAAACGTTTCTCCATCTGGTGCACTTCCCAAGGGCTGGACCCAGGATCCTGCCCCATACCGATGGTCCTCATCTATCTCACATCCCTCTTCGAGATCGGCTTGAACACACAATCCATCAAAGTGCACCTTTCCGCGATTGCATCTCTCCATTCCAGCGGAGCTGGGGATAATGCCTCCACTGCATTTCTTCCCATTGTGACTCGATTCATGAAGGGCTTAGCCAATCTTCGGCCCCCACTACGACCACCGGTGCCAGCCTGGGATCTCAGCACCGTCCTCCAACAGCTGACGCTGGCACCCTTTGAGCTGCTGATGACGGATATAAAATTCGTCTCTTGGAAAGCACTCTTCCTCATCGCAACCACCTCTGCCCGGAGGATCAGTGAGCTCCAGGCCCTGGTGTCCCACCCGCCATACACACAGCTCCACCCCAACCGTGCATCCCTGCGCACCAACCCAAAGTTTCTTCCAAAGGTGGCCTCCTCCTTCCACATCAACCAGGCCATCGACATCCCCAATTTCCTCCCGGAGCCTCACGAGTCTGAGGAGGAGCGTAGACTCCACACCCTCGACTGTGTCAGAGTCCTGCACATCTACCTGGAGAGAACAGCAAGCATGAGCCAGGGAACTCAACTCATGTCCTATGACCCAACAGGCCCGTCACCAAGCGGACCCTGTCCGTCTGGATAACGGCTTGCATAGCCTTCTGCCTGGGTTGGGCCAGAGGCCACACAGGGGACTGGATAGGAGCACACCAACTAAGGGCTCGGGTGGTGTCCTTCGCCAACCTGCATTCGGTCCCGGTGGGCGACATTTGCAAAGCCACCACATGGTCCTCTGCACTAACCTTCCAGAAACATTACTGCTTGGACATAGAGGCACAGTCCAACAGTGCCTTCGGTCGTGCAGTCCTCGCGGCGACCGCTGGAACGCCTCTGCCTCGCTAGTCGGAGCTCAGAGCGGACATGGACAGAATGGACGCTCAGCCTTGATTACCCTGCGGGTGCACTATCTGCTGGTCAGCAGTAAATACAGAGTCAATGTTTACAGCCTTACACTGTCACTGTTGCCTGCCATAGTGTTTGATATATACGCTGTTTGCACTGTTGATATATACACTATATACGCTGTTTGCACTGTTCGCACACTGTCACTGTGAACACCTGTTATGTTTGCTTTAACCACTGTTGCACATTGCCCTGCACTGTTATGCACTGTAACTGATGTTTTCACCTGACAATAAAGCAATCTCAATTGCCCTTCGCTAGGCTACATATGTTCTGTTCGGCCTCCCTCATCCACCTCAGCACGCTCTCGCATAGCTAGGGGGTCACCTGGTGTGGCTGACGCTTCCTGCTTGTCCATGGAGAAAGTGAGATTACTTACCTGTAACAGGGGTTCTCCGTGGACAGCAGGATAAGTTAGCCACACGTTCCCGCCCACCTCCCCTGTCTGAGGGTGACCGACCAGCTTGCACCCTAGCCCGAAGTCGGAACTAGTTAATCACTGGCTGGGCTAGGGGCAGGCCGGAGAGGTGGGGCCGCCTACCTGCTCAGAAATCTGAGCTCTGGAGAGTACTTCCGTAGATGGCGCCACCCGGAGGACGTCACCTGGTGTGGCTGACTTATCCTGCTGTACACGGAGAACCCCTCTTACAGGTAAGTAACCTCGCTTTCCTTGCCTTTTATAAAAAAAAGAGTTTCCTTCATTACCACGGCAGAACAGGAACTTCCTCTGCACCACACAGCTCTCTCCAATTTTGAGCTGCGTGGTGCAGAACTGAAACACCAGCCTCAGGATTGCAAGTTCCCCCAATAAAAAGTATAAAAATTGCAGTTCCTATTTTAGGGCCCGAATTAAGCAACTCTCTTTTCCCATAGAAAATAGGAAAAAAAAAAAACATACTCAGTAAACCACATCCTAAAAAGGAGCTGCAACACACCTAGTCCAAGCGGCTAGCTCCTAAATTTTTAGGCCAGCTTTTAGATTGCAAGAAACCTCTAGTCCAGACTTGGACAGATTAAGAAACTGTACGTAAAATCAAATAAAGGTGTATGTGACTGGTCTCATGAGTTGTATGATATGATGTAAGCAACTGGCTAAAGACAGCCATTACAAAACAGGTGGTGCTTTTCTATGCAGGTTCTCTTATTTAAAAAAAAATTCTAAACATTCATTTCTCATGGACCCATTACCTTATTTCCTATATTTCTCCCACTTAAGGAACATGGTAGAAGCAAAGCATGGGCTGGCAGCCACTCTACAAAAGTTCTTGTTCAGACATATACAAACATTAGTCTGATGTAATAACATGTGCTAGCTCATTACTGAATGCCAACGTGCATTATGAATCACAGGTCCCATTTTATGCAACAGTGCCTGCAATATGCAACGAATGCTGGCAGGTGATAACCTGAAAGCATGCATTACATCAGCTTTCATGTCAGTCTCAATCTAAATTCAGCAAAACAAACAATGAGAGGCTTGCTTGCTGTGCCTGTTTGTGCCTCCCAATAGTACTTTTAACATATGACTGGAAGGTGCATCCTTCCCCACCCCCCCATTTACACATTTTCTATATAGGAAAATTTTAGACAGTGGGAGAGGCAGTGGCATAACTGTTAGAGCATAAAGATTTGAAACTAAGTAACCAGAGTTCAAATTGTTTCTCCTACATGGCATCTTGCTTCAAGATGCTTTATAAAAGCCAAAATAAGAGACAATGGCAGGATTTACAAAACTGTTATAGTATAAAAACTTGTCTTAGCATAGAAAGAGACTACAAAGAGAGATGACTTATTTGTATACGAGCCACTGCACCTCAACAAGCTGTGCAGCCTTCCAATGAAAGATCTGTGAATATTAAATGTGGCTAATGAAATCTATAGTGTTCCATGGCATAGCCACAAATGTAAAATTAGCCATGAATTGTTGCAATGGCATATTACACCTAGCATGGTAACATTATTAGTAACAGACTTCACCAAACGTTGTGTCTTCCCGAAAGATTCTCTTTAACAGGCCAATGAGGAAAGCTAACGCGGGCTTTATGAGCCTATAATGCCACATTTAAGCACATTTTACAATCCTTTAAAATGTAGGAAATAGACATAAATGCCGATGGAAAAACTAGCACCCAACATCAAGCATATTTAAATGAATCCTAATTATTTAAATATATTTAAATCAACTGGGTTGGTATGCAAATCATGGCTACACCCAATGTAAAGACAGGCATAGAGGATTTGGTCTAATATGTGTCCCCGACAATATTTTGATGGCACCGGGTGCTTTTCCTGATGCCTAGATCTCCTCCTTAGATGATCAGGCATTGGAAAAAGCCCCCGATGCCATCAAAATACTGGTGGAGGCCGGTGCCCTGACAAAAGGTAATTTTACCTGGTAGTCTAGCAGCCCCTGAAACCCCTCATCCCCACCCAAATTAAAGCAAAATCACCCCCAAGCAAAATTTACCTGGTGGTCTAGCGGCCTTGAAACCCCTTCCCCCAAAACCCAGCAGTAAGAGAAGATCACCCCAAGCAAAAATAAAGTAAAATAAAGGCATCCTTATATGGCAGTCTAACCCTGCCCAGTGCATCCCAGGATACACTGCACAGGGCCAAGCATGCCCATTTAAAAATGGAGGACCAGAGTGGGAGTGCATAGGCAGCGCTCCCATCTATTTAGTACAGGTGGGAGAGGACTTGGATTTAGGGGCCACTAGACCACCAGGTAATTTTTGCTTTATGTATTTTTGCTTGGGGGTGATTTTCTCTTACTTGGGTTTTGCGTGAGGGGGTTGAAGGGCTGCCAGACCACCAGGTAATTTTTAACTTTATTTTTGCATGGGGTGATTTTCTCTTACTTTAGGTTTTGGGATGGGAGTTTGAGGACCGCTAGACCACCAGGTAAATTTTACTTTATTTTTGCTTGGGGGATTTTATTTTACTTGAGGTGATTTCACTTTTACTTTGGGTGGTGGTGGGGGGGTTTCAGGGGCCACTAGACCACAAGTTAAATACTTTTTCTCAGGGCAACAGCCCCCAGCAGTGTTCTGATGGCATCGGGGGGCTTTTTTGCAATCATTCCAGATGCCATCAAAATACTGTCAGGGCTGATATGCAAATTATCCACACAGTGCCTGGAGAGCACATGTGCACAAAAAGTCTGTGCTAGTTTGGCTTGCTATCCCAGTTTAATACTGCAATGGCTCATTTGCCTGCACAAGGTTAACACTGCAGGTATTTGCATGCCCTAACCTTCCTGCTTAGCATGTTAAAATGTGTGTGTTGTCAGAACGTTAAAAATTGATCCAGCACAGGTCTAGCACCGGCTTTCTGCATTGGTCTGTAAGTGCCTTCAAGTCAATGCTGACTCCTGGCAGCCCCTGGCAAGGTATCAACGAAAGTAGATTGCCAGGCCTTTTCTTCAGAGGCAATGGAGGGTAAAATGATTTGCCCAAGTTCACAAGGAGTGCCAGTGGGAATCGAACCCAGATCTCCAGGAATGCTAGACTGTTGCTCTAACCACTAGGCTACAAGTTAAGTGAGATGTGGTACAAAAACATTATTACCAACAGAATCTAAATTTCTTTTAAAAAGCCCGAGGATGCTTCAGAAACTTAACCATGCTTTGTAAAGAGATTGAATGTATTCAGCCTTCACAGCTTCCTTACTGCTACAAAACACACAAGGGCCCAGCATGCATCAACATGGCTTACATTTTCTAGGGCCTAGCAAGATATGTTTGGGGGTTCTTTATTTTGTTTTTTAAAGACCCAGAGAGAAAAATAAAGTTTCAACCTGCGATTTCCGAAGGCAGGGTCATGACCCAGTACTCCCAACAAATTCTGTCCCCAGCACAAGAAGTTGAGATCCTGCATCACCCAGCTAGGTGGCTAGCTAAGGTGACATCAAGGAAGGACCCAGCTGCAACTAGAGATATTTTTTTGATGGGAGGGGCTCATTCAAAGCTAGAGCGTTAAAGCCACCACTAGTCAAAGTATGCCTTTAACTGGGTTAAATATGTTATTATACCACAGCTGATTCCTTACTGTGGCTTTTTGTGGCTCAGGTACATGATGCCATATAACTTCTGTCCCTGTCTTCTCCACCCCCCCCCTCCCCCCCATTCTCAGCAAATATTTCTTTCAAACTCCTCATGCATTAGCAAATAGAGCTATTTTGCTATGGTCCACCTCAATGGTTCAAATTTCCTCTCTCCCTTGGTGCTCTCATGGCTTTCAGTATTATTTTTATGCCGATGACTCTCAAATTTATCTACACCTGATATTTCTGACACTCCAGGTCTGTATTTCTGCCTGCCTGATATTGCCATTTGAAAACGAACATAGCCAAAACCAAACTTATTTTTCCCCCCTAAACCCTCTGTTAATAAAACTCATACTTCCTGTTTCCTCAGTCTGCAACCTTGGGGTCATCCGACTTCTTCTCTGCTCATATCCAGCAGATAGCTTAAACCTGTCATTTCTTTCTCTATAAGAACAAAATTGCCCCTTCCTTTCTGAACACACTACCAGAACACTTATCCACTTTTTAGTTACCTTCCCTCTCAATGATCATAGCCTTCTCCTTGCTAGTCTCCCTCCAAGTCATCTCTCTCCCCTTCAGCCTGTTCAGAACTCTGCTGGGCAGCTAATCTTCCACCAGCCCCAAAATACTCATATAGCCCCTCTTCTCAAAACACTTCATTGATCCCCCCCTCCTTCCATGTCTATATTCAATTCAAACTTCTCCTTTTGAACTATAAATGCATTCATTCTACTGCTCCTCAATACCTTTCCTCTCCTCTCTCCCTACACACCCCTCCTTATGAGCTGAGCTCATTCCTCTAGCTTACTTCTTTCTGCCTTTTCTTCCACTGCCAACACTAGACTTCCATCCTTTCAACTTGCTGCTCCTTATGCCTGGAATAAACTACCTGAATCTGTACGTCCAGTTTCATCTCTCCACCTTTTTAAATTCATGCTAAAGGCTCATCTCTTTGAGGTTGCCTTTGGATCCTGATCCCTGGTTCTCCTTACCGTTCCCTATTTGCACCCCTGTTCTAAACTATTGTACTGTCTTGATTAGATTATAAACTTTCACGCTCACATTTCACACTTCACCAAGGCCTCCTTTTTCTTCCTCAGTCAAATTTGCGTGATTCATCCCTTTCTCTCCCCGTCCGCTCTCACTACCCTGCTGCTATCTCTGGTCATGTCACGTGTTGATTTTTCCAACTCCATATTTACTGGTATCTCTAAATCTCAAATGACTCGGCTTCAAAATACTGCCGCTCGACTTATTACGCACTCCACTCTCCGAGACCATATAACACCCCTTCTCCTCCACCTCCACTGGCTACCTATCCCCTTCCACACACAATTCAAACTCCTCTCTCTGGTTCATAAAAAACTCTCCACACCAGTACTCCACAATATCTCGCAGACCTCATCACCTTCCATTCTCCCAGGCACACACCACGATCTTTTCACCTCAACCGCCTTACCCTTCCCTCGCCCTCCAGCGCTCATCTACAATCCACACATTCCTCTGCCTTCTTTTTTGCAGGTCCCGCCCTTTGGAATGCCCTCCCTCTGGAACCCCACCTTTAAACGTAACCTAAAGACTCGCCTCTTTTCCCTGGCCTTTGACCTTCCCTCCCCTTTTATGTAATTAGCCTCCCTATGACCGCCTCTGTATCTCCCACCCAATACTATATTTACCTATGTCCTGTCTCTCTCTTCCTATCCTATCAAAGAATTGTAAATTTCCTTTCAATTTCGTGGGCCTTGTGCCCACCTCAGAATTTTTTTTGTAGATTGTACACTGCTCTGCTTATTACTGAAGGGCGGTTTATCAAATAAATAAACAAACTCTGACAAGCAGGGACCATCTTTCACATGTATCCATACAACACCGAGTACACATTGTAGTGCTATATAAATAATAGTAATAGTAACTGGGTGTACTTGCTTTCCGATTCTAGCCCTAGTGGCTGTGCCAGCATCTGCCCTGTGTTAAAGCTTTGGAAGATCTGGTCCACGGAGCACAGGTGCACAGCAGAGTCTTCCCTGCCAGCTCCTCTTTTCCTACAGGTCTCTGTTGCTGCTGCTTGCATCAGGCAGTGGGTTCAAACCAGACAGGTCTGCTTGTATCCAACAGAAAGGTATTGAGAAGTGGCTTGAATCACCCCCAGTCAGCAGTGGCTGGTTTGTACTGGACAGATGTGGAGCTAAGACAGCTGCAACTTTAGGGGTGGAAGGTGGCAGTCTATTCCTTTTGCTGGTAGCTGCTCACACATCTAAGTAAGACTGGCAGCAGATCAAACTTCAGAAATTTAAATCAGATGTCAGTACTAAGGTGGCCAGGAAGTTTGCAATCCTGCCCACCAGAAGCCTCTCCCACCTCAGAGAATAAAATGATAGAAACACAGATAAGCCATGGAAAATGTTAGTTCAAGCATTTCTCACCTACAGTACCCCCAAGCACCATATTGTTTATTAAACTTAAATATACAAAGAAAGCAATAGTGAAATGCACACCAAAGTAACCACCAAAATGTATGCATTGGAGTGTATTATGTTAGGGCTTGAACAGAGTTGGCCAGGAAATTACAGAGTTAAAATTTAAACAAAGCAGCTGCATTACTGTGAGAATTTACATAGACACAGGTTCATCTATGCCCCCAGATTAGGCCTGGTTTTTCTTTCTTGTCAGGTAGCAACTAATCCAATTTGGCAGTCTTCCCTAGACCCAGGGAGGCTAACATCATACCTTATAGAAGATGGAATCTGACTTTCCCCGTTTGTTTTTTCTGTATAACAGGCACCATTTAATATGCCATTAAAGAGCTGATGAAGTAAAAGTTACATCTTAACTGCAAAGTTTACTATCATAAAAATGTTGCACGTTTGAACAGACAAAATGTTCAACAAAAAATTATTAAAACCATAAAAGTATGCAAGAAACACAGAAATCCCAGACCACAGTGCTTAGAACCTATCTACAATAAGTCTAGACAGAGCTCAAGCTGTTTATTAAACCTGTCCCTAACCCTCAAATCCATATCCTAAAAGAACGATGTGTAAACAAGTGATCATAAACTATTACAAAAGGATATAATTTTTAGAACACCCGTTTGAAGCTGTCATTTAAAGTCTATATCACATACTCGACTTTACCTAAGTGTTGTGCCAAGAAACATTCCAACGCCACAAGCTCGATACCGTTCAAGTATTAAATCACCGAAAACAACAAAACTTCTATTGAAGAAATATAAATTATGACACGTACAAGTTAGCTAAGGATGCTATTTCAAAGCAAATAAGTAGCCTCTTTTAAGTGTCTCTCAAATTGCCAAAAGGAGAAAAATAATAAACCTTCACACAGGCAAAAAAAAAATCGCTAAAATGTTAAAACGCTGAAGTTCTCAGAAAGCTACATCTCATGTTACATTTTTTTAATTTCTTTAACAAAGTAAGCGAGCTAGAGAAAGAGAGAGGATACAAAAACGAGAACAAAGTATTAAAGTCCATTCAACATAGTTTCACTACAGGATCGCTCTAACTGAACAAAGGGCTTCTCTGTCTAAAGAGTACAAAAACCTCAAGCTCCACCAAATTCCACTTGCATTCCCATTTCAAAAGTCCAAAGAAACCAGACGTGGGAAACCGTAAAAGAATAAATCAGCTATAAGAAAGAAAAAAAAGATACCGGTAGTACTAGTAAATAAACTTCAATGTATTCCCCTCCCCCACAAGAGCCAGAACTCTGCAAAGAGCACTGAGAGCTATTATTTTTACCTTATGTATTTCCGGTACAGAAGAAAGCTGATTGTTTTCTGCTTCAGTAGATATATTTTCCTTCCCCACAAAATAGTTAAGTTCAAGTTTTCTTCAAAATCATCGACATCCAAGGAGATTTCAAGTTTCCAAGGACTTAACCTCCCCCGTGGCTTGATAATCCTATTTTGTCCACCGTACAGACCTTTTCTAATAAGTAATAGTTGTAAAAAGTTACGTGCTCCAAAAGAAAAAGTTGCCTGGCTCAGCCTTGAAGGCGCTTCCTGGACGCGAAAGAATTAAAATACATGGGAATTTCTGTGTATGTGTTGGGGGAAGGGGGCAGCTCCACACCACCACAAAATAATATAAAAGAAAATTACAGCTGCCAGGCGCCTTACAACCACCAACAGGCGAAAGAGAGCGAGACCGAATCCAAAATGTTTAACCGTGCGCCTGAGCTGCAGCCGCTACAAAGCCCTTAGCTAAACAACGCGTAATATAGCGCCTTCCAGGCTCGCGGCTGCTCTCTTCCTCCTTCCCGCAGCCTCCAGACGCGGCTCCAAGGGGCCCTCGGGGCGGAGCGCGCTATCCGTCCCCACTATGCGTGTGCTGCCGCGCCCAGGAATGCGGTCAGCCGCAGGGACGCCCGGCGGCACTTCGCAGAACCTTGCCGCTCCTCTTTAACCCGCGCTCGGCCAACCGCGTCCTCCTCTGGTTTCTGCCGACCCGTCACAGCGGGAAAAGGAAAAAGAAGGCAGACAGGGAGTGTAACAGCAGCAGCACCGCCGTCTGGCAGAGATGAAAAGAGAGCACCCGAGAAAAGAAGTGGCGGCCACTAGCAGGATACGTCGCCCCGAGCGCCCTCTTTCCGCCTAGCTCACAGGAGTGGGAGGGCCGAGTCCCGGGACAGAGGAAGCGAGTAGCGACCGCTACCACCCACCGCTTGATGACGAAAGCGAGGCAGACACACTGCGCCAGAGGGGCAGAGACAGGCTCAACCACGCCCCTTCACTCACTCTCTTCAAACTGGCGGAGCTGTCTTCCTCAAAGTCTGACGTCAACGTTCGAGGCGGGGCAAGAACCAATCACAGGGTAAATAAGGGAAAGTAACTTGGGGCTCTGTATGTAGAAAGAGGTGTGGTTAAGAAACCTACTTAGGTCTTTATATTATTTGTACGGCGTTTTTTCCCCGAAAACAACGCTGGAATAGCAGAAGAAAAAAAAGGAAGCGAAAGCTGCGGGTTATATTAGCAGTAAGGAACAGCCCTAGTCGCAATGTGTGCTTTTGAGACAATGCTGACTTCTGAAGATCCAGCTGCTCCTGGGTTTTCTTGCATTGCATTGCATTGCAACAAGAAGTCGTAGCATTAGTAGTAGTAGCGGAAGAAGTAGTAGAAGCAGTGTTGGGTGATCTGGTAGGGTACACCAAATGGGTGGTGCTGCAGGCAAAGCTTCCCCAAGAAAGCCGGGTTTGTTACTCCACAATACCAGTGCCTGAATCGGGACTGCGGAAATCAGGCAGAGGTCCGAGGTCCTGGGCTCATCAGAGACCCTGGATACAAGGAATGGGGGCCGCATTTTTTGTTTGAACCCAGGAGGTAGACTGGGGCGGCAGAGATTAGTTATGACGGAAACTGGGGCTCCGTATACTGAAAAAAATATGTCATGCTTTTATGGCTATGGAAACAGAATGCGAATGCATTTATTTAACATTTTTATATACCGCATTTCCTACGGTCAATGCGGTTTACTTGTAACAACTTGAAAAATACATTGTACATTTGCAAACTGTATAAATCGTGGAGGGTATAGTATCTTGTAGGTACAATGCGGGCACAATAAAACTCAAATTCCAAAACAATTGGTTTGCAAACGAATATTCAGTTGTGGGGGGAGTAACATAGTGTTGGCTACCTTGTTACTTAACTTATGTACATAAGGTCAGGTATTTAAATACAGCTGAAGGGTCTATTTACTGAGCATGGTGTCCGGAGGGTGTAGGGAGATTATATTGACAAGAGTTTTGAGTGGGGGATGGAGCATAAAGTCTTTTCTGCTATGTCTTTTCATCGAAGTGTTTTCTGAAGAGTAGTGTTTTTCTATCCTTTCAGAATTGTGTCCTTCTAAGCTTTATAGGAAGGCTATTCCATAAGTCTGATGCGTACAGTGAGAAGGCTCCAGAACATGTTGTTTGGTTGAATTTTAATTTGTCAAATGGTACGATTAACCTATTTTGATTATACAGTCAAACCTCGGTTTTCATGATTAATCCGTTCGAAAAAGTCTGACTAAAACCGAAACGTATGAAAACTGAAGCAATATTTCCCATAAGAAATAATGTAAATCCAATTAATCCGTTCCAGACACCCAAAAATATTCACAAAAAATACATTTTATAGAGAATAACTATATTTTTACATACAGAAAACAATGAGAAATAAATATAAATGACTAATGAAATGGATAAATGAACATTTAACATCACTGAAAGCAAGCTAAGTACAGTACTGTACAGTACAGTATGTTAACATCTGGCCTTAGCCACCCCTGACAAGCTGCTGTGCCCAGCTCTCTTCGGAATCACATTGAATTCAGTCCATTAAAATACCTTTACATTATCTGCTCAATGCTTCAGAATGGCAGAAAATCTTAATGATATAGCTTCAGACGTACCCTGCAAGAGAAAGAACTGCCTCCCACATTCATGCAACATCTCCTGCTTACGTTGACAGCTTTTCTTCCCTGCTACTGGGACAAAATCTCAGTCAAAAGACGTTGAAAACCGAAGCAATGCATGAAAACCGGGACAAAATCTCAGTCAGAAAAGACGTTGAAAACCGAAGCGTATGAAAACCGGGGCAAATGAAAACCGAGGTTTGACGGTATGTTCTTCTGGTTCTGTTTTCTGGCTGTTTCTTGAGGCTAGTTTGTAAGTATTCAGCAGACGTATTGTGTAAGGTTTTTGGATATGGTAATGAATACTTTGTATTTCACTCTGGATAGGAGAGGTAGCCAGTGCAGCAGTTTGGGTATGAGGGTGATATGTTCTGTTCTGGAGGTACTATTCAAGACTCGCTGCTGTATGCTGGGCCATTTGAAGTGGATGTAATATATTTTTATGGACGCCTTGTCAAATAATGTTACAGAAGCCCAAGTGTGGGGAGATCAAAATCACTTCTGAATGGTATGGCAGGAAATGTATTTAGCTGTATTTTAGCTGTATTGCAGGAAAATGTAATTTCGCTGGGTCAAAGTGGTTTACAAACGACTGCAGGATACATTAAAACATAACGTGAAAGTAACTTAACTACTGTGTTTCCCTGAAAATATGACCGGGTCTTATATTTATTTTGCTCCAAAAGATGCACTAGGGCTTATTTTCAGGGGATGCTTTATATTTTTTTTTTCATATACAACAATCCACATTTATTCATGTACAACAATCCAACTTTTTAAAAGTACAGCAATCTACATTTATTCAAATACAATTATGTCATCTTCTTCCAGAACATCGTCAAAACTCTCCAAACCCCGAATTCCGGCCTGATTTTCTTGCAAATTCATTCCCTGTAGAACCATTGGCCCAAATCTCTCATGTCTAGCAATAGAGCTCTTCTTAAAGGAGTACTTCTTGTCCAAGTAGCCTGCTTGTAGTGCATTGGCAACACAGCTGTCAGTGATTTTATCCCATGAATTCTTCACCCAAGTCACAAGCTCTTGCAGGCTAGGCTTCACAAAGTTTCCACACTGATTTCTCAATGTACTGTTCTATACCTCTCAATCAGTACTGATAGCACTTGAAGCTGATTGGCTGCCTGTCATGAGATGGCAGCCAATCAGTGAAGTGTTAGTATGCTGTTGCTGCGGGCAGCGTGGGGGATGCTGGCAGTGTGACAGCACAGAATGTGATCACCTGTGATCACACTGGGAATGAGTGGCGCTGCAGCGCCCGCCCGCACTGATGACCAGCACCCGTCTGCCATAAACAGTCAGAAATCAAATATTCATACAGCCAGCGTACCCCCGCCCCCCCCCCCAGGTACCGAATCTGTCAGTCTGCCCATGATCTGCACTAGGTCTTATTTTCGGGGTAGGGCTTATATTATGGGAATCTCAGAAAAACGTGCTAGGTCTTATTTTGAGGATAGGCCTTATTTTCGGGGAAACACGTTATGTACGAATAACTTAGTTATGAGCTGATATATACAAATACTTAACTACCGTATTTTCCGGCGTATAAGACGACTTTCTAACCCCTGAAAATATGCTCAAAATTCGGGGGTCGTCTTATACGCCGGTATAACTTTTTTTTTTTTTAACTCTGCGGAAAATTATCAGCTAAACGCCCTATCGCGGGAGTGGGGAATGAGGAAAGCGGAGCTCACACGCGAGTGTGTTCGCGAGAGTCTGCAGCTTCTCTGAGCCAGGCCCCATTTCTTTCCCTGATCTTCTCCAAGTAACGGCGGCATGCCATCAGTTGTGGCTCTTCACTAGTGTACTGGGCTGGGAGAGACTCCCTGCTGCTTGGCGTCGCTGGAAGCTATCCAGCGGAAAAACAGAAACCCCTTCCCCCTCTTCGTTAACAGTGACGGAGACAAATGGTAGCCAATTAGAAACTGCAGCTCTGCTGAATGGCGTCTATTTGCACCAATGGGAGGTTGGACTGAGGGGTAGGGGTGCAGGAGTGGACTCAGGTCAGCAGGACGGGGCTACGGACGCGGCCCCGCATGGTCAGGCGTTGGCTAGGGGGGAGGGGGAGGGGGAGGGTTGGGCTCAGCACCTCTGATGCCCCAACAGGACTGAGGTCTGCGCCTCTAGGATCGCAAATGGTGCGGTGAGCAGAGACGACGACCCTGCTGAGGTGGAGGAGTCCTAGTCTGCTGTGGCAGGAACAGAGAGGCGAGCCAGGGCAGAGTGCAGCTTGATAGTTCCGCGGAGGAGAGAGATCACAATGGCAGCACAGGTGGGTGTCCGGAGGAAACGCGCTCCAGGAAAGTTGAAGATGAGGGAAGGGCAAAGCTTTGAGGTTTCTACTTCGCACTTGGCCGTTCGAACAAGTCTGTCTGGTCCTGGTTGTGCTCCGTAGCATGCATGGATTTGTAGTTCTGATTTTCACATCGCTGTCCCTAGATAGAAAAGACGTGATACAAGTTTGTGCATCCAGCAGAATAAAATCAAGGCTGGATCTGGCAGCCCTACAGTAGCTTAGAGGTCCAGGGTTTGTTTGACAGAAAGGGATGGAGGGAATAGCATGCACGGGAGGGCAATAAACATGGAGGGTATTGCAGATGAGTAATATAAAGCCAACCTTAAGCTTTTTTTTTTCATGGTTCTTCTGAAATATCCTGGGCTTTTAACAATGGATCGATGTATCAGTTTCCTTCAATGCTTCCAAGTGTAAATAAAAGCTTTTTCAGAAATATTGCAGCTCTGGGTCTCTGCTACATGCCCCTGATGAAATATTCAGTGTTTAATTTTAGTTGATATAAGAGGGGTAGTCTTATACGGCGAGTATAGGCCAAACCCTATATTTTCACAGGAAAAGTAGGGGGTCGTCTTATACGCCGGAAAATACGGTATATATGTTGGTATGCTTCTTTTGTTCGGATATGTGGGTGGGTAGGGTTATGTTCCAGGTCCATAATGTTCAATGAAAAGATGAGTTTTCAGGTGCTTCCTGAATGATGAGAGGTTTTTGATGCATCTGATGGTGGCGGGGAGAGTTTCATAGAGTGGGTGCATGAAGTTCAAATGCTCTTGTGCAGGCTTGCTGTGTGTTTTTAGTTTTCGAGTCGGGGATGATTAGGGTGTTGCTGGTGGATTGGCGGCTGGCTCTGTTTGGTTGGAGGGAGTGAAGGAGGCTGAGGCGTTGTGCGGAGGAAAGTCATAGAAGTATTTTGTAGGACATCATTAAGGTTTTGTATTTGATGCGACTATTGAGGGGAAGCTAGTGGAGTTGCTTGAGGATGGGGGTTATGTGATCTTATTTAGGAGCTGCCAGAAGTGTGTGTGTGGCAGTATGAAGGGCTGTACATAGTGGAAGTGCAATGATCGATCAAAGGGCATAATTGTTGAAGGGTTTTGATCTGGTAAATTGCCCTGTTTGTTCTGTTGATGTGGGATTGTAGAGAGCCTGTGGTCAATTATTATTTCTAGGTAGTGGATCTCCTGTTTCAACCTTTAGTGCCACATTATTGATTTTTAAAACTGGGGGTGCAGAGAAGTTTTGGTTCCTAGTTATAAAGAGCACTTCTATTTTCCCGAGGTTTATTCTTCTTTATTTATATGTTTATTACAAATTGTTATGACAATATAATGAAAACCACAATATAAGGCATGGAGGAGTGGCCTAGTGGTTGGGGCAAAGTACTTCATGCCAGAAGGTCGGGGGTTCAAATCCCACTAGAGGATAGCAACCTTGGGCCGGAAGGACTGGGGTTTCTAGTCCCACAGGTGATCCTTGTGGTCTTGGGCAAGCCACTTAACCCTCCATAGCCCATGTTCCCTATAAAATAGTTATCTCCAAGTTATAATGCCCTGTTCAATGTAATTTCAGTTTGTTCAATGTAAACCGCACTGATGCAGAATAGCACGGTATATAAGAGAATATAAATAAAATAAATAAATAACACATCAATCTACAATAAATATGGTCAAGCCCACATCAATGGAGGAGCATCAAGGATAAACAAAGATAATCCATACAAGAAAATCAAATGCCAAAGTGCTACCTAAGGAGATAATAAACAAGCTAATACCTGCAGCTTCTAGTTACCTATTCTCTCTGTCCCTTAAGAAAATTGCAATTGAGAGGCATAAAAAAGAATTAGAATATGACAGCAGATCTAGTCTGCCCATCCACACTCACTGCTGGGCACTACCATCCCTTATTCTCCCTCAGAGATCCTCTGTGCTATGTCTTGAATTCAGATAATGTCCTAAAATCCACCACCAGGAGCACAGGGAGAGCAATAGACCCATGCACAGAAGTACAGGCAACACAAAGGGTGAGGGTGAGGTGAGGTCACCCTTTGTGTTGCCTAAAATCCACCACCTCCACCAGGAGATGGTTCCATGTATCCATTATCCTTTCTGGTAATGTACGAATAAAGGTCAACATACAAGTTGTAGGCAATACCTTTTTTATTGGACTAACTTATATCTTTGTCAAGCTTTTGAAAGATTCCCTTTCTTCATTGGGTAATGAAGTAGCAGTGATACTTTACATTTCAAAGTCTTTCAAAGCCAATGGCTTTTATCACCCATTATCAGACATACAGACTTTGTAATTTTAAAGTGTCACCATCCCACCACCTCTGCCTATCTCCCCACCCATTTTTATTCAACTGTAATGACATATGACTGGCATAATCAGCAGGTTCATCGTTGAAGGATAAGAAATTGAAATCGTGAACAACTTTAACCTACTTGGATCAACTATCAATAAAGAAGCAACAAGCAGTCAAGAAATCATTGCTGCTCTTGGCAGAATGTCTATGAAAGACCTAGATAAGATTCTCAAGAGCAGAGATGTCTCTCTCTATACAAAGAACTTGTTCAAGCCATGGTATTTTCAGTAGCATCATATGGATGTGAAAGCTGGACAGTGAAAAAGACAGGAAGAAAATTTATGCCATTGAATTATGCTGCTGGCGGTGAATACTGTGTATACCATGGACTTCCCGAAGAACAAACCAGTCGGTACTAGAAGAGATAAAACCTAAGCTTTCTTTAGAAGCTCAGATGACAAGACTTCGACTTTCATACTTTGGACACATCATGAGAAGAGAGAGATCATTAGAGAAAGACATGCTTGGCAAGATAGAAGGTCAATGCAAAAGAGGAAGGCCAGCAATGAGATGGATTGATACAATAACAGCAGCTACGGGTACCAGCCTGTCAACAATGAGCTGCCTGACTCAAGACCAAGCATAATTTAGGATAGCTATCCAGAGGGTCACCATGAGTCGACTCCGACTCGACGGCACTTAACAACAATGACATATGCAGGCAGCCTAAAACTCAGATGAGTCTGTACCATTAAAGCCAGAGTAACTGATGAAGAGAGGATTACTCTTGAAAGCTTGTCCAAAATAAATATATTGTTCGTCCAGTAAAAAGGTATCACTTACAGCTTGTTTGACCTTTTATCTGCACATATCCAAGTGGACTAACAGAGCAGCTACAATTCCCCTTTCTATAAAGAAACTTATTTCCTTAGATTACTCCTGAGTCTATTAGTATTTTAGCTTATGCCCTTCCAGTGGTAGTTCAAGGCAAGTTACATTCAGGTGCATAGGCATTTCCCTCTTCCCTGAGGGCTTACAATCTAAGTTTGGCCTGAGGCATTGGAGGGTGAAGTGACTTGTGCAAGGCCACAAGGAGTGTCAGTATGACTGGTCAGCAGACTGCTGCTCTAACCACTAGGCAGGGCCGGCCCATCCACTAGTCGAGCTAGGGCAGCTGGCCTGGGTGGGTGGCCGCACCGCCGATTCCATTTGGGAGGGAGGTGGGCAGTGGGAATATTTCCAAAAACGGTGCAAAAAGCCACCACTTTTGGAAATGCTGCTGCTACCTGTCTCCCCCTCCCAAGATGGAATCAGGCAGGTGGGGGTGGGGGGGGGGGGCAGGAGGGGTGGCAGAAACTCTTGGACTGGCCCTTCCATGAGGTTACTCCTCCAGGAGTCTATCCCCTTTCAATTTCTTTCTAACATCCTTTGTTACAGAGCTTCCTTTCCTTTTGAAAGGTTATTTTGCAAGCTCTATTTGTGATTTGGATGTCCGGAAATAAGCATAGAGACATCCAAAACATGGCAGTGCAATGTGTGCCTTTGAGTCAACGCTGACTCCTGGTGATCCAGCAGCTCCTGGGTTTTCTTGGTAGTGTGACCAGAAGTTGATCTCCAGGCCATTATTAAACCCTGGTCTTTTGGTTATCAACTATGAGCCTCCTACACTCCCCAAACCTCAGAGACATCTGCAAAGTCATTTTAGAAGCCAGATAGGTGGACATCCCCAGCATGAAGACATCGAAGTCTGAAAAGGGGCATGAAGGAGGCATGACCAGGCATTCCCATGCAGGGCTGTACTGAGGGAAGATTGCACCCTGTGCGACTTGCACATTGGGTGTGTGCCCCCCCCCCCTGTGGCGGGAGAGAAGAGGTGCGCCCAATGTGCAAGTCACCGGCATGCTAAGCAGATCTTTCCCTCCCTGCATGCTGGCGAGAAGGTTTAAGGGGAGCATTTTAGCTGTCCTGCCATTGCCTGCTGCCACTGAGAGAAGAAAAAGTGGTGGCGGCAGGCAACGGAAGACAGCTAAAATGCACCCCTTAAACCTTTGCGTCCTGTGCGGCCGCACCGCTCGCACAGGGCTAGCTACAGGCCTGTTCCCAAGAACGTGGACATCCCTGCCTGATCTCAGAAATGTCCTGGACATCCGGCGTCATGTCTAAGTTTATACTTGCTTCAGGCATGAACAGGCATCTGAAAAGTGATCAGTGTGTCAAGTTAATAAGAATTTTTTTATTATTTATCCATTTGCTCATGTCATGAGTAAATAAATAAATAGTATTCTAGTTCTGTGTCAATAGCACAGGCCTGGAGAACTGTGACACATTCACATGTATTTTCTGTGGTGGCTTTTCAACAAGGGAATGTCCTTCCCAATGAGTTAAAATATGAAACTTGCTTTCCCAGTTTTAGAAAGAAACTTTAAGCCTATTTATTTCAGATGGCATTTTTGAGTAATTAATTGACTTGTTTGATGTATTTGTTGTAAAGTATGTTTTATGTACTTCATATAGATGACAGATGATGGGTGGATTATAAATTTTAATAGCATTAAATGAAACGGTGTGGAGGAGTAGCTTAACGATTAGAGCAGTGAGGTGTGAACCAGGGAAACTATGGTTTAAACCCCACTGTAATCTCGGGAAGTCGCTTAACTCTCCATTACCTCTGGTACAAAACTGGGCCAGACCAAGGTTTCTGCCACCCGGCCTTGCCACACCCCCCCCCCCCAACTGCCACCGATTACATCTCGGGTGTCACTGCCCACCTCCCCCCCCCCCCTCCAAATGGAATTGGCAGCACCTGAGAAGGCAGCGCAGCTGGTCATGTGTGCCGCTGTAGCCAGCTGCCCCAGGCAGCCGCCTAGCGGACAGGCCAGCCCTGGATACAAATATATAGATTGCAAGCCTTCTGGGGACAGGAACATACTTGCTGTACCTGAATGTAACTTGCCTCAGTCTACTCCTGAAAAAGGCATGAGCTAAATCAGAATACCTTCCCTCACTTTGCTATAAGGTGAGCTACATCACCCCAGACAATCACCACTAAGACATCAGAAACTCTTTCCCCCATTCATAAGCATCAGGTCCATCAAAGTAGTTCTTGTCTCAGATACTTCTCAGCCTCCCTGCCTCTTCTCTTAGTTCCGTCACCTGTTTCCTGAGTGAGTCAGCTTGAAGGTATCTTTCACTCCAAACTGCTTCCTTACTGTGAATCAGGATATCCTTCTGAATAGAGGCAGAAGAAGTAACAGTGGCGACAGCTTCGGCGGCACAATGTTTCCCAGCCATCCTTCTGCCATTAAAAGAAATGAGGGGTCTACTGCCCTACCTTTCCCTTAGCTGTTCTACACAAAATCAGCTAGCCTCTTCAGTGAAATCTAACGCACCATACTCTGATTCTCTGTGCGTAGTCCTGTTTGCTCGCTGTTCTTATGAGAAAATGGAGAAGCTTATCTTTTTGCTTTCAAACTATAAAATGTGTTTCTTTATTTATAAGATTTGTAGCCTTGTGTAGTTCCCTTTGTAGAATCTTGATGCCTACGATACAAAGGCAGAATCGTATAAAAATAAATTACTTCAAAGATCTAACAAGATATTACTAATCAAGTTTCACCTGAAATTTGCTTAAGTGTTCTGTTTACAGTGATGATCAACAATTAATCTAAATGAATTCCTTCTTTTTTTCCATTCCATCTAGTACCAAAGGATTCTGTCCAATTCAACCCCCTAATTTGTTAATCTATGAATATGCTAAGATTTGAAGGTGGAGTGAATGAAAGGAAACTACCACCTAGAAATTGCTATGACTTCAAACTAGGGTTTTGGGGCTCTTTCACATGAAGTGAACATGCATAAAGTGCTTTTACACCCATAGAAATAAAAAGGCTATGGGCATTTAACACGCGATAAAACATTTAAGGGGTCATTTTACTGAAGTGCTGTAGGGCTTTGCACCTACCATGGCTTTATCACTGGAAAAAACATGCGGTAGGTAAAACGTCTGTACAGTAAATGCAGGGGACATGACTTGCATTTAGTGCACGGGGCTGTCAAATATCATAGAGGCGAGTGAACCCTGCCCTACCAGGGAGCGTGGGAACACTTGTGTTCCCTGCCAGGGCAGGGACTGCAGACCCACGGGCCAATCAGACAGCCCCATACAGCTGATTGGGATGCTCCAATGATCGCATCCCTCTGCAATCACCCCCCACCCCCCTGCCATGTGTTCCTTCGGGTAACCTTCCACCCCCCCCCCTCCCCTTAGGTACCTCTTTTCAGGACAACCAGGACCAGAAAGTTTTCTGGCCATGGAGACCCTGCAAAGGATCATAACAACATTGAGGTGTACGAGCCCTCCCAACACACCTGCACCCCCCTCCCAGAATTTACCTAGCAGTCACCCAGGTCATTCCTAGTAGTCTGAGGGTGATCAGGGCAGGAACAGTCCCTTCTGCTCCTGCCCCAGCTTTGGCAGTCTTCAAAATGGTTCTGGGAACACCTCATGCTAGTCTCACAACCCCTAATGGTGGTGCTGTGAGACTAGTACAAAGTGATCCTGGCACCATTTTGAAAACTGCCAGAGTCGGGGCAGGAGCGGAGGGGCCGCTTCTGCCCCAATCACCCCTAGACCACCAGGGATGACCCAGTTGGATGCCAAGTAAGTTCTGGGGGGTGGAGGGGGGTTTGTAAACTCTGGTTTTGTTAGCCCTTTTTCAGGGCCTCCATGACTGGAAATCTTTCTGGCCCTAGTGGTCCTATAAAGGGCTGCTGATGGAGGAATGTCAGTGGAAGGTTATTGGGGGGGGGGGATGATTGTGGGGGGGTGCAATCTCTAGGGGAGCAGGGGATTGGCTGCGGCCTTGCTACTGCATAGCTGGTGGCATGGTTGTACCTACCACCACCTCTTTGGATGGTGATGATTGCAGCCATGCTATTGACAGTCATGACAGCTAGCGCACAGCATTGTGGAATGCACTAGCTGTCACTGGCCTACTTGCCCCCTTTATTGTCCGATCCTGCCCCTATCCTGCCCACCTTCGGCGAGTGCAGACAGCACAGTTTTTTGATTGCATTGTCTGCATTTGTACCATGATAGCAGTTACTGTGGGGGAGCTTTAGCACATGTTAAACCTGCAATAGCCACTTACAGCAGCTTAGTAAAAGGGCCCCTATCTATGCACATTCCCTTTGAACTTCTAATGTTAAAGATTGCTTAAAAAATACTGCTAATCAAAAAAACCTCTATCTGAAATCTGCTTCTAAAAAGCAGTTAACAAAAAATAATCCAATAACTGACAAGCAATGTAATAAATGTCTATTTTTCAAAAATATCATGCAAGCACTTGAATTAAAAAGACAGAAAAATACCTCACTTTGTATTGTGATTTGATGCTTGTGGTGTTTTATGCCTTACTATATTCATTATAGTATTCTGATTTTTTTTTGTGCTATATACCTGCCTTGAGCTTTGGGAAAGGTGGCATATAAATACATTTATTTATTGGTATATAAATAAATGTATTTAGTCAACAATTCTGATAGAGAAAAATAGCAGCTTTGTTTAGATTTGTTTCTATAAAACTTAGAGGCATGTTTATAAAACCATGTTAACTAGCAACACGACAGATAACGCATGTTTTTCATGCTGCATTGTCAGCTAACACCAGCGAAATGCAGATAATGCTTTAGGTGAGAGGGGAGGTGGGTTTGGGGCGGGGAGAAGGCATGATGACAGGAGGCTGCCAGTGCGTGAGGAATTTGAACGTGGTGGCTGCCCAAATCGCCAGTAGTGCAGCTGGAGATAAGGTAAAATAAAGCCAGCCTGGCTGTGAGAAAAAAGGCATGTGTTATTTGCTTGGATGTTTTCTGAAGTTCTAGGCTGATAGTAAAGCGTAGAGTTACAACAGGATAAAGCCAGCCTGGCTGTGGGAGAAAAAATATTTGCTGCTCTTTGGATGTTTCTAAAACTGCAAGCTACCAGAACAGTTTAGTTTATCGCACTTACGATATACCACCATTCATAAAATATCAGTAGTTTACAGTGAAGAATATATCATAAACAGACAAGGTTATGATAAAAAAAACATGTGACAACAATAAATTACAAAATTAAGTGTTAAAAATAGAAAACAAATAATTACAAGATAGTTCTATAAAATTTTTAAATAACCTCACAAAAACAAACTAAATATATCAATTGCAATAGCATTCCATAAGATTAGCGCTAAAATATGACATACTGATTGTCTAGGATAGGCTGAGAGGGAATTACGTCCTTGTTAAGGAGGTAGGGCAATCCAGTACGCATAGCTTTATAAGCTAAAGTCAATATTTTAAACTTGCATCTATAGAGAACAGGTAACCAGTTATTTTCTATCAGTTGTGGAGTAACATGTTCACCAATTTTTTTAGCAGATTGAATTAATTTAATTGCATTATTCCATATATAAGGTACATGTTTAATCAATGACAGATATACTGCTCTAGGCACAGTATTAATAGCATCAGAGTATAACAAATACTAAATAAATAAATTATATAGAGCAATGTGATAGTCAATACCACTGAGAACTAATGTATGCACTAATTTAGTCAAACTTCCCTTGTCAAACAAGTTTCTGATAATCTAATTTGCCTCATAGCATAAAAGCATCATGTAACTGCAGAGGGTATTTGGGGTCCCATAATTGGATTAGTGTTCACTCTTACCCTCAGTATAGTCAGAGTAGTGGACAAAGGAATAGTTTGCCCAGCAATAGAAGAGTCAATACTACTACTAATAGTACTGAACATTTGTATAGCGCTACAAGACATACACAGCATTGCACAGACACATGTAAAGGACAGTCCCCGTGCATCAGAGTTTACAATCTAGTCAACATAGTAGCTGTACACATAGAATACATCTAGGAGCAGTGGTAAGGAAACACAAAGGAGCTAGGTGAATCAAGATCTGAAAGCGGAAGTGAAGAGGTAAGTTTTCAGCCTGGATTTGAAAAGGGCTAGAGATGAAGCCTGAAGTAGTTTGTTCTAGGCATAAAGAGCAGCAAGGTGAAAGGAACCAAGTCTAGAGTTAGCAATAAAGAGAAGAGCACAGATAGAAGCAATTTGCCAGAAGATCGGAGTTCTCTAAGAGAGGTGTAGGGAGAGATAAGAGAGGAAAGGTAGTGAGGAGCTGCAGAGTGAATGCACTTTTATAGATCAGCAGGAGAAGTTTGAAATGGATGCGGAAACAGGGAGCCAATGAAGTGACTTAAGAAGAGGGGTAATATGAGCATAAGAAGGCTGGTGGAAGATTAGCCGAGCAGCAGTGTTGAACAGATTGAAGGGGAGAGAGATGATTCAGATGGAGACCAGCAAGGAGTAGGTTACAGTAATCAAGATGGGAGGTGACTAAAAAGTGGATAAGTGTCTTAGTAGTGTGTTTGTTTCAGTAGTGTGTTCAGAAAGGAATGAGTGAATTTTCATGAAGTTGTAGACAGCTAAAACCTGCTGTTTCTTTATCAGTTGGATGTGTGTGGAGAAGAAGAGAGAGGAGTCAAAGATGACCCGAAGGTTGCAAGCTGAGAAAATGGGGTAGAGTTATCTACAGAAACTGAGAAAGGAGGAAGGGGGAGAGGAGGGTTTAGAGGTAAAAATTAAGCAACTCAGTTTTGACCGTATTCAATTTCAAGCGGTGGTGAGACATCCAAGCAGTATATCAGAAATCCAGGCTTGGATTGCCGGCATGATTTCAGGTGTAGGGGAGGTAGATCTAGGAGTCATCAGTGTAACAATGATACTGAAAGTCATGGGAAGAGATGAGTGCACCAAGAGACTAGGTATAGAGAGAAAAGGAGTGGACCCAAGACACACTATTGGAGTACACCAACTGAGAGTGGGATAGCAGTACATGAGGATCCACCAGAACAAACACTGAAGGAGCAATGGGAGAGAGAAGAAGAGAACCAGAATAGCACAGAGCCCTTAAAACCAAGCGAGGACAAGGTATCAAGAAGAAGCTTGTGGTCAACAGTGTTAAAAGCAGCAGAAAGGTCAAGAAGAATGAGGACTGAGTAAAGGCCCTTGGATTTTGCCAGGAACAGGTCACTGGAGACTTTTGGCAAGAGTCATTTTGGTGGAATGTAAAGGACGAAAGTTAAATTGTAGAGAATCCAGAAGGGCTTGAGAGGAGAGAAAGTCGAGGCAATGGCGGCGAACCACACATTCAAGTAGTTTAGACATGAAGGAGAGGAGGGAGATGGGTCTGTAGTTAGGACAGGTAGGGTCTAGTGAGGGTTTCATAAGGAGAGGAGTGACCACATCATGCTTGAAGGCTGCAGGGGAAGTGTCAGTGGCGAGCGATACTTTGAGAATATATGAGATGGAAGGGACTACAGTGGAGGAGATGGAACTAAGGAGACAGGTGGGAATAGGATCAGGGGAGCAGATAATGAGTTTGGATGAGGAAAGAAGATGAGTGGTTTCCTCCTCAGAGATCATAGAAAAGGAAGACAGAGTAGCAGAGGTAGAGGGGAGAAGTTGGGAGTGAAGAGGGGGAGGAGGGAAGTAGCTGACCTTTGTGGAGAATTGGAGTATGATCTCGTGGATTTTGTCATGGAAGTAGTGATCCAGAGTATGGGCAGAAACGTAGGGAGGGAGGGGTCGGAGGTGGCGGCACCTTGAGGAGAGAGTTGAGAGTTGAAAAGAGATGGCAAGGGTCAGAGGAAAGAGAGTTAAATGGACTTAATAGTCTTGTTTGGCAAGTGCTATGGCTGACTGAAAAGAGACCAGCATGAATTTGAAGTGTAGAAAGTCTGCAAGGGTGTGTGATTTGAGCCAAGGATGCTCAGCTGAGCAGGCGCAGGAACATAGATAGCAGGTAGTGGAAGACAGCCAGGGTTGACGTACAGTATGCCTCACAGGATGTGGCATGGGCAGAGCAAGAGCATCCAGAGCAGAGGAGAGTGCAGTGTTACAGGAAGCTGCTATCTCATCAATAGACTCAGATGACATAGTGGAGGAAAGAGGTGATGAGACAATGGAGGAGAGTGCCAACAGGTCAATAGCATGAAGATTTCTAAAAAGGTTGGAGGAGACAGGGTGAGGTTGAGGTGGCGGGTGAAGAAGAGTGAAGCTTAGCAGGTTATGGTCCAATAAGGAAAGAAGTGAAGTACAGAAGTTTGAGGGCAAGCAATTAGAGATATATACAAGGTTGAGGCAGTAGCCTTGCAGGTGAGTGGGGGCAATAGAGCAAAGCTGGAGGTTGAGTGATGCGGTAACGGAGAGGAGCTTTAAAGCATAAGGGCCAGAGGGGTTATCAACATGAATGTTAAAATCCCCGAGAATAAGGGAGGGGCAAGATGAATCCAGAAAGAAGGAAAGCCATGAGTCAAAGTGGGAGGAGTAGCCTAGTGGTTGGGGCAAGGTACTTCAGGCCGGAAGGTCGGGGGTTAAAATCCCACTAGAGGACAGCAACCTTGTGCCGGAAGGACTGGGGTTTCTAGTCCCACAGATGCTCCTTGTGGTCTTGGGCAAGCCACTTAACCCTCCATTGCCCATGTTCCCTGTAAGTATCAGTGTATGTGTCTCATATCCCCGCATGATAAATGTATCCCCCAATTGTGTTGTGACCGCTTTGATTGAAGGATAAGGCGGTATACAAAACTGTCTAAATAAAAAAATAATAATAATAAAGCAGAAGGAAAGGTTGAAATTGATAGGAAGGAGAGAGTAGAAGCCCAACACCACCACCACGGCCAGTGGGACGAGGCTTGTGGGAGAATTGATAGCTGCCATTTCAGAGAGCAGCGACTGAAGCTGAGTCCTTTGGGAGGAGCCAGGTCTCAGAGCAAGGAGATGGCGAACATTAGAGATAGAGATCATGAATAAAGGCAAGTTTATTTAAGATGGAATAAGATTTGAAATGTTGTGTGAGGATCTGTTCTGGGAGTGTGACAAAAGTCTAGGGGAGCCAGGGTTGAGGTTAATATCTCCGGAAGAGAGAAAGAGAAGGAGTAGAAGAGTGTGGGGCAGAGAGGAGACAGCACGGAGGTAACGAGGGTGAGGTGGTTTCATAGAGAGAGGAGACAGCTGAATGAGAGGGAAAAAGTGGTGAAGCTCAAAATAGGGTAGATGACAAGATGGTGGGGGAAGTGAGGATGGTAAAGGGGAAATAAGGGGGAGGGGCTTGAAGGTATAGGAGCGGAAATAAATAGGGAGCATGAGCAATAGGAAGAGGACGTGTTGAGGAGCCATCAAAGAGAGAGATGGAGAGGAGCACAGAAGTCAGAAGAAATAAAAGGATAGGTGTTAGAAATTGCAGGGGATAAGGTGCACCTGTGAGCAATCATGGTAATGAACACAGGATGGCTCTAAGCCAAGGGGCAGGTGGACTGTGAAGAGGGAGACAGACACACACAGATCTGAAAACACAGAGGTAGAGCTGAACAAGATCAGAAACAAAAATACTGAAAAGTGAGGTTCTCTAACAATAATAAGATAAGATAAATAAATAATATATACAGGTAGACAGACCTGACAAGCAAGCGTTTTAAAAAGTCAGACCCTAGCCAGAAGCTAGCAGCACAACCTGTGATAGACTTGCATGTTCTGCAGCAAGAAGGCAAATGGCTGAGCACAAGAGGGGAAGCGGGTTACCAATGCTTCAATGAGGTTGGGGTGGGGGTTATACTTTCAGCACACAGTTATAGGAGGCAGGGAGGGGGGTTTGTTTTGTTTTTTAAGGTTTTATTTATGCAGTTTTACAAATATAAACCAAGAATAAACTTGTACGGAAATAGAACTTACAGCCAGAAATAATTAAGGATAAACAACAAAAGAAAAATCATTGCCATGATACACAGCCATCGGTCTCCCTATAGAAGGGGAGGAGTCATTAATATAAATCAAACTTAACAACAAATGAAAGAAAGATGGCTAGCTAACAACCAACAACAATACAATATTCACAGAACTCCAGGAGAGTCTATAGAGGATTCTAAGTGGTAGGCGTTCACAAAGGCTAGAAGCTGGGGGGGGGCTCATAAAGCATAAGAAACAGAGCAGTATTTAACCAAACACTTGCATGGATGCTTAAGAAAAAGAGCCCTCCTAGCTGCTGCACCCCCTGATGAAGAAGGAGGAAATCCCGTTGATGTCTTTGAGTTTCTGTGGCCAAATCTGGATAGATTCTAATGGATAAACCATGAAACACTAAATTTCTTTTCCTAAAGAACACTCTCAAAAGCCATTCTTTTATCAGCAACCAGAACGAAAGTTGCTAGTAATGTTGATGTAATAACTTCTTCTTGAGAGGATTCCAATATTGCAGAAATATTCCAGGCACCTGCTTGCTGTGTCCCAACTACTTCAGAGGTAGATGACTTCCTCCTAGTAAGTAAATTGTATGCCTTTACTATCGGAGGAAAAGAGTCACTCGGAACTGCCAATATCTCAGTAAGGTATGCCCAAAACATATCATGAGCTGATACAGTGGCAACCTGAGGAAAATTGATGATCCTTTAATCTCTCTAGAGCAGCAAATTGTTTAAATTTATTTATTTATTTGAGAAGTTTTATATACCGCATTTCCAATGTTCAATGCGGTTTACATATAACAGAACAAAACATTACACGTAAATGTTCCAACTTCACATTTACAGCAGCAAAGTTCTTAATGAAAGCATTAGAATGCCCTGCCAAAGCCTTAACTTTGTCTTGAATCTCTGTTAGTAAAGCTTGAGTTGATACAAGATTAGTATTAGTGGTTTCTATTGCGCTAGAGTTAGTCACTATTTTAGATGCCAATGTCGAAATCAGTGGTTCTGAAACCACGATATCACTTGCTCTGGCATCTGACCCTCAAGACAGAGTAAGCACACTCCCATCCGGAGAGGTAGACTATCATCAGGAGTCAGCTGGAGGCTCTGAGCTTTGGAAACTCTTTGTGAATTGGGGGAGAGTGAAGACACGCCCGAAGCAGTCATCGGGCTCTCCATTCCTGGTGAAACCACAGCCGGCTCAACTCCTCCAAAGGCATTGGTTGCTGAGGTAGGACCAAAAAATAGTTGTCAAGAGGCCCAGAGACCACAGCAGGTAATGGTGAAGAAGCTAGGGGGGATTGGGAGGGCTACACACCCCCTTTGCCTTTCGTTTCTGTTCCATGAAGAAAAACTGCCCCCTCACTTAGCTTCAGCCAGCACCATCTTGACTCCGCAAGGAGGAAATTTTAAACTCTGAGAAGGCTGCAGAGAGCAGAGGTAGAGTGGATAAAGCAATTGAGATTAATACTTACTTAGAAACATTGAATCATGATGGTAGAAAAAGACCACATGGCCTATCTAGTCTTCCCTTCCATATGAACCACTACAACAGTCCCCCTTTCCCCTTTAGAGATCCTCCAAAAGCAGAGACCAGAGAGAAAGAGAGGGAGCAGGGAAGTTACAATTGATTGAGGAGAGAGTGAGAGAGAGACACAGTGAATACAGAGAGGGAGAGCTGAACAAGATCATAAACAAAAGTACTGAAACGTACGGCACTCTAACAATAAGATAAATAATATATACAGGCAGACAGACTTTACAAGCAAGTGGGTACAAAAATGATACCCTAGCCAGAAGCTGGTAGCAAAGCCTTTAATAGACTTGTACTTTCCACAGCAAGAAGGCAAATATCTAGGGAAGAGTTCTTACCTATAATCCACATGATTTTCAGTAAAACCTTTGACCTTTCACACAGACAACTTATAGCAAACTGAGCACCCTAGGGATGGACCCTAAAGTTACTGCTTGGGTTAGAAATTGGTTGAGTGGGAGGCGGCAAAAGGTACAGGTAAATGGAGCTCACTCTGAGGAGAAGGATGTTACCAGTGGTGTGCCCCAGGTATCTGTCCTTGGTCTGATTCTTTTTAACATCTTTGTTAGTGATATTGCGGAAGGGCTGTTGGGTAAAGTTTGCCTCTTTGTGGATGATACCAAAATCTGCAATAGAGTAGACCCTCAGGAAGATGTAGATAACATGAGGAGGGATCTAGCTAAGCTTGAAGAATGGTCTAGAATTTGGTAGCTGAGATTTAATGCTACAAAATGCAGGGTCATGCATTTTGGGCTGCAGCAATCCAAGGGAGCGATATAGGTGGTGAAGTACTTATGTCTACAAAAGAAGAGCGGGACCTAGGCATGATTGTATCTGATGATCTTAAAGTAGCTAAACAGGTAGAAAAGGTGATGGCGAAAGCTAGAAGGATGCTTGGGTGCATAGAGAGAGGAATGGCCAGCAGAAGAAAGGAGGTGATAATGCCTCTGTATAAGTCTTTGGTGCAACCTCCATTTGGAGTATTGTGTGCAATTCTGGAGACTGCACCTTCAAAAGGAAATAAACATGTTGGAGTCAGTACAGAGGGTGGCTACTAAAATGATTAGTGGTCGTCATTATAAAGCATATGAGGACAGACTTAAGGATCTTAATATGTATACTTTAGAGGAAAGGCGGGATAGAGGTGATATGATTGAAACAACATTTAAATACCTCCATGGCATAAATGCACAGGAGGAGAGCCTCTATTGATTGAAAGCAAGCTCTGCTACGAGGAGACATAGGATGAGGGTGAAAGGGGATAGACTTAGGAGTGATATGCGGAAATATTTCTTTACGGAAAGAGTGGTAGATGCATGGAATAGTCTCCCAGTGGAGGTGGTAGAGATGAGGACAGTATCTGAATTCAAAAAAGCATGGGACAAATGAAGGAATCTGTAAAGGAAAAAAGGGGACTATTTTAGTGGTTGATAGGCCAAATGGTCTTTTTCTGCCATCATATTTCTATGTTTCTAGTGTGGGTATTATCTATGTTCAACTGTACTCAATGTAAGTTAATCCATGATGAAAGGTCTACAAGACATGACTCTAGTCTGCTTAGATCTAACAGGGTTAGTGAGGTAGAGTAGCTAAATATCTGTGAAAAAGAATGGAATAATTCCCATAGTCCTTTGACGATGCTGATGCAGTCTAAGAAAAATGTTAAACAGTATTGGAGCACTGTTATACCTGGTGGGACTCTGCTCTCAAGTGGATAAATAGAAGGTTGCATTAGCACTTACCCTAAATGACCTTCCCATCAGGTAAGAAGTAAACTAGATGAAAAAAGTGTCTGTGAATCCCACTCCTGAGAATCTATCCAAAATCGGGTCATAAGCCGCTAGGTCAAATGCAGAGGAAAGATCCAGGAACACTATAATATTCTTTATTCTCCTCTAAAGGGCAATAAGACATGTATTAGTAGTATGATTTAAAATATTGTCTTTGTTAAGATACATTTCTTAATTGAACCAAAATACATATCTCCAGAATTCTGGAGAAAGTTATTATCAATAGGCCTGTAATTAGATTAGAGGAGTAGCCTAATGGTTAGAGCACCGGCTTGGTAACCAAGAAACCAAGGTTTGATTTCACTAGCACTCTTTGGCCTGGGACAAGTCACTTCGCCCTCCATTGACTCAGAAAAAGGTCTAAAAATCTACTTCCAGTCACACTGCCAAGAAAACCCAGGAGCTGCTGGGTCATCAAGAGTTAGCATTGACTTGAAGGCATGCATTGCAGATGATTCATAAAGTTATTTTATTTATTTATTTTTTTATAGCGCAGCAGGGAAGCTGATCTATCAGTGAGGGCAAACACATGCCACTGCTGACTGTAGTTGGACAATGTTGGTGGCAGCAGCAAGTTGCCAGTGGATTGTCTAAAAGTGCTTAGTGAGCAGTGCTGGCCTACCTGTCCACTAGGTGTCCCCCTTGGGCCACCTTTTTGCTTTGACACCCATGATCTGCTGCTCCCCCCCCCCCATGCTCTGAGCCGCACTACCCTTCTCCCCCCCCTGTGTTGAGTCATGCCAAGCTACTGTGATTTCAGTGGTGGGGGGGGGGGGGGCAGGACAACTAGGTTCAGTGGCAGGCCATGTGCTTAGAGACACATGGCCTACCACTTCTGAACCCCTGAAGTTATGTCAGAGGGGGTCACAAGTGGCAGGCCGTATGTGCTAAAGCACATGGACTGCCGCTGAGCCGAGTTGCCCCCGATCCCGCCACCAGAATCTGCAGTAGCATGGCTCAGCATGGGGGGGTGCAGCTCTGGCACACTGGAGGGGGGTGGCACGGCCAGGGCTTCTGCCTGGGGTGCCAGAAAATCTTGGGCCAGCCCTGTCAGTGAGCTTATAGACTGTATTTTTGTGTTTGTCAATAAACATTTTGCTAATAGATACCATATAGAGTTTCCAGGCCAAAACTGAAGTCAGATTTTGAAGAAACCAGAACTGCTGGACTAAAGCAGAGGGGAACTGTCGGAGGATCCACAATCTGTGCTGAACAAAAGCAGTACAACTATAGGTACACAAATAAATTATAAAATGCTAATTTACATGTGTGCCTGAAAAATCTAAGCACAATCATCTGCACCAGGTATAGGGGCTGAGGTGTTAGCGCCTTAAATGTAAGTGTGTATTCTACCACTTACGCCCCTATTTTATAAAGTAAAGCATGCAAGTACTTGACTTATAAAATAGGAATCAAATTTGTGCGTAAAAATGTGTGCAAAATCTAACTGTGCCTTATAAAAGTATGTGTGCAAGAGCATTTGTATGCTACTGAGGGTCCTCAGGGTGCCTATGTTTGCTTTTATGAACAGGTATAAAATAGGCCCTTTTTGGACTTCTCACATAGGCACCCTGTTATAAATTAAGCCCCTGTAAGAACAGCAGAATCTCAGTTACAGACATGCACTGTTTTTAGAGGAGCATTTTCAGGGGCATCAGGGCCAGATTAACCATTTGGCAGACTAGATGGCTGCCTAGGGCTGCAGCTTCTGGGATATGGTTAAAAACCAACTGCATTTAAAACAAAACAAGAGATCCTGACTGCCACACAAATTCAAAGATCCATCAGTGCATGTTTTTTCCTGCAGGGAGGTGGACCATTTTTAAATGGCCCATTTATCCAGGTAAAAATCTTTTGGAAATTACCCTCATTTTATCTATCTATCTATCTATAATTTATTTATATTTATTTATTTATTTACATTTCTTATATACCGCGCTATTTAAATCAGTGCGGTTTACAGTGAACAGAAATAATATTACAATGTAACAAAAGCACGTTGTGTTTTACAATGAACAGGGTAAATAAACTTGGACGAGAACTTGGGTGAGAAACTATTTACAGCACATTTTACAAATTTACAGAATATTCACAATTGGGCAGCATGGACGGAGGGGTTCATACAAGGGGTCCGCAGCCTATCCATTCTCTCGTTGAGTTAAGGTATTGGAGCAGTTGGGGAGGGGGATCAGAGGGCCTGCCGTGTGTTTCCCTGGGTTGCTTTCTGGGTAGTGTTTTTGGAATAGGTGGTATTTTAACGCTTTTCTGAATGGGGCAAGGCTCGTAATAGCTCGAATTTCCGAGGGGAGGGCATTCCAGGCTGTGGGTGCATAAACGGAAAAAGCTCTATTGACTGTTGCTTTTAGGCATTTTGTCATTATCTTAGGGATTTCTAATGCATTCCGCATAGCAGATCTTCTGTTCCTGTTGTCAGGCATGTTGTTGATTAGCTTGCTGATGGGTGAGGGGGACTGATTCTTCAGTGCTTTGAATGTCATGACAAGTGCCTTGTAATGGATTCGAGCTTGTAGGGGTAGCCAGTGGAGCTCCTTCATCAAAGGTGTAATGTGTTCTGACCTTGACACACCTACAAGTACTCTCGCGGCCGAGTTCATGGCAAGTCGGAGTAGATTTAGTGTTGACTGTGGCAGCCCGTAGAGAATGATGTTGGCAAAGTCCAAGTGTGGGATCACAAGGGCTTGGAATTAAAGTTTAATATTTAAAAGTATGATGTCAACTATGTGTTTTTTATAGGCTTTTTCAAGGGAGGAGAACTATTGGGGTGATCATGATTGATAATTAAATTCAGTTATCTAAATTTCAGAGGAGGTGTACGAGCTTGAAAATTAGTTGAGGGGGGCACAAGACTGAAGGTTTGCCTAGGGCAGGGGTTCTCAACCCAGTCCCCTGGACACACCCAGCCAGTCAGGATTTCAGGATAACCACAATGAATATGATGAGAGAGATTTACAGACAAGGGAGGCAGTGCATACAAATCTCTCTCATGAATGTTCATTGTAATTATCTTTAAAACCCAACTGGCTAGGTGCATCCTCAGGACTGAGTTGAGAGTCCCTGGCTTAAGACAACCAGTGTCTGTGCACTGCCTTTATTGAGGATGGGAGGGAAGGGGACTGATCTTGATTGCTGGGGCTAGAGATGGGGAGGAGAAGAGAGCGGTGTGATCATCCTTGGAGGGGGACAAGAGAAAGAGAGGGATAGTGTGAAGGAGAAAGAGGTGTCGGGGAATGGAAGAGAAAAATTTGATCTGTGCATCCAGCCCAGTCTCAGTATGACCACAACTCAGAAGTCATCAGGTACAGAAACTGAAGTTCTCCAAGGACAAGCAGGATGAGTCAGCCACACCTGGTGACATCATCCGACGGCGCCGAGACGGAAGTACTCTCCATAGCTCAGAAGGACTTTCGCCCTTCTGAGCATGGGCCAACTGGCCCTGCCCCCTGGCCCGCCCCTAGCTAGCCAGTTTCAGTTCTTCCGCCTTGCCAGCAAGACGGACTTCTACTCTCCACCAAGTTATTTTCAAGAAAAGAATATGTATATATCAATTTAACTTACTATTGATGCTTGTCCAGTGGCTTCTCATTCAGATTGCCTTTAAACGAAGATCCGAGAACTCCTGCTGCAGATCCATGCGTTGAAAATCCCTCTGCAGATCTCCAGCGGTTAATTAGCCTCCCTCCAGCTATGCAGCAGATGACCTGGAATGTGATCGATGCTACCGATCGATGCTGCAGCCCACGGGCACATGTGCCTCTGAGGGGCACCGCCACCAGCTTCGGCCTCCACTCGGGGTGTGCCTATGGGCCTCCTCCCCCAGCGGTAGGCGTCGACGCTGGATGCGGCAGGCTCACACTGCCTCCCAGGACAGAGAAAGGAATTCTCGCAAACCCTGCGACAGCCCGGGACGTGCCTGAGGCCTCCGTCCCGGCCAGCCTCCTGGGTCCCTCCGGTATTGCTGCTACATGAGGGCTGCTGCTCTCCATCGGATCAGCGACATCACCGCGGCCTCTGCCGACCCCGGTGGCTTTGAGCGTGCCCTCACGGGCCTCCGCTCACAGCCCCGCGGCCCTGGACTCCCAGGTAATTGCTGCCTGCTCAGCCCCGACCAGCCTCGTGGCTTTCATGGCGGCGGCCATCTTGCAGGCTCGTCACAGTTCCCGGCTCCTCCCCTTCGGCGCTATTGGTCGGCGCCGACCAGTTATCCAGGACAGGAGGAGCCGCTTGTTAGACACGCCCCCTTCGCCGACAGCCCCGTTCAGCGCCGAAACATCACGGAGGACCGCACCGACTTCTGGCCCGCGCCGACTTCTGGCCGGCATGGTAGAGGCAGCGGCAGCAGTACTGTTAAGCCAACAGCAGCTGCAGCAGGTCCTTCCACCACCACGGACGCAAACAGCAGGAGCTCCGCCCTCCGTGCTGCAGCTACGCTTGACAGCGCCGTAGCAGCGCCTTGCCTTGCCGTGGAAGAGACTGGGCGATTCCCATCGTCACCGATGGTCTGTTCAACGCAGCGTCTCCCGGAGTGGCTCGGTGTCATCTCGGGTGCAATTGGTTGGGCTGACCTAGGCAGAGAAGGACTCTAAGTTGGACCTTGTCTTGCTGCCAGCTGGAGCCAGCGTTCTGCATCGCAGTCTCAGCTCCTTGCCCCTTGCGATGCCACATCACCTACTCGGGCCTAGAAGGGGTTGCGAGTCAGTTAGACACTGGAAGCCCGAAACAGCGTGGTACAGCGCGGTGCCCATCCCGCTTCTTGGCTCCTCACCCCTCGCGAAGCCATCGCCTCCGGTGCCTGCTCGGGCTTAGAGGAGATCGGGGACCAATCGGCCACCAGCCGCCTGGGGCTGGGACTGCACCGCCCATGGCGATCGAGGCTGGGAGCTGGGATGGAGCCCGGCGGCTCCTGGGAGCCTCCTGGTGGGGGAAGGATGCACAACTCCTGGATCGGGCTGCCTCCAATGTGGTTTTTGGCAGCCCCACCCTCCCCACACACACACACACACCTCCCCAGTAGGAGGGACCTCTGCTTCCGGAGTTCAACTTCACACCGGCTTTTGTGCTCATGCTTCGCCTGCTCCAAGAGCCGCAAGTTCAGGAGAAACAGCAGTGTAGGACAATGGTTAAGACACTGACTGATGGTGCAGGGGTCATGGGTTCAATCCCCACTGTGCCCTATGATGTAGGCTGGCTGAGGCACTACCATTAGCCAGCTTCTGGTGAGCGTTGCGCGAATGAACCCAGCACGGCCTCAGCAGACGAGCTCATGAACCTGCCGGGCTGAGCCGCTCTGGCAATCCTCCGTGGACGGCACGCCATGTCATCACTAAGCGGAGGGACCCCCCTCCTCGCTCGTCGAGGCCTCCCAGCCCTTGCTGCAATGATTACTTCAGGGTCAATTGTCATGGGTCCGACCACACAGTGGCTCAAGTCAAGGCACCTCAAAGTCAGAGGCCTTGGTTATACCCCTTGTGTTCCTCTGTAAGGGTTTTCAACTTAATAGAGCGCATGTGACTCCATATCTGCTCGCTTTTGTGTTTCCCCATATAGGGACATGATCTCAGACACTTGCTGTCCCCTACGGGGCATGGGAGAAGACTCCAGTCTTGAGGGGCAGAACATGCACTTCCTGGAAATCTTACGGGGCATGGGAGAAGACTCTTACCCAGTAGCCCCGGGGGCATGGAGTGAGACCAGTTCCTACTGTAAATCGGAGCCAGCTCCGACTGTTAGTTGTTAGTTTGGTGGCCAGCAGGCGTTTTAAAATTCAACACACCTGCTACACTGCTTAATACACGGACTGATGGGACAAGGGTCATAGGTTGATTCCCAGCGCACCTATCAATAAGGCTGGTTGAGGCATTGCCATGTGCAAGATACAGCCCTCATTGTGAACCTACAGCAGCGACGACAGTGTGGTACAGTACACACAGCCTGTGTGTCAGAGGCAGAAGGCATGGTTCAAAGCCCACAGTCCTGAGGGGCAGAGAATGCACTTCCTGGAAATCCTGCGTTCCAGGGAAGTGGCAAGGGCGTAGTGCCAGAAGGCTTGCACGCTCCCGCCTTAGTTCGCTACCGCTCCTATTCGAGAATGGAATCACAGACGGCGGCAGAGGGTCTTCGTCTTCCCCTATCTGGATCACGGATAATGGCCAGCACAGCCACCAAAGCACAACAAGCGACAGGATGCCATCCTTGGCCTGGAACGCTTTGGTTCTTAGCTACGCAAGTCTTTTCTCGAGCCCACCCGAAGCATGGAGCTCGTAGGGGGCAACCGGACACCATCAAGGCCGTGGCATCTTACAGGGGGCAGGGCCCTGCACCTCCAGAGGCTTACAGAGTGCTCTCAAGGAGGAATGGCTCAGTGGTTGGGACAGGTTACCTCAGGCCAGAGGGCCAGGGGTTCAATTCCCACAGGGGGACAAGCAACCTCAGGCCAGAGGGACCGGGGTCTCTAGTCCCATGGCCACTCCGTGTGGCCTTGGGCAAGCCTCTTAATCCTCCATTGCCTCCGATACACTTAGATTGTGATTCCTTCAGGAAAACATGTACCTGTTAGTATACATGTAAGCACAGATTCTAGAGAGTGCAGTACAAATACATTAACATGCACTTGCAGAGGGCATTGTCGCCCAACACATGCTTCTTCTGGACATCAGAGTAAACATCACCCCGGACGTCTGCCCACACGGGTAGTTCAGTGGGCTTTCTGCTCTCTGTGGTCCTGGACCATAAGGTCCCTGCAAAACGGGGTGATTATCAACAGTTCCCTGGCCAACACAATAATAACACAACAACACCACTTGGCTCGCACCGTCTGGGACTCCCTTCCAGACCCCTACACAGTAGGGGATCCTCGCAATGGATACCTCCATTTTGGGTGGGGAGCCCATTGGGGTGACCCCTTGCACTCAGGGCAGTTGGGCACCAGCAAAAAAAAAAAAAAAAGACAATTTTAATGATTGGTCGGCGCCGACCAGTCATAATAATTTAACCTTCTAGAGCTCCGGGCTCTGGCGGAAGTCTTCAGGGCTTCTTGCCACCACCTCACCACCTGCTTCCCCTGCGGAAGGGAACCTGCACTACACAGGCCCACCAGGGATCTGGGGCCCTGAGCACAAGAGTCCTACGGCACTGGACCCAGGTTACTGTGACCATTAGTGCAAGGCGACAGAGTCCTGCGGCACTAAACCCAGTTCTGTGGGCATGGGTGCAAGGTAGTGAGGTCGAGACCAGTCATGGGATCACCATTGCATAAAAGATCACATTCCAATGCCGGACTGCAGGCCCGATTGGAATGCGAGCACACGGCCACAGCACAGCTATGACCTTGCACTCTAAGGCCACGCACACACATAGCCCGCAAGGCAGCCGTGGTCACGCTCCTTCACAGAAGGGGAACAGGTTCCCTCTCCCCTGCAAGAAGGACTCAAACCCTATCCATCCAGGCAGGCTCCCGACTCTACTGCAAGAGTGGAGGAGTAGCCTAGTCGCAAGAGACCAAGGTCCAATCCCACGAATGCTCCTTGGGGACTTGGACTGGTCACATACCATCCTTACTAACCTGCAGGTACGAAAATGCAACCCTTGCAAATCAGATCCCTTCTCCCACCGGTAGAATGACCAGTCCTGCAAGAGCGGAGGAGTAGCCTAGTGGTTAAGAGACCAAGGGCCAACTCCCATTGGCGGGCAGACCACCAAGCGCCCCGCCTGCCTTGCAGGAAGGGCTACTGTTTCAAACAGTTAGAGCTGGGCCATCAGCACCAGCGCGCTTCTCACTAACTTATGGCCCTAGGATCCCTAGGTACCCCTTTTTCCACCCCACCAAGTGCGGGTGGGCAAGAAGTAACTCCAGAAGCTGACACGGTTGACAACCACCAATTCAGACCTGGCTTGTCGTCTCCTTCTCTGATATGTATGGTATTCAATCCTGTGAGACTTACACAAGCCCCCAGGAACCAGACAGGGCAGTCGCGCTTACGCAAACCTGGAACCAGACAAAGCGGTCGCGGCCCCTGATGACTGCACCAGCTTCCTCGATGACTGCATCCCCGACGACTGCGCCCAACATCCTTACGGCCACATACCTACCACTCGTAGGGCCGCAATTACCCCAGCCTGAAGCATCATCACACCCTGCTCCCGCTCAGCTCTTGCCCAGGAACAGCAAGGGGACCAACCCATCATCGCAGGTGACCTTAAATATCCTGTCAACCGGTCACGCCGTCCTCCACCTCTAATAATTCTGCAATGCCCCACCATAGGAGGAACGGTCATGGCACTCAGAGAGGTTCAAACCATGCAAAAGGGAGCACAGGTCTAGCTGTGCCAAAGGATCCACCGCCGACAGCCTTTCAAAGGATGCATTGGCCGGATGCTCCTACCAAGTCATTACATTAGTCATGAATCATGACCTGGACGGTGCTAATACTCTAATTCAAGCACTCTGGCAGTATTGCACTCTGGTAGCACGGTGATATTACTCCTGGTCCTATCGACCTCGCTGCCGTAGCTGCATCAAGGCATCAGTCTCGCGCCGCTCTTGCCGCGCTCCCAGCATTGATACCATGACTTTCCCTGCTCGCAGTGTTAATTCAGCTTCGGGGGCACCCTCTGCTTCTGCATCTCTGCCATCAAACCTTCTCGGCAGGTGCCCATTGACGACCATAGTCCCTCACAACCACTGCTGCCGTGTAGGCGCGAATTTGGGACTGCACGTACACGTTCGGTACTACTAGTTCACTTTTCATGGGCGCACACCCATTAGCACTACACACTGCACATTGTTCTGTGTACGCATTGCAGGTTGGCGCATGGCGCGCTGACGCCACCACCAAATAACCAGGGCACATCTTTAAAACATCCAGCCCTGATATTGTGTCTCAGAACCTAATCTCGGCCTCCCCCTTTCCACCGCATCGCATTACAGCTTGGGAGGCACCAGGTGTGGCTGACTCATCCTGCTTCTCCTTGGAGAAAACGGAGTTACTTACCTGTAACAGGAGTTCTCCGAGGACAGCAGGATAAGTCAGCCACACATACCCGCCCTCCTCCCCTGGAAAAGGTCTCGGCCTCTGTCCAGTACCCGCCTCCTAGCGGCTAAGGCTCAGCTAGTGACGAACTGGCTAGCTAGGGGCGGGCCAGGGGGCAGGGCCAGTTGGCCCATGCTCAGAAGGGCGAAAGCCCTTCTGAGCTATGGAGAGTACTTCTGTCTCGGCGCCGTCGGATGACGTCACCAGGTGTGGCTGACTTATCCTGCCGTCCTCGGAGAACTCCTGTTACAGGTAAGTAACTCCGTTTTATGTTTGAAGACAGCATTCTGTTTCACCAGAGAAACACAAAAACTGACAGTTACTTACTGTCCAGTATTAAATAGGTGCTATTAAAAATTCAAGCTGGAAAGCTTTCTGATTTGATTAATATTCCCTGGTGTGGAAAAAAAGAAAAGCTGTTGGCAAATGAAAGAAGTTACTAGAAATGTGATTATTAGAAAAAGAAAATGATTCCGGAAGGGATATAAATTGAAAGGATTAGAATTTCCACAAGTTGAAGTTTATTGAAACCTGATAAGAAACCCGTAAAAATAACTAAATTAAATTAAATCGGAATTAGAAGCAGTAGGATCTCTGAGATGGCTGATAAGCTACAGGTTTGAGGAGATAGGAACACTGGATTGCCAGAAACTAATAATTTGATTGGAATGATATGGCAGGCTAAAAAACCCCTACTAAACTGCACAGAAGCAACCTAATGATGGAGCAAATTGTTCCATTAAACCAAATGAGGTACTAATTAGTGATTACCTGCTGCAGTTTCCTTCATACCTAATGTTGAGTCAGGTTCTGCCTGCTTCTTCAAGTGCAGAATGAAAAAATCACTCATTTCAAATCTTGAGGGTCTAGATATGTTCCAAACCAACCCACTCTTATTGGTCAAACTCTTTTTTTTACTCTATGCCAACAAAGTATTGTATATCATATCAGAAAAGGTCTCAGACTTAGTGGCACTAGTTTTTAGACTTCAAATACGTCCAACTCTTGTGCCCATTAGCATCAATGACCTTTCTTAAACCACTTCTATTGTAATATAAAGAGAAAGTGTGTCAAAACTACAAGAAGCTAATGGCCCACTGACATTGACATAATACAATACTGCTCCAAAGAAAAAAAATTTCTTATCTTTTGCCGTGGACTCGTTTCTGCAGTATGAGTGGGTTGGTTTGGAACATATCTAGACCCTCAAGATATGAATTGAGTGATTTTTTTTCATTCTGCTTTTTTGACAAAAACATCACTTGGAGAAATCAGACCATTTGTAACTGCTTCTTCAAGTGAGCAGCTGTGTATTGAGGGAGGGCAGAAAGTAAGGTTTTGAAGTGGTATAGACTAAAAAAAAAGAACGGTGGCTGAAAAGTGTGAATATATGCATGTTTCTTAGTATGCTGTAGGCAGTATCATAAGGGAGTGAATATTCTATGATTTATCCATTTTAAATATTAATAAGAGTGAGTAACAAGATATTATTACTTTTAGAGGCATGTTTACTAAGCCCTGCTCCAGTAATGTAGATAGCTAGAAGTCCCACACTCACAAGAGAGTGTGCACATCTGTCTCCCAGCAGTTAGAACAGGAAAATCACACTTTAGCATGGCGAAGGCGATGCGGAAGCAACTAACGCCACCCACTGAAGTGGCATTTGTTGCACCCACACTACCTGTGTGAAGTACACTTAGTGTGGAGGAGTAACACTCACGTTAGCTTTGCCATGGCAAGAAAGCCCATGTTCCATCCAGTCTCCATCTCGACCTGCACTATCAGGATGGCATGGGTTTTTAGCACGGTGCTGAAACTACATACTAACCCCATGCTACCCTGTTAGCATAGTTTAGTCAACATACCTCTTATTTTGTTAACTGGTTGCATACAGTTTCATGCATGCATAAATGCAGGTTAACTGCATTGACTGGGAAATACAGAAGAAGGGCATGAGAAAAGGGCATAGAGACATTTTGTTTTCTTGTGCTTTAAAGAGCAAGATGTTATAGTTTAAAAAGAAATATTAATGGTGTATAATCATTTTGCTTGCTTCATATATGGACATGTTTTTTGTTTAATGACTTGTAAAATTGAAAAAAAGAAGACTAATAGCCTGAGTAAAGAGAGGCTGTGAAAGTCTACGACATGCTGTATCATTACATGATTCACATGTGTCTTCTGGAGCTTTCATATAGTTTAGTTTGGTTTATTAGATACCTGCTACCATCTTTCATTTAGCCAGCAAAGCAGTTCACAGCTTCATATAAAGAAGCGAAGACATCACAACATGAGGGTAACAATAGAGGGGAGCACATACTGAGAACAGAAAGTAAATAACCATAGGTAAATTTAGGAAGGAATTTGTTACTGCTTGGCCACTCTGTCCAGCAGTTCTCCAAATGCATTTTCAAAATAAAAAGTCCATACGCTGAAGTTTTATGTGAGCTGCTCAAACAATGGTGCTATTGAACTTTGCACTTGGCCTTCTGTTCTTCTGTGTACATCTCTACATCCAGAAGGAGTAGCTAATGACATTGTTATCATGTCATTTGAATATGCACAACTCATTATAATATAATTTTAATATGCACCGCAGTAGTGCCTGCGTAGTGATTTCAATGTAGACAACTCTCATGCCAATCCTTTCTGCATTGTGGCACAGCAGTAGTTGTGCACAGATGTTGCACTAGCTATGCACAGAGGATACGCTAATGTTTCTGCATCAGCCACTATGTTTGTGTGTGTCTGTCTGGGTGTATCTTAGGTGTGTGCGTTACCATGTATATACTTGTATTATCTGTATGTAAGTGGATGGCGAGGAATACTATGTATACCATGGACTGCCCAAAGAACAAACCTGTCAGTACTAGAGGAGATCAAACCAAAGCTTTCTTTAGAAGTTCAGATATCAAGACTTTAACTTTCATTCTTTGGACGCATCATATGAAGAGAGAGATCATTAGAGAGAGACATCATGCTTTGCAAGGTTGAAGGTCAACGCAAAAGAGAGGCCAGTAATGAGATGGATTGATACGATAACAGCAATTATGGGTGCCACTCTATCAACAATGAGCCTCCTGACTGAAGACCGAACACAGTTTAGGACAGCTATCCAGAGGCTTACCTTGAGTCCACATTGACGCAATGGCACTTGTACACCTCCTCCCACACACATATGTTAAGGTTGTTATTTGAGGACATATTTGGAGGTATGTCTGTGTCTGTGTATCTGTGTTGATTCTATGTATGTCTCTGACTGGGAGACTAGAGAAGAAGACACAGGCAGTTTGAATAGAGCAATTCTCTAACTGCTAAGTTTCAGTTTATCTATATTGCAGAAACTGGAACTGCTTTTCCCATACAAATACATTGGACCACTTTTTTTTAGAGGACTTTATTTCTCTGAGACTCCCAGTCTGATGTGGCCCATTTTCAAACCTAATGTCTTTTTACCGGTTTTTCCATTTACCAAATTCGGTGCCATTCTATTAAAGTTTTGTAGAGTTATTTTGTCTCTAGACAGACAGATAGACATTCTTGACTTCTTTATGTATAATTTTTTTCCCAACATCCATTGAGTTGGAAAGAATACAAATGAAGAAGAAAGCATGGAGTAACCTACATGGAGTGGCGATTACAACCCTAAACAGCAGACCTATGATTGCAAAAAAAAAGCACTGGGAGATCAGCACTATAATAGATTTGGTCATGCTTGAGACAGATGTGAGATAATGGAAAGAGAGGTCAGATGGAAGACATAGATAATAGGAGAGTTGGTGCTGAGCTACATTTAGAAATTTTATATGCACACTTACTAAAAGGATGAGTCTAGACTTGGCAGCAGGGGCGTTGATAGCTATGGGCACATGGGGTCCATTATCCAAATCCTGGTCTCTGGAAAAAAGCATGTAACCTGCAGTGCACCCATTTATCTTTAACCTCTACAATGAGATTGAGAATGAGGCTGCCCTAATATCCAGCCACAATCTCGCTACACTCTTAACCTTCCCTTTCCCTCCTGCCAAATGGACAACTATTTTATTGCTTCTTCCTTCCTCTTATCCCTCCTCTCCGTGCAGATGACAGGAAAAGTGTCTCTCATTGTATATCAGCTTCCTTGGCCAAGTGGGGCCAGTCTTATGGTATAAGCCATGAGATATAAGGAATCTGCATAGGTTGTAATGTGAGACTGGCTCCCACCCACCGAAGGAAATGGACATGTTATGAGGCACCACTCCTCCTGCTACATACTAATTAATGTCAGCCTCATAATGCTATGTCATCTAAAAAGCTATTACAAGAGAGAATGAATAAGTCCCATGCAAGCTTACTGTTCTAATGTATAAGACAAGTAAATAAAACATTAAAATGACCACATTATAGAAACATGATGTGATGGCAGAAAAAGACCACATGGCCTATCTAGTCTGCCCTTCCATATCAACTACAACAGTCCCCTTTTTTCCTTTAGAGATCTTCTGTGTTTGTCCCATGTTGTTTTGAAATCGGGTCCTGTCCTCGTTTCTACTACCTCCACTAGGAGACTATTCCATGCATCAACTACTCTTTGCCTAAAGAAATATTTCTGCATATTACTCCTGTGTCTATCACCTTTCACAGAGGGTTCTGGGGGTAGGGAGAGGAGGGGAACAGAGTGCGGAGGGGTTGCAGTGGGGGGGGGGGAAGAGTGCAAGGTGGAAGTTAAAGGGATGAATGCATGGGAACAAAAATGACAATCTGTATATGCCAAAGGGTGCACTCCTCCCCCTCCCCCCCCCAGAGCATACACGCAAGCACCTCACCCCCACACTACACACACACTCCATTTTTGCATCACAGACACACATAGAGACACCATACATGCACACATTCGCACACACATATACACGTCACCTCTGCACCACACATAACATACGCACACGCAGGCAACCCACCTCTGCGACGCACACACAGGCAACCCACCTCTGCGCCACACACACAGGTTCCCCAGCTCTGCAGCACACACACACATGCACCTCAGCCCTGCACCCATCTCCACATCCCACACACAGACAGGCGCACCACTTTTGCAGCACACACACACGGAGACACTTGCTATCTGAAGCTGTAACTATTATCTAAAGATGACGTATGGTGAAAGAACTCTGGCGCTGGTCTCGCGAGAACATGAGGCCTGCACAAGAGAACTGAAGGGGGGGCGAAGAGGTCAGAAGCACTGGCTATTAAATCTGCCAAATTTGTCAAGGCCTGTGCGAACACATGGCACCTTGCTAACTGGCACATGGCTGCACTACCTCAATGGGTGGTGTTAAGTACTTCCATGCTAATGACAACCGGCATGGTTAATGTATGCCCACAAAGCCTGTGCAAACCATGATGCAGTGTTACCTCCCCATTTCTACCCTTAACCCCACTCAGTCATGTGCTCCCTGGTTAGCATGGGATTTTTAGCACATGCCTCACCTTAATGGTTAGCATTGTGTACTTAGTGTGTGCAAACCCCATGCTAATGATTAGCGCACATTAGTATACATGCCTCATCATCACTTTGGGAAGAAGCTGAAGAATGGGCTGTTCTCTAAATATTTAGGGCAAATGACTCGAGGTGACTGTCATATTTCTTTTGAATTATATTTCTTTTATAATTGTTTTGACTTTTTTTTGGCAATCAAATGATGTTCTTATCTTATATTCTATCTCTATCTTTTCTATAGTCAGGATGTTATACTGTATTTTTTTCTAAATTATTGTATTCTGCCTTGAATTGCTTGTAGCTAAGCAAAATATAAATGTAAATAATTAAATTAATCCAAAACATAAACAATACATGTATAATAAAGCAGAAAGATACAATCCCAAGAGAAGCAAGAAATATCGACATCACATGAAAGAAAAAGGATCAAGACAGAGTCTCTGCTTAACCCAATGACTTGCCTGAAAAGCCGTATTTTCAATCTAGTTCTAAACAAAGAATAATTTTAACCTTCATGTCTACAGGGATAGAACAAAGTAATGGGGCCTGATAACTAAAGACCATATGTTGGGTGAATTCCAACCATATTTTATATGCTGGTGGAACAGTGAGACAGCACTGATCCTCGGACCTTAACATATGCAATGGAGCATAGGAAATCAAAAGATTAGGAAGCTGGTAAGGAATAAAATCGTTAACATCATAGTCAAGGTCTCTAATTGAATCTTGTAATTAAGAGGAAACCATGACATAATAATCTAATAGCAGAATGTTGAATTAATTGCAGATGCTTTAACGACTGAGTAGTGATGCCTACAAAAAGGGCATTCCCATAATCTAATTGACTAAGAAACCAAGCATGTAATAACAAACGGATATCTTTTTTTTTCTCCCAAATAAGGGTGTAATAATTTAATCTTGTGTAGGAAAAAAAAGGAAGTCTTAGTCAAATTTGAAATATGAGCCTGAAAGGTCAAGTTCATATCTCTTGATATCCCTAACAAAGTAATCATATCTTTCAGGAGAATCTGAGTATATGAGAATGATGGAAACAAAGAAGATGATTCAGCTCAAATTAACCATATAGCCTTGTATTTTGATGGATCTGATTTCAATTTGTGTTTAGCTAGCCAGTTTGCAGTAGAATTTAAACAAACATTTAAATTAGTAAGACCAGGTGCTGCAGGGCCAGTATAGTAAATTTAATTGGATGTTGTCTCTTTAGTAGTAATCACTAACTCCATGATCTTGTATTAACATGGTTAGTGGGACAAGGAAAAGATTAAATAAAACAGGAACAAGGATAGATCCTTGCAGCACCCCACATACTAAAGAATAAGACTGTGAACATGCAGCATTCCATTCAACTAAAAAGTAGTGACCCTTCAAATAAGTTTGGAACCATTTCACAGTAGTGTCACGGAGACCAGCTGATATAAATGCAGAAGTAACAGATCATGGCCTAAGATATCAAATATTGAAGTCATATCCAGGGCTATCAACAAGGCAATCGTGACACCATCTAGACTAACAGTAATTTCAATGATCAATTAGATCAATACTTACTCTGTAATGTGGCATTTAAGAAAGCCAGATTGCCTTGAATCATGTTCACCTTCTCAAGACAATCATTAAGTTGAAAAATAATAGCTTTTTCGGTAACTTTAGAGAGAAAAGGTAGATTTGAGAAAGGCCTATAATTGTAGCCATCTGTCTGGTTCAACTATGGGTTCTTTAGAAGCAGTCTAACTCTAGCTTCTTTCCAACAATTCTGTAAAATACCTTCAGACAAGTTAGTGCTTACCACAGAGTAAATATAAGGTGTCTAGCTCGACCCTAAGACCTTTTATTAAGAATACTGTTGATGAATTGGTTGAGAAGAGAAAACTTTCCAATCCTGCAAAAGTTACTGAATTAAAAACTCTCAACATGGTCCTTTATTCAAGGCTATAAGTGCCTCATACAATACATCACTGGCCAGTACTGAACTATCCTGACAGACTTGACCCAGTTGCTCATGGAGGCTCCCACACAATATGATCCTTTCTTGGTGACATTCCTCTACCAGAATGTTATCATTAAATTAAGAAGCAAAAGAATTTGAAGATACTCTGTGGTATTTTATTAGTCTAGGAAATATTGGTTTGAGGATGGCTGTTCCTAATCTGGTCTGAAAGATAGATGATTTATAATCTTCAGGACATAATCTACAAAGACTATGATTAGCATTGGATCTCCTTTTAATGACACTGTCTCTCTGCCTGGTGGACTTGTCTCCAAAAAATGTAAACCCTCATGGACCAAAGCTGATCCCTAGTAGAAAGATGAATAACCTCAGTGAGGCAAGTTCATTCATAATAACAGGGAAACATTCCAAAGGTTTGTCTGTTCTTCCAAAGGAAGTGAATCATTGTTGATCAAACTGAAGTGGATTCGAGAAACAACCAGGGATGGTTATCTAATTTTTGAGATACTTTTGGGGCCTTGCTGTACTACTTACTTGGTGAATTAAAATTCTGCACAAAATCCTTGAGTAGTGAATGCATGTTGATTTAAAATAAATACTCCCCTTACGTAAAAGCTAATCCAAAGAAATGCGCCCAGTCCAAATCTTCCATTACTGACAGAAAGCTTTTATCCTTAGATTGGTCCTCAACAATTTTTTAATTTTAGGGGCCAGTGGCTGAGACCTTCATTCTCCTGCCCCACTATTGTCTCCACTGAAATTGAGTAGCTGGATGTAGAGGGGGAGTACTACCATAGCTGCTTTAGGGACTGATTTACTGAGGCTGTTTACCCATTCCATGTCTAAGGGACCTTAGTAAATTAGGCACCTCTGCAGACCATTGGCAAAATACACAGCTATCAGCTCCCCTCCTCATCCAGTTCCTCTCTCTTCACCCCCTACTCTGTTGCCATTCAGTCTCTCTCTTTTATCCCGTTCCTCCCTATTGGTCTCCCTTTCCTATTCCATCATCTCTTTCCTCTCTTAAATTGGCCAGCCCCCTAACTCTAGCCCCAACCTTCCCACGACCATGCCAGCCAACTCTCACCACCCAGCAATCCAGTCAGCCACCCTCCAGTCCTTACGCCCCACAGCTAGCCTGTGCCCCTAGTCTCAACCCCTGCTTTAGCAAGCCAGTCAGCCAGCACCCTCCAACCCTACTCTCCTAGTCCCAAAATCAACCTCCAACCTCTTTCTTCTAAACACCAGCCAGCATTAGAGGAATCTGCCAATAGCCCTTTGTCAGATCTAATGTTGAAATAAATCCGGCTCCCCAAAGGCACTCAATAAGGTCATCCACCTGGGGCATGGGATAAGCATTGCACTTCGAAACCGCATTTACTTTCTGGAAGTCGATGCAAAACCAGATGCTTCTGTCCGGCTTAGGTACTAGCAGAATGGAGGATTCTTCTATCACACCCAACTTCTGCATTTCTTCTACCTCTGTCGCCAAAGCTTGCCTCTATGCTTCTGTGAGTTGGTAGGGTCATTGGCGTATCATCACGCCAGGATCCATGATGATATCGTGGTAGGCGAGATGGGTACATCTGGAACCTAGGAGAACACATTCTTATTCTTCTGGACCAGCTATTCTAAGTCTCCCTTCTGGATAATTGTCAGGTATTCTCCGAACGGAACTTGGCCCATTTAGAGGACCACTGTACGATGGGCCCAAACTCCTTGTCATGGACCATTGTTGTTAGGGCCGGCGTTCACTTCTTCAGAAGACTGACATGGTAGATTGCCAGCTTTTTCCTTTTATCTGGTTGTGCAACCTTGTAATTGACAGGCCCCATCTGTTCAACGACTTCATATGGGCCCTGCCATTTACAAAACAGTTTACTCTCCGAGACCGGGAGTAACAGCAGCACCCAGTCCCCGTGCTGGTAGGTCTGCTGCACTGCCCCCTGATTATAGACCTGGACTTGACTCTCTCCTGGGCTTTCTCCAGGTGCTGTCTGGCTGATGCTTCCAATTTCTTTATATGTTCCAGCATTTGCAGGACGTAACCCACTAGATTCTGGCTGGGGTTGGGTTACTCTTCCCAGGTCTCTCGCAGTATCTGCATGATCACTTGGGTTTGTCAACCGTATAGAAACTCAAAGGGGAAAACCCAGTTGAGCTCTGGGGTACTTCCCTGATAACAAAGAGAAGATAGGGGAGTAACAGATCCCAGTCTTTCCCCTCTTCATTCACAAACTTCTTCAACATCTGTTTTTATGTTTTATTGAAGCGCTCGACCAGGCCATTGGTTTGGAGATGATATACCGAGGTCTGCAAGGTTTTAACCTTCAATAGGTTGCACAATTTTTTCATTACACGAGAGACAGTGTTCCTTGGTCTGTAAGGATTTTAGCTGGGATCCCCAGTCAGGAAAACATCTCCCAAAGAGCACTGGCTAATGTAGTAGTTCTTGTATTTCGCACGGCTATCTCTTTCGGGTACCGTATGGCATAGTCCATGACCACCGGGATGAATCTATTTCCCCAGGGAGTATGCAACGGTCCCAACAAATCCATTGCAGCCCTTTCAAATGGGATCTCGACAATGGGCATGGGCACAAGGGGGGCAGGTCTAACTCTTACCGGACTGTGAAGTTGGCAGGTAGGGCAAGACTGGCAAAAGAGCTGCACCTGCTTGTAAAGCCCTGGCCAATAAAACTGAGCCAGGATCCGCTCTTGGGTCTTGTCCACCCCCAGGTGCCCCCCCAAGGGATGACTGAGTAAACTCCATTATCTGCCGGCAATAGGCTTGGGGAACCACTAATTGCTCCAGCTCTTCTCCCTCTATTGTTCCCTGGGTAACCCTATAAAGAGAGGTCCTGCTGAGTCACCTCGCCAAGGCTGCCTTTCCTCCGGTCCCAGACGTCCATAAATTTAGGGAAGTCCTGGCCTAAAACCACTGGATAGGCCAGGTGTGGCACGACCACTGCTTCTAGGGTCTCCGTTCTGGTGGCCATTTTTAGCTCCACTTACATCATCGGATAGGCCCGCTGATCACCATGGATGCAAATTAGAGTCACAGGTTCTCATAATTAATTTGATGTCTGATCCTGGTGTCCCTGCTGACAAGGGTCCTTATGCTTCCTGAGTCCACGAGGGCTTGCAGGTGAGCGCCCTCAAGTTCCACTGGTACTACATACAGCCCGTGGCTCATTAGGGATGCTTCCAGAATACCGCACTCATGTGAGGCCATAACTTGTGTGTCCATGAGTTCTCCCATTTCTATGGGGCACTCGCAGGCATAGTGACATTTTTCCTCCGCACCTGAATCATGTCAGATAACTGGCCCCAGCTGCTTGGGTGTCTGGGGAGTGTGGAGTCCTTGGTGTAGTAGTCCTCAAGGGTCCTGGTCTTGATATCCAGCCCCCTTGGGATCCGGCAGCCTTGTCCCCCTCATCCTGAGTGTCTTGGCTACTGATTGTGCTTCATAAAAACCTTCCACTATCTCTACAGAACTGTCCAGAGTCAGTTTGGCAAATTGGCACACCCACTGTCTCATAGGGGAAGACAAGCCGCCTAAAAATAGTTTGAGCTGGATTATCTTGGCTACATCCACTCCTGTCTTATCTTCTGGCTGTAGCTACTTCCATGCCACCTCAGCCTGTAGAATAAACTCCGGGGGTTCTCTGTAGGTCCCAGAGTTCCCTTCTGGAACCGTTGGCGATAGGTTTCTGGCATACAGCCTACTCACTTCAGTATAGCAGTTTTTACTGCCACATAGGGGGCTCTTCCATCCGGGTTGGCTTCTTGGTAGGTGACTTGGCAGCTTCCTGTCAACAGGTTCTCTAGGTAAATTGCCCACCTCTCTTCTGGCCACCCAGCCAGTCGGTTGGTTCATTTGTAATTTGTCAGGAAGGAGTCTGGGTCTTCGCCCTCCACCATTTTCAGCAGGGATGGCACTGACAGGTGTGGCTGCCATCCCTAGAGTATTTGGGATGTTTGTGCGAGTGAGTTTTGTTATAGTTCCAAATACCTTTGTAGTAATTGCTGTTGCTGGGTCCCTTGTGCCTGCAAGAACTCTTGTAGCATCCGTTGTTGCTGCTGTAGCTCCACCAGGACATGGAGTAATCTCTCCGTTCTGGTTCTATCAGTTCCCACCCATTTGGGTAGGAGAAGGGGGAAAGAAAAAAGAAACCTCCTGCCTGTCTGGCACTAACTATACAGAAGATTTGCCCTAACTCCAGCAGGGCTTGCTCCTTTAGCCGGATACTAAAACCCCTCTTCCACGGGGTGGAGATCTGAGCCCCCGAGGGACGTGGGATGTTCTTCTGTCCTTCAGTTAAGAAGAAGATCCCACCACTGCCACCATATATAGTATGCTGCGAACGGGCAGGAAACAAATCCCTACGGAGCCAGGTGGAGGGTTAAAGGAAAATGCTTTATTTACAGGGAGTTCACAGCAGTAGCAGAGAAACAGTTCTCCCCTCCCCCAAATTTCTTCACTCTGGGTTCACAGCAGTAGTAAAGAAACAGTTCTCCCCTCTTCCAAAGTTCTTCAGTCTGGGTTTCACAGCATTAGCAGGGAAACAGTGCTACCCTCACCTCCCCCAAAGTTCCCACACTCAGGGTTTCACAGCATTACTACCACAAGCCTGCTGATCAATGTGGAAACACCCCAGCTCCTACCTTCCTGTAGTGTCTCCTTAGAGGTAGGTGGGCACTGGATAGGCCAGGGGGGCACAACATTGCTTCCAGAGTCTCTGTTCTGGCGGCCGTTTTTGACTCCACTTACATCATCGGATAGGCCCGCTGATCACCATGGATGCAAATTAGAGTCATAGGTTCTCATAATTAATTTGATGTCTGGTCCTGGTGTCACTCCGTATTCTGGAACACCTCGGGAGCAAGATTTCAGATTTCCCCATGTTCATCTTGTAGCCTGAAACAGCACTGTAAACCTGTATCTCTTTTAATAGATTAGGAAGGGATGTAAGTGGCCGACCCAGCATATAAATTATGTTATTGACGAATAGCGACATTTTATACCCCAGTTTCCCCACCCGCAGTTCCCCTATATCCTGTTGTCGTCTTAGTTGTTCAGTGAGGGGTTCTATGACTAAAGCAAATAGGAGAGGGGATAGTGGGCAACCTTGCTGATTGCCTCTTCTTAGTGGAAATTCTCTTGAATATGATCCATTGACACAGATATGCACTATTGGTTTGGTGTATAGAGCCTGTACTCAATTCTGAAAATGTTTTCCAAACCCCATCCTCCTCTCTCCCCCCAGAGCACCTCAAACATGAAATTCTATTCTACTCTGTTGAATGCTTTTTCAGCATCCACAGCCATCAACAGTGAAACCACTTTGTCCCGTCGGGCAATCCAAATCAAATTTAAAAGTTTGCGAATATCGCTGGCTTGCCTCCCTGGTATGAACTCCATCTGGTCATCTCTTACTAGCTTTGGGAGAAACATGTTGCTAGAATCTTTGCCAATATTTTGGCATCAAGATTAATCAGGGAGATGGGGTGATACAACCCACATCCTTCCCTGGTTTTGGCAGGACAGCAATCCCTGCCACCGCCATTGACCTCTCTGCAGTCTTCTTCCCTATAATACATCATTATAACATCTTTAATTTGGACCCTACTTCTGCTTGAAACTTCTTATAGAACTCTGCAGTCAGGTTGTCCAAGCCCAGGGCCTTCCCTTCCTTTAGCTCTCGGATAGCATACACTACTTCCTCTCCCTCAATTTCCTGGTTGAGCTACTCCCATTTCTCCCCTTCTATGCACATACTTTTCCGCAGCCCTGTGCTCCTCTGCTAAGATTGATACAGGGTCTGGTAGAAATCGGAAAAAAACTGCTGGATGTTAGTACCAAATTCCCACTGCCCCTGATGGTTTTTCAATTTGAGTATCTGCTGTTGGGAGCACCTTTCTCATAATTTCCAAGCAACAAAGTACTCCTGTTTTAATTTAATACTTTCCCGGCTTATTTCCTCATTTGAAAAGCCCATTCTTCTGCCTTTATTTTTTCTAATTCCCTTTGGTCCACTACTATTTGGCGTAATAGATGCTTTCCTCCCTTACTATTATGTAAAGCATTAAGGACTTCAGCCGGATTCTTAGTTCCATCTTCTGAAGCTCTTTCTGCCCTTTCTTTCTAGTTGCTAAGGAGATGAGGTGTTTCCGTATCACCACCTTCATTCTGTCCCATACAATATCTTGGGAAACCTCACCTGTGGCATTATTACCAAAGTATTTCTTAATAACCTCTTTGGTACTTTGAACCCCTTCAGGCGTGATTAATTTAACCATCCGGAATCATAAGCCTCTGGTTTCCCGGTGTATGGCAAGATCTGCTATCACTGTGTGTGGTCTGACCATGTTATGGGGCCTATTTCCACCTTTTCCAATTGATCCGCTAATCTTCCATCAACCCACAGCATATTGATCCTGCTATAGGATTTATGTGGGTGTGAATAATGGGTATATTCTCTACAAGTTCCATTCAGATGCCACCATGCATTTATTATCCCTATTTTTGACATTGGCTTCTTCATTTTCGCTCTTCCTCCACTCTTCCCCCCCTACCAAGATGTATCTATTTTGGGGTTAAGTGTATGACTGAAGTCACCACCAAGAACCAAAGCTCCTCCCTGGTGATCCTCCAAAAAGGGAAGTAGGCCTTCAAAAAAACAGCCCTGTGCAGTATTGGGTGCATATCATGAAGCCCGTCCAAAAAAGGAATCAACCCTCACGATCTCTTATCATTTACTTTTCTTCAATTACTAAATCCCTTGAAAACATTATTTCCACCCCACCCTTTTAAGGTTTTCCAAATTAGAGGCCAAATAACCCTTGTCAAAAACACCCATACAGAGCCCCACCGCATGTGATTTTTTTTGCAGATGTGTTTCTTGAATTAGGAGAATATCTACTTTTAATCGGGTTCCTTCCCTCACTAGTGCTTGCCGCTTTTGCAAAATATTGAGTTCATGGACATTCAGCGTTATTATCCTTAATTCATGTCCCATGTTAGAGACATCACATACCAGCTCTCCCTGTCCCCGGGGTTCCTTTTAACTTCCCCTTACGTTGTCGTCCCCATTCCTTCCCATCTACCCCCCCCCCCCACACACACACACTTTTTCCCTCCCTCTCTCAACCCCTTCCCCCTACCAAAGCTCCCTTCACTCCTCCAAACCATCAGAAGCGACATCTGTCTCAGCCTTCCTGCTTTTTCCTCCCAAATATCCCCTCTGTCTCCTTCCCCTTTTTTTCTTCATTCCTCCAAACCGTTCCAATTTAAATATCAACCACTGGTGCCATTCACTCCTTCTTGTTCCACGCATCCCATCTCTCTCATTCATACATCATCCCACATTCTAACAGCTTTAGCTTAAAGGTCTATATCAATTTAAACTTGTGATGAAGAAGCCCCAATTTCCACTGTTAAAATACAAAACATGCAGCATGTCAGTGCAAAAACTGACAGGAGAACAGACCAGGTGGATAGCTGTTGTCAGTGGCAACGACAACAAAGGCAGCCACGAGGTCTAGAGAAACGTGTAGTAAGAAGAAACGCCCTAATTCCCAATAGCACACACCTGGTAGGGAAGAGTATGCACAGCCCTTATAAGGATAGTGCAGGGAACACAAGGGAAAAGCATTACAAGGACGACACCTCCAAAGAGTTGCCAGGAGGAGAGGAATTGTCAGAGAGCTCAGATTTGGAACAAACCCTGAGAGGGAGAAACCTGGGACAAGGTGAGCACTGTAGGAAGAGAAGACAGTCTGTCTTACCTACAACAGTTACCAGAGAGGAACCAGGAAGAGTCTCTCACTTCAGTATAGGAAGTGACTCAGAGTCTGAACCAGGAAGCGTTCAACCTCAGAGATACCCAGAATCCACTAGGAGGAAGCAGCTTGCTAGAGCCGAAGCCAGCTGGGCAGCTCCTGCTGATTGCAGAGACACGGCAGCATGGAACCTACGTTCTAACCAGAGGAACTGCAAGCCAGTAGCTAAAAAGTATGTAACAAGAAGCTGGGACTTGGGGAATGAATGTGAGCCATTGAAAGTTAAAAGGAATAAAAGTGTTTGTAGAGTGAATGCAGAGCAACCTTACACAGGAAGCCAGAGGTGGGGGCAGGGCAGCTACTCCCAACCTAACTACCTGAATAGAGAGCATTCACAGCCGTCAGAAAAGCTTAGAGACTGGCCAGAAGACGTGTATATGTCAGAAGAGGAGCTGGCAGTAAGCTTTAAACCCCAAAAGAAGCCTTACAAGCTAAAGTCTGTTAGTAAGAGGGGACAGAGAGTTCCTCTATCCCAAACAGAAGATAGCAACAGAGAAACTTACCGTGAGGGCTTGCCAAGGGGAAATGTCCAAACATATTTCAACCAAGAGGGTTTGGAACGTGAGGAGGAACCCATGTTAGTGGACTCTCTCAGTGAATCCTCATCTATATCTGACCTAATGGACTGTACATTAGTCTCATCTGAAAGAATATCTCTGCGCTAGACAGAGCAAAAGCCTGTGTGCTACAGTTTAAGTTCCTACCTTGAAGCAAGAAGTTATTGCTGTATGTCCTTTGTGTTTTTGCCAAAAGATTGGAATACTTTTGTTTCTGCTTGTGTTCTGTTCACTTGTTTATTAATCCACCCCGGGAGGGGAATAAATCCACATTTTGCTTTACCATTCGAGTCTGCACAACTATTTCTTCACCATCAGCAGCAAACTGCCCCCTGGTGGTGACAAACTCCACATCTATTTCTCACCACTGAGGTATATACATTTCTTTCTGCACAGCTGAGCATTTGAAATAATCCATATTCTATCCAGTTTTATACTTTCTCAATCATCAAATGTCTCTTTCAGTCTTCATTTGGATTTTTTATTTTTCTGCTCAATTTGCTGCCACTTTCTCCCTGTTGCTTGCCCAACCTCCTGGGTTTTCTCAGGTTCAGGTACTCGGGTGAGCCCCGTGTCTTTCATCACTGCTGCTAGTTCTTTTAATGAAACAGCCCTGCGAGTTATCCCATTGGCAGTGAAGGCAAGGCCCATTGGATATAACCATTTGTATCTAATATCTTCCTCCCTCAATCTTGCTGTATAAGCACTCCATAAACACTTCCGACGTAGAGTATCCGACGCAAGATCTACAAAGAGTGCTACTTTATTTCCCTGCCAATCAAAGTGACCCAGGGTATGCATCCAAGCAGCATTTTTTTCTTTTATAGCAAAGTCATGAACACATATGATAATAGCTCTTGGGTGATCATTGCGCCTAGTCCTAGTGCTCTATGCGCCCTTTCCAACTCTATTTCAGATGTAGACTCAGCATCACCAGTTCCAGCCAACACAGCTTTGCAGATCTCTTGTGCAATCTTGAAACAGTCACAGTAGGCCTCCTCCTCTGTAACACCTTTTATCCTTAGGTTGTTTCAGGGTGTTCTGTTTTCTAGATCTTCTAATTTTAAAGATAAAGCTTCCTTCGCTGCTTCAAAATCCTGCAGCCTGGAGTTAAGATTTTCCAACTTATTTTCTATCTTCTCCATATGCCCTTCTGCTTCATTCACTCGATGCCCCACGTCACTTAAATCTGACCAAAGCTCTGAGAAGAGTTCTTTCATATCACTTTTTAGTCCAACGATTTCGCTGCATAACTCCATAAACCATGATCTGAGCTCCTCCTTTGAGAGTAGCAAAAGAGCCCCTGCTCCATTCTGCACTTCCTTTGCACTCTTCTCACTTTCTGTTTCCTGCTCAGGTGGCTCCTCTTGTGCCATTTTGTCCTTCTCCTTTTGCTCCCCTCGCATACTTGTAAAAAGCATAACCACGCAGATCTGCCATTTTCCTGAATGCGGTGGTCATCGTTCACCTCAGGCACCTCTACCGCTCAATGGAGACGATTTATCCTCTCAAGGTATTATGTTTTACACCTTAATGTTGGCTATATCAGTGGAGCCAGTTGCCCAGCTGTCCATGCCGGGCAGGTGACATCAGGTCCTCCAAAGCCATTGTACGTCTAGCCCCCAGCCATCAACAAGGTTTTCTCTTTTGCATTTTTTAGAATTAACAAGCAATTATCCACTCATGGATAATATATAAAACAACCTTAAACATCTTTAAAATCTTTCATAATCTATCAGCCTCTGTACTACAGCACATTATAACCAAGGACTCCAGCTCAAGACCCAGACAAAGCAACATGACAAACAAAAATCATCACTCCACCCAGCTTCCACTGTGCCAACCAATCCACCACCAAAAGAGCCCCTTCTCTCGCTTCACCTATACTTTGGAATACACTCGTCAAAGGACCTTAAGGATTTAGGAAGATGCTCAAGACACTACTCTTTGCTGAACACTATGGCTCCATCAACCAATAATCTCCACAGTCTATTACCTTACAGCATTGTTTATTGTTCTGTATTGTTTTCCTCTCCCCCCCCCCCTTAAATGTCCCCTCTACTCACCCTTTTATGTAACCACTTTGATTGAAGGAAAAGTTGGTATATAAAACTTGATAAATAAATAAATAATCAGTGGCATATTTACATTGTCTAATTCATTGCACATTTTTTCTTTGTACATTTTATATTCAGTCTTAAGATTATATTGACTGGTGAGGGATAATCAGACAAAAATGTTTTATAAACATGTAGCTAACAGATGTTCACGGGGACGACCAAAAGTAGAGCACAAGTACCTGCAGCATAGTACTAGGGACAAAGGAGCTGGTACACAAACTGGTGGTAAAAACAGGTCTTTATTGCGCCCCGACACGTTTCAGCCACCGGGGTCTTCTTCAGGGGATGATAAGCCTCAGAAGAGTACAATATAAATAAATAAATATGTAAAAATATACATACATAAATTAATTAGCATATAAATACATATATCAGAGAAGATATTGTAAAACATAAAGTTCAAACATCCTAAAGACCATTTAAATGTTAAAATAATAAAACCAAATGTGCTTCAATAAATAGAGCAATGAATATGTTGCTAAACAAGTTAAAACATACTGTACTGCCGAAGCTTCTTTATATCATCCAAATGAAGGACAGAGTTGTAAACAGGCCAGAAATTGCCACAAGAAAGAAGAGATGAGGAAGACTAAAATAGGAGTCTAAGTAAACATAACCACCCATGGTGAAGCCAACGTAAAAAGGGGGGAAGAGAGAATATAGATACCTGTAAATTGTACCACTAATCAATTAGGGGGAGAAAAACTCCACAGAAACAGCCTAATAACGCCACTGCATCACAAAGCTGGTAAAATCATGAGTGCTTATATAGCATCATTTGCGATACTCTACAAAAAGTAGAAAGAAACCTTACCCAACTGTCGGCAGCAGAAACCCTCTCTATTGTAAAGGCAAGAAGCCATAAGTGTGTGAGATAGCACTTTTAAACAGCCGGGTGCACTTTGCGCCAAAGTAAGGGTGCAAGGGTCAAAGGAAAGGGCATACAATTGCCATGCATGATTAAAAATGAGGTTATAAAATCAATAAAATTATGGATGCCATCAATAATAAAATTAAGTTTAAAAATAAGTGCTAAAAATCAAAGCAAGCAACATCTGGGAAGATACACAAGCAATATTTTACTGTGATATGCAAACTGATCGCAATGATGCATGAACCTCACTAACATGATGCAAATCATCTGGACAAATAAACACACATCCATAGTCCAAAGGGTGGGGGGAGGGGGGTAGCGACTACAAATCTCCAACAAAGTAAACGAGAAGAAACATACTGATAAACTTGACAACAACCAATAAAAGACAGAATGTTGTATGATAGGGGAAGGAATAGGAACAAAGGGATTGTGAGCCATCTTGGACAAGTGACTGAGTATTAACACTAGAAGCCCCAAAAGGAATTTTACCTAGAAACCCCAAAGTGTGTCACTTGACGCATTATCACGACGACTGCATTTAGCATGAAATGCAGATGTGAATTAATGTGAAGTTACCTATTTGTTAAATACGTGCAGTATGTGACATCATTACATGATGTCATCATCTGTTTATTGTTTGTAATGTCGGAGTAAAACTGTAAACAGTGATTGAGATGCGCCACCTAGTGGGAACATGAATTTATACCTAGAAGCCCCAAAGTACGTCATTTGAGTATGGCTAACTTTTTACCAGGCCATGGCAAAATGTAAAAAGGCGTATAGTATAATGCTGAATGATAAAACATAAAAAATGACCTAAGGGTGTCCAACGTAGTAAAAAATACTATATGCCAGGAAATAGCCACAAGTGTGGAACATAAAAGTATATATTCAAGCAAAACACAACTAAAAACATACAATACTGTCAAATCAGGATGGATCAGTATAACTTGCAATGTTCCATATCAGAATGACTGCCAACATTCCATATCAAACAGCGTAGTGAAAGATAAAACCCAAATTAAAAACATCATAGCATTGTCAAATAAAAAATTAATAAATAATTAATAAATACATCTTTAAAATAAAAAAGTATATCAGATGACTATAATTAAAAATTGTAATTAAAAAGTATATATACAAATAATTTTATAGACCAATAAGTGTGGGAAAAGGGGGGAGGGGGAGGGGAGAGGGAGAGTGAGAGGGGGGAAGGGGAAGGAAGGAAGGGCAGAAGGGAGGGGAAGGAAGGGAAAGAGAGAAGGGGAGGGGGATGGGAAAGAATAGGGGAGGAGGATGGGAGAGGGGGAGGGGGAAGGGGAAGGAAGGGAAAGAGAGAAGGGGAGGGGAAGAAGAGGGAAGGGGAGAGGGAGGGAGGGAAGGGAAGGAGGGAGAAGGGGGAGAGGGAGGGGGGGGGAGGGGGAGGAGAGAGGGGAGGGGGAAGGGGAAAGAAGGGCAGGAGGGAGGGGAGGGGAAGAAGAGGGAAGGGAAGAGGGGGAGGGGGAAGGGGAAGGAAGGGAAAGAGGGAGAAGGGGGAGAGGGAGGAGAGAGGGGAGGGGGAAGGGGAAAGAAGGGCAGGAGGGAGGGGAGGGGAAGAAGAGGGAAGGGAAGAGGGAGAGGGAGAGGGGGGAAGGGAAAAGGAGGGGGAAGAGGAAAAGGGAAAGGGGAGGGAGAGGAAGAGAAAAAGACACACATGGAGGGGGAAGGGGAGGGGAAGGGCAGAAGGGAGGGTGAGGGGGGAGGGAGGGAGGGGAGGGGAAGGGCAAAGGGAGGGGGAGGGAGGGAAAAGAGCGGGAAGAGGAAAGGGGTGGGGGCAGAAGGGAGGGATAAGGGCAAGGGGGGAGGGGGAGGGGGAGGGAGGGAAAAGAGGGGGAGGAGGAAAGGGGCGGGGATGAGGGGGGAAGGGAAGAAGGGAGAGAGAGGGAGGGGGAAGGGTAGAAGGGAGGGGGAGGGGGGAAAGGGGAAGGAGGAAAGGGGGAATGAGGAGGAGGAGGAAAGGAAAGGAAAGGGGGGAAGGAGGAAGAGGAGGGAAAGGAAAGGGGGAAGGGCAGAAGGGGGGAAGGGGGGAAGGGGGGGAAGGGGAGGGGGAAAATGGGAAGGAGGAAAGGGGGGAGGGGGAAGGAGGAAGAGGAGGAGGGAAAGGAAAGGGGGAAGGAGGAAGAGGAGGGAAAGGAAGGGGGGAAGGGCAGAAGGGGGAGAGGGAGGGGGAGGGAGGGAAAGGGGGAGGGGAGGGAAGGGAGGGCAAAGAGGGGAAAGGGGGAAGGGGGGAGGGGGAGGGAGGGCAAAGAGGGTAAAGGGGGAAGGAGGAAGGAGGAAGGGGAGGGGGGAAGGGCAGGAGGGAGGGAAGGGCAGAAGGGAGGGGGAGGGGAGGAGTGGGGAAGGGCAGAAGGGAGGGGGAAGGAGGGGGAAGGGCAGAAGGGCAGAAGGGAGGGGGAGGGGGAGGGAGGGAAAAGAGGGGGAGGAGGAAAGGGGAAAGGGAAGGAAGAAGGGGGGAAGGGACAGGAAGGGGGAAAGGGGAAGGGAAATAAAGGGGAAGGGGGAAAGGGGAAGGGAAATAAATATCAAATTAAATAGCTAAAAGGTGACATTAATCAAAAAGAGAATACAATAAACTAAAACAATAAATGGAAAGATGCAATAAAAAGAGCCAAATACACAAGGAGAAATATAAGTAAAAAAGCTTAAAAGCAACAGTGGCCAGAAAAATAAACCTATAAAATGGCCAAGAGAAATAAACCTATAAAATGTTATAAAGGAGTAATAAAGATCTCACGTGACACATGAGGGAGTAAGACGTGTCTTGCTCGCTCCGGGGCTGCCCCGTACAAATTAAACGTTTTCAAGCCAATCTCCGAGCGCCAAATAGTCTGTGAGTGGACTCATTACTTTGGGTACGGCTGAAGGACGCTCGGGAGGAACGTACACTAGAGATGCCACCCCTACCTAAGCGGGACAAAGAGTAGAGTGTTAAGGCAGGGCCTACTGCATCGTCGGCCTCGCATCCACGCTCACCGGGAACGGACAGTGCTGACTCCGCCACGGAGGACGTTGCACGGGAGGTTGCCCACCTACTGGATCCGAAGTTTGACCGCATTATGCTCAAATTGGAGGAAATGGGTAATGCTATGTCGGAGGTGGGTCACCGGGTGGAAGCGTTGGAGCAGCGAGTATCAACGTTGGAGGACACGGATGGGCGATCAACGCAGGAGCTGGAGGCTCAGCGGACGCAGATTGAGGCCCTCCTCGCTAAGGTCGACGACCTCGAGAACCGGTCCCGCAGGAACAATCTGCGGTTGGTGGGGATTCCGGAGGCCCATACGGACGCTCTGCTGGGGCCCATGCTGGAACGGTGGCTGCCGACTGCGTTGGGATTGTCTGAGATGGTGGGTGAGCTCAAGGTGGAGCGTGCTCATCGATTAGGGGCCCGCATGGAGTCGCGGCAGCGGCCGAGAGTGGTGATTGCCAAAATATTGAACTTCCACCATAAATTCTTGATTTTGCAGGCCTTCCGAAAGCAGCGAAATCTGGTACTGGACAACCAGCAGGTCTTGCTCTTTCAAGATTACTCTGCTGTGGTGGCCGGTAAGCGTAAGCAGTTCTCGGAGGTGTGTGCAACATTGTTTCAGCGGCGGATACGTTTTACCTTGGCGTTCCCAGCCACCTTGAGGATTCTCTACAATGGCAAGAACTATTCTTTTACCGCGGCGACGGAAGCCAAGAAATTCGTGGAGGGTCATGCGAAGGAGGCGGCTGAAGGCAGTGGAGAGGCTTCCCATAGCGTCGGCTGAAGACCGATGGATTGATTGACTGTGCATTTTCCCCTGGGCCACATGTGGTCTAGGCCTTGCTGCAATGCTCGAGGTGGCAATGGGACCTGAGTTTTTGCATTTTGCTGTGTGAGTTGTGTGCCTTGTTTCTTTTTTTTAGTTGTTTGGTTATACAAGTTGCTTTTTGTGGGGTATCAGTGTGTTGGGGGTGGTGTGGGGCGGCCCTGAGGTGTCTATAGGGGATCGCTCCTCGGCTCAGGGGCCTGAGGGCTTTAGGTTATTTCAATTTGGGGGTTGGAGATAGGGGGAGAGGGAGGGTCGGGCTGGAGGGGGAAGGTGGGCAAGGGAGGGGGAGGGGTGGGGAGGGGGGTGGGGGGGAGGGGAGGGGAGGGGGGTGGGGGGTAGAGGTAGCACCAGGGGCACTAAGGGGAGTAGCGGCCGGGGGGTAGCGGGCCCGAGGGTAGAGCTGGGTTTGAGAACAGGTGTAGTGAGTGGATCTGCGAGGTGCGGGATTGAGGAATGTTTGGCGGAGTCCTGGGTGAGAGGCTGCCGGGGGTTGTGGCTGGGGTACCCTGGGCGCCCTTTTGTAAGAAGGTTACATGCAGAGATGCGCATTGCTGTAGGGGTAGATGGCACCTAACTTGCGGATAGTGACCTGGAATGTGGGCGGGATACGGACCCCAGTGAAACGGGCGAAAGTTCTGCAGGCCCTGCGGCGGGAAAAGGTACATGTGGCTCTTTTACAAGAGACCCGCCGCAGAGCATGCGAAACTGAAGCGGGACTGGGTAGGACATGTGTCAGCAGCTACATCTGGGGGCAGGAAATGTGGGGTTGTGATCTTAGTGCAAAAAGGCCTGCAGGTGGAATTTCTGAGGGAGGAGGTTGACCAGCACGGGCGTTATCTGTTCCTGCACCTCCGGATCCAGGGAGAGGAGCTCTTTTTAGGGAATGTATACGCCCCGAATGTTTACAGCCATCGATTCTTCCAGACTGTAGCACAGAGAGTGGCTAATGCCCCGACTGTTCCAATAATCTTGGCAGGGGACTTCAATTGTCCACATGACCCTGAGCTAGACAAGACCCGGACCCCTGCGGGAGGGGGGTGGAGGGGGAAGGGGATAGATTACCTGTGTAGCGTAGGCGGCCTGGTGGATGGGTGGCAGATATTACATATGGGAGAGAGAGACTACACGCATTTGTCCCGAGCTCATCAGACCTGGTCCCGACTTGATTATATTCTTCTTTCGCAGACTGCCTTTGGCAAAGCTCGGAGTGTTGAGATCAGACCGATCGTGGTATCCGACCATGCGATGGTGGTGCTTGAGTGGCAGAGCTTTCGCGGGGGGCGGGGCAAGTGGTCCTTCCCGCGGCATTTGTGGAAAGATGAGGCCTTCCGGCAATACTTAATGAAACATTGGGAGGAATACCTGGCCTTTAATGAATCTCAGGCCAGCAGTGTTGCTGTGTTCTGGGAAGCGGGGAAAGCCGTGCTGAGAGGTCTCATTATTGCGTATGTGGCAAAGGAGCGGCGGGCCCTAAATGCCAAGATTGTACGAGCGGCTCAGGAGCTGCAAGTATATAAGAGAGTGACCTTGCGGAAGCAGGATCCAGGTAGTCTGCAGACCTATTTGGAGCTGCAAAGGGGCCTCAATCAGCTGCTTCAGGAGAGAGCGGTCTATTCCCTACAATATTATCGGCATCAGCTTTTTCGCTTTGGGGACCGGACAGGGAAGCTCTTGGCACGGTTGGTGCGTGAGGGGGGTGGGAATGGGGTGATAGCGGTGATTAAGGATGCTGAGGGGGTGCGGCATCGGGAGACCGGTCACATCTTACGCGTATTTCGGCAATTTTATGAGAATTTGTATACCCCGGAGGGGGAGGACCGGGAGGCTGCTCGTCGCTTTTTAGATAAATTGCGTTTACCGGGGCTGTCCGGCCAGGATCTAGCTGAGCTGAATAAGCCTATGTCGGGTTGGAGATTCAGCAGGTTATTCGGAAGGGGGTACCGAATAAAGCGCCGGGGCCTGATGGCTACGGTGTGGAGTTTTACAAGATTATGGAGAGGCAAGTGGTCCCCACTCTGACAGCATTGTATGGTGAAGTGTTAGAGACGGGTATGTTTCCTAGAGATATGCGAACTGCGACCATCACGGTCCTTCCTAAGCCTGGTAAGAATCTGGAGGAACCGTCCTCGTATAGACCGATATCCCTCATTAATTATGATATGAAGCTGCTGGCGTCAGTGCTGGCGGCCCGAGTTCAACCTATTCTCCCGAAACTTATTGATACGCACCAATCGGGTTTTGTTAAGGGGAGGGAGGCTATTTTGAATATTAGCAAAATTCTATTAAGTATGGACTGGAGCATGTCCCAGTGCGACCCCTTACTTCTGGTAAGCCTGGACGCTGAAAAGGCCTTTGACAGGGTGTCCTGGGTGTATATGTTTGAGGCCTTGCAGGCTTTTGGTTTTACCGGACCCTACTTGCATTGGGTGCAGGCCCTCTATACTGATCCCTTGGCTACCATCTCTCTGGGCGGGGCGACTTCTCAACCATTTCTGCTCCGGCGGGGGACCCGGCAGGGCTGCCCGCTTTCCCCTCTTCTATTCGTCTTGCAACTAGAACCCCTCTTGGTGTCCTTGCGTGAGTGCGCTGAGATTAAGGGGGTGGAGTGGCAAGGAGGAGGTCTCAAAGTTAGTGCCTTTGCTGATGACATGCTGCTGTGCCTACGGGATCCACAATCCTCCCTGGACACAGCGCTCCGGCGGATTGAGGAATTTGGAGTGTTTTCAGGCCTTAGGGTGAATAAAACTAAATCCCAGGTATTGGATGTGGGGGGTACCGTTCGGCCTCTATGGAAGGGAGCCTTTCCCCTACAATGGGCGACGGGACAGATACGGTATTTAGGCATCCAGATACCAGAACGGCTGGCGAACCTTTATGGAGTGAATGTGAACCCGCTGTTGGCGGGCACGCTTGAGCGGTTGCGGAAGTGGCGGGACCTGCCGCTCTCTCTCATGGGTCGAATCGCCCTTTTTAAGATGGTCGAACTCCCTAAGTGGATTTATGTGTTGAGGCAGCTCCCGGTGTGGCTGCTACAGAAGGACTTGTTAGTGCTGCAGAGACATCTCTCAAAGTTCTTGTGGAGGGGCGGGAAGCCTCGCATTGCGTTCTCCACACTGACGAGACCCCGCGAGGACGGTGGTCTGGGGTTGACCCCGCTTCGGACGTATAATGTAGCGTATTTGGCTCGGATGATTCGGGATCTCATTATGGGAACGGAGTATACTATCCCTACCCGCCTGATTGAGCAGATGGGACGGCCGTGGCATCGAGTTTTTTGTCTGCATCAACCGTTGTCAGCGTTGGCCCCCGGGTGGAAGAATTCGGTCTGTTTACGGGGGATACGGCGGGCCTGGCGGGCCCTCTGCAACTTGCGGGGGAGTAGTTGGCGGCGGACCGACTGTCTTCCCTTATCGGGTAATCCCGACTTTAGCCCGGGCATGTGGGGAAACGTGGGACGAGTATGGGCTGCGCAGGGGGTGGAGTATGTGGGGCAATTGCGTATGCCCGAGGGCGTGGGGATTGCTTCGTTTGTGGACTTACAGCGGAGGTTTCAGCTCCACCGCTCCCATTTTTATTTTTATCTGCAGTCGCGCCATTATGCTCAGCAGTTACTGAGGGAAGGTTTGGGACTTGAGGCCCAAGGGGAGATGTTGGATTTGTGGCAGCATGTTGAAGGGCGGATTACGGTGTCTTGGTTGCGGGGGGTTGAGGTGGCTCCGGGCGCGGCACAGCACTTTGAGGCTTTGGCTCAGCGGTGGCGACAAGACCAGCTACCGGGGGTGACAGCGGAGAAGCTGCAACGAGCCTTTCAAGCCATTAAATCGCTTTCGGAGTCAGTTCAGTTGCAGGAACTCCAATATAAATTGCTATGGCGGGCTTATGTTACTGATGTGTGGGCCGCGCGTGCGGGTATGGCTCGGACAGATGCGTGTAGGCTATGTAAGGTGGAGCGGGGGACGTTGTCTCATAGATTCTGGTTTTGCCCCCAGATACGGCCTTTCTGGAAGGCTGTATGGTTGAGGTTGGGGGGCGGAAGTCAGAGCTGGGAGACCCTCTCCCCGGAGTGGGGACTGTTGGGGATGGCGAGTGGGAGGGTCGCCATGCGACAGCCACGGAGGTTGTTGTGCGAGCGGGGTTTCATGCTCGCGAAACTTTGCATACTACGACAATGGCTGTCCAATGACCCCCCCGAGATTAAGGGGTGGGAGGGCTCGATGGGGGAATTGAAGGGCATGGAACTCCGTACAGCTCGTCTCCTGGGGGGGTGGCGCCTGGAGGGGTGTCAAGAAATGTGGTCTTTATTTGCAGATCCTTGAGATGATATGCAGTGGCCTGCAGTGGTGGGTACGGTGCCTGGCTAAGTAGATATGCTTTGTGGGGTAGTTGGGGGGGGGGGGCTGGAGGGAGGGGGTGAGGGTTGGGTAGGGGGTGGGAGGGGGGTAGAATGAGGTGGGGAGGATAGGGTGGGGGATGCTGTTATATTGAACCAGGGGGGGAAGCTGTCTCGGCCTCCAACGAGACAAGATTTTGGCCGCTCTGTGTAGAGTTGTTGTGGCCTATATAGGTTAGTAGCTGTTTAGCTCTGTCCCCCCCTTTGTCCTTGGGGAGTAACTGTGCTTATGCTTGGGGGCTGTTATTGCAGGGCAGCCTATTGTTTATTGTATTTTATTGTATTTACAGTGTGCTGTTTTCCTCTTTGTTGGTTCATGTAAAATCAATAAAAATGATTTTCCTTAAAGGAGTAATAAAAAGGTAAAAGGGGTGACACTGGCATTCCCAAAAGGTCATAGAAATACAGAAAAATCAAGATCTTGATTGAGACCGTGGGGGTGCAAAGTGCGTAACTCGTATATGAAGTGCTGTTCCATCTGAAGAAGTAATCTGTCTATATCGCCTCCCCACCAATGTGTGCAAACTACGAGGCCGCGGGCAGGGTCCCGGCGGCCGAGGCTAACTGGGCGCGCGGCCCGGCGCGGGGACCCTGTGCGCGGCCTGGACGGGGTAGGCGCGCTCGGCCCTCGGCGGGCACGAGCGCGCGCCCTTTAAATCGATTGGCTCCCTGGGGTTGCAGCCCCATGGGAGCCAATTAGCGCCGCTGTTGGGGCACGAGGGGGGATCGGGGCCGAGCAGCCTCCGCGTGGTCAGTCGTGCGGAGGCTGCTTCGGTGCCGGCGTCTGTGTCCCTTACCTCGTGCTCCCGTTTGTGCCGGTGGAGGCCTGTGTCGGCTGCCTGGGCTGGCTGGGTGAGTGGTGTGTGCCATCGGGTCGTTGGTCCTCGCGTGTGGGGGCCTGTTTTGTGCGGGAGGCGTCCCTGGGGCTGCCGGTGCTGCCGTTCTTAAAAAAAAAAAAAAAAAGAACACGAACGGCCGAGGCATTTACTAATTAATTACAGTAGATGCCTGGTAGGGCGAAAGCTGGGGGCCTGGCCCCCAAGAAAGCTGCCGTTAAGGGGCGGGGGGCCCTGTCCCGGGGGGGCACCGGGAGGGGGGGGGGCTGCCTGGGCAGGTTGGTGAAGGGGGGCTGCCCGGGCAGGGTGGTGACGGGGGGGTGGGGGCTGCAGCAACGGGAGGGGGGGGCAAAAGGGGCAGGGGAGGTGGGGTGCGGGGCCGGAAAGGCCGGAGGGGTTCCCTCCCTCTCCGTGGCTCGCTGGGGGTAGGTGAGGGGCTGTTAAGGGCTGGGGAGGTGAGGGGGGGGGAGATTGTGCGGGCACGGTTGGGGGGGATTTCGGGGCCCTGGGCCAAGGGGGTGGGCTTCGGCCTGATGGGGCACCGTGGGGGGCGAGCTGTGGGGGGCCCGTGGGGTGGTGCTCAGGCCCTGGGGGGTTTGGCCCACCGGGGGGGGCTTCCCCATGGGAACAGTGGATGTCCGGGGGGCAAGGTACATCCGGGGCGGGATGGGGGGGTGCTTGTTTTCCCCTTTTTGTCTCCGCAGGGCCAGTTTATGGCGCAGACTTCGTGGCCCGTGGGCACGGTTCGAGGTGAGAGCTGGGGGAGTTCCCCGGTGGGAGCGGAGCCGCAGCGGGGAGCGTCAGCGGAGGCGGCCCAGCAGTGTTCCAGGGATTCTGCATGCGCTGATGGTGGGGACCTCGCGGTGGTTGGTGAGCGAATGGCGTCGCCGGGTGAGTTAATGATTGAAGGGGGTGTGTCCTCCAGGGATGCGGGGGGTGCGTCGCGGGAAAAGCATCGGCGCTCGTGTCGGCGTCGTCGCAACTCCGACTCGTCTTCATCTTCCTCGTCCTCGAGTAGTTCGTCCGGGGGGTCGGGCAGGCCGGGGGATCGGCAGCTTCCGGGTGTTGGGGGGGGAATGGGTGTAAGTGGGGGGGCCTCTACGGTGGTGTCCTTGCCGGAATTGTGGGCGGGGGTGCCACGGAAGCTGAGGCGTAAAATCCGCAAGCGGCGCTATATTGACATCTTCCGTTTGCTGGAGGGGCGGAAGCGCTCGGGTGACAGCAGGAAAAAGAGGAAAGACGATGAGAAGGCCGGGCGGGGTTCGAAAGGTGGCGCGTAACGTGGTTAACTGGACGCGTTCCTTTTTACGGTTGGCCAGTGTGTGGGGGGCAGCACGATCCGTCGCAGTACGAAATGCTATTGGCGTATGCCGATTCCATCCTGGAGGCGTCTCAGACGCATGAGGGCTGGTCTTGGCTTAATTATGACGAGAAGTTTCGGGACAGGATGGAAGAAAGCCGTGTGCTTTCGTGGGGCACGCAGGATATTAACCTGTGGTTGACCCAGATGTCGGCTAGGTCCGGGGCGAGTTCGGGTGGCGTGGTGTCACCACTCACCCTCCCAGAGGTAATTAGCATAGGTAGGGCAAGTGGGTAGTTGTGTTTCTTTGGTGGTAAAACTTAAAATGGAGGTGTAGAAAGGCCTCCTGGGTAATGTAGTCCACCAACCATGAAAATGAGTACACGTTGTGCACGAGTGGTTTAAGGAAATTAGGATTTATTTCCCCTCCCGGGGTTAGATGTTGAAGACCAAGAATAAGGACTATTTACAACGAAATTATACTTCCAGTGATAACAAAATATTGCTTACTTTCAGCTGTTATACAAAACCAAAACAATAAACAGTTCCTTCCAAAATGTTTCTTTTGGCTGTTTCTTTCTCCTTAGTAAAAGCCAATATATTCAGCACAGAGACTGCACATTATCCGCCACCATATAAGAACAGTCCATCATATATTCTGACTCAGGAGGTTGATATGGGTCCCAGGGCATACAGTCAGTTTCTTCCTGGAAACCTTTTAGAACAGGTTCTTCTCTTTGCCAGGCAAACTGTTCTCTTTCACTCACAGGGTTTCCTTCCCCCAACCTGCTTGGTGAGTCTAAATGCTTGCTCTCAGGTGCAAACAGCTCTCTGTAGTTAAAGGGTAATACGTTTCCCTCTTCAGCTTTATAACATGGAATTCTTCCTTTGCTTTTAAACACTACTTCCTCTCAGGATTCTCCCTTGGCTACCACACGGAAAACAAAACTCCTCTCCCCCTTCTGATATATATTTATAATCAGGGAATTTGACTTTACCTGGAGTCTGCCTTTTGTGAACCCAGCGTGGCTGTCTTTTCTGCTTTTCAGCATAAATGTCCTTGCTTCCTGAGCAATAGAAATCCTCTGTGCCTCCTATGTTTAAACACTGCTCCCTGTGTCCTGGACCTGAATGTCCTACACAGCTCTTGTCCTTTGAAGAGTATCTCCAACTAGGATTGGGATTTCTTTTACCTTTTCCCACGCTTGCTGTATCTCTCTCCGTGTCGGAGACTGAGCTTCCATCTGAGACTCTCCCCTTGTCTCTGCTCGTATCTTTGCCCGTGTCTGTGTCTGTCTCCGTCTCTGTCACACCTCTTCTTTTTACTAGAGGGTTTTTATCTAGCTTCCTTCCCCCGTTGTATTGAGCCACACCTCCCCCAGGTGTTCACAGTTCCCTGATGAGGTAGGAGCTAGCTCAGGGGATGGGCGTTCCCTAGCCCTCTGTGACGAGGTTTGTTTATGGTTTCCATGCCAACCCTCCATGCTTGACTCAGCACTGACAGCTTTGGTTTCATTTTCCACAGAAACCTCTGTTTCCATCGGTTCTGAACCTTGCACTTCACGACATATCCCCCGCCTTAAAATATTACGTACTGCCGCACCTTCCGGACAGTACGTAATACGCGAGAGTGCGTCCGCATTGCCGTGTAGCTTACCTGCCCTATGTTGAATTACAAAATTGAACGCCTGTAGGGCTAAATGCCATCTTGTGAGCCGGGCGTTGGAATTCCTCATTTGATGTAGCCATTTTAATGGAGCATGGTCTGTTATAAGGAGGAACTTCCGACCCGTTAAGTAAAAACGGAATGCCTCGACTGCCCATTTAATGGCCAGGCATTCTTTTTCGATAGTCGAATAATTTTTCTCGGCCTTGGAGAGCTTTCTACTGATGTAGGTGACTGGGTGTTCTACTCCCTCAAATTCCTGGGAGAGTACTGCACCTAACCCACTCTCTGATGCATCAGTCTGCACCACAAATGGTAGACTGAAGTCTATCCCTCTCAGTATTGGGGCTGTGCAGAGCTTCCCCTTGAGGGTAGAAAAAGCTGCCTCAGCCTCTGGGGTCCATCGAACTCTATTAGGGGCGTTCTTTTTTAGCATCTCGGTGAATAGAAGGCTCTCGTCTGCAAACCGAGGTATGAACCTTCTATAGTAACCGATGAGCCCTAAAAAGCTGCGCACCTGTTTCTTAGTAACGGGACGTGGAAAATCCTGGACGCTCTGGACCTTATTGGCTAATGGCTTCACTGTCCCTCTCCCCACCAGGTGACCTAAGTATTTCGCTTCTTCCGTGGCAAACATACACTTTGCGGGGTTCAGGGTTAAGCCTGCTTTCCGCAATGCCCGTAGTATTGCTTATGCTTCTGCTTACTCGCTTGCAGATTTTCCATTGCAGCCTTTTCCGTTCTCTCTAAACGCTGCCTTAGACCCTTTAAAAACCGAGGTATTTCAATTTCAGAAATGTCTGGTTCCACCCATTGCTCCTGTAATATATCTAATATCCCCCTAGGGGATCTCCCAAACATAAGCTCATAGGGTGAGGCCTTTAATGAAGATTGCACGCGTTCTCGGCATGCATAGAGAACGAATGGGAGCAAGGTATCCCATTCTGCTATCTCCCCTTTTTCCAGCCCTCTCCTCAGCATCTGTTTAATGGTCTGATTAGTACGTTCTACAAGACCATTTGTCTGTGGGTGGTAAGCCGAAGTCCGTATGTGTTTTATCCCAAAAGCCTCCCATACGGTAGACAGATGCTTGGATAAAAAGTTGCTACCCTGGTCTGTAAGTACCTCTCTGGGGAACCCTACCATGCAGAATAGTTTGACCAGCTCCTGGGCTATAATCCTCGCAGAGGTGTTCCTTAGGGGAATAGCCCAGGGAAACCGGGTGGCATGGTCGACTATAACGAGAAGGTACTGAAAACCCCTGGGTGTGCGTGTCATAGGGCCTACCATATCTATGCCTATCCGGCTCATAGGTACGGCTATGGTGGGAGTAAGCACCAAGGGTACAGCTTTTGGCCTTAACGCTGATACCCTTTGACATGGAGCACACGACTCGCAATACTGCTTAGTCTCCTTGAACACCCCAGGCCAGTAAAAGCGACTTAATATTTGGTCTAGGGTGCCTTGGATGCCTTTATGGCTCCCTATAGGGTGGTCGTGCGCGAGACGCAAGACCGTGGCTTTGAACGCCGTAGGCACTACCAGCTGTTTCCTTACTGCCTCAGAGTAAGGGTCTACGCTTTCCCTATACAGAACGCCATTGTCCATAAAGAACCTAGGTAATGTGGGCCTAATCTCCTGGGCCCATTCGAAGGCTCTCTTGAGCGCTGGGTCGGCCCGCTGCTCAGCAGGAAAGGAGGGAAATTTATTCACTAACTCGGCGGGTACCCAGGGTAGGCTTGCGCCCGCCTCCAACTCCGCTCGGCCGCGGGACCTAGACTGCCTCTCATGGCGCCTCTTTGCCTTGGCCTTTCTCCCTGGTGCAGTAGGTTCATACACTAGGTCCTCATGGGTAGGAAGAATATCTGTCTCTTCTTCCCCTGATATCTCCTCTTGGGGCACTAATCCTTCCCCAGGTTCTCCCCTGTCCCCAGTTGATGTATCTCCCATCCCTGAGGTCCCGGCTTGTGATCTAGTGGAGACCAGGCCGGTTCGGGTGTTCAAACCTTCCACTAATCCCTCATAAAAGGGTACCCAATCCCTACCTAAAATAAGGTCTTGGGGTAATGCAGGAAGTATGGCTAATGACATAACTTGCTTAAACTTTAGTGCATTTACCAAGAGATTCTGGCGAGGGTAAAATGCAAACGTACCGTGTATGCATTTCACTCTGACTTGGCTTCCTGCTTGCCTCGGGGGTGTCGAACAACGCCGCTCGATGGCCTCCCAGAGTGTGCGAGAAATCATACTCTGGTCGGCCCCCGAGTCAAGCAGGGCCAAGGTGTCCACCCCTTCCACCTGTGCGTGTAATAAAAATTTACTCTGAACTGGGTCATCCACCCCAGATATCAGAACAGTCCTCTTAGTGCATTCCCTTTTAAAATGCCCCATTTTCCCACACAGATAACATTTACCCTTGGGTGTAGATACATTCTCTCTGGGCACATAAACACTCTCATCATTCTTACTTCTAACATTCCCATTAGCCATAGTATATTTTTCATCATAGGGAACCTTTCCCTTTTTAACATTATATAAACCTGCAGCTTGCAATACGCTGCGCTCTGAGGGGTCAGCTATTTGGGCCTCCAAAAACCGGTCCGCCAAACTAGCTGCTTCCTCAGTGGTCTTGCAATTTTGCAAGGTGAGGTACATCTTCATTTCCTTAGGTACAGCCTGTACAAACTGTTCTAATATAACTGTATCTAATACACTTTCCATTGTCTTATTTTCTGGACTTAGCCATTTCCACGCCAGACTCTTAAGACGCTGTTGTAACGCCTTTGGCGTTTCCTGAGGCTTCAGGCGAGCCTCCCTGAAAAGCCTCCTATAATGTGAGGTTGTCAGCCCCAACCTGTCCTTTACCGCCCTTTTTATTTCAGCATAATCATCCGCAAGAGCGGCTGGCATCGCTTTGTAGGCTGACAGGGCTTCACCTGTTAGCGAAACTGCAAAGCGCGTAGCCCACTGACTATCAGGCCATTTTAACGCCTGTCCAATACGCTCAAATGCATCTATAAAGTCATCAATATTGTCTGTTGGACTCAATTGTCCTAAAGAAAATATATGACTTGCGTGCATTGGGGGTCCTGGCATAACCAAAGGATTGTCCGTCCGTGGTCCTTGGCGTTCCTGTAGAAGTGCTGCTACAGCTTCCAGCAGCGGCTTCTGCTGCTCTCTCTGGAGCGCGGCATTCTCCTCCTGGATGCGTTTAGAAAGTTCCATTTGTAGGTCCCACTGCTTCCGCATCCACGCTATTACGTCCTGGGCCTCCATCTTTCGTCAGCACCTGCAATGAAAGACAGAAAAAAAAACCCAAGTGCGGCTCCCTTTTTCAGGTTTTTTTTTTTTTGTTTTTTTTTTTCTCAACCCCACAGCGCCCCTCTTTTCCTGGTATCCTCCCTCACTTATGCCCAGGTGCTATTACCTGAGGCTTCGTGTAGAGGTCTGCGTTCAGGAAAAGAAGCTGTGTCTTGTCTTTGTCTTTCCTGCAGCCTTCTGGTAGCCTACTTGCTTGTGCCGGAGTCCTGGTGCTGTAATCTTCTGTTGTCCTTCCTTCAAGGTCAAGCATCCGAAAAACTACGCCAGATATGTCACCACTCACCCTCCCAGAGGTAATTAGCATAGGTAGGGCAAGTGGGTAGTTGTGTTTCTTTGGTGGTAAAACTTAAAATGGAGGTGTAGAAAGGCCTCCTGGGTAATGTAGTCCACCAACCATGAAAATGAGTACACGTTGTGCACGAGTGGTTTAAGGAAATTAGGATTTATTTCCCCTCCCGGGGTTAGATGTTGAAGACCAAGAATAAGGACTATTTACAACGAAATTATACTTCCAGTGATAACAAAAATATTGCTTACTTTCAGCTGTTATACAAAACCAAAACAATAAACAGTTCCTTCCAAAATGTTTCTTTTGGCTGTTTCTTTCTCCTTAGTAAAAGCCAATATATTCAGCACAGAGACTGCACATTATCCGCCACCATATAAGAACAGTCCATCATATATTCTGACTCAGGAGGTTGATATGGGTCCCAGGGCATACAGTCAGTTTCTTCCTGGAAACCTTTTAGAACAGGTTCTTCTCTTTGCCAGGCAAACTGTTCTCTTTCACTCACAGGGTTTCCTTCCCCCAACCTGCTTGGTGAGTCTAAATGCTTGCTCTCAGGTGCAAACAGCTCTCTGTAGTTAAAGGGTAATACGTTTCCCTCTTCAGCTTTATAACATGGAATTCTTCCTTTGCTTTTAACACTACTTCCTCTCAGGATTCTCCCTTGGCTACCACACGGAAAACAAAACTCCTCTCCCCCTTCTGATATATATTTATAATCAGGGAATTTGACTTTACCTGGAGTCTGCCTTTTGTGAACCCAGCGTGGCTGTCTTTTCTGCTTTTCAGCATAAATGTCCTTGCTTCCTGAGCAATAGAAATCCTCTGTGCCTCCTATGTTTAAACACTGCTCCCTGTGTCCTGGACCTGAATGTCCTACACAGCTCTTGTCCTTTGAAGAGTATCTCCAACTAGGATTGGGATTTCTTTTACCTTTTCCCACGCTTGCTGTATCTCTCTCCGTGTCGGAGACTGAGCTTCCATCTGAGACTCTCCCCTTGTCTCTGCTCGTATCTTTGCCCGTGTCTGTGTCTGTCTCCGTCTCTGTCACACCTCTTCTTTTTACTAGAGGGTTTTTATCTAGCTTCCTTCCCCCGTTGTATTGAGCCACACCTCCCCCCAGGTGTTCACAGTTCCCTGATGAGGTAGGAGCTAGCTCAGGGGATGGGCGTTCCCTAGCCCTCTGTGACGAGGTTTGTTTATGGTTTCCATGCCAACCCTCCATGCTTGACTCAGCACTGACAGCTTTGGTTTCATTTTCCACAGAAACCTCTGTTTCCATCGGTTCTGAACCTTGCACTTCACGACAGTGGCCAAGAGTGGGGTCGGGGCAGTTGGGGGGGTGGCTCGGCCCTTTCGAGGAGGGGCGGCTGGGGTGCCTGCAAAGGCAGTCTCGGCCGGGAGCGGTGATGTGTGCTGGCGTTTCAACCGTTCCACTTGCCCCTTTCCCGATTGCAAGTTCCAGCACGTCTGTTCCTTGTGCGGGGGTCCCCATTCCGCGGTCAAGTGCCTTAAAAAAGGCGCCTCTGGCATGGCCGCCCCTGCCCCCAAAGGACAGTGAGTGGCGCGGGCGCACCCCCTCCCCGGTTCGGGTGGCGGCGTTGGTAAGGTGGCTGTCTCTTTATCCCCGACGGCGGGAGGCGGCGATTTTGGGCTCTGGGTTTCGGCATGGGTTCCTGATCCCGGTAAGGGGGGTGGTGTTGGCGCCTTCGGCTCGGAATTCCCCCTCGGTTCGCCGTTGGGTGACGGTGGTGCAGGACAAATTGTTGAGCGAATTGCGATTGGGTAGGGTGGCAGGCCCCTTTGCGGAGCCGCCATTTCCCAACCTTGTGATTTCGCCTTTAGGTGTTGTGCCCAAGAAGGAGCCGGGCAAATTCCGCTTGATTCACAATTTGTCTTGTCCCGTCGGGGCTTCGGTTAACGATTTTATCCCGCGTCGCCTGTGTTCGGTGCGTTATGCTTCTTTTGACAAGGCGGCTTCGCTGGTGCGCGGGGCCGGTCGGTCGGCGTTGTTGGCGAAGGTGGACATCGAGTCGGCTTTTTGTTTGTTGCCTGTCCATCCGGCTTCATTCCCATTGTTGGGATTTTGTTTTCGGGATGAGTATTACTTTGATAGGTGTATGCCGATGGGATGTTCTATATCTTGCGCTTACTTTGAGATGTTTAGCACCTTCTTGGAGTGGGTACTGGTCAGGGACTCCGGCTTGTCGTCTGTGGTGCATTACCTGGACGATTTCTTGTTTGTGGGAGCTGCAGATTCGGGGGAGTGTCAGCGGCTGCTATCGGGCTTCGTGCGGTTGGCGCGGGAATTCGGGGTCCCCTTAGCGGACGGGAAGACTGAGGGTCCTGCTACGCGGTTGACCTTTTTGGGCATGGAGTTGGATTCTGCTGACATGGTGGCGCGGTTGCCTCGCGATAAAGTCGTGCGCTTGCGGATTTCAGTGGCTAATGCGTTGTCGGCGGGTAAGCTTTCCTTGCGGGAGTTGCAGTCCTTGTTGGGGTCCTTAAATTTTGCCTGTAGGGTGATTCCGATGGGGAGGGTGTTTTCCAGGAGGTTGGCTTGTGCGACTGCTGGGGTGCGGAAACCTCATCATCGGATTCGGGTGACGGCGGCAATGCGCGCGGATTTGCGGGTGTGGGATCGTTTTCTGGAGGATTTCAACGGGACTTCAGTGCTTTTGGAGCCTGAAGTTTCCAGTGACGATTTGCAATTGTACACGGATGCTGCAGGAGGGGCGGGGTTGGGGGTGTATTTCGGGGGGGCCTGGTGCGCTGCCCGGTGGCCGGTGTCTTGGGAGGTGGCGGGTCTGACCCGGAATATCACATTTTTGGAGCTCTTTCCGCTTCGGGTAGTTCTGGAGCTCTGGCCGGAGCGTTTGCGGAACAGGAGGGTGCTTTGGTGGTGTGATAATGCGGCTGTGGTCAGTGTGATTAACCGGTACACTCCCAGGTGCGTGTGGGTGGCGAGTTTGATGCGGGAGGTTGTCCTAGCGTGTCTGCGGTTGAATGTGGCGGTGCGGGCGCGTCACATACCAGGGTCCACTAACGAGATTGCTGATGCTCTTTCTCGCTTTCAATGGGAGCGGTTCCGGGTGTTGGCCCCCGAAGCAGACGAGGATGGAGCGGTGGTCCCAGAGAACTTGTGGAGTATTGGCCTCCGGAGATGCTAGACCTTCTGAGGAGTTCGGTGTCTGCAGGGACCTGGTCCGCGTATTGTAGGGGGTGCGACCGGGTGGTCGCTTTTTTGTTGTCGCGCGGGTGGGGGGCTGGGGGGGTCCCGGAAGGTTTGCTTGGCCACTATATTGTGGCGGCCAAGAGCGCCGGGTTTTCGCGATCGGCGGTGCGCTCGCATTTGGCGGGGTTTCACTTTTTTGCGAGCGCATTGGGTTGGGGTCTCCCGGCTGGGGGGGCCTTAACGCGCAGGTTGCTGCAAGGTTGGGAGCGGGCGCAACCGACCCCGCGTGATGCGAGGTTGCCGATCACTCACGGGCTCCTCGTGCGGGTGTGTGGAGCTTTGGAGCGGGTGGCTTCTTCTGGGTATGAGGCATTATTGTTCCGGGCGGTTTTTTGCCTGGCCTTTTTTGGGGCGTTTCGGATTGGGGAGCTGGTGGCGGGTTCTGGGCGGGGGGGGGGTGTTGGGGGTCTGTTGGCTTGTCATGTCCGGCTCGTGGAAGGGGGGGCGCGGATTCTTTTGGCTAAGTCCAAAACGGATCCTATGGGTAAAGGTTTGTGGGTGTGTATTGGTGCGGGTGCGGATACACGGACTTGTCCGGTTCGGGCGCTGCTACAGTTTGTGGCAGTGCGTCCGGCGGGTGCGTTGGGGTTTTTCGTTCACGCGAATTCGCGGGCGGTGACCCGTTTCCAGGTTTCCGCGGTGTTGCGGCTGGCGTTGTCCGCGGTGGGGGAAGATCTGCTGCGATTTGCTCCTCACTCTTTTCGGATTGGTGCTGCCACTAGTGCGGCGTCTGCGGGATTGCCGGCGCACGTCATCCAGGCCATTGGGAGGTGGCGTTCTTCGGCTTTCAAGGGGTATGTGCGTCTGTAGGCGCGTGGGTTTTGCTGGGTGGGGTGCTTTAACTGTTTATTTCTTTTTCAGATGGGGGTGTCGGTCCTGGTGGATGTTGGGTTGCTGGCCACTCCTTTGTACATTGGGCCGGTCTGCGCGCGGCGGACCGCCCTATCGGCGCCAATTTGGGATTGAACCCGTCGGCGGTGGCTGTCCAATGGCTGGGTGTGCGAGGTATGCAGTGGTCGCATCTGCTGCCTTTGCTGCGGACCCACGGGAGGACTGCGCAGTGGCCGGCTGCCCTGTTGGTGCATCTGGGCGGCAATGATTTATCGTCTTGGTCCTGCTTGCAGTTGATCCGGGTGATTCAAGAGGATCTCGGACTTGTGTTGGGGATGATTCCTGGGGTTATTGTTCTTTGGTCAGACATTATTCCAAGGCCGGCTTGTTGGGAGCAGCGTCGTTGGTCCCGGGGGTTGACTAAGGTCAATCGTCAGATTGGTCGTTGGGTATGTGAGCGGGGGGGGGGGGGTACCAGATCCTGCATGACTGGGCGGATGTGGGGTGTTTGGGGCTGTATCGGGCTGATGGGGTTCATTTGTCGCCGGTTGGCATGGACCTGCTTCTTAATGATTGGCAGGAGGCCTTGGAATACATGTCTGGCCATGATGTTCGCTGGTCGCAGCTTTTAGCCGGGGGGGGGGGGCGGCACATGACCAGGGTTATGTGCCGGTGGCGGGATCCCGGAGGTTTCCGGGGTCCGGAGCAGCAGGCTACAGTTGGGCGGGAGCGGGGTGCCCCTGACCCGGTCAAACCCTCGGACGACTTTTGCTGAACGGCGAAGTTGGGGAGAGGGGTATGGTAACTTGCCGGGTGGCGAGTTACGGTATTAGCAGTGGCAGGCACTTTGCTGAGGATGGCTGGTGCAGCCGGGTGCCGCTAATTGAGTGATTTTGAAATGTAATTGTTGGACTGTTAATTTGTTGGCTAATAAAAGCTGCGACCAGTTCTGTTCCATAAAATGTTGTCTGTGGTGTTTTGTGGAGGGGGGGGGGTTTGGGGGGGGGGAGAGGTGTGTAAGGCAGGGACCTGCAGCGCCGGGTCCGCCTGCCTTGGTTACTACGAGGCCGCGGGCAGGGTCCCGGCGGCCGAGGCTAACCGGGCACGCGGCCCGGCACGGGGACCCTGTGCGCGGCCTGGACAGGGTAGGCGCGCTCGGCCCGCGGCGGGCACGAGCGCGCGCCCTTTAAATCGATTGGCTCCCTGGGGTTGCAGCCCCATGGGAGCCAATTAGCGCCGCTGTTGGGGCACGAGGGGGGATCGGGGCCGAGCAGCCTCCGCGTGGTCAGTCGTGCGGAGGCTGCTTCGGTGCCGGCGTCCCTCCCTCCCTCCCTAACATCAGGCGGTGGTGGGGGGGGTGGTTTGTTTGGGGTGTTGCAGCTGGGGGCTGGGGGGGGGGCGGGATCCCGGAGGTTTCCGGGGTCCGGAGCAGCAGGCTACAGTTGGGCGGGGGCGGGGTGCCCCTGACCCGATCAAACCCTCGGACGACTTTTGCTGAACGGCGAAGTCGGGGAGAGGGGTATGGTAACTTGCCGGGTGGCGAGTTACGGTATTAGTGGTGGCAGGCACTTTGCTGAGGATGGCTGGTGCAGCCGGGTGCCGCTAATTGAGTGATTTTGAAATGTAATTGTTGGACTGTTAATTTGTTGGCTAATAAAAGCTGCGACCAGTTCTGTTCCATAAAATGTTGTCTGTGGTGTTTTGTGGAGGGGGGGGGGGGTTTGGGGGGGGGGAGAGGTGTGTAAGGCAGGGACCTGCAGTGCCGGGTCCGCCTGCCTTGGTTACTACCTTTAATACTACGATCGGAGACCTTGTGGTTGGCCTGAGTCCAATGGTTTGTCTGCAATTTTTCTTCTAAGACAGCTTTTGTGTTCACTAATTCTGGTCTTGATACACCTTTTTGTTTTCCCAACATAGCAGAGCTTGCATGGACATGTGATCAAGTATATCACCTGTGCTATCTCACAATTAGAAAAATCATGAATAAATACTTTCCAAGAGGTAGTTGGATGAATAAAAACCTCCTTAGTGACTAAAACATTCTCACAGACCATGTATCTCCCACATTGAAAATGACCATGTGCCTTGGGAATAAACCAGGGTTTGCTGAGGGCAGACGGTACCAATATATCCAATAAATTAGAATTCCTCTTGCATGCGATCATGAGTCTTTTGCTCTTCAAAGATGGAAGCGGATCCAAAATGTGCCAAGCTTCCTTAAGAATCCAAACAATGTCCTTAGAATATTCTGAGAAGGTCAATGCACAGACAATACGATCATCTTTTTTCCAAGAACCGCCCTGTAGAAGAGATGGTCTAACAGATGTACGGGCTCTAATGTAGGCTTTGATGCAACTTTGAGGATATCCACAATCCGTAAATCTTTTCTTCATATCCGATGTGTGGGATTCAAAATTTTTGTCTGTAGTACATAACCTCTTGATCCTTAAAAATTGGCTAGTAGGTTAATTTTCTTTTGGGGCACAGTTATGAAAACTTAAGAAGTGTAAAAGAGAATTTCTATCTGTTGGTTTCCTAGATAGCGTGGTGACAAATCCATGTGGTGTGCTCTGGATCAATATATCCAAATAGGCTATTTGTTCAAAGCTATATGAAAATTCAAATTGTAAGTTAAGATCAAGAGAATTGAGTCAGTCAAAACAAATTGTAGCAAGGTGCAGAACACTGCAGCTTGCCTAATCATAGAACAGACAGGTATGTCCACATCACACCAATACTTAATCAGCTACACTGGCTCCCAATCCATTCCCGTATCAGATTCAAACCAATATTAATCATATTCAAGATCATTCACCAACTATCGGCATACATCTTATATGTATAAATATGTAAATATGTATAAATCTTATATGTATAAATCTGTATATGTATAAATCTTATATGTATAAATATGTAAATATGTATGTATAAATGTAAATATGTGTAGTCCATTCCCCAAGGCACTAACCCTGTGTGCTGTGACCTTACCCTCTGATCAAATATTATCCCCACCTCCCGGTCTTGATTTGACAACCCCCAAAAGATGGAATCGAACCGCTGCTGATCGCTGGAAGTGGCGGTATATAAGTGTGTATTAAATAAATAAATAAATAAATCTTACAAGACACTATAACAAGAGACACAAGTACCTGGCCCAGAAGAAATAACAAAAAGAATATGATTATCACACCCCTTGGATATCAAAAGACCATACAAACCACATCTGGAAGATCACTGTCACTCTATGCTCCATCACTTTGGAACTCTCTCCCAGATGACTTGCAGGCATCAAACTTCAGACATCAAAAGCTAAAAACTCATCTTTACACAAATCACTTTGGACATATAACCTAACCACCCAAACAACAACATGATCCAAGTCGCCGATTGTTGACCCATAGCAATGGACTAGTAAACACTAAATATGATGCAAAAAATTGTATATAGTTTTGTCATACTCTCATGACCATGTACATAGTTTCTCACGCTACCTTTTCCCCCCACTTAATGTTCAATTGTTCCTTGTATAATGTTGATCACTGTTCAAGCATTCTATGTATAATGTTTAAGTTGTAATGTAAACTGCTCTGAGTGAAGGACAAAGCGGTATAGAAAAATGTTTAAATAAATAAATAGCCCACAACCTTTCCTGCTTTACTATTGCTGTTCTGAACCCTTTAGGACCACCAGTATTATCTTCATAAAACAACACAATTGAACAAAATTGCAACAACGCCCCTTGTCTCTGGAAGCAGAACTAAAGGGGAGCCAAAATTCCTGCTCAGGGCATCACCCGCACTAGAGCCAAACCTGCTTATCAGTTTGTTTCAACCACCATTCTCTCATCCCTGCTTATCTCCATCAATCTCTCCCCTACTAATCTGTCCCCCAGATCAGCCTACTAGTTTCATCTATCATCTTCTCCCAGTCCATCCCCACCAATCTCTTTCTCATAAGAACATGAGATATGCCATACTGGGTGAGACCAAGGTCCTTCAAGCCCAGTATCCTGTTTTCAACAGTGGCCAATCTAGGTCACAAGTACCTAGCAGTTTCCCCAGAAGACACAGGTTCCATTATGCTTGTATTGGGACAAGAAGTGGATTTCCTGGCTCCTCTTTCATAATGATTAATGGACCTTTCCTCTAGGAACTTCTCCAAACCTTTTTTTAAACCCAGCTACACTAACAGCTTTTGCTACACCCTCTGGTAATGAATTCCAGAGTTTGATTACGTGTTGAGTGACAAAATATTTTCTCTTATTAGTCTTATATGGATTACACTGTAGCTTCATTGCATGTCCCCTAATCTTTCTAAATTTTGATGACGTAAACAATCGATCTATGTTTACCCATTCCACTCCATTCATTAATTTATGGACCTCTATCATATCTCCCCTCAGCCATCTCTTTTCCAGGTTGAAGAGCCCTAACCTTTGTAGCCTCTCCTCAAAGGGGTATCTTTCCATCCCCTTTACCATTTTGGTGGCTCTTCTCTGTGCCTTTTCTAATTCTGCTATATCCTTTTTAAGATATGACGACCAGAAATGCACACAATATTTGAGGTGCAGTTGCACCATGGAACGATACAGAGGCATTATAATATCCTTTGTTTTATTCTCAATTCCTTTATTTATGATTCCTAGCATTCTATTTGCTTTCTTGGCTACCTCTGTACACTGGGCAGAGGGTTTCAACATGTTATCCGCGATGACGCCTAAATCTTTTTCCTGGGTGGTGGTTCCAAATATGGAACCTTGCATTGTGTAATCATAGTTTGCGTTGTTTTTTGTTAAGTGCATAAATTTGCACTTGTCCACATTAAATTTCATCTGCCATTTGAACGTCCAGTCTTCCAATTTATTAAGATCCTCTTGCAATTTTTCACAATCCTCTTTGAATAATTTTGTGCCATCTGCAAATTTGATTACCTTAAAAAGCAGCAGACCCGAAAACAGCAAAGACACAAAAACATTCACACCTGCAGCACAGGCAGCTCACACAAGCAGAGCATCCTGATTCCAGGATCCGAAGGCAGCAAATATGAGCAGAAACCTTTTTGTGACTGTGAATGGAGTGGAAGGTAATGTTTATACTGTAAATGTGGCAGAAACAATGGAAGAATTCAGCAAAACAAGTGTGAAAAAACTCAAGTAGCTTGTGAAAGAAAAAGTCCTACGAAATTCAGGCAACACAGATTTCTCTTTGACATTTGCCAGTTTTGAACTGGTGGAGACAAAAACCCTATTTGATTATGGGATTCTGAACAAGTCCACCTTGATTATGGTCATCCATCTACCTGGAGAAGGAGATTATTGTTCGAAGTCGACAGTACTTGCCTCTCTGCTCCTAGATGGAAGGGTGTGAAGGGCAATCCTTACTCAGTTTCTGGAAATATGTCACCTCACCAAGGGATTAAATGTTTGATGCCACTTTCAATGTAACAAGTTGCTACTGATAAAACCTGTAACAAATTTTAAAAAAAAGCAGCAGACCCAGCACAGATCCCTGTGGTACTTCACTATTCACCTTTCTCTATTGGGAAAATTGGCCATTTAGCCCTATTATTTGCTTTCTACTGTATCTTTTAACCAGTTCCTGATCCACAGTAGTACACTGCCTCCTATCCCATGACTTTTTAATTTCGCCAAGAGTCTCTCATGAGGGACTTGTCAAAGGCTTTCTGAAAATCCAGATATATTACATCGACCAACCCACCTTTGTCTACCTGTTTATTTACACCCTCAAAAAATATAACAGATAAGTAAGACAAGACCTTCCCCGGCTAAAACCATGTTGGCTGTCTCCCATTAAACCACGACTATTTCCATGTTCAGAAATTTTGTTCTTAATAATGGTTTCTACCATTTTCCCGGTACTGATGTCAGGCTGACTGGTCTATAGTTTCCTGGATCACCCCTGGAACCCTTTTGAAAAATTGGCGTTACATTGGCCACCCTCCAATCTTCAGGTATTACTGATGATTTTAATGATAGTTCACATATTAGTAATAGTAAGTCTGCAATCTCATATTTCAGTTCTTTCTACACCCTTGGATGTATACCATCTGGTCCAGGTCTTGTCTCATATTTCAGTTCTTTCTACACCCTTGGATGTATACCATCTGGTCTTCAGTATATCAAATAGTTGTAATACATCTTCCCGGTTTATCAATATTTTTTTCAATTCTTCTGCAGCATCAGCTTTAAATACCATTTCAGTCATGGGTAACTTCCCTAAATCTTCTTCTGTAAAGCCCAAAGCAAAAGATTCATTCAGTCTCTCTGCTATGGCCTTGTCCCCTCTTAGTGCCCCTTTTACCCCTCTATCATCCAATGGTCCAGCTGACTCTCTTACAGGTTTTTGTTATGAATGTACTTGAAAAAGTTTTTATTATGCGTTTTTGCTTCCACAGCAAGCTTTATTTTTTTTTTATATTTTAATTTTCAGTCAATTACATAACCGAAATATACTGAAAGGTCAATCCGAATAATAAAGAACAAACGAAAGAAAAAAAAAAGGGAAAAAAATAAATAAGAGAAAAACTAAAGACAGGAAACATAAATAAGTAAATAAACCTAGGATAAAGTTCACATCATGGAACCATTGCTGTCAAATTCAATATAGATACAAAATAAAAAGAACTATGGGATAAAAAAAAATCCCACATTAGAGGCTATACATTATTACCGGTCCTATCTACCACGTGCTTATCGATCAAAAAACTTTCCAGATTGGACACCTCCACAAAAACATAAGATGCATCATCCAAGCAAACAGTAAGCTTTATTTCAAATTCTCTCTTTGCCTGCTTTATCAATGTCTTGCATCTAACTTGCCAGTGGTTATGTTGTTTTCCAGTTTTCATCATTTGGCTCCTTTTTCCATTTCCTGAAAGATGCTTTTTTGGCAACAACAGCCTCTCTGATCTCACCTTTAAACCATGCTGGCAATTTTTTGGACTTCCTTCCACTTTTCTTAAAGCGTGAATACAGCTGGTCTGGGCTTCCAAGATAGTATTTTTAAACAACACCCATGCTTGATGTAAATCTTTAACCTTTGCAGCTGCTCCTTTTAGTTTTTTCTTAACTGTTTTCCTCATTTTATCATAGTCTCCCTTTTGAAAGTTAAATGGTAGTACTGTGGATTTCCTTGCCATCCTTCCTCCATTTATTAAATCAAATGCGATCATGCTATGATCACTATTGCCAAGTGGCCCCAACACCCTTATCTCTTGCACCAGATCTTGTGTTCCACTAAAGACTAGTTCCAAGATGGCTTCCCCTCTTTCGGTTCATGAACCAGCTGCTCCAAGAAGCAGTCATTTATTTCATCTAGAAACTTTAACTCCCTAACATGTCTTGCCGTGATACTGACCCAGTCGATATTGGGGTAATTGAAATCACCCATTATTATTACTGTGCTGTAAATATTGTTAGCTTCCCTGATTTCTTTGAGCATTTCATCATCCTTTTGTTCATTCTAGCCAGGCGTTTGATAGTCCCCCAGATCAACCTACTAGTTTCACCCATCAACTTTTCCCAGTTCATCCTCACCAATCTTTCTCTTTCTCTCTCTTTTTTTCCTTAGCCTATTCCTACCAGTTTCTCTCTCTCTCCCCCTCCTCCACCCACCCATTCCCACCACTATCACCCTCCTCCCACCCCTTCTTCCCTACCAGTCTTTCTTTGCCATCACTCTCCTCTCATCCCCACTGGTCTTTCCCCCTCACCACTCTCTCCCTTCAGTCCATCCCCATCTCCTTCCCAGGCTCACCATATTACACCAGTTTCACAAGGTACATGTATTTTAATAAATGTTTTGTAAGTTCATTTTAGATATTATATTGATAAGATTTCAAAATATAATCTACAAATATTTTATTTAAACATTCAAAAGGATATTTCATAATATTCACTCATAATATTCTATAAAAGAATATTCAGATCTTTTGCATTTGTGGGTGGGAAGGAGCTCATCTTTAGTAGATTAATAATTGGGGACTCTGCTGCTGTGTGGTGACCCTGATGCTGCTCAAACATTTTCCTAGGTAAGTATCCTTAGATGGAAAGAGAGTAAAACATGAACCCTGCTAAACTAATGTAATTCCCTTTCTTACCAGAAACCGGACATCAAAGGTGTATTTTTGTGATTACTAAAAATTAGATTTGCAGATCGACTTTACCTATGGGGTTACCTTGTACTTTAAATTTGTGTGGTATATGGATTACACAGAAAGTAAACTATCTAGGCAATGTACACCATTTTCCTAGAGCCACAGCAAGGCCTCCTACTCTTCTGCTCTTCCCAAGTTGCAGTGCAGGCAAGATTTCAATCATTATCACTGATTGTTCTATTGACTCTTTGTTGCCATACCTGCTCACTAATAGTTGTGCTCAGTACATTTTTCCTAGAAAAAAGGTACCTGTACTCATGCACAGAGCTCTTTGATTAACACCAAGGAACAAGGGCCAATTTTAGCAAGCAACGAAAAAGGTGCCTGTACGCTGTACCACTGCATGTCCCCTCAAAAAAAGCTCTGGGTATGCCAAAACTAGAATGGACTCTATTAAGGTCTTAACAGTCCTGTTCTTCATCTGTACTAATATTTTTTGGTGCTTTTCTAAGAATTTGTTCAGTTTGTTTCTGCAAGTAAATGCTGGATTGATAGTACAGATTTGCCATTTTTGCAGTTCTTTAGTCTTTCAGGTGTATGGTCTGTTTTTAACTTTCTCTTCTTGTATATGTCTTCTTTTTAAGTGCCTCTTTAAAAAGTTCAGCATTCTCAAGGGCCAATGGCCTATAGAATGAAAGTATTGGATTTAGCTCACACCTTTCTCGGAATTTCAGAATACTACTTGATCTCGCCTCATTTGGAGCTACTGTATATAGCATTATTTACATTTTATTAATGAGGCAGGTCACACGCACAGTAAGAAAACATGGGTAAAATCTGATGACAATAGAATCAGACTTCTGGAAAAGGGAGATATTGGATGAGAAACAAAAGGCCATGCATCCACTTCAAATCATACTTCTCAAAATATTATTCTCTAAGTGCGCGACTGTTATTGAAACATAGGGTTATCTCCCTTTATGACCTGCATAGTCTCACTCTAATAGAGCCAGAGCCTGTAGACTCTAATTATTGTTTTCCCATATTACCTCCAAAATCAGATAATGCTTTCAGACTTGTACTCTGTTTCAGAGATTTAATTTCTGTTTTGAAAACATTCTAATTTTGGATGGAAATTTAAAGCAGACTTACAAACCTTCCTTCTGAATGGACCTGTCTGCTAAAGACAAGCCCACAGTAAACAAGGAACCTCCGACGACTCCTAAATCTCATGCCTTAGCATGATTTGTAAAATTTTCCTGACATGGAAACTAATCAGTGCAGATAAGCACAGTTTCCATTTTCTAATCAGCTTATTTTATGTTCACAAGACAAATGAGAGTAAGAAGGTGCCGCTCGGAAGCCTTATCCATATGGAGGGGAGTGACTTGTCATCCGCAGATGTCGTCAGAAGTAAATGAAGGCAAGTTGAGGGATTGGTGAGTGATAGCCCTCTTGTGCTGTTGATTTTCTTGTCTCAAAATGCTGTTGAGCATTTTTTTTTTTTTGTAAACTTTGTTTATTAACCAAACAGCAACATAACGTACAATACATTACTCAGCAAAAAGCCACAAAGGAGTGGTGTCTTATCTCCTCTGGGGCCTATACAATAAACAGGTAGGTCGCCGTAAACAAAACACGAAACAGAAAATCGAAAGGCACATATGGTTAAACGTTTTCTCCTTTTTTTTTTTTTTGTAACTCAGAACAGCCCCCCCCCCACCCAACCCCTTCCCCCCCCACCCTTCCCCTTCCCCCCCCTGTAGCCCCCCTCCCCCCTCCCCCATGTCGCACCCCGAACTCCACGGCAATGCCGCAATATACTGCGTGCAAAAAACCTATTCCCTCTCCGCACCCTGTAAGCCAGGCCTTAGAGACCCACATTCACTATTTCACTCCTGCAGCGTGGGCCCAACCTCTGGATATAGGGTTCCCAAATCAGCAGGAAGATGGTCCACCGCTTCACGGAGCCCCTAGCCCTCCAGCGCTCTGCCAGCATCAACTGATGGAAATTATTGCGCCATTCCAGAAACGTGGGCGGGTTCCGATCTCTCCAGTTATGTAAAATCGGACCTTTCCCCACCAAACATGCTTTACGCACCAATAAGCGCGTCCATCTCCCGGTAGGTAGGGTCGGATGCAGTTGATCCAAAATGACTAAACCACTGGTCCAAGGAAACCGTTGTTGTAATAACCTCACAAGATATCGGCGGATGTGGGAGCAATACGGAAGGATACGTCTGCACTGCCACCACATATGAGTTAAAGTTGCCAGTGGCGCTTGACATCGAGGGCAAGACCCATCTTGCGTTATACGACTCCGCAGCGCTCTGCGCGGTGAGAAATGTACCCGAGTTAAGGCCTTATATTGAATTTCCCTCCAGCGCACTCCCTCCGCCAGTTCTATTATCCGCCCCACCGCCAGGCAAATCGTGCCGGGTGGAATCTCACGGCCCAATTCTCCTTCCCATGCGGCCTCCGCTCTCCCATAGTCCGGTACCACCCCATAGCACGCCAGCTTAGTCCTCAACCCAGCTATCGTCAGGGGAGAATCCCCCCCAAGTTCCAAGAAATCAATAATTTGCTTCGACCGGTCCTCCCCCAGTTCCGCCCTGGGTAACGTAGCCACATAATGAGAAAGCTGATGACACGCAAAGTAGTGGCTATCGGGCAAGTCATATTCCGCACGGAGTTCCACAAACGGCTTGCATTTACCCATGAGGTCGACTACATGCCCTAAATAATGTAGGCCCTGTCGGTGCCATAACATAAACGCTGGTGAATCCAATCCTGGCAGAAAATGCACATTACCTTGTATCGGTAGCCAGCTAGATACCTGCCAGTTACGTTGCCAGAAGCCATTTAATTGTTTCCATGTTTGCCGCATCGCGTTCAACAACACATTCCGCGTAAGTCTCAATGGCAGATACTTCGAGTTCACATGCAAGGTCCCCACCAGGGAGAAAGGAGCCACTAACGCCGCCTCTAACCCTCTAGGTGTATAAACGTCCGTTCCCCCGAGGTAATCTCCAATATGTCGCACCTGGCAAGCCAGTGCATAGAGTCTTAAATCCGGTAGCCCCAGGCCTCCCTTTCGCCATCCACCAATCATACGAGATATCGGGATCCGCGCTCGGGCCCCCTTCCACAAAAATCTTTGGATCTCCCTCTCCAGTTTAAGCAAATCCCTTCGTAGTAACCAGACCGGCAAAGTTTGAAACTAGTAGAGTATACGGGGTAGGATCACCATTTTAATTGCAGCGATTCTCCCCAAGAGCGCCAACGGCAATGGGTTCCAAGATCGTAATTGGCGCCGCATCCCAGACAAAACTTTCTCAAAGTTCGTATGGTATAGATCCTGTGGCCGTCTGGTTAGAATAATACCTAAATATGTAAACCCATGCTCGGCCCATTTCAGAGGGAAATCCTCCCCCCAGCGATCTCGTAGCCCCCCCAACACATCCAGGGCCTCCGATTTCTCTGCATTGATCCCAAGACCCGCAAAACTACCGAATCTCTGAAACTCAGCCATCAGTCTCGGCAACGATTTGCGCGGCGCCAGTAAATGCACGAGCATATCATCAGCAAAGGCCGACACTTTAAATCCTCGTGCACCCACCTCTATCCCACGAATTTGTCGATCTTGTTCTATACTGCGGATGAGAGGATCTAAGGACAAAACAAACAATAAGGGAGATAATGGACAGCCCTGCCTAGTGCCCCGGTGCAATGGAAAGGGGGATGATAAAACCCCGTTACATAGTACTCTAGCGGTTGGAGCATCGTATAAGCTCTTCACCATAGCACAGAAAGCCTGTCCGAGGCCATACCTCGGTAACAGATGATCCAGATAGGTCCAGTCTACCCTATCGAAAGCCTTTTCCGCGTCAAAGCTCACCAGGAGCGTCTGCATCTGGTGGCTGTGCACCCACTCCAGGGATGTTAGAATTCGGCGTATATTACGCACAGCATACCGACCCCATACAAATCCCACCTGAGACTCATGCACAATGTCACCTAATACTCCCGCTAACCGCTCGGCCAAGATTTTTGCCAACAACTTAGCATCAAAATTTAATAACGAGATCGGTCTATAAGAGGCCGCCTGCAATGGGTCTTTGGCCGGTTTAGGAATCAATGTAATATAGGCTTGGTTATCTCCCCATCGCCTACCGCCCCCATCTATCCGCTGCTGGTAAGTATCCACCAACAACGGTCCCACTCCGTCGGACAGGAGTTTATAAAACTCAGCCCCAAAGCCGTCGGGGCCAGGCGCCTTACAACAACTGGCCTGAGCAATTACAGACTGGACCTCTGATAGGGTAAGTGGCTGTCCCAGTTGGGCCCGTTGCGTCTCCGTCACCTGGGGAAGCTGCAGCCTTTGGAGGTAGGCCTCCATTGTAGGAGGGTCATTCTCTTCCGCCATATAGAGTTGTTGAAAGAAGTTTTTGAAAAGTGCACTGATCGCCTCACGGCTTTGATGGAGTTTCCCCTGTTCATCTCGGAGAGCCGCTACCCCCTTTCCTCCTCGCGGACCCCGCAAACAACGTCCTAGAAGTTTCCCCGGTTTATCCCCGAAGCAATGTAGCCGATATTTATAATAGAGCAGAGACTTCTTGGCGCGTTGATGAAGCAATTCATTCAGGGAAACCTGAAGCTCCCAAAGCCGTTTTTTATTCAACACTGTGGGTGACTGACCACTAAGCACCCGGGCATGGGAAACTTGCCGCTCCAACCGAATGATCTGCTCTGCCATCAATCGACGTTTCCGCGCGGCATAGCCAATGATGTCTCCTCGAAGTACCACCTTGGCGGTTTCCCAGACCAATTCGGGATCCTCGCGGTGCACCCGATGAGTTAGTTCAAAATCACGCCAGCGGTGGTCCAAAAATTTCCGGAATTGCTCATCTTTGTATAGCTCAATGGGGAACCGCCATAGGCGGGATGTACCTACTCCTCCCCCCCAATGCATCTCGACCCAAGCCATAGCATGGTCGGAGATCTCCAAAGGACCTATCTCCGCCTCCACCACCTGTGCAAAGGCTGTTGTAGATAATAAAACATAATCTATTCTCGCACTGGTCCCATGCGCCCTTGAAATGTGCGTAAAGTCCTTCTCAGATGAATGTAATACTCTCCATGGATCCATCAAGCCCAAGCGCCTCCGAAAGCGTTGCAGCACTTGAGAGCTAAGTATTCTATCTCTCGTCCCCCTCCCACTAGAGGTATCTAAACTCACGTCAAATACCCCGTTAAAATCTCCCCCCACTACTATAGGTACCTCCGGCAGTAGTTCCACTTTAGCCGCAAAACGGTCAAAGAATTCCCGGTCCAACATATTGGGACCATAAACATTCCCTAATATTATCTCATGGTCTTCTAGTATGCCCCACAATAATAAGAAGCGTCCCTCAGGATCAACCACCTGCTTTTTCAACGAGAAGCGCACCCTCTTATGGAGTAGAATGGCCACCCCTCCCTTCTTCCCCCGTGCAGGTGCACCCCAAACCTGGCCTACCCAGTCCCGACTTAGTTTAGCATGCTCTTCCGCTGTTTGGTGGGTTTCCTGGAGTAGCGCAATATCACAACGTTGTCTAGCCAGCGCCTTCAGTATTTTATATCGCTTTATCGGGCTACCCAAACCGCAAACATTCCAGGTTATGATCTTCAAAGGATCACGGTATGTTTATGGCCTAGCTGCCAGCAAAGCGTAGTTAGGGAGGCCCTCCCAGCCTGGAGCCTCCCATCCTTGTGACTAGAGAAGGTAATGCCCTGCCCGTGGAGTGAGTTCGGAGTGCGACAACCCCTCCCCCCTCCCCCCTGGAGCCCCCCTTCCCCCCCCTCCCTCCCAGCACCCTTCCCTCCCCATCCTATTTCCACCCCCCACCCCATCACCCCCTCGGTCAGCTTCCTGAACCTTGGGCCCTCTCCACCTCCCCTCTCTAAGGGCCCACCAAGACCACTCTGAGAGCGGCCGATCCCCCGTCGCCCACAAAGGGTAAGTTCTAATCCTGCTCAAGCTGGTTTTCCACCTGGGTAACCCGCTCCAAGTCTCGAGCATTACTTATTCCCCCAGGGGGGCCCCGAGCACAGTGGATGTTGGTCCCCCTGGGGTCCCCCAGCGCAAGGCCTGGGAACACTCTCCCTAGAAGTAAGCAGGAGCCCCAGCAGGGGTCTGGTCCCTTCTCCAGTGTAATGAAAGCAAAGGTCATCAAAACGAACAGGGGCAGCTAGCCATCAGCAATACACCAGGAGTAAACAAATACACATCGCTGAACGCGTCTGCATTTAAATTGCGGGCCTATTTTACAAGCTTAACGATTAACCATAAAGCCAGGAAATTACCCCCCGGGTAGGCATGCAACAGCACTCACTTCTGGCGGCCATGTTGTTTCGGCTACTCCAAAGTTATAATAATCGTCATGGCCGCGGAGGATTAACCCCAGAGCCCTGCCTCGTGTCAGCCCCAGCGCAAGGTAAGGCCCTACCTCCTCTTACCTTTCCCCACTCCATAGCACTCAGCAGGGGGGCTCCGGCATCTAGGGCAGCTAGGGCATGCCACCCAGAAGGCGATCTCGCCGCACACCACACCCCTCCCCATCGCCATGAATTTGCAACCGGGCATAATCCCTCTCTCCACTACAAATGGCTGCGTGGTCACACGTGACTAATATGGTCACGGAGGCTGCTTCCATTTGCAGTAGGGAATTAACACGGGCAGGTAGAGAAGGAGACAAATAAAAAAAAAAAAAAAAATAAATAAATAGATAAATAACTATATAATAACTAAATAATAAACTACACACCTACAGGCCCCCCCGGATACCAATCAGGCTATAATTAACACAGCGGACAAAACTGCCCAGTGATTTGCCTGGGGGAGCATTGTGCACTGAAAAAAAAAAAGGGAAGAAAACAACAGGGGAGAGAGAAAAAGATAAAGAAAAATAGAAAGAGCTCCATATCCAGCCGCTAAGCAAGCAGTAGTCAAAAAAGGAACGAAGCCGGCTAGAATTAGAGGCATAATCTATCCAGAGGTAGGAAGTCCATTGCCTAGGTAAAAACAAAGTAGCAAAGCAGATCTCAGCTAACTTGTATCTAAGGGAGCAGTCCCAACGATACAAAATAACTCGTCCACAGTCTGGCAGAGGTTACGACCTGTTCCACTTCAAGCTATCCTAATACAATTCCCCCGATAGGGAATCAGGCTATCTCCTCATAGTTAGTCCTGTGAAATGTCAGCGTGGAGAGCGTGGGGATGTAGAGGCCGTCTGTCCCCCGAGCACAATGCGATTCACCAGACCTGCTGCCTCCGCAGCCGTTGTAAAAACGTGGTGTGTTCCTTCACTTATCACACGTAGCTTAGCGGGGTATTGGACGGAGAATCGAATCCCAGCGCTGATAAGTTTCTCGCACAGAGGGGCATATTCCCGGCGCCGCCGGCTCAAAGCTGCAGAATAGTCCTGTGCGATTCGAATTTTGGAGTTGTTGTAGATTACTTCCCCCTTCTGTCGCGCCGCTCACAGCAATATTTCCTTCTGCGGGAAGTAGAGGAATTTGGCCAGCACAATTCGAGGACGAGCATCTTGTGATTGCTTGGTACCGAGCCGGTGCACTCTTTCAATTCTCAGGGGGTCCCCGAGATCAGCGCCATCCAGCAGTTGCATAGTTAGTGCTTCTAAGTAGCCCCGCAGGTCCTTATCGAGGACGGTCTCTGGGATCCCCATAAACCGCAAATTGCTCCTTCTGGACTGGTTCTCTAGATCGTCGAGCTTTGCCTCTTGCAAGCTTAGTTGGTGTTTTAGGCCAGCCACCTCTGACTCCACCACCTCCATCTTTTCCTCCGTCTGCCCCAGGCGATCTTCGGCCTCACGGAGTCTGCTCCCTAAAGATTCCACAGTGGCACGGAGTCCGTCCATTTTTTCATGCAGCACCTCAAATTGTGGCGACAGAGCTGCTACTACTGCTGCCGATGTCGCATCTGACGAAGCAGGGGATCTGGGTGAGCTTGGCGATGGGTTTGACTCCGCCATCTTACTTGAGCCGGTCGCCCGCTCCCGCTCTCTTTTGGTCAGTCTAGCTGCTGTCGCCATGCCGGTAGTCAGCAAGCCGCTGTGTTTGATACTGCGAGTTCTCCAACACTCCCGAGGGACTGTTTCAGTGAATTATTGCAGGTTCATATGGTGCTATATTGCCGGCCTGGGCTGAGGGTCTCGGAGCACTCTCAGGATGCGACCGCTACCCTGCTCGCATCACGTGGTCTCTGTTGAGCATTTTTTATATGGAGTTTATTACCAACTAAAAATTGTGATTGTTGAACTTTGGGGGCAATTTTTACATGAGTAAATAGTGATCTACTCAAGGAAAAATAGCATGGCTGGAAATTTATTTCTGGCCAACTAAAACTATACTTGGGCTTTAATAATGCTTGCGCTTTCAGCCAAGTTAAAAAGATGTATTAATATAGCATGCTTCTTTTTTTTTGAGGGAGAGGAAAGTAACACATGTTCACATGTATATATGCCATTTTGCCCCCACTCAGCCATCCACAAAAATAGCAGGTCCATAGTAAAAGGGCATTTTTAGCATGTGTACATAATCTAGGTAGTTCCGTTTGCAAACTGCCCACAATATATATGGCCTAAACGTATCAATGTACATTGCAAACTTGGATTATTCAAAACCAATTGCTTCTGGTTACCCAGAGACCAATGCTAACTGCTTCCGGTTCCCAGAAACTAATCCCATGAAGAAGCTGAGTTACCGACTGTAGATTCAGTACTGTTATCTTTAGTGGAAGTGGTATCTCTCAAGTTGCAGAGGTTTAGACCAGTGACAGCCACCAAACTGCTGTCTTTGGTCAGGTCAATGAACGGGTTAATTAAGGTCACAGTGAATGATTTATCTGCATGGCTATTATGTATTTACAATATTTCATCAGCCAATGGAAACTTTCCCTCTGCCTGCTCTTAAGAAGCAGAGTTTTTACCCTAATGTTACTGGTCGTTATCATCTTTTGCAAATCTTCCCTTGCTTGGGAAGATAATTAGAAAAGTCATTTTTATGCAATTGATGTTTTTTATTTAGAAGAAGTTAACACTCTCCGCTGTTGCTAATCTGGGTTCGACTTGGGATCTGTATTAGTGGTCTTCTAGCAATGATGTAGAGTTGAGAAGATGGGCTTCGGGAATCTCCTAGATGGCCATGCTGAAAACACATAAAGCTTTATCTTTCAAAAATAGCTCTTCAGTATGTTCTGCCAGTATTCAATTACTATCTGCTTTGATGACAAAACAAGCCAGGCTGATGCTATATGCCATTGTCTGTCTGTGTTTGAAAGTGTATGTTGGACACACTAAATGCAAAATCAAGACTAGACTGAGTGAACATGCAAGCCACTGCAATACTAAAACATTGTCTGCCCCACAGGTTTCTCAATTTTGTGAGATGGATCACACAGTGTTGGAGATATGTGGGTGAGTTTTGGAACAAATCTCGTTGGACTGATGTGGTGGTGATAAAGAGAGGCTGATGAACTATAAGGAAAAGAACTGAGTATTTAATCTGAATACAGTTTGTCCAGTGGGGCTTAATAATGAGTTAGAGTGGATGTCATTACTTTAGTTCATTTGATTGGGGGGTGATGATCCTGTGATGGTTCAAATATTCTAACGCTGTCTGTTTTAACAGCTTTTGTGAAGTAAGTGAATCACTGCACTTAAGCTGATCCCTGAAGCAGAGAGGAAGCGTTGGACCTCTTGAAACATTAATTCATATCGGATCTAAGAGATCAAATAACTACACAAACTGGGCTAAATTTTAACATTTTTGATAAATTTGATGTTTTAACATTACTGTTGGGATAACTAATGATGATATTGCTGGGAGAAGAATTGTGATCTTAAGAGATACGAGGGGGGGGGGGCTGATAAGTCTCTGGCCTTGTAACAAAACAGAACACTTCAGTTCTGGAGGTCCAAATGATCTCTCTGTAGTTTCATTTTATTTGGTCATTCAGACCTCCAGAACCGAAGTGTGCCCATAGAGCCCCCCTTTATAGACTTACTTCCATGTTCTGATGGTTTTCCCTATGGGCCCGATTCCATCCTGGATGTCCCGGCCCTCTCTGTGCCTGGTCGGAACCAGACGCACAGAGTTAGATGGGATTCTGATCCCACGGGACATGTCTAGCCCCATGGGATCAGAATCGCATGCAGGCCTGTACGTGCAGGCCAGGACGCCGATCCCGATGGCCTGCACATACAGGACTAGCCTGGCTAACTCAGTAAAGGCTCATGAATGGAGCCGCGATTCCTGGCTCCAACCAGATTTTTCATTCCCTGCAGCCCGACCCCAGATCTGGCCCTCCAAGGCCAAGGTTGGGCTGTGGGGACTCTCCTCCACCCCCTCCTACCTTCTCCGCCACTCGGGCCTGCCATCCCCTGCTGACTAGGGGATCTTATTCCACCTCAGAGGTGGAATAAGTTCCCTGTTCAGTCTGCTGGCCCCAGACGTATAGGGCTGACATTGGAATCGGCCCTATACGTCCGGGGCGAAGGACTGCCCACTGCCTGCCCCTTTCCTGCCCACTGCCTGCCCCTTTCCTGCCCCGCACCGCCCCTTTCCTGCCCCGCACCACCCCTTTCCTAACCTCCCTGTACAATGTATGGGGAAGTTAGCTGGGGACTGCAGAGAAGCCGAATAGCGGGGATGGATGTCCCAACGAGACATCCATCCCTGCTATTCGTGGCTCGGAATGACCCTGTATTTGTACAAAAATGTTTTTCACAGTAATTTGTAAGATTATTTTTATAGTCTGTAATACCCTCAGTTCTTAATTGTGAATTGAAACTAAAACTCGGGTATCAGAACACACTGATACCAGAAAAAGTAGAGCATTTGGAAAACATGGGACTCACTACAGAGAAGAACATGTTTTTCAAAGTGAAGCCATAACAAACATAGTCATTGAAAGCATGAACAAAATTTTTGAAGGCAAGTTAAATTTTATTACTCTCTTGCAGGTGATGGGAGAAACAAACAACTGCGTCAAACTACAAGAAACCACATCAGATTTATACATACACATTCATTTATTTTATTTTAAAATCTTTCTATACTACCATATGCCAAGCACATTCAAGGTGGTGTACAACCCATAAAGGTAACAGTAAACACAACACACAGACCATATAGACTCAATAGGAACAGATAACATCTTTGGAGGAAAAAAACCCCTGCTTCCTGAAGAATAAAATTGTGAATCAAGAAAACAGAGACTGGCGAAATAACCTGAATGGAATTGGAAACTGGAGAAAACTTGTAAGGGTATAAAGACCAAGCCCAAATTTGAATCCTTGTCTTTGGCTCCACAGCCTTGCACAACAGTGTGCTGCTTCTGACCCTGGCTTTTGGGCCAAGCACCTGGAGAGAAAAAGGGCCATGCTATAAGGACTAGTGAAGAGAGGTGTCTGAGGCCACTTAAGCTGAAACACCAGCTGAATCAGTGGATTCTTGAGGGCTAAGCCAAGATAGTGCTCTTGAGGAAAGAGAAGCTACAGGGAGTTAGCACATTCAGAAGATTCTGGCTTGAGAAATGCCCAGATATTGAAGAAACAGTGCTTGCAACTCATTCAGGTTTTAGAGAACTTAATGTTTGCTTCCTACAAAGAGAGAAGAATTTCAAAATTGCTCTTATCAAGGAGAGAGTCAAGGATCTAGAGTGTGGCAGGAATAATGAGACTGTAAGTATGCAGAACACAGATTTTGGAGTATTGTTTTATCAACTGTAGAAGAATTGTGACCTTCATATATCTTGTGACTGTGCAATATATTTGAGTGAATCCAGTACATTTTTATTTTGGTTCAGAACAAACCTTTTTGAGCCTGGACTGAACTTTGTTGGTTCTGAAAGAGGAGGAGTGAGTATTGTCTGAGTGCTTCAGGCCTCCCAGGATATCATGGTCCCATCCTAAGAACCTATCAAACCCGGGATGTCTATCTCCTGGAAGATTGTGCCCTCAAACTGTCTTTCAACACCGCACACCATTGGAAGGGACATACAGCCTGGCAGAGGTTACAGGTACAATAGACTCAAGTTTGTTCTGCTATCCAACAAAGTCAAATGGACTCAGCCATAGCACAATCGACCCTGGAGAAGGCATGAAGATTACCAGAGCAATACAAACAATGTTATAGGTAGTTCAGACAATTTGAATTTGGTTTAATTTCTGAAAAGAGATAAGTGTTTAAGCTTTTGGAAAGGACCTCCTATATAGCTATTCTGACAAGGGCCAAATTAAGTTGGGTTTTAGGCAAAGATATATATTTGTGGGTCCCTATCATTTTTATTTATTTATTCATTTATTTTATTTAGTAGGTTTTCTATACCGCTTTCTCTTAAAATCAAAGCAGTTTACAGTATAACATGCAGTTTTTACATTAAACAATGGGAGAGGGGGCATGCATGAGCTTGGATCATCTATTTACAGAATGAGCTATTTACATTATATTACCACCGGATTAATTAGTTGGATTGGGCAGGAGGGTAGAGATAGGTTAAGTGGTGGGTTAGGAGGGGTAGGAGGAAATCATTATTTGGGGTAAGGGCTTGTGTTCGTTCTGTCATGTAATGTCTCCAAAATGTTCCACATAGAGAGTTGTTTTCAGCCTCTTCTGGATGTCCTTGGAGTCTGAGGTGGCTCTTAGAGCATCTGGGAGTGCATTCCATAGCGCAGGGGCTACTAGGGAGAGAGCTCTTCCGGATTTGGATTGTTTGGATTTGGCATATACGCTGGGGGTGATGATGGTATCAGTGGTGGTGCGTCTTCTGGGTCTCGAGCAGTTGTTCATATTAATGAGGTTCTTCAATACGTCTGCCGAGAGGGATTGCTTGATTTTGAAAATGTTTAGAGCAGATTTATATTTGATACGGGAGGTGATGGGGAGCAAATGAAGGTGGTTCAAGAGGGGGTGATGTGGTCATATTTAGATGAGCCAGTTATAATACAGGCAGCGGTATTCTGAACCATCTGTAGGGGGCAGAGAGCGTGTTTGGGTAGGCCTAGGTATATGGGGTTGCAGTCGCCAAGATGGGCGTGATTATAGTGTGATAATGAGAGCTGTGCTGAGCCAATGGAAACACAGGAAAGTGGTGACTATGTCTTTAAGACAAGACAGGCAAGCTTTTTAGAGGGCTAAAGCTACAGCCAAGCAAAAGAAACACGTACTTGCTGAGGCTAAGCCACGCCCAAGCCCCAACGTGAGTGCAGGCTTGGACTCTAATGACAACCACCTGTGCAGAGATAAGGGTGTGGTAGCTAGGAAGCAGCTTTTTAAGCCTGCTTCAGTGCAAAGAGAGAGAGGAAGGATGAAAGAAGGAGAGAGGAGCAGCAACAGGAAAGAGGAAGGAAAGCTGAAGGAGCAGGGGGAAGCTTAACTCCACGTGGGAGAAGCAGTTCTAGCAGCAAAAGAAGCAACCCTTGGGTGAAAGGTACGCTTGAGCCAGAGACCAGCAGATGTATAGCTGGGGAGGTTACTAAAGAGGTGGAACAAAGTGCAGTGCAGTGTGTGCAAGAGACAGTTCAGAAAACCCAAGCTGCCAGAAGGGGGGTGGAAACTGTTACAGATGGACGTAACCAAGACCCAGCCAAAGGCAGAGACGTAAAGCTGAACACAGGTGAAGCAGTTAAGCTTTTGATCCAGGGAAAGAAGCCCCACATTCCTGATACAGCCAATGCTTACCAGGGAGAACAGTTCTGGAAAGGACTTTTGAAATTTCTACAGAATAGTAAGTTGGAAAACCTTATTGAAAATCCTGAAAGAGATAAGCAATTTGCAGAACAAGAAGGTATGCAAATTGACACTCTTGAGTCAGATTCAGTGTATGACGAATCACCGATGGATTGTTCTTTATGCATGAGGGAAATTGAAAACTGCTAAAAAGGACTGTAAAAAAGAACTTTTGTAGAGCAATTTTTCCTTAGTCAGGAAAGTTCTAAAAGCTACCTTAAGCTAAAGAGCTTTGGCTAAGAACAGAGTTTGAATTAAAGCAGCATTATTGGAAAAGGATCAGAATTTACCCTTGCTGTTTGAATGAAAGGAATTTGTAACACAGGTGCTGAGATGTGTACTGAAAACAGCTGCCTTGTTTAAAGAAGTAGTTCAGTTCTTTAACTTCACGTGTACTTTGGTTCCTGTAAGTTTTTCTGTTTTGGAGAATAATCCTTTTGCCTGCATTGTTTGAATTTAATGCGTGGAAAGAACCCAAAAATAAATTTCTTGTTTTTGCCTTAAACAACCCCCAGTGGTCACACACTACTTTGTCTTTAATGAAAAGAACTACAAGTCCCAGGATTCCTTGCTGGAGACAAAAATAGCTTTATTTTAAGGACAAATATGGCAGCCCTTTGCCTGTGAGCCACTGGCCCAGGCAGGGGGTCACGATAAGTGGCGTAGTAGTTCGGATTTCTTGGATCTACGCATGCGCTGAGGATTTCCAAGCATCAGGAATTGGCACAGGAATTAAATTCGCTGCAGAGCCGTGCAGAGGAGCACGTGGAACTAAAGCGGAGTAATCAGGAAGAGTGCAGACACCTATCCTTTGTGAGAAGCCTGAATCTACACCGGTATCAGGTAACCCGTACCTAACTAGGGTTATTTAAGGATACTAGACAGGGTGTAGAAATCTAGCCGGGAAAAAGGAGAAGGTCACAAAGGAATAGTGCACTGGGTATTGTGATACCGCACTTGGGTGGTGTTCTTCACTTTTTCTTCTCTTCACAGAATAAAAGAGGACCACGGATTTCCAGGAGATGCTTCGATGGATGGCGGGCCAATTCGAAAAACAAAGAGAAATGTCTTTGCAAGCGCAGGAGCAAGCAGCGGCGTGAATGCAGGCCGAGCAGCAACCGCTCTTAGAAAAGATGGAGGCATGGATAGCGAGAACCACTCAGGAAACGTGGGTAGCAAGGAAGGAGAATACTTTATTAAATCACTCTTTTTCTAGCCGGGCCCGACACAGGCCGTGTTTCGTTTATGCCTTCATTAGGGGCTTTTGGCTATAAAACATAACAATAAATACTATTAAAACATTGAACCAACCATAGTTAAATAAAATCAAATGAACTTAAAATCAGATCAAATCATAAAGACACATTGTAACTGCAGCCATAAAACATTAATAACCATCCATAAGCCATCAATATATCAATAAATAAATGAACAAATAAATAAGTACAGCTAACAACCATAATGGATACATAAAATTAATAAATAAATAAATAATAGCAATAGATACAATAAACAATACCTAAAAATAATATAAAATCCTTTCTCTCATTGCTATTTAAAACATATACCAACCATCTATCCATAGTCATACCTGTATGTCCTATATCTGGTACCTTGCCAGACTGTACAAACTACAAGAGAATAGAGGACTCCATGAATACCTTATATATTACTATCCCTCCATAAATGAAGGGAAACTCACAATAAAAAAGGTAAACAGAAAAAAAGTTAAGGATAAATAGCGAAAAAGCGCAAACAGGAGCGACATGAACCTATTAAAAATGACCCGAAGGCCACAAATTACATATTAAAACGCCTCATAAATAACTACTATCAAGATAAAACTTGTTTCTACTTGTGCATGTACTTCTAAATGTATACTCTTCAGGAACTTCTTTTATACTTTAGGGGGACCTATTGCGTTATAATACACTGTACCAATAAACATCCAATCCATGAGATTCTATTTCTTTTTTCTTACAGTGCTTAACTAAGACATAATGCATAAATCCTTATTTTCTTTAGTAGCACTTGTCAATGTTGCCCAGCTGGATTATAATTTTTAAAGGTTTTTTGTGGTCATTTCCATTGTTTATTTGACATTTTGTTCTGTGCACTGATTGTTGTCCTTCCACCAGGTCTCTGAGATGTCAATCATATCTAACCTCTCAGTTAGTGCTATATATTCTAACTCTCCCATCTTATTTTTTAGACTTCTAGCATTTGCATACAAGCATTTTAGAGGTTGCATTTTATTCATATTAATCTGGTTATCGATAGGTAAGTGTAATTTGGAATCTTTAAGCTCTGTCTGCTCTGTACTTAAGGGCATTTGGGTTATTTTTGTCTTTATCGGAACCTGTCTAGATAAGGCCTAACTTCAGTCTTTGCTAGTATCCTTCGACGATACATCGTTCTGAACCATGCACTCTTGGGCGACTGTTGGCCTTCCCCTATTATCTAGTTTAAAAACTGCTTTATATTTTTTTAATTGTTAATGTCAGCAGCCTGGTTCCATTCCACTTAAGGTGGAGCCCATCCCTTCAGAAAAAACCCTCCTTTCTCCAGAATGTTGCCCAGTTTCTAACAAATCCAGAACCTTCTTCCTTGCACCTTTGTCTCATTCATGCATTAAGACTCTGAAGCTCTGCCTGCTTTTGGGTCCTGCGTGTGGAATGGGAAGCATTTCTGAGAATGCAATCCTGGAAGTTCTGGATTTCAACTTCCTACCTAAAAGTCTAAATTTGGCCTCCAGAACCTCCCTACCATACTTTCTTATGCCATTGGTACCAACATGTACCAAGACAACAGACTCTTCCCCAGCACTATCTAAAACCTTGTCTAGGTGGCGCATGAAGTCTTCTACCTTTGCACCAGTCAGGCATGTTACTAGGCAATCCTCACATCCACCAGCCACCCAGCCATCTACATACCTAATGATCGAATCACCCACTATAATGGCTGTCCTAACCCTTCCCTCATGGACACGTGACCTTGGAGAAACCTCCTCAGTGTGAGAGGTTTTTACATCACCTGGAGGACAGGTGCTAGCTATAGGATCATTCCCTGCCACACCAGGGTGATGTTCTCTTGTCACGTGACCTCTCTCCTCCATGGCAACAGGGAGGCTTCCAGACTGGAGATGGGACTTCAGTATTATGTCCCTGTAGGTCTCGTCTATCTACCTCTTTGTCTTCCTTATGTCTTCCAAGTCTGCTACTCTAGCCTCCAGAGATCAGACTTGTTCCCTGAGAGCAAACAGCTCCTTGCACCTAATGCACATGTAAGATGCCTTACCAACTCTGAGAAAATCATACGTGACACTCACTGCAAAAGACGGGACAGCTCCTATCTCACTGCTGGACTGCTGTCTGCATCTTAGTTTTAATGTGTATTTAAGTTGTTTACTTACTTAGGTTTGCTGGGGATACTTATACTAATACAACTATACCTAATACATTTAATGGACTTTGTTCACCTCAAGATTAGTTAATCTTAAGTCCTTAATGTATGCCTGATGAGGATAAACAGCTGCACCTGAGAGTGAATATGGGCACCTCCTTCCCTTTAAAAGGTTTAAGAGCCTATTTATTTATTTATTTATTTATTTGTATTTCTTCTATACCGCACTCTTTTTCATCAGCGCGGTTTACATTAAACAGGAATACTCATTTCAATCAACAGACTGTGGTGAGTTTACATATAACAGGAAATATACAACTGGGATTATAACTTAGGGAAACTATGTACATATTTGTAGCATGTATAGGACCTATATACAAGGGATAGAGTTGCTTTTCATCATCTTAAGTAGGGCGGTTACACTTTGTCTGTAAATGTTAGAGGGTTGATGATGTGCTTTGGAAATGTAGAATGAAGAGGTGATGCTTTATGGCTTTTCTAAATTGCTTGAGGTCAGTAATAGCTCTAATGTTGGGAGGTAGGTTGTTCCAACATCTGGGTGCGTAGTACGCGAAAGCCCTGTCTGTTGTTGAACGTTTGTATTTTCTGGCCTCATGTGGTGTAGTTAGGGTATTTGCCGCTGCTGACCTCCTAGATCTGGTGTTGGGAGTGTGATGGAGGAGTTTCGAAATTGATGACAGAGCTATAGTATTTATTGCTTTAAAGGTCAAGATAAGGGCTTTATATGTTATTCTGCAGTATATAGGGAGCCAGTGAAGCTCCATTAGGATGGGTGTTATGTGATCGCTCTTTGAAGCACCGTATAATACCCGGGCTGCGGCATTCATGGCTAGTTGTAATGTATTTAGTGAGTTCTTTGGGAGACCATGGAGTATTATATTCGCATAGTCGAAGTGGGGTGTGACTATGGCTTGGAATATAGTTCTGAAGCTGTCTGGGTCAAGCATATTTTTCAGATGGCGTAGGGTCCTTATCTTGAAATAAATGGTTTTCACAGTGCGGTTGATATGTTCTTTAAAATCTAGGCGATGGTCCAGTATAACTCCAAGGTATCTTATGGAGGGCTTGATTGGGAGGTGTGCGTCTCGTACTCTTAGGGTCTCCGGGGGTGCGAATTCTCTGTTTTTCGTGACAATCAGTACTTCAGTTTTTTTGTAGTTTATTCGCATATTCTGCGTGAGTAACCAGTCTGCTATTGCATTAAAGCAATCTACTAGAGATGTGTAATCTGGGAGCTTGACATTGAATGGAGTGAATAGTAGAACATCATCTGCATAGATCAGCGAGGAAATGCCAAAGGATCGAGTGATATCGCACAGGGGCTGCATGTAAATGTTAAATAGGAGTGCCGATAGGGATGAGCCTTGTGGAACTCCTTGTTTTAGCTGGAAAGGTTCTGATGTGCCTGTAATAGTCCGGACGTGTTGCAAGCGGTCTTCCAGGTATGATTTGCACCATTTCCACGCTAGGCCGTGGATTCCCTTGTCATATAGTCGGGTTAGTAGTATTTCATGGTCAACCGAGTCAAAGGCTGCAGATATGTCGAGGAATATTAGCGCGAAGCCCTTGTTAATGTCGTCTAGTCCACTGATGAGTGTGTTGGTTAATGTGGTCAACAGTGTCTCTACTCCGTGAGCTTCCCTAAATCCGTGCTGACTGGGATCAAGGGGGGAGAAGGTGTCTATGTGTTGTTGTATCTGATTATTGGTTACTTTCTCAATTATTTTGGATAGCAGCGGTATACTAGCTATCGGGCGGTATGATTCTTCTTTTGTTGGGTCTAGTTGATTGTTCTTTAGCAGCGGTCTTATGGAGGTCTGCTTTAGTGCTGATGGGAAGGTGCCTGTTGAGAAGGACATCTTTATTATTTCTGCTATGACAGGGCTGAAGTCGGATCGCATAGCTCTTATCCAGTGTGCTGGGCAGGGGTCGTTAGGTGCTGTGGTAGTATTCATTTTGACGATAATGTCTTCAACGCATTTTGCAGAGGGAGGGGAAAGTTGAAGAAGTGAGGAGGGGAGCTGAAAGAGAGGGAAATTCTGTCCTTGCTGCTGGAGTGGACTTTGGGATGAGGAGGTGTGTGATGTCGGAAGACTTTGGAGTGAAGAGGTTGTTGTTCTGATAGCTTTAGATTGTATGAAATTGGCATACTTCTGAGGGTGTATGGGTTCTTGTTGAGGTGGAGCAGGTTCTTTGGTTAATGACTTTACTATATTGAATAGCTCCCGGGGTTTGTTTAGGGAGCGGTTGAGGAGTTCGGAGTGGTAGGTTTTTCTTGTGTCCCATATGGTTTCACGATAGGAATGAAGGTGGGTTAAATATATTTGTTGATCTGTTGGGTTGTGAGATTTACGCCATTTTCTTTCGAGGTTCCTCAATAGTGTGCGAGACTTCCTTAGTTCCTGAGAGAACCATGGAGCAGATGGTCTATTGACTACATTATTCTTAGTTGTTGGGTTTTTGCAGGTTGGTGGTATAGTGGCGTATTGGTTGATGGTTTCATTCCATGTAGAAACTATGTCGTTGATGTTGGAGGATGGTTGTTTGAGTATTGGAAGTATGTTTTTCTTAATTTCTTCTTCGTTGAGCGGTCTGAAGCGGTTGGTGTTTGTTGATATTCGTTTTGTTGTATTATTGGATGGATCTTGATGTGCTGGTATTGTGAATACTATCAGGCTATGGTCTGACCATGGTACTGGAGCGACAGATAGGTCGAAATCATCATTCGTGGACATGTAGGAGGACGGAGCAAAGACGAGGTCGAGCACATTGCCATGTTGATGAGTAGGTTGGTTTATGAGTTGGCTGTAGTTGAGGTTTGGCATTGCGTCTAGGAATGAGTTAGAAAGGGTAATTGGTATGGAAGGGAGATTGAAATCACCCATTAGCCAGTTAGGTTTCCCTGGGTGTATTGGGTTGCAGGCTAAGTCAAGTACGCTGGATAATTCTTCAGATGTTGAATTCGGTGCCATATATATTAAGTTGATGGTATTGTAGTTGTTGTATATTGAGATAGTTGTATATTGAGATAGCTATAAAGCTAAGATTAGCCCTGGGGTGGGTGGGTGGGAGGGAAAGAAGGTTTACTAAAAGCTGGCTTCCTACACAGTGCCCTGACCTGTGCGTCTAAGATAAAGTCTTACCAATTTCCTGAGTGATTCACACAGCCCTTGGTTTGATAGAGGGGACCTTTCAACTTGCCCCTTTGATCTGTCACTTGCCTTTAACACCTATTAAGACAACTTCACAGATCTTTTGCCTCCTAACTGGAAGGCCTCTTTGTAAAGGTCTCTAGAAACTAGTTTATTTCTTACTACTCAGAGACTTTTCTACTTGTATGCTAAGCTATACTCTGATTTGATTTAAACACAAAAGCTCTGTAGAAACAAATTTATTTCTGTGACTATTTACTCTATTTTACTTTCTAGCTAAGCTATTCTCTGATGGTACTAAGCTATTCTCTGGTGGTACTAAGACCTGACTGACTCAGCAAAAACACTGAAGTATAAAATGTACAGATTTATCAGCTTTAACCCAAATATTTTCCTTTTTCCCCAAGATTTAGGGGTATGTTTACTAAACTGCGTTAGTGCAATTCGCGTTAGGAGCCGCGGTAGTAACAGAAACCCCAAATAAGGACATGGGCGGTACATCTTCACCACTAACGCGCGTTAAAAAAATTAACGAGCGTTACCGGGCGCCGTGGCGCGTTACTGCGCGTTAATCGTAAGAAGACGTACAGACACAAAGCACTGAAACAGAGCTGTAGCACAATGGTTACGGTACTGACCGCTGTTACAGGCAGCATGGGTTCGAGTCCCCAGTGTGCCTAACGCAGAAGGCTGTCCCAGGCATCACCCTGTACATTACAGAGGGAATGAGGAGGCATGTTTTTCGTTACGTTGAGTATTGGTGTCAGAAACACACCCTCGGAGTGTGCCTAGCCACGTACGTTGGTGCGTGCGAGGTTGCGTACGTTGGTACATGCGTAGCCCCGTGCGTAGCTGCACGTGTACAATCGTGCGTGGGTACGTGTGTTTTTACGTGCGTGGGTACGTGTGTTTTTACCAGTGTGGGCATCTTATATTACAGACTCTGTAGGGTGTCTTGCACCTATGCATTATGCTAGCAGATGTACGTGTGATGGCCTATGGTTTATCAGAGCCTGTGAGCAGGTGCTGGAGTTTCACAGGGTTGGATTGTGCCAGTCACACCCATGATGCACTGCACATGCAAATCAGCTGTCCACAGATACACACCATGGGGAATGCACCCCCACAGCACCTCGGCCTGGTAGGGGGAACTGACCATGTGCACCCCCACAGCACCTCGGCCTGATAGGGGGTACTGACCGTGTGTTGTACTGGCACAGAGTAGCTACACACCGTCACATTGTGCGGGTACTGTGCTCACCCTGAGGGTGCAGTGAGGCGCCCAGCACTAGGTCCACAGCACCGTCCATGGCTGAAAGAGGCCATGGTGCAGGTCCAAAGCAGTGTTACTGTGTGAGATAGGTAGTTTCTGCAGGAACACCTTGGACATCTCTGCCTGTTTCAGTCAGGTGTAGCCCCCATGCACCACCACCACCCCCCCTCCCCCAGGGCTGAGGGTGGCAAACAGGGCCTCCTATCAAAAGATCCACAGTCTACCTCCCTGCAAAGGTGGCAGTAGAGGGGAACATTAACCCTAGTCCTGCTGAGGAACAGACACCCCACAGGGCAGTCAATGCAGCTCTTTACACAGCCATAACACAATAGCAGACAGACATTAGGCCTGGATATGGTATGCTGCACCCCACCACTATCTGATATTCCCCTGGTGCAAGCCATCAGCCACTGCACCCTGCAAGCCACTCCATCACAACACCTACCAGCTGCAAACAGTCTGCTAGTGCCCAGTGAAGATGCCTGCACCCAGAACTGGGATGTCAGCATACACAGCAAGCAGATACATCAGTGACTGGGCCCCAAAAGGAAACCCATATTTATCACATGAGAGAAATACTAGATAGCACTATGGGAGTGCCTAGCCATGCTGTGGTCACTGCACAGTCAGGGTGAGAGTGATCTCTCAGCAGGATATACTGAGGTCACCCTGTCTGTGTAGGTGGTGGCCGGGCACTACAATGTGCCTGTCACTGCCCTATGCCCTGTGCAGATGCACCCTGGCCAGGCCACCCTGTCCGGCCTATACCCATGGTACCTTGCTCCTCATTATGCACATTGGCAGCCCAATACTGGCAACATTGCTGGCAGTGTGGGCTGTGGAAGGTGTTTGCAGCCACCACACACTGGATAGACAGACAGTCACCCCCACACCTATGCCAGCATTGTGCTACTATAGAGGTGGTCAGCAGCCATACCCACCACACCAGTCATGGGCATAGTACAGGCATGGATATGGTACACAAGACTGTTGGGGGGTCACTCCCCAGGGTGGTGAACACTGTCAGAGACCAGACCTGCAGCACACACCGCAGACATCAGAATGATTGTTATGGTGGAGCTCAATGAGCAAAATGTGCTTAACGTAGGAATTGATATCTGCCAGTTATCATAGGAAACGTTTGATAGCTCTGTACCATATACCCAGGTGTAGGGTGGCATTGCTAAGGTATGCAACTGCTAGTATTGGGAGATACAGGCAGGGCCCAATGTCTTGCCTCTCCAGGAGGCATTGGCCAATGGGGCCTGTGGGTGGGTGTGTGGCCCTGTTGGCTGCTGCTTTACGGCAGAGTTCCCCAACTCCAGTCCTGGTTTTCCAAACACTGTTCAGGTTTTCATGCTGTCCCTCATAAATATGCATGAGCTACATCTGCATACCATGGAGGTGGTGCATAGCTATGCAGCACAGGCATCTTTATTAGAGGCAGCATGAAACCGGAATGGTGTGGGGCCCTCCAGGACTGCATTTGCAGGACTCTGCTTTAGGTAATGTGCCTGTTTCTGGTGTCTGTGTTTGGTGTGGTAAAATATAGGCCATGCGTATGTTCTCTGCAATAAAGGAGTGTCTTTACTATCACTGTTTAGTGGTGGGTAAAACTATGGGGACTGGGTTGGCAGGAGCCCCAGCTGGGATTTGAACCTGTGACTCTCTGGTCTTACAGGCACTGGCTGTGTCTGTTGCACCACACTGTGGCCCCAGAGACAGTGCAGTCCCTGGAGTTAGTTAAACCGGCCTGATGAGTCAGAAACCCTGCTCTGCAACAGGTTTACTGTGGCCTCATTTACCTTGTATGGAGGCAAAGGTGCACATAAACCTCAGAACAGACCTCAAAAAAGGGGCACACACCCATAACCAAGCTGGGCAACAATGATATCATTGGGCAACATTACACAACACTCCCAGGACAGCTCCATTACAATGAAATGATCTTTGAAAGGGTCTGCGGAGCGTAGACCCTTCCACACATCATTTCTTTTTTTTTTGGTGCTTTCCAGGGAGTGTTGTTCCTTGTTGCCCATTGCTATCACTGTTGCCCAGCTGCATTATGCTTTTTATGATGTTTCTTGTGGTCATTTTTAACATTTTATGTGCAATTTTGTTCTGTGCACATGTATCACACTGCTCACGTTTTGTGGGTTTCCCCGGTTTTGCTGTACATTGCTGACGGAAATGGTTTCTCTTCCCTTTAAATGCCTTTAACGACAGGTTTTCATTCGCGTTGGAATTGAGCTCAGGAATTCAGTGCATTAGTGTGAGGGGAGCCTCTCCCCGCCCACTCTCCGCCCATTGACCCCTTCTCCCCGCCCACTCTCCACCTTCTGCGCTGTTTTAACGCGCCGCGGAGGTTTACGATCGTTAACTGCGGTTAACGCGTGTAAAGTACGTTTAATGATCGTTCGCACGTCCGAACGCGCGTTCGGACGTGCAAACGATCGTTAAACATACTTTACGCGCGTTATTCACGATTACCGCACTTTAGTAAACATCCCCCTTAGAGTATCTTCCAGAAGATAAATACTTACAAGTGCAGATCTAGTTCCAGCTGTAGTTGTCCCTTTGGGTAGTCCTTCCAGGTTAGGACTTGTTAGCTTGGAGAAAGGATGTCTGAGAGGAGATATGATAGAAGTCTATAAAATCCTGAGTGGAATGGAACAGATAAACTTGAATAGATTGTTTACTCTTTCAAAAAATACAAAGACGAGGGAACATGCCATGAAGTTACTAAGCAGTATATTTGAAACAAATAGAAAATATTTTTTAATTCAATGCATAATTAAAGCTTTGGAATTTATTGTGGAAGGATGTGGAAAAAGCAGATAGTATCGCTGAGTTTAAAAAAGGTTTGGACAAGTTCCTGGAGGAAAACTCCACAAACCATTATTAAGGTAGTCTTGGAGAAAGCCACTGCATTTCTCTGGGCTTAAGCATCATGGAATCTCCTTACTTTTTGGGGTCCTGCCAGGCAGTGGCGTTCTCAGCCCCATCTGCACCTGGGGCGAGTGCCCCCTCCATGCTGCTGGCGTGGCGCTATGCTCTGCAATTCACCCCCTCTACTCTCAGCTGGCTCCACAGAGGCAGTGCGGCAAACGTATGTTTAAGATAGTTTTGCCGTGGTGCCTTTCTTCCCTTCTGCCTGAAGTCTCGTGATTCACAAGTCTTCAGCCGGGAGGGAAAAGCAGCTGGCCCTGGTGCGCGAGGCACTATGACAAAGTCATCTTAAGCATAAGTTTGTTATACTACCTTCGTGGGCCCGGCAGGGGTGCACCCCCCTCCTAGGCGGCATTCAGGGTAGGTCACACGCACCGCCCCATTCTTGGTACACCACTGCTGCCAGGTACTTGTGACCTGGATTGGCCTCTGTTGCAGACAGGATACTGCACTTGATGGACCTTTGAAGTCTGACATAGTTTGACAGTTCTTATGTTCTTATCAATTGGAGATTGCCAGAGGGATCGAACAGGACCCAGTGGAGAAATCTGTTGTTCAGCCTGATGATATTTGAAAAAGTGGAAACATTATTCTTCTCTTTTCACAAGAGGAAGAATTCCCAGCCTACCTAGTCAGTATTCGGGAATTCACTTCTGCATAAAGCTCAAAGTCTATTGCTTAACTAAAAGGACATTCCAGCTCTGTTTTAAGCTTTCTTTGCATTTGTGATAACTTTCAAAAGCATTGAGCTGTTGCCGGGAAGTTAGGGGAGAGGATTTTGGGCAGTGACAAGTAAAAAGCATTTTCTCCAGTCTTAGATGGTGTTGGATTACGTCTGGCCGTTCTGTAATGCTGATGTACAATTCAGATGCTTTTGTATTTTTGCCGATGGTTTAATAACAATGTATGTTCATAAAATATGAACAAAACAGACATAACAATTTTTTTTTAAGTTCTGTCAAATCCATGCTGATTCCTGGTGACCCAGCACCCCCTGGGTTTTCTTGGCAAAGTATGACCAGAAGCAGATTACCAGGCCTTTTCTTCCAAGGCAATAGAGGATAAAAATGACTTTCCAAAGGTCACAAGGAGTGCTAGTGGGAATCAAACTCAGATCTATTGGGTACTAGGATGTTGCTTTAATCTCTAGGCTACTACTCTACTCCAACATAACAAAATATGCAATGATAATTATTAAACAATCCTCCATAGAATCTATGTGAAAGCCTGTTCAAACAGAATTTTTAATTGCTTACAAAATCTCTGGTAGTTAATCTCAGCCCACAAAGATCCTGCAGAGCATTTAATAACATCAGCCCTGCAACAGAGAAAGAGGCACATTGGGCAATGGTTAGACTAGCCTTCTGGATGGACAGAATTATTAACAATCAGTCTGCAGCAGAACAAAGCACATATTGTAGGAAATGGTTTGAGTAGGGGGGGCTTGAACTGGAAATTGGGGGGGGGGAGCAAGGACTGGAAATGGGCTGATGGAGGGGCTAGGATAGGACTGGAAATGGGTTGATGGGGGGCTAGGATTGGAAATGGGCTGTTTGGGGGGGCTTGGATTGGAAATGGATTGATGGAGGGGCTAGGACTGGAAATGGGCTCATAGGAGGGCTTGGATTGGAAATGGGCTGAATGGGGGGGGGGAGCTAGGACTAGAAATAGCTGAGGGGGAGGGGAGGGGGACTTGGACTGGAAATTGGGTGGGAGCTAGGACTGAAAATGGGCTGAGTTGGGGGGAGCTAGAACTGGAAATGGGCTGATGATGGGGCTAGGAAAGGACTGGAAATGGGCTGATGAATGGGCTAGGATGGGACTGGAAATGGATGGGGGAACTAGGACTGGAAATGGGCTGATGGAGGGGCTAGGATAGGACTGATGGGGGGCTAGGATTGGAAATGGGCTGAAGGGAGGCTAGGATAGGAAATGGGTTGATGGGGGGAGGCTTGTATTGGAAATGGACTGATGGGCTAGGATAGGACTGGAAATGGATGGGGGAGCTAGGACTGGAAATGGGCTCATGGGGGGGCTTGGATTGGAAATGGGCTGAGTGTGGGGGAAGCTAGGACTGAAAATGGACTGATGGAGGGGCTAGGATAGGAAAGGAAATAGGCTGATGGAGGGGCTAGGATAGGACTGGAAATGGACTGATGGGGGAGCTAGGACTGGAAATGGGCTGATGGGGGTACTTAAAGGGAGCTGATGTTGGGGAGGACTAGAATGGGATGGGGCTGGGAGAGTGAAATGGAGAGGGGAAAAATATTTTGTGTGGGAGGGAAGAAAAATGTACAATTGGCTGGGTATTGGGAGAGTAAGTGTGGATTGTGGATGAAGGGGTAAAATTTGAGTGGATGAAAAAGGAATAAAGAAAGAGATGGAGGAAAGAGCAAAAGGGGAAAGATCAGTATGTTAAAGTAGATGTAGAGAAAGAATGGAAAAAAACTAGAAGAAAGGACAAATGGACAGCAGACAATGGAGAGTTAGCAGAAGACAAGAAGAAAGTGACTGGAGCAATTGCAACTGAAAAATAAAATGCACAAACCACAAAAGGTAGAAAAATACTTTTTTATTTTGAATTTATTAACTGGAATATGTCAGCTCTGGGAAATGTGTGTCTTTAACATCTGCATTTTGTTTAGTGCAAGAGGAAATTAATTTATAGTTTTATTTCTGCAGTGTTGTTGTACATTCCAAGTTTGGCTTTTGGGGTTCCTAGTTTAATTATTGTTTTCCTATTTCTAAACTGTGATCCCTTGTTCTTTGTTTGATGATGGTCTATGTTCCGATGGTGTAACCGAGCTGAGGTATTCTATTTATGTAATTTCTATTTGACAGTGCCACTTGTTCTCTTTCCCCAGTAGGAGATGTATTGGTATTCTCTGAGATACATTGGTTTAATATTTGCAGTGTTGCCTTTTGATAGGTAGGGTTTGGTGCTTTATGAGTCCTGGTAGTACTGTTATGATATGGTGGATTTGCTATGGGTTCTAAATGGGCAGTGTTTGTAATAGAAACATAGAAATATGATGACAGAAAAAGACCACATGGACTATCTAGTCTGTCCTTCCATATCAACAACTACAACCGTCCCCTTTTTACCTTTAGAGATCCTCTGTGTTTGTCCCATGCTTTTTTGAATTCAGTTACTGTCCTCATCTCTACCATCTCCACTGGGAGACTATTCCATGAATCCATTACTCTTTCCGTAAAGAAATATTTCCGCATATCACTCCTGAATCTATCTCCCTTTACCCTCATCCCATGTCCCCTCGTAGCAGAACTTGCTTTCAATTGAAAGAGGCTCTCTCCCTGAACATTTATGCCACGGAGGTATTTAAACATCTCAATCATATCACCTCTATCCCGCCTTTCCTCTATGGTGTACATATTAAGATCCTTCAGTCTGTACTTCCATATGTGCCTGGCGGTTGGCACTGGAGTATAGTAATGTAGAAATCTGGTAGTCTTTCTTTATCCAGACATTCATTAAGAGGCATATTTACCAAAAGTTAGTGCATGTTAACATTGTACAAATATTTATGCAAATGAGGCCCTGCACCGAGTCTCCCACATGGCCCCGCACCCCCCTTGGGCCGCCCCTGGATCTGATATTCATTTTGTGAAAACAAGGAGTGCTTCACCAAGTGGAATAGAACTGATGGAAGACCCTTGATAAGAAACAGGCAGAAGACAAAAGGGAGCATAGAGTAAAAGGGTCCTTTATGCAGAAATGTCCCATCACAGCCGTGTTTTGGCACAACCATGTTGGGACATTTCTGAATAAAGGACCCTTTTACTCCTTGCTCCCTTTTTGGAATGCCCCCCCAATGGAAGTGGTGGGGGCAAACACAGTGACGGAATTCAAAATGGCATGGGACAGACACAGTGGATCCCTTTACAGCAACAGGATAAAATCTAAATAAGCTGAACCATGTAATTTCTCAACAAATAGGGGTGTCCTACACGGAGCGGCGGGTTCACCCCTAAACAAAGACATGGGGAGGGGTGGCCTGCACAGGATGACAGGTGCATCTACTCCTGCCATCTTACTGGGCAGACTAGATGGACCATACTGGTCTTTATCTGCTGTCATTTACTATGTTGCTATGTTTTGTGCTTTATGCAAGGAGCTGTGCGTTTGGTTTGTGTACCCCTAAGAAACAGGCAGCACATCATTGTCTGTGTAAATGACAGCTAGCGTGGCGTATCCCAATGGTTCTTTGAGGGGGCAATTTCTCCAAATGGGTTAGGTTTGCACATACCATGACAGTCATAAACCTCATTCCTAAGCCAGGGTAAGTAGTGATGACACAAGGGTTTCTGCCACCCTAGAGAGACCCTCTGTGCCACTGCCCCTCCAAAAGACTGTACCTCCATCCAGTCCACCATGCCGCCCCCCCCCCCCTTGCATTGAAGCAGCGGCAGCTGAACTGCTGTTTCAGTGCTGCATCAGGCGTTAAAGTGCCTGTGCGCATGCATGCTCATGGCCTACTGCTCCTGCCCCCCATCCGATACACCTTTCTTGGAGGAGGAGCTGCAGGCTGGAACTGCGTACATGTGCATAGGCATTTTAAAGCCCATCACGATACTGAAGTAGGCGTTCAACTGCTGCTTCTTGGGGGATTGGGGTAGTGATGCTGTTCACCAGGATCTGCCACCCTAGGCGACTGCCTAGTGGACAGGCCAGTCCTGAGGATATGTGAAGTATGATTTCAGCCTCTCAAATTTACTGCTAACACTCACTGTAGTACTTGCATTGTGCCAAAGAGAGTTTCCTTCTGGAGTTCGTAAGACTAACATGTATGGATAATTTGTCAAGATGTGACTGTAAATTCTTCTTTGTCAGCCCTGTGGCTCCCAATACGAGAGAAATATTTCTGTATCTTTCTGCCACATTTTCCTGGTCTCTGACTGTATTTCTTGGTACTTCAGGATCTTCTCCCTCTCCATGTGATTCACAGAATAATCACTTGGAACTGGTCCCTCTATTATCAATGCCATTCTGGTGTTCTTCTCCTTTACCACTATGTCAGTTTTCCTCACATCCAGTTTCTTATCTGTCGGACTGGGAAAGTCCCAACATCCTAACTTCTTCATTCTCTGTAATTCTCCTAGGGTCATGATCCCAGTATTTCTCTGGTACAGCGATGTTGTAGTGCTTACAAAGTTTCCAGTGGGTGAGACGTGCCATCTTGTTGTGTCTTTTGTATAGAAAGTTTCTGCTATCAGAACGTCACAGCCATCTACAGGTGAGTAAATCATTTCCAGCCCTTTTTTACAGTATCTGCATATGTCTACTTTACCTGTTTTCTTGATGCTCGCTATGAATCATCTCATCCATAATCCTCTGTCCTGGGCTGCAACTATCAATCTCTTATCCTTAGGTCTCATTTCATCTCTCCTTAAACTCTCATGTTTTTTTCTTATTTAATCAACAAATGGCTCCTGGAGTAATGCTTTGTATTTCCCACAGTATTTATGAATTTTCCACTCCTTGTTCCTTGTTTGCTGATCTAATTTTTAAAGAGCTTTTTCTCTTGTTTTGCAAATTCTGTTACTTCCTTCCCTGTATATATTGGTGGATTCTTATCCATTCCTTCTGTTCCGTAGAACGCCTATACTAGTTAATAATGGATAGAGACTCTGACCAATTACTTTCATACTGTAACACTTTTTATCCATTCAAATCTGTTGAGGCTGTTAAGTAGGCCTGGAGGCCTATGCTGGTCACTCTATATGTATAATCAATTTCTATGAGGCCATTCCTCTTTCAGCTCTAGGTATGTACAGTCTTGGCATACACTGATTCTTACAAGCTATCTCATAGACATAGAGGAGTTTTCTTGTTCATACATCTAATTTCTCAATATATTTCTGAGGCCAGTCTACAATTCCAAAGCTATACAAGATTACGTGAATTGCAGGCTGATTGATGGCTTGCTGATTGCTCTTTCAATGTTCTTGCCTGTGTGGTTGGTCAGGGGCTGCCCAAGGGGGGTGCGAGGCCATGTGTGGAGACTCATTATGGGACCTCATTTGCATAATGGCCTCATTTACATAAATATTTGCATAATGTTAACATGCGCTAACTTTTAGTAAACATGCCTCTTAATGAGTGTTTGGATAAAAAAAGACTACCAGATTTCTACATTACTATACTCCTGTGCCAACTGCCAGGCACATTACGAAGTACTATAAACACTGCCCATTTAGAACCCATAGCAAACCTGCTGCATCATAATAACACTACCAGGACTCACAAAGCACCAAACCCTACCTATCAAAATATATCTCAAAGAATACCAATACATCTCCTACTGGGGAAAGAGAACAAGTGGCATTATCATCTAGAAACTACATGAACAGAATACCTCAGTTTGGTTATACATGCAGAACATAGACTGTCACTAAACAAAGAACAAGGGATCACAATTTAGAAACAGAAAGACAATAATTAAACTGGGAACCCCAGAAGCTAAACCTGAAATGTACAACAACACTGGAGAAATAAAACTATAAATTAATTTCCACTTTTACTAAACAAAACGCAAAGACGTTAGCAATGTATATTTCCCAGAGCTGACATATTCCAATTAATAAATTCAAAAGAAAAAAGTATTTTTCTACCTTTTGCTGTTTGAGCATTTTATTTTTTAGTTGCTATTGCTCCAGTCACTTTCTTCTGGATTTGTTGTGTCTTCTGCTAACTCTGCGGTCCATTTGTCCTTTCTACTCTAATCTATTTTTTCCATTCTCTCTCTATATCTGCTCTAACAGACTGATCTTTCCCCTTTTTCTCTCCTCCATTTCTTTCTTTATTCCTTTTTCATCCACTCAAATTTCACCCTTCCATTCTCAGTCCCCACTGTCTCTCCCAATACCTGGCCAATTGTAGATTTTTCTTCCCTCCCCCACAAAATATCTTTTACTCTCTCCATCCTCACTCCCCCAGCCCCATCCCCTTCTAGTCCTCCCCCAACATCAGCTTCCTTCTAGTTCCAGCCCCCCACCAGCATCCGCTCCCTTCTAGTCCCATTCCCTATCCCCCCTCCCCGCATCAGCCCATTTCCAATCATAGCACCCTATCAGCCATTTCCAGTCCTATCCTAGCCCCCCCATTAGCCCATTTCCAGTCCAAGCCCCCCATCAGCCATTTCCAGTCCTATCCTAGCTCCCCATCAGCCTATTTCCAGTTCAAGCTCCCCCATCAGCCCATTTCCATTCCAAGCGCCCCCATCAGCCATTCCCAGTCCTATCCTAGCCCCTCCCCCCCAAAGAGCCCCACATCTGTCTGACCGTCTTCAGAGGGAGCCGGGAAGGCCTGAAGCCCCGGCTCACCTCTGTACAGCTGCCAGTGAGGAGTGGCATGTTCCTTCACTCTGGCAGCTGTGTTCTTATGAAGCCAGCTCGTGCTGGAGGTTAAAGGGCATTTCCTGCTTCCCGGCACTTGGCACGCTTCATGAGAACACAGCTGCCAGAGTAAAGGAACACACCGCTCTTCACTCCAGCAGCTGTGCAGAGGTGAGCCTGGGCCTCAGGCCTTCTCAGCTCCCTCTGAAGCTGACCCTGCAAACTGACCATGTGCAGAATGAAGTTGGCATGGGGCCTCCTGAAGCACGGGGCCCTGTGCGAACAACATTCTCACACAATGGAGGGGCCAGCCCTGTGGTTGGTATACACTGAGGGGATACCTTTATAATAGGGTGTCTATGTCAAAGTTGGAAAAGGGCACCTATTTTAAGCAACCAGAACTATCCCCAATAGCACACAAATGCTCGCACATAAATTTTCACCTGTTCTGAAGCAAATGCAGATATATGCATTTATGTGTATATGCATATTTTATAAAATATGCACATTCATCATAACTTTTTCCCTGTTCCACCCAAATTGTTCTCCCAGAAACACCTACAGGTATATCTTGTAAAAGTAAATGCTATGTGCCTATCTTTTAATTGCATATACCCTAATGAAATTTTATAAGAATGATTTTCCGTTCTAAAACATGCTTTACACACAGAAAATGCATTATAAATAGGGCTTCTGATTTTAGGTTATAACCAGAAAATCCTGGCTCATTGAGCTTGATTTCATTTCTTCTAAATTGCCCCTAATAAATCCCATTTCTGGTATGGGTAGTCTCCTTACATCTTCCTCAGTAAAGATTGATGCAAGAATCTGTTTAGTCTCTCTTCTTTGACCTGTGTGCCACCTTTACTTCCATAATCATCTAATGGTTCAGCTGAATCTCTCATAGGCTTCATGCTTTGAGAGCACTTGAAAAAGGGTTTATTCTCCTTTTTTAGTTTCTATGGCAAGCTTCTTTTCAAATTCTCTTTTTGCCTTTCTTTTCAATACTTTGCGTCTAAGTAGCCAGTGCTTATGCTGTTTCCTGTTTTCTGTACATTTCTTCATTTGGATCCTTTTTCCATTTTTTGAAAGATATTCTTTTGGTAATAGTAACCTCTTTCACCTCACCTATAAACCATGCTTGCTGTTGTTTGTCCTTCCTTCCACCTTTTTTAATGTGTGAAATACATCTGGTCTAGGCTTCCAAGATAGTATTTTTGAACAACATCCATGTCTGGTCTAAACATTTAAGCTTTGCAACTGCTCCTTTTAGTATGTTTTAATCGTTTTTCTCATGTTTTCGTAGTCTCTCTTATAAAAGTTAAATGCTGTGTTCCACTAAGGACTAGTATAAAGTAGCTTCCCCTCTTATCAGTTTCTGAACTAGCTACTCCATGAAATAGTCATTTATTTCATCTAGGAACTTTACTTCCTTCGCATGTCCTGCCATGACATTTATCAAATCAATATTGGGGTAACTGAAATAATTATTATTATGTTACCAAATTTCATAGCTTCCCTAATTTCTATTAACATTTCATCTTACATGGAATTTATATCCATGAATATTCCACAGTGTATTCTGACCCTTATAGAACCTTTATTCTATTTGACTCAATGTGCTCATTAGCATGTAGTGCCACCCCTCCACCAAATTTGATCTAACCTATCATTGTGATATAATTGGTACCCTGGTGCCACAGTGTCCCATTGGTTATCCTCCTTCTACCATTCCAACAGGGACTCCATTGCAAGCAAGATAATATTGTGGTGTTTTTGAAATACAATCTCTCTAATTCTTTTTCTATATTGCAACAAAAGGAAATTGTTGGTGGTGTAGAGCATAGCTCTGTCTGTTAGGGTTCATTATCTCTTATTCTAGCTTTCCATTCAGGACTAGCTCTTTGAAGTCACTGACCTCATCAGGTGTTAGTGGTCCTTGATTAGCTTGCAAAGCATCTAGGCAGTGAGTATTGCATAAGGGTTTGTAGTCCCTGGCAAGTACTGACATTCCTAACAGGGACTCTATTGCAAACAAGGTAATATTGTGTGGCTTTTAAATACAATCTCTCTGCTTGAGAGTTCTTAAAGGGGTTTTGGTTTTTATTTTTAAAAGCTAATTCTTTTTCTATATTGCAGAAAAGGACTTTTTTGTGGTATTGGGCATAGCTCTGTCTGCAAGAACTTGTTGTTTCTTGTTCCAGCTTTCCATTCAGACCCAGCTCTTTGAAGCCACTGAACTCATCAGGTGTTAGCTCCCTCCTTACTCACCCCAGCTCCCACCCACACCATGAGCAGTCTTGCTTTATAGTGCAACTCCTCAATTAGCTACACATTGGGACTTACAGCAGCACTGTTAGAACACACTCAAAAGAGGTTAACTGTTTTTTTCTCTTAAAGGACACCTAAGGAAAAGGTAGGGACTTTGGTAGGTTTCTATCTTTTACTTCAACAGTACCAAAACTCCACCGACTGAAACAATGGCTGGGAAAAATTGTATTGTAAAGGCCAAGGTAGAGAAACTCGCATTCTGGAGATGAATGCATGGCTGCATGAATGGTGTCGAGAGTGTTTTGGTTTCTTGGACCATAGGATGATGTTCCAAGGGCTGCAGAGCAGAGATGGCATCCATCTGTCCAAGAGCGGTGAAAGTATCATCAGCAGCACACTGGCTAACCTACTGAAGAGGGCTTTAAATTAGATTTGTTGGGGATGGGTGAAGAAAGACCACAGGCAAGTGAAAGATTAAATACCTCTGTAGAAATGGGTAAAAGGGGAAACATCAGGAATGTGGTATGTATAAATGCCCGTAGCATGGAAAATAAGATCCCAGATGTGAGGCTTTAATGGAAGAGGCTGACTTGAAAGTAGTGGCAGTTATGGAGACATAGTTCATGGACAACCATGACTGGGATGTAATTATACCAGGCTATACTTTACTCAGGAAGGACTGGGTAGGAAGAAGGGGAGGAGAAAGTGGCACTATATGTAAAAAATAATATTAAAGCTATAAAATTACAGGGCTTAAAAGAGAGCGAGGAGAGACTGTAGATTAAACTAGAAAGAGGGAAAGGGAAATCCATTTGCATTGGCATGATATATAGATCCCCCTCATAGGGAGAAGAAGTAGATGGAGATTTAATAGAAGATGTATGTAGTGTTGCCATGAAAGTATAAGTGCTACTGAAAGGTGACTTCAATATGCCGAATGTTGATTGGCACGTCCCTGCTGCGGTGTCATCTAGAAGTAAGGAGGTCCTGGATTCTCTACAAGGAGAACTATTATGGCAGCTGGTAAAAGAACCCATATGTGAAGGGGCCATACTGGACTTGGTGCTTACCAATGGGGAAAGTGTTTCCAATGTTACAGTGGGAGATCATCTTGCATCCAGTGATCACCAGATGGTGTGGTTCAGTATTAGGACTAGAGCTGATAAAATCCATTCAAAAGCGAGGTTATTAGACTTTAAGAAAACTAACTTTGCCAAGATGGGACAACACCTCAAGGAGTCGTTAATGGGCTCAGAACAGCTGGGAGATGTAGAAAAGCAATGGGCAAAACTCAAAGGAGATATTTTCAAGGCAACAAAACTTTTTGTTAGAAAAGTAAATAAATGTAAAAGGAAAAGGAGGCCACTATGCTTCTCAAAAGAAGTAGCTGAAAAGATGAAGAAAAAGAAGGAGGCCTTCATAAAATACAAGAGATCACAAATAGAGGAAGACAGGCATCTATACGAGCTAGCAAGATAGTCAGGGAAACAAAGTTACAAAAAGAAGAAGAAATAGCCAATGCAATAAAATGGGGGGATAAGACATTTTTCAGATATGTGGTGAGAGGAGGAAGGACAAAAGTGGTATTGTCAGACTCAAGGGTGAAGAGGAGGAATATGTAGAAGCTGATGAGGATAAAACAGAATTGCTTAATAAGTATTTCTGTTCTGTGTTCACAGATGAAGGGCCAGGAGCAGGACCTCAGAAAACACCCATAAAATGGAACAGAAGTGACAGGGATCTCGAACATTTTTGAGAAGACTGTGTTTGTGAAGAACTAGCTAAACTAAAAGTAGACAAAGCGATGGGACCGGATGGGATTCATCCAAGAATACTGAAGGAATTTAGGGACATTCCAGTGGCACCACTGACTGACCTTTTCAATGCTTCTTTGGAGTCAGCAGGGGTCCCAGAGGACTAGAGAAAGGCACATGTGGTCCCTTTACACAAAAGCAGAAGTAAGGATGAGGTTGGGAACTATAGGCTAGTTAGTCTCACCTCTGTGGTGAGTAAATAATTAGAAATATTACTAAAAGAGAGAATAGTGAGGCTTCTGGAGTCTAGTGGATTGCAGTATCCAAGGCAGCATGGGTTTACCAGAAGCAGGTCTTGTCAGATAAATCTGATTGATTTCTTTGACTTGGTGACCAGGGAGTTGAACCAAGGGAGAACCCTAGATGTTGTGTACTTAGAATTCAGTAAAGCCTTTGACACTCTTCCTTACAGGTACATTAATAAACTGAGCACCTTAGGGATGGACCGTAAAGTGACTGACTGGGTTAGAAATTGGTTGTGTGGGAGGGGACAAAGGGTAGAGGTAAATGGAGCTCACTTTGAGGAGAAGGAAGTTACCAGTGGTGTGCCGCAGGGATCCTCCGTCATGTTTCTATGTTGGTCCAATTCTTTTTAACATCTTTGTTAGTGATAGTGTGGAAGGGCTGTCAGGTAAGGTTTGCCTGTCTGCGGATGATATCAAAATCTGCGATAGAGTAGTCACCCAGGAAGGAGTAGATAACATGAGGAGGGATCTAGCTAAACATAAGGAATGGTTAAGAATTTGGCGGTTGAGATTTAATGCTAAAAATGCAGGGTCATGCACTTGGGCTGCACAAATTCAAGGGAGTGCTACAGTGTAGTGGGCGAAGTGCTTCTCTCCATGAAAGAAAAGTGGGACTTGGGCGTGAATGTTTTTGATGATCTGAAATTGACTTAACAGATAGAAAAGGTGACGGTGAAAGCCAGAAGGATGCTTGGATGCATAGGAAGAGGAATGGCTCGCAGAAAAAAGGAGGTGATTGTGTCTCTGTATAGGTCTCTAGTGCGATATCATTTGCAGTATTGTGTGCAATTCTGGAGACCGCACCTTCAAAAGGATATAAGCAGGATGGAGTCAGTGCAGAGGGTGGCTACTAAAATGGTTAGTGGTCTTTGTTATAAAGCATATGAGGGCAGACTTAAAGATCTTAATATGTATACATTAGAGGAAAGGCAGGATAGAGGAGATATGATAGAGATATTTAAATGCCTCCATGGTATAAATGCACAAGAGGAGAGCCTCTTTTGATTGAAAGCAAGTTCTGCTATGAAGGGACACAGGATAAGCGTGAAAGGGGATAGACTCAGGAGTAATATGCAGAAATATTTCTTTACAGAAAGAATGGTAGATGTGTGGAATAGTCTCCCAGTGAAGGTAGTAGAGGCTATCTGAATTCAAAAAAGCATGGGACCACCACAGAAGATCTCTAAAGGAAAGAAAGGGGACTATATGGAAGGCAGACTAGATAGGCCATGTGGTCTTTTTCTGCCATCATGTTTCTATGTTTTTACCAGGTTTCTGAGATACTAATTGTATCTACCTCTTCATTCAGTGCCTTATTTTTTAACTCTCCTATCTGCATTTTTAGGTTTCTAACATTTATATACTGACATTTCAAAGTATGTATTTTGTTTATATTTATAAATTGCTTAGCAGTTGACAAGGATAATTTGCAGTCTTTCATATCTGTCTTCTTTTTACTTAAAGGCACCTGGGCTACTTTGACTTTTATTGCAACTTATTATTATTGTTTGTTGTTTATAATCACTTGATATACCGCCTCCCATTACATCGAGGCGGTTTACAATAAAACTATAAAATACATAAAATGGTTAAAAAAGAAAAGGAAAATAACAATACTTTAAAAAAATACTCTTTTCTTAAAAAGAATAGGAGAAAAAGAAAGCCAGGATAGAGAAGATAGATTGCAAATAGGAGCAAACCATAGGGGAAGCAGAAATCACTGGGGGAGATTAAAAGCAGTAGAGAAAAAAATTTGTTTTAAGGCGGGAGCGGAAAGTAGGCATGGACTGTTCTAAACGGAGGTCAGTGGGGAGGGAGTTCCAAAGAGCCGGACCAATGTAAAAAAAGGCTGATTGCCGGGTAGAGTGAAGGTGAGCTTGAGAGGGAGAGGGGAGGTGCAAGCGATTAATATGAACTGAACGGAGACTGCGGGTGGGAGTGTGAAAGGTTAATAGATCGGATAAATACTGAGGGGTGTGCAGATAAATAGCCCGATGGAGAAGAGTGAGGATCTTGAACTGAATCTGAAAGTTTATTGGCAACCAGTGCAGATACTGAAGAATGGGAGTGATATGGTCACGGGGAGAGGCATGGAGAATCATCCGAGCTGCAGTATTCTGTATAAGTTGTAATCGGTGGCGCTGGTATTGGGGAATGCCAGCATAAACAGGATTGCAAAAATCTAACCTAGTGATAACTAAAGAAAGCAAGAGGGTGGAAAGAACCTGAGGGGAGAGAAATGGTTTGATGGCACGGATTCGTCTAAGACAATGGAAAGAGCGACGGGACACCTGGGAAATATGATCATGAAACGAGAGATTACTTTCAAAAAAGACACCTAAATACCGAAGTTTAGTGACTAGAGATATTGAGGTACCCGAAAAAGATGGAGCAAGTGATGGAGCAGTAGAGCTGTGAGGAAACCATATAGCCGCAGTTTTAGAGATATTCAACACAAGACAGTTTGTAGAAAGCCAGGAAGAGACCATAGATAGACAGGCATTAAGGGGAGCAATATCAGGTTGGGAAGAGGATGTGTGGTGTAGAAGGAAGATATCATCTGCATAGTAGTAACCTGAAATACCCGATTGCTGTATCAAAAGGGCAAGGGGTGTCAGAAAAAGATTAAATAAAAGAAGAGCCAATATAGAGCCTTGGGGGACACCGCAAGAAATAGGAAAGGCATCAGTAGTGACAGAAGAGGAAGTAACTGCAAATGACCGAGAGTGTAAATAAGAATAGAACCAGTGGTAAACAGTACCCCAGAGACCTGCATCCCGTAATCGAGCAAGAAAAAGAGAGTGATCCACCAGATCAAATGCAGCGGAAAGATCTAAAGAGACCGCCACCGTGATGTCACCACAATCGTGAGATGAATGAATTTCATTCAGAACTGCTGTAATAATGGTTTCAACACTATGTCCAGTCCTAAAGCCGGACTGCCGAGGGTGAAGAAATTGTGTGGAATCTAGATGGTGCGAGAGTTGGAAGAAAACTGCCTTTTCCAAGAGCTTTGATGCAAAAGGAAGATTGGAAACAGGTCGATAGTTTGCTGGCACAGAGGGGTCCAAAGATGGATTTTTAAGAAAGGGCCAGACCACAGCATGTTTCCATGTGTGAGGAAATAAACCGGAGGACATACTGGAATTGATAATAGTAAGAAGTGGATGCAGTAGATCAGGAGAAGAATCAGAAAACCAACTGGAAGGTATAGGATCAGATAAACTAGTGGTTTTATGGGAAGTGGACAGGAGCTTAATGAGTTCAGAGGAGGATATGGTACTAAAGTTAGACCAGACATGAGAAAGTGAAGGGGAGGATAAAGATGAAATAGGAGGGGGAGAAGACAGAGCCTGAGGACAAAAGGGAAGTGAATGACGAAGATCCTGTACTTTGGAAGAGAAAAAAATAGCCAATGCAGTAGGGCTAGGGATTTTTGTAGAGATGGGGGAATTGCGGGAGGTTAGTGACTGTAACCAGGAGAGCGTGTTGAGGGTTTGAAAGAGAGAGCGAGATCTATTCGGGGCTGAAACAATAGAGGCGGAATAGAAGGATCGCTTGGCACTATTAATACTAGCATGATAGGCTGCATGACAGGACTTAAAGTTCTGGTAAGTAGAGGGGGAAGGAGATTTCCTCCAGAGATGCTCGGATCTCCGCAACTGGGCTCGATGTAGACGGAGTCCAGCATGGAACCAAGGATGGTGGACCGCGGTCCTGGGATGGTGTGTGCGCCATGGGGCAATTTGATCTAACGTATGAGACAGTCCTGCATTCCAGACAGTAACCTGGGATGAGGGCGAAAGTGATAAAAACTCGGAAGGAGCATGGTATCTCTCAAGAAATGCTTGGCGGGTACCAGAATTGATAGCGCGAGAAGGACGAACGGGAGATAGAGGAGAGACAAGAGAAGGGGGCGTGAAACAGAAAGCAAAGGTAAGATAAGAGTGATCTGACCAGGGAACTGACATGGGAACAGGTGGTGAAATCTGATCAGAAAGAGCTGAGGGAGAAATAATCAGATCCAGGGTATGACCAGCAGTGTGAGTGGGAAGGTGCACATGCTGATGCAACGAGAGATCATGCAAAAGGGAAACAAACGTTACATCCTTAGCTGAAACAGGGAGGTCATAATGCACATTAAAATCCCCAAGTATAACCACCTGTGGAAATTGAAGAATCAAATCGGAAATAGAAGCAATGAGGGTATTCCAGAGGGATGGAGTGACTGATGGTGGGGAATAAACCAGTAAGAAGTGAAAGACTGGTTGGACAGAAAACCGGAGGAGGAGAGCTTCCGGGTAAAGACGGAGAGGAGATATGAGAGAAAGGGAGTGTGGAACGGTGTATGACAGCGACTCCACCCCCGGTTCGTGCTACACGGGGAACCGAGATGGCGTCATAATTCGGTGGGAGACAGCGTGTCAGAAGAGGATCCTCCCCCTCCTTAAGCCATGTCTCTACAAGGAACAAGGCATCAAGGGATTCCCTCTCAATCAAATCATAAATCAGTGCAGTTTTAGTCCGGAGAGACCGACAATTAAGTAGCCCTAGTCGTAGAGATGTGGACGTAATAGAAAGTGGCTCAAATGAGGAGGGTTGACGATTCACCGGGAAAAGCACAGTACAGCGATGCAAACAAGGAAAACTTCTCTATTGTGATGTCCTAACTTCCCTGTTTTGATTGTACCTTCAAAGATATCTCACTCATAACTATGTTCTCCTGAGTGACTCTTGCTCAGGAAATACCAAATCGAAATCCATCTTTCCCTGCTCCATCATTTCATCCATGCATTGAGAATTCAGAACTCTCTCTTTTGGGTTCTGCACATGGAACAGGCAGCCTTTCTGAGATCCTGCACTTCCGCACTAGGCAGGCAAGTTACTAAGTGATCCTCATGTCCACCAGTCACCCAGCAATCTATATGCCTAATGATTGAATCACCAACTACAAAAGTCATCTTAACTCTTCCTGACTGGGCAGGTATGAAAGGATATTGTATCACTTGGTGGGAAGGTCCTAGTTTCCTGCCATACCAATGTGATGCTCTCCTTTGACTTTTCTCCTCCCTGGCAGTACAGAGGCTACCAGACTGAAGGTAGGACTTGTCTATTATGTCCCTGAAGGTCTTCTCTATATGCCTCCCTGTCTACTTCAGCTCCTGCAAATCTGCTTCTCTAGTCTCCAGAGATCAGATTCATTCCATGCAAGCTAGGGCTCTTTGCACCAAGTACACACATAGGACCTCTCACCAACATGAAGATAATAATATATGTGGCACTCATTGCAAAACACTGGATAACCTCCATGTCACTTCTGGACTGCTCTCTGCATATGAGTATTAGTGAGCTATTTGGTTATTTAAACTTGCCAAAGTAATAGAGATACTCAATCTAATATAAAGTTATTTTAAATTTAAGTATATTGTGTGCTATTTATTTTATGTTTGCTTCAAAATGAACTACACAGGCCTAGAACTAATCTATTCCAGAGGGCTAATAACTTGCTGATGAAGATGCCCAAGGAAACCTTGAGGTGAAAAATTTCCCTCCTATTCTCTTAATTGGTTTAGGAGCCTATAAATCAAATATTGAGCCTGGGGAGGTTGGAGTTGGGGGAATGGGAATCAAACACTAATTCAGTTTTCCTGCTAAGTTATACCTTAACTCACTTCATTAAACACTAACAAAAAATTTTTCTGCTTAGGTAGGCCGTAACTGACTGTATAACTAAAGACAGACAGAATTTATCAGTTTAACCCAAATCTTCCTTCTGCCCAGTTTTAAGACAATTGCCCAACCATTAAATACTAACATAACTATGTTCTGGGTTTAGCTATAGCTATGCTTCTATAGCAACGTCTTCTAACATTATGCTTTAGTTAACACCTATTTAAACAATATCACAGTTCTCTCTCACCCTCTAAAAGGAAATATTGTCTGTAAAAATCTTCCCTTTATTGAGTATTTTCTCTAGCAAATAATTTATCTCAGTATACATATAGAAACTTTACCCTATCCGGCTTTTTTTCTTTATTAATAAACAAACAGAAAGCTTTGCTGTTAAACTATGCCTTAATTGAGAAACACTAAAAGAATATTTTGCTGCTAAGATATGCCTTAGATGACTATGGGCCCAATTCAAAGTCATGGTTTGCGGGGCTGCACATCCCAGCTGAACGTACAGCCCCACAAGCCATCTTGTCCCATTCCCCTTCCTGCTCTTTCCCTACATGGCTAGAGCCACAGGACGGTGAGAGCCGGCGGGGGGCTGGAGGGGGCAGGATCTGGTTGGAGCAGGGACAGGTCTGTACGTCCTCCAGGGTCAGAGGGGACATGGTGATTATTCCACCTCAAAGGTTGAATAATCAGCATCAGTGGGTCGATCGGACCCAGGAATTCCCCCCCTGGAGCTGGGGCCAGGTGCAGGGGTCATTGCCGGCCGATCTAGGCCCTGGCTGGGCAGCTGTGGATCGGGCGGTGGGGAAGAGGAGGGTCTTAGCCACCTGAGCCAGAGGCGCCTGCCGGAAGGACATCTCTGCAGGGAGGGGCACGCCAGGCCCTCCTCAGGTCCTATTCTGTGTACCAGAGGAACGTTTTGTTCCTGCTGTCCAGAATCAGGTCCTAATGGCCTGTCTTGCTTGGGGCCGACCTGACAGCCTGGATGTGCCCCTTCATGAATCAGGCTCCACATAAATAAACACAGAGGGCCCGATTTTCTTCTGGGCGGGCTCAACTGGGATTCTCCCCTTTCCTCAAGTTTTAAGACAATTGCCCAGAAGGTAAATACTCACAGGTACAGATTCCTTCCCAGAAGTAGCAGGTTCTTTTTCAGCACTTCAGGATTGATTAATTAAAAGTTTTAACTATGCTGTGTTTCTGACACTCCAACAAATCAGAACCCCAGGGCAAAGGAAACACTTCCGCCCAAATACATAGAATCAAACAAGAACACCGGCTCCTCTCATCAAATGATCAAACAAATCCCCAACAGCAAAAGTAAGTGTTTTTGTCCCCAGGCAAGAACTTCTTAACTGAAGCTTCACGTCCTTTTATTCAAAATGCAGTAAAACCTTTAAACTGCTAAAAAATCTTTTCATGAAGAAAGTACTTAACTGAAACCACAGCGTTTCAACACAGTTCATCGGTGAAGGTGTTTCAGTGGCTGGTGCTTAAGGATGTTGATGACATGGAAAAGGTTCCCTTTAAATCCTATTGGAATTTATCTCTAGCACAGAAATCCGCTCTGAAGGCTTTAGCTTCTGATGCTGATTTGGTCATATGATCGGCTGATAAAGGAGGAGCGTTGGTAGTGCAAAGCCAAGTTGATTATCATACAGAGCTCCTGAATCAACTTTCTAACGCTCATTATTATGAGGTGTTGGATGAGGACCCAACCTCATCTTTACAAGCAGAAATTATGGACCTTTGTCAGGGAGCTCTGGACTCTGGTTGGATTACCAAAAGGGAGTTTCGTTTTCTTGTACAGTCCAACCCTCGCATACCTTTGATTTATACTGTTCCGAAAATCCACAAGTCTCTCAATTGTCCGCCTGGCCGTCCTATTGTGTCTTGTTGTGGATCTGTTCTTGAGCCTCTCTCACAGTTTTGTGATTTATTTTTACAGCCTTTGGCTGGGGGAGGTACCGTCTTTTCTCCAGGATACCTCACATTTTCTGTTGATGTTAGAAGGGGTATCTTTGCCTGCAACATCTATATACTTAGCTACATTAGATGTAGTAGCATTATATTCTAACATTCCTCAACATGAAGCCTTACAGGTTATCTCGGGGTTAATGTTAGATCTGCCATCTCGTCTACTGCAACAATTTGTTCTAACTTTGTTGAAATTGGTTTTGGAACGAAATTATTTCCAATATGACAAGAACTTCTAATTGCAAAAATTTGGAATTGCAATGGGTGCCACGGTGGCCCCCTCAGTGGCCACACTATTTATGGCTGAATTTGAAAAGTGCCATATTTATCCATCTACATTCTATTCTGAAGTGGTGCTATGGAAGAAGTTCTTGGATGATATTTTCATCATTTGGAAGGGTAGTGATCTTTAACTACTGGCATTTTTTGATTTTCTCAATTCTGTGGACGAGAATATCAAGTTCACTCTAAAGTCTGACAAACATACAATTGAATTTCTGGATGTGGCTATCACACTTCTTGATGGGACTTTAGCTACAACCTTATACCGGAAGCCAGTCCAACGTAATACCTTATTGCACTTCACTATTTTCCATCAGTCATCCCTTAAATGAGGGCTCCCGTTTGGGCAGTTCCTTCGTTTGTGAAGGATCTGCTCTTCAAATGCAGATTTTAAATATCATGCGCGGGACTTGTGTCAGCGCATATATACTAGAGGGTATCCTAAAGCTGTGGTTCATAGGGCTTATAAACGAGCCCTCTACAATCATAGGGAATGGTTATTATCATCTTCCCCGGCTTTTCATGATCCCCCTGTGTCTGATAAAATTGTGGGAGTTTTGCCTTTTACTAATAGAAGTACATCAGTGCAAGATATATTGTGAAAACATTGGAATGTCTTGCGTTTACACAGTTGTTTTGACAAACAACTTTGTGTGGCATACACCCGGGGAAAAAACCTACAAGATTTATTGGTCCATCCTTTTCCATTTTCTTAAAAATCTTTGGAACGAATTGGCCATTTTCTCTGTGATTATTGTGTATATTGTTCGGCATCTTTGACTGGTGAGACCAGGACGGACCTGACCACAAAGTGAATTTGGACAGCTCGACATTTTGCCACATGTGATTCTACTTTTGTGGTTTATCTTCTTGTGTGTCCCTGTGGTCTAAAATATGTGGGTTGTACTTCCCGGCCAACAAGAAGCGGTTAACAGAGCATGCATCAAAAATTTGTACTCGGACCCTTTCAGCTCTGATAGCACATGCATTGCAGTGCACTCCGGAGTTTATCAATTGTTCTTGGCGTGTGCTTGACCATATACCATCTTTTGTTTCTGGGGGCAATAGTCTTGCCCGCCTATACAAGTGCAAGCAACAGTGGATTTTTCGACTGAATACCGTTATGCCATAGGGTTTAAATTTGCAACAGGATTGGTACAATTTGTTGTGATCAGTTGAAATGTCTCTCTCTTCCTTTTTCTTTTTTGATCGTTCTCGATCTTTTTTTGACCATTCTTTAGCTGGCAGTTTGGTGTCAGTTGGTTGTTGCTTTCACCTCCTGGCCAGCTAAGCAGTAATCCTATATCCGTAAATGATGTCGGACGCCATGGGTTTAAAGATCTCACTTTCTCCCTAGCTTTCCATGCACACGTTGGTGGATATTAACCTGAAGCAGGGTTTGAAGTTTGTTAACCCGAAACGCAGGCCTGTGTCGTTTTCCACCTTCACTGATGAACTGTGTTGAAGCGCTGTGATTTCAGTTAAGTACTTTTTTCATGAAAATATTTTTTGGCAGTTTAAAGGTTTTACTGCATTCTGAATAAAAGGACATGAACCTTCAGTTAAGAAGTTCTTGCCTGGGGTTCCGTGTCCGACAAAAACTCTTACTTTTGCTGTTGGGGATTTGTTTGATCATTTGATGAGAGGAGCCTGTGTTCTTGTTTGATTCTATGTATTTTGGCCTCAGTGTTTCCTTTGCCCTGGGGTTCTGATTTGTTGGGCTAACCAGTATAACCCATTTGAGAAATAATTCCATGGCTGATTCACATCCGGATATATTTGCTTATTCTGATGAACAACGTAATGTGATCATCAAGCATGCTGCTTTATTTAAAGATGGTAATGAAGAGGTTTTACAGGAGTCTGTGTATGAGGATTTGCTTAAAGCACGTCATCGATTTATACGTGCACAACTTCATGGAGCCTATCTCACTCAGTATGTGCGATCCCGTACAATTCCTCAGGGATTACGGATCCAGAAGCCACCAAAATTGTTTTCTGATCAACTAGATTTCCTTGTCAAGTTGAATGGCATTTTGAATAAATGCACGTTCGATCTTATGACGCTTCTGGTTGAACGTACTACTACTGAGGAAGAAGTTATCTTGGCTCAGCTGGTTGATTTACAAGAAAAATACTCAGCATCTATGGACTCTGATAAACTATCTTCTTCAATGTCCGAATTGAACACCAAAATGTCATCTTTTCGGGGAAAATCTTAGGAATTATAAGATTAAGAAATTTCATAGAGACCAGATTGATTACCAACAAGATCAGGTTTACTCCTGGATGGCAAAAAAAGATTCTACGGCACCTAAATCAATTAATTTTGAGGAGACTTCGGAGGTCCTCTGGGGACTCTGATGCGGATAAGCAGCAATCAGATAAGACACGCTCCAAACAAAAGATGGTCCATTTCCAGGGAGGTGAGAAACCTTTGGGTTCTGACGGGCCTTTCTCTAAGGATCCTATGGTGCAACGGGATTTTCACAATGGCCAGTATCGGGGCTCGAACCGCCCACGGTATCACCAGGGCCAGTGGAGGAGTCCGACAACGAGACAACGTTCCAAACATCAGTCTGTAATCTCACCGGAAAATCTCTAACTGGGGATCAGATGCAGGTCCTTTCTATGGGCTTATCTTTTGTGCCCACTGTGCCTTATAATTCATTTTCAATGTGGGTTGCATTATTCCTTTTTTTTCGGAAATTGTGCATCCAATTGTTTTTCTCCTCAAATAGTTCCTTAGATGATGGTTCTTTGGTTTCTGGGCCATCTACATGGATACCTCCAGGGCCATGGGATCCTGTTATTGCCATGTTTCAGCGGCTGGTGCTTAAGGATCTTGATGACATGGAAAAGGTTCCCTTTAAATCCTATTGGAATTTATCTCTAGCACAGAAATCCGCTCTGAAGGCTTTAGCTTCTGATGCTGATTTGTCATACGATCGGCTGATAAAGCAGGAGCGGTGGTAGTGCAAAGACAAGTTGATTATCATACAGAGCTCCTGAATCAACTTTCTAGCGTTCATTATTATCAGGTGTTGGATGAGGACCCGACCTCATCTTTACAAGCAAAAATTATGGGCCTTTGTCAGGAAGCTCTGGACTCTGGTTGGATTACCAAAAGGGAGTTTCATTTTCTTGTACAGTCCAACCCTCGCATACCTTTGATTTATACTGTTCCGAAAATCCACAAGTCTCTCAATTGTCCGCCTGGCTGTCCTATTGTGTCTTGTTGTGGATCTGTTCTTGAGCCTCTCTCACAGTTTTGTGATTTATTTTTATAACCTTTGGCTGGGGGGGTACCATCTTTTCTCTGGGATACCTCGCATTTTCGGTTGATGTTAGAAGGGGTATCTTTGCCTGCCACATCTATATACTTTGCTACATTAGATGTAGTAGCGTTATATTCTAACATTCTTCAACATGAGGATTTACAGGTTATCTCGGGGTTAATGTTAGATCTGCCATCTCGTCTACCGCAACAATTTGTTCTAACTTTGTTGAAATTGGTTTTGGAACGAAATTATTTCCAATATGACAAGAACTTCTAATTGCAAAAATTTGGAATTACAATGGGTGCCACGGTGGCCCCCTCAGTGGCCACACTATTTGTGGCTGAATTTGAAAAGTGCCATATTTATCCATCTACATTCTATTCTGAAGTGGTGCTATGGAAGAAGTTCTTGGATGATATTTTCATCATTTGGAAGGGTAGTGATCTTCAACTACTGGCATTTTTTGATTTTCTCAATTCTGTGGATGAGAATATCAAATTCACTCTCAACTTTGACAAACATACAATTGAATTTCTGGATGTGGCTATCACTCTTCTTGATGGTACTTTAGCTACAACCTTATACTGGAAGCCAGTCCAACGTAATACCTTATTGCACTTCAATAGTTTCCATCAGTCATCCCTTAAACGAGGGCTCCCGTTTGGGCAGTTCCTTCATTTGCGAAGGATCTGCTCTTCAAATGCAGATTTTAAATATCATGCATGGGACTTGTGTCAGTGCTTATATACTAGAGGGTATCCTAAAGCTGTGGTTCGTAGGGCTTATAAATGAGCCCTCTACAACCTTAGGGAATGGTTATTATCATCCTCCCCGGCTTTTCATGATCCCCCTGTGTCTGATAAAATTGTGGGAGTTTTGCCTTTTACTAATAGAAGTACATTAGTGCAAGATATATTGCAAAAACATTGGAATGTTTTGCGCTTACACAGTTGTTTTGACAAACAACTTTGTGTGGCATACACCCGGGGAAAAAACCTGCGAGATTTATTGGGCCATCCTTTTCCATTTTCTTAAAAATCTTTGGAACGGATTGGCCATTTTCCCTGCGATCATTGTGTATATTGTTTGGCATCTTTGAATGGTGAGACCTGGATGGACCCGACCAGAAATAGAATTTGGACAGCTCGACATTTTACTACATGTGATTCTACTTTTGTGGTTTATTTACTTGTGTTTCCCTGTGGTCTAAAATATGTGGGTTGTACTTCCCGGCCCATCAAGAAGCGGGTAACAGAGCATGCATCAAAAATTCATACTTGGACGCTTTCAGCTCCGATAGTCTCACATACAGTGCAATGCACCCCGGAGTTTATCAATTTTTCTTGCCGTATGCTTGACCATATACCATCTTTTGTTTCCGGGGGGTAATAGTCTTGCCCGCCTATACAAGTGCGAGCAACAGTGGATTTTTCGACTGAATACCGTTATACCATGGGGTTTATATTTGCAACAGGATTGGTACAATTTGTTGTGATCAGTTGAAATGTCTTTCTCTTCCTTTTTCTTTTTTGATCGTTCTTGATCTTTTTTTGACCATTCTTTAGCTGGCAGTTTGGTGTCAGTATGGTTGTTGCTTTCACCTCCTGGCCAGCTAAGCAGTAATCTTATATCCGGAAATGACGTCAGACGCCATGGGTTTAAAGATCTCACTTTCTCCCTAGCTTTCCATGCGCACGTTGGTAGATATTAACCTGAAGCAGGGTTTGAAGTTTGTTAACCCGAAACGCAGGACTGTGTTGTTTTCCACCTTCACTGATGAACTGTGTTGAAGCGCTGTGGTTTCAGTTAAGTACTTTCTTCATGAAAATATTTTTTGGCAGTTTAAAGGTTTTACTGTATTTTGAATAAAAGGACATGAATCTTCAGTTAAGAACTTCTTGCCTGGGGTTCCGTGTCTGACAAAAGCACTTACTTTTGCTGTTGGGGATTTGTTTGATCATTTGATGAGAGGAGCCTGTGTTCTTGTTTGATTCTATGTATTTGGGCGGAAGTGTTTCCTTTGCCCTGGGGTTCAGAGGGTGGTGAAATATCCTTGGTGTGAGCAGCTAGTGGGAGGGTGCCTAGGTGTTTGAGCCAAAATGCTCCAGGAAAAAAATGTTTTTAACTTGCAGTGGAAGTCTCCAATGTCTGTGAGTGAGCAAATGTCTGGGGGGAACGAGTTTCAGATGGTTGGTACGTAAAAGCAGAAGGCTCTGTTGGAGATGGAGGTGCTGGTTTGGGCAATTGATGCTGGTACTGTGAGGAGGGTGTGGTTTGCACTTCTCCGTGCTCTCTGGCTTAGGGACTTGCTAAGTTGAGACTGAAGCGTATCCGTTGATAGGTGGAGGATGGTTCTAAAAATTTCAGCGCTAGGTTTTACCTCACTCTCCTGTAGATGGGGAGCCAGTGTAATTGCTTCAATATGGGTGTTATGTGAACGTGATGAACGGTACACATGATCCTGGGCCCGGCACTGTTCAGTGTATTTGTGAGTGATATTGCTGAAGGACTGCATGGAAAAGTCTGTCTTTTTGCAAATGACACAAAAATTTGCAACAGAGTGGACTCCCCTGAGGGAGTGGATAACATGAGGAAAGATCTACAAAAGCTGGAAGAATGGTCTAATGCTTGGCAGTTAAGATTTAATGTGAAGAAGTGCAGTGTCATGCACTTGGGAAGCACAAATCCAGGGGAAATGTACGCGATAGGGGGCGAGAGATTGGTGTGCACGGACCAGGAGAAGGACCTTGGTGTGTTTAATTCTGAGGCTCTCAAGGTGGCAAAACAGTGCGACAAGGCGGTGGCAAAAGCCAGGAGGATGTTGGGTTGCATACAAAGAGGAATTACCAGCAGAAAGGAAGAGGTACTAATGCCACTGTATAAGTCACTGGTGAGGCCTCACTTGGAATACTGTATTCAGTTTTGGAGACCATATCTTGCAAAGGATGTAAAAAGATTGGAAACTGTTCAGAGGAAGGCGACCAAAATGATTTGGAGCGTGCGTCAGAAGCCTTATGAGAAGAGACTTGAAACCTAAATATGTACACTCTGGAGGAGAGGAGGGACAGGGGAGATATGATTCAGACCTTTAAATACTTAAAGAGAAATAATGAACAAACAAACCTCTGCCAAAAACAGGGAAGCTGTAAAACTAGAGGGCATAAAATGAAGCTGCAGGGGGGTAAATTGAAAAGCAATGTCAGGAAATACTTTTTCACTGAAAGGGTGGTGGATGCTTGGAATGCCCTCCCGATGGAAGTGGTGGGGGCAAATTCAGTGACAGAATTCAAAATGGCATGGGACAGACACAGTGGATCCCTTTACAGCAACAGGATAAAATCAAAATAAACTTAACTACCTAATTTCTCAACAAACAAGGGTGTCCTACATGGAAGGGTGGGTTCACCCCTAAACAAAGACATGGGGAGGGGTGGCCTGCATGGAGCGGCAGGTGCACCTGCTCTTGCCATCATACTGGGCAGACTAGATGGACCATACTAGTCTTCATCTGCAGTCATTTACTATGTTACTATGATTCTGGCTGCAACATTCTGTTCAAACTGAATAGGCTGTAGTATGGCCTTCAGTAGACCCTGATAGATAATGTTAGCATAGTCAAAGGTGGGGGTGATGAGGGCCTGGTAGACACTTCTAAAGTCATCATGGTCAAGAAAAGGTCGGAGGTTCCGCAGATTTTTGATGTGGTGGTATACTGCTCTGGTAACATGCTTAATGTGGGTGTTGACGTTCACGCTCTGGTCCAGTGTTATGCCCAAGTATTTTACTTGCTGCTTTATTTACAGTATTAAGTTTGCAAGATTTACTATGGCTGGTGGAGAGAAGGAGGGGTACCTAGTCATTTGCAGGACTTCCATTTTGTTATGGTTGATGAGTAGATTGTGGAGGTTGAGCCAGTGCGTGACTACCTCTAGGCATCTACTGATTAATAGTTTGGGTCGCTGGTAGAAAATGGTGTGTAGATTAGAAGATAATGCTAAATCCTGTGGTAGGCCCTGTAGAAGTTTGAAGGGGCTCGAGTCTGTGATCCTATTCTGACCTGTTTTGAGCGGTCAGTGAGAACCACTGTAAGGTCTTGTCTTTTAGGCCATTTGCGTGGAGGTATGATATGAGCTGAGTGAGTCGAAGGCTGTAGATATGTCCAGGAAAACTAGGATGAAGCTTTGTGTGGTTTTCTCTGTGCTTTGATTAGATTATTGAGGAGTGAGGTCAGCAGCGTTTCGGTGCTGTGAAAAGGTTTAAAACCATGCTGTTCATTGAGAGGAGAGTGGGAGTCCACGTAATCCTGTGTTTGTAGTTGAACTGCCTTCTCAATGATTTTGGCAAGGGATGGGATGCAACATCACATGCAACATCCAAATGAGTTTTATTATTACTGTATATATCAATAAGTTAATCTGTACATAGTTCCCCCGGTTGTCCACTGTTGAATTTCCCTGTTCATTGTAAACTCAATGTTACTTGTATGCATTGTAGTATGTTCTTGTTCATTGTACACCGCACTGATTGTAAGAGCGCGGTATAAAAGAATTGTTAAATAAATAAATGAATAAATAAATAAATAGATGGGTCTGTAAGAAGAGGGAACCGCTGAGTTGAGTGTGTGGGATTTTATTAATGATCTGACAGATGCTTGTTTCAGGGTAGTAGGCATGTATCCTAGAGCAAGTGATGATTGGACAATGTGTAGGGTGACTGGCATGAGCTCCTGCCTGGTTATTTTTATCCATGAGAATGGGTAAGAGTCCAACGGTGAAGTGGTGCTGTTGAGGTTTGATATGATGTTCTCCAGTTGCTTGGCATATACTGGTCTAAAGGTTGACCAATCCCTATGTTTGAGGCGTCGGCAATGTTAGTTGCATAGCTGAGTGGTGTGGCTGTTGATGAAGCGTATGTTTGTTTGGCTTGTAGGTATTGGGCCATTTCAGCTGGTGAACTGGATGTGGTGGCCTTCATCGTGGAGGGGGCTTTGATGAGATGTTGGGCAATGTCAAATAATTGTCTAGGTTGGTTGAGAGAGGAGTTGAGTAAATTAGTATGATGTTCCTTTTTCTTTAGCAGAGTAAGGGCACAGTAGTGTGTCAGGGTCTCAGTATATGCTAGATGGGTATCTTGGGCTCTTGTGATGTCTCCACTTGCACTCCGTCCGTCTGAGCTTCGTTTTCATTGATTTAAGCTCTGGTGTGAACCATGGTACTAGGTGCGATCTCTTCATCCTGGGTATGCTATGAGGCCTGGAGGCATTTGATGAAATGAGGGAGTTCCATTGTGCGATAAGGTCATCAAGCTTGCACGGATTGCTTTGTGCTGAATCTACTTGTGTAAGTGGTTGGACGGTGGCAATGAATGAGTCTTTGTTAAACGTTTGAAATCTCCATGCAAGTGCAGGAGGAGGTGTGTTTGTGGGTGAATTGGAGCTGTTTGGGAAGTGAGAAAACTAACAAAAACAATGCAAAAACAAACAGTCCAAATATCAAATATATAAATTTAATTCACATTGTTGTGATAATCATGAACAAGTTTGCAAGACCTTGGATTCTCAAACAGATGAACTAACCAACAAAAGTATAAAAAAAAATCCTAAAGATGTTCTAGAAGGCCCATATTTCAAAAGATCTCATAGTTATCTCAAATTGATCCCACAAGTCAATTCATAATGCAGATGTTGAAATTTACAGGCACAAAATGTTGTTGTTTACAGACACAACTGTGAAAAATCCAGAAATATAAACACTGCTAAACTGGGACCTCAATTCAGAACATAAGAATTACTATACTAGGTCAGACCACAAGTCCATCAAGTCTAGTATCTTGTTTCCAAAAATGATCAATCCAGATCACCAATGCCTGGAAGGCTTCCACCAAGCAGATAGATTTTATGCTGCTTACTCCCAGGGATAACTCAAGATTTCCCCAAGTCTACCTTTTCTTTTATTATTTAACTTTTATTGGATTTTCAAAGTATACAAACTGCCATGCCATCAAGGCACTCATAAAACAATAATCACAAAGGGAAGCAAATATCTCCAACTATAGCATAGACTCATCAACTAACCCCTCCTCTTCTGCCCCCTCCCCCCACACCACCTCACCTCAGTGATCACATCTCCATTATTTCCGTCACACAGCCTCAAATCTCTCACCTTTCTCCTGTTTCAGAGCCAGTAATTGATTTAAACTATACTATCTCGCAAAATTCTTGAGTATTTAGAAGAGCAGGTGGTTCCTATTAGCAGCAAATTTCCCACCACTGCAATAGCATATTTCAGTATTTCCCAGTTCTGCTTATTATTCAAAGCCAAAGTGTATTTATGCAACAGATAAATTTTTGGGTCTGTCTAAGACACAGTCTATGATACTGCCCATGATAGAGATGTGCTCCTCCCACAAACGTACTTCCGCGCATTTCCACTACATGTGAAAAAAAGTGCCTATGGATATGGTTTAATTACTATCTGATATAGCACCCTTCAGTAAATACAGAGTGGTTTACAATTAATAGGACAGGGAAAAGAAGAAGTAAAGAGAAGTGCTTCCACAACCCCGCCCTGAATTTTATATAGCCGCACAGGCATCAGATGCCAGAAAAATAGGACTTTTAATCCGTTTTCCATCAGGGTAGCGGCTATTGATATCTTATAGATATTCTTAAAGATTTTACTCCACTCTGCAGATTCAAGAGTAATGCAGAAGTCTTGTTCCCACTGTTGTAAATGCCACAGCAATGTGGTGAGAGAGTACAATAAGCCCTCACAGATGACCTCAAAGAGGGTTTTTAGCCTTCCTTATGTCCTCCCCTGTTTTGTCCATGGTCAGGTAGTCTTTCACTTGATAAAAGTCATACCTGTCCTTCCAGTCAAGACCACAGTTCTATCACAGAAGCTTAAAGGGAGTCATCTCCCCATACTCTAGGAATTGCCCCACTCTAGCAAACCCTTTTTCTTCCCATTTCTCAAACAACAAAGCCATGTGGCTAGGAGGAAAATCTCTATTGCAACTAATGGATATTAATACTGTGATTGATTGATTTCCCCTTTAATAAGAGCCTCCAAACCCTACCCCAGATTTCCATTGTTAAGCTAGTGCATGAATTTATTGCTATGACAGCAACTCAAGCCAATGTCCAGACCACATCTGAATGCTGATCCCACTGAGTTCCCCTCATTGCAAATCCAAGGTTTCTCCAGATTGCAACTCTCAAATTGCCCTAAGCTGCATTGCCAGATCATATTTATTTAACAGTTTTTTTATACTGCTTTATCATTTCAATAAGAGTGGTTTACATTGTAACTTAAACTTGGTAAGTGTACATTAAACAGGGAGATTGATAACTTGGATTTTTCTGAGCAATGGAGGGTTAAGTGACTTGCCCAAGGCCACAAGGAGTGCTAGTGGGAATCAAACCCTGGTCTTGTGGCTTCGAAGCCAGAGCTCTAACCACTAGGCTACTCCTCCACTCCAGTCCTCTTCCAATCGTATCATTTAAAATCAGGAACCACCAGTCTCCTCAGAGCTTTGGAGAGACAAAGTGTGTTTCGTGCCACCCTGGGAAGATGTCCGCAGAGCCGGTGCAAGGAGATAAAGCTTCCTAGGTGAATTCTCATTCCTGCCCCCCTCCCCGCTTCCTCCTCACCCCTCTCTGAGATCTGCAATGGCAGCAATGATAATAAACGAGCAATTCAGTGCTTACCCAGAGTCTCTGATGCAACCAGCCCGTCCCACCCCCTCCGATGCAGACTTCCTGTTTACATGAGGGTGGAAATGGCTGATCAGTACCAATAGCAAGCAGCACTGGAACTGGGTAAGTGCTGTGTTGCTGTTTTATTGTGTTTGCTACTGCAGGTCCCAGAGAGGAGCAGCCGTGGCAGCAATGGCAGGAATGGATCACCTGTTAAAGGTTGCCACTCTAGGTGACCGCCTAACGGTAGCGCTGGCCCTGCATGTCTGCTTACTCAGGCTGCAAAGCTTACTAGCTCCTGAATACTTGCATACTGCCAGCTTTGTCATGCAGCCACAATGGTGTTACCAGTGGGTGTAGAACTGCTTTAAAGCATGCTATTTATGCCATCTCTCGCTTAAGTGGCTATCTCTTGCTGTGATGTCACTTCCTTATCAAGGCACTCCAAATATACTGTTTTTAAACCCGTCTATGGTAACTGCTTATACCACATCTTCCAGCAATGAATTTCAGAGTTAATTATGCATTGAGTGAAAAATTATTTCCTCTGATATGTTTTAAGTGTATGATTACTTAGTAACTTCATGGCATGACCCTAGTTTTTGTACCTTTTCAGAGTAAGCAACTGATTTGCGCTTACCAGTTCCACTCCACTCAGGATTTTATAAACCAACTATTGTATCTCCCCTCAGCTGTCTCTTTTCCATGCTGAAGAACCCTAACCTCTTTAGTTGTTCCTTATAAGAGAGTCATTCCATCTGTTTTACCATTGTGTTTGACCTTCTCTGTACCTTTCTAATTCTGCAGTAGCTTTTCTGAGACGTGGCAAGGTGCAGTCACAAAATGAAGCAATATGGAGATATTATGTGATTCTCCATTTTATTTCCAATTAGGGGAAGTCTGAAATCACAGAATGACTTAAAAGATACTTGCCTTATAAGTGACAATATTCAGAACAGATGCCCCTTTATTGAGTAAGGGCGATGAATAGAGCAGGTGCAAAATATTCCTTTAAGGGAAAGGAGTTTAAAGCAGGTGCTGCACGCTCATTCCAGATCCCATCCAATACAGCCTTTCACTTAAGCCCTTGCAGCAAAATACAGATTGTAAGAAAGAAAACAGGAAAAGCAAAATTAGACAGGGACAAAATCAAATATGACTATCACTGGGTACAAACCGATGCTGGGGCTTCTTTTCAGTGTGCTGATCTATACATACAATTCTTCAGAGTATCAGACAAACAGCAAGATAATTAAGACCCTAAAATGCAGTTTCTTCATGCAGAGACAGGAATTCTCATTACTCTCATACATAAGCTCAGTCGCAATGAGTGACAAAGCAGTGAAAAGAAACGCAGGCCTTTCTTCTGCTACATGGCGGAAAACAAAAGTGAAGAAAAGTCTCTCCTTCACAGCAGTTCCTGAGAAAAGAGAACAAACTATTGCACATGATTTTAATCGAGGCAGAAAACTGAAATCTTGTATATTCACCCAAATAAAAAGGATCCTGCTTCAGGTATGTGTCAGGTATGGAAGCACAAGTTTTTTTTTTTTTTGGGGGGGGGGGGTTGCCTTCTCTCCATGGGGAACAGGAATAAGACATACATCCAGATACACTATAAGATGATAATTTTATGACTGAAAGGAGGTGCCTATTTATGTGCTATTTTAGAAATAAAAATCAGCACCTACTTTTCTTTATAAAATACTAGTGCAAGTGGTTAATTTAAGGCATAATTATTTACACAAACCCTAGAGCGTGTGTAAAATGCCTGCCCTAGATCCGCAAAGAACACAGGTTGACGTCCAGGGATCAAAGATGGCAGTGTGCTGTAAACACTGAGAGGCTGTGATTCCACTGTGGTCTTGTTTTCCTGCAGCACTTTCCTGTGCGTATGGGCTGAAGGACTTGCAAACGGAAGAGTAAAGTCTTGGTTATCCCTCCAAACCTGGCTGGAACCTCTGCTAGCAGTCAACAAACTCTGATGCTGTTTGCGTTCGGCAGCAGTGGGAGAGGATTGCATTGGGTGGCAGTGAAGAGGATTTCTCTGCCAGTAGCAGTGCAAACTTATGCTGAACCCAGAGATCTGCAGTCCCTCACCTTGACCCATTAGCTGAATGCAGAGAATCCCTAGCTGAATCCAGATACAAAATCTGTGTTTCTGGAGTGCTTAGGGAAGGGAGAATTTACCAAAGCAGCTGCAAAGATAAATCAGGCTGAGGATGGAAAGAACAAGTTTCTAATTGCTTGACAATTGGTCTTGAGGCCTGGAATGTTAGCATAACAAAGTCGGCAGGAGATTCCTGTCGGACCCTGGCAAAGAAAGAGGAAGCAGTGGAGAGAATCATTGTGATCAATGTTGGGATCCCTCCTGCAATGACACTGTAAATGCTATGGGCCGCCATAGTTTTGATGGAAAAATCGCTATTTGCAAGGTTGATTGACTCCTGGGGTTGACAGCAGACCTGGGAGTTAAGACCCAGGAACACAACCAAAGCTTGAAAGACCAGGCTACTAAGATTGGTAAGCTGAAAGAAAGAGTTGTAGATCTTCAAAAAGGTATGGTGATAGTTGTAACTAAATAAGTGACCATTAGAAGGAAAATGGAATCCTTAGACAATTAGGGTGGGACATTTAATCTCCAGTTTCTTAATTTTCTAGTTGTGCAACTGTGAAACCTGAACATATGATTAAGAGGTACTTTGTGGAGATAATAGAGATACCTATGGAAAATATGTCCCTGACAGTGAGAGTGTTTTGTTTAACTGTGGGGAGGAAAGGTACATAAGAACGTTATATAAGAAATGCCACACTGGGTCAGACCAGGGTCCATCAAGCCTAGTATCCCATTCCCAACAGTGGCCATCCAGGTCAAAAGTACCTTGCAGTTTCCCAAAAAGGTACATAAGTTCTATAATGCTTGTCCTGGGGTAAGCAGTGGATTTCCTGTGTCCTCTTTAATAATGGTTTATGGACCTTTCCTCCAGGAACTTTCCAAAACTGTTTTAAGCCCAGCTACACTAACAGCTTTTACTAGATCCTCTGGTAATGAATTCTAGAGTTTGATTACATGGTGAGTGAAAAAATATATTCTCTTATGAGTCTTAAATGGGTTACATTATAGCTTCATTGCGTGTCCTCTAGTCTTTCTACTTTTTGATGGAATAAACAACCGATCTACACTGACCCACTCTACTCCATTCATTAATTTATAGACCTCTATTATATCCCCTCTCAGCCGTTTCTTTTCCAAGTTGAAGAGCCCTAACCTTTTCAGCCTTTCCTCATAGGAGAATCCTTCCATCCCCTTTTCTATTTTGGTGGCTCTTCTCTGTGCCTTTTCTAATTCCGCTATATCCTTTTTAAGATATAGTGACCAGAATTGCACATAATATTCAAGATGCGGTCGCACCATGGAATGATAGAAAGACATTATAATATCCTTTGTTTTATTCTCCATTCCTTTCCTTATAGTAACATAGTAACATAGTAAATGACGGCAGATAAAGACCAGCATGATCCATCCAGTCTGCCCAGCAAATATATGGCAAGAGTAGGTGCACCCGTCGCTCCATGCAGGCCACCCCTCCCCATGTCTTTGTTTAGGGGTGGACCCACCACTCCATGTAGGACACTCCTATTTGTTGAGAAGTTAGATGGTTCAGTTTATTTTGTTTTTATCCTGTTGCTATAAAGGGATCCACTGTGTTTGTCCCATGCTGTTTTGAATTCCGTCACCGTGTTTGCCCCCACCACTTCCATCGGGAGAGCATGCCAAGCATCCACCACCCTTTCAGTGAAAAAATATTTCCTGATATTGCCTTTCAATTTTCCACCTTGCAGCTTCATGTTATGCCCTCTAGTTTTGCAGCTTCCCCGTCTTTGGAAGAGGTTTGTTTGTTCATCGTTACTCTTTAAGTATTTAAAGGTCTGAATCATATCTCCCCTATCCCTCCTCTCCTCCAAAGTGTGCATATTTAGGTTTTCAAGTCTCTTCTCATAGGCTTTCTTACGCAGGCTCCAAATCATTTTGGTCGCCTTCCTCTGAATAGTTTCCAGTCTTTTTACATCTTTTGCAAGATATGGTCTCCAAAACTGAACACAGTATTCCAAGTGAGGCCTCACCAGCGACATGTACAGTGGCATAAGTACCTCTTCCTTTCTGCTGGTAATCCCTCTTTGTATGCAGCCCAACATCCTCCTGGCTTTTGCCATCGCCTTGTCGCACTGTTTTGTCACCTTGAGATCATCAGAGATAATCACTCCAAGGTCTTTGCACCATGCACACCAACCTCTTGCCCCCTATTGCGTACATTTCCCTTGGATTTCTGCTACCTAAGTGCATGACACTGCACTTTTTCACATTAAATCGTAATTGCCAAGCATTAGACCATTCTTCCAGCTTTTGTAGATCTTTCCTCATGTTATCCACTCCCTCGGGGGAGTCCACTCTGTTGCAAATTTTTGTGTCATCTGCAAAAAGACAGACTTTTCAATTCAGTCCTTCAGCAATATCCCTCACAAATACATTGAACAGTGCCGGGCCCAGGACCGAACCATGGGGCACCCCGCTAATCACCTTCCTTTCATCCGAGTGAGCTCCATGTACCATTACCTTCTGTCGTCTGTCAGTCAACCAATTTCTAATCCAGTTCACCATCTTGGGACCCATCCCCAAGCTACTGAGTTTGTTGACAAGCCTCCTATGAGGAACAGTATCAAAGGCTTTGCTGAAATCCAGGTAGATGACATCCATCGCATGACCCTGATCTAGTTCCTTGGTCACCCAGTCAAAGAACTCAATCAGATTTGTTTGGCAAGACCGTCCTTCAGTAAAACCATGTTGCCTCAGATCTTGCAAGCTGTTGGTTTTGAGAAAGTTCACTATTCGCTCTTTCAGGAGCGCCTCCATTACTTTTCCCGCCACCGAGGTAAGGCTCACAGGTCTGTAGTTTGACACTTCTTCCCTGTCACCACTTTTGTGTAGAGGTACGACATCAGCCATTCTCCAGTCCTGAGGAACCTCTCCTGTTTCCGAGGATCTGTTGAATATATCCTTTAACGGCCCTGCAAGAACCTCTCTTGAGCTCTTTCAGTATCCTGAGATGTATCCCATCCGGTCCCATGGCTTTGTCCACTTTCAGTTTAGCAAGTTGTTCCAACACCTCATCTTCTGTGAATGATATGGTATCTACTTCATTCCCATTTTTATATTTGGGAGTCACAGCTGGTCCATCTCCAGCATTTTCTTTAGTAAAAACAGAGCAGAAGTATTTGTTTAGCAATTTCGCTTTTTCTATATCTCTTTCCATGAATCCTTTCCCAGCACTTCTGAGTCCTGCAATTCCAACTCTGATCTTCTTCCTTTCCTGAATATACCTGAAGAAAGTTTTGTTGCCACCCTTAACATCTTTAGCCATCTTTTCCTCTGCCTTTGATTTTGCTATCCTTATTTCTCTTTTTGATTCTTTGAGTTTGATCCTGTATTCATTTCTGTGTTCTTCTGTTTGCAAGCTTTTGAATTTTGCGAAAGCTGTGTTTCTTGCCTTTATTTGAGCAGCCACTTCTTTGGAAAACCAAATAGGTTTCCTTCTCCTCTTGTTTTTATTTACTTTTTTTACATATTTATCTGTTGCCTCTTTTATTGCCACCTTTAGTTTAGCCCATTGCAATTCCACTTCCCTTATCTCCTTCCACCCTGTCATCTCCTCCTTTAGGTACTCGGCCATTTTTTTAAGTCAGTGTTTTTGAAGTTTAGGACTTTGAGCTTGCTATGTTTGGCCTGTACCTTGGCTTTTATCTCAAACCACACCGTGTGATGATCGCTGTTGCTCACAGGGGCACTCACACAGACATTCGACACGCTATCACTGTTGGTGAGCACTAAATCCAGCGTTGAGCTTTCCCTGGATGGTTCCATGACCATTTGTCTAAGTGATGCATCTTGGAGAGCATCTACAATTTTTTTGCTTCTTTCCAGATGTGCAGAAGGAATAATCCAATCCACATCAGGTAGATTGAAGTCACCCAAAATGATCGCATTCTAGCATTCTATTTGCTTTCTTGGCTGCTGCTGCACACTAGGCGGAGGATTTCAACATATTATCCATGATGACGCCTAAATCCGTTTCCTGGGTAGTGGTTCCTAATGTGGAACCTTGCATCATGTAACCGTAGTTTGGGTTGTTCTTTCCTAAATGCATAACTTTGTACTTGTCCACTTTAAATTTCTTCTGCCATTTGAATGTCCAGTCTTCCAGTTTATCAAGGTCCTCTTGCAATTTTTCTCAATCCTCATATGTTTTAACAACTTTGAATAATTTGGTGTCATCTACAGATTTGATCACCTCACTCGTTATTCCCATTTCCAGGTCATTAATGAGTATGTTAAAAGGCAGCGGGACCAACAAAGGTACTCCACCATTTACCTTTCTCCATTGAGAAAATTGACCATTTAGCCCTACTCTCTGCTTTCTATCTTTTAACCAGTTCCTGATCCACAATAGTACACTGCCTCCTATCACATGATTTTTAATGTTTCCAAGAGTCTCTCATGAGGGACCTTGTCAAAGGTTTTCTGAAAATCCAGATACACTATATCAGGGGTGTCAAAGGGAGAGCATTTTCCTTTTTTCCAATGGCGCTGTTAAAGTTGAGCCCTCTGGCGCTGATGGTAAACAGGCATTTCCGTGAGACAGGAAATCCCTGTTTACTATCAGCACTGGCGGGCTCAACTTTAACAAATCCTCAGGAAAGAAGGGAAATGCTCTCCCTTCGTGGCTCAGCAAAGCTGAGCCAGTGCCGGGAAAAAAATGGCAGGGCTCTTCCGGAGCAGCAGGGGGCTGCGGGGTACTTGAATCTGCCCCTGCAGCAGTGGCAGCAGCTTCTCCAGCCATTTTTTTTAATTTAAATTTTGAAGGCCGAGTGAGGCGGCCTTTTGGGGGCATTTTTTTGCTGCCCCGAAAAAGTTGCTGCCTGAGGCCACAGCCTCACTTAGCCTCATTATAGAGCCGCCCTTGCACTATATGAACCAGCTCACCTTTATCTACCTGTTTATTCACACCTTCAAAAAAATGTTCAGTAATTTTTTTTCTTTATAATGGTTTCTGCTATTTGCCTGGTACTGACATCAAGCTCACCAGTCTGTAGTTTCCCGGATCATCCCTAGAACCCTTTTAAAAAACTGACTTTACATTGATCATTCTCCAATCTTCGGGTACTACAGATGATTTTAATGATAGTTCACACCTCTCTGCTGTTTACAAAGGGCGGTATATCAAATGCTAATAAACGATAAACCACAGATTACTAATAGTATGCTTCTCAAATTTTAGTTCTTTCAGCACCCTCAAATCTATACCATCTGGTCCAGGAAATTTGCTACTCCTTAGTTTATCAAATAGTTGCAATACATCTTCCTGGTTTATCGAAATTTGTTTCAATTCTTCTGATACATCATCTTTAAATACTATGGGGCTTATTTACAAAGCCGCGGTAGCGGGTTCTGTCCGCTATTGGAGCCACGGCCCCATTGAATTCAATGGGGCTGCGGCTCCGATATCGGGCAGAACCCGCTACCGCGGCTTTGTAAACAAGCCCCTATGTCAGGCATGAGAAAGCTGCTGATATAGAGAAAAAATCACCTATTTTGGAAGATTGCTAGGATACAAGTGGCCTTTTGGAACCAAGTTGTTGATTTGAACCAGTATCTGAGACTTTAGTTGTGAATTTTGGAATTCTTTACCGGAGGATGTAGTAAAAGCTGTTAGTATAGCTGGGTTTAAAAAAGGTTTGGACAAGTTCCTGGAGTTAAAATCCATAAACCATTATTAAAGAGAACCCAGGAAATCCACTGCTTGTCCTGGGACAAGCACTGTGGAACCTGTGTGCCTTTTGGGAACCTGCCAGGTACTTGTGACCTTGATTGGCCAATGTTGGCAACAGGATACTGGGCTTGATGGACTTTGATCTGACCCACTATGGCATTTCTTATGACATTTACTTTGGAATTTGATAGAAGCTGGATATTGAAGTTATGTTTCAAACATAAGAATAACGCCTTTTTAGATTGAAGGATATGGGTTTTTCTTGACCACTGCTTGATCACCCTCTGCTGGTCATCTTCACCTATTCTGTGTGCCTGCCCTGATGCTATTTTCATCCCTTCCCATCCCATCCATTGACATTGATACTTTTGTGAATCACTGTGAATCTTTCCCACCAGATTTTCAGGCTAAGCAATAGGAGCGTCAGGTTCACATTTGAAATACTTTGCTGTCTCCTGCCTTAGATAAGGTTGCACCAGAAAAAAAACTATGCCATTAGATCTAGGAAATCTTGGCCATGGTACCATCAGGGGCTATTGCTCCTTAAGTCAAAGTTGTGCCATGAAGAGAGAGGCTGGCCTAAAACATGCACTAGTATTGCCCTGACCAAATCTAAGGACTTGGCACTGTTATAGAAATAGTCATTTACTGCAGTTAAGAAGGACTATTTCTTCTCCTTTCTTCGAAAGGATCTGACGTCTTCTAGGATTTTGAGACATTTTGGAGATTGGAAAAAGCAGTTTTCTGTGCTTTTGGAGGATCTGTTGGCTCAGGAATTCATGAATAAGGTAGATATTATAGGCTCGATATTGAGTTAGGAGGACTATGCATCCCTTCGGCACATAGCCCTCATGCCAACCTCTAACCCCAGATATTCAATGCTGGGGTTATATGTGGCCTCGGCATTGAAAATCTGGGATCGCCACACTGCCTCTCATCCACAGTCGATAACCAGGCAGCAACAATATTGCATGCTGCCCAGTTAGCTCCTGCGCTTAAAGATAGCGAGTTTTTGCCTCGCCTATCTTTTTTATTTATTTAAAATGCTCTTTTATACCGTTCCTTCCAGCGATCAGGGGCAGTTTACATTGGAACAGAACTTTTATATAGAACATTATGCAAGATTTAAAGCAGTTACAAGGAACATGTGGTTAAATTACAAAACTTAACTATTTACATTAACTAATCAGGAGGATGTGTCTTACTGGGGGGAGACAATTTACATTCGGTAGAATTGCTTATACTGTTTGGATAGGATTTAATTGGGGGTGATAACAGCAAAGAGGGGGAGGGGGATTGATGTGGGATGTCAAGTGTGGTTGAGGTGTTGATGAGGTTATGGGTGCTGTAGTGTTCAATGAAAAGGTATGTTTTAACTCTTTACGGAAAGATTGGAGATCCTTGATTGTTCTTAAGGGTTCTGGGAGTGAATTCCATAATGTGGGGGCTATATATGTAAAAGCCCTATTACTGGTAGTTTGTTTGGTTTTCCTGACTGAGGGGGAAACTGTGAGGATATTTTGGTTGTTACTTCTTCTGGGTCTGTTGTCTAGCTGGTGGTGGATTAAAGAAGAGAGGTGTGATGGGGATATATTGTTAATTTGTTTAAAGGTTATCATAATGACTTTATATATATATACTTTTTATTTATTTATTTATAAACATTTTCATAATATAACAGGAAAATAGAAGGTAAAACCATACATTATACATAATCCATAACATATAGCATATTAACACAAGTCCACATCAAGGGGATGCTCAAAGTAAATTAAAGAAACCACGATCAGCTACTGGTAGAATTACTAAGCTCCATTAACAAAGCCAAGAGACAAGAAAAAAATTAGATAATTAGTAATTTATCTAAGTCTTACCCTTAAGAAAATCTAACAACTGGTCTACTTCAAAGAAGACATACCACTTACCCTGATAAACTATAATACACTTACAAGGAAATTTTAAATAAAATAAAGCACCAAGAGCTAAAATCCATGAGCAGACCTCCAGAAAGGCCTTACGACGCCCTTGTGTGACCTGAGAGACATCTGGGAAAATCTGAATAGCTTGACCACAAAATTTCTCAGCCTTTTTAAAAAAAAAAAGCACGTAAAATTCTATCTTTGTTCATCTCTGATGTAAAGGTACTAATAATGTAGCTCTTGATGGTATATCATCACTAGAAGATTCCATAAAACCTGAAATATCCAGAGTAGAGGAAGCTAAATGATCATATTGAGCTCCCAACACCCCATCCCCCTCAGGCACTTTAACTAATTTCCCCAAGGGAACATAATAAATTTTTGATAAAGCAATTGAATCAACATCAGTAAATAGTAATACTTCCTTAAGATATTTTTGAAAAAGTAATAAAGGTGAAAGATAGTGTGTTCGAGGAAAATTTGAATGCAAACAGTTCTCCAAAAGTTCATCTTGACAATGGAGTGTACGAGAGTCTTGAGATAAAGTAGCCAAGATTCCTTGTTGAGAAGAACTCTGAGTCTCCTGAACTCCAATCGAACTTTACAAAGTTAGTAATCTAGATTCATGGTCAGATAGTTTGACAACAGTTTCCTTGGAGAAATCCAAAACTTTCTGAAGAGAAGCTCCCAGAGTCACCTCCATACATGTAACAATAGCCCAAATGTCTCGCAAAGATACATCTGAAGGCGGAACCTGAGCTTCTCCAACAGAGGGAAAAGTAATCACTGACAGTAGAGAGGGTGAGAGACTTCCCAAAGGTGAATCAATTTTTAAAAACAAAACAGGAAGTAAGGCTGAACCGGTTTTAACCTGCTCCACATCACCCGGCGGAGAGGTCGCCGCCAAACCCTGGTTAGACACTTGGCTAGGCGGAACTAAACCCAGTTCAATAGAAGAAACAGATGGAGAGGTACTCACAGTTGACATGTCTCCAAGTCCAACCTTAGGTGACTGAGCTGGGGCGAGAGGGTCACCCACTCGAACATGGGCATCCATCGGGCCCACAACTTTAACCGCCTTCATCTGAACAATTGGCGGGTATCTCTTCTTCCGTTTCCCCATTTCATGGATACTCTCCTTGTGCCAAAGGGGCAGGACCTGCCCCTTTGGTTACACCCCTTCAGGCACGCGCCCACGGGAGCATGACCGCGTCCCGTGGTGAGGCCAGCTGTTATATAACCCTCCAATAACCTGCACCAATCAGTACAGCCTCACAGGCACCAGGAGCCAATCAGGTATAGTCAAAGCACACAGCAAAGGAAAAATGAGCACCTCAGCGTCCCGCGGTGGGGCCAGCTGTTATATAGCCCTCCAATAACCTGCACCAATCAGTACAGCCTCGCAGGCACCAGGAGCCAATCAGGTATAGTCAAAGCACACAGCAAAGGAAAAAATGACTATATTTTACTCTGCTGGCAGCTGGGAGCCAGTGTAGTTTCTAGAGGATGGGTGTGATGTGGTCTGATAGTTTTGCTTTGCATATGATCCTGGCTGTGACGTTTTGTGCCATTTGGAGGATATTTAGATTCTTTTTGGTTAATCCATGTAACAGGCTGTTGCAATAATCAAAGTGGGATGTGATGAGGGCTTGGACTACTGTTCTGAAGTCACTGAGGTCGATTAGGGGTCTAAGATGTTGGATGATCCTTAATATGAAGAAGATGGTTCTAGATATTTGTTTTAGGTGTGGTATTATGGTGAGTGATTTGTCTAGGATGATACCAAGGTACTTTATTTCTTGTTTTATTGGTATGGAGGTGTTTCACAAGTTGATAGTTTGAGGTGGGGTGGTTTGGGTTCCTTGATGTGATTAAGGCTTCCGTTTTCTTGTAGTTGATGCTCATGTTAATTGTTTGGAGCCAGTTTTCTGCTTCTCTTAGGCAAGATGTTAATTTGTCATAGGAGGGGTTGTGTGGAGAATACACCATAATATCATCTGCATATATATCGTAGTTTATTTTGTGTTTTTTAGATATGGAGCAAATCGATTGTATGTATAGGTTAAACAGTAGGCTGGAAAGGGCGGAGCCTTGCGGTATTCCCTATTGTTGAGGGAATGTTGTGGAGGCTTTGTGTTCAATTTGTACGTATTGGAATCTGTCAGTAATATATGATTTGAACCATTTTTAAGTTTGTCCTTTTATGCCTATGTGGTTGAGTCTAGCAAGGAGGGTATTGTGGTTCACATTGTCAAATACAGAAGTGATGTCAAGGAATATGAGGAGAAATGCTTGTTTAGGGTTATCCATCCCTCATATTAGGGTGTTGAATAGTGCTAGGAGTAGAGTTTCGACCCCATGAAAAGGTCAAAATCTATACTGATGTTTGTCTAGTGGGGCAGATAAATCTATGAAGTCTTGAAGCTGTTGTAAGGCTGCTTTTTTAATGACTTTGGCTACGAAAGTATGCTAGTTATTGACCTATAGGAGGAAGGTTCATCTTTGCTGAGGTTTTTATTCTTGAGGATGGGTCGTATTATGGACAGTTTGAGTGGGTTTGGCATAATTCTTTGCTGTAGGGATTGATTGACTATGTTCAATAAGACGAGGCAATTTCATTCTTAGTTGTTTTGAGCCAAGCAACTGGACAAGGGTCTAGTGGGGAGGTGATAGTGTTGATTTTAGTGATTATGTCTTTTATTTGTCTGCAGTCTAGTGTGTGGAATGAGTGCCAACAGTTTGTGTTAGTTCGGGCTGTGCCGCCGGGCCCCGGTCCCGTGGCCGGCCCAGTAACCGGGTTCCCGGGGCCCGACCGCGTGGCAGGCCTGTTGCTTGGGGGGGGTGGGGGGGGTGTTCAGCCCCGGATTGCAGCGGGCGGGGCTTCCGCACTCGGGCTCCACGCTCGAAGGTGGAGCCCGGTGATTGGACCGCGCGGGCGGTCAGGGGGCGGGGTCAGCGCGAGCGACGAGGGAGCGCCGGCTGGCGTCTTCCCTCTTCCTCGTTGCTCGCGCTGCTGGCAGGTTTGTTTCTTTGCGCTGTGGGGATCCGGGCCTCCCCTTTGGGCATCAGGGCTCCTATTCTGACGGCTCGCGGGGCTCGCGGTGCACCATCCCTTCTCGGGGGGGGGGGTTTCCTACCTTTCAAAAAAAAAAAATAATAATAGGGGCCATAATGCCACCCTTCCAACACGGGCGTTTCTAGGCCTTACTTTACCGGAGGGAGCCACGTGGGACTCCCAACCGGCGCTCCTCTTGCCGTGTGGCCTGTGCGGCTCCCCGGTGGGGGGGGGGTCTTTGTTGGGTGAGCGTTGCGCTGGTGGGGCGGGTGCTTCGCCCCGCGGCTCTCCCTCTCGCCTCAGCTTTTAAATAGCTCTTATCTGTTTTATAGAGGGGTGGGCCTCCCGCGGGGGTGGCAGATCATTATCAAAAAAATAAAAACGGGAAAAAAGACATAGTGATAAACGGGACACATTTCAGTAACTAAAAAAAAAAAAAAAAAATTATTAGGACAATAACTAACCCAGATAACTGCCTAAACACCCAAAAAAAAAAGAAAAAAAAGAAAAACAACATCAAAGGGTGAAAAAAGGGCAGAGGCAACAGGGTACTAGGGGGATCCGCCCTTAGCTCTTGGCAGCCCCAGGTGGGGAGCATGGCCCGGCATATTCCTGGGCGTGGTGCGGCAAAAGGGCCGCAAGGGTTGGCTTGCGGGCGCGGAACTGCACGGCGTGGGGCCACGCCGCCGGGCCGCGGTGGGGCTGGGCGTCCCGCCCCCCCTGGTCCCAGTATCCTGCGGGGGGCCAGGCAGGGGCATGGGCGTAGCGCGGCTCGGGGGGCACGGGGGCGTGGGGCTGCTCGGGTGCCTGCTGTTCCCCACGGGGCTGAGGGCGCACTCATCGTGCCGGGCCCCCACTCGGGGGGGGTGGACAGTGTCGGTGCCGCAGCGGCATTAGCTGGCTTAGCAGAGGCTGGTGGCTCATCCACGGGCGCTGCGGCGGGCGGGCCTGCCGGCCTGTTGCCGGCTCCGGTTATGGGGAGCCCTTCCCCCACTCCGCTGGGTTCCCCCCCCCTCCTGGCTTCCTCTCTTCCCCGGGCCCATGGGCTTTCGGGGCTGTCCCCTGGGGGGGTTTGGGGCACTGGGGGGGGCTGGGGTGGCTGGTTTGGTGATGGCTGTGGGGCGGCTGGGAGTGCAGCGGCATGGGATGCCGGTGGACTGGGGTCCTCGGCGCAAGGCTGGGGTGCCGGGCCAAGCGCAGCGCCTAGTACTCCTGCGGCTCTGGCTGCTGGGTTTTCTTCTTTTTCTTCGCAGGTCCCGCGGACTTCGACACCTGCGACATCCATGGCTGCTTCTGCCGCGGGGGCCGGTCCCGGTCCTTCATGTCCCGAGAATGTGCTGGTTTCGGAGGCGTCTGGGCTGTCTCCGGGGAGTGCCCCGGTGGACGCTTCCGGTGGGACGGGTGAGTATGCGGGGGTCTCCAGTGGGGCTGTGGGAGGGGCCCTTGCTTCCATTCCCGGGTTGCCCGCTGCAAAACGGGCTAAGCACCGGCGGGGGCGCCATTGTCGGCGGGCGTCTTCGTCTTCCTCCTCCTCGACGTCGTCCTCGGCCTCTTCCCGTGGTTCGGCGCCTGGGACGTCGGACGCCGGGGCGGGTACGGGGGCCTCCGTCGTCCGCTGTGCAGAGTTATGGGAGGGCGTTCCACGTAAATTGCTCCGGCGAATCAAGCGTCGTCGGTACATCGATATCTTCCGCCTGCTCGATGGTCGGAAGCGTTCTGGCGAGAGCAGGAAGAAGCGTCGGGAGGACGAAAAGGCGGGTAGGGTCCGCAAGGCCTCCCGGAATACGCTCAATTGGACCCGTGCCTTCTTGCGGCTTGAGAGTGTCTGGGGTCACTATTTCCCGGAGCAGTATGGGGTGTTACTGGCTTATGCCAACAACATCTTGGCGGCATCCCAGGCTCACGATGGGTGGGCCTGGTTGAATTATGATGAGGAGTTTCGGGATCAGATGGAGGAAAATTGTCACTTGTCATGGGGGACGAAGGACATCAATCTTTGGTTGACCCAGATGTCCGCGAAGGGGCGAGTCGGGGGAGCGGGTGCTGCGGCTGGCAAGGGGGGCTCCGCTCCGGTTCCGGCGGGGGGGCGTTCCTTTCGAGTCCACGTCTCGGCCCTGCCTCAGTCCCAAGGGGGAAACGTCGGGGGGGGGGGGGACGTCTGCTGGCGCTTCAACAAGGCGTCCTGCCCGTTCCCCGACTGCAAGTTTAAGCATGCCTGTTCCTTGTGCGGGGGCGCCCACGCTGCCACTAAGTGTAGCCGGAAGGGGGTCGCGGGAGCCCCCTTTGGAGGTAAGTGAGGTCGGTGGTGGGGGGCTGGCCCCTACTCCCGTGCGGATCGAGGCGATGCGTCCATGGTTGGCGGAGTATGGGCGGTCCCTTCACGGGCAGGCGGCCGGTTTGCTTTTAGAGGGGTTCTCGGGGGGTTCCGTATCCCGGTTCAGGGTGCGTCCGCACGGGGTGGGCTCCGGAACGCTGCTTCGGTGCAGGAACACGGTGATTTCGTGCGTAGGAAGATTTCGGAGGAGTGTGCTCTGGGTAGGGTTGCGGGCCCCTTTTCGGTGCCCCCCTTTTCCCCGTTCACGGTTTCGCCCTTGGGGGTGGTCCCCAAGAAGGAGACGGGTAAGTTCAGGCTGATCCACAACCTCTCCTGCCCTCCGGGCGATTCTGTCAACGACCGCATACCCCGCGAGCTCTGTACGGTCCGTTACGCTTCCTTTGATGCGGCCGTGTCCTTGGTGCACCAGTGTGGGCCTGGAGCGTTCCTCGCCAAGGTGGACATTGAATTGGCTTTTCGTTTATTGCCGGTCCATCCTGCGGCTTTCCCTTTGCTCGGTTTTCGCTTTGAGGCGCAGTTCTACTTCGATAAGTGCATGCCTATGGGCTGTTCGATCTCCTGTGCCTATTTCGAGGCCTTCAGCACCTTCTTACATTGGGTGGTCGAGCGGCAGTCGGGGGTCTCTAGCATAGTCCACTACCTCGATGATTTCCTGTTTGTCGGGCCGGAGCGGACTACTACTTGTTCCGCGCTCCTGCGGACTTTCCTCGGCTTGTCCGTTGACTTTGGTATTCCTATTGCGGCCGAAAAAACGGTGGGGCCGGTCACTTGCCTCACCTTTTTAGGCATCGAGATTGATACGGTCGCGATGGTTGTACGTTTACCGGCGCCGAAGGTCCAGCGGCTGCGTGAACTGGTGGCTTCGGTCAGCTCCGCCGCTAAGGTTTCCCTCCGGGTCCTTCAGTCGTTGCTTGGGCACCTCAATTTTGCTTGCCGCGTTCTTCCCATGGGGCGCCCCTTTGCGCGGCGCATATCTTTAGCAATGGCGGGCCTCCGTCTCCCCCATCATCGGATCCGGGTCTCTGCAGGGATGCGGGAGGATTTACGGGTCTGGGATGCGTTCCTCGTGGGTTTCAATGGTTGCTCCGTGCTTCAGTTGCCTGAGCTCTCGAATGTCGATCTGCAGTTGTTTACCGATGCAGCTGGCAGTTCCGGCTTCGGTGCTTTCTGTCATGGTGCCTGGTGCGCGGAGCCTTGGCCGGCGGATTGGGTTTGTTCCGGTTTGACTCGGAACATCACTTTCTTGGAGCTCTTCCCAATTGTGGCGGTTTTCTGGATCTGGCCGGACAAGGTGCGCAACCGGCGGGTGGTGTTCTGGTGCGACAATGCCGCAGTGGTGGAGGTCATTAACCGGCACGCGCCTCGTTGTCCGCGTGTAGCTGCGCTGATGCGGGTGTTTGTCCTTGCCTGCTTGCGTCTTAATGTCACCACTCGAGCACGGCATGTGCCGGGGGCCCAGAATTCCATTGCTGACGCTTTATCCCGTTTTCAGTGGGCATCGTTCCGGCGACTGGCCCCGGGGGCGGACGAGCTGGCCTCACGGGTCCTGGAGCATCTCTGGACAGTTGGGACCCTGAAGTGATGTCCTTATTGGCCGCGTCGGTGGCACGCAGTACCTGGGCGTCGTACCGGCGGGGCTACTCACAGGTGAGTGCGTTCCTTCGTGCGCAGGGCTGGTCAGGGGGGGGTGGTTCCTGACGGACTTGTCGGCCGGTTTGTTTTGTCGGCTAAGAAGGAGGGCTGGGCTCGGTCGGCGGTCGTCGGAGCATTGGCGGGGTTTTCCTTCTTTTGCAAGGCTGCTGGTTGGGGTAACCCTCGTATGTCCTTTTTGGTTCGGCAGTTGCTGGCGGGCTGGGCTCGGGTGCATCCTGCGTTGCGGGACTGGCGGCTCCCGGTTTCGCACGAGCTTTTACTGCGAATCTGCGAGGTTTTGCCGCGTCTGGTGGCCTCTGGCTTTGAGGCCATCTTGTTTCATGCGCTGTTCACCATGGCTTTCTTTGGTGCGTTTCGGGTATCTGAGCTTGTTCCCCGTTCCGCCCGGAGTGGGGCGTTTGGTGGGCTCGACGTTTCGCACGTTCGTGTGGACGCGGAACAGGCGCGGATTTTTATACCGCGTTCAAAGACAGATCAGTCTGGGAAGGGGAGCTGGGTCCTCTTAAGTCCCATTCCTCCCTTGTTATCCTGCCCGGTTCGCGTGCTGTGCACCTACGTTCAGCGGCGGCCAGCGGCGTGTGGCTATTTTTTCGTCCACGCGGATGGCAACCCGGTGACTCAGTTCCAGTTCACGGCTGTGCTGCGTCTGGTGCTGCGTGCCTTGGGTTGTGCCGACCGCCGGTATGCTTCACATTCGTTCCAGATCGGGGCGGCGACTAGTGCGGCGGCTGCGGGTCTTGATGGTCAGGTGATCCAGCGCATTGGCAGGTGGCGTTCGGGGGCTTATGCTGGGTATGTGCGCCCGGCGGTTCCCGGGGGTGCGGTCTAGCGCCTGCGGGCGTCAGGACTAGGGCCCCTGTGGGGGGCTTGGGGGGCTACTAATGTCTTCTTCCTATTTCAGAGTTGCCTGCTGGTGGCAGTCCGCTTGTTTTCTGCTTTCAGATGGCGTGTGCTCCGGCGACTGGTGGATCATTGGGCACTCCTTTGTCTACTGGGCGGAGCATCGGGCGGCGGTCCGGCCGTTGGGTGCTCATCTTGGTCTCGCCATGTCTGGAGTGCGGCTTTGCTGGATGGGTCAACGTGACATGCACTGGGAGCAGCTCTTGACTCGGGTTCAGGCGGAGATCGGACTGCGGCGGCGGCCGGTGGGGTTGCTACTCCATCTCGGCGGCAATGACCTGGTGGCTTGGTCTTGCCGGCAGCTCATCCGGACTGTACAGAGAGACATTGCTCAGTTGCGGGAGCTCCTCCCGGGGGTGGCTATTATTTGGTCAGACATTGTGCCCCGTCCGGCCTGTTGGACCCAGCGGCGTTGGTCGAGGGGCCTGGTTAAGATTAACAGGCAGATTGGACGCTGGGTTCAGCAGACGGGGGGGTGACAGGTCCTGCACCCTTGGGCGGACGTTTCCTGTGCCGGCCTCTATCGGCTCGATGGGGTTCATCTTGCCCCGATGGGACAGGACCTGCTTTTAAATGATTGGCAGGAGGCATTGGAGTCTTGGTGCTGGTCGCAGCTTTCGGTGGTGGGGGCGGCGCAAGGATAGTAGCCTACCTTCGCGCCGGTGGCGGGGTGGCGAGCAGGTGCTCGCTGACCCGGCGGGGCATTTCAGCTTTATGCCGCTTTCCACAGGAGCGGCACTATTCGTTTCGTTGGGGGAGACGCCCCGGCTGGGGGTCTCTGCCCGGAAATTGGCAACCCTGGAGCCGGCCTTTGCTAATAACATGGCAAGGCGGGCGGTAGGGGGAAACGGGGTGTGTGGATGATGCACCACTTTGCTAGAAATGGCTGGTGGGAGCGTCATCCGGAGGACGGGTGGGGGGGGGGTGTTTTGGTTATTGTTATGGATGTTGATTTGGGCCCATGTTGGGCCGGTGTTTAATACCTTTAAATAAAAGCTGCGACCAAGCAATTGCACCACTCCCTGATGTCTGCTTGTCTTTGTCAAAGGGTCAAGGGGTGGTGGGAGGTGAGAGGGGTTAAGGGTGGGGGGGGGGGAAGGGGTGGTGGTGGATGACGGGTTGGGGCATCCGGATACCTCGGTTACTTGTGAGGGTTGATATAGGAGGGGGATTTGAGGGGTCCTTGCATTTCAGGTTGTTGGCCTAGAAATCTGCTAGAATTTGGGGTTGAATAGATAGCTTGTAAGGTTCATCTTGAAGGTATTTGGTCATTGATTTAACTATGTTGAAGAGCTCTCTAGGTCGGTTGATGGCGTTATTTAGAACTTTTGTGTGATAAGCTTTTTTTGTGTTGTTTATTGTTGCTTTAATGTAGTCATGTAGAGGGTTTTAAGCTCTGTGGACTTTTTCAATCTCCATTTGCATTCAATTTTCCTGAGATCTTTTTTCATTTTAGTTAACTCAGCTGTGTACCATTTTTCAGAGTGTTTGAGAGGAGGTTTCAATGTTTTAGTTGTGGTTTTTGCTGCTATAGCAGTCGATGAATTCCAGTTTGTTATCAAATCCTCGAGGTCCTTTGTGGATTGATCTAGCTGAGGTGCAATAGTATTTATGAAAGTATCTCTATTAAAGGATTTGAAACGTGGTTTAAGATGTGGGGTGGGTGTTATGGCTGGGGTGTGGGGGGATAAATAAAGGGTATATGTGAAGCAGATTAGTGAGTGGTCTGACCAGGGGATCTTTTAGGCACAGGTTGCTAACCGGGCAACATGCAATATCGCTGCTGGCTGGTTATCGATTGTCGCTACCTCTGCTCCTCCCCGGAACGCTCCCAACACGCCCCGATGCTAAGTGGTTAGCATCGGATCGTGTAAGGGAAAAGACAGGGATATTCAGTAGCACTATCCGTATTAGTGCCGTTGAATATCGCAGCTAGCAGCATTTACATGATTAGCAGGGCTGTAAACCATGTAAATGCCTTTTGAATATCGGGTCCTATATGCTTCTCTCTTGTTTCCACAGGCCAATCTCATGGTGTTTCTTCTTTAAAAGTGGCCCCTGTTCTATCTCCCTAATCTGGGTTCAACATATCATAGAAAGGGGGAAAGAGATCCTCCATTTTTCTTTGGATCTCTCTACTGCATTTGATTTGGTGGAACATTCACTATTATCTTAGTGACTTGGACTCAAGATGGCTGGAACCATCATGTCGTATGTCACTCCTATCTTACCAATAGGTCCTTCCGGGTTCCCTGGTTTGACTCTCTCTCTTCTCTGACTGCTCTGGCTTGTGGTGTCCCACAATGTTGGGTCATCTTCTTTTCAATATCTATGTAACACTGCTTGCACACTTGATTGAATCCTTGGGATTCTCATTTTATAGGTATACTGATGATATTCATCTACTGATTGTTGTGGATTCCAACTCTCCAAGATCTCAAAGAAACTGCAATCCATAGCGACCTGACTGTTGTTAAAGGGTCTTAAGCTTAATTTTGTTAAGACAGAGGCCATGCTGTTATTACAGGACTGCTCCTCTTCCCAGCTCCTTGGGCCCATTCTTGGTAGTCACACAATTCCTTCAAAATACTATGTGAAAGCCCTCACTGTGGTACTAGACCTGCATATCTCCTCTGTGCTACAACAATCTTTTTACTTCTATGGCCGTTCATGCAGCTTGCTTACTTTTTAAAGGAGAATGTTGCGAGTCCTCATTCATGCTTTTATCAGTCTTTCAGATTGTTGTAGTTCTTTGCTTCAGGGGCTGAAATATTCACAATTAAGACACTTACAAATGATCCAGAACATCTCAGTTAAGGCGTTGTATGGGGCTAAAAAATATGACCATACTATTCCCTTTCTTAAAGAATAAGGCTGGCTCTCTGTGGTATGGAATGCAATGTGTGCTTTTGAGTCAATGTGACGCCTGGCTACCTAGCAGCTCCTGGGTTTTTCTTGGCAGCATGACTGGACGTAGATTGCCAGGCCTTTCTTCTGACGCAATGGAGTGTTAAGTGACTTGCCCAAGGCCACAAAAAATGTTAGTGGGACTCAAACCGTGGTCTCTTGGCTACCAAGCCAGTGCTCTCACCATTAGGCTACTCCCCCTGGCCTCCCTGTGGTGTATATAGGATCTCTTTTAAAATCATGGGGCCTGATATTCATTTGTCAGGCTATGCGCTGTTACCCGCCCACCCTTAACCCCGGATCTTCAATGCTGGGGTGATATGTGGCCTCGGCATTGAATATCCAGGTTTGCTGCACATGCCCAGAAGCTGCAGTAGCTAACCGGGCAGCAGTGATATTGCATGCTGCCTGATTAGCTCCTGTGGCTAAAACATAGGTGACGGTTTTCCTAGCCTATCTTTTAGCTGCCGGCCCCTAACTGGGCAGCATGCAGTATCACTGTCTGGTTAGGGACTGTTGCTTCCTCTGCTCCTTCCCAGAATGCCCCCAACATGCCCTGATGCTAAGCAGTTTGCATCGGGACACGTAAGGAAGAAGCGAGGGGATATTCAGCAGCACTCACCGTGTTAGTGCCGTTGAATATCCCATTCAGTGGCAGTTACACAGTTTACAGGTCTGTAAACCGTGTAACTGCCTTTCGAATATCAGGCCCATTGTGATTACCCACCAGTTCTTTTATAGTGGCTTACCAGAATTTCTATTGAATACTTCCTTCCCCCCAGCTCAGTTTATCGGTGGTGCCATCCCACCAGGCTATCTGTCTTGAGGTCACACACGGCAGTCTTACTTCAGTGCCATTGCCAACTTTTTAGGTCCTGACATCAGACCTGAATCTTCCTTTAAGCAATTTAAATCTGATAAAAGCATATTTCTTTGGAGATCATGTGATGTGCTGAGAGGAAGTAGGTTTGCTCCATGGCCCCAGGTATTCTTACCCCATCAGGGTAAGCTTGCATGGTTTGGCAAATTTTTGTAAGCGGAGAGTTGTTAATTACTATATGGACAGATATATGACTAAATCGTCAGTGGATATGGCAGTGAAAGCAGAAGCCACGATTGGCTAGCAGAGGAAGGCCACAAGTCTGAAGCCTTTGTTTCTCAGCTCTTTTCAGTCATGCTGAGTGCATTAGATGAGAAACTGGATAAGATATTGGACCAAATTAATCAACTATTTCAATCATTGACTGAGTTTGCTTCAAGAGTGAGAAAAATAGAAAACAGCATGGCTGTGACAGAGGTGAACTCTGAGGCCGCACTGAGCCAGGATCATATGATACATGAAGAATTAAACAATTGGAATGTAGTTGCATGAGGATAGCTGTATTATTTGACTGGATGTGGATCGAGATACATTTCTGAAGAGAGGGGGCTGTAATGATGTATGTGGATATGAGGAGGGAGAGTTTCAGGTTGTGGAGATAGGGAAATAGTGGGTGTGACAGATCTGAATGATTGATTGTATGTAGATTGATTGATTGTTGGGGCTTTAAGAATGGAGGTGGTGGGCTTCCGGTGACGTCAGCGGGGCTAATGGCGGCGTGATTTAGTGTGTGCCACCAAAGCCTGCGTTAAAGGGGGAATTAATACCCCTCAGCTGTGGAATCCGCGTGCCCTAAGTGAGGGCAGAGAAGGGGAAAAAGCTCCGGACAGACCTACCGGCGTGGCGTGGCCATCCGCCACGCTGAGGAGCTTAAACAAGCGGGGCCTGGAAGCAGCCCCGGGGAGCCCTGCTGACCGCGTGGCGAGGAATCCCGGCGGGAGCGGGAGCGGAGCGGTGTCGGCCTGCCCGGAGGTCCGGTGAGCGGCGGCGGCCCTGAGAGTAGGAGATTTGCTGCTCCGGCACACTATCACACTGCACATCTCGATCTTGGAGGCAGCGACAAGCGGAGCGCCGGGGAGCAGCTGAGAGCGGGGCCGAAGGAACTCCGCGACTGAGAGGAGGTGGGAAATTGCGCAACAGCGGGAGGCCGCCGGGGAAGATACAGAGTCCAAGTCTGATCCAGGAGAGGAGGCAGGAGCCTAGCACTGGTGGCAGTGCAGGGTACAGTGTGCAGGAGGCCAGCTGAGACTCGGAGAAAGTTGATAGAGCGCATTTCAGCCCTGAGAGAAGCCCCGGAGAGCAGCCTGGAGTGGAGTGCCAGAGTGTGGTGGTGCAGTCGGATACGGCGCCTGGGGAGCCAGGAGGTCGCTTAGGGGGGGCAGCCCCGAGTGGAGAGCGACATTACCGAGGTGAGCGGCTCGGGGATATAGTGGCTTCAGGACGGTGAGGTTCCAGAGCAGCAGTGCCAGCTCAGCGCAGCAGACTGCAGGTGCAACATCTAGGGGCGAAGCCAGGTGGAGTCCCCTCCCAGCAGGATCGGGACCCTGGGGAAGTTCCAGGCTCCCCACACATAAGCATGGAGAAAAACGGGGCTGTAGCGGCGCGGAAAAAAATGGCGGACTTCCGCTCCCCATACGCGACAGCTAAAGGTGGAAAAGAGGGGGAGAAAGAGTGCCGACCCCAGGCGGCAGACTCCAAAGACCAGGGAGAGGAGATGGATCACGGAGCCGGATTGGGAGATCTGTCCCAACTAAAAGCTTGGCTCACTGACATGAAAGATGAGATTAAAACCGAAATCAGCGGAGTGAAGCGTGAACTCAAAGAGTCTATACAGTCCTTACGGCAAGATATTGTGGACATTGGTAACAAAGTTGAGGAGATGGAGCTCCAGCTGGAACAGCATGGAGAGGAAATGACAGACCTACAGCAGCGCTGGGAGGCACTCCAGCAGACCCAGGTGGATCAGCAGATGAAGCTGGAAGACCTGGAAGACAGATCCCGGCGCTGTAATTTACGGATCCGGGGGATTCCTGAGGAACCCCAATACCGCGACTGTGAAGAGGTACTGCTGAGGGTGTTCAAATCTCTGGTGCTGGCTGCGGACTTACAGGGGGAGATACCGTTGGACCCATCCCCCATTGAACGGGCTCACCGTGGCTTGGGACCGATACGCGACAACAAACCCAGAGATATAGTAGTATGTCTACGTTCGTATAAGATAAAAGAAGGATTGCTGCAAGCGGCGCGGAAAGTACGACAGATCACGTGGGAGGAACATCCTCTGGAGCTCTTTCAAGACCTATCAGCGGGAACGCTACAACGCCGGCGCAGCCTGAAGGCGGTGACAGCGTACTTGCGAAAAGAGGACATTCGATACAAATGGCTGTTTCCCTTTGGGTTGCTCATCACCTGCCGGGGGAAGTCCAGGAGAGTGCAAACCAGTGAGGAGGCTTGGACTGTTCTCCGAGATTTTGGACTCCCCAATATACCAGAAGAGGGGCGACCTTCGGCGGGAGAGTTGACCGCGACTGCGAAACCCCCAAACCCGCAGCGGAACCCACAGAGGTGGCATAGAGTCCCCACGGTCGGGAAGAGGGCGGCGAGGCTGAATAGAGAGAGCTCGGGACTGCCAGCAGCGGAGCAGGGCACCAGCTGAAACTGTGGACTCTGAATGTGCATTGTTGATTCAGTGGGTTCCTCATGTTTTGGTAATTTTGTGATGCTAAAGTGCGGGAGGGGGGAAGGGGTCTGAGTGTAGGGGAGGAGGGAGGAGGGGAGGCTAGTAGGGGGGGCCTGGGTAGATAAGGGGCGAAGATGGCTGGGGGGGTAGTGATGAGACAAGGGGGTAAGGTGGTGGTAAGCAGGCATGGCCCGGTTACAGGTCACCAGTATGGAAGACGATTCTCTCTTACTGAGAGGTGGGGGTGGGGAGGGGGTAGAAGGGGGGGGAGGGGGGTTGGGAGGCGGATAGGGAAGGGGGGGAGTGGCAGAATGGGTGAGCTTAAAATAGTTACACTAAATGTTAAGGGGCTTAACTCACCTTTTAAGCGACAAAAACTTTACTCAGAGCTATCTCGCCAGAGGGCGGACATAGTCATGCTCCAAGAAACACATATGACAAGGGCCACTGAAAGCCTGGTTAATCATAAAGGGTATGGGGTCGGCATTCATGCTTCTAATATGCTGGAGAAGAAGAAGGGGGGGGGTTGCCATACTCCTTGCCACACGTTTAAAACTTCAGGTGGCGACTGTGGTGAGGGACAAAGGGGGGAGATATGTGTTGGTACGGGTGAAATTAGGGAATGTATGGTACTGTGTAGTGAATGTGTATGCACCTACCGGGGGGCAGAGTGAATTCTGGACAAACCTGAACGGGGAGCTGGGGAAACTGGGGGATGGTATTATCATCTGCGGGGGAGACTTTAATCTCACCTGGAATCCCACTCGGAACGCCACAGGGCCACGGGAGGGAAAGAGGGGGGATCGCAAGCATTATCGTAATTTTGTGACACAGCATTGTCTGGTCGATGCATGGCGGCTGCATCACCCAGGGCGGAGACAGTTTTCCTTTTACTCGCCAGTACATGGGTCCTACTCCCGCATTGATGCTATATGGGTGTCTAAAGAGGTAGGGGGGAAAATAAGGGAGGCGGATATGGAGTCCATCACATGGTCCGATCACGCACCAGTGGTGGTCTGTTTGACTGTGGCGGACGAAGGGCAGGGGCATGGGTTCTGGAGACTCAATGAGTCCCTTTTGGAGGAGGAGCAGGTCCGGGCTGAAGTGGAGAGAGGAACGCTGGAGTATTTTCGATTTAATGATAATGGGGAGGCCACCTGGGGGGGCATCTGGGATGGCTACAAGGCGGTGGCACGCGGTATCTTAATCAAATGGGGGTCGCGTAAGAAGAGGGAAAGGGAGGAGAAAGAGCGCCTTCTCAGGGAACGGTTATTGGAATTAGAAGAATTGGATGGGCAAGGGAGAGGTGGAGCCTACAGGGGATCGGTGCTGGCGGTGAGAGCGCAACTCAATGAGTTGCAGGCAGAGAAGATAAGGTATCAGATGCAGCTCCTGCGGCAGGAGGCGTTTGAGGGGGGGAATAAGGCTGGGAGGTACTTGGCCCAGCGGTTGAAACAATAGAAGCTCCGCTCTCATATCATAGGGGTCCGGCGGAGGGGGGGGGGGGGTTTGGTTACTAAAGATGGGGAAATTCGGGAGGCATTTAAGGATTATTATAGGGAGTTGTATAAAGCGAGAGAACAACACCCCGTTGAGAGGGGGGCAAACTACCTGGCCTCTATAGTTCTGCCTAAATTGGGAGTGAGTGACCAAGAGGTTATAAATCAACCGATTCGGCCAGATGAAGTGGAGCGGGCAATTAGGCAGTTAAAATTGGGGAAGGCTCCGGGGCTGGACGGGTTCTCCGCTAGGTTCTACAGGACCTTCGGGGGCCTGCTGATCGGGCCCCTGGTGAGACTCTTTAACCAACCTCGGGAGGGCGGGCAATTAGCAGATACTATGGGTTGGCCGGGTATCACGGTGATTCATAAGGAGGGCAAGGATCCGCGGGAGTTTGCCTCTTACAGGCCTATCTCCCTGCTCAACCTGGATGCTAAGCTCCTGGCTAAGATCCTTACCGCCCGGCTGAACAAAGTCATCGGGAAACTGATTCACCAAGACCAGGCCGGGTTTATTCCGGGTCGACAGGTTGCTGATAATATTAGGAAGGTTCTTAATATCATTTGGGCTAGCGAGAGGGGAGGGGAGGAGGCGCTGTTGCTCTCGCTGGATGCGGAAAAGGCTTTCGACCAAGTGTCCTGGCCTTTCCTCTTTCAGGTGCTGGAGAAGGTGGGCCTGGGGGGGGAGTTTCTAGCGTGGGTACAAGCACTTTATGCGCACCCTAAGGCGTGTGTCCGGGTAAACGGGGCCCACTCGGAGATTTTTGACCAAGGGCAGGGAACGCGGCAGGGCTGCCCCCTGTCTCCGTTACTGTTCGCTTTAGCTATGGAGCCCCTGGCGCAGCGGATACGGGACAGGGAGGATATTTTGGGTATAACCGTGGGGAGGAGTGCTTATAAAATTTCCCTGTTCGCGGACGACATAATTTTAAGCTTAGCACGACCTCGGATGAGCCTACCTATAGTGAAGTGGGAGCTGGAAGAATATGGTACAGTCTTGGGGTTTACGATCAATCAGACAAAATCGGAAATCTTGAACCTGACGGTTCCTAGTGGGCTAGCCCATACTCTGGCCACGAAGTATCCCTTCAAATGGGCCCGAGGCCGTATCTGGTATCTCGGCATTTGGATAAGCAATAAAATAGATGAGTTGTATAACTTGAATTATGGGAGGGTGCTGGGGAAGATAGAGGGATGGTTGGATGGGTGGGGTCGGGGATACCTATCTTGGTTTGGGCGCATAGCGACGGTTAAAATGATGTTGGTGCCCAGATTGCTGTTTCTTTTTCAGACGCTCCCAGTATGAGTCCCCCCACATAGTTTAAAGAGGATACAGCGGTTGATCAACCGGTTTACTTGGGTGCAGTGGCAGCCTAGGATAGCCCAGCAGGTTTTGCAACGGTCCAGAGGGGAGGGGGGTTGGGGCCGGGGGTACCTAATATACGTAAATATTATGAGGCCGCGCAACTCAAAGCGGTGTACGAGTGGCATAGGGAAACATCCAAATCCTGGGTCAAAATGGAGTATGAGTCGGTCGGGGGAATGGACCTGGAAAGGGTGATCTGGCGGGGGTATAAGGGACGGGATCAACACGCCATGAGCCCTATGGTAGCGAACAGCTTGAGAATTTGGAAACATCATAAACCTCAAATTGTTCCGGATAACTATAGGGGATGACTATAGAGGCGTGCTTTGAGCGGGGGCAGGGCCCCGGAGTGCATGTTTTACGTAGATGGGCCAGTACTGGATTAACGCATGTCCAACAGGTTATTCATCCCCAGGGGGTTCATCCGTTTGAAGGCCTTCGGGACCTCTACAAGCTGAAAGGGAGCGATCATTTCGCTTACATACAGTTGCGGAGTTTCTTGAGGCAACCTCAGGTTTGGAAGGATCTATGGGAGAACCGGGGGTGGTTCGAGGCTATTTGTAATGGCCAGGGGGGGAAAAAGGGGGTTTTGTCCAGAATTTACAAAGGCCTATTGGGGACCGGAGAGTGTAAGCTTCGATATATGTTGCAATGGGAGGAGGACTTGGGGGTGTGTTGGAGTGTGGAGGACTGGGAGAAGATTATACAGACGATTGCTTCTGTGTCGAAAGCGACACAAATCAAGGAAAACGCATATAAAGTTTTATACCGATGGTATTGGACGCCAGTGCGTCGCTTTAAGGCAGGGAAGGGACGAGATGATTTATGCTGGCGGGGATGTGCGGAACGAGGAGATTGGATGCATATGTGGTGGAAGTGTGACAGGCTACAAGTTTATTGGGGGCTGGTTTGGGAGGTGATTCACGGGATGACTGGGCAGAAACTCCATGGGAAGCCAGCATCCTGTTTGCTGCATAAACTCGAGGGCGGGCTCTCGAGACGGGAGGAGGGGGTTCTGCATCATTGTATAGCAGCTGCCCGATGTGAAATAGCTCAGCACTGGCGGGGCAGAGTATTCCACAGCTGGCAGGTTTTGTGCGAAGAGTGGCTGAGGCGAGCCTGATGTATAAATTAACGGAGCTGCGGCGGGGGACAGGAGGGAAACGTGAGGCTTATTGGCAGAAGGTTTGGAGATGGCTGGAAGGCTGGGAGGGGAAGAGGGGGAAGGGGGGGTCAGGAGCAGGACGTACCCAACTGGGGTGGTCTGGCCAGGTTGCACGGTGAGTGTTGAGTGGAAGAATTGGAGATAATGTAGGAGGGATGGGCGAGGTAAGGGGGGAGGGGGAGGGAGGGGAGGGGGGTGGGTTAGTTTGTTTGTTAGTTCTACATTAAGTAAGGGGTGTGCGGTGGGGGGGATAGGGGGAAGGGGCAGCTTTTGGTTGGTTTCTATGTAATGTCATATGGGTATATTGGGATTGATGATGAGGTTGATCGTTGTTGGTTTTCATGGCTCATATTGTATATTCTTGGTCTTTCACTGGTTTCTACTGTATTTTTCTTATAAAATCTTAATAAAAATCCTAAATGGAAAAAAAAAAAAGAATGGAGGTGGTGTTTGGAGTGCTGAAAGGGGAATACAGCATTGCGTGACTAGTAACATCTCGCAGTTGCGGTGTATGTTGGATATGTGGTTTGTTGAGGGATGGGAGAGGGCTTGGAGAAAGTTGAGGAGGTACACAAAATTATGCTCTTTCTTGTTTAGTGGAAAGGAGGCCAGACCTTCAAATTTATAGTGCTTCGTGAGGAGAGAGCTGTGTTTTCCTGTTGTGATGCTGAAACTCAAAGGGAAGGCTCAGGTTTACCTTGCTGAGCCCCAGCAGGCCAGTTCAGGCCCTATGGACCGTTTCATCACAGTCACCGAAGCTGAGTGTCAGGAGATTCGTACAGGCTTTGCAGGGGAGTTGTTGGAGGATTCTGCTTCCCTGCCCACCCATGAGGTTTCTCTCCCAAGACACGGAGCCCTCCACCGCTTCCTGCTGCTGTAACCCCAAGCCCACTGGTTGGCATGAGTATGGAGTCGGATGGCGGCTCCCCAGCCACACTATTGCAAGGAGCTGGGGTGGAAGGAGGTGAAGGAGCTATTCTGTTGTCTTCTGGGACTCTTGGAGGAGGCAAGTTGGAAGGTGTGTCTGCCACAGTTAGAGGAGAGTGTGTAAGGGAAGTCTTGTCGGCTGACTCCTCTAAATTGCCTGCTCCTTTTGTGTTTGTGTGCCCTAAAACTATTACCTTGGATAACATATAGGAGGCAATTTCGACTCTTATCAGAGGCTTTAATTTGACACAATGCTGGACTTTTGTCTCAGGTAAACACTGTTTCTCAGAAGTTGGACTCGTATGTGATTTGGTTAGAAAGAAGGTGGAAGAACATGAGACAATCTTGAATTCTGTTGGTGACACCAATATAGCTCTGATTAAAGATAATACCTTATTAAGGGCTCAGGTGGAAAATTTGGAAAACACTGCTCAGGCCTCGAACCTCCGAATTTTGAATTTTCCAATAATCAAGGGAACTTTGCCAGCTTATCTCTTTAAAAGGTATATGGCAGAGACGTTGGCTATGTCAGCAGACATGATGCTGCCGATTGTTAAGGCTTTTTAATTGCCAACTGGTAAAAGGGATATTGGAGTTTTGGAAGAACTATCTAATATGGATGTTATAAATGTCTCTAAGATTCTGCAGTCTCCTGGACCACTATTGAAAACTTCTACCTTATTAGTAACGTTTGATTTATTGTCAGATGGAGACTGTTTGCTTAGATTATATTTTACTAAACGGTCTCAGTTGTTTTATGGGCAAAAAATTGTAATCTTCCCCGATGTTTCTAAGGACATGCAAAAACGCCGGAAGCAATTTTTGCTATTAAGACCAGATGTTTCATAGTTAGGTGCTACCTTTTTTTGAGGTTTCCCTGTAAATGTATAGTGGTTTCTAGGTTGCAAAGATTTATTTTTTTCCAGCCAACAGACATTTCTACATTTATTAATGTTAGTTTACCTATTACCTCCTCCTTCAGCCACTGGTGGTGAATAGATATGGTCACACTTCAAGTAAAGTGTGACTTTGGATCCTCTGCAGCCTTCTTGTTTGCTTTTTGATATTATTTCTTGTACAAATTGGAGGGGTTCCTCCAACCCCTCTCTTTATTTTCCTTTATTATTGAATTGTATGTCCCATTGTGGACTATAGGTCTTAGCATCTTTTGAATATTTTCTGCTTGCAATAATTTTTATTTATTTTTTCTTGGTGTTAACACCTTTTCTGTACAAGTTGGCTCTTGATATGTTTGTAAAAATTCTTTAAATAGTAAATAAAAAATATTTATATAGTGCTTATGTGACAGCAGGGCAGCTGAAGTAGAGGCTGGGCACCTTGGTTGTTCAGGTTACCATTGTTTTTTTTTAAATTTTTCAATATATATTTTTCTTGGCCTATGCTTTATATCAGGCATATCCAACAGGTAGATCGCAATCTACCTATAGATCGTGGAGGGGTCAGAGGTAGATCGCCAGCCCCACTTGGCTCCATCTCTCCAGCAGCTCACCCCGTCGCTAGAAGAGAGCTCGTGCCGGCAGGTCATCTGCTGAGGGCTTGCCGCCGCTGCTGATCCTTTGCCTGTCTTTTTCCCTGCCTGCGGGTGTATTGGGGCACTTGTTGTTTTCGTGCCAATAGTTTGTGGGTATCCCAGGAGGCCGCCGCCCATGCCCCATGAGGAGACGCCACAGGCCCGGCATCATACCTGGTCTCCTGCCTCTCAGAATCACCCATTCCTGCCCCCTGCCCCAACACCCCTTAGAAGTATGTTATATACCGGGCGATATCCATTCGCCCGGGCTTTACCTGAATACACTTACTGTATTAGTTGTGTCGTGTGCTGGTCGTTGGTCGCTTTATAGTTCGCTTTCATTAAATGTTTTCGGGCAGACACAACAAAGTGTCAAGAATTTGGTGATTTTGGCGGGCTTTTCCAATTTTTCTCTAACTTGCCTATGCCTTGCCTTTGAATTGGTTCAAACCACTGTGACTTTTGCTTGCCTCTGCAATTTTATTTTGCCTAGCCTTTGTGTTGATTCTACACTGCAATTTTATTTCGCCTTGCCTTTGTGTTGATTCTACACTGTGTGCAGAATTTATTAAATCACGTGTGGTCGTATTTGAACTTGTTTGGCAGTATTTTTTTGATGATTGTTTGGTGATATTTGATTATTGGTGCCAGTATGATGAATTCTTATTTTTACTTTTAGAACTGCTGTTTTGGCATCTCCAGTCCTTGTATTGCACATCATCCAGAGGTCTTCAGTTCCTGTTGATCTTTAATACTTTGGGACAGTGACAGTTTTGGACCAGATTCAGCCAGTGTTTATACTAACTTAGCATATTTGGCCTTCTTACATCCAGCCACCCCAGTATAACGAAGATGAGTGTTCCAAAGAAGAGCAAAACCTACCACCTTCATGATGACTGGGAAATGAACTACTTCTTCATCATGGTGAAAGACAAGTGTTGTTGTCTAATTTGTAACACCCAAGTATCCTTGCCCAAAAAGGGTAATCTGGAACATCATTTGTAAGGCTCTGCATAGCAATAAGTTTGATGCTGATTTTCCACCCAAAAGTGAAATTCGTAAACTGAAACTCAAAAAACTTAAATCAAAATTGGCTACTCAGCAACAGTTGATGGTGAAGCCAAGGTCACATTCGGTCAATGCAACCATAGCATCCTTCAAGGTCAGCAATCTGATCGCAAAGAAATGCAAACCTTTCACTGAAGGGGAATTTGTAAAAGATTGTTTTCATGAAGCAGCTGACAATCTTTTTGAAGGATTTAAAAATAAGAAAGAGATCATAGCTGCTATTCAAGATGTACAATTGACAAAAAACACGGTCGTGCGGCGAATAGAAAAGATGTGTGGAGACACAACTGAACAATTGTTGGAGGATGTTTCAAATTGTTTTGCTTTCTCACTCCAACTGGATGAATCTACAGACATAAGAGACACAGTCCAATTATTTAGTCTTTATCCGGATGTTTTTTGAAGACTTCAGTGTTAAAGAAGAACTACTTAGAATGATTTCTTTAAAAGGGAGAACTACCGGTCAGGAAATATTCAGTTCTTTCCATTCTTTTGTGACAAAGTGTAATCTTCCATTGCATAGACTTGTTTCCATCACTACTGATGGAGCAAGAGCAATGACAGGTGAGGTTAATGGTTTCATAGCCCTCTGTACAGCATGATGACTTCCCAGATTTCCATTTGTGATGGCGCAGCTGGGTTTAACGCTAGTGAAAGGTGCAGAAATCACTCTTTTTCCTCTGCAGCTAAGAGCAGTGCAGGCAGAGAAAGGGTTAAACCTTCAACTAATGAAAAAAAACCTGTGCTCAGAAAGCAGAAGAGTGAGCCACACCTCAGCTCCATGACAACCAGGGGAGCTGACGTAAGAGGGAGGGGGGTGGAGTCAAAGCCCATAGGACAGCCCCAAACATTTAGCCACGAGGAAACAGAGAGAGAGTAGGAGCAAGAACAGGAAGGTCAGGAACAGGAAGAACGTCAGCAGCAAGGAGCTGTAAGAGTTCTGGAAGAGACCTTGAAAGGAGTTCTGAGGGGACCTGTGAGAGGAACCAAGATGAGAATTTAAGCAGGAGCAAAGTTCCAAGGGAAAGGCTGCACAGACGCTCTGATTGCAGGCAACATGTGAGTAGCTCTAGTTCAGAGAGAAGCACAGCTGCATATGAGCAAGGGGCTGATTGGAAGCTCTGGAGACAGGAGTCAGAGTCAGACCCTATTGAGCAGGAGAACAGCCGGGAGCAGAGGAAGCAGTCTGGGGACAAGAGGTTGCCTGTAAACTTGCCAGAAAGGGTACGGAAGGCCAGGAAAAAGGTGAGCCCTTTTGAATCTGTTAAGGCAGTACTCAAAGAGTCTGGTGTCCTAAGTTCCTCCCCCACAGCTCAGACTAAAGAAGAGTCCCGTTTGAAACAGTTAAAGGCTTTATTATATCAGTGGAAGCCTGTTCAAGGGAAGCCTGTATTTAAAGAAAGCATATCAGACTCAGAGGGAGAGCCCATGCAGTTTGAAGAAGCTGGTGGTGCTAGTGAGGATTCTGATATGGAAACTGATTGTGCATTTTGCCAGAGAGGGTAAAATCTATGAACTGTGATACTAATAGTAAGTGCTGGAAGAAGCCTGACATTGTGCCAGGAGGATTTTACACAGGAAGAGGCAGAGAGCTGCTGGAGTGTAAAAGCCAGGCTAATTAGGCAAAACCTGGAAGAAAAGAGCACTACTGCTTTTGGTGTTTTAAGGAAGCATTTTTATTGCTGAAGGAGAAAGCAGTAAATGTTTATATCAGGAAGAAGCTGGAAGACAGTGCTGTGAAAGGAACATGCCTGTATGTTTAGAAGCTGAATAATCCTGTTTCAGTTAAAGAGACTTTGTTTTATCCTTTATTTCTGTTATTGGGATAGTAGGTGAACCATTGTGGGACAATAACAATAAAACTTATTGTTAACCCTATTCCTTGCTGACTCGTCTGTGCCACAACTACAAGGGAACAGTAACTGCAGCACTTAAAGGGATACAAATAAATATGTGGTCGCGCCACTCCCACTATGCAGCCGCCTATATAAGGGGTGGACGCGACACACTGCATCATTCACCACCAAGTTTTGGCAAGCAAGAGACTCAATACAAAGACTGTCATGGACATCACTTTCAAAATTGTAAATTCAGTTCATGGAAGATCACTTCAAAGATTGCTTTTCAATCTTACTCTTGATGAAGTGGCAGCGGAAATCATTGTGCACACAGATGTAAGGTGGCTAAGTAGGCACAAATTTCTGCAAAGATTTCGTGATTTGCTGAATGAAATAAGACATTTTTTGAAGGAAAGGGGAGATGACCAAGCAGCGTTGGAAGATGAGGAGTGGTTATGTGATCTGGCATTTCTCGCTGACTTTATAGGTGAACTAAGTGATATTAACTTTGAACTACAAGGTAAAAACTAATGCATTGGCGAGATGATGAATACAGTTTCATTCTACAAGAGCAAATTTGAGCTAATGATGACTGACCTTGCAAACAACACTTTTGATCATTTTCCTAATATGCAGGACCATCTGGGACAATATCCAAATTTTGTTTTTCAGAACGAGAAGTATGTGACAGAAATCTGTTCTGTTATCCAGGAATTCGAAAATAGATTCTGTGACTTCCAAAAAATTGGAACAGTTGTGGAGTACTTGTCATACCCATTCAAAGTAGACGTGGACATTAAAGAAACTGCAGCTGCTATCAGTAAAAATTACTCATTGAACAAGCCATCTCTTGAAAACGAAATATTAACCCTTAAAAATGACATTTTTCTCAGGACCGTGCTGAGCAAGAATCGTTTTGGAAGCTAGTGCCTAGAGACAAATTTACCAGCTTGAGAAGATGCAGTGAAGCTGTACACTCCTGTTTCGGTTCAACTTATTTGTGTGAATCTTCGTTTTCCCATCTGAAAATGACAAAGAGTACACAACGTTACAACATGACAGATGAACATCTCCAGAATTCCCTGAGACTGGCCCTCACGCAATATTCACCCAACTTCAAAAAGCTGGTGGATGAAATGCAGGCTCAGATGTCTCACTAATGAGCAAGAGCAAAATATTAAAGATTGTGCAAGATCAGCCTGGATCAATACTCAACCTAAATTTAACACAAATTACTCAATAAAAGTTAAAGAAAGTTATTAAGACAGTTAAAGAAAGTTATTACTCAATAAAACTTAAAGAAAAAATGTACTTTCCATTTCCCCTCGCAGTTCTTACTGGATCTTCGTCTCTCTGTTTTGTTTTTGCTTAATTTGCTTAACAGCTGATCACATCCAAGTAAATGACAGAAGGTTCATTAAAAATGGGGGGGGGGGGGAATCATCCAACTTTATTGGGTTAAAATTTAATTTGAAACTTATTTGAAACTTAATTTTCATGGTGGTAGATCATCGGCACTTTTGGCTAGAAAAAGTAGATCATGACCTGTTCGAAGTTGGACATGCCTGCTTTATATGAATAATCAATCTTTGTGGATTATATCCTGGAATGTGCCAAGGATTAACTCTCCTGTGAAGCGGTCCAAGATTCTGCAAACTTTGAGGCACCATAAGGCTGCAATGGCATGTCTCCAGAAAACTAAATTGACAGACTTAGAATATAGCAAATTAAAAAAGAATTGGATGGGCCAAGTGTACTCATTGTCTGGTGTTAGTAGAGCTGGGGTGGCAGTCCTGCTGGGTAAATCTCTTTTGGTGAAAGTGATAAATAAAATAATAAATCTTGGAGGGTGCTTCGTTTTGGCGTATCTTACAATTCTGGAGCAAAAGCCCCAAATGATTTAAACTCCATGGGCCTGGGCCATATCTGTCCGCCGGCATTGAATATCTGGAATGGCCGGATAGCACATTAACTAACCAGCTAACGGCAATATTCAGCTGCTGATGGGTTAGTTACAGCTGCTAAAGTTAGGAAAGCTTTTCAAGTGCCTAATTTTAGCCACTGTAGGACAAATGGCTAGTGGCTGAAAATTGCTGCTAGCTGGTTATTCACGGGTGCCAGCTGTGCTCTGCCCCCAGAACACCCCGACACTAACCGGATAGAGTCAGGGGCTTAGGGGCTGAAACCGGGGCTATTCAGCGACACTAACTGTTATTGAAGATCCTGGCTGATACAGAAGAAGTGTACGGGGTGAAGATAGGTCCAACAATGGCAACGTGCTTAGCATTCACCAATGATATTTTGCTTACATTGATGAGACACTGTGAGGCTTTAGTAACAGCCCTAGAGGTCTTTAGGGAATTTGGCAACTTTCAGATTCATGAGAAATGGGAAGAGGATATCCTGGCTCATTTGAAATATTTGAGAGCTGTCAACATTTGCCCTGTGATGCAGTCGATGCGAGATTTATTACAGATTTGGCAAATCCTACCAGTTTCTTTGATATACTGGATGATTGTACTGCCTAAGTGGTTCTATTTCCTGGAGATGCTTCCAATATATTTGAGTGGTATAGAAACAAAAGGTATAGCCAGTCAGATACAGAAGTTTATTTTTTTTATTTGTAAAGTATTTATTGAAATATAACATAGTAGTACAGCCAATCTCAAAACATTGTCACAACATTTGCGATGTATATCGAAACATAGAGGCACTAACAGTTCAACAAAATCACAAAAATTAAGGACCAAGAGAAAGAAAAAATACTCAAAATAACAAAAATCAAACCTAGCCGAGGTGTCTAAACCAGCTTAAAAATCAAACAGCTCAGAAATTAGAGATCTAGTTCAGCATCTGAAACATATGTTTCCAGAGGAGATTGGAAAAACTTTTTAAATTGAGCAGGAATAGAGAAAATACTGATGCGAAAGTTACTTAATCTTGCATGTACAAGGATAATATAGAATAAAAGTAGCGCCCAATGCAAGAAGATGAAAACTGGCAATGACGTGTTATTCTTAAAGGACAAATCTGGATAAATCCTAACCATTTGCCCCAAAGATTTACAGTCCATCCGAAAAAAGAAAAGTTGAAAGATCCAGTCCCGGTTTCATTCAAGTAATAACGTTGCAAACAATGTTAGTCTCTTTACTGACTGAGGTAGTAATTCCGCAAAAATATCAGCTTAAGAAGATTTATCCTTGGGTGAAGCACTCTTAACAACAAACTTTTTTTAAGAAGAAAGATAATAAGCAGAAAGTAGGGCAAAGATGCCTCAGGAAGTAGCAATACTTCTTTCATATAGAACTTAAACATATCCCTACCAGCTTTACTAGATGTTTTTGAAAATTAACCACTCAAATATTTCTACATTTTAAAGAATTTTCAATGTTTCCACTTTCTGTAACAATATAGTATTAGACCTTTCTAGCGACGGTGGAACTTCTTGCAAATCTTTAACCTGCTCCTTCACATTTGCAAGGTCCAAGGAACACTGTTCAACCTTCTCTTTACACATTTGAACTCTGAATTCAAACTTTAAGACTGCATTATGCTGTAATTCTAATTTTTGCTAATACAGCTTATTTTAACATTGCAAATTCCTGAAGCAGAAGCTTAACTGCTGGACTTTGCTGTTCCAAATTAACATCAAGTCCCCAGACTTCATCTGAGGGCAGTAATGAAATACTGTCTCTAACAGGAAACCTGACTGTCTGCTCAGGATTGACGGATGATGTTTTTTTAAGATGAATTGTAGGTAAACTTTCAATATTAGAGTCAAGTTCACCAGAATTTAGTCAGGCTCCTTGTCACCACTGTTTAGCCATGTCTTTCCCAACTTGCAAAATCTCAGTGTTGCCGTAGAGTCACAGCACTTTCTTTAGGACAGCTGTGCAATTACTGATCAAAGGATCTGTCCATAGCCTCCAAGGATGCTATCAGGTCTTCATCTGAATTAACCTGCCCAATGAACCAATGGGCATCTCTGATTTAACACAGAAACCACCATTCGTCAAAAGAAAAAGAGAAGACTGTCTCTGAATATTCATTATCAGCAGACATTCATAGCTGGGAGCCTAGAACTGATTAGAGGAACCGGCCTTGACTAGACCACCATTTCTTGTATCTTCAGCTTGTTCTCCAGAAGAGAATCAACAGCTGGCGAGTATCTCTTGGGGAGACTGACTAAAGTTCTTTACGTTTAGCCATAACTCTAATCTTCCTGGAGAGGAAAGACTGCACAGAGCTTCAAGCCACCATCTTGACCCCCCAGGTGCAGACATTTCTTTGGACTGGTAAGAAGGTGCATATCGCATTGAGGGTGTTGACATTTCCTGTGGGTGAAGGAAAGGTGGCATTTCCTGATCTGCAGTGCTATAGTTTGGCTTGTGGCATGTGCCATGCTCATGATTGGTTGAGGAGTATTTTTCATTTCTCATGTGGGCACTAGAGCAGGCTATTTATGGCATTTTACAACCTAGTTTTGTGCTACATTCTTTGGGTTCCAATTACCATCTGAAACCTGGGGTAATGTCTTGCTTACATATGCCCGTGCCGTGTGGGGGGCTCTGTGCAAATTATTAGGTGTGCATGCACATGTTATGACTAGACTGACCATTTTGGGGAATAGAACCTTTACACCAGGGATGTAAGGAGTGGGGTTTCAATTATGGGCACGTAAGGGCATTTGCAAGCTGGGTGCAATTCTGGCTGCACAGGAATCAATGAAATCATTCCAGGAGTTCACACAGGAAGTTTTGCTGCTGCAGCAGTCTTTTTATGCATATTTGCAATTGCACCATTATGTGCAGGGTTTATCTATGATGGTTTTGAATAAGGATTCAGTGGACCAACTAGATGACACTATCTGGAGAGTGAGGAGTCTCTGTAAATTGCTTTGTTCCATTGGGTGTTGCTTTTGCTGTCTCCAGAGAGAGATTTTATGCGCTTGGCAGTCTCTAGGTCAACAGAGTTACAAATACAGGTAGAGGCAGATACTCTTCTTAAAAGCCGGGCAGGAACTAAACAGCTTTCTGAAAACATGTTACTATGAGAGCAAGAATATGTACTTGTTGCATGTCTATATTTCTTCACGACGGCCGAATATGATAATTTATTTATTTATTTATTTAACATGTTTTGTATCCCGCCTTTTCCTTCAATCAAAGCGGTTAATACAGCACAAAGTTAAACAAAGGTGAGGGAAACATACATTGCATTATCATTACATCACAACAAAACACTAGGAGTACAAACAGGGAACACAGTACATAACTTACATTACATTACCTTACATTAACTACAAACAGCATATCGCTGAACAGAATGAGCATATAGCAGCAGATAGTGGGTCTCGCACGGTCCACCGCCTAAGGGCCACGCCAAAGGGCCCTCTTGCGAGGCCCTCAGGCGCGGGCCCGCAAGGCACGGGCGCGCCATTGCTGAAGGGATTTTAAATGATTTGAAAAGTGCTCAGATTGGCTGCAGTTTTCTCTCACACCAATTTCCCAACTAAGTAGGCACAGCTGATTCTCACTCACTGCTCACAGGATCGTTGGAGCCTTTGCTGAAGGGATTCTAAATGATTTGAAAAGTGCTCAGATTGGCTGCAGTTTTCTCTCACACACAGTTCCCAACTAAGTAGGCACAGCTGATTCTCACTCACTGCTCACAGGATCGTTGGAGCCTTTGCTGAAGGGATTCTAAATGATTTGAAAAGTGCTCAGATTGGCTGCAGTTTTCTCTCACACACAGTTCCCAACTAAGTAGGCACAGCTGATTCTCACTCACTGCTCACAGGATCGTTGGAGCCTTTGCTGAAGGGATTCTAAATGATTTGAAAAGTGCTCAGATTGGCTGCAGTTTTCTCTCACACACAGTTCCCAACTAAATGTGAGATGGCTGAGGTCTGTCTAGGACATCTATTCTGGACATATTCACAAATTCAAATTTTTGGAGGTGTCCTTTTAGCCTATTGGCAGACATTATTGCAGGTAGCTCTACAGCTCTTTGCAAAATTGATTTTGTTTGATGAAATGGAGGATTGTCTTGCTTTATTAGTGGTGGTGGGGGGGGGGGACATTTTTGTGTGAAAGACATATCTATTAGGACACAAATATATACTTTAAATTGGTGGGAATCCCAACAGCCTATGCTGGGACAGTAGGGGATCCAGCTTTTTCAGATGATGGCACTGGAAAAAATGGCTTTTGATCCCACTAAGCCTGGAGGGTGATGGGGAACCCTTTTGAGAAAGCTTGCTGTGAAAATGAGAGTTCCTTGTTGAATCCCTGAGACATGATGAAAGGGTGCTTTACTTTGAGGATTGTTTCAGGAATCAGAAGATCTGGTGGGGGGAGGGCTTGGGGGCAGGGAAGAGGGGAAAATTATTGTATTTTTATAAAGCTTGTGAGATGTTAAGTAAAAGATATAGAAGAAAAAGTATATTGTCTAGGCTCTCTGGGCCCGATATTCAAGATTTATGCTCCTAACCTTTGAGAGTTATGCTCCTAAAAGTGGCTTCTTTGAAAATTTACTAAGGCTGAGTTCCTAAATATTTTCCTAAAATGTTACTAAACTCCTAAATTAAGGAGCATAAAAAGTGGGTGGCAATGGGGCTGGATTTAGGGCGGGAAAAAGAAGTTGGGAGCTTAGCATTGATTTTTAGCCCTAGGCACCTAAATTAGGCTCATAGACCTAGACAAATGAGTGGCAGACCTAAATTTAGGAGCATAGGGCCCGATATTCAAAGGCATTTACACGATTTGCAGATCTGCAAACCTTGTAAATGCCACTAAGAAGGATATTTAGTGGCACTAAAATGGTTAGTGCCACTGGATATCCGCAGGGTGCTGCTGCTACATGCACAATGCTACACAGTTAGCAATGGGGCGTACCAGGGGTATTTCATGATGGAGTGGAGGCAACACCTGTCACTAACCAGGCAGCAATGATATTGAGCAGCTGCCCGGTTAGCGAACTGCGGGTAAAGAAAGGCACGGCAAAGGTTGGCCTAACTTTACCCGTGGAGGCTAGCCAATCAGTGGCTCAATGGAGGCTAACCGATCAGCAGCTCAATATTGCTTCTGCCTGGTTGGCTTCTAGGGTCTGCGGCAAACCTGGACATTCAGTGCTGGTGGCCGATATGGCCCCAGCATTGAATATCTAGGATTAGTTTTCAGTGATGATGGCTAGCCATATTAGCAGCTCTAGCTGCTGCCGCTGAATATATCGGATCCCTACATTTTTTTTTCATTTTGTATTTATTGAATTTCAAATAACAGCAGGTATCTAATGAACTGAGACAGAGGAAGACTATCTCGTAGTTGTAGGTATTATATTAGAACCACTTTCAATTTATTTGGATTCTTACTTGCGTCCGCTGATGGCGAATATCCCTTCCTATATAAAAGACATCTCTCACTTTTTAAATATGTTGACAGAACACTCAGAATGGGCTTCGAAGACGGATATATTGTTAGCAACGCTGGATGTTTCTTCTCTGTATACGAGTATACCGCAAGAAGCAGCTTACAACGTGATAATGTCATCTATGCGGAACCGTGGAGATTTGTCTACTGAACATATTGAATTTGTTTCCCGTTTAGCTAAACTTACCATCTTCCAGAACTATTTTGAATTTGAGAGAATTCTCTATCAACAACTGTCTGGGGTGGCCATGGGGGCCACCTGTGCCCCATCGGTAGCAAATTTGTATATGGAAGCCTATGAGCGCCAATGGCTCGCAGTATCACCACACAAGGATTGTTTGGTGGTATGGAAGCGCTACATAGACGATGTGTTTTTATTATGGAAAGGCACTGCCCAACGATTACAAGAATTTATGAGCTGGCTGAACGGAATAGACCCAAATATACAGTTCACATGCACTTTTCATGAGCAACAAGTTGTTTTTTTGGATGTAGTAGTTCAAAAAGGCAGTCAAGGTTGGGTCACATATGTACACAAGAAACCCACAGACAGAAACATGATCCTCCATTACCGCAGCAAGCATCCCAAACAACTACGAGATAGTCTTCCTCTGTCTCAGTTCATTAGATATCGTAGAAATTGCTCTTGCCCTGAAAAATATAAACAGCAGGCTAATAATTTGACACGAATGTTTATGGATAGGGGATATCCCACTTCAACTATTAAAATGGCGTATAAGAGGGCTGTGTACAATAACAGAGAATTACTGCTGCAACCACGGTATAAACCGGAGCTTTTGGATACAGATAACATTAATTTCATTACCAAATTCTCCCCGCTTAGTGGTAGCATCAAACGTATAATAAAACGTCATCAAAATGTATTAAGTACCTTGCCAGGGTTACAGAACAAATCCATACGGTGTGTCTGGACCAGACATCAAAACCTGAAAGAGAAGCTCAGTCCAGCTAAGTTACGGTCCCTTTCGCTAGCTACACAGGAGAGAACAGCAGGACACTTGAAATGTGGTAGTTGTAATATTTGCTCCATAACTGAAGAGATCACTAGGTTCACCTATCATGGTGTAACCTACAGATTGAAAGATTCTACTTCTTGCAGCTCCGACTACATTGTTTATGGAATCAGGTGCCCATGTGGCTTGATATATGTCGGTAAAACTATTCGACAATTCCGGGTTCGTATGGACGAACATCGGAGTAGACTTAAATGCCATGTTCCGGAGGCTCCTCTGGTAGCACATTGTGCACAATGTCATCACACATTTGAGGAGCTGAGATGTTTTGGTATTGAAGTAGTGACAGCGGGGAGGGCAGGAAAATCTAGAGCTAAAACTTTGCTTATTCAAGAACAAACTTGGATATGCAGATTGCAATTTGTCTCCCCGGGAGGTTTAAACAACATGATCGAGTGGGGAGCCTGTGTTTAGCCTTGATGATCCTGAAAGGAGAGCGGTGATTGCTTCCTTTTTTTTTTTTCCTGCTACGCACATACGTTAGCGTACGGCTATTTAAACCTCAGCTGCAATATTGGTACGCATGCACGGCGTCTGAAAGCCAGTCGGTGAGCTAGTAGACAGCCAAGAGATTACTTGTTACTTTCAGATTCCTCGATACAAAGAATCAACGGTAAGAGTGAACCGTTCTTTTGACCATATTGACATACATATTTTGGCAATTCGATTGAGACCTTACAAAATGCATGATTTTTCTATTTATAGCTGGTGCTATTTCATGAATTGATGATCCCCCCTGAGGAAGAATCGAAACGCAGAGCCGGCGCCTGAATGGTGGCGTTGGGGCAGTTCGTCATTCTTTTTTTGAGATAAGCACATCTGTTTAAAGACACATTTTGCAATTTTCTGAAATCATGCCACGAATGAGTGTGAACGTCAATTGTGAAATTCAATAGAAATCAAGAGATATTTAGATTATTATACACCTGCATAATTTAAAAGAATCTTAGAACCGGAGAGGTCATTGATGCAAAGAAGCAACGTATTCCCCATAGGAGCTAAATGCCCAGGAAGTTGCTGTTACAGTCTGAGACCCTGGGTTCTGATAATCTTCTATGATTAAAGCATGGTCATAGTCGATAGTAGCAGACTTTAATCTATACATCTCCTGACATATTTGGAGGGCTGATAAACAATTAAACATTTGCAAGGATAACGTAATCTAAAGCCAGCCCCAAGCTGAAGTACTTGGGGTCGGATCAGTAGAAACTGTCTCCTGCGCCGTTGGGTATTCCTAGCCATGTCTGGAAACATCCGTATTTTACAATTCATAAATAACATATCTCTATGTTTGAAGAACAACTTCAGAAGCCAGTCATGATCAACATCCAGAGCCACTTTTCAGGTCTCTAAATTTTAAACTCCTAAACTAAGATGAATTTTCAGCTGAAAACTTAGGCCACACATTTAGAAACCTAACTTAAAAGCTGAAGTTTAGAAGCTCAGCTTTTTTTTGACTATCAGGTTCTGTGTTTGTATGTATCTTTATTTAATGGAGCATGATGTAGAAGAAAGCAGACACCTGAAGTCTATATTTTATTTCTAGTTGAATATTGGTTAATAAAAAGAGAATTTTAAAACATATAGGCGGTGACTACCCCTTGTAAAGAGGCTGGCTAGTGCTGCTGAACTTTAAAGCTATATATTCAATGCCAGGCCCATATCCGGCCACTGGCATTGAATATCCATGTTGACTGGTGATATTCAGCCACTGCCAGTTTAGCTATGGCATGAAAGTTAGGTTAGCCTTTACAGTGCCTAACTTTCGCCACTGTGGGACGACCGGCTGGCGACTGAATATCACCACTATCTGGTTCCCACCTCCACTTCATCTCCGCAACACCTTGATGCTAGCTGGCTACCATCGGGATATTTAGCAGCGGCACTTGGGGATATTCAGCGACACTAACCACAGGTCTGCTAACCACGTTAATTACTTTGACTATCGGCCCCATATTTCTTTATGCAGGCCTTCTTGTGGTCTTGATTACTGCTGATGGTCTCTCTTATAGTTCAACTCTCTCCTGCTGGCAGGTCAGGGATCCCCTTTCCGGCACCTATCTATCTTTTTTCCTATTATTCCTTAGCAAACTTGACTTACTCTGCAAACTAGACCTCCATATGGTGTTTTCCTGTGTATCCATTCCCCCTGTTTGTGCTATGTTTGTGTTGATTCTGTTGTCCCTTTTTAGCTTGGTTTTATAAACCACTTAGATTTACAAAGATTTTGCGGTATATCAAATTCATAAATGTAATTCCATATGGTCCTGCTAGATCAATCCAGACAAGTGGGTTGTGTTCCCCTACCAGCAGTTTGGAGGAAGCAAAGAACCAATGAAAAGCCCAGGTTTCAATGACATCACTCCCATGCCTCTGGTCACCTTGGCCACCAGAGGTCTCTTTATCTTTATCTTTATTATTAGCATTGATTGACCACCTTTCAAAACATCAGAGCGGTTTACAAAGTTTCAAAATGCATAGTGGTCAAGACCAGAAACAGAGAAGGAACTACAATTTTGACAGGAAAGGACACAGTCACACTATAGGAGAGGAAAGGAGCAGAAACACAGAAAACTAGTATACTCACAAGTCGGAGGAGGGGAGATCGTAAGCTAAGCAAAAGAGATGCGTTTTGAGAAGGGCCTTAAATTTGGGATAAGACTGTTCTTGGCGGAGGGTAGGGGGAAGTGAATTCCAGAGGGTGGGACCCAGAAAGAAAAATGCTGCATGGCGAGTCTGTTCCAAGTGGGCACGTGCTGGGGAGGGGAGATGCAGTCGATGATTGTGAACAGAGCGGAGGCTATGTGGCACGGAGTGATATTGCAGGGTGTCATTCAGGTACTGCAGGATATATGTGTGGAGTGCCTTATGGGTTAGAATCAGGAGTTTATAAGTGATGCGGTAAGAAACAGGTAGCCAGTGCAAACTGATGAGATGAGGTGTGATATGACTGTAATGAGTGGTATGTGAGAGGATTCTTGCTGCTGTGTTTTGAATCAGTTGAAGATGGTAAAGCTAATGTTGGGGCAGGCCTGCAAAGATGATATTGCAGTAATCAACCTGGGAGATCACCAAAAGAGCAAGAGTGGTAAGAGCGGCTGGGGGTAGGACAGTTCGAACAGCACGGATTTGACGAAGATAGAAATATGAGCGATGAGAGAGGGCAGAAATGTGATCATGGAAAGACAGGGCAGAATCCAGGATTAGCCCAAGATAATGCATAGAGGAAACCAGTGGGGTTGGGGTGTCACGAAGGGTGGGGGACAGTGCAGGAGGAGAGGTGCCAAAAGAGAACCACATCGCTGAGGTCTTAGACAGATTAATATGTAGAAGGTTCATATATAGCCAGTTGGCAACGTGAGGTAGACAGGTATTGAGGGGCAGAAGTCAGGAGTAACAGGAGAGGTATGAAGAATCAGGATAACATCATCAGCATAGTAGTACGCAGAAATGCCAGACTGCTACACCAAGACAGTGAGGGAAACCATAAAGATGTTGAAGAGCAATGGTGCAAGGACAGAACCTTGAGGCACCCCACAATGTAGAGGGATGGGGTCAGAGGTGCAAGACTCAGAGGTAACAGAGAAAGAGCAATAGTAGAGGAATGAGTGAAACCACCGAAGTACAGTGCCCCAGAGACCTGCATCCCTAAGATGAGAGAGAAGAACGGTGTGGTCAATAAGATCGAAGGCAAGCCGATAGGTACAAAGAAACAGCTAAAGAGATGTCACCCTGGTCGTGAGAGATGGGAAGCTCATTAAGAAGTGAAAGAAGGATAGTCTCTGTGCTGTGATCTGGGCGGAATCCTGATTGTCAGGGAGGTAAGAAATGAGTGGAATCTAAATATGAGGAGAGCTGGGAGAATACAGCCTTTTTGAGAATTTTAGATGCAAAGGGAAGATAGGAAACTAGACAGTAGTGTGCAGGAGTACTGGGATTGAGAGAGGGCTGTTTGAGAAGGGGCTGGACCAGCATGTGTTTCCATGGCTTGGGAAAGGTACCAGATGAAAGACATGAATTGAGCATAGAGAGGGGGAGGGGAGGGGGGAAGGAGAGCAAGGGAAAGTTCCAAAAACCAGCGTGAGGGGATTGGGTCAAGAGGACAGATTGTTTTCTGGGTAGTAGATATGGACTTAAAGAGTTCAGAGGAGGTGATGGGCTGAAAGGAAGACCAGGTGTGGAACAGAGAAGGAGAAGAGGGTGGCGAAGGAGGAGGCGGGGACAAGAGTGGGGGAGGAATGACTGAGAAGGAGGACCGGAGGTGCTGAATCTTTGTGGAAGTGACTGGCCAGCTGTGAAGAGCTTGGAGCAGATGGGCGGGTGCTATGAGTTGGGGGATGATGTGAGGTATTTCTTTGTCTCCTGCAGAAGGTGAATGGATTTTCTCCTTTCTGAAGAAAATCTGAATAATTGAGAGGAAAAGATTGATTAAGCACTTGTGAATGACCACCTTGAGGGTAACTCTCTCACTTGAGCGTGATGTGGGAGGCTCCACTAGACTTCAGTCTTTTTGGTAGCCATAGGAGGAGTGAAAATTGGTTCGGCTTCACGTGCTCACCATGATAAGAACCTGTTGAGCAGCCAGGAACTGGAAGGATTGGGAAGGATCTGGAAGAGTGCAGCAGCCTCATACAACCTCAGTGCCTCCTCCCTCCTCATCTGTCTCCCCCCCCCCCCCCTTTCCGTTCTTTCTTCTGAAGATTGCAGAAGGCTCTGAGAGGGATCGGCTTAAACGCGGTGCTGCAAAGCCAACAAAACAGTTGCAGGAGAGTAGATCTGAGCCCGGCACAGATCCTCTGCCTGGACTCTCAGGGGGTGAGTACCAAGGCTTGATATCATCATTGTCTTTGTTGGGAGCTCCCAATTCTGTCTGCCTGATACACAATTTGGGGTAGACCGCTGGCAACTGTTGGTGCTGTCTGGGTGTTTCCTGCCATTCTCTGCAAACATTAGTAGCATTTTTACCAATTGTGCACCTGGCACAGTGCCAGCGTGTGTTCCTCCCAAGTGGCTCTAACGTGCATTCCTACCCTAGTGCCTGTAAAACGCATTGCAGTAAAAGTGCAGTTAACACTTGCCTTTCGGGCCGCCACAGCCTTAGCGCACACTGTTGTGATACTTGCCTTAACTCTCTATATCTTCTTCCAGGAAATATTGTTTGGCCAATGTTAAGCAAGATGCCTCATTTCCAGATTCTGGACTCTACTCTTCATGCATGGCAGCTTCTGAGTCATACCTAGAGGACCTACTCTCCCTCTCTCAGCCAGGGGATGCAGTTAATCCAAGAGGTGATGGACAGTGCTATGAGTAAGATATACAGCCAGTTGGAGGGTCCGATGGGCATGCTGTGAGCTGCTCTTTGTCCTCTAGGGGATCTGCGATGGCTAGGCCCCCTGGTGTTGCGTGGTCATTTCTGAGAGGAGAGCTTCCAGACTCTGGATTGTCTCAGAACTCTCATCGTTACCGGCCTGGAAAACCTTTCTTCCCCTCTGCTTCTAGGTTTTGGGCTTGTTCTCAGTCCTTTCCTGGAGCACATGGACCCAAGGACTTGATCCCCTCCAGAGGAGCACCATCCTGGGCTGCGCAATGAAGGCTTGGAGGCCCATTCCCTGTTTCCTCAGGTTGAAGGCAGGCTTCGCATTTTCTTTCAGGAATGAGCCCAGGTTACCAAGGATTGCTGGGTGCTAGATATTATTCAGTTTGGCTATGTCCTGGAATGCAAAGAGGTGATTCTGGCTGCCTTTGTCATTTCCCCTTGTGGGTCTGTGATCAAAAGTGCCGCTGTGCTGACCATCTTGGAGAAGTTGCTGTTCCTAAAGGCAGTGGTACCCATTTCCCCAGGCAAGCGGAGCAAGGCAGATGCTCCATCTATTCCATGGTGCCAAAAAAGGATGATTCCTTTTGGCCCATTCTGGACCTCAAGGATGTCAACGAGCACTTGCACGTCCTGCGCTTCTGGATGGAAATCTTGCACTCCATGATTCAAGTAGTATGCTGAGGGCTTCTCTGGATCTTGCCTAGGCATATTTTCATATCCCAATCCGGGCGGATCAGCAAAAGTATCTGCAGTTTGCCGTGCTTGGCTCTCACTATCAGTTTGCTACCCTCACTTTCTGGCTATCCGCCACCCCGAGGATGTTCTCCAAGTTCATGGTGGTGGCAGCTGCAGCGCCAAGGAATTTGTATCCATCCATATCTGGATGACTGGCTCATCCGGGCCTGTTCCCTTTCAGAGGCGTCTCAAGTGATGTCCCGAGTGGTATCCTTTTTGGAAAGCCTCAGCTGGGCAATTAATCAGGTAAAGAGTCAGCTGTTGCCTTCCTAGACCCTGGAGTGTTTGGGAGCAAGTTTCAGCACTAGATTGGGCAGTTTTTTCTTTCCATATAAGAAAGTCAAAATACTGTTGGATTGCCTAGCTCTGTTCTGTGTGTAGCAGGCTCCCAGAGTCTGGGATTCTCTTCAGCTCCTCGGATTGGTGGTGGCAAACTAGAGATGGTGCCATGGGCGTGTGCTCACATGTGGCCTCTCCAACAGTCCTTGTTGACTCGATGGTCCCCGAGTTCCGAGGAGTTCCAGCACAGGCTCCCACTCCCAATGATGGTGAAGGCCAGTCTGCGGTGGTGATTTCTCTGGTTCCTTCTGATGGTAGAGGATAGGCTCTCAGGCTGTGGAGCCAATTGCTAAGACCGTTCGGCCTAGGGCTGTTGGAACCACAGAGAAGCATTGTGGTCCTTCATCTGCCTTGAGGTGAGGGCCATCAGGTTGGCTCTACTGCATTTCTAGCCCCTGGTCAAGGACCGGGTGGTTCGAGTGGTTTTAGACAATGCCATTGCAGTGGCTTATGTTAATCAGCAAAGCGGCATGAGGAGTGCCAGGGGAGTTCTGGAGATGGCTCTCCTGTTTGCTTGGGTGGAGAAGAACTTCCTAGCCTTGTCGGCTGAGCACATTGCCAGGGTAGACAATGTGGAAGCGGACCTTCCTCAGCCATCACTCTCTGGATCCTGGAGAGAGGGAATCGAGTCAGGAGGCATTTCAGTTGATTCTGTCTGCTGGGGTCGCTCCAAAATGGATCTGATGGCAACCCACTCCAATGCCAAAGTTTCCCGCTTCTTCAGTCACCACACGAAGATGGAGACAGGATCTGAGGGCATTGATGTCCCATCCCAGCCTTTGCCAAGTCAGCGCCTGCTGTTCATGTTTCCTCTGTGGCCCCTGGTGGGGCATGTGATTCTGTGTATAGAATGTCACCCGGGCAGGATTGTTCTGGTGACACCAGATTGGCCAAGGAGAGCATGGTTTGGAGATCTGATGAGGCTCCTGCAGGTACTTCCTCTTTGGTTGCCTCCATCTTGGGGCCTATTGTGGCAGGAATCGATCATCCTGGAGGACACGGTTCCCTTCTCGCTTATGGCTTGGCTCTTGAAAGGAGATGGCTAGCGCATAAGGGCTACTATCTAGCGGTGGTCTCCACTCTGGAGGTCTACAAGCTAGCATACGTGCAGGTCTAGTACCTCTTTCATCGATGGTGTGGCACTCGGCAGTTGGCTCTTGAGGCAGCTCTGTTGGCCTTTCTACATGATGGCCCTTAACTCCCTGAAAGTTCAGGTGACAGCTTTGGCCTGTTTCCAAGGTCTTTACCCTTGCACTCAGACATCTTGCGCTTTCGCCAGGGGGTTCAGTGTCTGTGTCTTCCCTCTGGTATGTGATCTCTTCCTGTGAAATGTGTCTGGTGCTCAGGGCCCTGATGGTGGTGCTCTTTGAGCTATTAAAGTGTGCTACTATGAAGGATTTGATGCTCAAGACAGTCTTCTTGGTCGCGATTTGTTCTGCATGGTGGATTTCCAAGCTGCAGGCTCTATCTTCCCAAGATCCTTATCTGTCTTTTTCAAAGGAGACCGTTCCCTTTGGCATGTATCTTCCTTTTTCCCTAAGATGCTTTCTTCCTTTCTTGTGGTCTACTTGCACACATAGGAACATGATGGCAGAAAAAGATAACATGGCCTACCCCTAGTCTGCCCTTCCATATCAACTATAATAGCTCCCTTTTTACCTTTAGAGATCCTTTGTGTTTGTCCCATGCTTTTTTGAATTTAGATACTGTCCTCATCTCCACCACCTCCACTGGCAGATTATTCCACGCATCTTCCACTCTTTTCATAAAGAAATATTTCTGCATATTACTCCTGAGTCTATCACCTTTCACTCTCATTCTATGTCCCCTTGTAGAAAAGCTTGCCTTCAATTGAAAGAGACCTCTTGTACATTTTTGCCACGGAGATATTTAAATGTCTCTATTATATCACCCCTATCCCTCCTTTCCTCTAAAGTATACATATTAAGACCTTTAAATCTGTCCTCATATGCCACATAATGAAGACCACTAACCAGTTTAGTAGCCACCCTCTGCACAGACTCCAACTACTTATATCCTTTTGAAAGTGCAGTCTCCAGAATTGCACACAATATTCCAAATGAGGTCGCACCAGAGACTTATACAGAGGCATTATTTATTTATTTATTTATTCTTATATACCATATTTCTGAGGATCAGTGTGGTTTACAGGGAAGAAAGTTCAACATTATATGAAGCAGGTGTACAAGGAACAGTTAACTCTTAAACTGGAACAGGCAGCTAACATTATTTATAACACAGAATTGTAACTATATACAATAGAGATTTGCTTACATCTCTGAGTAACTATGTACAGGTAGAAGGTTGCTTACATCTAGGAGTATATTAGGGATAGATAGGTAAGAGGGGGTTATGCTATCACATCAAAATGTTCCTTGAATAGGTGGGTTTTAAGCTGTTTGCGGAAGGTTGCATGGTCGTAAGTGTCTCTGATTTGTGATGGTAGAACATTCCATAGGCATGGGGCATGCAGGGAGAATGCTCTGGAGAAAGTTGACTTATTGTACTTGGTTAGTGCTGAAGGCTGGTTTAATAGGCTTGATGTGTTGCTTCTCCTTAGGTGGTTTTCCAGTGTTCTTGTTGATTGCAGGAGAAGGCGATATAGAAAACCTGTTAAATAAAATAAAAATAAATGAATAATTGACTGTAAACATTTAGGGCCCAATTCCATCAGGGACGTACAGGTCCTCTATACGTCCGGACGGAACCAGATGCACAGAAGGAGTCGTGATTCTGATCCCCAGGGCACGTCTAGCCCCACGGAATCAGAATCGCGAACAGGCCTGTACGTGCAGGCCGGGATCGTGATTCAGCCCAGCCTGTATGTACAGGCCTTGCCTGACTAACTCAGTCAAGGCTTTTAAATGGAGCCACGACGCCACGGCATATGGTTGCCAGGCACCGCAGCTCCATGTAAAAGCCGTGATCCCCCTTTCCCTGAAGCCCGACCCCCGATCTGGCCTCCCAGGGCCAGGGTCGGGCTGCGGGCAATGCCCTCTGCCCCCTGCCGCCCCTTCCCAGTCCCGGGCCCACCGATCCTGCTGCATTGGGGAAGTTATTCCACCTTGGAGGTGGAATAACTTCCCCATTCAAGTCGCTGGCCCTGGACGTACAGGGTCGATATTAGAATCAGCTCTGTACATCCGGGGCCGGTGACCACCCACTGCCCACCCTAAAGCCACCCCCAATCCTCCCCTTTTCTGCCACCGTCTAACTTCCCCATACAATGTGCAGGAAAGGAGGACAGGGCTGGGAAAGGGCTCAGAATGACCCTGTTAGGGGATAGTTGATGGATTACCTTGAAGGTCATGAGTGTTTTATAATTAATGCGACTCTAGAGAGGCAGCCAATGCAACTCTTTTAGAATAGGCATGATGTGGTTTGCTTGAGATGTGCATGTCAAAATTCTCGCAGTTGTATGATGCGCGAGTTGAAGTGGATGTAAGGAGCTCTTTGGGAGGCCTTGCAGATTGGTGTTGCAGAAGTCAAAATGCGGTAGTATCATTGCCTAGTAGATTGTACAGAAGTCATGAGGTTCGAGTAGGGGTTGTAATTGTTGGAGTGACTGCAGCTTGCCGTAGGTGCACTGCGTTACTTTGTTTATGTGAGGTTGGAAAGTAAGATGTTGGTCAATGGTAACTCCCAGATATTTTACCTCAGATCTAACTTCTAGGTCATTTTTTTTTACCTTTAGCACCTTTGGAGGGAGAAATGATTGATTCCTGGTGAGGAATAGGACCTCGGTTTTCTTAAAGTTGATGTTTAGTTTATGTTCTGATAACCACTGGTCTATGGCATTGAAGCAGCTTATGATAGTTGAGTAGTTTTCGTTTGTGATGGCATGTGAAGTATAAATCATAATATCATCTGCATACAGGTGATAGTAGACGTTAAAGGTGCTTATGATGTTGCAGACCTGCTGTATATAGATGTTAAATAGGAGTGCAGAGGGCTGAAACCTGAGGGACTCCTTGTGTCTGGCGGAATGGGTTGGAGGCTTTGTACAAATTGATTGTGGCTTGTACAAATTGATTGTGGTTTGTACAAATTGATTGTGGCTTGTGAGATAGGAGCGAAGCCTTTCGAGGGTGATGCCATGAATTCCTATGTTGAAGAGATGCTTTAGGAGGATCCCATGGCATATAGTGTTGAATGTCAAGGCAATGTCCAAAAAGATGAGGATGAAGCCTTGTTGAGTCTTTACTATACCCTTGATGAGTCTGGCGATTAGGAATATTAGTAAGGTTTCCATTTCATGGAGGTTGCGGAAACCGTGTTGCTGTGAGTCCAGGGGGGTATTTATATCAATGTGATTTTGTAATTGAAGGAGGACTACTTTTTCAATTATTTTCGCAATGAATGGCAAGCTGGAAATAGGTCTGAAGGAGCTAGGGACATTTGAGTTGAGTTTAGGGTTTTTTAGCATTTGTCGGATGGAAGCTGTTTTCAGGTATTTTGGGAAGTATCTTTGGATGAAGGAGGTTGATATTAGTTTGAGGAGGATTGGGACAAGCTCTACTTTTGTGTTCCTAAGTCAGGAAGCAGGGCATGGGTTGGTTGGAGATGTTGCGGTGTTAATGCCGTGGATTATGTTCTCCAACTGAGCTGTTGAGATTGGGCTGAAGGAATGCAGAAGTGCACTGTCACAGTGTAGGTCTTTGGGTTTGTTAGAGGTTGGAGGAAAAGGCAAGATGTTTCGTGGTGTTGGGTATTTTGATTGTAGGTGTTCAGCAAATGCTTGTGGTTCAAAGGTGTTTGTGTTGAAAGCTTGGCAGGTGACTCTTGTTAGCATGTTAACTATTTCATACAACTCTCTAGGTTTGTTTATTGCCTTCATTATTAATTTGGTGTGGTGGTCTTTTTTGGCTTTGTTGGTTTTAGAACATTATGTTTGTAAAGTGAGTAGGTATAGACTCTTTTCTTGATCATTGAGTGTGATTCTCCATCTGCATTCCAGTTTCCATAGTTTCCTCTTTAATTCTTTGAGACTTGGTGTGTTCCAGGGGCTGTGGATGCGGTGTTGTGCTTTCACATTTCTAGTGGGAAGAGCTGAGGCAAAAGTTTCAATTGTGTTTATCCATTTTTCTGTCATGAGGTCAAGGTCCAGTGGTTCGTCTTCAAGAGAGGGGAGAATTTTCTCAGTGAAGGTTTGTCTGTCAAAGGCCTTGATGGTGAATGCTGTAATTAGCATTTGTTTTTGGAAATGATTGTTGTGGAAGGTGGCAGGAGATGGTGCTGTGATCCAACCAATGGACTTCAGTGAGCAGAGACTTGGGGATTGCATGTGTATTAAGGAGTTGATTTTGGACAAATATAAGATCTAGAATGTGGCCTTTGGTGTGGGTCGGAGCTAGGATCAGTTGGAAGAATTGGAGTTGTTCCATGGCTTCCAGAAAGGATGTGGATTGGTTGAGAGGGATGGATGGTAGGTTCAGATCACTCATTATTGTGAGGTAGTTAAGTGGATTGATGTGGATACTTGTGAGTTCTAGGATGGTTGTTAACTCCTCCATTTTAGCTGTGGGGGCGTGGGAGGCGAGACTCAGTGTTATCTGTTTGTTTGTAACTAGTAGTAGGTCCAGACCAGCTGTGGTATTCAATTCAGTAGGCTTGAAATGTAGGTTGCTTCTTACCAGAATGCAGATGCCACCACCTCTATGGCCTGAGCGAGAGTAGTTGAAAATGTCATATCCTGGTGGTTTGAGCTGGTTGATTAGAATAATATCCGAGGTGGTGAATAAGGATTCTGTTATACAAAGAATATCCAGGAAGTAGTCATTTAGTAGCTGAGTCTTGTTCCTTGCTGAGTGAGTGTTTATTAGAGTCCATTTTAGGAGAGGTGTGGGTTTTGATGATTGCGTGACAAGTTTCAGGTTGTGTTTTGGTTCCGAGGTGAGATATGAACCAGCCTGGAGTAGTTTCTTTGGTGGGGCTTTTGTGGGACGCATTTGCTGCAGACTGGGCTGTGCCCACGGATTATTGGGATAGTACTGTAGCTTGGAGTGAGGCATAGGGCATTATTTAAGAGTGTAGCTAGTATAATGAGGCAGATGGTGAGGAGAATTCTCTGAGTGCAAGGCATTGCGCTGATGTAGCAGAATGGTTAGTTGGTTATTTGCTCACTCGCCTCCGTGTGTGTTGAACTGGATCCAGCATTAGTTATTTACTGCTTCGTGGGTCTGAGTGAGCGGGCTGCGGTGCATTGCTGTATTAGTTAGCTGCTACAGGTGCTGGATGGTCATGAGGGCCTCTATATTGTGCAGAGCTCTGGGAGGAAGCCGGAGGAGGGGAAGCTCTTTCTGTAGGATGTGCTGTTAGGCTGGTCTAAGTGGTAGGTTGTAGCCCTACCTATGGGCCCGCTTCTAAGGAACGAGCCAAAGGGCCCTCTGGTGAGGCCTGCCAGCGTTTCCTTTAATTTAAATCTGGCGTTGGAGGTGTTCCTAGGCCCTGATTGGCCTCTACTGCGGGGGGGGGGGGGGGTATTCCTCCATCCTGTTCCCCTGTGACCGACTGCCAATCAGGGCTTGCATCCGGGTGTGGAGTCAGCGCTGGAGCGCATTATCACCTCCTTTTTTTTCTGCAGGCCATTCCTCTCCCTATATACCCATCCATCCTTCTGGCTTTCGCAGTTGCCTTTTCTACCTGATTAGCTACTTTAAGATCGTCAGACACAATTATGCCCAGATCCCACTCTTCTTTTGTGGACAGAAATACCTCATCCCTTACACTGTACCTCTCCTTTGGATTTTGCAGCTCAAATGCATGACCCTCCATTTTTTAGCATTAAATTTCAGCTGCCAAATTCTAGACCATTCTTCAAGGTACCTAGATCCCTTCTTATGTTATCTATTCCTTCCTGGGTGTCTACTCTATTGCAGATTTTGGTGTCATCCGCAAACATCATAAAAGGGAGTGCCATCCAGGGCACCCGTGCCTGGCGGGCCTGCGCCTGAGGGCCTCGCCAGAGGGCCCTTTGGCATGGCCCTTAGGCATGGACCTCTAACAGGACCCCCATGGTGATCCCACAGAAACCAGGCCCGTGACCAGAACGAGCTCCAAAGACACGAACAAACGTAATGCAAGGACATCATCACCACCCTTCAACGCAGGCGATTCCTCAACGGAGCTTAACTTCCTTCAGCAAAATAGGTAATCTAAGCCTTTATATAACACATGGACCTAGCTGATGACAATACTTAAATGAACCCAACAGTGAACTTATCTGTCTCTGCCCATAATACCTACCTGTGCATGCCTACAATACTTGTCCGGGATAGTACAAACGTTGTTTATTGCAGATGTGTACCGGTGATACCTGGCTATGATAGTATATGATGTGCCTGTTGTAACTACATACCTGTGTTACCTGCCTGTGGTTAGCTCAGCCTGTGTATCTGCCTGCCGGCCTGTTATAACTGCACACCTGTGTACCTGCCTGTGATAGCTCAAACTACTTCTCTATTCACTGGCCAGCCCAGATGAATCTCTTGGCCACACACAACAGGGTAGATACCAAGAATGGCCCCCTCCCTCATTGCCATAATTGGCTGCTACCTCCTCTCCGGATGGCTCAGTAGCATTACGGCCTTATCTCCTACCCACAAGCACATACCAATCCTACTGAGCCATGGGAGGAGATGGTCAAGTGCTCCCTACTACAAGACAAAGGAAGATACCCACACGCTCCACCTCCACTTACTACACGTCGCACTTCAACATACTAAGAAAGCCAAACAAGAAGAAAGCGCCCTCCCCCAAAACCTAAAATGTGCCCTCATAAACGCTCACTCAATCCGCAAGGAATGGCCAGTTATCTCAGATTTGATATCACTCCATGACCTCGACATACTCCTGATCACAGAGACATGGCTATCCAGTGATGACAATGTCCTCCTCAACCAACTCCTACCCACTGATTTCTCAATACACACCTGCCATAGAGACAACAAAAGAGGGGGAAGAGTACTCGTCCTCACCAAGACAGACCTCCATTTCCACCTGATTAACGCCACTAGCACAACACACCTCGATACAATCACTATAGCAAACAAGCACTGCTCCATCAACCTTCTCTACAGAGCCCCATCAACCTCCCCTGATGACCTCGCAACAATAATTGATCTCGCCTCCAATGTCCGGAGCCCTTGCATACCAAGCTGGGTACTAGGCGACGTCAATCTGCCAGCCCTGCAAGATACTCAGGCGTCAGCCTTCCTCGAAGCTCTGGAGGAACTAGGATAGAAGCAACTAGTCAGTGAACCTACCCACATGAAAGGAAACATATTAGACCTGGTATTCGCCCCACAGACAACATTTGACTCAACCCACGTCCCCATGCTGTCCATTACTGCAGTACCCTGTTCAGACCACAAACTAATCATATTTCAAATACCCTTACCCAACAACCGCCAGAAGAACACCAGAAGTCAGAGCAGCACCACCAGGGCACCACCTCGAAGGTTCCGACTATTCGACAAAGACTTTATTCTGAGTAAAACCCGCCCACTCCTCGCCTCGACAGCACCCAACCTCAATGTTCTGGTCTCCGACTGGAATAATAATGTCAGTGCCATTGCCCAACGTCCACCATCTAACAAACCTCCAAGGAAACGAGCCACCGCAGCCTGGTACTCCACTGATCTGCGATCATCACTCACCCTCCTAAGGAAGCTGGAAAGACGCTGGGGTCAATCTCACTCCGCAGAAGATCAGAGGGCATATAACCTTCACCTGATAAAACACCGTGAAGCAATAACAGAGAAAATCAGACAATTCCACACGGACACCCTAAAACGATCACTAAACAAACCACATGACTTGTTTAATCTAAAGAACCTAACAAAGGAGCCAGCCCCTAACCAACCAAGTGAGATCCACCCTCAAGAATTCGCGAACTACCTGCAATCAAAGCTATGCCAGACCAATAAGCCCTCAGCACCCACCACCGTACATGAACAAACCTACCTAACTCCCCTGACCATCTTCTCCACTCCACCCAAGAAGTACATCAAAGACACTATCGCTGCAATCAACACCACTATGGCATAAACCAACCCCTGCCCCGCCTTCTGGATAAAAGAGCTACGCTGCGATTTCAGCCCGTTCATAGCCAGGCTCATGGACCTATCCTTCACAATAGGCTCGTTCCCCCAATGCCTCAAACATACATCCAACAGGCCTCTGCTGAAAAACAGCAAGCTCGACCCCCAGAAGGTGGACTCGTACAGACCTATATCCAGTATACCACCTCTGGCCAAGATAATTGAAAAAGAAGTCCAAAGACAAATACAAGAGCACATCAAAACCGCCGCTCCGCTGGACCCCTGCCAACACGGATTTAGAGAGTCCCATGGTGTCGAAACACTCCTCACCACCCTCTACAGTAACCTAATTGTTGGAATTGATAACATCCGTCAAGGGTTTGTCCTCATCTTCATGGATATAGCTGCTGCTTTTGACTCAGTAAGCCATGAGCTTCTCCTGGGACGCCTCAAGGAGAAGGGTATCCGTGACACAGCACTAGAATGGTGCAAGTCATACTTGTCTGACAGATGGCAGCACGTACAATCCGGGGCTTCAACATCAAAACCTTTACACCAGAGGCAAGGCGTGCCACAAGGATCCTCCCTCTCCGCCCTGATGTTCAACATATACATGCAGCCCATCTGTAACCTCATCCTATCATTCAATGTCAATTGCTTGATATATGCAGATGATGTACTGCTCCACATGCCATTCTCAACAGAGCAGCTGGACCTCTCCCGACTGACAGACTGCTTTGACGCAGTAGCCAACTGGCTCGAATCTCAAAACCTCTGAATACAGCACAAGAAAACAGAGGTCCTTTTCATTACGAGGAACCAAAACTTCACCCCGCCACCCCACTTAAAGGTTAAGGAAGCAACGGCAAGCGATGCTGGAACGCCTTACCACCAAGCGTTCGTGCCATTACCGACTTAACCCAATTTAGGAAAGCACTTAAATATCACCTTTTCCTCATATACTACCCACCAAACATTACCCCCAGAAAAAGCCCCCCCAAATAAGAGACACGCCTTATCTTCAAATAGCCTCTCCCACTTTCTCAGTAAGATTACTAGGACTTTTGTGTTGTCATGATACCTTTTATATAATCATGTTTGTAATAAGTTAACCTTATGTTACCCAAGTTTATATACCTGTTTGCTGTAAACACGGAATAGCCTGTTATTCTGTTGATGTTGTTGTATGTGAACCGCGCTGATACCAAATAGCGCGGTATATAAAAGATTGTAATAAATAAATAAATAAGGAAGCAGAGCTACAAACCAAATCCACAATCCTTGGAGTCACGTTAGACCAACGACTGGACATGAAGGTGCACATAAGCAACATAGCAAGAGCAATTTACCACAAAATCCGAACACTCAGGCACTTACGCTTCCTACTAGAGCCGGACGACTTCCGGACAATCTATCAAGCGTTGATTATACCGCACTTTGATTACGCTAATGCAATCCTACAAGGGCTCCCACAATCCACCCTGAACCCGCTCCAACTCGCGATGAATGCCGCGGTGAGAGTTCTACATGGGGCTTCTAGGAGCGATCATGTTACACCCATCCTGAAGCACCTCCACTGGCTCCCTATACATGGCAGACTCGCTTTCAAAACCCTACTGCTGACTTTCAAGGCCATCAATGGGCTGTCCTCCACATCACTAGCAGAGCTTATCCAAACCATGTCCCCCAATAGGTCCAGAAGATCTGCAGCAGTCAACACACTGGTAATCCCGAAGGAAATAACCCAATGCATCCATGCAACAGCAAGAAAGGCTGTCAGATTCTATGCACCCAGATGCTGGAACACCCTACCACCCAGCATCCGGGCAATCCCTGACCTAACCCAGTTTAGGAAGGCATTGAAGCACCACCTCTTCCTCAAATACTACCCGGAAGACAGCGCTCCAATAGCCCCCTCCCCCATCTAGTACAGCCACAGCAACATACCCCGCAAGCCATCCATGACTACGATTACTTTTGACACGACATAACGTGTCGCCTAGATGTAAATAGTTACCCCAGTTTTATCCAAGTTGTAGTACCTGTTCTTTGTAAACACACATCAGCTTGCTGTACTGTGCTAGTCATTCTGTTTCATGTAAACCGCACTGATGTTGAATAGCGCGGTATAAAAGAGACTGTAAATAAATAAAATAAATAAATAAACAAGCAAACCTTACCCGACAGTCCTTCTGCAATAACAAAGATGTTAAAAAGCATTTGACCAAGGACAGATCCCTGCAGCACACCACTGGTAACCTCCTTCTCCTCAGAGTGAGCTTCATTTATCTGTTCCCTTTGTCAGCTCACACTCAACCAATTTCTAACCCAGTCTCTTCTCTAAGGAGCAGTGTTGGGGGAAGGATAAGGATATTTGCCTTGTGGATGTTCGGAGGGTGTTTCTCCAGTACTTGGAGGTTATGAATTCCTTTTGTAAGTCTGACCATCTTTTTGTGCTGTCTGTTGTCCCATGCAAGGGTGATGCAGTAGTTAAGTTGACTTTGGGGCGCTGGATTAAGAAGGCCATTGCCTCAGTGTCTGTTGCTGAACCAGCGGGTTTCGAAGGGGTTGCGTGCTCATTCTACCCAAGTGCAAGCGTCCTCATGGGCAGAGTGGAGCTTGGTAGCCCCTGCAGACATTTTGTCAGGCAGCAATGTGGGCATCGCTTTCCACTTTTGTCAAGCAATACCGTTTGGATGTGCACACAAGTGGCAGACATGGCCTTTGGCTCAAGGTTTTGTCTGCTGCTGTGTCTTCTTCCCGCTCAGAGGAGTCATAGCTTTGGTACATCCCACTTGTTTGGATTGGTCTAGCAGGATGATATGGAAGGTGACATTTTACTTACCATTTAATGTCCTTTCCTTAAATCATGCTAGACCAGTCTAGGGTCCACCCCTGGAACTTTATTTGCTCTGTTCTTCTGCTGTGGTGTACACTCTTGAATCCAGTATGATTTTTCTACTTGGCTCTGCTGGTTCATCTTCTACTGGACAACCAAACAATACTAAATAACACTCTAAAACATTAAATCTGAAACCACACTTAAAGTGTAACCTAAAAACTTGAGCACTGAGTGCTCAGGTTTTTAGGTTACACTTTAAGTTTGGTTTCGGGTTCATCTTCTACTGGCAGCCTTTGGTTAATGCTTTCCGGTACATAGTTCTATACTGTTTTATTACTCATTGATGCCCACGTTGAGGTTACTATGAGGCTTGCCATGTTCTGCCATATGCTTTGGGATGGATACTGAGGAGACCAACCTCTGATGACTGAGCCGAATAGAAGCATGGGAGTGATGTCATTGAAACCTGGACGTTTCATTGGTTCTTTGTCTCTTCCAGTCTGCTGGTAGGGGAACCCAACCCACTTGTCTGAACTGGTTTAGCAGGACTCAAGGAAAGGGCATTATGTGATAAGTAAAATGTCATCATGTACATGCAGAAATCACTAAAATACCTTGATTTATGCATATTGATAGCGTGTAACTTTAGGCAGCTCCTTATTAAATTACCCCTTATGAGGATAATTTTATAAAGTTGTGCCTAGTTAATACGTGGGTTGCTGCTCATGTATCCCACCTATTTTATAAAGTTAAGTATGCATGCACTTAACGTTATAAAATCGGAGCGCAATTTGTGGGATAGGTGTGGCTAATCTAAGTGTGATCAGTTAGAACAACTCTAGGGCTCCTGTAAAAGCCCACACAAGATTTTTAAGAAGCATTCATAGGCTATAGCATTTTATAACTTATGTGCATATATTTGCGCTGTTCCCGCACTCCACCTCTGTGCATGCTCACAGTGAAAGCACGTGCCATCAGCCTGACACGCATACTTATAGAATAGTAACTGGCTAAAGTATGCACGTAAAAGCGCATTCATGTGTGTGTAAGCCATTGAAAAATGAGATTTACGTGCATGGATGGCAGGTAATTCTGAATGGCTGCTTATAAAATGACCTCCTTTATATCCAGTAGTGCTACGAAAATGAAAAATAATATTACTATTAGTATGAGTGATGAATCACCCAGTTAGATTTGATTCGTATCTGTAGAGGTATATACAGGAAGTGTCTGTGTGCTGTGGAATGTTTGTTTGTATCTCATAGACACTGGACACATAAGCTCTCATTGTGGGCTGTTACTGGATCCTTTAAAAAAAGTCAAATACTCAAATTCCATTTAAAATGTTATTATTTCATATCAGTGGCAAGTTCCAGCTCCATAATCTCTGCAAACCTTTTGGCAGCTAGAGGGGAACTATTTCTACTTTCAGGTCTCTACACAATCCAAAATAGATAAATTACAACTTAAGCCCATGTGGAACAACTGGAGAAGGTTATATATTATGAAACTCCCGCAGAGTTTTGAGAAGGTGAAGAGAAGGATATTATTCAGCTGTCAGAATAAACTTCCAGAGGGCAGAAGCTACAAACTCCTGCAGTGTAATATGATCCCTCATTAGGTAACCAGGTAACAACTGTTATTTATGCATACAAATGATAATATCATTCTAAATTTGAGTGGTACGTCTATGTTGGAAAATGTGCTAAGGATTGTGAGAGGATTCAGGACTCTGTTCATTGGAGAGGCAGACCCTCTCACCCCACTCTACAGAGTGGGGGGAAGAACCCTGGCTAATAACTCAGGGCTGAACCTAGAAGTTTATAGGCGGGAGATCTTGCACATTCCCCTTCCTCTAGCTTTCTGCCTGACTTTTGACCTTTGGCTGAGAGTTGGAGGAGTCCCTTCAAGCTAAACATTGAAATGTAAAGAGCTAGGGTCACATAGAGCTTGAGTTCACAAAAGCTAGAATCATCCAGCATGGTTATAGCAGGAATATGACCTCTAGTAATGGAAACCTTTCCTAAGAAGGTAGGGCCTGCTGGACTCTGAGCTTCTGATGAGTAGTGATCCCTTCAGGTGGAAGGAAGCTAATGGTGGAAACAATGAGCCCAGCAGCAACTTGGAGATGGTGAGCCTAGCAGTGACCCTTCAGGTGGAAGGAGACATGGTAGTGGAGATGATGAGCCCAGTAGCGACTCCTTTGGGCAGAAGGAGTTATGGCAGCAGAGCCAGTATGCCCAGCATCGATACTTTCAGGCAGGAGGAGGCCCAGTGGTGGAGATGGTGAACCAAGCAGCGGGAGGCCGAGCAGAGGAAATAGCAGTGAAGCAATGATCCCTCCAGGCAGAGGGAGGCCCAGCAGTAGAGACAGGCCAAGTCAGGCACAACATAGTAACATAGTAAGTGACGGCAGATAAAGACCAGCATGGTCCATCTAGTCTGCCCAGCAAGATGGCAAGAGTAGGTGCACCTGTCGTTCTGTGCAGGCCACCCCTCCCCATGTTTTTGTTTCTGTTTAGGGGTGAACCCACCACTCCATGTAGGACACCCTTATTTGTTCAGATGCTAGATAGTTCAGAAGTTAGATGGTACTGTTTGTTTTGCTTTTATCCTGTTGCTGTAAAGGGATCCACTGTGTTTGTCCCATGCCGTTTTGAATTCCATCACCGTGTTTGCCCTCACCACTTCCATCGGGAGGGCATTCCAAGCATCCACCACCCTTTCAGTGAAGAAATATTTCCTGACATTGCCTTTCAATTTACCACCTTGCAGCTTCATGTTATGCCCTCTAGTTTTACAGCTTCCCCGTCTTTGGAAGAGGTTTGTTTGTTCATCATTTCTCTTTAAGTATTTAAAGGTCTGAATCATATCTCCCCTGTCCCTCCTCTCCTCCAAAGTGTACATATTTAGGTCTTCAAGTCTCTTCTCATAAGGCTTCTGACGCAGGCTCCAAATCATTTTGGTCGCCTTTCTCTGAACAGTTTCCAGTCTTTTTACATCTTTTGCAAGATATGGCCTCCAAAACTGAACACAGTATTCCAAGTGAGGCCTCACCAGTGACTTGTACAGTGGCATAAGTACCTCTTCCTTTCTGCTGGTAATCCCTCTTTGAATGCAGCCCAACATCCTCCTGGCTTTTGCCACCGCCTTGTCGCACTGTTTTGCCACCTTGAGATCATCAGAGATAATCACACCAAGGTCTTTCTCCTGAACCGTGCATACCAACCTCTCACCCCTTATTGTGTACTTTTCCCTTGGATTTCTGCTACCCAAGTGCATGACACTGCACTTTTTCACATTAAATCGTAGTTGCCAAGCATTAGACCAGTCTTCCAGCTTTTGTAGATCTTTCCTCATGTTATCCACTCCCTCTGGGGAGTCCACTCTGTTGCAAATTTTTGTGTCATCTGCAAAAAGACAGACTTTTCCATTCAGTCCTTCAGCAATATCACTCACAAATACATTGAACAGTGCCGGGCCCAGGACCGAACCCTGAGGCACCCCGCTAATCACCTTCCTCTCATCCGAGTGAGCTCCATGTACCATCACCCTCTGTTGTCTGTCAGTCAACCAATTTCTAATCCAGTTTACTATCTTGGGACCCATCCCCAAGCTACTGAGTTTATTGACAAGCCTCCTATGAGGAACAGTATCAAAGACTTTGCTGAAATCCAGATAGATGACATCCATTGCATGCCCCAGATCTAGTTCCTTGGTCACCCAATCAAAGAACTCAATCAGATTTGTTTGGCAAGACCGTCCTTCGGTAAAACCATGTTGCCTGGGATCTTGCAACCTGTTGGTTTTGAGAAAGTTCACTATTCGCTCTTTCAGGAGCGCCTCCATTACTTTTCCTGCCACTGAGGTAAGGCTCACGGGCCTGTAATTTGACACTTCTTCCCTGTCACGACTTTTGTGTAGAGGTACAACATTAGCCATTCTCCAGTCCTGAGGAACCACTCCTGTTTCCAAGGATCTGTTGAAGACATCCTTTAACGGTCCTGCAAGAACCTCTCTGAGCTCTTTCAGTATCCTGGGATGTATCCCATCCGGTCCCATGGCTTTGTCCACTTTCAGTTTAGCAAGTTGTTCTAACACCTCATCTTCTGTGAATGGTGTGGTATCTACTTCAGTCCTATTTTTATATTTGGGAGTCACAGCTGGTCCATCTCCAGGATCTTCTTTAGTAAAAACAGAGCAGAAGTATTTGTTTAGCAATTTTGCTTTTCAGTGTCACTTTCCACGAGTCCTTTCCCAGCACTTCTGAGTCCTGCAATTCCAACTCTGATCTTCTTCCTTTCCTGAATATACCTGAAGAAAGTTTTGTTGCCACCCTTAACATCTTTAGCCATTTTTTCTTCTGCCTTTGATTTTGCTATCCTTATTACTCTTTTAGACTCTTTGAGTTGGATCCTGTATTCATTTCTGTGTTCTTCTGTTTGCAAGCTTTTGAATTTTGAAAAAGCTGTGTTTTTTCGCCTTTATTTGCGCAGCCACCTCTTTGGAAAACCAAATAGGTTTCCTTCTCCTCTTGTTTTTATTTATTTTTCTTACATATTTATCTGTTGCCCCTTTTATTGCCGCCTTTAGTTTAGTCCATTGCAATTCCACTTCCCTTATCTTCTTCCACCCCGTCATCTCCTCCTTTAAGTACTCGGCCATTTTATTGAAGTCAGTGTTTTTGAAGTTTAGGACTTTGAGCTTGCTATGATTGGCCTGTACCATGGCTTTTATCTCAAACCACACTGTGTGATGGTCGCTGTTGCTCACAGGGGCACTCACGCAGACATTCGACACGTTATCACTGTTGGTAAGCACTACATCCAGCGTTGAGCTTTCCCTGGTTGGTTCCATCACCATTTGTCTAAGTAATGCATCTTGGAGAGCATCCACAATTTTTTTTGCTTCTTTCCAGATGTGCAGAAGGAGTAATCCAATCCACATCAGGTAGATTAAAGTCACCTAATATGATCGCTTCCCCCTTTGCTGCTATCTTGGCAATATCTATAATCAATTCGTTATCTCTCTCTTCAATTTGAGTCGGAGATCTGTAGACTACAGCAATATGGATGACAGTGCCATCTCCTCTTTCCAACGCAATCCAGAGCGCTTCTTCTTTTCCCCATGTTCCCTGCATTTCAGTAGCTTTAATACTGCTTTTGACATACAAGGCTACTCCTCCTCCTTTTCCATTTTCTCTGTCTCTTCTGAATAGATTATAGCCAGCTATGGCTATATCCCAATCATGCGATTCATTAAACCATGTTTCCGTAACGGCCACGATGTCCAAATCCGTTTCCACCATTAGGGCTTCCAGGTCTGGAATTTTTTTGGCTAAGCTTCGAGCATTTGTGCTCATTGCTTTCCAGCATTTACCTGGCTTGTGTGTATTTTGCATTGATTTTATTCTGCCCATTTCTTCCCACTTGTTTTTGATGTGTGGTTTAAGAGTATGGCTGTTTCTGATGTTGTTCTGCTTTTGCAGGGGGTGGCATGCAGATGTTGACCTTCCACATCCGTCACCCCCTTTTCCTAGTTTAAATGCATATCCACATACTGCCTGAATTTTTCACTTAGGTTTCTTTTCCCTGCGACAGAGAGATGTAGTCCATCAGCACAGTATAGTCTCTTGTTGGTCCATCTATTGTCCCAGTTGCCAATAAATCTGAATCCTTCTTGTTTGCACCAGGTCTGGAGCCATGTATTAAAGTTGTTAATGCGATGCAGCCTTTTTGTCCCCTTACCAAGAACAGCAACAGATCCTGCTGGAAGGGATTGGACTGGAGGAGGACTGATACGGGGGGGGGGGGGGACTAGGATTGGAAAAGAGCTGATGATGGGGGATGGAGGAACTGGAAGGGAGCTGATGCTAGGAGGGACTGGAGGAGGACTGATACTGGGGGGCTAGGACTAGAAATGGACTGATGCTGGGAGATGGGGAGAATAGGATTGAAAGGGAGTGGATGCTGGGAGGGGCTGGAACTAGAAGGGAGCTGATGCTGGGGAAGGACTAGAAGGGATGGAGCTGGGGCTGGTGAGAGAAAAAAAAGGAGCTGGGGAAGTGAGGATGTCGAGGGGAACAGATATTTTGTGTAGGAGGGAAGAAAAATCTAAGATTGGCTGGGTATTGGGAAAGAAAGTGGGAAATGAGGATGGAGGGATGAAATTTGAGTGGATGAAAAAGGAATAAAGAAAGAAATGGAGGAAAGAGCAAAAGGTGAAAAAATCAGTATGTTAGAGGCAGATGTAGAGAGAGAATTGAAAAAACTAGAAGAATGGACAAATGGACAGCAATCAATGGAAAGTTAGCAGAAGACACAAAGAAAGCAGAAGAAAGTGACTGGGCAATTGCAGTTGAAAAATAATATGCCCAAACAACAAAAAGTTTAAAAAAAACTATTATTTTGAATTAATTAACTGGAATATGTCAACTCTGGGGAAAGTGCATTGCTAATGTCTTTGCATTTTGTTTAGTACAAGAGGAAATTAATACATAGTTTTACTTCTCCAGTGTTGTTGTTCATTCCAAGTTTGACTTTTGGGATTCCCAGTTTAATTATTGTCTTCCTATTTCTATATTGTGATCCCTTGTTCTACGTTTGCTGACAGTCTGTGTTTTGCATACGTAACTGAGCTGTGGTATTCTGTTCATGTAGTTTCTATGCGACAGTCCCACTTGTCCTCGTTCCCCAGTAGGAGATGTATTGGTATTCTCTGAGATGTATCGGTTTAATATTTGCACTTTTGCCTTTTGATGGGTAGAACTGGGTGGTTTGTGAGTCCTGGTAGTGCTGTTATGATACAGAGGGTTTGCTATGGGTTCTAAATGAGCAGGGTTTATAGTACTTCTTAATGTGCCTGGCAATTGGCACTGAAGTATAGTAATGTGTAAATCTGGTAATCGTTCTTTATCCTCACTATCAATGCAAATGGTATTCAGCCATTTATTAAGAGGCATGCTTACTAAAAGTTAATGCACATTCACAAATGTTAATGTGCGCCAAGTGCAGCAACACTCATTTATTTCTATTGGTGCAGTGGCACTTAACACATATTAATATTTAGTAAGCATGCCCTTAAATCATTGCCAGGAAAAAAAGAGACTTGTGAAGGGCTCCTTTAACAGCCACCTAAAATTTTAGATGAGCAACATACACCTTTTAAAATAAAATAAATTAAATGTATGCAAATGAGGTCCAATGGTATGCAAATGTGAGCTTGCAATGAATCTCCGCACATGGCCCTGCATCATCCTTGGGTCAACCCTGCTGGGGAGGAGTCCGCTGTCTTGGTACATGTTGGTACCAATTATATAGGAAAGTGTGGTAGGGAGGTTCTGGAGGCAAAATTTAGTCTTTTAGGTAGGAAGTTGAAATCCAGAACTTCCAGTGTAGCATTCTCTGAAATGCTTCTCGTTCCATGCGCAGGACCTAAAAGGCAGGCAGAGCTCCAAAGTCTTAATGCATGGATGAGAAGATGGTGCAAAGAAGAGGATTTTGGATTCGTTAGGAACTGGGCAACCGTCTGGGGAAGGGAAGGGCCTTTCTGAAGGGATGAGCTCCACCTTAAGTGGGATGGAACCAGGCATGGGCATTAACCTTTAAAAAGGAAATAGAGCAGCTTTTAAACTAGATAATAGGAGAAAGCTGACAGTCACCCAAGAGTACATGGTTCAGAAGGAAATATCCTTGAAGGATACTAGCAAAAGAGGAAAGTTAGGGCATCCCAACAGAGATATTTGATTAAAGATAAAAGTAACCCAGATGCAATTAAGTACAGAGCAGACAGAGCTGAAAGATTCCAAATTACCACTATCAACTGATAACCATATTAATATGAATAAAATACAACTTCTAAAATCCCTGCATTCAAATGCTAGAAGTCTAAAAAATAAGATGGGAGAGCTAGAATATATAGCACTAAATGATTTCAATGGGGCCGTGGCTCCGATCTCACACGGAGTCCACTACCACCGTTTAGTAAACATACCCCTACGATAAACTGAGGAAAATAGTTAAGAAAAATCTCAAAGGAGCAGCTGCAAAGTTTAAAGATTTACATCAAGAATGGGCGTTGTTTAAAAAAAACATATTGGAAGCTCAGACCGGATGTATTCCATGCTTATGAAACATGGAAGGAAGGCCAAAAAACAGCCAGCATGGTTTAAAGGCAATATTAGAGTGGCTGTAGTAGCCAAAAAAAGCATCTTTCATGAAATGGAAAAAGGAGCCAAATGACAAAAATGGGAAACAACATAAGCACTGGCAACTGAGATGCAGGGCATTAATAACGCAGGCAAAGAGAGAATTTGAAAAAAAATCTTGCTGTGGAAGCCAAAACGCATAACAAAAACTTTGTGAGAGACTCAGTTGGACCATTGGATGATAGAGGGGTTAAAGGAGCGCTAAGGGAAGACAAAGCCATAGTGGAGAGACTGAATGAATTCTTTGCTTCGGTCTTTACTGAAGAAGATGTAGGGAAGTTACCCATGCTAGAAAATATATATAAAGACGATATATCGGAAGAATTGAAAGAAATATCGATAAACCATGAAGATCTATTGCAAGTATTTGATAAACTGAAGAATAGTAAATCACCTGGACCAGATGGTATACATCTGAGGATGTTGAAAGCACTGAAATATGAGATTGCAGACCTACTATTATTAATCTGTGAACTATCATTAAAATCATCTGTAGTACCTGAAGACTGGAGAATGGCCAATGTAACGCCAATTTTTAAAAAGGGTTCCAGGGGTGATCCTGGAAAGTACAGACCAGTGAGCCTGATGTCAGTACTGGGCAAAATGGTAGAAACCATTAGAAAGAATAAAAGAGTCCAATATTGAAAGGTATTTACACGGTTTACAGAGTGGTGACAGTCACTAACCGTGTAGCGGCGATATTTATTATTACAATCTCTTATATACCGCACTATTTACCATCAGCGCGGTTTACATAAAACAAAGGACCATAACACAAGCTGTTTGGTTTTACATAGAACAGGAAAATCAACTTGGATAACATAGGGAAATATGAACTTGAACAATTAACATATGTACAGTAAGCTTTGTACTAAGGATTAGGATACTATCTTAAAAGGTAGGCTAATGTCGAAAGGTGTAGTTAAGTTGGTGTCTGGCTAATCTAAGCTTTGTACTACGGATTAGGATACTATCTTAGATGGTAGGTTAATATTGCACTGCTACCAGGTTAGTAACCCATGGATAAAGCTTGGCACAATATTGCCGCTACCCAGTTAGCTTCTGCGGCTGCAGAGACTGTATGGCAACTCCAGATTTTCAACGCCAGGGCCACATATGACCCCGGCATTGAATATCTGGGTTGAGTGTTCAGCGCCAACGGCTTGATGCTGTACCTGCACCTAGCCGCCAGTGCTGAATATCTAGCCCAAAATCACTGAACATGTAGTTAGTCATGGTTTGATGGGAGAAAGCCAAGGAAAGTCTTGTCTTATTAATCTGTTATATTTTTTTGAAGGTGTGAATAAACAGGTAGACAAAGATGAGCTGATAAATATAGTTTATCTGGATTTTCAGAAAGCCTTTGACAAGGTCCCTTATGAGAGACTCTTGGACAAATTAAAAAGTCATGGGATAGGAGGCAGGGTACTATTGTGGATCAGGAACTGGTTAACAAATAGAAAGCAGAGAGTAGGGCTAAATGGCCCATTTTCTCAATGGAGAAAGGTGAATAGTGGAGTACCGCAGGGATCTGTGCTGGGCCCGCTGCTTTTTAACCTATTCATAAATGACCTGGAAATGGGAATAACTAGTGAGGTGATCAAATTTGCAGATGGCACACAATTATTCAAAGTTGTTAAAACGCAAGAGGATTGTGAAAAATTGCAAGAGGACCTTGATAAATTGGAAGACTGGGTATCCAAATGACAGATGAAATTTAATGAGGACAAGTGCAAAAATATGCACCTAGGAAAGAACAACTCAAACTACAGTTACACGATGCGAGGTTGCACATTAGGAACCACCACCCAGGAAAAAGATTTAGGCATCATCGTGGCTAATATGTTGAAACCCTCAGCCCAGTGTGCAGTGGCTGCTAAGAAAGCAAATAGAATGCTGGGAATCATAAGGAAAGAAATGGAGAATAAAACTAAGGATATTATAATGCCTCTGTATCATTCCATGTGTGACCGCACCTTGAATATTGTGTGCAATTCTGGTTTCCATATCTTAAAAAGGATATAGCAGAATTAGAAAAAGTACAAAGAAGAGCCATCAAAATGGTAAAGGGGATGGAAGGATACCCCTATGGGAAAAGGTTTAAAAGGTTTGGGCTTTTCAACTTGGAAAAGAGACGGGAGATATGATAGAGGTCTATAAATTAATGAATGGAATAGAACAGGTAAATGTAGATTGTATATTCACACCATCAAAAAGTAGAAAGACTAGGGGACAAGCAATGAAGCTACAGTGTAACCCATTTACGACTAATAAGAGAAAATAAATTTTCACTCAACATGTAATCATACTCTGGAATTCATTACTGGAGGATATAGTGAAGGCTATTAGTGTAACTGGTTTTAAGAAAGGTTTGGACAAGTTCCTGAAAGAAAGGTTCAGAAAACATTATTAAAGAGGACCCGGGAAATCCACAGCTTGCCCTGGGACAAGCATTGTGGAACCTGTGTGCCTTTTTGGGGAACCTGCCTGGTACATGTGACTTGGATTGGCCACTATTGGAAACAGGATACTGGGCTTGATGGACTTTGGTCTGACGCAGTATGGCATTTCTTATAACATAGTAAGAAAGAATATGATGGCAGATAAAGACCAACATGGTCCATCAAGTCTGCCCAGTCTGCCCAGCAAGGTGGCAAGAGTAAATGCCCCTGCCGCTTTGTGCAGGTCACCCCTCCCTATGCCTTTGTTTAGAGGTGTACCCACCGCTCCGTGCAGGTCACCCCTATTTGTTGAGATATAAGAGATAATTAAGTTTATTTTGATTTTATCCTGTTGCTATAATGGGATCTCCTGTATCCCATGCCATTTTGAATTCTGTAACTGTATTTGTCCCCACCACTTCCATTGGCAGGGCATTCCAAGCATCCACCATCCTTTCAGTGAAAAAGTGTTTCCTGACATTGCCTTTCAGTTTACCCCTTATGTTCTCTGCTCCAAAAGGAGAGCCACTGCTCAGTTCCCAACAAGGGATTGTTTTCGCCACAAAATATGCCAAACCCTCCTCCTGCCAAAACTGATGGTAGACAGCAAAAAATGATTAAGAATGAGGACAAGCCTCCGTCAAATACTGCTCCTCCTCATCCTGTAACCAAGTTTTTGTAAGGGCCAACAGCCAAGAACAGAATACGTGACCACAACCTAAAGTAAAAATAAAAATATGTAGACACAATTTAAAATGAAATCCCAAGAAGCCAGACTCTGCATGTGATGCTACACCAGATAAGAGATGCAGTTCCCCATACTGTTTGAAATATAAAGATAGCGCAAAGTCCAATCACTAAATTGAAAAGAAAATTATTTTTTCTACCTTTGTTGTTTGATGATTTTTGATCATGCTGGTCCTGATCTGAGATTTCTGTTTTCCTCTGTCTTCTCTTAGCTCTTTTTCTATGGTCTATAGCCAATCTGCCATTTCTTGTCTCTCCTTTTGCTTTCTTCATTTTCTTCCATCAGCCTTTTTCCAGTCCCAGTAACCCTCCCCAGTATCAACCCCCTTTACAGCCTCCCCTCCTAGTACCTTCCAATTTCAACCTCCTTGCATTCCTAGCACCACCACTGGCGTTTCGTAGCAAAAGGCCTGTGAGAGAGTCAATTGGACCATTAGATGATAGAGGGGTAAAAGGGGCAGTAAGAGGGGACAAGGCTATAGCAGAGAGACTGAATGAATTCTTTGCTTCGGTCTTTACTGAGGAAGATGTAGGGATGTTACCCAAGACTGAAGTGGTATTTAAAGGTGATACTGCAGAGGAATTGAGAGAAATATCGCTACACCGGGAAGATATATTACAACTATTTGATAAACTGAATAGTAACAAATCACCTGGACCGGATGGTATACATCCCAGAGTGTTGAAAGAACTGAAATATGAGATTGCAGACCTGCTATTGGTAATCTGTGAACTTTCATTAAAATCATCTGTAATACCTGAAGATTGGAGGGTCGCCAACGTAACACCAATTTTTAAAAAGGGTTCCAGGGGTGACCCGGGAAATTACAGACCGGTGAGCTTGACGTCAGTACCAGGGAAAATGGTAGAAACCATCATAAAGAACAAAATTACACAGCATGTAGATAGTCATGGCCTAATGGGAGACAGCCAACATGGCTTTAGACAAGGAAGATCTTGTCTTACTAATCTGATCTGTTTTTTTGAAGGTGTGCATAAACAGGTAGACAAAGGTGAGTCGGTTGATATAGTGTATCTGGACTTTCAGAAAGCTTTTGACAAGGTCCCCCATCAGAGACTTTTGGCAAAGCTAAAAAGTCATGGGATAGGAGGCAGTGTACTATTGTGGATCGGGAACTGGTTAAAAGATAGAAAGCAGAGGGTAGGGCTAAATGGCCAATATTCCCAATTGAAAAAGGTGAATAGTGGAGTACCCCAGGGATCTGTACTGGGTCCCCTAAATTTTTGACATATTCATAAATGACCTGGAAAAAGGAATAACTAGTGAGGTTATCAAATTTGCAGATGACACAAAACTGTTTAAAGTTGTTAAAACCCAAGAGGATTGTGGAAAACTGCAGGAGGATCTGGATAAATTGGAAGACTGGGCATCCAAATGGCAGATGAAATTTAATGTGGACAAGTGCAAAGTTATGCACCTAGGAAAGAACAACCCACACTATAGTTACACGATGCAAGGCTCCACATTAGAAACCACCACCCAGGAAAAAGATTTAGGAGTCATCGTGGATAACATGTTAAAACCCTCCGCCCAGTGTGCAGCGGCGGCCAAGAAAGCAAATAGAATGCTAGGTATCATAAGGAAAGGGATGGAGAATAAAACAAAGGATATTATAATGCCTCTGTATCGCTCCATGGTACGACCGCACCTTGAATATTGTGTGCAATTCTGGTCACCGTATCTTAAAAAGGACATAGAGTTATTAGAAAAAGTACAGAGAAGAGCCACCAAATTGGTGAAGGGGATGGAAGGCTACTCCTATGAAGAGAGGCTAAAAAGGTTAGGGCTCTTTAACCTGGAAAAGAGACGGCTGAGGGGAGATATGATAGAGGTCTATAAATTAATGAATGGAGTGGAACGGATAAACGTGGATCAATTGTTTACGCTATCAGAATATAGAAGGACTAGGGGACATGTAATGAAGCTACAGGGTAAACTATTTAAGACAAATAAGAGAAAATATTTCTTCACTCAACGTGTAATCAAACTCTGGAATCTGTTACCGGAGGATGTAGTAAGGGCTGTTAGTATAGCTGGGTTTAAAAAAGGTTTGGACAAGTTCCTGGAGGAAAGGTCCATAAACCACTATTAAAAAGGGACCCAGGATATCAATGCTTGACCTAGTACAAGCACTGCAGAACCTGTGTCTTTTGGGGAAACTGCTAGGTACGTATGACCTAGATTGGCCACTGTTGGAAACAGGATACTGGGCTTAATGGACCTCGGTCTGACCCAGTATGGCATTTCTTATGTTCTTATGTTCTTATGTCTACTCCCTTCTAGTCCCCCTCTTCATTTTCTCATGGTTGCTTTCTTTTTTTGAAGCGGTGGGTAGCAGGTGGCTAGCGATGGCGCCTCCCCCCCCTTCTGCTGGTGCCCTCCTGCCACGCTTACCTGGCTTATTGGCCTGTCTTCTCCCTATCTACACCAACACCAACTTCTCCTCCTATCTCTGACTGCTGCAACATCCAACAATTCTTTCCTCCAGCAGGTCCCTAGAGCCAACTCTTCAAGTGACACATTCACACAGACCATGTGGCCTGCGGAACTTGCTCTTCAAGCAGACCATGCAGTTGCTTTCACTTCTTCTTTTAGCAGCTGTTTGAAGTGACAGTCTTTTACTGCAGGCTCAAAGGTAAATTCTGCAAGGTGGAAGAATTCTGTGCAAATTCCGCATTGTGCAGAATTCCCCCAGGAACAACAATGCCTAGCTGAGGTATAGCTGATTAGACAGATGACAGTGGAGCAGCAGAAATACCTTCATGAGTTGTTTGTGGAGGCTAACATAGGTTTGGATTGCCCTCTTGGTATTCAGGATGGTTACATGCAATGCTGAGAAAAATTCTGCGAAGCCTAAATATAATAAGTATAAAAGTGTACACTTGCATTGCGTTTCCCCCATTTGCAGAATTGGACATCTAGAGGGTACACGTGCGTCTATCATGGGGAGTGTCAGGGGGCTGTGTGTATGTCTGTTATGGAGAGTGTTAGGGGCTGCATACATGTGTGTGTGTCTACACTATGGAGAGTGTCGAGAGTGTGAAGTAACAGAGGATATGGGCTTGAAAGGTAGATGTATACTTTATAAAATGCTCATATACATGCTTATATTCCACACACAAATATGCAGCTACTTCAGAGCAGGTGCAAATTTGCATAAGAATATTTGTACACTATTGAGGATAGTTCTGGGAGCTTATTTTATAAAGGCACATAGTAGGCTATATTGCCTTTATAAAACTGCACATTTTTGGACATTTTATATTTATTTATTTATTTAATTTATTTTCATTTCTTATATACTGCGCTCTTTTAATCAGTGCGGTGTACATATGAACAAAAAAAACAAACACAATGTAAAGGCAACATTGGTTTTTTACAATGAACAGGGTAAACTAACATGGAGATAACTGGGGGAACTATATACATGGTATGATAATTAATTACATGGTTGTAGTAAATACATTATGAGTGCAAGCGCTGAGTATCAAAAGGGGTAAAGACAGGGCGTGGTGAGCGTAGGGTCATGTCGATTAACGTTTTCTGAAGGGGTCATAGAAATGGAGTCGCCTGGGGAGCAGTGCTCACTGGGTGTAGATTCCGAATAGTATATTAGAAACAGGTGGTATTTAAGAGCTTTCCTGAATGACGTTAAGTTTGTGATGGCTCTGATTTCAAGTGGGAGGGCATTCCAGGCTCTGGGTGCGAAAAGGGAGAATGCTCTGCAGGCTGTTGTTTTAGAGCATTTCGTCAACAATCTTGGAAGATCAATGGTGTTCAAAGAAGAGGGCCTCCTGGTTCTATTAGCTGGAGTGACATGTATAAGATTACTGATGGGCGAGAGGGGTTGGGTCCTTGAGGCCTTGAATGTCATGACTAGAGCTTTATAGAGAGTTCTGGCCTGAAGAGGTAACCAGTGTAGGCTCTTCAAGACCAGCATTATGTGGTCGGAACGTGATCCTCCTACGAGAACTCTCGCAGCTGAGTTCATGGCCAGATGGAGAGGGTTCAGTGTTGATTGTGGGAGCCCGTGGAGGATGATATTGGCAAAGTCTAGATGTGGGATTACCAAGGCTTGGAAGATTGATCGATAATTGGAGAAGTCAAGTAATGGGCGGAGATGTCGAAGTGATCGGATCTTATGGTATATTACTTTGGTGGAGTTCTTAATGTGCGCTGACATGTCGAGCCGCTGATCTAGCGTAATACCTAGATATCGGATTGTGAATTGTGCCTTCAGTTCCATCGTGTTGACTTGTAGTTATATGTACCCTGTTATAAAATTACCTCTATTATGAACATATATATTTAAAAGTGTAAAGCCCATCTATGGACCATGTTTATAAAATGTTAACGTTCACTGTCTGTTGCAGCACCCATGTTATTCCTAGGGGCATGGTGGCAGCTAACTCAGCCTAGCACTTAGTAAACATGGCCCTATGTATTCTTACATAGGGCCATGGTATGACCCAGTTCTTATGTTCTGGAAGCGGTGGTGTTGGGGTGATCATAATTGTTGAGTTAACCTTTTCCACTTGGATAAATTTTCTATGTTGCTCATGCCAAATCAATATAAACGTTAACAAGAAACTGTCCAAATTACAACCAAATTGGAGGGTATGGGGAAATAAAGTAGGGAGATTAGGAAAGATATCCCCTTAAACCTTCCTGTAAATGGCTGGCCAAAATACATGCTTTTTAGAAACCTACACTTGCCAGGGAGTAGATGTAAATCCTGACATATAGAATTGTAGGCTTGTACATGTGAATAATTGTAAATTAGTTTACCCCTGTTCTTCCAAGTTTCAACTCCTGTTAAATGTAAAATGCACTACAGTCTCCTGTATGTATATGTTATGTTTGATGTAAACCGCGCTGATGGTAAGAGTGCGGTATAGAAGAAATGTTAAATAAATAATACATGTGCATTTCCTATTTAATTTAATTTAAAAAGGCATTTATATCCTACTTTGTCCATAATGTGGTTCAAAGTGGGTTACATAAAGTTAAATCATTCCATCTATACATTGTCTTAAAAGCATCAAATGGGTTATTTTAGAATTCCTATTCGCAATTTACACATGTATAATCACATCCGCATATGTAAATGGCCATTTAGAAAGCATCCAGTTCACATGTGGATGTCCTCAGTACATGAAGTTTTAAGGAGGCGTGCTAGGGGTGTGGTTTAAGCATGGCCTGGGAAGAACCACCTGCATTCTCCATTTCATATAGGAAATGCACATGTAAGCCTACAATTCTATATGTCAGGATTTACATCTACTCCCTGGCAAGTGTAGGTTTCTAAAAAGCGTCTCCCAGTGCACACTGATGTAAACCCATATGCATTTAAGCAAGTCCTTCCATGCATTTGAGAAACAGCTCCACATTTAATTGAGCCTTTTCTAAAATACCCTCAAAATTGAGTTCGTCCCGACTTCGACGTCTCAGTTCCAGTCTCCACATACTATCTAAAATGTACCTTCATATTCTTAACAGTACACATAGCAACTTACATATCATCTGTTACATTACCTGCTTGAGTACTCATCCATTCAGCTAATTCACAGACTCATATCTTTGGTTTGGAATTCTTTTCACTATAGCTACAACTGGTTAAAAACTATGTTGTTAGTTTCTTCCTAAAATGGAAAATACTCCTTTCTACCCTTGTTCCATTCTATTGAAGCTTGTTCTGTCAGTGTGCGCGCTCTTATATGATGCTAGGCTACGCTCCTTTACATTTGATATTTCCAATAGTATTTCTCCTTCAGAACATAATGACCTAACTGGCCTGTTACCCTTATCCACTTTCCTATAGACTCTGGAGCTTGTCCCCAGACCATGTTTTGAATTGTAATAAACAAATTAAACCTTATTCGTTCTTCCACTGGCAGCCAATGCAGCTGCTTCAATAAAAGAGTAACCCTATCCCATCTTCTCATTTTTTTAAAATAAACTTTGCTATGGTACTTTGGATGATTTGTAACCTAGCCAATCTTTTTGTCAAACCTATTATAAATCCAATTACAGGAATCTAAATATACCGTGGTTTAATATTTTCTGTATTATTCAGACCCTTAGACCCTATTTGGATCAATCTGCTCTTTTAATTTTGATTTGTTCTTTGATGCTTAGTTGGTTAGACTATGGTAATTCTCTTTACCATAGTCTATCTGCACTGACTCTGCGACGATTGCAAAGGGTACCAAATGCGGCTATTAAGATTGTGACTCAGTCTCAACTGATCATGTCACCCCATTACCGAAGGCACACCATTGGTTGACTTTATTGTACTGGATTAAGTTTAACCCTTTGAAGGCCTACTTTAAAATTTTAATCCACATTCTGCAGCCGGGTTAATTTTTGCATATTTCAGGAAAATTGTACCCGTCTTATTCAATATGTTCTAATAGTGATTTTTCTTCTGCTATGGTCATGTATTATATACCATTTGATAGGAATATTTAGTCAGAATTTTGGATCCTGAGAATTTTGGGCTCGGCCTGGAAAGGGTTAAGATTCTGTGGCTTGCTTTCAAGGCGAATTACCTACGCTGCCCAGGTTATTTGGTGGATTTATTGGTGGCATATGTATCATCTTGGACCGTTCGATCGCAGTCTCAGTCTTAGTTGGTATTACCTTCGGTTCATGCTGCTCTGTTGGAATCTATCCGACAGTCGGTGTTTTATTTCATAGCTCCTTGGTTGTGGAATTTGATTCCTATGTATGTCCGGTGTCGTGAAGTACAAGGTTCAGAGCCGATGGAAACAGAGGATTCACTGCAAAGTGAAACCAGAATTAACAGATCTGAAGCAAGCATGGAGGGTTGGCATGGAAACCCCAAACAAAGGACGTCACAGTGTGCTAGGGAACGCCCATCCCCTGAGCTAGCTCCTGCTTCATCAGGGAAGAGGGAACAGCTGATGGGAGGTGTGGCCAGGCCCAACGGAAAAAGAAACACAGATAAAAACTCTTTAGTTAAGGATAGAGAGGACACAGGAGGGAGCACAGGAGGAGTGGAGAAAACTGAAGGAACGAGGAGAGCAGAGAAGGATAGATATCCCGAGGGCAGCCAAGGTTGGTGGCTGGGAGAAGAGGAAAGGGAAGGGAATCCCAACCTCACTCGGAGAAACTTCTCAGAGGAAGAGAGCTGTGAAAGACATACAATTCCAGCTCACAGAGAGCAGTGCTCAACTACCAAAAGCACTGGGGATTTTTACCACTCTAAAAGCAAAGACGTTTATTCTGGGAACCAGAGAAGACAGCCATGCTGTGCTCATTACAGTCATCCTGAAGGTAAAGCTTATTTCCCTGATACAAAGCTTTTATCAGAAAGGAGAGAAAAGTTTTACCTACCATTTTGTAGCCAAGGGAGATTCCTGGGGGAAAGCAGTTTAAAAGGCAGACACAGAACTTCCCATAGCCAAGCAGAAGAGGGAAGCGTGTATCCTTTCAGTTACCGGGAGCTGTGTGCACAAGAATCCAAACACCCAGACTCCTCTAGCAGGTTGGGGGAAGGGAACCCTTTGATTGAAGCAGAGAGGTTTGCACGGCAGACAGAAGAACCCTCTCTAAGAGACATTGAAGGAGAAGGTGATCCTATGCAGTGGGATTCTTATCAACCCCCAGTGTCTGAAGTGTATATGAACCACTCGTGTACAACTTGGAATCATTTCAGTGCTGTGGAACTACGTTACCCAGGAGGCCCTTCCAAAACCTCCATTAAGTAGTTTTAAGCACAAGAAGCACAACTGCCCACTCGCCTTGCTCATGCTATATGCCTCTGGGAGGGTGAGTGGTGACACCGGCAGGCAGAGTCTTTGAAGCTGTTTAAGAAACATCTGAAGACATTCTTTTATGAACAAGCTTTTTGGGAGGCATAGGCTAGTTGTGGCCTGTAGGGTGAGGAACTCGCTCTTGGCGAGGCCGCGGGGCAGGGTCCCCCCGGCCGAAGATAACCAGGTGCGCGGCCCGGTTCGGGGACCCTGCCCACGGTTGAGGAGGGGAGGGCCCTCGCGGACGCGATTCAAAGCTATTGGCTCGCCCCGAGGAGGAGGGGGGGCGAGCCAATGAGCAAGGCAAGGGCAGAGGGGGGGGGGTTGTTAAAGGGTGGCGCGCGGCGGCGGCGGTCTCTCTTGGACCGGTAGCAAGGTGAGAGGGACCGTCGTGGAGAGGGACCGTCGTCCGTGGTCGGCAGCTGTTCCCAGGCCTCACCGGCGTCCAGGACTGAGAGGACCTCAGCTGAACGGGAGGCTTGCGGCGGACAGCCCGCGCAAGTATTGAAATAAAATAAATAATAAAAGAACGGACGGCGATACGGGTAGGGGCGCCTCTCGGGGAGCGGGCGGCAGACCGAGGGTGTTTGAAGGCCGGCTTGTGGTCGGAGGGGGTAGGAGCGTCGGGAGCACGCATGCCGCCACGGAAGGGACGGCAGGCCCGCAGTTCACCGCGTGGTCGTGGTGAACAAGGCCGCGGATTGCGTCCCCAGCAGCCTTCGTCGGCTCAGTCGGGGGGGGCGGCTAGAGGGGCGTCGGGGAGGGGGTCTGGGCCCAGAGGGGTTGGGGGGGCCCAGGTGCGTGGCGTTGGAGGCTCTGGGGGGGCGCGATCCTCGGGGGGCCAGACTGCAGCTGGAAGGAAAAAGAAGAGAGGTGGCAGGGTGGAGAGAGAGCGGTGTGTGGGGCTGGTAGGGGTGGATAATGGGCCCCAGGTACAAGAAGGGGATGGGGTTGTGCAGGGAGTAGTAGGGTTGGAAGGTAGGGGTGAGGTGAGCGCTGGGGGGCAGGGAGGGACTGGGGTACGGGAGGGGGCGGTGGTCAGTGGCAGGGGGGATGGACAGGGGCAGGGGGGTTGGGCTGGGGGGGGAGGGCCTTTTTTCCCTGGGTGGGCTTCTCCTTGGTTCGGAGCACAGAGCTGTGGGCAAGTGCCCTTGGGACATAGAGGGGGGGCGGTGAGCATGGGTACTCCCGGGGGCTATGCGCCGTGGGAACACTGGCAAGGGGGAGGCCAAGGCTCCTCACGGGCAGAGTGGCTGTCGGCTTGGCAGCCGGGGGGTTCCCCGTCGGTCCCCTCCCCCCCCTCTCCTTCTCTTTTGTTTTCACAGGTCAGATCAACGGTGCCGGTGGCAGTACAGAGGCCCGAGGGGCGGCGGACGGCGATGACGGAGGATGTTGGAGCTGGCTCCAGAGAACCCCAACGGCGGGAGGACCTCCAAGCGAGCGGGATGGGGGCACAGGCAGACGGCGGGGAGCGGCGGGTTCAGGCTGGATTGCTGCAGGATTTGACGGCCAGCAGCGGAGGTGCTGGGGGTGAGTTGTCTGGGGGCAATGGAGGGGGGGGGGAGGGCCGGACTCGGCAGAAGGGCAGGGAAAGAAGGGGCGGAAGGCTAAGCGTAAGCGACGGCATGTACGGCACCGTCGACACAGTTCGGAGGGTTCTTCGTCATCCACGGTATCCACATCGTCATCCTCGAGTGTGCCTTCCCGTTCCGGACAGGGCAGCGAGCCGGTGCCTTTGGGATCGTCGGGCGGAAAGGGCGTTCCTACGACAGTGGCGTTTACGGAGTTGTGGGAGGGGGTTCCGCGGCATTTGAGGCGCAAGATCTGGAAGAGGAGGTATATTGATATATTTCGCTTACTCGAGGGGCGGAGGCGGTCCGGTGAGAGTAGGAAAAAGCGGAAGGAAGATGAGAAGGCGGGTCGCGTCAGGAAAGTGTCCCGGAATGTCCTTAATTGGGTGCGATCCTTTTTACGATTAGCGAGTGTTTGGGGACGGCAGGCGCCTGCGGATTATGGTATGCTTTTGGCATACGCGGACTCTATCATCGAAGCGGCGCAGACCCACGGTGGTTTTGCGTGGCTGAATTATGACGAGAAGTTTCGGGACAGGATGGAGGAGGGCAAGGGGCTATCTTGGGGGACGCAGGACATCAACTTGTGGTTAACCCAGATGTCAGTCGGGATGGGTGGGGGTGGAGGGGCTGGGGGGCGTGGGGTGGGGGGCGGCTTTGGTGGGGCCGGGCGGCCCTTTCGTGCAAACAGTGGTCAAGGGCAGCAGAGGGCAGGTGGGGGAGGGCAAGGAGACATCTGTTGGCGTTTCAACAGGTCCTCGTGCCCTTTCCCGGACTGCAAGTTCCGGCACGCCTGCTCGGCCTGCGGGGGGGGGCATTCCGCACTCAAATGTTTCAAAAAGGGTGGGGTTCCTGCCCCGGCCACAGCCAACAAGTAACTTTGATTTGGCGGAGTTGGCACCCTCTCCTCTTTCCCGGGAGGTGATCGGCGACTGGCTGCGTGCATATCCGCGGAGGCGGGAGAGGGAAATGTTAATGCGTGGATTTGGGGAAGGGTTTATTATTCCGGTACAGGGAACCATAGCGGGTAGGGCTGCGCGCAACTCGCCATCAGTGCGGCGATTGGCGGCGGTGGTTAAGGAGAAATTGGCGGTTGAGTTGCGTTTGGGCAGAATAGCGGGTCCGTTCGCGGAGCCGCCATTGGAGAATCTAGTGGTTTCCCCATTAGGTGTCATCCCTAAAAAGGAGGCAGGGAAATTTCGTCTAATACATAACCTTTCATTTCCACTGGGAGACTCGGTGAACGATCATATTCCGAAGGAGCTGTGTTCGGTTCGCTATGCGTCCTTTGATGAGGCGGTGGGGTTGGTGAGACGTTGTGGCCCAGGGGCTCGGTTAGCAAAAGTAGATATTGAATCGGCTTTTCGTCTGCTGCCGGTCCATCCGTCTTCGTTTTATTTGCTGGGCTTTTCTTTTGAGGACGAGGTTTATGTGGATAAGTGCATACCAATGGGATGTTCGGTGTCGTGTGCCTACTTCGAAATGTTTAGCTCCTTTTTGCATTGGAATTTAGTACGGCGTGTGGGGGTTAGGAATGTGGTACACTATCTGGATGATTTTCTGTTTGTAGGGGCGGCTGGTTCTGGGGAGTGTCAACAGTTGATGGACGGTTTTATGAGCATGGCAAGGGCGTGTGGGCTCCCGCTGGCGGACGACAAGACTGAGGGTCCCGCCACGTGTCTTACGTTCCTGGGAGTGGAAATTGACTCGGTGGGGATGGTGGCGCGCCTCCCGATGGATAAAGTCGTCAAGTTGCGGGTCTTGGTAGCGAATGGATTGGCGTCTAGCAAGTTATCTTTGAAGGAACTGCAAATATTGATTGGCTCGTTGAACTTTGCATGCAGGGTCATACCGATGGGCCGGGTGTTTATGCGTCGCTTGGCGGCAGCCACGGCGGGGGTGTGCAAGCCGCATCATCGGATACGAATGTCGCAGGTCATGAAGGCTGATTTGAAGGTGTGGGATGTTTTTCTGAGGGACTTTAACGGGGTATCGGTTCTGATGGAGGAAGAGGTCTCTAGCGAGGATCTGCAGCTTTATACAGATGCGGCGGGTGGTGGAGGTTTGGGGATTTACTTTGGGGGTGAGTGGTGCGCCGCGCAGTGGCCTCAATCATGGCACGCAGCGGGATGGACTAGTAACATTACGTTCTTGGAGCTGTTCCCGTGGCTGGTCGTCTTGCACTTGTGGCCGGAACGCCTGCGGAACCGGAGAGTGACCTGGCGGTGTGACAATGAGGCCGTGGTGGCGATAGTCAACCGGTACACGCCGCGATGTTCGCTGGTAGCGGGTTTGATGCGGGACATAGTGTTCGAGTGTTTGCGTTTAAATGTTGCGGTAAGGGCACAGCACATTCCAGGTTGCACTAATCGCATTGCCGATGCTCTTTCTCGTTTCAAGTGGGAGTTGTTCCGGACGCTGGTGCCAGAGGCGAGCGAAGAAGGCTGGACGGTGCCGGAGCATTTATGGACGATTGGCCAGCGGAGATGGTTCAACTGTTGAAGGATTCCCTCGCCCCGTCGACTTGGGCGGCATACCAGAACGGATTTGACGCGGTCCTGAGCTACTTAGAGTCGCACGGGTGGCGGCCAGGAGCCGGGGTGGACAGTTTATTGGGGCGCTATGTGGTGGCGGCGAAGTGTGCTGGCCAGCCCCGGGCATCACTGCGTAGGCAGTTGGCGGGCTTTACCTTCTTTGCCAGAGCGGCGGGCTGGGTGTCAGGGAAGCCGAGATTTTTGGTACAGCGGCTTCTTCGTGGCTGGGATAGAGGGAGTCCGCCTCACCGGGACTCCCGGTTGCCTGTGACACACGAGCTTTTGGCGAGGCTATGCGAGATGCTGCCAAGTGTGGCGGAGTCTCGCTACGAGGCGGTACTGTTTAGGGCAATTTTCTGCTTGGCCTTCTTTGGGGCCTTCCGGGTAGGGGAACTGGTGGCCAGCTCGGGCAGGGCGGAGCGGGCTGGGGGGCTATGGTTTCAGCACGTGCAGCTTGAAAATGGGCAGCTGAGGGTTAGGCTCCTGAGGTCCAAGACCGATCAATTGGGCAAGGGGTTGTGGGTGGTGCTGAAGGAGGTGGTATCCTTGCCGACTTGCCCGGTGGGGGCCGTGCGGGCATACTTAGCGGAGCGCCCGGTCGCAGATCATTTGTTTTTCCTACACAAAAATGCAAAGTGGGTGACCCGATTCCAGGTGGCAGCGGTCCTGCGGTTGGCCATTAGGGGTCTAGGCATGGATCCGACACATTTCGCTCCGCATTCCTTCCGCATTGGAGCGGCGACAAGCGCAGCTGCGGCTGGGCTGTCGGAGGTTGAGATTCAGAGCATTGGGAGATGGCGGTCGCAGGCCTTTAAAGGTTATGTCCGTTTATAAGGGGAATGGGGGGGGGGGCCTGTGGCTAACATGTGCTTTCTTTTTCAGATGCTGTGCGGTGCCCGCAACTTTGCTGGATGATCGGGCATTCATTTGTGCATTGGGCGGGGCTGCAGGCAGCTGAACGGCCACTGGGGTCCAATTTGGGTCTTGACCTGGCTGAGGTGTCGCTTCTATGGCTGGGTGAGCGTGGTCTGCGGTGGCCGCAGCTCTTACCTCTGCTTCGACATCATGGCCGAGTGAGAGCCCAACCCGCTGTGATCCTGCTGCATGTGGGAGGAAATGATCTGCATGAATGGACCTGCAAGCAGATCGTTCGCGCGGCGAAGCGAGATTTAGCAATAGTGTCTAGGCTGTTTCCACAGGTGACGTTAATGTGGTCAGACATTATTCCAAGGCCTGTTTGCCGGCAGCAACGGCGTTGGTCCCGTGGGTTGGCGAAAGTCAATCGACAAATTGGGAGGTGGGTCATTCAGCAAGGGGGGTACCAGATTATGCACCCCTGGGTGGATGTGGACTGTGCCGGGCTCTATCGCACGGATGGTGTGCATTTATCACCAGTGGGAGTGGACCTCTTGTTAAATGACTGGCAGGAGGCCTTGGAATGCATAGTCCAGCAGGAGGCTCGATGGTCGCAGCTGAGTGGGGGGGCGGCGTAAAGGCGCAGGTGCGCTATACGCCGGGTGGCGGGATCCCGGAGGTTTCCGGGGTCCGGAGCCTTAAGCTGGAATTGGGGCGGGGGCGCGGCCCCCAACCCGGATGACCCCTGCCGGTCTTTGCTAGTAATATGGCGAGGCCGGGGAAAGGGGGGGGGTTGGCTTTGCCGCTGGCTCGGCCGCGGCGGGAGTGGAATGAGTTCACCTTGCTAGTAATATGGCGGGTGAGGGCTCATACTACTCGGGGTTTGTTATATAATGGTTGTATGATTAAACAATGTTGGGAATGTTATAATTTGGTTAATAAAAGCTGCGACCATTTCGAGCCAAGTTATTGTCTGGACTGATTATTGGGTGTGAAAGGGAGAATGGGGAAGGAAGGGTGGGGGATGGGGAGGAGCAGGGTACCACCGGGTCCGAGCTGCTTTGGTTATGGCGAGGCCGCGGGGCAGGGTCCCCCCGGCCGAAGATAACCAGGCGCGCGGCCCGGTTCGGGGACCCTGCCCACGGTTGAGGAGGGGAGGGCCCTCGCGGACGCGATTCAAAGCTATTGGCTCGCCCCGAGGAGGAGGGGGGGGCGAGCCAATGAGCAAGGCAAGGGCAGAGGGTGGGGGGGTTGTTAAAGGGTGGCGCGCGGCGGCGGCGGTCTCTCTTGGACCGGTAGCAAGGTGAGAGGGACCGTCGTCCCACCCACCCGCCCTTGGTATGGTGGGTTTGTGGTTGGGTTGTCGCAGCTGGTGGGGGGGCGGGATCCCGGAGGTTTCCGGGGTCCGGAGCCTTAAGCTGGAATTGGGGCGGGGGCGGGGGCCCCCAACCCGGATGACCCCTGCCGGTCTTTGCTAGTAATATGGCGAGGCCGGGGAAAGGGGGGGGGTTTGGCTTTGCCGCTGGCTCGGCCGCGGCGGGAGTGGAATGAGTTCACCTTGCTAGTAATATGGCGGGTGAGGGCTCATACTACTCGGGGTTTGTTATATAATGGTTGTATGATTAAACAATGTTGGGAATGTTATAATTTGGTTAATAAAAGCTGCGACCATTTCGAGCCAAGTTATTGTCTGGACTGATTATTGGGTGTGAAAGGGAGAATGGGGAAGGAAGGGTGGGGGAGGGGGAGGAGCAGGGTACCACCGGGTCCGAGCTGCTTTGGTTATGATGTTGCTGCATTGCTTGCTTTTTTTTTGTTTGTTTGTTTGTTGGATTTGTGTGTTTTGACTTGGTTTTCTATGTTTTTTATGTATATTTTTAGTTTTTTGTAAACCGCTTTGATGCATGGCACTAAAGGCTGTCAATCAAGTTTATAATAAACAATGATTACTGCACGTATGATCGGTCCAAGATTATCTTCACAGAATAAACCCAATGCACCCTGCTGCTATTCTCAACTCTATTGTTCTAAATAATACTATTACTGCACCTTGAATATTGTGTGCAATTCTGGTCACCCTATCTTAAAAAGGATATAGCAGATTTAGAAAAGGTATAAAGAAGAGCCACTAAAATGGTAAAGAGGATGAAAGGATACCCTTATGAGAAGAGACTTAAAAGGTTAGGGCTTTTCAACCTGGAAAAGAGACGGCTGAGGGGAGATATGATAGAGATCTATAGATTAATGAATGGAGTGGAATGGGTAAACGTAGATCGATTATGGCATCAAACAGTAGAAAGACTAGAGGACATGCAATGAAGCTACAGTGTAACCCATTTAAGACTAATAAGAGAAAATATTTTTTCACTCAATGCGTAACCAAACTCCAGAATTCTTTACCAGAGGATGTAGTAAAAACTGATAGTGTAGCTGGGTTTAAAAAAGGTTTGGACAAGTTCCTGGAGGAAAGGTCCATAAACCATTATTAAAAAAGACCCAGGTAATCCACTGCTTGCCCCAATACAAGCATTATGGAACCTGTGTGTCTTTTTGGGAAACTGCTAGGTACTTGTGATCTGGACTGGCCACTGTTGGAAACAGGATACTGGGCTTGATGGACCTTGGTCTAACCCAGTATGGCATTTCTTATATTCTTACAAAAGGAGAAAAAAAATACCTCAGACAGCTCTCAGTATATTGTATTAGCCAAAGCTCTTGAGAAATGCTAGGCTACAATTACTCAGCTGTAGCTTTCTACATCAATGGTCTCAAACTCCTTTCATCAAATTATTCATTTATCATTATATACCACCGATAAAACAGATCTGTTATGAAATTACCTGCCATCTGGAACTCTCTCCCTGGGAGATTAAGGTCCACCACTGACATGAAGGACTTCAGAAAGCCACTAAAAACCTTCCTCTTCGTTGATCAATTCAATGCAGCCACTTAACTCCAGAACAGCTGGACTTCCACCACATACTGTATGTACATATGTTCTGTTGTAAATAAGTTATGCTTCACAGCATCCCCTGCATGACATCTCTCCCCAAGTTCCGTAATAAGTTCTCTGTAAATGTGTGAGTTATAACGTAAACTGCTTTGATTCTGAGCAACTACTATCCCTTAAGGGAGTCATTTCAAAAGCCTTAGTCATGATTTGGAGGTTCAAATCACAAGACTTTGCCAAAACCATTTTACAAATGGCTTTTAAAGGCATCTCTGGTGCGGGAATGCCCAAGTAGGTAGAGTGTGGTGGAGGCATGTCTGGGGCGGTGCAATGGACTTTGATGTTCCCATTCCATCTCAGAAATGTCAGGAATATCCAAGTTTAGACCTGCTCCAGGCATGAAGAGGCATTGGGAAGATACTTGTTTTCTCCGTGTGACATCCAGAGTGTAGAGAAGATGGAGTATTAAGTGACTTGCCCAAGATTGCAACAACTAGCCATGGGAGCTGAACCCTGGCTTCCCTTGTCCTAGCCCACTAATCTAACCATTAGGCTGTTAGATGTCCCTGTACTCAAATACCATTCCAGGGACATCCCGATAGATGTCCATATTGGCACGTTCACATTTGTGAAATCATACCTGAACTTAATGCCTGATTTTTTTTTTCAGATATTGACCCGGTGAAAAGTGGGATATAAATGCAGCTAAATAAATAAAAATAAATAAATAAATAGATAAATCTTCTGGCTTGGACATCCCAGATTGCACTTGGACGCTCTTTGTAAAATGTGCCTTTACTGTATATGTGTGAGGCTACAGCTGAGTAACTGTAGGCTAGCATCTTTCAAGAGCTTTGGCTAATACAATATACTGAGAACTGAGCATCTGAGGTCTTTTTTCTCCTTTTGCAATCATACTCTTATAAGCAATAGTATTTATTTAGAACAATATACATTAGCAGGGTGTGTTTTGGTTTATTCTGTGTAACTGCTGATTTCCCTTACTGTGTTGTATTGACAAGATTATCTTGATCAAGATATGATCTAATCTAGTTAATCTAAGTTTAACTAGAGCCTTCTTCACCACCACTGTTATTTGATTATCCAAATCAGTTTCTATGGCCAAACTACAAATCAAATCCACCAATGATACTTGGCCTTTTTCCTAAACTGGTTCAGACAATCCTGATTTCCCTTCCAAAAGTATTTTTTTCCTGGGTTTAATAATAGATCCTCTATCCTATCATACATCTCATCTAATGAATCTTCAATAGGGAATACTACAATTTGTATATCATCCACATAACTATAATGGATAATGCCCAAACCAGAGTAGAGGAGTAGCCTAGTGGTTAGAGCAACAGCCTAGTACCCAACTGAACTGGGTTTGATTCCCAGTGGCATTACTTGTGATCTTGGTCAAGTCGCTTAACTCACCAGTGTCTCAGGTACAAAAACTTAGATTGTAAGCCATCTGGGGACAGGGAAACACCTGAATGTAACTCACCTTGAACTACCATTGGAAAGGCAGGAGCTAAAAATAAATTGTCTCAGTGATTGAAGATAGACATTGAGAAAAACTGGGGATAATGGTGACCCCTGCAGTATTTTGCAGTCTAAAATACAATTACTTTTATTTAACTTGGATTATTTACCACTTTTCTACCAGTCAAAGTGGTGTACATTCAGGTACTGTATATATATTTTTCCCTTGTTCCCAAAGGGCTCACAATCTATGTTTTTGTACCTGAGGCAATAGAAGGTTAAGTGACTTGCCCAAGGCCATAAGGAACACCTGGGGACTAGAAACCCCAGTCCTTCTGGCCCAAGATTGCTGTCCTCTAGGGATTCAAAGCCCTGGGCCTCCAGCCCAAGGCAACTTGTTCCAATCACTAGGCAACTCCTCCCTCAATTATCAGACCTTTGTGAATTCTAGATGGGTGATCATAAGGGATTTCAGAAGACAAGCCATTTTAAAATGTTTAAATTTTATTTGAACAATGTAAATGTGTGGTCTCACTGTCTTAGATTTAAAGCTCAGGGTTGGCTTTATTTGTCACGGGTAGGATGCTGAGGAGGAGGAGATGGCATTGGTACAATCACTTTATTTATTCATTTATCATTCTTTATATACCACCGATAAAACAGATCTGTCTGCAGTGTGCAATTTAAACAATCAGCCCAAACAAATAAAACCAAATATGTGAACAAATAAAATAGAAATTAAAACAAGCTAATCAAAACCTAAAACAAATAATAAAATCATAAAAAGGCCACAGTAGACCTAATCAACTGGAAATACAATGGTAAACATCAAACATTATTATGTTTATGAAAAAGCAAATAACCAGCACTGCTCATGTCACTTGGAAAATTATTCCAAAGTGCTGCTGCAATGCAGGAAAAAGCTCTCTCTCGCTTGCTATTATTAACTGCACAGACTTTACAGCTTGGAGGTCTACAACAACGCTCTGGAAAATCGTAAAGCTCTATCTGAAACATGTTGCTTCAACTGTTTTTAAGATACTCGGGGCAAGAATCATGTAAGGCCCGAAAAATCAAGAACATCAAATTCAATTCAAGCCTTCGCAGGGAGCCAATGAAGACTCTGAACTGCAGGAAATACATAATAACATCTCAAATTCAATAATATTCTGGCAGCAGAATTTTGGACAAATTGCATAAAAATAAAGGTTAATACATAAAAACAAAAAAAAAAAAGAATATAAGGTGATACCTTTTTATTGGACTAACTTCCTACAGTTTTTGACTAAATTTTGAGAGCTAAAGCTCTCTTCCTCATGTGAGTCCAGAATGAGCAAAAGATGGCAATACTACAGTACATAAGTGTATCACAAAAGAATTCCAATAATATAGTCTGAAGGAGAAAAATATTTAAGTCCTTTCTTGTTAGTTTCAAAGTATCTGATCACTTTAAATTCAAGTCTTACATCCTATTGTAAAGTTATTGATGCTGATTTCTGGTATCTGATGTAATACTTATGTGATTTGATTCTTGTCTTCAACATCTGACCCGACTCCCCAACATACAATCAATCTTCACATTTCATGCATTGAATAATATATACCACATGAGAGGAGAAGAATGAGTAGGATCCCCTTATGCTGAATTGCACCTAGGTGTCAGAACAGGTAGGGGGAGGGAGCATATGGCCCTGTACCCACCAAAATGTTCCTGCCAGCTTCCCTCTTTTCCAACCTGCTCAGCACCTATAAATTGCCTGCGGAGGGATGGGAGCTGGTTTTATTGTTCCACCACTCTGCCTGCCTAGGAGTTGAGAGCAAAGAAAAACGACTTCCTCTATCATGTGACAAACCAGAAGTATGTACTCTCTGTTTTCAACTCCTGCACAGTTCCAGAGGCCAGAGTCAGCTGAGGAAGGCAGAACAGTGGAGCAAAAAAATAAAAATAAAAATAAAAATAAAAAAAACAAGCTCCCACTGCTCTGGAAGTGATTGACAGGGGCTGGGCAGGGAGGAGAAGGGGCTGATGCTCGGAAAAGGACTGGGAGACGAGTCTGATACTGTGGATGGCAAAGGGGACTGAGGGCTGGCAAAGGGGCAAGTGAGAGAAGGGGGTTGAGATTTTGAGATGGGAGAAGGGGGCAGGGGATGGCAAAAGGGGCTGATTGTGGCGGGCAGGTGGCAGAAGAGGGTTGATGTTAGGTCTGGGAGAAAGGAGTGCAGAGCTAACTCGAGAACTGGGGATGTGAGAAGGGATCTAATGCTGGGCTGGGAGAGGTGGACAAGTGGGAGAAGGGGATGGGACTGAGAAATGGCAGCAGCAGCAGCAGCAGAGGCTGTGGCTGAGAGAAAGGCTGAACGCTAACACAAAGCTGGGGAAGGCAGAAGGGGGCTAATGCTCAGGACAAGCAGGGAAGGGGGGCTCAGAACTACATGCAAGCTGGGGATGGGAGAAAGAGCAGATGCTAATGGATGGGGCGAGAAAAGGGATCCAATGCTGGGCCTGAGAGAAATGGGCTGGGGTTCTGTGTGGGAGAAGGAAGAGGAGAAATACAGGGGGGGGGGGGGGGAGCAAGGGCATATGCAGGGGAATGTGAAGATGGAGGAGCAGAGGGATGGGTGCTGCAGTTAAGGTGGAGGAAAGATAAGTTAAATAAATATAGGTGAGTAGATGCTGGGGAGGGGTAGGAGGAAGTGTGGGAGAAAAGGCAGGGGAATGGATGCTGTGGAAAGGAGAAAAGAGCCAGAGGGCTATGAAGAGCTTGAGGGACAAAGGAAGAGGACAGATCTTCGAAGGAGCTGAAAGAGGGTAGAAATAGGGGTGATAAAAAAGGGAATGGGAGCCTGAATAAGGGGGTAAAGACATAAGAAAGGGATTGGAGATAAGGAGGGGATGAGTGACAGGGAAGGAACTGGGGTTGGTGAGGGAAAGACAGGCAGACAGATGAGGCTGGGGAGACAATGAGTACAGAGGATGGAAATGAGGGACTAGAAAGTGGGTGAAAGACAGAAGTAATAAGAGGCTGGAGAAGAAATAAGAGAGACAAGAACGGGAAGAATAGGGAGTGAAGTGTAGGGAAAGCTGGTAAGAAGTCGAAAAGTGGAAAGAGGGAGAATGAGGACTTGGGGAGGGGAGGGAGAAGGAAGAATGAAATCTAGCTACAGGGAGATAAGGCAGATGAGAGAAAAGATAAAACAGAAGGATCAATGTCAGAGACAGATATATGAGAGGAAGGAAGAAGGCTGTGGCAGTAAAGAAACAGAAAATGGAAATGAGATCCTGGAAAAGGGCTTAGGAGAAAACCAACTAAAGGAAGTGGTAAAGAGAATCTAGTACCAAATCAACTGGAAAAACAAAATGGTCAGACAACAATGGTCCAAAATGTTTTTTTAAATTTGGTTGTCCTTCACTGTACCTTTTATAATGCCGCTGCATTTTTATTGAGAAGCAGGAACCTGAATTTCACATGATATTCAAGATGTGGTCATACCATAGAGCAAAGGTACTCAAATCCATAAGAACATAAGATTTGCCATACTGGGTCAGACCAAGGTCCATCAAGCCCAGTATTCTGTTTCCAACAGTGGCCAATCTAGGTCATACGTACCTAGCAGTTTCCTCAAAAGACACAGGTTCCGCAATGCTTGTACTGGGTCGAGCATTGATATCCTGGGTCCCTTCTTAATAATGGTTTATGGACCTTTCCTCCAGGAACTTGTCCAAACCTTTTTTAAACCCAGCTACACTAACAGCCTTTACTACATCCTCCGGTAACAAATTCCAGAGTTTGATTACAACGTTGAGTGAAAAAATATTTTCTTTTATTAGTCTCAAATAGTTTACCCTGTAGCTTCATTGCATGTCCCCTAGTCTTTCTATATTCTGATAACGTAAACAATCGATCCAGTCCTGGAGGGCCACAAACCAGTCAGGTTTTCGGGACATCCCTAATGAATATGCATGAGATAGATTCAAATACAATGGAGGCAGTGCATGCAAATATATCTCATGGATATTCATTAGGGATATCCCAAAAACCTGACTGGTTTGCAGCCCTCCAGGACTGGATTTGAGTACCACTGCCATAGAGCATTACAGAGCCATTATGATATTCTCTGTTTTATTTTCTATTCCTTTCCTGGCTTTCATACTGAAAGTATTTTTTGCCAAAAGTGGTCCTGCATGAAAAGTAGCAAAGATCAGTGCTGTAGTCTCTCTCTACCAAGTCCCGGAGGCACACCCAGCTAGCCAAGTTCTCAGGATTGCCACTACGAATATGCATGAGGTAAATATACATATCTTGGAAACAAATTTGCACCAATGCCACTCATGCCTATTCATCATGACAATTTGTGATCCTCTCTGGATAACGTTTTGAAAATGTGAATTATAAAATTAGCAAATAAATTAATAAATAAAATATACTTGTCTGGGAATGCTTCTAGAACATGGTTTTAGAGAAAAATAAGTTACTTAGAAGGGCATGTTAATAATTATTTAAAAGAAAATATAAATAGTAACAGCATGGATGGCATCAGAGGGCCCACTGGTAGAGCCCTGGAGAGTCATTTTCCATCACTTGATGCTTCTAGAATGTGAATGGAGGAGGAGCAGAGGATGGGGATGGAACACCTTTTTGATGATTTGGGGGTCCTACATTCATACTCTATCTCCCGTGGCTCAAAGTCATGTGCTGGACGAGGGGTTGACTTTGGGGTGTACTGGACAGGTTGAGTGGAGTGTATGCTAATAAATATGTGGATGGGGAGTATGGGTGTGCCAGGGTCCTCTTAGATCAGGGGTGTCCAAACCTGTCCTGGAGGGCCGCAATCCTGGCAGGTTTTTGGGATAGCCCTAATGAATATGCATGAGATATATATGCATTAGAGATATCCTCCCAACCTGACTGGTTTGTGGCCCTCCAGTACTGGATTGGGAGACTCCTGCCTTACATCTCTGTCATTTAAGATTGTGAGTGAGCAAGGTACAGATGTCCTAGACATCAAAAGGGTAGATAGACTTTGTCACAGTCCTCCTCGCTTCTCACCACCACCAAAATGTTGTCAATTAGACAACTTTTTGGTGGTGGTGAGAATCGAGGAGCAATATGACAAATTCTGTCTACCCTTTTGATGTCTAGGACATCTGTACCTTGCCCACTCACAATCTTAAATGACAGAGGTGTAAGGCAGGAGTCTCCCAATCCAGTACTGGAGGGCCACAAACCAGTCAGGTTGGGAGGATATCTCTAATGCATATATATCTCATGCATATTCATTAGGGCTATCCCAAAAACCTGCCAGGATTGCAGCCCTCCAGGACAGGTTTGGACACCCCTGTCTTAGATGGACCAATAATGCTGTTCCGTTGGACTTGGTTTCTTCAGTTCTTCATTTCTTTCTTCTTTCCTTTTTTCCCCTAAGTCACCAGCTTGGTTGTGGATTGTAAATGAGGGTCTGGCGGAGAAACATAGTATTGTACTGTATTAGATGCTATACCCAGGACTGTGGAAGAGCGAACACGGTCCAAGAGTGAAGGATTCTGGGAGAGGTGTCGGGAGGGAAAGGGATGAAGGGAGGCGAGAAAGCACAGTTACTTACCTGTAACAGGTGATCTCCGGAACAGCAGGAATTAGTCTTCACATATGGGTACGTCGGCGCCAACGGAGCCCGCATGGAAATGCTCCCCAGCATCCAATCAGAAGCCTTTGGGAGCATCCCTCGCGCCTGCGCGGTGACTTCCCGCCTTTTCCACTGCCTCTCCTCAGTTGAGTTTCATAGCTGAGACAGAAGGAGAGCAAGAGGAAAGGAAATAGATAGATACAACTCCTAGGGGAGGTGGGTGGGTTGTGAAGACTAATTCCTGCTGTTCCAGAGATCACCTGTTACAGGTAAGTAACTGTGCTATCTCCAGGAACAAGCAGGAATGAGTCTTCACATATGGGGACTCCCTAGCTGCGGGTGCCAGGGGAGATCCCATAAAATGCGTATCCCTGGAACAGGGCGGCATTCCCCAACCTGGATCTCCGGCATCCCCTGGGGGATGGGGGGTAGGAGTTGAACAGAGCAGAGTTGCAGAGGAACAGCGAATCTAAAGACTACAGGGAAAAAGAGTCTTTAGAATGTATGTCAAGTTCAGTAGATAGTTAATGAACTAGCACAATACAGAGCTTACCTACTGGATTGTAGAAAGCAGACAGGAGATGCAGTAGCGGAATCTTCAAGGTAACTCCACTGCAGTGAGGAAGAAGTTCCAATCAGGAATGGGCAGGTGACCCAGGTGTCAACCGGGGCAGGAGAAGATCGGCAGGCCTCCAATGAAAAGCTTTATGGGAAAAGCTGAGAACTCTGGTAGGTACAGAGTCATAAACATGGAGGACTAACAAAAGAAAACTGACCGATCTGGAAGTAGCCCAGTCCGGAGGGGAAGAGAGGGTATGGAAAAAAGCCCCTATTCCCAAGGTGAAAATGTACACTGTCTTTCCTAGCTGGTAGGAGATAGGAAGACATTGAAGATTGAGACTGCATAGAAAAAGAAATGTATAACAAAAATAGAAGCTGTTGACATCACAGCAGTAATTGTTAGTATAACCAGTCCCAGGTACTGAGCCATATTATAATAGGCAAGTTGACTGTCTGGACCCCATAAGAAAATAAAAAAAACCTAAGTACCGACAGTCAGGGAGATAGGTTAGGCATAGGGCGCTATGGACATCTCCCAATATGCGCATAACTATATCTATCTATCTATAAGTGTATATATATAAGGAAAGACATACATATCTATACGTATGAAAAGATATATGTCTAGACAAGAGAGATACATATAAATCTACATATAGAAATGCAGATAGATATATGTACAGATAGAGGCGGGATGGCTGATGCCCACCCCGGGTATAAAACCATGTATGCACAGGAAAAACAATTTTAAGAATGCATGCCTGCAACAGGGCCACAGAAACATTCACATGGGGAATGTGATGGGGAAAAAACCCATCCCATAACAGGGGGTGAAACCCACCTGAAGAAATATAGAGGGTCTATTTCTGTAGGTCAGTGGAAGAACCAGCATGGTTGTGTGAAAACCAGAGGATAACAGCAGTCTGGCAAGAGTACCGCAGCAGTACCGTAGGACTCTGATATGTCCGAAGGACAAGAAGAACGCAGAGACGAAGATACCAAGTGACCCAGCCAAGGGGTTCAGGGGTATCACGTATGGTAAAAGCATATGCGTCGTCCGAGCGGAGTAGAAGCATAATGCCAAGCTGGAAGGAACAGGAGTATATTCCGGTCAGATTGGAAACACTGTGGACACACACGTAGAAAAACTTGTCCGCTGGATATGAAAGACCCTCAGAGACAGAGTTCAATGCTCTGTAGCAAGGGCCCATAGCAGAAAGCTGCTCTGAGGATTGCAGAGAGCATTGTGCAGGAGAAATATAGATAAAACTGACCGAGATCAGGTGTGTTGCCATAACCCAGGGAAAGATATGGCTAGAAGAAGATAAGCTGCAGCGAAGAGTATCAAGCAAGCTAGTTTCAAGTAGCTTGCAACGAGCACTAAGGTAAACCCTGGAACTCCTGCACATACAGCAACTGAACCAAACCACAGAAGGGATTCTCCTGTATGAAAACAGAGAGAAAACAGACAAAGGCAGCGGAGAAGATTTCCGTTCCTGTCTGATGAGGTGTTCAGAGCACTCATGGAAGGAAAAACAACAGTCTACACTGTGTTCCAGTAGAGCACCAACTCAAGCAGGGGAGACCCTGGAAGAGAGGGGACGGAAAGTGGCTTACCCAATGGAAGGTCAGCCGAGGGAAAAAAAGTCCATATGGGGCAAAACTATCATGGGATAGTTGCAACCTCCCTTCGTTGTAGTAGAATGGGAGAACGCAGTAACACATGGACAAAAAAATACCCCAAGAGCACAGCATACTGGAAAAGAAAACCAGTGTAGAGTTTGAAGAATAAACTTCCGCTGAGGAGAAGTTAACTGTACAGTGCAATACACAAGAACCTATGGGTGCTGGTTACTGGGTAGAGTCTGGAGACTTCAGACTAGGATGAGATGTCCCTTGCTTGGGTACACCGGGAGGATGGGTAGAAGAAGGATGAAACGTTCTCTTCTTCGGGATAGACGGTATGGTAGGACGTTGCCTACGTCCTGGGGAAAAAGAAGGCTTAGGATGGCTACCAGAGCCAGGGAAGTCAGAGGAGCAATGAGCAACCTGACGTAAAGCCTCTTTATTGAAGAGATTCTCCCCAGTACAAGGGGAATTACCCAGTGTGTGTTGTGCCCATCTGCTCAAGTCTGAAGCCTGCAGCCACGCTGTACGGCGCGCTCCAATGGCAATAGCAGAGGATCTGCTAACAGACTCAAAAGAGTCTAGAGAAGCCCGGGAAAGAAACCAAGAGATATTCCTGCTATGATTAATAAGCAAGGAATAGTCAGAGGCCTCAGGTTCCGACAAAGAGGAGACAAAAGAGATAACCTCTGTGACCTCCTGAAGCGTGAGACTCATATAAAAAATATATGAAATAATTCTTGAAGCCAACATAGATGTTTGGAAGGTCTGATGTCCAAAGGCATCAAGAGCTTTAGATGCACGACCTGGAGGGAAAGAAGAATGCTTCTTCTTACTTCTGACCTTCCTCATTGCTGATTCCACTACAATGGACCGATGCGGAAGTTGGTCTTTCTGAAACCCCGGAGATGGAGGCACCTGATACAGAACATTCATGGCTGTAGAAGGCGCAGGAACCTTTAAAGGTGATTCCCAAATCCTCAGAAGAAGGTCCTGCAAAGACTGATGCAAGGGAAGCACTATGGTTTCCTTTTCTGCAGGATCTTGGCCAAGAGTAGGACCAGGAATAGGGATGGCAAGAAAGGTTGCCATGTCAAGGAGAAATTCCTGAAAAGAAGGATCTCCCAGAGACACTATTCCTGGGTAGGTTGAGGTTGAATGAGCAGAAGACCCACTGGACTGGTGCCTAAAAGGAATCCCGCTAGATGGAAAACGATACTGACAGTTCTGATTCGAGGCAGTTAGTACTGCATCGTCGGTTCCCGGTATCGATTCCAAGCTAGGCATGGAAAAGATCGATGGCACCGATGGAACTGCAGGAAACAACATCGATACCGGTACCGGCATCGGGGACGGTAATGCCCTCGTAGCAGGCATCGGAGGCTGCCGAATCGGTACCGAGGTAACCAGAGAGCTTCGGTGAATATCCCCGATACTGCGTAGTCGGGGGTGACAAGGATCGGCTCCGAAACGCGTCGGAACCAAGTCATCTAAACTGGATATGGATTCCAGACTGGGCATCGAGACGAGCGTCGATGGTGGAATCGGCGAAGCTGCCACATGAAGGTCAATCGGAACCGTATCTATCGGCACCGAAGGCACCGAGGACGACGCCCGGTGAGAAAAGGAACACCTGATACCGGCGCCGATGTCGGGGTATCGGCACCGCACAAAGCCGGTACCCCCCCAAGCATGGCGCCCAGGACACCCGAGGACGATCCCCGGCGAAGAGTGGAACACTCGACACCGATGCCGATGCCGGGGCAACGTTACCGCTAAACACCGGTATCGACCCCGCGGATGGCTGGGATACAGGAAAGCCAGACTGGGTCGTAACGAGCGGCCCTGAAGGCACCGAGGACTCCAGACGACGATCCCTGGTGAGGAGCAGAGCACTCGACATCGGTGCCGATGCCGGGGGATCGGCACCGCTCGAAGCCGGTACCAACCCCGCGCATGGCTGGGAAACAGGAAAACCAGTCTGGGTCGGGTCGATCGGTCCCGAAGGTACCGAGGATACCAGACGACGAGCCCTGGTGAAGAGTGGAGCACTCGACACCGGTGCCGATGCTGGGGAAGCGGTACCGCTCGAAGCCAGACCGCAATCCCTGGTGGCGAGTGGAACACTCGACATCGGAGCCGATGCCAGGGGAGCGGAACCGCTCGAAGCCGGTACCAACCCCGCGCATGGCTGGGATGCAGGAAAGCCAGTCTGGGTCGAATCGATCGGCCCCGAGGACACCAGCTGACGATCCATGGTGAGGAGTGGAGCACTCGACACCGGTGCCGGGGAATCGGTACCGCCCGAAGCGGATACCACCCCCGAGCATGACTCAGGTATGTTCTGTGAGGAGTGAACCCCAGGAACAACCTGAAACTCCGTAAATGCTTTGGAGCCCGAAGACTCCCGCCGGGGTCTTATTGCCAATGGGGTCTTGAGGGCAAGGCCAGAGCCGTCATCATGCTGGGCATGAGACTTGCCCTTCAAGGATCGGCTAGTCTTAACAGACTGTTTGTGGGTTACCTGATCATGGAGAGAAGAGGAAACCGAGGACCTCACCCGAGGAGGAAAAACGGCATCGAGGGATACCCGAAAAAGAGAAGGTCTTCTCCCGATGCTAAAGCCCCATGGACCCGGGGAAAAAGGGTCAGGGCCCAAACAGGATAGACACCAGGCATTGGAGTCTAAAAAGAAAACCAAGTCTCCACAGTGAGGGCACTTCTTAGGAGAAGAAAGCTCCATGTTGGAAAGGCCTAGTAGGCCTCAAAAGATAAATAAAGAAAAAACTGACGAGGAAACTATTTCTCTAAAGGAAAAGAGAAGAATAAAGCACCGGCGGTACCGGTATCGGCGGGGAAGACAGCCGCGACCACACAAAACAAGAAAATAAAGAATATAAAGAAAAAAGTTTCTGCGGTTACAGGAGGTACGTCCTGTTGGCTCCGCGGAAAAACTAAAAACTGAGGAGAGGCAGTGGGAAAGGCGGGAAGTCACCGCACAGGCGCGAGGGATGCTCCCAAAGGCTTCTGATTGGATGCTGGGGAGCATTTACGTGTGGGCTCCGTCGGCGCCGACGTACCCATATGTGAAGACTCATTCCTGCTTGTTCCTGGAGATAATATAAATTGTAAAATGGAAATATTGTGTTGAATTGAGTGTCACTGCCATTGCTATAATACCTTTGGGTGGAGCTATTACGATATATTGACCTGTGCAGTGTGTAATTGTTGTTCATTAATAAAAAAGATCAAAAACAAATGCTTATTGACAACTATAATTTTTCTGTTTATCAGATTAGTGCCCTTTTTTCTTGGAACATGAGCCTGGAAGGCAGAGTGAGCAATTTTGCCCTTGAATGACATGTTGCTGTCACAAATAAAATAGAGTATGTTCAGGAAGCAAATACAGGCAACTGTCAAACACAGAGACATTCTTCCCAGTTTGCAAATGCATGCAGTTATTCCATAATTGAAATCTCACACCACAGCCAAATCTAATTAAAAAACAAGAATGAGGCCCAACCAGTTATATTTTATCTAAAGCAAGCCTGTGATACCTTAAGTACTACATTTCCCATCCCATTCACTAGGTTAGAATATTTCTCATTAGTGTTCTGATAAAAAAATAAAAAGCCTTGAAGCGAAAGGTCTCTTGGCAATGTTTATTTTTACCTGAATAGCAACTGTCTTTGAAATGAACTTATTTTCCTAGTATTCAAAGGCAACTTTTAAGTATATCATTACTTGGCGACAGGAACCTATAGGGCTCTGAAAACTCATGTCTAATATTAATCTATGAGGAAGAAAATCGTTTTTGTTGCCCCAAAAAAAAGGTATTGCACCCACTGAAGTATCTTATTTGTTTTGTGATCAGTTCAAAAACAGATGATTCTAAATTACTCTAACAGCAGCTAGCTTGCTTGTCCAAAATAGCAGACAATCGATCACAATATGCACAGTCTCTATTCAAAAGCATAACTGTAAAATACCAAAATTGTAACAGTTTATATAATGAGAGTTGGCATATTCTCACAAACCCAGAATAAATGGAAGTCTGAAGAGAAGGAAAAGTCAAACTAATAAATCACTTAAACGGTGCATTAGTTGGATACACCAAAATATCAACTAGCTTGTTTCTTGGCTTTTTTTCCTATGTTTTCTTGCTTGTTGTTCGAATACATCGTATTTCTTGCCATTTTCAACCTTTTGAAATAAAAGGCATTCTTCAGCTATTTGTGCTGCATGCATACCTTACAAGGGGACTTTTAGAGAGGCTTTCTATATGTAAGATATGGTTTTATGCAAAATTCCCCACCATATACACATGTAACAGTATAGACAGTACATAGGGATAGAATTTGTACTTACACAGTACATAAAACTGAACAGTGGCAGGTACACATGTATAAGCTCTGATTTTAGAAGGGAAAGTATATATTATACAGGCAGGAGATATGGTAGATAAAGTGAGATCTAGTTTGTTGGAGGTAGGATAAGTAAGTCATTAAGTGTCTGCAGGCCAGACTCTGACAAATATAGAAAGTATTCAAGCAGTTTTTTGTGTGGGACATGAGAGAGGATTTAAAGCCTTCCCCTGACATTAAACGGCAAAACTCCTCTACTTAAAAACATAAGATCTCTGAGTGGAATCGCTCCTGGAAGCCAAGCAGAAATTGGTCACACCAACCAAAAAGTTCAGGGAGGATAAACTGTGAAAGCAAGGGACATGATGTTAGGGTGCAACATCTTCCCCAGTCCTATATAATGAGGGTTGGCAAATTCCCCAAACGAATTAGTTCCCTAATTGACAGTTTGAGGAGTAAAGGAAACCAGGGTTGTCTGGGTTAGTAAGGGGCTGAGGATCCCTAATTATTACGTTTGGACAGAACTACGCTGTGTAGCCTGCCATCCTAACAATGTGGTAAAGCCTAGTGCTTTGGTCTTCACGCCCATCCTTGTGGGCCACCAATGGTCCAGATTTTCAGGATACCTCTAATGAAGATGCATAAGAGAGATTGGCATAAAATGATGCTAGTGAGCATACAAACCTCTCATGCAGGCACCTATTTTGAGGCTATTTTATAGACACATACAGTATGTCTTTATAAAATACTAGAGCCAATGCAGCAGAAGTTGTGCCTTGGCTGATGCCATGGACATTTACACTTACTTGTGAGCAAGTATCAGTGTTTGTCCAAGCATACTTTGTGCACGCATGTATTTCATAAACGTGTGCTTACACTGCGACTCTGCCCCTAAATATACTACACATGGGTTATGCAAAATTACACGATGTCTTATCAATGTGCATACTTTTACGGGCTTAACCCCGGGGTAATTTTATAAAAGGCCTTCATGTGAGAAAACCTCTTTAGAAAATTACCCCTTTGACAGCAAAATCAACACTTATTCTCTTGCATGTAGTCATACAGACACAGACAAACTTCCCCCCCGCCCTGCTGATGCTGCTTCTTCCTAAAATGGCTGTTCTGTGGTGTGTGGTACCAAATATACATGCTTCTTTGGCAGCATTATTCATACAGTTGTGGTCAACATTATTGGCACCCTTGCAGTTTAGGTATGCTGTGTACAATATCATGAGAAATAATTGGAAATAGAAACACAGAAATATGACAGAAAAAGACCACATGGCCTATCTAGTCTGTCCTTCCATATCAACAACTACAACATTCCACTTTTTACCTTTAGAGATCCTCTGTGTTGGTCCCATGCTTTTTTGAATTCAGATATTGTCCTCATCTCTACCACCTCCACTGGGAGACTATTCCATGGATCCACTACTCTTTCCATAAAGAAATATTTCCGCATATCGCTCCTGAATCTATCTCCCTCTTCACCCTCATCCCATGTCCCCTCGTAGCAGAACTTGCTTTCAATTGAAAGAGGCTCTCTCCCTGAACATTTATGCCACGGAGGTATTTAAACATCTCAATCACATCACCTCTATCCTGCCTTTCCTCTAAGGTGTACATATTAAGATCCTTAAGTCTGTCCTCATATGCTTTATAATGAAAACCACTAACCATTTTAGTAGCCACCCTCTGCACCGACTCCATCCTGTTCACATCCTTTTGAAGGTGCAGTCTCCAGAATTGCACACTATACTCCAAATGAGGTCACACCAGAGACTTATACAGAGGCACTATCACCTCCTTTTTTCTGCTAGCCATTCCTCTCCATATGCACCCAAGCATCCTTCTAGCTTTTGCCGTCACCTTTTCTATCTGTTTAGCTACTTTAAGATCATCAGACGCAACCACGCCTAGGTCCCGCTCTTCTTTAGTGGACAAAAGTACTTCACTCCCTATACTATATTGCTCCCTTGGAATGCTGCAGCCCAAATGCATGGCCTTACATTTTTTAACATTATATCCCAGCTGCCAAATTCTAGACCATTCTTCAAGCTTAGCTAGATCCCTCCTCATGTTATCTACCCCTTCCTGGGTGTCTACTCTATTGCAGATTTTGGCATCAGCCGCAAAGAGACAAACCTTACCCAACAGCCCTTCCACTATATCACTAACAAAGTTGTTAAAAATAATCGGACCAAGGACAGATCCCTGGGGCATACCACTGGTAACATCCTTCTCCTCAGAGTGAGCTCCATTTACTTGTACTCTTTGTCGCCTCCCGCCCAACCAATTTCTAACCCAAGCAGTAACTTTAGGGTCCATCCCTAGGGTGCTCAGTATGTTTATAAGTCATCTGTGAGGAACAGTGTCAAAGGCTTTACTGAAATCTAAATAAACCACATCTAGGGCTCTCCCTCGGTCCAACTCCCTGGTCACCCAGTCAAAGAAATCAATCAGATTTGTCTGACAAGACCTGCCTCTGGTGAATCCATGCTGCTTCAGATCCTGTAATCCGCTAGACTCCTGAAACCTCACTATTTTCTTTCAGCAGCGTTTCCAATAATTTACTCACCACCGAAGTTAAACTAACCGGCCTGTAGTTTTCAACCACATCTTTACTTCTGCTTTTGTGTAAAGGTACCACATGAGCCTCTCTCCAGTCCTTTGGCACCACTCCCAACTCCAACGAGGCATTGAAAAGGTCAGTCAGTGGAGCTACTAGAACGTCACCAAGTTCCCTCAGTATTCCAACTGTATGTCATCATAATATTTTAATAGTATATTCAAAGGAATACAAAAAGAAAAAAATGTCTGTGCAACATAGATGTAATAATTTCTGAGAAATAAAACAAAATATGACCTGGACCGGATTAATGGCACCCTTCACTAATTTTTGGCTGCACAATCCTGGGCAGTGATGACAGCCTCCAAACGTTTCTTGTAGCCATCTACAAGTTTCGTATATCTGTTTGCTGGTAGTTTCTCCCACTCTAATTGGGATTTGTTCCAGCTCATGAATGTTTCCAGGATTCTTTTTACCAATGGTAGATTTCAGGTCTTTCCAAAGGTTCTCAATTAGACTGACATCAGGACTCACTGCTGACCAGTTTAAAACAGTCCATTTGTTCCTTTTTTAACCATTCTTTGTACCTTTGGATGTATGTTTTGGGTCATTGTCCTGCTGTAGACAAAGGAATCCCAAAGTCTTTGGAGATGGTCTTGTACCCCTTTGAAATGTGATGATAACGGCTTTTCTGACTCTCTCAGGCAGCTCTAGTCTTCACCATTGTGAAAATGGCACTGGGAGTGAATGTGGGCATTTTAAACATTTAGAGCCATTATTCATTGGTTGATTCAAATCATGTAAGTACTAATAATTGATCACAAGTGCATCTAATTTTTGCTGCAATGGGAATGAGGGTCTTCTGTTTAAACTGATTTAAATTGTTTATAAGGGTGCCAATAATCATGTCTTGGCAATGTTCCAGTTTTTATACTATTTCCTAGTATTTCCTTTTTTTTAATTGGTCTTCTTTTATGTGTCAATTATGTTTGCATAAATAGTCCAAAGCCATTTCACTAGCCACTTTTATTTTTTTTAGGAGATATTGGACATTAAAGGGTTCAAAATACAAGGGTGCCAATTTTGTTGACCACAATTGTATTTTAGAGAAGGCACCAAGCCCCTACTAAAATACTAGGCATTTTATTTTGTTGTTACAGCTGGGCCTAAACATTTGTTATTTAACCTAGACAAACTATGCAAAGTTATCCAATACAAGTACTTGCGTGAAATATATATCAAATGTAAAACATTTTCAACCCAAATTATATTTTCTATAGTAACAAAAGAGCACAAGAAAGGTGACATTTTACTTACCAGTTAATGTTCTTTCCTCGAGTCCTGCTAGACCAGTCCATATAAATGGGTTGTGTTCCCCTACCAGCAAATTGTTGGAGACAAAGAACCAATGAAAAGATCAGGTTTCAATGACATCACTCCCATACCTCTATTAGCCTCAGCCAACAGAGGTCTCTTCAGTATTTATTCCAAACCATATGCGAGAAACATGGCAAGCCTCACACAACTTCAATCCTAGGAAACAAGGAGCAATCAACAGTAGAGAACTGTATATGGGAAAAGATAAACAGAAGACGGTCAATAGAAGATGAACCTGCATAGCCAAGCATAAAAATCATAGCAGGTACTGCAACAGAAGAACAGAGCAAATACAGTTTCAGAGGTGGACCCTGGGCTGGTCTAGCAGGACTCAAGGAAAGGACATTAACTGGTAAGTAAAATGTCACCTTCCATATTGTCCTGGTAGACCAGACCAGACAAGTGGGATGTACCAAAGCTACAACTCCACTGGGTGGGAGCAGCTCGCAAAGCCCTTGAGTCAAAGGCTGTGTCCACCCATGCATGGTCATCCAAGCTGTAATGTTTGACAAAGATGGAAAGTGATGCCCACATTGCTGCCTAACAAATGTCTGCAGGGTCTCTGAGCTCTGCCCCACCCACAGGAATGCTTGTACTCAGGCAGAATGGGCACGCAAACCCTCTGGAACCAGACAGTTATGCAACAGATATGCCAGTGTAACGGCTTCCTTAATCCAGTGCCCCAAAGTCAACTTAGCTGAGGAGTCACCCCTGCGTAGACCAGCAAACAGCACAAGAAGATGGTCAGACTTACGAAAAGAATTTGTAACCTCCAAGTATCAGAGAAGCACCCTCCAGATATCCACAAGGTGAAGATCCTTATCCTTCCCCCAACACTGTTCCTTACAGTAGGAGGGCCGGCAGACCACCTGGTTCACATGAAAGGAAAAATCACCTTAGACAAGAAGGCAGTATCAGGCTGAATGGAAATGGCCTCCTTTGAAAACAACAGATAAAGTTCTCAGCAAGACAGAGCCTGCAATTCAGAAATCTGCCTTGTGGAACAAATCGCAACCAAGAAGGCTATCTTGAATATCAAATCATTCAAAGCAGCATGCTTCAATGGCTCAAAGGGCACCGACATCAGGGCCCTGAGCACCAGACACAAATCCCAGGAAGGGACCACAGACTGGAGGGGAGTATGCAGACACCGAACCCCCTGGAGAAAGCATGAGATATCCAGGTGCAAGGCAAGAGATTTACCAGCCACTGGACCTCAAGATACAGGCCAAAGCTGCCACCCGAACTTTCAGGGAGCTAAGGGGAAAGGCCCTTCTCCAGGCCATCCTATCGAAAAGCCTACATAGAAGGCACCTTGGCCACATCAGGAGCAAGCTGCTGAGCACCACACCATCGCTCAAAGAGACATCAGATGCACACTTATGCTAGCTTGGTAGACCTCCTCCAAGCTCTGAGCAGAGTGGATACCACCGTCGGAGAATAGCCCTTACGTGCTGTCTCTTTTGAATAGCCAAGCCATACACGAGAAGGGAGCTAGGTCCTCCAGGACAATCAGTCCCTGCCGCAATAGGCCCTGAGATGGGGGCAACCGAAGAGGAGGCACCTGCAGGAACCACATCAGTTCTCTGAACCACACTCTCTTCGGTCCATCTGGCACCAACAGGACAATCCTGCCGAAGTGGCATTCTATATGCCGAATCACACCCCACACAAAGAGCCATGGAGGAAACATGTACAGCAGGTGCAGACTTGCTCAAGGCTGGGCCAGGGCATCGATGTCCTCGGACCGCCTCAGTGCGGTGACTGAAGAAGTGACAAACTATGGCATTGGAGCGGGTCACCATCTGATCCATTTCAGGGCAACCCAATGGCACAGAATCTACTGAAACACCTCCTGACTCAACTCCCAATCTCCGGGATCCAGAGAGTGCTGGCTAAGGAAGTCCCCTTCCACATTGTCCACCCCTGAAATTGCTGAGCCAACAAGGCTAGGAGGTTCTTCTCTGCCCAAGCAAACAGAAGAGCCATCTCCAGAGCTACCCAGCACTCCTCGTGCCACCTTGCTGACTGACAAAAGGCACCGCCGTGGTATTGTCTGAAAACACAAGAACCAACCGGCCCTTGACCAGGGGCTGGGAAGAATATCCAGGAGAAATCATCCAGTGGCAAGCCCTTCCTTAGATGACAGGGCTGCTGCCACCACCAGAACTTGGGGACCACCGAGTAGTGAACACGCACCCACAGTACCATCTCTATGGTCACCGCCATCAATCCAAGGAACTGAAGATAATCCCAGAATCTGGGAGCCTGCTGCGCACAGAACAGCACAAGGCAATCCAACAACAGGAAAACTCTGCCCACTCAAGTGTCAAAACGTGCTCCCAGAAACTCCAAGGACTGGGAAGGCAACAGCTGGCTCTTACCCCAATTGATCAACCAGCTGAGGCTTTCCAAAAAGGACACCGTTTGGGACACCACCAAAGACACTTGTGAAAGGGAATGGGCTTGGATGAGCCAGTTGTCCAGATATGGATGGACACAGATCCCTTGGCACTGCAGTCGCCACCACTACCACCACCATGACAATGCAGAATGTCCTCAAAATATGAAAATACACCTTGGTTAGATCCAGAGAAGTCAAGAACTCCCCTCGGCACACTGCTTGAATCATGGAGCGCAAGGTTTCCATTCGGAAACGCAGGATGCATAAATGCTCTTGAAGTCCAGAATGGGCCAGAAGGAACAGTTCTTTTTGAGCATCATAAAATAGATGGAGTATCTGGCCTTGCCTCGCTGATCCTCGGACGACATCCTGCTTTTGTATCACACTAGTCCCTTGGTCCCTGACCTCACTGCCCTTGATACTTGTCTTGTCCATATCGCCACTTGGTTTACTGGCAACTTCCTTCACGTGAACCCCTCCAAGTCCGTTGCTCTCTGGTTTTCCTTTGGTGCCCCTCTCTTTCCCTATCTCCTACTCTGTCCGCCTCTCCCATCCCTCTTGTCTCCACCCTCCATTATCTTGGTGTCACACTGGATCCCTCACTTTATTTCCACCACCACATCTCTGCGCTCACCTTCGCAAAATCCGTGCTATCCGGTCTTCTCTCCCTCCCTCCTCCCTCACTACTCTCATCCTTTCTCTCGTAATTTCCCGCTTAGATTATTGTAAATTCAGCTCTTGCAGGTCTTCCACAGAATTATCTACGACACCTTCAACTTATCCAGAATACCGCCACCTGTCTCATCACCCACTCCTCCTCATTTGATCATGTCACCCCTCTCCTCCTCAACCTCCACTGGCTTCTCATTAAGATCCGGTTCATTTACAAGCTGCTCATTATCACCCACAGAGTCCTCTACACTAGAACACCCCAGTACCTTGCCGATCTCATCCACCTCCAGCCCGCTCCTCGCCTCCTCCGTTCTGCACATGGTTAACCGCCTCTTCCTTTCGTCTCCGTCTAAGGCTCATCTTGAACTCACTCGCCACTCAGCCTTCTTTTTCCTAAGTCCTGCCCTCTGGACCTCACTCCCACATCCCTTCGCACAAAACTTATCCTTCCCCTGGTTCAAAGCCCTTCTTAAGACTCACCTCTTTCACCAGGCCTTTGACCTCCCCTCCCCCTCAGACCACCTTGACTCCCCCCCTAGCTGTGGGTTCTACCATTGAGATTACACCTCCTCCATAGATCCTTGCCCTTCCCCTACTCCCTTCCCCTCTTCCCTCCTCGTCCTGCAAACTGGTATCTGATGTCTTCTTTCTGTCTCTCTCCCTTTCTTTTCTTCCTTTTGCTCTCCGTCTTCTCTTTCCTGTAAGTTAATGGCATTCCTTTCTCTCTTTTCCTCTTCTGGCAGCCTATGTTTTATTATACAACGTCCTGACGCTTATGCACGGGTATTATATCAAATCTCACAAATAAAGATAAAGATCCAAGGGGACGGGCACCACCGCCCTTAGGCGCAGCAAGTTGTCCAGGTAGTCCACACAGTGGCATTTTGATCGTAGACCCACAAGGGGTGATGACAAAGGCTTCCAGAATCAGCTCTTTGCATTCCAGGACACAGCTGAACTGAATGATGTCTAGCATCCAGCGATCCTTGGTAACCTGGGCACATTCCTGAAAAGAAAAGGAGAAGGCTGCCTCCAACCAGAGGAACCAGGGAATGGGCCCCTCAAACTGACATTGCGCAGTCCAGGAGGGTCCTCCTCTGGAGGGGACCTAGACCCTGGGCCCACGTTCTCCATGAAAGGACTGAGAATAAGCTCAAAGCCCGGAATCAGAGGGGAAGAAAGGTTTTCCCAAGTCGATAAAGACCAAAGTCCTGAGACCCCTAGGGATCTAGCCAGTGGGTGGAGGCTGAAGATAAAGGGGCACCAGCCCGCTTCACAGGACCCTTGGACATGTCTTCCAGAAGGCGTTAAGATTTCATATCACCCAGGTCCTTCACCAGTTTTTCCAAACTGGCTCCAAAAAGAAACTTCCTCTTAAAAGCCAGTTGGACCAACTGGGCTTTGGAAGATAAGTCTGCTGCCCAGTGCCAGAGCCAAATCCAATGCCATGGCACCATCATCAGGGCACAATCTCTGGCCGTCAAATGTATCATGTCATACATGGCATCAGAAAGGAAGGCTGTAGTCAACTCCAAAAGAGGGGTAATATTTATTTATTTATTTTATTTATGTATTGTTTTATGCCGCTTTATCAATAAATCAAAGCGGTTTACAGAGAACAAGTAACATGGAATTTTTACATAGGGTCGTACATAGAACCACTTTACATAAAATCTTTACATAGAACCATTATAACACTAATTGATTTAACCAAGGAGGTAAACATATCAACCAAAAAGAGATATAATTAAGAGCTCATGGTCATCCTGCAGAAGAGACTGAATCCACTGGAGCAGGCTGCAGATGCAAGACTGGCACATACCACCAGCTGAAGAATAGCAGCCGCCCTGGTGAACAGGCTTGTCAACAACGAATCCACTATATGGTCCAGAAAATCCTTTAAGGACGATCTGCCTGCCACAGGAATGGTGCTCCATCTGGTAACCGCCATGACCTGCGCATCAACCTTGGGAATACCAAACCACTCAAAGCACTCCTTCTCTGGGACAGCATAGATCTTCTTACACACCCTTAATCCCCTATGCAGGGGAGTCAGGAGAGTCCCAGTCTGACTGGATCAAATCCTTGATCACATCTGGGAATGGTAAGACAGTAGTGGATTCCACACCCCTTGAAGGAGCGGGTACACCTTCGGCTCCTGCTCCGTGTCAGAAGCATCTGTCAAGTTCAACATCACCAGCTCCTCCTTCTAGAATAGGCAGATCACTCCAGCCTCGTCACAATCTTCTGAAGGTGAGAGTACTTCTTCATCCACATCAGAGCTCAGTACCGAGTCACCTGAATCCAAGTCATAGTCAAAATCTCGGATAGCTCTCAGCTATTCCACAGCTCCAGGCGGCGCGCCTCACCGGGGATGCTTAGCCAAAGGCAATTGAACGGAGATGCCACTCTCACCGTGCTCCGCATGAGGCTGCACCCGGGGGCACCCGGAGGCCGCAGGGTCTGAATTTCCAGACCAGTAGGACCAAGCTTGCTGCAACATAGAAACATGATGACAGAAAAATACCACATGGCCTATCTTGTCTGTCCTTCCATATCAACCAAAAGTTGATCAAAATGTTCTAGGGAGGACAAACTGAAGTCAGAGAGCTCTCCTCTCAGAAATGGCCCCTGAATACCAGGGAGTACAGCCGCTACAGACCCCCTAGAAAATGAGGAACAGCTCCCAGCACGTCGCCAGACCCTCCAACTGGCTAGATAACTTTACCCATAGCGTCAACCGTCACCTCCTGCCCTGAGGCAGGCAAGCCCGGTCTAACTGCATCCCCCAGCTGACAGAGGGGGAGTAGGCCCTCCAGGGATGACTCAGATGCTGCCATGCAAGAAGAGCAGAGTCTAGAATCCAAAGATTAGGCACCTCGCTTGCCACAGGTCAAAAAACATTTCCTGGAAAAAGACTGAGAGTTAAGGTAAGTATCACAACAGCGCGCTCTAAGGCCATGGTGGCTTAAAAGGTGCATGTTAACTGTGCTTTTATTGCAATGCACATTACAGGCACAAGGGAAGGAACATGCATTGGAGCCGCTTGGGCAGAACATGTGCTAGGATCACGCTACCACCAGATGCACAATAGGTAAAAACACAGTGTGCAGAAAACAGCAAGAAACCCCCACACCAGGCCAATGGCCACCAATGGTCCACCCTGCATTGCATCCAGGAAGACTGAATTGGGAACCCCTACCAAGGACATTGACGAGGTCAAGCTCTGTACTCACCCCGAGAGCCACAGGCAGAGAATCCATGCCAGGCTCAGCTCTACCCTCCAGAAACTCTTTTACTGGCTTTGCAGCACTGCTTTTAAGGTGGCTGTCAGGCAGATCCCTCTAAGAACCTTCTGCAATATTCAGGAGAGAGAGCGGGGGGCAGGGGGGGACAGGGACAACAGAGGAGGTGGGAAGGGAAGGTTGTGTGAGGCTGCTGCACTCTTCCAGAGCCTTCCAATTTCTGGCTGCTCAACAGGCTCTTATCATGATAAGCATGTGGAACTGAACCAATTTTCCCTCTTCCTATGGCTACCAAAAAGATTGCAGTCTAGTAGAGTCTCCCACGTCATGCTCAAGCGAGAGAGTCACCTTCAAGGTGGTCATTCACGAGTGTTTAATCTATCTTTTCCTCTCAATCTTCAGACTTTCTTCAGAGAGGAGAAAATCCATACACCATCTACTGGAAACAAATAAATACTGAAGAGACTTCTGGTGGCTGAGGCAAACAGAGGCATGGGAGTGATGTCATTGAAACCTGGATTTTTCATTGGTTCTTTGTCTCCACCAATCTGCTGGTAGGGAAATACAACCCACTTGTCTTGACTGCTCTAGCAGGATGATATGGAAGCCAGATTGATGCACTATTATCACAGTGAGCATTTTGCTATACCACTGAAATGATCTGCTCCTATAAATAGTAGTAAAAACTGAAAGTCAGCCGTGGCTGCAAACAATGAAATGTTCCTGTTTCAGCAACCTCCATAATGTGATCACCATTCCATATACTATAGTAAAAAAAATTATCTCATGCAAATTTCCTAGTTGTTGAAAAACACATTATAAATCCTGAGCTCAATATACTTTTCTGTATATGCTACTGCAAGTTAGGAAAAAAAAACTAATGCAAGTGCTTTGGCGAGTGATCCCAAGGATAATAAATGGGAAGCCAGACAGACAGTTGGCCTCCAGGCAGCAGGATAAACACAAGGAAGCATCTTGGATCACTGCAGCTGGGAAAGTGAGCATGGTCAGACTCCTTTAGTTCTGGGCAGAGCACCAAGAGCCCAAGAGAAGAAAAAAAAAAAGAGGGCAAAGAAGGAAGGTCAATAGGCCACTAAGATAATCAGACTAAGCAAGAGAAGGGAATGCCTGTGCATGAGTCAAATAACTGTTAAATATCAGTGGACCTGAATGTGAAGATCAGTGTCTGTAATAAGTAACCAGTTTGATGCAACATGTAAATTTTTTAATGCTAAGAGCAAAAGACTTGTTCTTTGACAAATAGATTAAGCAGCCTTCCCTTGATGATTCTATAATAAATTAATATTTTAATATATTAAAACACTATATAATTAAGACATCATCTGTAACAAATCCTACCATCAGCGCCAGGGCTACCATTAGATGAACTAGGTGGTCATCTAGAGTGTCCATTGCTGCCCCTCTCTGGGACCAGCAGCAGCAATAAAGTTAAACAGCACTGCAGCGCTTACCAAAACCTCTAGCACTGCGGTGCTGCTCATGCTTCTGCCCCTCCGATGCACACTTTATTTTGCATGGGGGTGGAAGTGGCTGGTATACTTCCAACCCTGTGCAAAAGAAAGTTTGGGGGTGGAAGCAGGAACAGCACTGCAGCACTAGAGGTTTTGGCAAGCACTACGGTGCTGTTTCACTTTATTGCTGCCACTGCTGGTTCTGGAGGGGTGGTGGCAGCGGCAATGAGGATGAGGGTGGGAGCAGAGAAGCACCTGGAATGAGATTCACCTAGAGCGCCTCGTATCCTAGCACCCACCCTGCCCGCCATATTATCTGCAAGTGAAGAAATGAAAAGAACAAATCACAGACTGTTTAAAAGTACAGTTACAGAACCAGCCACAACTGCTATGTCATTTATTTAAACGTATTTTTATACCATCTTTCTATCATTCAAGGCAGTTTACATATAACTGAATGTGTAACAGGGCCATGAGAAGTGTACTGCTCTACAGGGAACTAAAACAGCATAACAGTGGAACGGAAAACACTATAACCAGGGTATGCAAATACCTTCAAACTATGTGCAATGTATTCTGAAAAGGTCTCAACAATACATATATGCATGTCACTGCAACAACCATCACAATTAGCATTAATTGTCAAGTCCTGATGGAGGGCACATACAGATATGAACATACTCTCTTGTGCCTCACAGAAAAGTGTGTAATGGAAATCTCTGGAGCACCACTGATTTCTCTGGTTTCAGCTTTCAGCGCCTTTTTAATGCGTGCCTTCAAGTCTGTGCTGATTCCTGGTGACCCAGCAGCTCCTGGGTTTTCTTGGCAGTGTGACTGGAAGTAGATTGCCAGGCTTTTCTTACGAGATAATGAGGGTTAAGTGACTTGCCCAAGGCCACAAAGAGTGCTAGTGGGACTCGAACGCTGGTCTCTTAGTTAGCAAGCCATTAGGCTCCCCTACTCCTTTAGAATGTTAATATAACCATCACCTAATAAAATATTTTTTGAATGAGACACACAAAAATGTTTTATTTGGATGTCCTTAATAAAAAGTCCATAAATAGCAATTTACAAATAAAACATTAAGAAAGCATTTTGAAAATGAATTACATCAGACACATGTTCAGTCAGGGCCACCAAATAGAAAATAATTACATTGATAACAGACTACTGGATAATTTTTGAAAGTAATTCCTCAATAACAGAGTTGAGTTGCACCATAACAATACTGCTACTCGCACCTTAAAAGAGGATTTCAGCCTACAGTGCTGTAAATATAACACATTTCACCCCAAAAAATGTACAAAAAATTCTAGAATTTTATCAGCTCTATACTAGTCTGAGTTCTTACACTGTATTAAATCTTTTTTCACAGCCTTCATTTAAGGGGCATGTTTACTAACATGCACTAATTATTAGCACAGGACCCCATACTAAAAAGCCCATGCTAACCAGTCAGTAAGCGACTGGGTGGGAACTTGGCAGGTTAGAGGCAGAACATGGGTGTTGACAGTACTTTGCAGTTAGCATGAGTGTTTTGGGTGCACGCTAACCACAAATGTAGCAGATAGCATGGTTGTACGTAAGGCCAACTCAAGGGGTGGCAGTAAGTGAACCTGCTTACCGGTTAGTGCAGTACAGCATGTTATCGCTGCGTTAACAGGGGATGGATACACATGCCACCAAAGGTTAGCACAGGCCTCTGTCCTCAATGTATGTTACTGGTGCATTCTTTAGCAAACATGACCCTAATTCTCACTAACAATGCGTCTTTGGGGTATGTTTACTAAACTGGGCTAACAGTTAACCTGGGCTATCTGCAGCTAGGTCCCATGTTATTCAATGGGACCTAGTTGCAGATAGCCCGGGTTAACTGTTAACCTGGTTCAGTAAACATACCCCTTTGAAACAATCGCTGTAACAATGATTCATAATTTCTACTTAATACACACTTCTGAATGCTTCAGTGACGACAAGCTTCTAACCATTCCTCACTAATATTATATGAGAAAGGGTGGTTATGCTTCATGACATGCTTAATCCTTTACTTAGCAAGAAAGCCTTCTCATTTGGTTCACGACCCAACAATCTTTGAAGCATTTCCATACCATCCAATGAGCCTCCCGGTTTCAGTATAATGTCTCTGTATTTCATTCCAACCTAGTTTCAAGAATAAAAAAAGAGTTTAAGGTTTCACATCTTCAAATATTTTCAAAACTCTGGTATATATTGAAAAATAAGACAGCATGCTAAACTAAACAAAAAATAACTGATGCTAAACTTTGTAAAGCAATAAAAATCAAAACAGAGTGCAAGGAAGAATCAAGCAATCAGCAGCACAAAGAAAAATAGATTAAATTAACAAATGTGGTTTCATCACACAAAATTCAAAGTAAGAATTTTTTTGCATTGATATTTACAATGGGAGCAGAGTAGTCAAGGAAGGAAGAACAGGGCCAGCGTAATCATTAGTCAAACGAGGCAGCAAAAAGCAGCTGCAGTCAGAGCAAAGCAATAGGCCCCGAATACCAAATTCACTCAAAAAACTGTCAGCACATACTTCTACCTGCAGAGAGGGTGGACAGTTTCAAATTGCTCATCTGTCTGGGTAAAGGCTTCTAGAAATTGCCCGCATTACACAAATACATATAAAACAAAGCTTAATATTTAAAAGTATGATGTCCATATATGCATTTTTGCAGGTTTGTTCTGGAATGGATAATATATCATCATTAAAATCTCAGGGGGGGGGGTCTAGGGGCATAAAAGATAACTGGGAGGGGGCACATGTCTGAAAGGTTGCCTGCAAAATGCAATGTGTGCCTTTGAGTCAGTCCTGACTCCTGGTGACCCAGAAGCTCTGGGTTTTCTTGGCAGTGTCACCGGAAGTAGATTGCCAGGCCTTTCTTCCGAGGCAATGGAGGGTTAAGTGACTTGCCCAAGGCCACAAGGAGTGCTAGTGGGAATCAAACCCTGGTTGCTTGGTTACCAAGCCAGTGTTCTAACCACTAGGCTACTCCTCCACTCATAAAGATAACTGGGAGGGGGCACATGTCTGAAAAGTTGCCTAGGATGTCTAAATCCCTTCTACCAATCCGGAGGATGAAAGCATAGTAACAGGTGTTCTCCAGGGACAGCAGAAATCAGTCCTCACATATGGGTGATGTTGCCGCTGACGGAGCCCTTGCGGAACATCTCCCTAGCTTCCAAAGAAAGCCTTTGGGAGATACCACCACGCATGCGTGGTCCCTTTCCTGTCCAAGGATGCTATTTATTTATTTATTTATTTATTTATTTCAACTTCTTATATACCGCACTCTTTGACATCAGCGCGGTTTACAAATAACAGAAAGAAACCAGAACAACAGGCTGTTTGGTATTACATATAACAGGAGTATCAACTTGGATAACATGGGAGAACTATTTACATGGAGTATTAATCTATTAGATAGATAGCATGCTCGAACTATTTACATAAAATTAGCAGTGATGCTTGGAACAAGAGGGATATTGCCTAAGTCAGATGACATAGCTAAAGACGGCAAAAATTATGAGAAGCAACTCCAGAGGGAAGAGAAAGGGTTGTGAGGACTGATTCTTGCTGTCCCTGGAGAGAACACCTGTTACAGGTGAGTAACTACACCTTTTATGGGAACAAGCAGGAAGACAGTACTCATATAAGACTCCCTAGCTACAGGCTATCAAAAGCCCATAGAAAAAACACAGATGCCCCCAAGGGGAGCTGTGAGCGGCAGCAATTGAGTCCAAGGATACAGACTCCAGAAGGACCCGTTGTGTCCAGTGAGGAACCAACACTCCGATAGCCTGAACACAGAAGTGTCAGGGGGTAGGAGTTGCCAAAACCCTGAACAGATTATGGAGTACGGCCTGGCCGAAGGCGCTATCTCGTCAGGACTCCCTCTCCAAGCAGTAATGAACTGCAAAGATATGGACTGAAGACCAGGCAGCGGCCCAGCAGATGTCCATCATCGGGAAAGAACGCAGACTTGCCACAGAGGCCGCCATGGCCCTGATGCTGTGCACTGTGACCCGGCACTCCAGAAAGAGCCCAGCCTGTTCACAGTCGAGGGCAATGCTGTCCACCACTCAGGTGGACAGAGTCCGCTTGGTCACCACTTTTCCCAGCCGACTGGGGTCATAGGAAACGAAAATCTGTGAAGCTGAAGGTAGAAGGACAGGGCCCTCTTAGAATCCAGAGTATGGAGGACTGCCTCCACCCTGTAGCGTGAGGACATGGAAAGAAGGTGGGGAGCACCATCTCCTGATTGAGGTGGAAGGGGGACAACATCTTTGGGAGGAATTTGGGGTGCGTGCAGAGCACAACCTTGTTCTTGTAGAACCTGGTGTAGGGAAGCTCTGCCACCAAGGCTTGGAGCTCGCTGACCCTGCAAGTGGATGTGAGCACCACTAGGAAGATTACTTTCCATGAGAGATACTTCAGGTGGCAGGTAGCCAGGGGCTCAAATGGCAGCCCAGTGAGCTGCGCTAGCACCATATTGCAGTTCCACTCTGCCTTTGGTGGGTGGATGGGGGGCTTAGACAACAGGAAACCTGCAGGAAGTGGGTCACAAGAGGATGCACTGAGAGGGGCTTGCTCTAGATAGGGTGGTGGTGCGCCACAGCAGCACTCAGGTGTACCCTGACTGAACTGGATTTGAGCCTGGATTGCGACAAATGAAGTAAGTATTGCAGCACCAAGTGCACTGAGCATGAGAATGGGTTCACCCGTTGCTCTGCGTACCACACTGAAACCCTGCACTATTTGAAGGCATATGCTCGTCTGGTGGAGGTCTTATGGGAGGCCAAAAGGACCTCCTCCACCTCCCCCGAGAGGTTGAAAGGGGCCAGGGCTACCCTCTCAGCAGCCAAACTGTCAGAGAGAGGGACCCCAGATTAGGGAGTAGGAAGGAGCCCTCCTCCTGAGATAATAAACCCGGGGCACTCCCCAGGGGGACAGGGGGCCTCCACCGCCAAGCAGAGAAGCAGCAGGAATCCTGATTGCCTGGGCCACCGTGGGGCCACCAGGATCAGCAACGCCCTGTCGCGAAGAGCCCTGAAGAGGGTCTTGGCAATCAGTGGCATGGGTTGGAACGTATACTGAAGGCCCTCCCAACCATGGGATGAGGAAGGCATCTGCAGCCACATGAGACAGGTGAGGCTGCCTGAAGCAGAAGCAGGGCAACTGGGAGTTGTCTGGTCTGGCAAAGAGATCCACTAGAGTAATCCCCCAGAGCCGGAAGAGCCGGTTGGCCACTCTGGGGTCCAGCCACCACTCATGTGGCTGGAGGAACCTGCTCAGTCTGTCCGTCAGGGTGTTGTCCTGTCCCAGCAGGTATACCACACACAGGAGCATCCCTTGGCGAATTGCATAGAAGCAGAGAGCCACCTCTTCATGGCAGAGGATGCGGGACCCTGTGTCCCTTTGTTTGTTTACATAGAACACTGTCACTTGATTGTCCATTTGAACCAGCACTGACTGGTGCTGCAGATGGTGGTGGAAGGCCTGGAGAGCCAGGAGGTTGATCTGCTGCTGGCCTTCCACCTCAGACCAACTGCCCTGAGTGCAGAGTTCCTTGCAATGTGCTCCCCAACCCAGCAAGGAGGCATATTTAACAGAAATACTGTTAAATAAAATAAAATCCGTAGTGAGGGGGGTGGGGGTCTGAAAGGGCATCCCCGCTCGCAGGTGCTGTGTGTTCTGCCACAAGTTCAGGGACTCCGCCAGCTGGCGGGTTACACACTGTCTTGCAGTTAGCCCGTGGCCTGTGTCCAAGGGAGAGAATCTTGAACTTCTCCCTCACCAGGAACCTTTTCAGGACACGCACTTCTAGGATGGTCCTTAGGCCCCCTGTTCTTTTTTCATGAGGAAGTACCTGGAGTAAAACCCTTTGCCCAAGAGGTGCTGGGGCACTGGTTCCACCGCCCTGTCCTCGAGGAGACCTGTAAGTTCCTGCAGTAATAGATCCCAGTGAAGGGGAATCCTGGGGGAGCTCTCCTGGGAAGAAGGGGGGAGATGTCTATACCAGGTAGAGGAGGTAATCCTCCTTGACAACTTGGAGTGCCCAAGTGTCTGTGGTAATGGCTGGCCGCCGATAGGCAAAGTGGATCAGACATCCCCCTGTGGGTTTCTGACCTCCTGGGGGTAGAGAGGCTAAGCCCAAGGAGTCCAAAACTCCCACCAGGCTGGGCTGAGGCCTGTGCCTGGGGACTTGGGAACCTTCTGCTTACAAGGGCCATGCCTGTGTCCCTTGGCATGCTGACCCTGCTGCGGAGGCCTGATATTGTGCGTAGTTTCTGTAAGCAGCTCCCTTCCTCGAGTAAAGGGGCTTTTTACTCTAACGCTTCCTTTGGGGGAGGGTAGCGGTCTTCTTGAAGAGCCTGGTCCTTGTCATGAACTCAGTCTCCAACTCAGCAGTCTTATCGGTCGTGGGTTTGCAAAGAGATTCTCTCCTTGGCAGGAGATATCGACCAATTTGTCCTGAATCCATTGCTCCAGGTTGTAAGACTGTAGCCGCCGACTCAAAGCCATAGGCTACTCGAGTTATAAGCCTGGAACACTCATGGATGGCTTTGGCCAGGCTCCAGAACCGCTGTAGGGGCTCTTCGGATAGACCTGCCGAGAACCCAGTGAGTTTCTTCGCTAGGTCTCTCAGGTACATATCTATGTACAGCTGGTATGCCTGGATCCAACTGATGAGCATAAAGCCCTGGTAGCACTTCCTGCCGAGAGCATTCAGGGTGCAGGCCTACCTACGGGGGGCACCAAGGAGTGCGTCCTCTGGCTCTTGAGCCGATGCATAGCTGACTCCACCACCATGGAGTTATGCAGCAGCTGTTCTTTCTGGAAACCCAGGCTCCGGTGGACTCTATATATCGAGTTGAGCCATTGGCTCACGATGGGCACCAATGCCAGTGTCTCCCACAAGCAGAGAAGCAGCCGTTCCAGGATGGATGGGACAGGCACTGTCAGTGCTTCCCTCAGGGGGTCCTCATACTGAAGGATCTCAAGCACCTCCGTGCAAGAGTCCTCCTCCAACTTGGTGGTGAATGCCAACGCCTTTGACATAATCCCGTATGAAGTCAAGGAACACCATGTCCTCGGGCGGGGATCAAGTCGAGTCTCTGAGAGGGATGAGTCTGAGGTACGTCACGGTGGTGATGGGTGTCTGGGGACGTCTCGTCCTTGGCTTCCCAGTCCAAGTAATCGGAGTCGTTGAGGGAGGGCTGAGCTGGATGATCTGGTCCCGAGCCCAGTCCAGGCCCCTTGGAGGCTCTGTGGCCGAAGCCTTGAGCACTCGCCGGAGAGGACCTTGGTCCTATGGAATGGGACTGGGATTGAGACCGATGTCGAGGATTGACTTGAGGCTGCATGCTCTCGAGGGTCAGCCTGACATCTGGGAATGTCCTCGATGTCGAGGGCCTGGTGGTCTGGGCAGATGACCTGGTGGAGCTGGGCATCAGGGCCTGCTGCTGAGCCATGAAGAGAGACCTCGACAAGGATGGCCTCGGGGTCTGAGGCCAATCACTGGAGGATTCTTTTTTGGGTGACCTTGGCAGGCCGCTCCTGCTCTAAGCCCTCAGACGAACAGTGTGGACTGTGGGATTTGGCTCAGGATTTACCTGCCTTGCCAGATCCGTCCACACATGCAGCCCTCAAGGGTTTCTTTTTCTTCCTGTGTTCCCTGACCAGGGAGCTCTGCTCAAAGGACCTTTGGCCTCACCATGGGAGTCCAAGGCCTCAGAGTGGGCCTTGGAGCGCAATGTCACTGGAGACTCTGCTGAGGGCCTTGTATGACATATTCTTGCAAAGGCCGCAGTCCGCAAGACTGTGGTCCAGCCCAAGGCAATGGAGGTAGCAGTCATGCGTGTTGGTGAGGGACATGACCCTCAAACACCGATCACACTTCTTGAAGCTACTGGAAGCCATGGGGGGGAAAAGGGCCCCATCTAGGTCGAAGACCCAAGGCTCTGCCAGCGGTAAAAAAGGCGCGAACAGCACTGAGGGAAAAAAGAGAAAATTTAAACAGATCCGAGACGTGATGCTGAGGCAGCACACTCGGGGGCGGGAAGAGTAGCGGTGCAAGACTGGAGAAGAAGATTAAAAACTCAAAAAACTGATACTTTTTCTGGGGGAAACAGACAGACGCCTGATGGGCTCCATGGAAAAAAGAAGACTGAGGCAAGATGGCACCCTTGGACGGGAAGGGGACTACGCATGTGCGGTGGCATCTCCCAAAGGCTTTCTTTGAAAGATGGGGAGATGCTTCTGCGAGAGCTCCGTCAGCACTGACATCACCTATATGTGAGGACTGACTTCCTGCTTGTTCCTGGAGAATTCAACAATATCATCAAAGGACAGACTTGGTGTCAGCCATACAGTCAAAGACAATTAGAAATCTTTAAATTTAATTTAAAGATTTATAAAGTGCATTTTTCATGTAAAACATGCTATTATTGCAAGTTTAAGAGGCCTAGGCCAGAATGCTAAGATGGGAATCCCAACTTTTGAAAAGCCCACTTTCACTGGAAGAAAATAAAAAGTTTTAAAATCTGTGAATTCTTTTTTTTCAAGCAGAATTCAGAATGGTACAAATAGCTCCTATGTCTGCATGACATGAATTTGTGCATTTGAACAATAAATTGAAACTGTTCACTAGCTCATTCCCCCTTAGACTGGCAAATGATTTTCATCTTTGCATCCCTTTACCTAGGAATTTTAGGGGCCCTTTTACTAAAGGTTAGTGTGCGTTAATGAAGTTAGCGCGCGTTTGGTGCCAGTGCAACCACAGAAATAAAGGGGCTGTGGGTACTTAACACATGTTAAAACAGTTAGTAAAAGGACCCTATAAATGAGCTCAAACTTGAACCCAGGCTTTCCTCAATGCGAGGGCCAGCTCTAGATTTTTTGGTCCTCCAAGCAAACAATTTTTAGCCACCCCACTCTATGAATTTCTTGTTAGCCAATGCTTGCACTTTACATTTGTTTTTAAACACACATTAGAACTTTTAAGCACATGCAAACAAATTGTACAAGTGCTAATTTGTAAGCTAATGCACAGTGCATTAATTTTGCATGTACTAATATGTTTGAAGTGCTTTAAACTGAATACATACTAACAATCTTCACTAGTCAGAAGAGTGCTCAAAACAATGCCCCTGAAATGTGCCGCTTTGCTTTATTGGTGCCTAAAGCTAGCCCTGACTGATGCAGCACCTTCCCAAAACAGCTTCATTTGGAGGGAGTTTCCCTGAATTTTACATAGGGCCTGAATTTGCAAATTACCTAGTTTTTTTATAGTTATGTTTGAAATGGAAATTCAGGTCTTCAACCTTTCACTATGTTGGTCTCGGTTCATTCTGTGCCTTAATGGATGTATTTTAGAACTTCTGTTTAGCTGATTTTATTATGACTGTTTCATATTGTATTGATTAACATTTTGTGACCATTTACTGCATTACTGCAATGATGTATTGTGCTTCAGTGTAATATTATATTTGAAATTTGTATACATCACCTTTAGTGCTGATTAAGCAATTTAATCAAATCAAAATAAAAAAGCTCTGACTCAGACCCTTTCTAGTCTTTAATGAACTAGGAATTAAAGCCACGGCCTCAAATTCTCCATCAGGGCACTAGGGAGCATTTCCAGCTAAAAGTATGTATGCTGGTGACATACACACAAACTTTCACCTTTGCATTTCCTGCTCCTTAGTGCCTAATTGACTATCTGAGGATGTAAGGTGAAGCTGAAGACTGAAACATATGTGTGTCTTTGTATATGAGTCATTACATCCACTCATTCTGATCTTTTCTAGAACTACATCATTGCTTAATAAAGATGACAGATTAGAAGGGATATTTTCCCCAGTATATTAGAGCAGGGATTCTCAATCCAGTCCTCGGGACACACCTAGCCAATCAGATTTTCAGGATAACCACAATGAATATGCATGAGAGATAACTGCATACAACAGAAGCAGTGCACGCAGTTCTCTTTTATGCATATTCATTGTGGTTATCCTGAAAACTTGACTGGCTAGGTGTGTCCTGAGGACTAGGTTGAGAATCCCCATATTAGAGACTTTCTAGGGAAAAATGTTACTGTATAGAAATAAGACACTTTTGTGGCACATTACAGCTCTGATCTGCACAGTTGGTCAGTGGAAATAATGCTTTTCATATATGCAGCTAAGCCATAGTGAAAAGGGCTCCTGAAGCACAAAATATGAGATTTATTTCTTTAAGTGGCATTTAATAATTATTAGATAATTAGTGTCCAGATATGGAAGGTTCTTTTAGGAGAGCGTGTGAAAAAATCCAAGCTCTCTGGCCTTATTGGCATTAAAACACTGGAAACAGGAGAAGTGCTTTGGGGCTGGTGGAAAATTAATACTTTTCTATGATTGCATTTTAAAGAAGGGACCCCAAAGCAGACTCACAGAATTAGAGAATTTTTATTATTATTGTTACTTGATATCATGCTTTTCGTAATAATATAAAACAAAAGCTGTTACAATGAAAAATAGCCATTACAATGAAAACTAACGTATAAAAATCTACACGTGAACCTCTCTTCCATGCCTCCATTTAATAAGTCTGACATCTGTTCCACTGAAAGCTATTAAAATACATCAAAAGGGATAACATTGTATGACAACTGAACAGGACAAGCACCATAAAAGGCAATGAGAATGGATTTATGAAAAACAGGGCTGTGCCAGAAGTTACTTTATAGGATTCTCTACAGTAATAACAATCAATCTGAACTGAAAACAACTAACTGATGACATTAATCATCATTTTGAAAAAGCATTTCATTTACTGTTATATAAAATAAGCAATATTATATAAATGAAATAATATATGTATTTCTAAACTGCTTTTCGAGTTTTAGCTCAAGGTAGTTTATAGCATTATTTTTAGGTATACTCCCTCCTCAAAAGAGCTTACAGTCTAAGCGGATGGGCAGTTACTAAGCTGCGGTAAAGTATTGCATTTTAGTGCAACTTAATTTACTGAGCGTCAAACTGTAGTAATTCTGTACTGCAGGTTAGTAAATGCTGTGGTAAACGAACAATGCAACTTGCGTTCAACATCGCAAATTACTTTAGTCATGGAAAAATCATGCTCCTTGCATTTTCTTTTTTAAATTTATACATCTTTATTCACTTGCAATCATAAAATAACACAAAGGATGTCCAACTGTCAAACACCGTAAGTGTACAAACAAAAATAAATGCCCCTCCCTCTTCATAGCCTCTACTTTCCGAACTGACATTTTGAAACTTTTAACCCCCTTTCTTACTCATCCTCTTCCACTTCCTGAACACCCCCCTTCCCAGCCTTCCCCTCCTTGCTGAAAAAAACCCTAAAACCAAAACTCAATCCCAACTTCCATACAGTCTCCTACTCCCTCGCCTTTGCTCATCGATTCCCTTTACCTACTCATAGCACCTAAAACCCCACCAACCTTTCATACTCCTCACCATCCGCTCTGAATTTATCGTTTCGCATATCTGTAAGTTTCTCCATCCTCTCTATTTGGGTCAATCTCAAATTCTAGTCTTTGAGGGTGGTAGCCTCCGTTTGTTTCAATGAGCAGCAATTTTTGACCAGAAATGTGTTCAGGTCTCTAAGGTCTAGGATTGGACGAAATCCCTCCATTTTCCTGGGCATCAGGAAATGCCTCAAATAAAATCCCTCTCCTTCCTGCCCTGGCAGAACGGGCTCAAATGCATGTGCTGATCGAAGGTTGGAGAGTTCCTGAAGAAGAATCTCCTGATGCTGAGAGGAATGGAATGGCTCCTCAGTGGACAATTTGGAGGGAGCTCCAATAGTTGAAGTTTATAGTCTTCTCCTACTATTTTGAGAACTCTAGAGTCAGTTGTTAGAAGGGGCCACCTCTGAGCAAAGACAGTGAGCCTCCCACTGGTTGAAAGGTCATCTGAGGAGGGTGCGGGGATATTGGTCAGGTTCTAGGAATCAGTAAAACTCCACCTCTACTTTTGGCTGAGATACAGGCTGGGACTTCTGAACCTTTTCCTGCTCAGGTAAGGCACAAGCAGGTTGCTTAGACTGGGTATAGTGGGAAGCAGGAAAATACCTATGCCTATGAGAATAGTAAGATTCTTGTCCTCTGCTGTGAAATCTCCAAGTTGATGCAGAGGCCAGGTCGGAGGTGTGCCTGGAGAACATTCTGAGGATGCAAAGAGGGTGAGAAGTAAAACCAATTGTCCTTTGTTAAGGACCATTTGTTTTACTTCTCGCCTTCTTTGCTGCTTGTTTTTAATGAGAAAGTGCGTGTGCTTTTTGTGAACGTTCTGAGGATGCCAGAGCATTGTTTGGTCATGGTAGCAGCTTCTTGCACCTAATCTCCAAATAAATTATTTCCATGGAAGTCAGCAACAGAGGGGGGCAGAAATGGCAGAAGAAACTGCGACACAGCATTGTACTGTGTCAGTAAGCGCTGCATCACATTCTGGGGGCCACTGCACCGCATACTGGGGGCCAATGCTGCAGGCCTGGGAGAAAGGCGGCAGAGATGGCAATGGGGGTAGGGGGACGGCAGAATAGAGGGCCCGTCTAGGGCATCTCTAATTCTTGCACCTCCCTAATCCCATCCCCGTCTTAAAATCCCCTCTATTACAAAGACTCACTAACTCCTACCCTTTATCCCTGTTAACCCCTGGCCTCTCCAACTCTAAGGAATGATCTGTCCTGAGGCTCACACTCATATAAACAATGTACCCGCTGCCCCCTCACTCACATATCCATCCCACCCAAATCCCCCACAACAATCTAAACAGTCTAAATCTTCTATTCAAAAGTCAAAACCAAGTCAGAGTGTAGTCCACAAATTGTCCAAGCAGAGTGCTATTGAGCTTTACCTCCACATTTGCTCAGCCTTTAGCCTCCAATATCTTTCTCCTGCTGCCCCGACAAGCACCACAACCTCTGTCCTTCTGCTGAGACTCTATTCCATCTTGTAGATTCCTGGTCATCATGGCTTTCTCCTCGCACCTGTAACACCAAACCTTTGAGTCCTGCTTCCTTTAAAGCCTTAGCTGCTTCTCCAAGGGTGCACATCCGATAGGTCTTCCCTGTCACCAATAATGCTAAACCAAAGGGGAACAACCACATACACCTGATGCTCTCTCCTCTTAATTTAGAGCCAGCTGTCAAACTCCTTTCTCCACTGCAAGGTCACCACAGAGAGATCTACAAAGATTGTGATCTTATAACCCTCCCAACTCCATTGCTGGGATGGACCTCATCTTTGCAGCTATTTAATTCTATTTTGGACACTGATTATAATGTTTCTGGGCAAATTTGGCCTAGGGCGCCAAGGTCCAATATGTCCTCTCAAGTCTAACTTCTTATACCGTGTGCTTTTCATCACACTTTTTCAGGATGGCCCTGTATGTGTCTTGTGCTGTGCTCATACAGTCCTTGTATTTGGGTGCCTCTGTTATCCCTTTTACTCGAAGATTATGCCTCTGGAACCTATTTTCCAGGTCTTCTAACTTGTCCAAGAGGTTAGCATGATTCTGTTCCAAAGCATTAAGGAATTTGTGGAAGTCAGACAGTCAGTCTCCCCTGAGTCCTCCACTTGGTGACCCAGCTCTCCCACCTCTGTTTGCAGGTCATGTATGGTGTCCAGCAGCTCCTGTTACATTGCTCCAAAATCACTTTGCAATTTCTTGAACCTGCATTTTAGCTCAGATCGGGATAATATCTCAGCATCAGGTCTCTGGTCCTCCTGTGTGCACTTAGTGTGCACCATCTTGCCACACTCATGCTGAATGTGTTTTTCTCTCTCTGGTAGAACTCTCTTAAATCCACTGCCGACATTGTGAACAAGTTAATAGCTGTCAGGAGCCACAGATCACCAGATCGGAGGCACCATTTATATCACTGGGGATGGCGTTAATGACCATTTTAGAGCCCTTCACTAAGGAGCTCTTGCTTCAGGAGGCTATCTAAAATGTAAATGTCACGTCCTCTCTCCCTGAAGCATAGGGCCACTAACATGTGGCCTGATGCTCCTGGACCATTTTAAAGGGGATGGAAGTAATGTAATTCCCATGCCCACATGATCTCACCCTCCCACCCCAAACAGTGACCCACTGATCAGAGGCCTCCCCAAAGACAACTCCCAACTCCCAAAACAGACTCTCCAACTTCCAGTCTTCCCCCCTCCAGATACTCTCTGGACTTACCAGGGCTATACCTTCATGTCCAGCAGTGGGGGGAAGAAGCAATCCCCAGTCGCTCCTCCCCCAGAGGATGCCAGCATCAAAATGACACCAGTCAACCCCTAGTAGTACTCTCATAGTACTACCGCTAAGAGTCAAGCTGCCAAATAAGGTTATGCTATTAGGAGTTAATCAGTGCTATTTTGATGCTGGTAGCCTATGGAAGAAGGGTGACTGGTGATTGCTTCTATCCTTCCCACTGCTGGACACTAAGGATAGCACTGGTAGGTCCAGAGGGGTGTTTCTGGGGTAGTTTCTCCAAATGGGTTAGTTTTGTGCATACTATGGCAGTCGTGACCCTCACTTCTAAGCTAGGCTATGTGGAGTATGATCTTAGTCTCTCAAATGTACTGCTAATGCTCGGCGTAATACCTGCATCGTGCCAAAAGGAGTTTCCTTCTGGAGTTCGTAAGATGTAACAGGTATGGGTAGTTTGTCAATATGTGCTTGGACGTTCTTTATCAAGCCTGTCACTCCCAGTACAATGGAAAAGATTTCTGTATCTTTCTGCCACATTTTCTTCATCTCTGATTGTATTCCTTGGTACTTCAGGTTCTTCTGCCTCTCCACACAATTCACAGAATAATCATGGTACCGACACTTCTATTACACTGGTCAACAAAGTTTTACAAAAGTCATGTTACTGAAATAAAAATAGTCATTTCTTATCAATTTTTATATGGTGAACACGAATATGACAGTGAAATTGCAAAGTTGGCTCTAGTTTTTTTGTAATCTACAAGAATTTACATCACAAAATGCATGTCAATAGTAAATATAATAGGCCTTCGGTTAATACCTGTAAAAAAAAAACAAGTCAGACTACTTAGATTTTTCCGCCTCTCTCTTGTACAGCTGTTTGGGAACGTCTCTGGGGAGTGTCCAGCAGTAGTCTGCCAGCATTGTAGTGGACCATTTTCCCTGGTATCTTTGCTCCATCGTTGCGATATCCTGGTGAAAACGTTCGTCCTGTTCATTACTAACCATACCACAGTTGTCAGGAAAGAAATAGAGATGGGAATCAAGGAAATGGATCTTTAGAGACATATCGCAGCCAAGTTTCTGATACTGCATCAGCATGTCTTCTACTAGTTCCTTGTAGTTTTCTGCCCTAACATTCCCGAGAAAGTTTGTTGACACTAGGTGAAAAGCATTCCATGCTTGTTTCGCATCACCCTGCAGAAAGTTGTTGAACTGGTCATCTTTGAAGAGCTCTCGAATCTGAGGACCCACAAAAACTCCCTCTTTAATCTTTGCTTCGCTGAGTCGAGGGAATTTTTCATGCAGGTATTGGAAAGCTGGCGAAGTGCGGTCCATGGCTTTCACAAAGTTTTTCATCAAACCTAGTTTGATGTGAAGGGGTGGTAGCAGGATTCTGTGAGCCTCAACCAGAGCTGGGTGCTGGATATTCTTCTCTCCAACTGTTACATTTTGTCTGCGATTCCATTCCTTCCGCAAGTAGTGCCAATCCCTTGCTCGGCTATCACACTCACATAAGAAACACATGTATCTTATATATCCCTGCTGCAGTCCCATTAAAAGGGCAACTACCTTCAAGTCACCACAGAGGTGCCAGCTGTACTTGTTATAGTTAATGGAAGTCAGTAGATGCTTTAAGTTATCGTATGTCTCTTTCATGTGGACGGAATGAGCTATTGGAATAGATGGAAGACGGTTTCCATTGTTCAAAAGCACAGCCTTCAGACTCAGTTTCAAAGAGTCTATAAATAGTCTCCAGTCTTGTGGGTCATGAGTGATTTTTAAGGCATTCATGAGGCTTTCAATATCGGAACAGAAAACCAGATTACTTTCCTTTCTGAAGAAAGGCTCCAACTGCTGGTGGTGCTTTCGATATGAAGTAATGTTGACATCTTCTTCTAGAAGATACCATTATTGGAGTCTTGATCCTAGCAATTCTGTCTTGTTCTTGGATAAGTCCAAATCACGAACCAGGTCATTTAGTTCTTCCTGTGTTATTCTGTGTTGAGTTGATAATGCATCCCAGTGAAAATCTGGGTCACTGCATGCTGACGGACCAGGAGAAGAACAGGTCGGCTCACCCTTGTCCTCATCAGATGAATCAAGAGAATATTCTGATGAAGGTTTTGGAATAGGAAGTCCCTCACCATGTGGAACTGGTCTCAACGCAGACGGAACGTTTGGGTAGACTATGCTCGACTTCTTTTGCTTCGTTATTCCCCTGGAAAGAGGAGGAACCAAGCAGAAGTAACAGTCATTTATGTGGTTGCTTGGCTCTCTCCACATCATGGGGACTGCAAACGGCATTGATGGTCTTTTGCAATTCAACCACTGTGAAAGCTGTGTTGTACATGTAGCGCAGCATATATGCAGGGCCCTAGGCTTGTCTTGGTCACCAATCTTGCATCCGAAGTAAAGATGATATGCCTTCTTTAGTTGAGAAGTGATACTTTTCTTCTGGTTGGCAAATGTCACTTCCCCACAAATGTAGCAGAAATTGTCAACGGTATTAACGCACTTTCGCGGCATTACTGTTCTGTATTGTACCTAAATGGCTAAAATTATATGATTAATAAAAGTTACATGTAATAGTAGCTTAAACTGTCTCGCACACAGTCTGAAATATTTTAAATGCTCAACCTTTCCGACTGCGTATAGTACACTGCTGACGTCAGATGGCTTCAGCAGCCGTAAGGCAGTAGTATTGCATTGCATCAGAAAATGATGCAATCAACTCTGGATGATGTGTGCATGCTGGTATTATGCAATGTGATGCAATATTACATCATTCAAGGCTTATTTGGGATGTTGTTGATGTCCTACTGGATAAATTTACACGGTGAAATGTCAAAAATGAACTACATGCACTATCTTCAAAACGAGAGCCAATAAATTTTTTTAAATGTTATATTCGTGTTCAGCTCACCAAGATACTACGGATTAGGGCCTTTTAAAGTCAGTAACGATTTCAATGTTGACCAGTGTTATCAATGCTATTCAGGTATTCTTCTCCTTTACCACTGTGTCAGGTTTCTTGGCATCCACTTTCTTATCCATTAAAATGGGAATGTCCCAGGTGATCATAACCTCTGCATTCCCTGTTATTCTTTTAGGGTCATGATCCCAATGCTTTTCAGGAACAGTGATGCTGTAGTGTTTACAGAGTTTCCAGTGGAGGAGGCGTGCTACTTTGTTGTACCTTTTGGTACAGAAATATTCCGCCATCAGAACTGCACAGCCTGCTATAAGGTGAGTCACTGCTTCCAGCTCTTTCTTACAGAATCGACATATATCTGTTTTGCCAGTTTTTTCAATATTTACCGTAAACCATCTTGTCTGTAATCCGCTGTCCTGGGCTGCAATTTTCAATCTTTCATCCTTCAGTTTCAGTTCACCTCTCCTTAACCATTCATGTGTCTGTTCTTGATCGACAAAAGATTCTTGGAGTAACACACTTTTTTCCACTGCATTTGTCACTTGTTTTTCCTCGCCTGATGATCTTTGAAGAGTTTCTTCTCTTGTTTTGCAAATTCTGTCACTTCCTTTCCTGTGCATGCCTGTGAAGTCTCACTTATTCCTTCTAATTGCCGGAATGCTTGTCCAAGTTTGATGATGGAGACAGATTCTGGCCGTTTACTTTCATATTTCAACACTGTCTCTGGGCAGTGAGGGGGATCCAGGGGGTGTTTTCAAGGAATGGGGAAGCTTCTTCTTGGAGAGCGGTGTCTGTTGTGGGACAGTGGGTTATCTTTGGGGTGCCCTGATTGGGGGATTTTTGCTGAGGTGGGATCAGATCAGAGGGTAGGCACAGGAATTGAAGTGCAGGAGTAGACTAGTGGTTAGAGCACTGGCTTGGGAACCTAAAAAACAGGGTTCAGTTCCTACTAACACTCCTTGTGGCCTTGAGCAAGTCACTTAACCCTGCATTGCCTCGGAAGAATCCAAGATATCAATGTCCCTGTTTAATGTACAGTACATTATTAAGTTTAAGTTACAACGTAAACTGTTTTGAATAAAATGATAAAGCAGTACAAGAAACTGTTAAATAAATAACTAAATAACCTTACATTACATTACTATGGGTTCCTTTAAGATGGCCTCTGGAAGCATCAGATCACGTTATTGGTGCTATTTTGCCATGATTAACATAGCTTATGAAATTTAATGCAAGCTGTGTTATTTGATTTGCATAATAATGAGGTGCTTTGCATGCTTTACATCTCATTATTATGTAGCACACATTGAGATAAATTAACATGTCATTTGGCAAATACAGTGCATTATTCTTTTAATGGAGATTAGTATTAAGTCCCTAGGAGGGTCATTTTATAAACTCCTGCCTAATTAAAGCATGTTTTTATGTGCATATTTCAAACCTATTGTAGAAAGTCAAGTATGCAGATATTTGACTTGATAAAATAATAGTGAAAAGAGTAAATTAGACTTTCCTGCTAATTGTTGTTCCTGAAGGAACTCCCGGCTAGTCCCGGACCACTGGGTTGTCATCATCCTCTAGCAGCTTGGAGACTGAGAAACATCATTTCTTTTGTGATGTCACTGCTATATCCTCACCGGATCTGCCTCCTGACACCAGTAACCTATTGACAAAGCAGACTCAACGGAGCAACAATTAAGTAGAAAAACCATATCAACTATCTTAAACATTTTATTTATTTATTTTATTTATTTATGTATATATTTCTATACCGCCCCTTCCAGCGATCAAGGGCGGTTTACAAGGAACATTTTAACAACTGTACACAGATGTATACATTTACATTGAACAATTAGATTTAACTATTTACAATGAACGGTTGAGTATAACTATTTACATTAAACAAAACTTCAACTTCAAGGTGTATTAATAATACAAACATCCATTAACTTATTTACATTGGATATTTACAGTGGTTGTGTATCGTTTGTAAAATATTTACTATTTTTGACGTAAATCGAGGGTGTGTTTGGGGTTTCAGACAGGGGGGGGAGTTATTTAGTTTTGAGTAAGGGGGTTCATGTGTGTATTATCATGGTTATGGAGGTGTTTTGGGGAATATGGGATTCAAAGTGTTCAGTAAAGAGGTAAGTTTTTAGCTCTTTCCTGAACTGATGGAGGTCATTTATGACACGAAGGTCTATTGGGAGGTCGTTCCAGAGCGTAGGGGCAGTGAATGTGAATGCTCTGGAGCTGGTAGTTTTCTTTGTCTTCCTGAAGGCTTTTGGTGTGATAAGAGAGTGGGCTTCGTTTTGTCTGTGTGATCTAGTTTTGTTTGGTGATTGTAGAAGTGTGGAAAGGTGTGAGGGGGCTATGTCTTTTATGAGTTTAAAGGTTGTTAGGATAGTTTTGTATCTGATTCGGCTGTTGATTGGGAGCCAGTGTAGTTCTAGCAGTATTGGGGTTACGTGGTCTGTTATACGTGCTTTGGCTGTTACTTTTGCACAGATGTTTTGAGCTCTTTGAAGAAGGTATGTGTATTTTTGAGGGAGGCCTATTAATAGACTATTGCAGTAGTCGAAGTGGGGGTTATTAGTGTATTTACTACAGATCTAAAATCTTGAGTTTCTAGGAGTGGCCTTAGGTGTTGTATAGTTTTTAGTTTGTAGTAGATGGTTTTTACGGTTTGTTTTATGTGGGGTAGCATGGTGAGTGTGTGATCTATTTTAACTTTTGAACTAAACTTAGATTGAACACGAGAGACCCAACTGCCCGAACAGTTGCAGACCCCCATCCCCTTCTACGCCCACCATCAGAGGGTCTCTACTTCCTCCCTTTAGGGATATGAAATTCCTGCCCCCCAATCCCAGTATCCGCGCCACCACCACTAGCACTCTCTTACCTGTAACTGTTTCTGCTTCAGGCTGTAGCCTTAGTCAAAGAACTGGTAGGGCTACAGGACTAGCCTGGAGTTCCTTCAGGAACAACAATTAGCAGGTAAGTCTAATTTACTCTTCCTTATCGTCCCTCCAGGCTAGTCCCGGACCACTGGGTAAGTAACAGAGCAGTGAAGAATAAAATACCTAATGGGAGGGACCTGCTAAGCCAGCCTGAAGCACCGCTGATCAAAAACAGGTATCCCTTTCCGCCTGTACATCCAGACGGTAATGCTTAACAAAAGAATCCAGTGACGACCAGGTAGCTGCCTTGCAAATCTCCACCACCGGCACCAACTGGCACTCCGCCCAAGAAGAAGCCTGAGCTCTCGTTGAATGAGCCCTGAGTCCCTCGGGAACCTCTCTGCCCTTCAAAATATAAGCAGACGCTATTGCCGACTTCAACCAACGGGATATGGTTGCCTTAGAAGCTGCCTGACCCTTTCGAGGGCCGCCGAATAGGATAAAGAGCCTATCCGACCTGCGAAAACTCGCAGTCTTATGCAGGTAACCTTTCAAAGCTCGACAAAGTCCAACCGATGCAACCTACTGGAGGAAGAATCTGAGGACTGCTGTCCAAAAACCGGTAAAGTAACAGTCTGATTTACAAGAAAACCCGAGACGACCTTCAGCAGGAAAGAAGGGACTGGCCGCAACACCACCTTGGTTTCATAGGAGGACAGGAAGGGCTTCCGACAAGACAAGGCTTGCAACTCCGAGATTCGGCGGGCCGAGCATATCGCTACCAAGAACACAACCTTAAGGGTAAGATCCTTTAAGGGTGCCTCTACTAAAGGCTCAAACGGCTCTCTTCCCAGGGCACTGAGCACAAACTGAAGACTCCATCTAGGCACCTCCTGCCGACATGGCGGACGAAGTAGCGAAACCGCTCGCAAAAACCTCTTGATATCTGAATGAGATGCTATCGCCTGACCTCGAATCTTACCTCTATAAGATGACACCGCTGCTACGTGCACTCGCAAGGAAGCGGCTGCTAAGCCCTTTTCCAAACCTCCTTGCAAAAAGGCCAATACCTGTGGAATAGATGCCCGCAACGGCTCTACCTTCCTATCTGCACACCAGGCTTCAAACACTCTCATAAGCTAACGATGTAGAACTCTTTCTGGACTTCAACAAGGTGGCTATGACCGGTGCCGAATAACCCTTGGCCCTCAGCCTAGCCCTCTCAAGAGCCAAGTCGTAAGCGAGAATCGATCCACCTGAGGTATTCGCAACAGGCCCTGGGATAGCAGATCCTCTCGCAGCAGAAGGCGCCACAGCCTCCCCACTACGAGCCTCAACAGGTCCGCGTACCAGGGTCTTCTCGGCCAATCTGGCGCTATCAACAGCACCGTCCCCCTATGCCGCTCTATACGCTGTACCACTCTGCCTATTAACACCCAAGGTGGAAAGATGTACAGGAGCTGTCCCTCCCGACATTTCTGTATAAGAGCATCCAGGCCCTCTGACATCCACTCTTCTTCTGCTGTAAAACCGACCCACCTTGGCGGACTGGTACATTGCCATGAGGTCGATTACCAGAGTCCCCCAACGTTGCACTAATATCTCGAACACGTCCTGATGGAGGACCCACTCTCCCGGATCTACTTTCACTCGACTCAGGAAGTCTGCTTCCACATTGTCCACTCCGGCTACATGGGCTGCCGACAGTGCCATCAGATTCCGTTCTGTCCACTCGAACAATAGCCTGGCCTCCTCTTCCATAGCTACACTGCTGGTGCCGCCCTGCTGGTTGATATAGGCTACCGCCGTGGCATTGTTGGATAACACCCAAACGGCCCCGTTTCGCAGCGTATCCCGAAACGTCCGCAACATCAGCCATACGGCCCTCAGCTCCAACCTGTTGATAGACCATCGGCCTGTTCGGACCATCGGCCTTGAGCGAATCTCCCCTGCACGTGAGCACCCCATCCGGAAAGACTGGTGTCTGTCATCAAGGGCACCCAAGGAGGCGCCTCCAATGGCATGCCCCTGCTTAAAACATCTGCCCTGATCCATCAGCGCAACGCCTGCCTTGTCTCCGGAAGCCATGGCAAGCGTTGCGCCAAGGAATCGCGCTGATAAGACCACCTCCAGAGTAATGCCCTCTGCAATGGCCTCATATGCGCTCTTGCCCACGGGACCAGCTCTATCATTGCTGCCATAGTCCCGAGCACCTGCAGATAATGCCACGCCACGGGTGAAACTCTGCCCAGAAACTGTCGGATGAGCGATCTCAGCGCTCTCGCTCGTTGCTGCGGAAGATAAACCCTTCCCGCCTGAGTATCAAACAACACTCCTAAATACTCCAGCCTTTGCGAAGGGACCAAATTGCTCTTGGCCATATTGACCACCCAACCTAGACTTTGAAGAAGAGCTATCACCCTTGCCGTAGCCTTTTCGCTCTCGACCCGGGACTTTGCACGTATCAACCAATCGTCTAGATACGGGTGCATGAGAATGCCCTCCTTTCTCAATGCTGCTGCTATGACTATCATCACCTTGGTGAATGTTCTTGGGGCTGTCGCCAATCCGATGGGTAAAGCTCGGAACTGGAAATGCCCCATGGGCACTGCAAATCTGAGGAACCTCTGATGCTCCCGTCGAATCGGGATATGTAGATACGCCTCCGAAAGGTCTAGGTATGTCAGAAACTCCCCCTTCTGAACTGCCACTATCACCGACCAGAGTGTCCCCATACGGAAGTGCTGCACCCGCAGACATCGATTTATCCCCTTGAGGTCTAAAATTGGCCGAAATGCCCCTCCTTTTTTGGAACTACGAAGTATATGGAGTATCGACCGCAGCCATGTTGGTCTCGAGGAACGGGCACTATCGCCTTGAGAGCGAGTAATTTCACGACCGTCTCCTGAACGGCGTTGCATTTGACCAGTGACTTGCACAGGGACTGAACAAAAAATTCTCTTACCGGTCGCTGGAACTCCAATGCATACCCTTCGCGAATGAGTTCCAACACCCACCGGTCGGACGTAATTTTGGCCCAGGCAGGGTAAAAATCCCTCAGGCGACCCCCGACTGGGATCAGGTCTGCCTGGGCCCTCCTGATCTCATTGCGACTTTCGGAAATTCGTGGAAGAGGCTCCAAAACCCCTCCCTGCTCCTCGAAACCCTCAAAAGGCTTGGTTCCTGGCTGGAAATCTCCCCGTTAGCCTGACCAAACCTTGAATAACGAAAACGTCTAAACTCTACACCTAGCCACTCTTAATTGCTCCTCTGCTGTGCCTGGACCTCCAGGTTCACCAATCCTCCAGCTGCTTGGAGACTGAAAGAACTGGTGTCAGGAGGCGGATCCGGTGAGGATATACCAGTGACATCACAAAAGAAATGATGTTTCTCAGTCTCCAAGCTGTTAGAGGATGATGACAACCCAGTGGTCTGAGACTAGCCTGGAGGGACGATAAGGAAAGGTGCATTAATTAAAGGTGCACCTAAATTGTAAGGAACATATGTAAAGTATAGAGTTTTATAATTTACATATGTAACCTTGCGTTCCGCCCAAACTCTGCCCCTGTGTACACAATCGGATGTGCATGTGTATGTACAAAATAGTGACAGCAGCATTTGCTCGTGTAAGTGCCCACTTATGTGTGTGTGTGTGTGTGTATACTGTGTGTGTGTGTGTGTGTGTGTGTGTGTGTGTATATATATATTGTGGCAAGGAGGCCTATCCAGAGTCCAAGGGAGGACAAAGACAGGGAATTCACCCTAGTAAAGGGCCCCCTTTTACCAAATCAGGGTAGGAAAGCCATAAACATCTCCAGGAATCAGGAAACTTCCACGTGGACCACATTTCATGCTCCCCCTAGTGGAATGAAGGGGAGAGGATACAAGGCTCAGAACCTTTTAGGCAGTGAATGCTTCAAGCACTCAGGTGCCCGGAGTCAGGCTGATTGCCGTCACCTGAGTAGGGTGGGGTTGGAGCTAGAGCCCTGGAAGTATAAACCCAGAGCAGAGTATGATTTAGTGGAAAAGAGGAGAGGAGAAGCAGGAAGCCAGGCTGAGCAGAGCAGAGGAACGGAGCTTCCAGCTGGAGAGAGTGCTATTTGGCATGTAGCACGGCTGCAGGAGAGTTTGGAGCCAGGAACAAAGGAGACTCCAGGATTCCCCAGAAGGCTGTTAGCTGAGCACTGTGAGCAAGGTGGGGAGTCAGAGCCTATGCAGCTGGGAGAGCCTGAGGTAAAGCTGATTGAGGAGGACACTCCCATGGACTGTTCCTTGTGCCAAGCTATTAAACCTGGGAACGTAGAAAAAGCAAGCCAGTCCTGAAAGAAAGGCTTCCAGGAAAAAGGTACCCTTATTCCAAGCAGGGTGGCTGAGATCCCCATGTGTTTATAGAGGGGAAGTTTACCACAGACTGTAAATGTGATTGTTTTTGTTTTGTGTTTTAACCCCAGCAAAGCTGAGAAGGGAATACAATAATTGCTTGCTGGTAAAGACTGTGTATCCTGCAATAGAGAAAACCTTTAAAACTGCATTTTGTGCTTGGATATGTTTTGGACAATTTTTGCTTCCCAGAGTCCTGAACCAACAATCCTATGTGTGGTATGATCGAACCATTGTGTATATAAAAATAATAAATTTCTGTCATTTGCCTTACCTACTTGAGCCTGACTAGAGCTTTCTGCTTGGTGCACTCATACAGCTGAATAAGGACTACATTTCCCAGATGGCATTGCAGGGAAATATTTTTTAAAAAAGCTGAAAAAGCATACAGCAGAAAGTTCCTCTAAAAATCCACGCCCCTCTAACCTAGAGGCGAGTGGTGGTGGCGTGACAATATATATATATATATATATATATATATATATATACACACATATGAGGCTAAAAAAACTTAGATTTCCACATATTGTTTGTATGTAAATCTAGGCATCTTCTTAAAAAATTAACCTTTAAGTGGATACCTGAGGCAGTGGGAGAAGTGGGACTTGAACTCTGGCTTGTAGTCCATCGCACTAACCCAGCTATTCTCAATCCAGTCCTCAGACGACACCCAGCCAGGCAGTTTTTCAGGATAATCACAATGAATATACATAAGAGAGATGTACATAAAATGGAGGCAGTGCATGCAAATCTCTCTCATGCATATTCATTGTGGTTATCCTGAAATCCTGCCTGGTTAGGTGTGTCCCAAGGTTTACCACTGCACTAACCGTTAAGCCACTCTTTCCCTGAAAATAATATTTTTAGTACTACTTAATCCTGTGCTGTAAAATGCTGCATGTATTTAGGTACGAGAAGTCCCTTTTCCAAAGCGCCCATAATCTATGTGGACACCTGAAGCAAAGCGAGGTTAGTTACCTGTAATGGGGTATCTCCGTGGGCAGCAGGATAAGTCAGTCACACCTGGTGACATCATCCAATGGCATCGAGGACGGAAAGGCTCTCCTGAGCTCAGAAAGGAACACTTTTCTGAGCACATGCCAAGGTAGCCCTACCTCCCAACCCGCCCCTAGCTGGCTCAGTGTGTCCCTAGCTGAGGAAGCTTGCCGCGAGGTAGGCAAGTGCCAGGCCGTGGACCGACCTCATCCAGGGAAGGGGGTGTAGCTGACTTACCTGTAATGGGATTCTCTGTGGACAGCAGAGTAAGTAACCTTCCTTTCTCCTTGGACAAGCAGAATGTGTCAGCCACACTTGGTGCCTCTTTAGCTGCGCCATTCGCGCATGCTGTGGTAGATGCGAGAAGGAAGGGCCATGGCCCATACCATGACACTTTGCACATTAACGAAGCATAACGAGACTTTATTACATGGAATGCCTTGGCATCAAAATTGTGGTAACAAAAATACTTTGAACAGTGCCTGTGCAACAGTGCAACCAGGAATTCACAATTTAACAGTACATGGAGTGCCTTGGCACCACAGTTGTGACAACAATGAAACTCGAAACAGTGCATGTGCAACAGTGCCACTTAACATGGCAATCATGACAGTGTCATCATACTTTAACATGGCAATCCTGCCAGTGGCTGGCTCTTGTCAGTCTCATGAACCTGTGAGCCCCCCAACTGGGGGTGGAGCAGTGCTGCGGTGGCTAGGATTGCCCGAACAAAGGAGCTTTCCACTTGTGCCTCGAGGTTCAGGAGTAGTGTTTCTGGAAGGTGCGCACAGAGGACCAGGTGGTGGCCTTGCAGATGTCTGTGACTGGTACAGAGTGCAGGTTGGCGATGGTGGTGGCCAGGGCTTGGAGCTGATGTGCTCCAACCTTTGCTGCAGTTTGTGCATCTGCCCGGTCATGGCAGAAGGCGGTGCAGTCTGAGATCTACTGCGACAGGATCCTTTTGTGACTGGGTGCCCCGGCCTCTTGGGGGTCGAAGAAGATGAAGAGTTGAGCTCCTTGGCGTAGGGGCCCTATTCTGTGGAGGTAGGTGCGCAGAGCCCTGACACAGTCGAGGGTGTGCAGCCTCTGATCGTCTGGTGAGTCACGGGGCTCCGGGTAAAAGGGGGAACATAGTAACATAGTAAGTGACGGCAGATAAAGACCAGCATGGCCCATCTAGTCTGCCCAGCAAGATAGCAAAAGTAGGGGCACCTGTCGCTCTGTGCAGGCCACCCCTCATCATGCCTTTGTTTAGGGGTGAACCCACCACTCCATGTAGGACACCCCTATTTCTTGAGATGTTAGATGGTCTAGAAGTTAGATGGCACCATTTATTTTGTTTTTATCCTGTTGCTGTAAAGGGATCCACTGTGTTTGTCCCATGCCGTTTTGAATTCCGTCACCGTGTTTGCCCCCACCACGTCCATCGGGAGGGCATTCCAAGTATTCACCACCCTTTCAGTGAAGAAATATTTCCTGACATTGCCTTTCAATTTACCACCTTGCAGCTTCATGTTATGCCCTCTAGTTTTACAGCTTCCCTCCGTCTTTGGAAGAGGTTTGTTTGTTCATCATTTCTCAAGTATTTAAAGGTCTGAATCATATCTCCCCTGTCCCTCCTCTGCTCCAAAGTGTACATATTTAGGTCTTAAAGTCTCTTCTCATAAGGCTTCTGACGCAGGCTCCAAATCATTTTGGTCGCCTTTCTCTGAACAGTTTCCAGTCTTTTTACATCTTTTGCAAGATATGGTCTCCAGAACTGAACACAATATTCCAAGTGAGGCCTTACCAGTGACTTGTACAGTGGCATAAGTACCTCTTTCTTTCTGCTGGTAATCCCTCTTTGTATGCAGCCCAACATCATCCTGGCTTTTGCCACCGCCTTGTCGCACTGTTTTGCCACCTTGAAATCATCAGAGATAATCACACCAAGGTCTTTCTCCTGAACCGTGCATACCAACCTCTCGCCCCCTATCGCGTACATTTCCCTTGGATTTCTGCTACCCAAGTGCATGACACTGCACTTGTTCACATTAAATTGTAGTTGCCAAGCATTAGACCAGTCTTCCAGCTTTTGCATATCTTTCCTCATGTTATCCACTCCCTCGGGGGAGTCCACTCTGTTGCAAATTTTTGTGTCATCTGCAAAAAGACAGACTTTTCCATTCAGTCCTTCAGTAATATCACTCACAAATATATTGAACAGTGCCGGGCCCAGGACCGAACCCTGGGGCACCCCGCTAATCACCTTTCTCTCATCCGAGTGAGCTCCATGTACCATCACCTTCTGTTGTCTGTCAGTCAACCAATTTCTAATCCAGTTTACCATCTTGGGACCCATCCCCAAGCTACTGAGTTTATTGACAAGCCTCCTATGAGGAACAGTATCAAAGGCTTTGCTGAAAACCATTGCATGCCCCTGATCTAGTTCCTTGGTCACCCAGTCAAAGAACTCAATCAGATTTGTTTGGCAAGACCGTCCTTCGGTAAAACCATGTTGCCTCGGATCTTGCAACCTGTTGGTTTTGAGAAAGTTCACTATTCGCTCTTTCAGGGTAGCTCAATGGTCTGGTTGATGTGAAATGCCGAGACTACCTTTGAGATGAACTGTGGGTGGGTGGGGAGGGTGGCCCGGTTGTAGTATAATAGGTGTGTCACGAGCTCCTGCAGCTCAATGATCCTTCTGGTGGAAGTTATAGTGACCAAGACTAGGATTTTCCAGTAGATATACTTCAGAGGCGTTGATAGGGGTGGTTCAAATGGCTTCTGAGTCAATTGATAGAGGACCACATGGAGGTCCTAGGGTGGGACCGAGGGTCACACTGTGGGGCACTGATTGGTTAGTCCTTTCATGAAGTGGGTGACCAAGGGAATTGTGTTGATGGATGTGTTGTTAATGCAGTCATGGATGGTTGCGATGGTGGAGAGGTGCACCCTGATGGACTGGGTTTTGAGGCTGCCATCAAAGAGGGTGCTGAAGTACTGGAGGATCTTGGGAACTGGGCAGGAAACCAGGTCTAGGCCCTGCATGGAGCATCATGCACTGAAGCGCTTCCACTTTAGGCAGTAGGACTTCCTTGTGGACGGATATTGGGCGGCAAGGATGACCCGCTGCATCTCAGTGGTCTGGCTGAGGGCATCTAGGGTGCACCAATCAATCTCCAGGCTGTCAAGGCAAGTACCTTTAGGTTGGAGTGTAGGGTAGTTCCGTCGTCCTGGGTGATGAGAGCCGGTTTTTGAGCGAGGCGCACTGGTGGTCCCAGGGCCAGGCATCACAGATGGGAGAACCACATCTGTCTCGGCCAGTAGGATGAGAAGAGAATGGCATAAGCCTTGTCTCATACTATCCGCTGCAAGGTCTTGGATATGAGAGGGATAGGGAGGAGGCATACACTAGAGACCACTCTCCCCCATGACACATCAAAGGCATCCAGGGCTAGGCTCCTGGAGAACAGGCACTTGGAGCAAAAGTGGGGGCACTTTGCATTGTCTTCGGGGCAAAGAGGTCCACCTGTGGGTAATCCCAGCAAAGGAAGAGGGATTTCTGTACAGCACTGCATGCGTGGCGCTATATAAGTGCTAAATAGTAGTAGTAGTAGTAGCTTCCTGTGGGTCTAGTGACCATTAGCGCGGGTCCAGTTGTCAGCTTAGTCTGTCTGCCAGGGTATTCTGCATGTCCGGCAGATAAAATGCTAGCAGCTGGCAGTGCTTGGAGAGGGCAAAGGCCCAGAGAGTCGGAGTGCTTCCCTGCAGAGGGTGAGGGACCCCATCCCTCCCTGTTTGTTGATGTAAATCATGGCTACCTAGTTGTCTGTCTCGATGAGGACTGTCCTGCCAGCTATGTTCCAGTGGAAGGCCTTCAGTGCTAGCCAGATGGCCCGGAGTTCCAAGACATTGATATGCTGTGTCCTCTCCTCTGCAGTCCAGGCCCCCTGAGTGCGCAGGTGGTTCATGTGGGTACCGCAGCCCGTGGTAGAGATATCAGTGGTGATGACTATCTGGTGCGGTTGCTGCTGGAGGGTTCTGCCTTCCTGGAGGTTCTCCGGGTGGGTCCACCATAGGAGGGCCTCCAAGACCTTTTTGTCCAGGGGGATGTGCGTGGACAGGGGTTGGCATGTTGATTCCAATGGAGGCAAAGGCGCCACTGTAGAGGGTGCATGTGGAATCTTGCAAGTGGTGTCACCTGTGTCTCGCCGCCATATGGCCTAGGAATTGGAGAAGGGAGCAGGCGATGGCCAAGCTGGATACCGAGACCTTGTGGGCCAGGGAGGTAATTGTGCTCACCCTCTGCACTAGGAAGTATGCCCTGGCGGCCATGGTGTCGATATCCGCTCCAATGAATTCCAGGCATCAGATGGGGAGCAGGTGGGACTTCTGGTAGTTCACTAGGAATTCCAAGGAAGTCAGGAGGGATATCGTCTGGCAGTCTGCCTCTGTGGCGATGGCACCGAAAGTAGCTAGTCGAGATACGGGAAAATGCAGACACCTTGCTTGTGGAGGTGGGCTGCTACCACCCCCACAACACAATTGGTGAACACCCTTGTGTTGTTAATGCAGTCATGGATGGTTGCGATGGTGGAGAGGTGCACCCTGATGGAGCTGGGGATAGACCAAAGGGGAGAACCGAGTACTGCTAGTGGGCACCTAGCACCTGGAAGCATAGATATCTCTGGTGCGACTCGTGGATGGGGATGCGTGTATATGCACCCTGCAGGTCCAAGGCCACCAACCAGTCCCCCACCTGGATGAGGGGTAGTATGGATCCCAAGGAGTACATCCAAAACTTCTCTTTGAAGATGAATCTGTTCAGCTTCTGTAAGTCGAGGATGGGCAGTACATCTCGAGATTTCGTGGATATTAGAACTCGTCCCAGAGGGGGAGAGATCAACAGTGGCTTCTATTCAAGATATTTTCTATCACCCAGGTCACAAGGAGGGACCATATCTCTGACTTCATGGCGGACAACAGGTGAGAGGTGGGGTCTTGGTGCTGGGCGGGACATATTGAATCAGCAGAAATGAGAATCTGATGCTGTAGCCGACTGCCACAATCTGGAGGACCCATTGGTCTGTTGTGATCTGTGTCTAGGCATCAAGAAAGGTCAAGATGTGACCCCCCCCACACCATATTCCTGGCCAGCGCAGCTGGGGGTATACTGTCAAAAGGAGGGGACACCCTTCGCAACTGAGGGTGCAGTCTGCTTCTGCTGATTTTGGTCCTTTTGGTGGTGTTTCTGCTGGTAGGGCACCTGGTACTGCTGCTGTCTATATCTTGGGGCCTACCACCTGTTGTAGAAGCTGTTTCGTATGGAGGAGGGACACAACTTGTTGTGGTGGTAGCTCCCTTTCCTATTGTTGGTGCCACGTTCTAGGTCCAGGATGGTACAGTGCTCTTTCATATCGTTAATAGTGTCCTTGACCTTGTTACCAAACAGAGTGTCCCCCGTGCAGGGAGTGTCAGCAATACGGTTGTAAGTATCCTCTCGCAGGCCCGAGGCTTGAAGCCAGGCTAGATGCTTTGCTGAAATGGCGGCCCCAGCTATGCGGGCGGTAGTGTCGAAGGCATCTCATACCAGGTGTTTGGTGCACTCCATGAGGTCCGCCAGGACTGCAGAGGTGGCTGCTTGCAACTCCAGAAGCAGAAAAGCCACAGTGTTCTTGAGGCTCTCTAGCAGGGAGTCCTGGAACAGGGCATGTTGGAACTGATGTGCTGCAATACGCGCTCTGAGCATGGATCCCTGGAATACCTTCTTGCCCACGTCGTCAAAGAGCTTGTGGTCTTTGCCTGGCAGGGTGTTGGTGTGGTTGTGGGAAGACCAGGCCCGCTTCAGGGCAGATTGGACCACGATGGACTGGTGTGGCAGCTTTGTCTTTGAGAATCCTGGAGCTGGTTGGACTTGGTACTTTGAGTCAAACTTATGAGAGGCAGGCAGGAACCGATGCCGGTGTAAGCCAGAGCTGAGTCAGGTTGTCTAGCAGGCATTGGTGGACAGGTAGGGAGGCCAGCGTCTTGGGGGCATCAAAGTACTTGAGGGTCCCTGTGGCTTTATTCTTCTGTTCAGCAGGGTCCTGTGGTGTGATGGCAAGCTGGGATGCAATGCTGTGCAAGAGTTTAGCATTGGTGAGGTCTTCTGGTGGAGATGGTGTCTTGGGTTGGGGGGTGGTAGCTTCTACAAGAGACCCAGGGGATGGCTAGCCTGGAGGGGGTGAGAGCTTCCTCCATGTCTGATATGCCCAAGGTAGCAGCCTCCTCCTTCCTTCCTGCTGCGGGGTCCGGAGACCAGGGTGGGGAGGGAAGAAGGAGCTGGGCTGTAGTCCTGAGAGAAGCGGACAGGCGTAGCTGGATCCTGCAGCATGGTCTGCTGTGGCTGCAGCTGGAGGAGACGTGAGATTTGTTGAAGGATGCTCGCTGGAGTCCCTAGATCATAGTCCTTACCAGCATAGTGTCTGCTGAGCTTTTGCGGTCGAGAGCAGGAGCCAGAACTGCTTGTGCCGCTGGAGCATGCCCAGTGCCTGCAATGGTGTTTGCTCTTCCTACCAGAACTGTCACTGCCACTGCAATCAGAGCTCCTGTTGCGCCAATGCCTCTGTTGAGTGTCTCGGCTTCTCCGGTATTTGCGGCGGCGGTCCCGGTCCTTATGATTCCTCTGTGCTGATGATCCCCTCTGTTGTTGCAGTGACACCAGTCGGGGCTGGGAGATTCTCTTCGGCACCAACCAATGGGAGCAGAGGGGATGGAGCCCACAGCGTGATGATGCTGGTGAGCGGTGCTCAGGTCATGGGGCATCCTCCAATTGGCACCGGGGAGCAGGAGCTACTCCCGGAAGAGCCCCCAGTGCCATGATGGTGCTAGGCTACATGTCCAGGGGGAGCATGTGTGTAAGATATAGTCAGCTTTACTCTCCTGTAGGTCCTGGGTTCATTTCACTTCACAGAGGCAGTAGGGTTTGTAATAAAACAACCAAACAGGTGTGGCTTGGAGAAAGGTTTTTTATGTAGAAATAGGCTTAATACATAGGTATTGAACAGAGGTATATAGTGATTGTTACAGAGCTGTTTCAGTGTGCATCAATGAATCTGTGTGTGCATGTGCATGTGTGAAGTGTGAGAGAGAGATAGGCCAGAACATGTGGGTCAGAGCCTCATGGCAAGGGAGAGAGAGAGAGAGAGCGGGGAAGGGGTGAAGGGAATTGATTATCAGAGCCTCCTATCCTTCATGTCCGATGAATGGTGGAAGAGAGAGAGGTAAGAACATGTGGGTCAGAGCCTCATGGCAAGGTGTAGTGGAAGAGAGAAAGACAGCGGGGGAGGGGTGAAGGGAATTGATTATCAGAGCCTCCTGTCCTTCATATTCGATGAATGGTGGAAGAGAGAGAGAGAGAGGAAGTGTTTCTGTCCTTTATAGTGAATTGAATCCTCTCCAGCACTTCCCCTTGAGGTCTGCTAGCCACTCCCTTTAAGGTCTGCCATTCTTGATTTAGCAAGGAGGGGCTTCAGACAGGCCTTGGAGACTGAAATCACCAGGGGGTCAGAGTTAATCTCATCTTGTAAACTGTCCTATTACCTTTGGAGACTGAAATCACCAGAGTACAAAGCTGCATGAAATGTATGCTGACATCTCCCACACCTTTTTTTATTTTTCTTTATTATTTGTGCCTGGAAATGGTGGAAGCAAACCTGTGGTACCTGTCCCAGCTGCCATTACATGATAGTAGGCAGCTTGTCTAATACCTCCTGTATTAAATACCTTGCCATGTCCAGCAAGTCCCCTGTCCTGCACAGTACTGTCTCTAGTACTGTCTCTAGTGTTCTAGAGATAAACAAGTCTCCTTATGAGTCCAAACCTCGTGTCTTAGGTAGAGCAGCCACTACTGGGGGGGGTGAACCCAATATGCTACCTCCGTGCCCATCTTAGAGAGAGTGAACAGTGCATAAGGTCTGCAGGAATTTTTGAGGAGGCTAAAGCCAAAAGGTACCAGGATGCTATGAGTGAGGATAGGAAGCAATACTAGACTGCAGCTGACTCTGGTATTCAGTGTAATAGGAAATGCCAAATTAGCCTGGATGTAGGGGTGGATGCTGGAGAAGTTCAGTGTAACTATCTTAAAATGTTGTGGTTCTGTATGACATGTGCTGCAAGGATATGTACATTTGTTTCATTTTACAACACAGGAAAATTATGATAATGCATAGAAATATTTGTACATCAGTTAAAATAATAATAGGGTGAATAAAAACATTAAAGACATGATCAGCAGTAGGTGAGTAACCAAATAACAATTCCCACACAGACACATGAGCATCTTGTAGCAAGTGTCCAACAATTTGTTGAATGTGTCCATTCTCATAAGCGATGGTGTGATTCACTTCAGTGGATGTTGTTTTAAGGTGATCAGTATAGGCATGGAGTTCTGTAAAGTTGAGCAGTTTATGTAGTGTCTCTTCTCCCATGCCAAGTGGTAAGGGATGCACAGCATATGAGATAAAGTCTGGAATGTCCATAGAGTAACCAGCGGTGTGGAATAAGTTGTCCCATTAATGGTGAGGGAGACCAGTCGTGTATGACTGCACCAGGTATTGTTTGGTAAATAGTTTGAACTGTACAACAAAGTGTTCTTGGGAAGGCGAATGTCATGCATTCTGGGAGCAATCGAAAAAGAAACATTCTGGGGAAAGAATAGATGAAAACAAAAGTGTCCAGCTCCAAGGTAATACAAACTGTGTGAGGTAGTCAGGGAATATGAGAGCTTAACAGTCAGGGAGCAAGAGGAGGAATTGTTCCAGCAGGAGGTGTCAGCCTCTTTAAACTGGTGAGGTTGACACTTGAACTGAAATGTAGTCTGCTCACACAAACGGGGGTCCATCGGCTTGAATGAAATCCAGATGTTGTCCAGTGGCTGCACCCATGTGAGATGGTCCACAGGATACATAAGCATATTATCAAACTGCACCCCAATATTAACAATAGGATAAATAACTGTGTGTTGTCTTGACCATGGGATCAAAGTACAGATAGAGCAGCCTTGTGGTGAACAAATGGGAACACTAACTGTCCACCTATCAAGGTGAGCTATAGCAAATTCCGGTATTTTGGTACCGCCGCCGATAATTAAAAAAGCTTATCAGAGGGCTTTATATAATAACCATGAGTTGTTATTACATCCGGTTTCCAGTTCATCAGAAACAATAGATGAAACACATATAAATCTGATTACTTCTTATTCACCATTGAGCCCTTTTATTCAAAAAATAGTTCGAAAACATGAACCGGTGTTGCATGTGGTCCCAGCCCCTTGTAGTAAGACGATAAGATGCGTGTGGCAACGCGGGCAAAATCTTAAAGAATTTTTGAGCCCTTCGCGATTGCGGAAGCAGGTTGATTTGGGGAAAGCTAATGTAGAACAGAGAGGCCATCATAAATGTGGCCATTGTGCAGTTTGCGATATAACAGAGGAAGTACAGATTTTTTGTTATCATAATAAGGAGTATCGATTATGGCATTATTCAGATTGTGAGTCAACCTATGTAATTTACATTGTACAGTGTCCCTGTCGAATGGTGTATGTAGGTAAGACCACTAGGAAGTTCAAAACCCGTATGGCTGAGCACAAGAGCCGTCTGAAACATGAAATATTGGAGGCTCCTATGGTGCAGCATTGCTTGACATTTGAACATACATTTGCGGATATGCGATGCTTCTGCATAGAGAAGGTTATCTGTGGCCAGCGGGGCCGGTCACGAGAGCAATGGCTTGCAGTGCGAGAACAAAGATGGATTTTTGAATTAGGTTCAGTGGCACCAGAGGGGTTAAATGAAAAGATTGACTGGCGGGTTTGTATGGTATGAATATAGGAGTTTTACTGAACTAGTTTTAGTGAACTTAAACAGATAGAATTAGTCTGGTCCTAGTGCCCTCCAGGAGTATCAGTATGTAGTATATTAGAGTCCCCTCAGAAATACGGTAGGAGTCCCAGTCGTGGTGATTTTGTGTTAGACCTAAAGAGGAAGATCGACGAATGAAGGTGAGAGTAATTTGATGAAGAGCCCTTAGTGGGTGGAGTAAAGCTTTAAATCTCGACAGGAGTGATATCCCACATGCACAGCGTTTTTTCACCAGTTATGGTTAATCGGATTGCAAGTTAGCACGGTGTAGCAAAAGGACGTGGGCAGCATTCAGTAAGTAGTGTAAGATAATGTTTTTAGTATTAATGATTGGAGTAAACGCGAATGTAGATTAGTAGTAAATGGGAGGTTTTAATTTCTTGTTTTTTGCTTTTTGGTTCGTAGGTGTTTTATGAGCTGTACGGTGGATGTTTGGCATTTCAGATATACCCCTGAGGAACCGCGAGGAGAAACGCGTCGGCAGTGCCAATGAACGGCGTTGGGTGATTTGTAAAAGCTAAGAAGTAGTTTGATTGCCCATTGGTTGAACCACAGCCATTGAATTTATAAAAAGATTTTGGTATTTAAGACCATTTGAACAAGTTAAAATATTAATCTACAGTGTGGGCAGGATAAAGTTAGGATAGTGCACTGAGTTACTATAAAATAAAAGAGGTCGTTGATGTAATATTGGGAGAAATAGTAGGTCATTTTTGGCCACATTGTCCCATTATCTGAGACCTCGTGAGTTGTAATAAGAGTGCACTTTCTTCTAAAAAGTACCCACAGGAAAAGAAGATTTTCATTTACTACAATAGTTGTGATATATTTGAAGTGTATTGCATTGAGGTTTGGATTCTACACACTCTATAATAGATACCCTTTAAATAGGTATTTTGGTACTAGCCATATGAATGAGAAATGGTGGCCAGTGTCCTAACTTAGCAGTGATCAGAATTTCCTTTAGTTTAGTATAGTAATAAGCTGGATCTGTACTTGATCACAGGCAAGAGCCCAGGAAATATTCTTTCCCAATCTATATTCTGCATGTGCTAAGGTAACAATTTTCTGTTCTATAATGGGAGATATAAGAGCAAAGGTATCTACAACTACATTGGACAGTTTAGAGGAAGCTTCATTAATAATATGTTGTGAGGTAAAACCATCTGCAGCATGCTTCTATATCAATTATATTAAGGGCACCAAGTGCAGTCCCTGTGCCACCTAAAATTGTATCAATTAATTCACGCTTTTGTCGAAATTGCTTGGCTCGGGGTGTTACTGACTGCATATCAAACCAAGTATTGAGCATTTGTATGTGGTTGGCAACAAACTGAGAGCAATTTGGATATTTGTGAGTAACTAGAAACAATTTGGGAAATAGATGCCAAGTAAGAAAATGGTATTCCACATCATATAAAACATCGTGTGGTGCATCATATTTAATCTGAAAGGGATGTCCTTCCTGAAATGGGTGGATATCAGAAAGGTAGAGTACAGGAGGAGCAGAAGTGGTGGGAGGGGTGGGATGAGGGGTGGTAGGTAAACAAGATACATCCAAAAGGAATGAAGTCTCAGTGATGTGCTGTTGATCACTCACAACCCATGTATAAGTTATTTACCAGGTACCTCTGTCCTGACAGGAAATATTGTACAAAATCAAAGCAGGAGGACCTAGAAAGTAACGTTCTGGGCGTGCCCTCAATTCTTGTGTCCTTTCTAGAGAAGTGGAAACTGGTGGCTCCCACTGTACTTGAGTGATGTTTAATGAATAGAACACTGGCTTGTCCTGTACCGAACAGAAACTCAGGATGACCAGATCCTTTCCTTCCGGGAAAGGTGGAGGTATTTCTTGGTAGCGATACACTCCACCTGTGGAGTTAGCCCAGCCAATCGTGCATATTCGGATGATAGTTCCTGTAATGAGACTTGAGTAGAAGAGAGCAGATACAAGAACAACAGGAAACCGAGACATAATAAAAGCAAACTTGTTTCACTCTACTAGGGAGTAAACTAATGCTCCCCACTTATACTATGTAACAACAAAACACAAGAAAAAAAAATAATTTTTACTACTTATTTACATAACTATTAAACACATGTACAGCAGGAGTAACTAGTTACCGTCCTCAAGCGACTTTTGTTCAGAAAGCAGCTGTCCGTGCTGTCTTCAGAAAGCAGCTGTCCATGCTGTCTTCAGGTGGTATCTGAAAACAAAGACTGATAAAACACATATTACCCCTATGGTTTTAACTGGGTGATGTGTTTCCAGTACTGCTGGTTGTCAGGCATTAGGATTTGGTATAGGCTTGGGCCTAAGGTACCAGTAACTAAGTAAGGTATCAGTAACTAAGTATGGTCCCTCCCACTGTGCAGTTCCAAAGGGGAGGTTTGGTCTAGGTCTCATCTCTGCAAGACACTAGTGACAGGGCTTCCTTCATGTATTTATGAAATATTGATGGGGAATCCTTATATCCCTGTGGGAGCACAGTCCATGCATATTGTTTATTCAGCCACTGAAAGGCTGTTTTGTACTGGCACTCAAGGGCCAGGGGCAGACTCCAAAACCCATTGGATATGTCTAAAACAGAGAAAAATTTACATTTGGGATTCAGTTTAGGGTATGAGGCTACCACGGGCTCTACAGATTTTGAAACTTGATTCAGGGCACGGAAGTCCATAGTGAGCCTGAAGGAACACCCCGGTTTAACTATCGGCCAGGCTGGTGAATTACATGTGGAAGAAATAGGTCTAATCAGACCCCTCTCCTCCAGTATCTTCACAATTTTAGTCACTGGTTCTATAGCCTGATGAGGTACTGGGTATTGCTTCTGTGGTGGAGGATCCTCACCTTCCAACAGTATTTCTGTGTGCATTTTCCCACAATCTAACTTGTCTTGAGCCCAGACTGGAATATCAGCCACTTCTGAGGGAATTACACACAGATCATACTGCTGAGCTGCCTTGGTGCACTGAGTTGCTAACTGCATGGGAATGACTTCATGCACTAAAGTTTTAGAAGCACTTGAAGTTCCTGAATACTGCCACAATTTAAGATTAGCCATATCCACCACCAAATTTAACTGGTTGAGAACATCAATTCCAATCATTTCTTTTGGTGTGTTCACTATAGTGGAGGCAGTGGTTTCCAACATTTCCTTATTTTGTTCACTGTGCACAGGGATATCCCATTTAACTGGGATAGCCACACATTTGGAAGCTGTGTCATTAATTCCTTGAATTTCATAAATTTCCATATTTTTCTGATCTGCAGTGGGAGAAGCTCTGTTAGTAAAACTAATTCCAGCCCCTGTGTCAATCAAAGCTAGTTTATCCTGACCCCCTATTCTGCTGATAACATTGGGGCGTGCACAAGAGTCCAGTATCAAGGGTGTTACAAGCCTTAAATTGTGTCCTGGGCCTGTATCCATTTCATCATCCAGAGGCTCTGGAATTGAGTCCTCTGCTGAGATAAAGGAGGCAGGCTGGGCTATGAAGGCTTGAGACATTTTGATATCTGAACCCAGAAGGTCAGGACACCCCTATGCACTAGCCTTGTGTTTGTCCTGAGCTGCTTGTAAATCCTGTTTTATCTATTTCTATCTGCAGTATGTGTTTGTCTTGTTCCCATTTAGTTTTCTCCTTTTCTAGCCCATCTCTCTGTGCTTTGAGCTCCTGAAAAGGAATGTAACCTGAGGAGTTTCGAAAGGTACCTCTGCCATGTGCTCTCCAAGGTGTGTGTCCTCTGTCTGTGTTTCTTATGTACTGAGAGGATGCCTTGGCTTGCCACTTCCGTGCTTCTGATACTGTTATTACCTGCGAGGGCTGGATCTTCCAAACAGACCCAATTCTGAGCATTAAAGTATCAAAAGGGGTTGCTTCAGGGTCTTCAGAAAATAACAGAAGGTGTTTTGTAATCTCAGGGGATAGCAATTCTAATAAAAATTCCTTATGCATGCTCTCCCCATAATCTTCTGCCTTGGGCCAGGACTCCTGCTCATTAAGAACTGCTTTTAAAATCCAGGCTCTATATGCAAACTCTTCCAGTGTATCATTTGGTAGAGGTGAAATAATTTTAAATACTTGCATTGGGGAACAGTGAAATAGTTTCTCAGTACCCCTTTTAACCAACTGGTATGGGTGAGTGAGAGAGCCAACTCTATAATAGTGTGGCCCCAGAGCCAAATGCATAAGTCTATCAAAGTCTGATTGTTTTCTTCTGTATTTACCTAGACCCCAGTGAATCAGAATATCAATCGCCCATTTACACCACTGATTTACATTAAGAGGCATAGTGCCAATTTTCTCAACTATTTTTTCTATATCTCTATCTTTTAAATTTTCCTTGCAACATTACTTTAACTGGTGCTTTGAGTTCAGTACTGGGTGCCATGTCTAAGTCATCTGAATTATCCTCCTGACAGAGATCCTGATTATTGCTGGGTTCTGGCTGAGATAAACTATCATGAATTTCTTCATGTGATTCATCTGTATTCTTCCCATTCCTAAGTCCAACTATGCATACTTTAGTATTCTTTTGATTGTCAGTAGCTTGTATGCATTGCTCATAGGGTGTGTCATAAGGGCTGAGGGAGAAGTAGGCGTATACTTATTTTTTTGTCTTTCAGATGCCAATTGATCCTTAACGTGACTCAATTCAAGTTTAAGTGCTTCTAATTGCTCACTAACAGTTATAAAAGAATTTGTGGCTTGTATCACTTGAGCTCTTTGTATAGAGATGCAAATTTGTGCCTCCTCAAGGTCTTTGGTCAATTGGGTACACTGAGAAGTCAGTTCAGTATTGTCCTTTTTCATGCTAATGAGCCCCCTGCACATGCCTTGGATAAAAAGGCATTTTCTTTTATTTGTTTTCTTTTTGAATTCTTGATCATGGTTTAACATTTGTCTTTGAATATTATACCATGATGACTCAGGGAATTCACCTTCAAAGGGACCCCCTTTCCTCTTACAGTATGAAATTACCATTTCTTTAAGTTCTTTAAAATCAAAGGCTTCCATATTTGATACTGCAGAAAGGCTGTAGTTGGACTATCTCAAATGTGTAACCTTAGAAGGAGGAATGCTCACTTTTATGAAGAAGTGAGACTTAGAATTATAGTTGGAATGGTATAAATTTTATGGGTGTTCAGTAAAGAGTACTGGCATAAAGACCACACCTTAAAATTATACCTGAATAAAAAGTGCTTCTCACCTTTTTAACAGGGTGGAAGTTTAGGGTGAATTTCTAGTAAGAAGGGTGTTAGGAGATTCAATTGCAGCCAGCTTTAAGCCTGCTCTCACTAAGATAGTTACTGACAGGAGACAGAGAAATAAAAGTTAAAAGGGACAGGAGGTAATAGCTTTATCAGGAAAGATGTATATTGTATTCAATGAGGGACTGTTTACCTGTGTACCACTTCCAAACTAAATCTGGACTATCTCTCTGTCTTTTCTTAGCAGCTCAAATACTATAGAAAGCCTATACATCATAATAAGACAATTGCAAGCCACTCTGTGTGATGTCTTTAAAATTCTAGATGCTTACAGAGCCTTTTGACAATAAAAATCTCATCTTGTCTAACCCACAAAACAAATTTATCACTGGAATTGTTCACTAAATAGTGTCTAAGTGTCATCCAGTCTGTCAATTGTAAATGGTCACAAGGACTTTTGATTCTGTCTGAAATCTACTTAATGTATTATACAAAATTATTACTTACCCAACTGGAGGTCTGCTGTGAAATCCGAGAGACGAGCCCCCATAAAGATGTAAGATATAGTCAGCTTTACTCTCCTGTAGGTCCTGGGTTCATTTCACTTCACAGAGGCAGTAGGGTTTGTAATAAAACAACCAAACAGGTGTGGCTTGGAGAAAGGTTTTTTATGTAGAAATAGGCTTAATACATAGGTATTGAACAGAGGTACATAGTGATTGTTACAGAGCTGTTTCAGTGTGCATCAATGAATCTGTGTGTGCATGTGCATGTGTGAAGTGTGAGAGAGAGATAGGCCAGAACATGTGGGTCAGAGCCTCATGGCAAGGGAGAGAGAGCGAGACAGCGGGGGAGGGGTGAAGGGAATTGATTATCAGAGCCTCCTATCCTTCATGTCCGATGAATGGTGGAAGAGAGAGAGGTAAGAACATGTGGGTCAGAGCCTCATGGCAAGGTGTAGTGGAAGAGAGAAAGACAGCGGGGGAGGGGTGAAGGGAATTGATTATCAGAGCCTCCGGTCCTTCATATCCGATGAATGGTGGAAGAGAGAGAGAGAGGAAGTGTTTCTGTCCTTTATAGTGAATTGAATCCTCTCCAGCACTTCCCCTTGAGGTCTGCTAGCCACTCCCTTTAAGGTCTGCCATTCTTGATTTAGCAAGGAGGGACTTCAGACAGGCCTTGGAGACTGAAATCATCAGGGGGTCAGAGTTAATCTCATCTTGTAAACTGTCCTATTACCTTTGGAGACTGAAATCACCAGAGTACAAAGCTGCATGAAATGTATGCTGACAATGTGTAGTCGGCATCCTGGATGGCAGGGTCTTGGCCACAGGTATGCTTTTCCCATGGGATTTGCTGCAGTAATCAAAGAAAAAGTGCATACATACATTTTCTTTAACAATTACCCTAAAAAAAATACTCACATAAATCTGTGCCTTCTATATATTTCCAAAACAAAATTACTGTGATAGTTTTACTTATTCAAAACTAAGTATGTAGTTTCTCCCCAAACACCTAAAATACTCAGGTATGTGTGCTGCTGATATATATGCAAATTTTTGCCTGTGTTTAGGGTGGACAATAATGAAAAAGTTCATCTTAATGAGATGAAAACAGACAAACATAGTACTTAAGTTGGTCCTTAAGGATGGTGCAATAGTTATGTTGGATTGTGACCAGAATGTGCATGTAGTAGAGTGGCATGCGGTGGGAAGGGGTTTTCTTTAAAACACAGGCCAGAGAGCAGGTCAGGAAAAACAAAAGCAGTTTTTATTCTGTCCCAGCTTGTTAAACCTCCACAAAGCAAAACCCAGAACAGACTGCAGCTCGGGGAAAACAAAATCAGCTTGACAAACCTCCATAAGCTGGTTCTCCTGGCCCGTCATCCAGCCCCAGTTAAAGTTCCTACCTCAGAACTCCTTTTCACAGCTTGATGAAGGACTTCTGGCTGGCTCCACAGGCTCCTCTCCCTGCTACAGCCTGCTGGGTTCTTAACCACTCTCTGTAAGCCATGCCCTCCCAGCCCTAACTCTGGGCTGCAAACTCTCTTAAAGGGGACTGTTGAAACTCTCTTTGGAGAGGGACCAACAGCATATTCTATAGACCCCATTACAGCACATAAAGCAGAATCTGCTAACTAAGCTTACTCTTACCTTCTTGATTCTGCTCCCCTTGATGTTATCTTCTGTTATAAAAGATGTGGTGGATACTGGCTTTGCATGTATTTTAGATGTGGGGCAAAAAAGGGTTTTGATCAAGAAAAATATGAGAATACCTTTTTTTGGTATACTATCCAAAATCTATCGAACTTTGGATAATCCTCCCAGGAAATCAACTGTCTTCAGAAGAGATTCACTGTTAGAACCACTGTCTTCTCCGGGAACGAGCAGGAAGTCAGTCTTGGCATCGCTCCTTGGGTTCGTCTATACATTTTTCACTTTTTTCATGGAGGTCCACCTCAACTGGCATTTGTGCCCTTTTTCAGCCAAAGGCCTTGGACCCCTGCCAGGATGTGGGGACCTCCTTTTTCCAATGGCCTCAAGTGGCTTCAAAAAGTGTAACCGGTGTGGCAAAGTGATGTCACTTACCAACCCAAACAACTGCTGCCTCCAATGCCTTGGCCCGGAGCACAATGACTCAGACTGCGAGTTCTGCAAAACAATGACCCCAAAGGCCTTAAAAAGTCGTCATCAGCAGCAGGAAAAAAATTTTCAGAAGTCTGACTCCGCCCTGGAACACCATGGCCCAGGGTCCCCTCCGATACCTCGGTGCCCAGTAAAGCCAGAACCTCCTCGGTGTCCCATGACTGCGGTTCTTCTCAGCAGACGTCCCTGGAGGTGGAGCATAAGAAGAAGAAATCGTCAAAGACCACCCTGGAGGACGGATCCTGGAAGGTGCTGAAATCCCAACGCAGGTCCCACAGTCCCAGGCGTCAGTCCGAGGAGTCGGGGCAGGAGCGGTGCTCCAAGCTGCCTTGCAAGGAGTCATCGGCTCCCACCGACCGGCCTCCAAGACCATCCTCGTCAAAGGCTGCAGAGCCAACTGGTATGGAGACCAGAATGGCAGCCCTAGAGAGCAGTGTATCTGCCCTAGTGGCCATGCAGCGTCCATTTATGTCTGGTTCATCCGATTCATCCGCCCCGACGACAGGACCCTCAACACTGAGGGCTTCCCTGGACGTTGAGCCGGCCCTCGAGCGCCACCAGCCTTGAGAGAGCCCCCAGCCCCAGTTGAGGTCCCGGTCCAGTTCCTGTTCCTTGGGACATAGGTCGTACCTTGCAAGCACCCACGGCTCGGACCGATGGTCCTCCAGAGGTCCTGTACCGCCAAGAGCGCTTCTTCTGCTGCCCTGCTGATTGATATAAGCCATGCTGTGGCATTGTCTGCAAACATTTGAACCACCTGGCCCTCAACCAGGGGCAGAAATGCAGAAGAGCCAACCTGATGGTCCTCGCCTCAAGGCAGTGGATAGACCACACAGCTTCCCTGTGGTTCCAATGGCCCTAAGTCGTACGGTCTCAATAATGAGCTCCCCAGTCCAAGAGACAATGTAGTTACTCACCTGTAGCAGGTGTTCTCTGTGAACAGCAAGAATATGTTCTCACATATGGGTGATGTCATCAACAGAGCCCCGCAAAGAATACTCCCCAGCTTCCCAAGGAATCTTTTGGGAGGTATGCCGCGCATATGCGTCTGCTTTCCCTGCCCGCCACGGCGCCATATTCTCCATTATGACAACATAGCAGGAGCCAAAAGGCAACTCCCTGGGTAGGTGGGAAGGTTGTGAGGACTTATTCCTGCTATTCACAGAGAACACCTGCTACAGGTGAGTAACTATGCTTTCTCTGTGAACAAGCAGGAAATAAGTCCTCATGTATGGACTCCCAAGTTTCAGGCTACTGAAACCCGAGGAGAAAGAATAGCCCAAGTGGACATTGAGAACTAGGGAAGCCAGGAATACCAGAGAAGCAGTTCCATTGAGGGACTCATCTGATGCAGTATCCATAGTCGACATCGACCAAGGGAATTTTGAACAGATAGCCTGGATGACAGAAGGGCTGGTGGGCAGGAGCTGACCCTCAAGACCCAAAGAGATGCCGGAGTACAGCCTGGCAAAAATTGCTGCCCCATCAGGAATCCCCATCTAGACAATAGTGGGCTGTGAAGGTTTGGATCAAAGACCATGTCGCAGTCCTGCAGATCTCTTCTGCAGAGACAGAATGGAGGTTGGCTATCGATGTAGTCATCGCATGGACATTGTGAGCCGTGACATGACCTTCAAGGCTCAGACCAGCCAAGGAATATGCATAGATGACACAATCCGTGAGCCAGAGGGACAGCATATGCTTCTAGACAGCGACCCCCAGCCTATTGGGGTTGAAGGAGACAAACAACTGAGGAGATTGACAGTGTGCCTTTGTGCACTCCAAGTAAAAGGCCAACGCACGCTTGCAATCCAGCGTGTGCAATGCTGCCTGGGCATGATTGACATGAGGCCGGGGAAATAATGTTGGAAGGACAATAGACTGGTTGAGGTGGAAAGCAGAGAGCATCTTTGGCAGAAAACATGGGTGGTGCGTGTGGAGCACCACCCAATTCTGATGGAGCCTGGTGTATGGGGGATGTGCAACCAGAGCCTGTAACTCATTCACATGCACAGTCGACATGATGGCCACCAGGAAGAGTAACTTCTAGGTGAAGAACTTCAGAGGAGTCACGTTCAGCGGCTTAAATGGAACCCGCATGAGCTGGCTGAGGACTACGTTTGGGTCCCAAGCCACCATAGGGGACTTAACCAGAGGCTTCAAAAGAAGCAAGACCCATATAAAATGGCATACAAGAGGCTGAGCCGAGATGAGCTTCCCATCGCAGCTACGATGGAACGCTCCTATGACACTGAGATGCACACGCACAGAGCTGGATTTGAGCCCAGACTGAGAAAGGCTCAAAAGGTACTCCAACAGCTGGACCAAAGGGGTCAAATACCCAACCAGCACACCAGATGGCAAACTGCCACCATTTGAACCTGTAGGCTTTAAGCGTTAACTCCTTGCAAGATGCGAGCAGTATCTCGGTGACACCCTCGGAGAGGGGAAGCTTCCCAAGGGTTACCTGCTCAGCATCCATTCTATGAGGGCTAGGGAGCAGATGTTGGGATGCAACAGGGAGCTGCCCTTCTGCAAGATGAGGTCTGGGTTGGAGCCCACACAAAGAGGTTCCTTCTGTAAGAGCTGTAGCAGTAACAGGAACCACAGCTGTCAAGGCCAGTAAGGAGCGACTAGAATCATGGATCCCACTCTTGGCTTGGAGCTTCAAGAGCATCTTCACAATGAGCAGAATCAGAGATAGGCATATAATAGGCCTCTCCCCCAGTGGATCAAGGAGGAGACCGGAGCCAAGCGATCACTGGCTGGCCTCTGAGAGCAGAACCAAGCTACCTGGGCATTCTGTGCCATAGCAAAGAGGTCAATGTTGGGAGTGCTCCACTCCTGAAAGATCTGGTCCACCTCCCTCTTGAGGAACCACTCGTGTGACTGAATAACTTGGCTGAATCAATCTGCCAGGCGGCTGCTCTCGCTGGGCAAATACATCGCCCTGATATCCATGCCATGGAGTAGGGAAAACTTCCAAAGACAAACTGTATCACAATACAGGAGGGTACGAGCCCGCGCCCTCTTGTCTGTTCACATAGAATATGATGATTTGGTTGTCCATTTTGATCAGGACCACCTGATTTGCCAGATGAATCTGAAAGGCACAGAGAGCATTTGTGATGGCCCAGAGCTTGAGAAAGTTGATCTGATGGAGACTCTTGCTTTCAGACCACAAGCCCTGGGTGCAGAGCCCATCCAGGTGCACACCCCAGCTGAGCTTGGAGGCATCTGTCATGAGCAGCCTGCAGGGCGCTGCTAGTTGGAATGGGAGGCCCCGGTGCAAGTTTGCATTGACTGTGCAGGAGGCACAGTGGCCACTACCATGTCCCACAGGTGGCCTGAGGCTTGCCACCATTGTGTTCGCAAGGTCCATTGAGCCTGCCACATGCAGAGGTGGGTCCGATGGACATGCACCGTGGCCACCATGTGCCTGGGGGCTCTCAGCAGCCCATGGGGCATCGCCGGTGCAGTAATGCACCCACCACCTCGATGAGACATTGCAGACAGTCTACCAGCAAGAAAGCTCTTGCCTGCATGGTATGAAGCCCACAATTCACTCCGTCGGTCCACTTTTCACAGAGTATATATCAACAATATCAATTACGGCTCTGCAATACAACTAGAAAGTAGCTTTGGTTCTGATTAAGACTGTAGAAACTCAATGATGAGAACTTATCACAACCAAACTTTTTACAAGGAGCTCACGTGGTCTCAGTATTCATGGACAAGAATTAGAAACTTCCAATTCACTGTCCCCACTTTCACATCAATGACCACTATACTGTAGCTTCCTCCTTTTTATATTATTCTTAAAAGAGTCTTCATCAAGAGAAAGAAATAACAAAAATCGCTTAGCTTGTATGCGACCGAGCTTAAACTTCAGTCAGCTTCCAATGGTGGTTTACTTCGTTCCCGACGCTAACCAGCGCTAGGCGTTTCGCCAATGAAGGGTTCTTCAGGGGAAGTGCTAAGCTTCTAAAACACAAAACACAGTGTATGTAGACAATACTTTCTTCACACAATAACTTCCAAAAATCTAAAACTCACTCTGTAGTGTAAGGGACATCCTCTACTCACTTTTTCACAACTACGCCAGCGTTCCATCCACATGTAAATGTTGAACTGCTATGCAAGTGTGCAGAACGCCGCGCATGCGCTTCTTAAATATCAGGAGGCTCAGCATGAATGAAGCCAGCTGATCGTGACATCACAGGCATGCCTCCCATTCTACACGAACATTCAAACCCGAGGGAGCAACTGTTTGTAATAAATATATCCAGCGTTGTTCCAGATGTAACAAAGTTTCCTCTCTTGTGCGGCCTTGCTGCGGCCGTTGTATTTGGGTTATACAAAAACAACGTAGGTCTTCAAAAACGTGTTGTAAGGCCAAACAATGCTCCACCATAGGAGCCTCAAGCCGTTTGCATTTCAATTTACTTTTATGTTCGTTCATCCGAACCCGGAATGGACGATTGGTCTTCCCTATATACAGCAGAGAGCAAGGACAGCGTATGCAATAGACCACATGTGTAGAGCCACAAGAGGTGTTAGTTCGTAACTTATACACTTGTCCATTATGAGTGAAACTATCACACTCTTGAGTGACGGAACAAATTGTGCAGTTGCCACAAGCCTTATGGCCATAATTTTCCTCGCAGGATGAACTAGGAGATCTGAGGACTGCCGGACTCAATACATCTTTAAAGTTCTTCTGTCGTTGCCATACACAACGGGCATGGTACTGTTGTAGACCAGGTATAGCAGATAAAATATTCTTATGTCTATGGAGACTAGCCTGCAACTGTTTGCTTAACGGAGAATAGACCGTTATTAAATTGATGCTATCTTCATCTGTCAATCTCTGGCGCTTAGATTGTAATAGTAGATCTCTATTGAGGAACCGTGCCCTAGTATATACCTCCCTAATAATTCGCCGTGGATAACCCCGCTGAGCAAAATTACATCGCAATTGGGCTGCTTGTTGTTGAAATTCTTCTACAGTACTGCAGTTACGTCGATATCGGACGAATTGAGAAAAGGGTAGGCTATTCCGCAACTGCCTTGGGTGAGCACTTGAATAGTGAAGGAGAGTATTTTTATCAGTGCTCTTTCGATAAATAGACATTGACCAGCCCGCCATTGAATATTTGCGGCGGCGCCATATACCACGAGGATTGAGGCTCTATAAGGAACCTCGGATGTTTGTTTCAGACACAGGATTTGTCACTAAATGGAATCTCATCTTAAATAAATGTTCAATGGATTTGATGGTACATATAGTAGAGACCACCCAACAACATCTGCTTACTCTGACCGCAGAGATTGAAGCATTGCTTCTGTCATTGAAGACAGAGGAGAAAACTGAGATATATGAGGATAAGATGAAAATAATGCAAACCCAGTTGTCCACGCTGCATAACGAAGTCAAACAAACTAAAGAGAAAAAGTTACATCGGGATTACACAGATTATACCAAGGGATATGTTTATCCTTGGATGAACATCAAACGCAGGCCATTTACGAAGAGAAAGCAGGTCACATTTGAGAACACCTCCGAGGATACTGCTTCTACGGATTCAGAAGGAGCATCCCGTCAAAAGGATTTTTCAGAGGATACCAGCAAAGAAAAGAAAAAGAAAATCGACAATACGCGGAGCAAGGCCACAGTGACAGACCGCCCTCGTCGCAGGACGGAACCTCGTTAGTGGTAAATGTATCAGGATTGGAGGTCTCTAAGGAGATGTGTGAATTGCTGGAAAAAGGCCTGTCGTTTGTCCCACATATTAAGTTTGATTTTTTTCGCTTTAGAGTGGATTTGGAGAAATTTATTAGAAAATTACATTTGAAGTTATTTTTTGCTCAAAACAGTATTCCACAGATTGGTCCGGATATAGCGCTGGACAGCCCGCATTTGGCACGAGTAGTGTTGCCTTTAAAGTCAAAATGGACCCCCCCGGGTCCACTACACCCCTCGCTAATATTGTATCGGGATTTGATTATACGTGACATGCTACAAGTGGCTGAATCACAGAAGACAGTTTATACTACTCTTTCATTGAAGGAAAGGCATACACTGCAAGACTTACAATCCCGCACTGACTTAGTCATAAAGAGGGCGGATAAAGGTGGTGCAGTGGTGATCTGGAGTAGACAACAATATTTAGAGGAAGCCTTTCGTCAATTAGAGGATGCGGCTGTGTATGTTAAGTTAGCAATAGATCCTACCACCGGGCTTCAAGATCAAATTCGACAGCTCACAAAGACAACTTTAGCTGATAAAGTAATCTCTAAAAAAGAATATGTTTTTTTGAATGTTGCTGAACCGTCATTTTCTAAATTTTATCTTGTCCCTAAGATACATAAAGATCTGAGAAAGCCCCCTGGTCGCCCTATTGTTTCCACGCGCGGATCTCTGTTAGAACCCCTGTCAATGTATCTAGATTCTTACCTTCGACCATTGATGCCTGCAATTTCATCGTATATTAAAGATTGAACACATTTTTTGAATATACTACATGAATATGATCAGCTAGCCTCATTAGCGGGAGTGCTTTTGGCTACTTTTGATGTGACCTCTTTATATACGGTTATTCCCCAAGTACAGGCTCATGGGGTGGTTATGGATGCGCTTAGAGAACGTGGTGACCTGTCTGCCTCATTACTAACCTTTTTATCTACAATAGCGGAGTTACTATTGTTTCATAATTTTTTTATGTTTGAGCAACAATTACATCATCAAATCGCCAGTGTGGCCATGGGAGCCACGTGTGCTCCATCTGTGGCTAATCTGTATATGCAAAAATTTGAATGTCAATGGATACAGCAATGTCCGTATCAAGATTCATTGAAACTGTGGAAACGTTACATCGATGACATATTTGTCTTGTGGCTAGGAGATCGGCCTTCCTTGCAAGGGTTTTTGACATGGTTAAATTCGTGCGAACCGAATCTTCATTTTTCCATGACATGCCATGAAACGCAGATTTCATTTTTGGATATACAGATACAAAAGACAATGGCGGGCTGGTCAACGTCTATTTATCGAAAGAGCACTGATAAAAATACTCTCCTTCACTATTCAAGTGCTCACCCAAGGCGGTTGCGGAATAGCCTACCCTTTTCTCAATTCGTCCGATATCGACGTAACTGCAGTAATGTAGAAGAATTTCAACAAGCAGCAGCCCAATTGCGATGTAATTTTGCTCAGCGGGGTTATCCACGGCGAATTATTAGGGAGGCATATACTAGGGCACGGTTCCTCAATAGAGATCTACTATTACAATCTAAGCGCCAGAGATTGACAGATGAAGATAGCATCAATTTAATAACGGTCTATTCTCCGTTAAGCAAACAGTTGCAGGCTAGTCTCCATAGACATAAGAATATTTTATCTGCTATACCTGGTCTACAACAGTACCATGACCGTTGTGTATGGCAACGACAGAAGAACTTTAAAGATGTATTGAGTCCGGCAGTCCTCAGATCTCCTAGTTCATCCTGCGAGGAAAATTATGGCCATAAGGCTTGTGGCAACTGCACAATTTGTTCCGTCACTCAAGAGTGTGATAGTTTCACTCATAATGGACAAGTGTATAAGTTACGAACTAACACCTCTTGTGGCTCTACACATGTGGTCTATTGCATACGCTGTCCTTGCTCTCTGCTGTATATAGGGAAGACCAATCGTCCATTCCGGGTTCGGATGAACGAACATAAAAGTAAATTGAAATGCAAACGGCTTGAGGCTCCTATGGTGGAGCATTGTTTGGCCTTACAACATGTTTTTGAAGACCTACGTTGTTTTTGTATAACCCAAATACAACGGCCGCAGCAAGGCCGCACAAGAGAGGAAACTGTTACATCTGGAACAACGCCGGATATATTTATTACAAACAGTTGCTCCCTCGGGTTTGAATGTTCGTGTAGAATGGGAGGCATGCCTGTGATGTCACGATCAGCTGGCTTCATTCATGCTGAGCCTCCTGATATTTAAGAAGCGCATGCGTGGCGTTCTGCACACTTGCATAGCAGTTCAACATTTACATGTGGATGGAACGCTGGCGTAGTTGTGAAAAAGTGAGTAGAGGATGTCCCTTACACTACAGAGTGAGTTTTAGATTTTTGGAAGTTATTGTGTGAAGAAAGTATTGTCTACATGCACTGTGTTTTGTGTTTTAGAAGCTTAGCACTTCCCCTGAAGAACCCTTCATTGGCGAAACGCCTAGCGCTTGTTAGCGTTGGGAACGAAGTAAACCACCATTGGAAGCTGACTGAAGTTTAAGCTCGGTCGCATACAAGCTAAGCGATTTTTGTTATTTCTTTCTCTTGATGGAGACTTTTTTAAGAATAATATAAAAAGGAGGAAGCTACAGTATAGTGGTCATTGATGTGAAAGTGGGGACAGTGAATTGGAAGTTTCTAATTCTTGTCCATGAATACTGAGACCACGTGAGCTCCTTGTAAAAAGTTTGGTTGTGATAAGTTCTCATCATTGAGTTTCTACAGTCTTAATCAGAACCAAAGCTACTTTCTAGTTGTATTGCAGAGCCGTAATTGATATTGTTGCATGCTATGAAGGACAGCCCCGATGAACTCCAGTTATTGTACTAGCTGGAGATGAGACTTTGGATAGTTGACCACGAAACAGAGGCCTACGAGCATCTGAATGGTGAGCTTCGTGGACTGCCATTCACTGGTTGACATGGGAGCTTTCACAAGCCAGTCATCCAGGTATGGAAAGATAAAGACCCCCTGGGTCTGGAAGAAAGCAACTACAGCATCCAGGCATTGGGAGCTGAAGCCAGTCCGAAGAGTAGAAACTTGGCATTTGTAGTGCTGGCCGCCCAACATGAACCGAAGGTACAGTCTGTGATGCGGGTGGATCAGAATATGTGCATATGCATCCTTCAGATTCAAGGAACAAAGTGGGTCATCTCGTAGGAAGAACAGGAGCAGCATCCCAATGGGACCATTTTAAACTTTTCGCGCACCCAAACAGGGTGGAACCCTCTGGTCTTTTTCGGAACCAGCAAGTACCTGGAGGTAAAGCCCTGCCTGACCTGGGCCAGGGGCACCAGCTTGATAGTGAGGTCAGCCAGCAGGGCTATGACCTCGGTCTGCAGAAGGCTCTGGTTTGCGGGGTCCAAGGAGTACTCCCCAGGATTATAAGGAGATGGAAGCTGGGTGAAATGCAACAGATAGCTGCTCCGGGCGATCTGTAACATCCAGGCATCCGAGCTGACCAGAGACCACTGGTGGGCAAAGTGGGCGAGTCACCCCCCCCCCCCCACCCGCAGGGGAATTTTGGACATCGGTTGACTGGCTATGCTCCTGAAGATCCTGTCAAAAACTCCCACCTGACTTGGGCTGCACCTTTTGGGTCTTCTTCCTCTGCTAAGTGCTGGAAGTCTGGGCCATAGGCTGCACTTGCAACTGGGATGGAAAGTACCTCCGCGTACAAGGGAGGAAAGCATTCTTGATTGGCACTTTCTTCTGTGCGAGATCTGCAGTCTTTCTGGAGAGCCTGATGAGGGTCACCTATTCCTTTTTCCAGCTCCTCAGCCTTTTCCTCTATGGGCTTATGGAAGAGGTTTTTACCCCAATCAACCGCACTGATCTTAATAGCGCGGTATATAAGAAATGTTAAATAATAATAATAAATAATAAAAATAATAGGGGGCACTGGCGATCTTGTCCTGGATCCACTGCTCTAGGTCAGAGGACTGCAACCAGGCCATCCGCTATGCACCAATCCCTATGGCCGCCACTCTACTGGTGGATTCAAAGGTGTTGTAAGTGCCATGTACCATAAATTTAGAGCAATCTTTGCTGTGAGCTATGAGACCTCGAAAGGACTCGCGGTGGTCCTCGGGGACAAAGGAATCAAAGTCCTTGATGTCCAGCATGACATTTTTGAGGAACATGGCCATGTATGTTTGATAGGCCTGGATCTGGGCTATCAGCATGATACCCTGGAAGCACCTCCTCCCATAAAAGTCCAGGGTCCGTGCCTCCCATATGAATCTTAGCACACTTTTCCCACTTCAAAGGCAGACACGACCACAATGGAATTGTGGGGTAACTGAGACTTCTCGAACCCTGGAGCCTTTTGGACCCAGTACAGGGAATCAAGCTGGTAGCTGAGGACCGGGAGCATGAGCAGCACCTCCCACAGCTGTAGAAGCAGCCTCTGCAGAACGTGGCGGACAGGAACCGACCGTCACTGCTTCAGAAGGGACCCAGGGATATTAGAGGCATTCCAGTTCCTCTTCTGATTCCAGAGAAAAGGGGATGGCCTTGACCATGTCCCAAACAAAATACCTGGAAGAACATGCCTTCTGGGAGAGACTTCTGCCAATCTGGGGGGGGGGGGGGACGATGGAGGGAACGGGTTGGATAGGAGATCCTGGGCCCGACAGTCTGAAACAGTCAATTCTGCCTCAGTTTCCTATTCCAATTTGGATTCCGAGAGGAACTCATTTAATGCCGAGTCTCCTCTGAGTGCCGACTGCGCAGCTCAGGAGAGGGTGGATGTCAGTGGTCCCCCTTGTGCCCGGCATGTCGATAGCGATGCCCGGGGTTCTTGGACTCCAATACTCTGGAGAGGGAGACAGCTCCAGCCATCAGCGTCGATACCGGTCTCCCACCCATTGAATCAGCAGCAGTGGGCAGGACAAGGGTTTCAAGGATCAGCTTGAAGAAGTGTGGTGACCATGCCCTCCATGCCGCGAAGTCTGCATTCCATAAGACTTCCACTGCTGTTAGGTGCATTTCTAAGGCTTGTAGGCATTCCTCTATAACCACCACCAATAAGGATGTCAATGCTGCAGCCATCGCCGGTAAAGCCTCAAGTGGGGATTCCACAATGATAGGAGCATCGGGAAACATCTGGCAGCCCTCCTGCGCAGTGGACATGGACTCTGCTGTTTGGGTCACATCCTCCCGCCGGGAACACTTGGTCGGTCGTTCTTGGCCCTCGCTGTCTGTCTCACATCTAGAAGGGCTGCGATGGACTCATGTGGTTCTAGAATAGGATTAGAAATGTCCGATGGGGGGGGGGGGCTACTTTTAGAAATGGCTGATAGGAGCAGCTTGGACTACAAATGAGTTGATTGGGGGGCTAGGACTGGAAATGAGCTGGGGGGGGTTCAGACTGGAAATGAGCTGATGGGGGGGGCTCGGACTGGAAATGGACTGAGTGTGGATGAGCTTGGACTGGAAATGGGCTGAAGCTCCCCCACACTCGGCCCAATTTCCAGTCCAAGCCCCCCCATCAGCTCACTGGAATAGAATACCTGGCTATACTTTATTCAGAAAGGACAGGGTAGGAAGAAGGGCACTATATGTAAAAACTACTATTAAAGCTTTGGAATTACAGAGCTTAAAAGGGAGAGAGGAGGCATTGTGGGTTAAACTAGAAAGAGGGAAAGAGAAATCTATTTGCATTGGTGTGATATACAGACCTCCCTCACAAGAGGAAGAGGTGGCCAGAGTGTTAATTGAAGACAAACGCAGCATTGCTAGGAAAGGGGAAGTGCTACTGATAGGAGATTTCAATATGCCAGATGTTAATTGGCACATTCCTGCTGCAGTATCATCTAGAAGTAAGGAGATCCTGGATTCTCTACAGGGAGAACTATTCAGGCAATTGGTAACAGACCCCACACGTGAAGGGGCCATACTGGACTTGGTGCTTACCAATGGTGAAAATGTTTCTGATGTTGTAGTGGGAGATCATTTTGCATCCAGTGATCACCAGATGGTGTGGTTCAGTATTAGGACTAGGGCTGTTAGAATTCATTCCAAGGTGAGGATCTTAGACTTTAGGAAGACTAACTTTGCAAAGATGGGCCAATACCTCAGGGAGTCGTTAGTGGGATGGGAACAGCTGGGGGATGTAGAAAAACAGTGGGCAAAACTGAAAGGGGGTATTTTAAGGGCAACCAACCTTTTTGTTAAAATGGTAAATAAAGGCAAAAGGAACAGGAGACCGCTATGGTTTTCGAAGGAAGTAGCTGAAAAAGTGAAGAAAAAGAGGGAGGCCTTCATGAAATACAAGAGATCACAGAGAGAGGAAGACAGGCATCTGTATTTGGAAAAACTTAGAGAAGCTAGCAAAGTAGTCAAGAAGGCAAAGATTCAAAATGGGGGGATAAGACATTTTTCAGATATATTAGTGAGAAGAGGAAGGGCAAAAGTGGTATTGTCAGACTCAAGGGTGCAGGGGGGGAATATGTAGAATCTGATAAGGATAAAGCGGAATTGCTTAACAAATATTTTTGTTCTGTGTTCACAGATGAAGAACCAGGAGCAGGACCTCAGAAAACACCCACAAATAAGAACAGAAGCGAGGGACATCTTGAACAATTTTCAGAAGACTGTGTTCGTGAGAAACTAGCTCAACTTAAAGTAGACAAAGCGATGGGACCGCATGGGATACACCCTAGAATACTGAGGGAACTTGGGGACGTTCTAGCAATTCCACTGACTGACCTTTTCAATGCCTCATTGGAGTCGGGAGTGGTGCCAAAGGACTGGAGAGAGGCTCATGTGGTGCCTTTACACAAAAGCGGAAGTAAGGATGTGGTTGAAAACTACAGGCCGGTTAGTTTAACTTCGGTGGTGAGTAAATTATTGGAAACGCTGCTGAAAGAGAAAATAGTGAGGTTTCTGGAGTCCAGCGGATTACAGGATCCGAGGCAGCATGGATTCACCAGAGGCAGGTCTTGTCAGACAAATCTGATTGATTTCTTTGACTGGGTGACCAGGGAGTTGGACCGAGGGAGAGCTCTAGATGTGGTGTATTTAGATTTCAGTAAAGCCTTTGACACTGTTCCTCACAGGCGACTTATAAACAAACTGAGCACCCTAGGGATGGACCCTAAAGTTACTGCTTGGGTTAGAAATTGGTTGGGTGGGAGGCGACAAAGAGTACAAGTAAATGGAGCTCACTCTGAGGAGAAGGATGTTACCAGTGGTGTGCCCCAGGGATCTGTCCTTGGTCCGATTCTTTTTAACATCTTTGTTAGTGATAAAGCGGAAGGGCTGTCGGGTAAGGTTTGCCTCTTTGCAGATGATACCAAAATCTGCAATAGAGTAGACACCCAGGAAGGTGTACACAACATGAGGAGGGATCTAGCTAAGCTTGAAGAATGGTCTAGAATTTGGCAGCTGGGATTTAATGTTAAAACATGTGAGGTCATGCATTTGGGCTGCAGCAATCCAAGGGAGCAATACAGTATAGGAGGTGAAGTACTTTTGTCCACTAAAGAAGAGCAGGACCTAGGCGTGGTTGTGTCTGATGATCTTAAAGTAGCTAAACAGGTAGAAAAGGTGACGGCAAAAGCTAGAAGGATGCTTGGGTGCATACGGAGAGGAATGGCTAGCAGAAAAAAGGAAGTGATAATGCCTCTGTATAAGTCTTTGGTGCGACCTTATTTGGAGTATGGTGTGCAATTCTGGAGACAGCACCTTCAAAAGGATGTGAACAGGATGGAGTCGGTGCAGAGGGTTGCTACTAAAATGATTAATGGGCTTCATTATAAAGCATATGAGGACAGACTTAAGGATCTTAATATGTACACCTTAGAGGAAAGGCGGGATAGAGGTGATATGATTGAGATGTTTAAATACCTCCGTGGCATAAATGTTCAGGGAGAGAGCCTCTTTCAATTGAAAGCAAGTTCTGCTACGAGGGGACATGGGATGAGGGTGGTGAAGGGAGATAGATTCAGGAGTGATATGCGGAAATATTTCTTTACAGAAAGAGTAGTGGATCCGTGGAATAGTCTCCCAGTGGAGGTGGTAGAGATGAGGACAGTAACTGAATTCAAAAAAGCATGGGACCAACACAGAGGATCTCTAAAGGTAAAAAGTGGACTGTTGTAGTTGTTGTTATGGAAGGACAGACTAGATAGGCCATGTGGTCTTTTTCTGTCATCATGTTTCTATGAATTGGAATTGGTTTATGGGGGGGGCTAGTATTGGAAATGGCTGATGGGGGGCCTAGGATTGCAAATGAGCTGATGGTGGGGAGCTTCGACTGGAAATGGGCTGATAGGGAGTGGAATAGGACTGGAAATGTGCTGATTGGGGGGGCTAGGACTGGAAATGGGCTGATGCGGGGGGAGAGGAGAATGCAATTAGAAGGGAGCGGATGCTGAGTGGGGCTGGAACTAGAAGGGAGCTGATTTTGGGGGAGGACTAGAAGGGGGTGGAGCTGGGGGAATGAAGATGGAGGGGGAAAAGATATTTTGTGTGGGAGGGAAGAAAAATCTACAAGTTTCTGGGTATTGGCAAAGGAAGTGGGGATTGAGGATGGAAGGGTGAAATTTGAGTGGATGATAAAGGAATAAAAAAGAAATTGGGGAAAGAGCAAAAGGGGAAAGATCAGTATGTTAAAGCAGATGTAGAAGATAGAATAAAAAAAATCTAGAAGAGAGAAGAAAGGACAAATGGACAGCAGACAATGGAGAATTAGCAGAAGACAGAAGAGACCAGAAGAAAGTGAATGGAGCAATTGCAATTGAAAAATAAAATGCCCAAACAAAAGGTAGAAAAATACTTTATTTTGAATTTATTAACTGGAATATGTCAGCTCTGGGAAATGTGTATCTCTAACGTCTTTGCATTTTTGTTTAGTACAAAAGGAAATTAATTTATAGTGTTGTTGTACATTCGAAGTTTGGCTTTAGGGGTCCCCAGTTTAATTATTGTCTTCCGCTTTCTAAATTGTGATTCCTTGTTCTTTGTTTGGTGATGGTCTATGTTCTGCATGTGTAACCGAGCTGAGGTATTCTATTCTTGTAGTTTCTGTTTGACAGTGCCACTTATTCTCTTTCCCCAGTAGGAGATGTATTGGTATTCTCTGAGATGTATTGATTTAATATTTGCAGTGTTGCCTTTTTAATAGGTAGAATTTGGTGCTTTGTGAGTCCTGGTAGTGCTGTTATGATATGGCTAGTTTGCTATGGGTTCTAAATGGTCATAGTACTTCCTAATGTGCTTGGCGGTTGGCACTGGAGTATAGTAATGTAGAAATCTGGTAGTCTTTCTTTATCCAGACACTCATTAAGAGGTATGTTGACATTATGCTAATATTTATGCAAATGAGACTTCTTATGCAAATGAGGCCCCACAATGAGCCTCCACACACGCCCCGCCAGGGGCGGCCCAAGGGGGGTGTGGGGCCATGTGCGGAGACTGGGTGTGGGCCTCATTTACATAAGGGGTCTCATTTGCATAAATATTTGCATAGTGTTACTATACGCTAACTTTTAGTAAACATGCCTCTTAATGAGTGTATGGATAAAGAAAGACTAAAAGATTTCTACATTACTATAATCCAGTGCCAACCGCCAGGCACATTAGGAAGTACTACAAACACTGCCTATTTACTACCTACTACTACTACTACTACTATTTAGCACTTATAAAGCGCCACGCACGCAGCGCTGCACAGCTAGCCTACAAGAGGTGGCTAACATACAAGAGACAGTCCCTGCCCGTCAGAGTCATGCTCATCGGAGCTTACAATCTAGTTAGAACAGTATAGAGCATTAGTCAGTTCAGCGGAAGGTACGGTGTGGTACAGTTAGGTATAGTTAGGTCTATAGTTTGGTCATAAACGTTAATGGGAGTTAGGGAAGGATGAGGATGGAGGTCAGGATCTGAATGCAACGGTGAAGAGGTGGGTCTTCAACCTGGATTTGAAGAGGGCCAGGGAGGGTGCCTGGCGCACAGACGCAAGAAGGATATTCCAGGCGTGTGGCGCAGCAACGTGAAAGGACCGCAATTGGGAGTTCGCGGTGCGGGTGAAAGGCATTGAAAGAAGCGATTTGTTAGCGGAGCGCAAGTTTCGTGAGGGGACATAGGGAGAGATAAGAGATATGAGGTATTGAGGGGCCATAGAGTGAATGCACTTATAGGTCAGCAAGAGAAGCTTGAATTGGATGCGGAATTGGACAGGGAGCCAGTGAAGTGACTTGAGGAGAGGAGTAATGTGGGCATGGAGAGGCTGGCAGAAGATTAGTTGAGCAGCGTGATTTTGTATGGATTGGAGGGGAAGGAGGTGGCTCAGGGGGAGACCAGCAAGGAGTAGGTTGCAGTAATCGAGGCGAGAGGAGATTAAGGAGTGGATAAGCGTTTTGGTAGTATGTTCAGAGAGGAAGGGGCGGATCTTGCTGATGTTGTAGAGGAAAAAGCGGCAGGTCTTAGCTACAAGCTGGATACGGGCGGAGAAGCAGAGAGAAGCGTCAAAGATGACCCCCAGATTGCGGGCCGAGGGAACAGGAAGGATAGTAGAATGGAATGAGAGAGGGGGAAGTGGGGGGGGGGAGGAGTTGGGTGGAAAGACAAGGAGTTCAGTCTTGGCCATGTTCAGTTTCAATCGACGACGAGACATCCAGGCAGCGATGTCCAAAAGACAAGCAGAGATCTTGGACTGGGTTGCCGGAGAACTATTAGGTGTGGAGAGGTAGATTTGGGAGTCATTGGCATAGAGATGGTACTGAAAGCCATGGGAAGAGACAAGCGCGCCAAGGCCTTGGGTATAGAGAGAGAAAAGGACGGGGCCCAAGACTGATCCCTGGGGTACACTTACATGGAGCGGGGTAGGGGAGGAGGAGAAGCCGCCAGAGCATACACTGAATGAGCGATGGGAGAGGTAGGAGGAGAACCAGGATAGTACAGAGTCCCTGAAGCCAAGCGAGGAAAGGGTGGTGAGAAGAAGGTCGTGGTCAACGGTGTCAAAGGCAGCAAAAAGGTCAAGAAGGATGAGGATAGAATAGAGGCCCTTAGATGTAGCCAGGAACAGGTCATTGGTGACTTTTGTAAGTGCCGTTTCAGTGGAGTGTAGGGGACGGAAGCCTGATTGTAGTGGGTCCAGGAGGGCCTGGGAGGTGAGGAAGTTGAGGCAATGATGGTGGACTGCTCGTTCTAATAATTTGGATAAGAAGGGAAGGAGGGAGATGGGCCGATAGTTAGAAGGGCAACCCATAGCAAACCCGCCATATCCTAACAGCACTACCAGGACTCACAAAGCACCATTACCTATCAAAAGGCAACACTGCAAATATTAAACCAATATATTTCAGAGAACAACAATACATGACCTACTGGGGAAAGAGAACAAGTGGCAATGTCAAATAGGAATTACATAAACAGAATACCTCAGCTCAGTTACACATGCAGAACATAGACCATCACCAAACAAGGAATCACAATTTACAAACAGGAAGACAATAGGGAACCCCAAAAGCCAAACTTGGAATGTACAACACTGTAGAAATAAAACTATAAATTAATTTCCTCTTGTACTAAACAAAGCGCAGACGTTAATGATGCACATTTCCCAGAGCTGACATATTCCAGTTAATAAATTCAAAATAAAGAGATATTTTTCTATCTTTTGTGCTTTTTTTTCAGTTGCAATTGCTCCAGCCACTTTCTTCTGGTTTCTTCTTGTCTTCTGCTAACTCTCCTGTCCATTTGTCCTTTCTTCTCTGTTCTAGTTTTTTTTCCATTCTCTCTCTACATCTGCTTTAACAGACTTATCTTTCTCCTTTTGCTCTTTCCTCATTCCTATTTCATCCACTCAAATTTTACCCCTCCATCCTCAATCCCCACTTACTCTTCCCAATACTCGGCCAATTGTAGATTTGTCGTCTTCCCTCCCACACAAAATATTTTTCCCCTCTCCATTTCACTCTCCCAGCTCCATCCCATTCTAATCCTCCCCCAACATCAACTCCCTTCTAGTTCGAGCCCCACCCAGCATCCGCTCCCTTCTAGTCCCCACATCAGCCCATTTCCAGTCCTAGTTCCCCATCAGCCCATTTCCAATCCTATCCTAGCCACACCATCAGCCCATTTCCAGTCTTAACTCCCCCATCCATTTCCAGTCCTATCTGAGTCCCTCCATCAGCTCCTTTCTAATCCCAGCCCCCCATCAGCCCATTTCTAGTCCTTTCCTAGCCCTACCATCAGCCAATGTCAAATCCTAGCTCCCCCTCCACTCAGCCCATTTCCAATCCAAGCCCCTCATGAGCCTACCTCCAGTTCTAGCCCCTCCATGAGTCCATTTCAATCCAAGCCCCCACCACAACCCATTTTTAATCTTAGCACCCCCCAACAGCCCATTTCCAGTCCTATTCTAGCCCCTCCATCAGCCCATTTCCTGTCCTAGCTCCCCCCCACTCAGCCCATTTCCAGTGCTAGCTCCCTCCCCTCACAGCCCATTTCCATTCCAAGCCCCCCTCCCAATCAGCTATTTGCAGTTCAAGCCCCACTTCCACTCAGGCCATTACCAGTCCTAGCCCCACCCCCATAGCCCATTACCAGTCCTAACTGCCCCATCACCCCATTTTCAGTCTTAGTCCTCCCATAGCCCATTACGAGTCCTAAACCCCCCCATCAGCCCACTTCCAGTCCTAGCCCCCCCATCAGCCCATTACCAGTCCTAGCCCCCCCCATCAGCCCATTTCCAGTCCTAGCCCCCCCATAGCCCATTTCCAGTCCTTGCCCCACCATAGCCCTTTTCCTGTCCTAGTCCCCCCTTCAGCCCATTTCCCGTCCTAGCCCCCCCATAGCCCATTACCAGTCCTAGCCCCCATCAGTCCATTTCTAGTCCTATCCCCCCATAGCCCATTACCAGTCCTAGCACCCCATCAGCCCATTTCTAGTCCTAGCCCCCCCATAGCCCATTACCAGTCCTACCCCCCACCAGCCTATTTCCAGTCCTAGCCCCCCCATCAGCCCATTTCCAGTCATAGCCCCCCCATAGCCCATCACCAGTCCTAGCCCCATCAGCCCGTTTCCAGTCCTAGCCCCCCACAGCCCATTACCAGTCCTAGCCCCCCCATCAGCCCATTTCCAGTCCTAGCCCCCCATAGCCCATTACCAGTCCTAGCCACCCCATAAGCCCATTTCCAGTCCTAGCCCCACCTAGCCCATTTCCAGTCCTAGCCCCCTCATAGCCAATTACAATTCCTACCCCCCATCAGCCCATTTCCAGTCTTACCCCCCCATAGCCCATTACCAGTCCTACCCCCCCATCAGCCCACTTCTAGTCTTAGTTCCCCCCCCCCCATAGCCCAGGTAGATTAAAAAAAAAAAAAAAAAAAAACTTGCTGCTGCTGCTGCCGCCGCCGTGGCAGCGGCAGAATCGAGTGTCCCGCGGGGCCCCCCTGCCCGGCAGAGTCCTCCATGCGGCCTCAGCTCCCTCAGTGCGGGCTTTTCAGAGCCGCGAAGGGAGAGTTTCCCTTTCTCGTGGCTCTGTTTAAGCCCACGAGGCTGATGGGAAACAGGAAATCCTGTTTCCCATCAGCGCCAGCGGCTTAACAGAGCCGCGAGGGAGAAGCTCTCCCTTCGTGGCTCTGAAAGCCGGCACTTAGGGAGCTGAGGCCGCATGGAGGACTCTGCCGTGCGGGGGGGGGGGGGGGCCCGTGGGACGCTTGATTTTGCCGCTGGTAAGTTTTTTGGTTTTTTTTAAATTTACCGGCAGATGCAGAATGTTGTTTGCGTGGGGCCCCCTGAAACGCGAGGCCCTGTGCAAACAACATTCTTGCACAATGGACGGGCCAGCCCTGGGCCCCACACCCCCCTTGGGCCGCCCCTGTATACGGATCATATCTGACCATTATGAAGTTTAAACAGCATGATCTTATCTGTATATTTTTTGAAAATACACGGTTAGGCTAATTATGCATTTGCCAGCAAATGCCTAATTGCCTTATATCAGTCTGAAAGGACAAAATTATTCTTCAATACGAAACACTCCCAGACTTGCCAATAAAATTCTCTCAACAGATATGAGCAGCAGTAGGGTGTTTCACTCTACAACATACAAAAAATCTTTATTCAAATTCTAGTCTTACATCAGTGATAACACCCCTATCTCCCTCCACTGCTAAATATTGTAAGTCGTAACACAAAACCCTATAAATGGACCTTCCGCACCAGCATCAGGAATTCAAATTGCACCAATCCTACCTATGGAAAATTAGCACTGCAAATATTCTAGAACCTCAGTTCGAAAAAGAGAACAAGCTGAACAACTACAGATTCCTAGAGAGAACCTACATGTTAACAGAATCCCTTATCTCGGCTGCATATGGAAAACACAGATCATCACCAATTAAAGAACATTTGAAACAAATATATAGACAAAAATTGAAATTGAAAACCTCAAAAACAGACACGGAGCTGTGAAACAGGGAAGAAAGAGAAACAGAAATGCATTTCCTCCTGTAATGAACTATAAGAAATACACATTTTCAAAGCTGACATATTTCATTCTCTAAAAACTGACACTTTTATATCTTTTTTGCTTGATCATTTTATTTTTCCACTTCCTCTTGTTGTCTGCTAAGTACTTTTCCAGAATCCCATTTCCATTTCTGTTTCTTCACGCTCCCTGTTTTCATCCTTTCCTTCACTACATCTCTCGGACATTAAACCTATTTCTCTCAACTGTCTTTTGCCTAACTATAGCTTCATTCCATTCCTCTTTCTCCTTCCTTCAATCATCAGTTTGCCTCTTTTCACCATTCACCTGCTTACCAGCTTTCCATTTCCTAACCTTACTTCCCTAGTTCTTACATTCCATGTCTCATTCCTTTGCCAGCATCCTATCCCCCTGTCTTTCACACACTTTGTAGTCCCCCATTTCCTCCCTTTGTATTCACTTCCTCCCCAGCCTCATTTACCACCTTCTGCTTTTCATCCCTTAATCAGCCCCAGCTTATTCCCTAGTACTCATCTTTTCTTTGCCTCCAGGCCCTTTCTTATGTCTTACCCCCTACCAGGCTTCCATTTCCCCTTTCACGTCTCCTATTTCTACCCTCTTCAACCTCCTTCAAGGTAGACCTGTCCCTTCCTGTGATTCTCATCCACCCCATAGCTCTCTTTTTCACTTTTCAACTGCTCCCAACCCCTCCCCCTCCCCTCTCCATATTTCTGCACTTGGTCTCACAACCCTACTCATACCCCTCACCCAGTCACCTTGCCCCCTTTGTCCTCCTAATCTTGGGTCATTTTCATAGTCATTACAATCCCCCCAAGCAACTCCAAGTTCCCACTCACAATCCCACCCAAGCCCTGAGTCCCACTTAAACTCCCAATACCCAGCCTACCTTAGTCTTTCTTCTCTTTCCTCACCCAATCTTAGAGTCTCCACCTATCAAAGTCCCTGCCTTCCTACATCTCATGACCTTAGTACCTGCCCTCCTGCCTCCTACTCCCCTTCCTCAGCACATGGAAATTACACTAACCTGGTAATTGTAGTTCCTGGAGGGTCCAGTTTAGTCCTCCAACATCGGGTAGTGCCCCTCCTCCTGCAGCCTGGAGACTGGACCAATCAAGTCTTCTGTAGTATATATGCAGACGGAGCTCCCAGAAGCCCCCAGTGTACTAGTAACAAAGCATACTTAACGAAGCAACACATTAGATTAATATACAAAATGACATAATGAAAATGACATAATTAAAGAACAATTTGTTTCCCCCCCACAAAAATATCCAACTTTCTCTCCAAACGAGGAAGTCAGAACACTGTATTGCACTGGAACCAACGCCCCAGAAATCAAAATACAGCTCCGTATCAGAAATCTCAGGAGCTGACTGAACACCTGAGAAAGGAAGAGCCATAGCCAAAAACGCGGCTGCAAAAAAGGTTCGAACGGCAAGAGGAACCGTCTTATGATCCACCGTTCGGAAAGCGCGCCGCATTTTTATAACAGATAGTCGGGAGGGAAGGAGGACTAAACTGGACCCTCCAGGAACTACAATTACCAGGTTAGTGTAATTTCCATTTCCTGTTCGGTAATCCAGTTTAGTCCTCCAACATCGGGATGTAACAGAGCAGTTAAGACCGGGCGGGACCTTGCCATCCGGCGCGCAGAACTGCCGAACAAAAGAGGAATCCCGAGCCGCTGACACATCTAAACGATAGTGTGTACTGAAAGCATGCAGAGACGACCAGGTGGCCGCCTTACAGATATCTGCTGGCGGAACTAGGCTATACTCCGCCCAAGCGGTAGCCCGAGCCCTAGTGGAATGATCCAGTAGCCCCTCCGGAACAGACTGCTGCTGCAACAGATACGCAGATGCGAACGCTTCCTTGAGCCATCTTGCAACGGAGGCCTTAGCCGCCGCTTCCCCTTTACGTGCACCACCGAAGAGCACGAATAACCGGTCAGTCTTCCGAAAGATTCGGTAGCCTTCAAAGAACAACGAGGTGCACGACCCACATCGAGACGGTGAAGACCTTTGTCCGCCGACCCGACAGAGTGGGAAGAAAGAACTGGAAGAAACACTGCCTGATTCACATGAATAGGGGAAACACCTTCGGCAAAAAGGAAGGGACCGGGGTAAAAGACAAAAAAGGTTCTCGGCAGGACAACGCATGTAGATCTGAAATACGCCGTGCCGAACCGATGGCTACAAGAAAAACCGTCTTCAGCGTAAAATCTTTCAGAAACGCCCTACTCAGGGGTTCAAAAGGTTCACGAACCAGGGCCCGCATCACTAGATTCAAGTCCCCCGGAGGAACGAAAATCCTGCGGGAGGGCCGCAAATGAAAAACAGTCGTAAGAAGACGACGTACGTCCGGATAAGAACCGTAGAGACGGCCTAAAACTTTGCATCGATAACAAGAGATAGCCGCCAACCGGACTTTCAGAGAACTAGCCGCAAGGCCCTTATCAAAAGCAACCTGAAGAAACTTAAAACGACGGAAACGAAAACCGTCGCCGCCCGGACTCCACGCCGGGAGCACCAGTCTTCAAAGATCCCCCAAATCCGAACGTAAGTAAGAGAAGTGGACGTTTTCCCCGCCCGCAGTAGGGTAGAAATCACCGCGGGGGGAGTAACCCTTCTTTTTCAGCCGAGCCCTCTCCCTGGCCAAACCGTATGCGAGAATTGACCCACTTGGGGCATCCGCAAGGGTCCCCGAAAAAGAAGATTCGGCAGCGTGGATAGGAGCCAAGGAATGCCGTCGCTCAGCCGGACCAGATCGGCATACCAGGGCCACCCAGGCCAGTCCGGGTCCACCAGTAACACTCGACCCCGATGGCCCTCGATGCGCTGAACGACCCGGCCAATCAGAACCCACGGAGGAAAGACATAAAGAAGGCCGGACGTTGGCCACGGCTGAATGAGAGCGTCGAGCCCCTCGGACATACGCTCCCTTTGCCTGCTGAAGAAGCGTCCTGTCTCGGCCGATTGAAATGTCGCCATGAGATCCATGAAGGGCGGCCCCCCCCCCCCGACGAACTATTTGCGCGTAAACTTGCGGGTTTAGCTCCCACTCTCCGGGGTCCACCCGCACTCTGCAGAGAAAATCGGCCTGAACATTGTCTGCGCCTGCAATAGGCGCTGCCGAGATGGCCGGAAGACGAGACTGCACCCAATTGACCAAGGCCATCGCTTCTGATTCCAGGGCCATGCTGCCGATGCCCCCTTGGCGATTGATGTAAGCTACGGTGGACGCAATGTCCGAAAGGACTCGCACCGGCCGGTCGAGAACTAGGGCTTTGAGGCCAAGAGGGCTAGCCGTACCGCCCGCCATTCGAGGCGGTTGATCGACCAAGAAGTCTCCAGGGGAGACCATTCCCCTTGAGCGAAGCGGGTCTCGCAGTGAGCCCCCCAGCCGGTTAAGCTGGCATCCGTTGTGAACGGAACCCAAAGTGGAGGCTCCAGGGAATCCCCCGCGCCAGGTTCTCGGAGGAGAGCCACCACCGGAGTGATCGGCGAACCGCCCTTGGGCAAGTCAATCTCCTGTTCAACGAGTCGAATTGGTTGGACCAACGGCGCAGCAGGGCACTCTGCAGCCGGGCGCATGTGGAAGCGCGCCCAGGGCACCACCTCCAAGGTCGCTGCCATTGTACCGAGGAACTGTAGCTATCACCATGCAGACGGAGCGGGCATCCCCCTGAAGAGTCGGACAAGAGACCGAATGCGGCGCTCCGGCAGGCACACCAAGCCCCGTGCTGTGTCGAGGATCACTCCCAGATACTCGAGATCCTGAGTCGGGCACAGACAACTCTTGCATTCTTTCACCACCCAGCCGAGGGACCGCAGCAGAGCCACCACCCTGCTCGTGACGTGCACACACTCCCGACTGGACTTTGCCCGAATCCACCAGTCGTCGAGATACGGATGGACCAGGATGCCCTCTGTGCACAAGGCCTCCGCGACCACTACCATCACGTTTGTGAAGGTGCGGGGGGCCGTGGCGAGACCAAACGGCATGGCCGGAAATTGGAAGTGGCCCCACGGAAGAGCGAAGTGGAGAAACCGTTGATGAGACGGCCGGATGGGAATGTGTAATGTGGTCTGCAGCGGCTGTGGAAGATCCTGCAGCAGGGGCTCTGAGGAGGGGGGAGATAAGGTGCTGGGGGACCCAGCTAGCAACGCAGTGGGTATGGGGAAAGCCTCCGGGATGCAGCGTGCAGGTGTAACACAAGCAAGCTATTAATGTACCCTTCGGCTGATTACATTTCACATATAATACAGCCATAGAAAAAAGCATTGTAGAGACTTAAACCACCTTTCCTCTTCTTGTGTGGGGTTTCATTTATTTATTTATTTATTTTTTTTGCATTTAAAACAAAAAGCAAGGAAGGCTCAGGGAAACCCAAGACTGTTTAAGAAAAGGATTTTGAAACTGCACGTGCCTCCACAGCATGATTAAGTGTGTGGAAACTGCTGTTTAGAGCTGTTGCCTCTAAAAAGAAACACTGAAGAGAAAAACAAAACAGCCGCTGGCACCGAAAAACTGTCAGGTATTCGCAGAACTGAGAAGGGAACTGTCAGTCATTCACTGTGCTGGCATAGAGAAACTTTCAAGGTCAGGGTAAGGCAATTACAGTGACTGAAAGTAGGGAAATTAGAGTGGGATCCCTCCACAGCCATTCAGACCTCCATGGTAGGGGCTGAAAGGTGTTTCTGGGGAGGGATGTAGAAGCTCAATCCAGCCATAGGAAAATTACAGTGAGCATGCTTAATTAGGCCGAGCCCAAAACAGTCAGGATCCAAAACACTGACTTAAAACCTCAACCAAATGGTATATTGAATAAGACAGGTACAATAATCAGTAGGACGTACAAAGTAACCCGGCTGCAGTTTGTGGACTAAAAAGTCAAAGTAGGCACTTCCAACTCAGGGGCAGCCGGTCCGGATACAGCTGAAAGCATCCCAGAGCAGCTGAGACAAGGAAGAAAAAACAAAAACAGAGTACGCACAGTTTTCTTACAGAAAATGATACCTGAACTTCCTGGAGGTATTCAAACTCTCGTGGTAAAGACTCAGTGCAGCGTAAAGCCAATGGAGAGCTCCCCCGAAGCCAAGCTCCGGAGTTCCCAAGTTCCTCAGGGGAAGCAAGATGCGGGGGAAAGAGCAGAGCTGATGCCTGAGGTCCCTGTGTTTCTTCTGACAGCCTATGCAGCTTAAACCTGAATAAGGCACAGGGAGAACTAAAAAGAAATAACTGCGTCCCGCAGGAACAGGCATTTAACAATATTCCCCATAATAGGTAATGCCTCAGCCAGCCTTCTTTGTTGGGCACAGTGGGGAATAGAAGCCATGAGCCCTGCCCCCTTCATCAGTGACTCAGCCTTGTACTGTGGCTCTGAATTGCATACTGTTCTCTATCCATGCCTTCTGTACTTTTTATCCATTATGTTCATACAGAGGCAGAGAAAAAAGTAACCTCTGCACAACTGACCTCTAGCAAGTGTTGTGGAAAGAAGAAAAAAACTGAAACAACAATATAGCTTTTAGAAGCCAGCAGAGACGTAATCTGGCTTCCCGCCAAAAACCGAGGCTCATTAGCTATTCAAAATGGCCACCAGCAAAAATAAAACACCAAAAGAGTGAATTAAAACCCCCAAAAGCTAAGGAATTAACTTAAAAAGTCAAAGAAGAAGGTGGGAGGGTTGCAGGCATGAGAGAAATGCCTAAAATCGCTGAAAAATCAAGAAAAATCAATCGAGTTACCACAGAGCTGCAAACAGCAGAGGGAGAAGACATTCTAGTGCTGAATAAACTGCAGCACAGCTCTTACAGATGCCAGAGTCAGTCATTGTACCTCTGCGGGACCCACAAATCCCACCTTGAGGTTTGGCAGCCATGCTAAGGCAACCTGCTTCCAGGGGGAAAGAAGGAAACAGGAACAGGGAAGCCCACAGCAAAGGGACTAACCATATTCAAATCAGTACAGCTTTAAAATTAAAACGGTTTTTTTTTTTTTTATTTTTTTTTTTACAGAAAACAAAATACTCCCCAGAATCCTAGGGGTGCCCTGAGCAAAATCGCCAGCAAAAGAAACCCCAAAAATGCCAGGGGAATCCGTGCACAAGTGTTAAAAAGTGCCCTTAAAAAGCACACTTTAGAAATCCAAAATGGCCGCCGCACTTTTTCACCCACAATAAAAAAAGGCGCGAAAATACAAAGGTAACCAAATAATATGGAAAAGAAAGAAAACGACCCTCTAATACAGGGCAAGCGAAAAAAATCAGGAAAAAGTGCAATTCGGAAGCCAGGGGAGCCGACAGAGCCTCTGACAATGCAAAAAATAACAGAGCTGAAAAGATAAAGCAAGGAAAATTCCTACCAGCTCAGGGAACAGCAAGGAACTCAGCCAACTCCTCCAAGTGACAGGCAATGCTGTAGCAGGTATGGCTCTTCCCCGAACAGTCCTGGGGAGAGCTCAACCCAGGCTTCAGATATTCCCAGGCAGGAAGGCAGGAGCCCAATGCAGGTCTGTCTTCCCCCAGGATGTCCCCTGTGGCAATGCTCTTTTTTCTTTTTTAAAGATACAGCTACCTAGCAAAGAAATGGTAAATAAAGGACCCAAAATAAAACCCCAAAAGAACTAACTAACTAGTGTTGCTCCTTCAAGTGTCACTTAGTGTGCCCAGAAAGGGCACAGAAGTCTGCAAGCTGCAAGGAGACTGGACACACTGGGGGCTTCTGGGAGCTCCGTCTGCATATATACTACAGAAGACTTGATTGGTCCAGTCTCCAGGCTGCAGGAGGAGGGGCACTACCCGATGTTGGAGGACTAAACTGGATTACCGAACAGGAACCACCCATTTATTTCCTTTTCCAATATTCATTAACCTTGTCTTTCCTCCTCTTTACCCCAGCATGCATTATTATACCCCTCCCTCTCAAATTTCCCTGGTTGACTTTGCTTCTTCCCCACTCCCCACAATATCTGTCCTCCTCTCCCTTCTCACTCCCCCACCATATGATGGAGCTGCGCAGAGCTGGAAATTCGGGCTGACCTCTCAAACCACAAGATCAGTGCAAACTTTGTCTCTCTGAATGATGGAGCCATGCGGGGGAAGATCACCGTGAAGGAAGCTACTGAACTGTGGCACTGGCTCCATACACATGTTTGAGCATGTATAAGCATGTGCAAAGAAACATGCCTACAGACAGAATGTCCCTGCCACCAAACCCTTGACAATATCAGACACCTGAAAACTTAGATAAAATGTTTTTTTTATCTTTGTCTGATCCTTTCATTTTTCTAACGATTGTAGTTTCTTTTTTAAATTTTCTCCTTGTTCATTTTTTCCAGTTCTGCTTATATTTCCCTGTCTTCTCGCCTTCCTCCCTTGCTTCTCTCTGAAATGATCTTTTACCCTTTTTCTCCATTTCTTCAGTCTGCCTGTCTATCCACTCAAAGCTAGATTTTACTCCTACTTACTGCCTCTCTCTTGTATCTTCACAGCCCTTCCAACTCCTATTCAAAATACCAGAGTAAATGTGATTAAGTTAGATAGGAGAAAGGTATCATTTATATAGAATTTTATAGGTGCTCTTTTTTAATTGCATATAAACTGAACTTTTGGATGCCCTCTACCAAATGTGTTCCCACTGCCATCATTATCCAAGATCATTCTATTGATACTAGATCCAATGGGAAAATGTATCTAAATTAGTAGTTATCAATGGCGTACCAAGGGTGGGGCGTTGGGTGCAACCTGCCCTGCGTGCCGACTGGGAGAAGGGTGCACTCTTGCTGGGCCCACACTTCCGAAGCAGCACAGCAAGCTTACCTTAAAGCTGGGTGGCTTGCCACGCTGCCTCTAATCTAGGCCCATTGGCTGTTCGGCCCAGGAGCAAACAACCAACAGGAAAGTATTGGAGGCAGTGCAGCAAGCCCCCAGCTTTAAGGTAAGCTTGCCATGCCTTCTCAGACATGTGGGCCTGGGGACACCCGCCCTGGGGGCCGAAGGCGTTGGGAATGCCACTGGTAGTTACAGATGAAGGAGTGGAATAGACTAGTGGTTAGCGCAATGGACTGAGAGCCAGGGAAACAAGATCCGAATCCCACTTCTACCATTGATGAACCTTCTAAACTCGGGCAAGACACTTCATCTTCCATTGTCCTAAGTACAAACTTAGGGCCTCATTTACTATTGTGTTAATGCATTAACATGCATTAAATTGAGTTATTTATTTATTTAACAAGTTTTTTATACCGCCTTTTCCTTCAATCAAAGCGGTCACAAGAAATACAAGGTATAAACAAGGGAAACAAACAGTATAGACATGACAACATATGGTAATGTAGGAAAAATAACAAGGGTTAACAATATAGTGGATTATTTATAAAATATATACAATAGATGATATCTTAGTCATTTGTTGATCCATAGTGCTCAATGAAAAGTAAAGTTTTTAATTGCTTATGAAAGTCACTTAAAACATCAATTGCACGTAAATCAGGAGGGAGAGAGTTCCAAATCAAAGGGGCAGCCAAAGAAATTGCTCGTTGTGATTTATTTATTTATTTATTTATTTACATTCTCTTATATACCGCGCTATTCTGCATCAGTGCGGTTTACATTGAACAAACTGAAATTACATTGAACAGGGCATTATAACTTGGAGATAACTATTTTTTTACAGGGAACATGGGCTATGGAGGGTTAAGTGGCTTGCCCAAGACCACAAGGAGCACCTGTGGGACTAGAAACCCCAGTCCTTCCGACCCAAGGTTGTCGTCCTCTAGTGGGATTTGAACCCCCGACCTTCCGGCATGAAGTACCTTGCCCCAACCACTAGGCCACTCCTCCACTCCTGATGTACATTTGCGTGATTTAGCGAAGTTTCTTGGGGTATTGAGGGTGTTTGAGGTGGATAATCTTCTAGGTCTGTTGCTGGTATCACGGGATAAGAGGGCATGGAGGCTGGTTGCAGAACTGTTGTGCTTCATTTTGAAGATGTTTATGATTAACTTATACTTTATGCGAAGGGTTATCGGGAGCCAGTGGAGATCTTTAAGGATGGGGGTAATGTGGTCATGATTTGTGGAACCGTTAATTATTCTGGCTGCTGTATTCTGTGCCATTTGAAGAGGTTTGAGAGCATGTTTTGACAGCCCATTGTAGATAGGGTTGCAAAAATCCAGAATGGGGGTAATAAGTGCCTGGCAGACTGTACGAAAGTGTTCATAAGAGATAAGAGGCTTGAGGCGTCTAATTATTTTCATTCGGTAATAAGCGCTTTTAACAGTTTTCTTTATGTGAGATCGTAGGTCTAGCTTCTTATCGAGGGTTACCCCGAGGTATCTTACCTCATCCTTAATTGGAATCTCAGTACTGCTGCATGTGATGTATGGTGGGGGATTAAAGTTGGTGTTTCTAGTGACAATAAGTGCTTCAGTCTTCTTCAAGTTTATTGCAAGGTTGTTATTTGACAGCCAAATGGAAATGCTGGTAATGCAGTTTGAAATCTTGTTGCAGTTTGGGCAGTTGATATCAATCGGAGTGTAGATCATAATATCATCTGCATAAATTGTGTAGTCTATATGATGAGTTGATATTATGTGACATATTGGTTGGATAAAGAGGTTAAAAAGAAGTGATGAGTGCGCAGATCCCTGCGGTACGCCTTGTTTGATAACTGTATGATGTGAAGTGTTTAGACCGACTTTAACTTGGAACTGTCTACCAATTAGGTAGGACTCAAACCAGTTTAGGACGGTGCCAGTTAGACCGATGTTCTTTAGTCTGGCTAATAGTATTGAATGGTCCACTGAATCAAAGGCCGCTGAAATATCTAAGAAAATCATTAAGGTTCCTCTATTATAGTTGTCTATGGTTTGAGTGATATCATTAAATAAATAAAGTAGCAGCGTCTCAACTCCATGGTTCGGGCGGAAGCCATGCTGATGTATGTCAAGTGGCGCATGCTCATCAATATGGTCTTGGAGCTGTAGCTGTACTACCTTCTCGATAATTTTTGCCAGGAGTGGTAAGCTGGAAATTGGTCTATATGCAGCTGGATTGTTTTTTTCAAGGTTGGTTTTCTTAAGGATAGGCCTTATTGTGGCTAATTTCAGCTGTTCTGGCATGATTCCTTGATTTAGGGAGTTGGTTACGAGGTGGTGTATAAAATTAATGAAGTTTGACTTAGTAGCTTTGACCCAAGGTACTGGGCAAGGATCTGTGGGTGCGGTACTTGTGTTAAGTGCAGCAATGATGTCTGAAAGCTGCTTAGTTGAGGGAATATGAAACTTGTTCCAAATTGTACTTGGTAAAATAAGATTGTTTTTTTCAGATTGTTTTAAAGGTGGAGTCTGGCCTATTTTTTCTCGAAGATAATCCGCAAACACTTCAGGATTGATCACGATGTCTTTATCAGAACAAGGTTCATTAACTAGGTATTTTACTATCTCAAAAAGTTCTCTAGGTTTGTTATAAGCTTTCTGGATAGTGTTTGTGTGGTATTCTTTTTTTGATTTGTTGATGAGATCATTATAATTCTTTTGCTGAATTAAATATAAATCCTGAGAGGTGGTAGATTTGGATCGTCTCCATTGGCGTTCTAACTTCCTTAATTCTCTCTTAGCATCGCGTATGTTATTTGAATACCATGGTGCGTTATGTGCTTAGTTAATTATTAGGTCCCCTTAAAATTACTAGGGGCTTGTGTTATTTAACACTAATACATGTTAGTAAATCATGCCCTTGGACTTTAAGCCTTCTGGGGCAGGGGAAATACTTACCATACCTGAATTTAAAACTTACCTTGCGCTTGAATTTGCAAAGGTGAAGAATCATACTCATATCGCTGGTAGGGGACATGTCTAATTAAGCTACTATTATTTTTAAGATGCAAGTTTTAGAGACTTTGCCTTTCCTCAGGCAATGACCACAAGGGACCTTATTAGTTTGGAAAACATACATCTTTAAAGATTTATTCTCTACTAAGTGGTAATTTTCTAACTGCACAGATACAAAAATAGTACATGTATAAGCTTTCTTGTGCAAGTACTAGTGAATTTTTGAAGTAAGTGTATGTGTGTATTTCCATTCTGAAAATTAGTACTAGGAATCAATGAATTTATATTTATACCTGCTTTCTGGCATGGATACATTTTCTGAGGTATTTTAGGTACAAGTGCACATATTTTCAAAAATATACACATAAATGCATATCTCTCACAAACCTTGGCCCCAGGAACATCTCCACTCAGTTTGAGTAAAGTTATATGTATACAGGATGTACACATGTAACTTTTTGTTTATACTGGAAGCACAACTTACTCACGTGCTTGTTTCCACGCATAAAATACTACTTTATGCGCAGCACTGTCTTTTAAAATTGTTTTCTACACGCATCATCTCTACTCAATTACTATACATGTTTTCTTTTAATTAAAAAAAAAGAACACTAAGACAGCATTTGATGAAGGAAAAAGGAGTCCCGGAGGGCTTGAAAATGAATCACAAAGAAAGTTCCATTAGGAAAGTTGAGAAAAAAACAAAAGAAATGACTATGAACTAAAAAAGCAAGCACATACGTCCAATTCATCCAAGATCTTTTCTGACGGTACAGATGTTCCATGATGAATCAGTCCTTTGTGATGGAAGCACATACATATCTTACCTTTGGATTCATAATCCCTTCTTTTTTAAAGCAGCTATAAAAAATGTCCATGGAGAACACCTCACTCCACAAGTATCCATAATACTGACCATCATACCCGCCTGCTAAATGCCCAAAAGTAGCTGGCATATTAGTACCTGAAAAGGTGAATAAAAGTTAGTGTCAGAATCGGATGTAATTTTACCATAAGTAAAACAGTAGGAACAGTTAAACATGGAACCATGTTGCGCATAGCAAGCCTACATGATGAAATTTGCTAGTTTGGTCTGACAGAGAGGAGGTGGTCTTAGGATCCACGTATGTTGCTACCAAAGGATGCAGTTTGGAAGGGATTCTTTACTGCGCGCGGTCCATAAAACATTATCTCTGAATGGCGTCCAGAAATCATCCCAATATGCCAGATGACTTATAGGGCAATATTACCTCCATTTTACTACCTAGGATACCTTTTCTTATGTATATGCGTTTATCGTTAGCTTTTACTGGTGCTCTCCACTAATATTTGAGGTGAACGGATACTGCCTTGTTAACTGATGAAGGGCGGTTAGTCAAATTTAATAAACCTTAAAGCTTTACCCAAAACCTCTCTCGTGCTTATGTCACGTAATCACAGGAGGTTAGTCATGATCCCTTATGTTTAACTGCTGCTGATCTTTTCCCATCCCAGCCTCTTCATAGTACTCAAAATGCATTGGCTCAAAGGTGCTACACTAGCTCTTTAGGACACAGGCACAACCGAAATACAAGAGCAGATGCCCAAAATATGGTAAATCTTATTTAAACTTCATTGTCTTTATCCCATAACTTCATTTCATGATTTTACTTGATGATAATAAGAAAAGCCATACTGAGTCAGACCAAGGTCCATCGAGCCCGGCATTCTTTCTCCAACAGTGGCCAGTCCGGGTCGCAAGTATCTGGCTGATCCCACAAAGTAGATCTATGGGCATTAGTCAGTGCTAACACTGGGGACGGTAAGTAAACTGAAATCTATAATGAGGTGCAAGGACTCACGGTGGAGCCTCCCAAAAGCTTCCAATGGAAGCTGGGGAGTGTTCCCGCACGTGAGATCACCCATTCGTGAGAACTTCATTCCTGCTTGGCCACAGAGAACTTAACTACATTGGTGGCCCAGTACACATGGCGAGTACTGGGCTACCAGGAGATATGCGTGATCCCCACACCGACATTATACTTCCTAACTCCCCGACAACCCGTCGCATCAAATTTCATGTTCTGGTGCTATTGATGCTAACGCAAAGTTTCAGTCTGCTGTTCCTGCTTTCCCAGCTCCAACTAGTAGTTTAAAGGGCACCAAGGTGCTGTAACTCTGCCTCATCTCTTAGTTCACAAAGTTCATTGGTAAACAAAGCTCTCTGATTTATACAGTCACTGGACAAATTAAACTCCCATTCCACTTATGTTTCAACATGAGTCTCTTTTCTAAAGCACATAGATATATGACCAAAATCTCACTTTTCTGTTTTAAAGGGAAGGTCTCCCAAATTAAAAGAGACTGAAGTAAAAATCCTTACCCTCGATTTAAGTATTTAGGAATGCTGAAAATTTGCTGATGCCTTGTTTGCCATACGCCAATAACATGGAGAAAAGAGAGTAACTATTTCAATTTGCAAGAGCCTCAGACTCCTATGGGACACTGCAGATGACTACATAATATTAGACACAGAAAAAGAGCAATGCAGAAACTGAAGCAGCATTTTCTACACAAATGACATCATCAATAGACAGGGTCCCTGACCTCCTATGATTCCGAGGTTATTGTAAGGACTGCAAAATGTAGTCCTTGCTATTAATCCACAGGAACTGGGATCCCCTCTCCATCCTCCTCCTACCCTGCCAATCACAGCTAGGTAGGATAAAGAGAGGCAGTGATAGTCCCATGGGCTATGTCTTCTTCTGCCAGGAGAGAGAGTTGTGCTTTGAAACAAGCAGCATTATGTCTTACATGGTTCAGACTAAGACTGCAGCTTCACATGATAGAGAAAGATGAAATGGTTTGAAGCATTACCACTGCTTTCCTCTTGCTGGCTTTAATAAGTGGTAGTGGTGAAAGGGGCATATGGATCACTGCCAGGTAGTATGTGTGCATGAGTATGATGGGGGATGGGGAGTAGGGGGTAGGTAGCCAGATCTGTGTATATGTGTTTCAGATAGAAAGGAAAACGTGCAGGGTGTGCGTGTATGAGAGGGCACGTGAGACTGGGGGGGGGGGGGGTGAGAGTGGAGCAAAGACAGGGAAGAAGAGACAGCACAGAATGGGGGAAAAGAATAAGAGATGTGAAGGGGAGTGGATCAGAGTCAGGGAGGGACACATCTCACCCAATCCAGATCCGTCTTCCCCGATCCTACCTCCTCCTTCCCTCCACTTGACGCCAATCCTTCTATCCCAGTACCTCCCTCCCTAATCCTTCACTCTCTCCCCTCTCCCCTGATCCCAGAGCCCCCCACCTGAATACCCAGTCCTTTCTCCCTTTCCTCTCTCATTCCCAAGATACCACCCATCCTTTTCTTGTACCAATACGCAAGAACCCACACAATAAAACAAGTTATACAGGCAGAAAAAAATTGGAAAACATAAAGCAACACAGCATAAAATAAAATTAACAGTATTTAATATTAAAAGGATGCTTTTTAATGCTGTATATATATATATATATATATAGTGTAGAATGGGCCAGTACAAACTGTGTATTGTAAAGGAAGAATATGTTTTATTTTATTTGATCAACTCCAGCCAATGGCCCGACAGGCCGTATTTCGTGGAGCCTTCCTTAGGGGCTAAATTGGATAAATATCATAAAAATAAAAAGTAAAAACATACATTAAGAAATAAATAAACAAACACTCAAATGTAGGCTCAAGACACAAACAAAATTAACATATATTAAAATAAAAATGAAATGGTATACAAATATTATACCTACCACATGCATGCATAAATCGGAGACAAAAACCTTCATTATGATAAAATTAAAAATATAAAAATTATACATCAAAACAATTAAATAATAAAATCAATAACACATAAAATACAATGTAAACATATTAAAACATAAAACATACTTTTTTGTAAACAGCAAAGAACTAAGGGTGTGACAAAAAAACTATGGAAAGATCATACCTGTATATGTACATTCTATGTCCGGGTCAATCTATATCACCATAGGATGAAAAAAGGTATATAGTGAGACAGCAAAAATAAAAATAAAAAATAGAAAAAATAAGAATCAAAGCTAAAATAGTGGAATATGTGGATGCAAATGCGTATAATAGGGCTCGTGAGTCATCTCGTGAGGAGTTACTCCAACCACGGAAAAAACAGCTAAAAGGAGGGATAGTTTGTTCCCTTCTTTACTCTCATCAATCTTATAGGATTAGTAGTCTTTTAAGGAAACACTGGCACCTTATACAAACTCTACCAGGGTTTCAAGAAATATCCCTAAGGGTGGCATACAAGCGAAATGTAAATCTTCGCAACATGTTGGTCCCATCGGCCCTCACTGAGCAGAAATTTCTTTCAAAATATAAAGGACATTTTCAATGTGGCCATTGTTCGATATGTATTTATACATTACCAGTTAAAGATTATTTTACACATCCCATCAGTAATCGTAAGTTTTATCTGGATGATTTCTCTAACTGTGCCACTAGTCATGTAATTTATGTTATTTTATGCCCTTGTAATAAATTATAAGTAGGTAAGACTACACGTCCGATACGCAACAGAATAATTGAACATAAAAGTTGCATTAAAAGAGGTGCAGTGGAAAAACCTTTAGTCAATCATTGGCAGGAAAACAATCATAAGGTGTGTCTGATCTGAGGTTTTTTGTAATTAAAAAAGTTAAGTTGAATTGGCGTGGTGGTAACTTAGACAAGACCATATTACGCCTTGAACAACGATACATTTTTAATCTTAATAGTTTACATCCAGAGGGATTAAATATGGAACGTGACCTATCTGTCTTTCTCTAACATCTGGGCTTCTTTAAGAAACGCTTCCAAGTTATTAATTAATAAAGGCTTTTATGCACAGTCCTATTAGTTATTTAAGTTATTAGCGTTTTTAATCATTAAGCTGGTATGATTTTTTATACAATAAGTTTATTTATCTCCCTATTCACAGACCTAATACCGGGTCCCTTTGTTTTGATATGGCAGGCAGTAATTTCTTTTATGCATAAGCTTTTATTTATTTATTTAACTTTTTTTCATATATTGGTATCCCGTGCTTTTTACTAAGTATATATTTTATAAAGTACATGTTTATAGTAATGGTTCATTTAATAAAATTTTAAAGCTCAATCAGAGCTACATTTGGGCAAGTTTTTTAGCCCTTTGTTATATTTACATTATCTTTTGTTTATTTGCCTGTTATATATGCCTGCATTTTAAGATGTTTATTTCTGTTAAGGTGAAAAGCATTTTTAAGGGTCGAGGATAGTTTTTAGCACATGTGCACTCAGGCTGAAGCAGTAAGAGTCTGAGACACCTTTAAGTTTTAATCTCCTTTTTAATTTCCTGTTCCAAGGTTAGATTCGACATATTGAGAAAGGTTTGTGGTTTAGTTCCCTACTTCACTTTCGCCTGTGATACATTTGTATAATTGGTCTCCAACGTCATTGTTATCTCTCCCGCCAATACCCCTCTTTTTCTAAAGCGTAGATGTCGGCGTCTTTTACGGATAGTGGTCAGTTGTTCTGAATTCCGGGACGGTGTGCCGCAAGATTTTTTAATGCTGTGAGATACAGAGGTTGGGCTTTTTATTATTTACTATCTGTCATAGTCTTATTTCAATATTAATAGTTTAATCTTCCCCATTTTTCCATTGTTTTTAGGTTTTGGGTTCTTAACCTATACTATTTGGCCTGTTCAAGTTTTATAATATCTATTTTTGGTTTTTATTTTGAACAAGGTTTAGTTTTTTCTGAATTTTTTCTTATGATGGTTTGTTTTAATATGAAATTTAGGCAATGTACGATATGGGCAACTTCATAATAATTATTCTAGAAGTTGGATAAGGGGATTATTGTCCCCCCCCCTTTTTATTTTCACATTGAATATCTGGGCTTTTTTAAGAAACGCTTCCTAGTTATTACTCAATAAAGGTTTTTATGCACAGTCCTATTAGTTATTTAAGTTTTTTAATCATTAAGCTGGTATGATCGTTATATAATAAGTTTATTTATTTATCTCCCTATTCATAGATCTAATACCGGGTCCCTTAGTTTCGATATGGCAGGCAGTAATCACTTTTATGCATAAGCTTTTATTTATTTATTTGTCTTCTTTATCATATCTTTATTATTGGTATCCCGCGCTTTCTACTAAGTATATATTTTAAAAAGTATATGTTTATAGTCATGGTTTAAAATTTAAAGCTCAATCAGAGCTACATTTGGGCAAGTTTTTAGCCCTTTGTTATATTTACATTAGCTTTTGTTTGTTGCCTGTTATATATGCCTGCATTTTAAGATGTTCATTTCTGTTTCAGTGAAAAGCATTTTTAAGGATCGAGGATAGGTTCTAGCGTATGTTGCACTCAGGCTTAAACAGTAAGTTTGAGACACCTTTAAGTTTCAATTTCCTTTTCATTTCCTGTTCCAAGGTTAGATTCAACATATTGAGAAAGGCTTGTGGTTTAGTTTTCTACTTCACTTTCGTCTGTGATACATTTGCATATTAGGTCTCCCACGTCATTGCTATCTCTCCCGCCAAAAAACCCTCTTTTTTTTTAATTTTTATTAAAGTTTACAGAATTTATGCCAAAATTAAAACAAGTAAATAAAGAATCACAAAAAGAAAAATATTCTTAATACAAAATACGTGAAAACCCCTCTTTTTCTAAAGCGCAGATGTTGGCGTCTTTTACAGACAGTGGTCAGTTGTTTGAATGCCGGGACGGTGAGCCGCTTACGCCGTAACTTTTTTTGATGCTGTGAGATACAGAGGTTGGGCTTTTTATTATTTACTATCTGTCATAGTCTGATTTCAATATCAATACAGTTTAATCTTCCCCATTTGTTCATTGTTTTTAGATTTTTGTTTTCTTAACCTATACTATTTGGCCCGTGCAAGTTTTATAATATCTATCATTGGTTTTTATTTTGAACAAGGTTTAAGTTTTTTCTGACTTTTTTCTTATGATGGTTTGTACAGACAATTGTTTGTTTTTGATTCATTCGCAGCTCAAAGTGTTTTGAAGATCAGCGGTTTGAAAAGTTTTTAACCAGCAGTTGGTGCTTTATGCATTATTTAAGATTGGATTGGATTATATATCAAGACAGTAACTTTTTGCCGTCTTGCACAGGCATGTATAAATCCAATTGTTCAAAACTTTCTTTAGCATATTTGTATATTGATCGACACATATTTCGGGCTCTGCACTTGGATAAATGAAGTTTGAATTTTACTTTGATGATTAAATATGAAATTAGACATTTTTAATTTCCATATCTACAATAGCAAATTGGTTTAATAGCTAGTTTCTCTGGTGAGCAACTTCAGTTTTCTTATCAGATATAATTAATATTTAGTCTGACTTTTGAGATAAAATTCCACTTAGATTCTATCCTTACAAGGCATTGTCGTCCACATATTCCACTATTTTAGTTTTGATTTTTATTATTTTTTCTATTTTTATTTTTATTTTTGCTGTCTCACTATATACTTTTTTTCATCCTATGGTGATATAGATTGACCCGGACATAGAATGTACATATACAGGTAAATCTTTCCATAGTTTTTTTGTCACACCATTAGTTCTTTGCTGTTTACAAAAAAGTATGTTTTATGTTTTAATATGTTTACATTGTATTTTACGTGTTATTGATTTTATTATTTAATTGTTTTGATGTATAATTTTTATATTTTTAATTTTATCATAATGAAGGTTTTTTCTCCGATTTATGCATGCATGTAGTAGGTATAATATTTGTATACCATTTCATTTTTATTTTAATATATGTTAATTCTGTTTATGTCTTGATCCTACATTTGAGTGTTTAATTATTTATTTCTTAATGTATGTTTTTACTTTTTATTTTTATGATATTTAGCCAATTTAGCCCCTGAGGAAGGCTCAACGAAACACGGCCTGTGTCGGGCCATTGGCTGGAGTTGATCAAATAAAATAAAACATATTCTTCCTTTACAATACACGGTTTGTACTGGGTCTAGTTGTTGCACGTGGATTTGTGCTTTTCTGTTGGACATATATAGTGCAGAATTTCAGAAGCTTTTATGCTGAATTTTCTAAATCTTACCCCAGAGCTGCATGTGAAAATGGGGATTTTATCAATGGGATTAAATTATCATCAGTGTTGTTAAGCACAACCTGGCTGTGCATGAAATGGCATCAGCATAATTTAGGAGATGATGTAGTGTGAGTAAAACACTGCAGCAAAATGTGGAAAGTGGTTAAAAAATAGGAGAGCTGCAAGGGGGTAAATTGAAAAGCAATGTCAGGAAATACATTTTCACTGAAAGGGTGGTGGATGCTTGGAATGCCCTCTCGATGGAAGTGGTGGAGGCAAATACAGTGACAGCATTCAAAATGGCATGGGACAGACACAGTGGATCCCTTTCTAGCAACAGGATAAAATCAAAATAAATATAACTCTCTTATACAGTATCTCAACAAATAGGGATGACCTACACAGAGCGGTGGGTACACCCCTAAACAAAGGCATGGGGAGGGGTGACCTACACAGAGCACCTACTTTATCTGCTGTCATATACTATGTTACTATGTTACAAATGCTATTTATGGTATGCAAACTAGAGCAAAAGTACATGAGACTTCATGTTTAAAAAAGACTTAACATGTTTAATTTTTTCAGCTCTCGTATCAACCCTGATCAGCAAAATAAATTGTGGACCCTATAATTCAGTGGCAGTGGCTAGCCATTATAACGCAGTTAACCATTGCCACTGAACCTAAGACCAGGTCCATATTCAACCAAAGGCATCCACTATATGGGTCAGCTGGGTAGCACAGAAGCTAACTTTTGTTACAGAAGAATAACTGGGTAGTGGCTATATCGCTGCTGCCGGTTATCCCGGGGTGCTGATCCCACTCCACTGGCTAACATCAGGTCTCCTAGCAGCAGCACCCACATATATTCCACGACACTAGCCGCATTAGTACCACTGAATATCATGGTCATTAGGCCCAACCTTCTTTAATACATCCAGGTACATAGAAAAGCCTCAGGAGCTCAACGGGTTTCATATCTTTTGAGGCAAAATAGGTTTTTGTTTTAGGGTTTTACATATACTGTAATTCCTTATTTTGCTCTGGGATTTTTGTTTTTTCCAATGAGAGCGTCCTCTCCCTTACAGACTCTTAAGATACCATACAACTGGCCTCCTGATTTCAGGACTGAAGAGGCTGGACTTGCCCTTTGAATCAAGGCATTCCTGCCTTTCCCCAGTCTCCTGGGTTAGGATTGATTCTACAGCACCAGCTCCAGAGAGACCTAGCCCAGAATTTGCTAAAAATCTCAGTCTTCCTGACTGAGAGCACTGCTGACCAGACCTGTGGCAGGACTCTGTTCCATCTCTAAGAACTATCTCATGGATAGACTGCTAACGGAGTTTTGCCAGTTACTGCGAATTTACTCTATAAATACAACCTAATCGAACTCCAGTCCTCAGGTTTTCAGAATATCCCTAATGAATATATATGAGAATTGCATACAATAAAGACAATGGACATGCAAATCTATCTTGCATATTCATTAGGGATTGCTGAAAACCCTACTGGTTGCAGCCCTTGAGCTGTAGAGTTTGAAAGTCCTGGGCTAGTAAAAGCAAACCTTGATTAGGTAGTGTTTATTCTAATTTCTTTTCCTTTTCCTTGGTTGTTGGCGGCTTGTTCTAATTACCGTTCACTGGAATACTCCTAATAAGCTGTTTCGTTTGTTATTCCTGCGTCTGTAACTGATTGGTGATCCTAACCTTTTTATTATTTCATCTGTGATTGCGCTTCTAGCAACTGTGTCCTTTGAAACCATCAGAGAATAGCTTGTGGATCAGGATACTTGCCCAGAAGCAAACAGGAACCCAGATGACAAGTACTGAACCAGATGCACACATTTAGGCACGGCCTGAGCAGTGTTTGGCAGAACCCTCCATGGGTTTAAGCCTGGGTGGGTAGTAGGGATAATGCTAAGGCATTACCTGACATCCTCTTAGCTATTATGAAACATGTTATTGTAAATCCATGCCTGACTAGGTTACTGACTGGCTGGAGTGTACAGTATGAAATGAATGCACTTTTGCATCATGGTGCGTTTTGGAAACATAATATAAATAATAAATGTTGGCTTTGCCCTTCATCTATGTACTTCCCTCAGAAGTAAACTGTCCAAGGAACTGTAACAACTGCTCCCCAGACAGCCTCCTCTAAAGGGAGAGGGAGCGTAAAACTAACTATTAAAATTCGGATTGCCTTTCTAAAATTCACCATGATGCAAAAGCGTATTTGTGACATACCTTTATCTTTGAGCAATACAAACAAAACAAATGGCCAGTGCTGACTGAGCAGGTGGCCTCTTTTAACTGAGACAGGTTTTTCAACAGCTCCTCAGGGCTGGATAAGAAAGAAGGTGGTTTATTGAGGCTGGATGGGGAGGGAGGCAGGCAGGTCCTCTCAAAACCTCTTGGGGCCACATGGGGAGAGAGATTTTTCTGGGCTCCTTGGAACTGAATGGTGAGGGAGGCAGGCCTTCCTGTAAGTGCCTAAAATTGTATGTTAAGAAACTTTAACCAATATTAAAAACAAATCTTATGTCTTGATTAAATGGGGGACCAGGAAAAAGAGAGAGAAGGAACAGCTGAGACTGAGATCCAGCCACCAGCACCAGTAGAGGACATTGAAAGTTTTTTTTTTAAGAGACAATATTATTGCAGAAACAGGAGAGCGAGGAGGTGGAGGAACTGAATAGGCAGCTATCAGATGAGGAGGTGAATAGAGTTATAAGCTCTTTAAAGCTAGACAAGGTCACAGGGTCTTGATATGTTCACAGCCTAGTTCTATAGGAGGTTTAGTAATCAACTGGTGGGGTTGCTAGCACAGCTCTTTAATAAACTCTGGAAAGGGGGTGCTCTGGCGGAGATGAGATGGTTGGGAAAGCATAGTTACTCAACCTGTAACAGGTGTTCTCCAGAGACAGCAGAAATCAGTCCTCACATATGAGTGACGTGGGCACTGACGGAGCCCGCGCGGAACATTTTTCCAGCTTTCAAAGAAAACTTTTGGGAATGCCACCACACATGCAAGGTCCCCTTCCTGCCCAAGGGTGCCATCTTACTCAGTCAGGTCCCATAGCTAGAGTCCCTCCAAGAAGATGGCAAAAATGAAGAGCAATTCCAAGGGGAGAAGGGAGGGTTGCGGGGACTGATTCCAGCTGTCCCTGGAGAGCACCTGTTACAGGTGAGTAACTATGCTTTCTTCAGGAACAAGCAGGAAGTCTGTCCTCACATATGGGACTCCCAAGCTACAGGCTACTGATATCCTCTAGGAAAAAGAAAATACCACAGTGGAACCGTGAGCAGTTGCCAGTGAATCCGAAGGCAGCCCGAGGACCCCGAGTCCATGGATGGCCACACTCCCGGTAGCTGGAACAAGCAGGATCGGAGGACAGGAGTTGCTTAAACCCCGGACAGATTATGGAGTACAGTGCTGTCCTGGTAGGACTCCCTCTCTAGGAAGTAGTGTGCCGTGAAAGTGTGAGCGGAGGACCAGGTGGTGGCCCGGCAGATGTCCACCAGCGGCACCGAGTGCAGGTTAGCAACCGATGTCACCATTGCTCGGACATTGTGCGCCGTGACTCAGCGGTCCAGTGGAAGCCCAGCCTGAACCTGGACAAAAGTGTTGCAGTCCACTACCCAGATGGACAGGGTCCCCTTGGTGACTGCCAGCCCCAGGTTGCTGGGGTCACAGGAGATGAAGAGCTGCCTGGATCTGTGGTGGTCCCGAGTCCGCTGCAGGTAGAAAGAAAGAGCTCTCTTACAGTCCAGCTTATGGAGAGTTGCCAATGCCTGGTCGGCATGGGACTTCGGGAAGAAGGTGGGCAGCACTATTACTTGGTCGAGATGGAAGTCGGAGACGACTTTCGGGAGGAACGTGGGGCAAGTACGCAGAACTACCCTGTTCTCGTAGAACCTCATATATGGTGCCTCGGCCATCAGAGCCTGGAGCTCGCTGACTCTACGGGCGGAGGTGAGGGCTACCAGAAAGTTCACCTTCCATGAAAGATGCCTCAGTGAGCAGGTAACCATGGGCTCAAAAGGCAGCCTAGTCACTTGTGTAAGGACCACATTGAGGTCCCATTCTGCTGGAGGAGGGCAGGTGGGGGGCTTGGAGAGAAGCAGGCCCTGCATGAAGCAGGAGACGAGTGATTGCCTCGAAAGGGGTTTATCCTCGATGAGATAGTGGTTCACTGAGATGGCACTCAGGTGAACCTTAACTGAGTTAGATTTCAGTCCAGCCTGTGAGAGATGGAGTAGATACTGTAGGACCAAGTGGATAGGACAGGAAAATGGGTTCTCTCAGAGCTCCTAGCACCACACCGAAAACCGGTGTCACTTGAAGGCATATGTCTGTCTGGTCGAGTCCTTTTGTGAAGCCAAAAGAATGTCCTCGATCTCTATGGGGAGATGGAGGGGCGCTAGGGCGACACGCTCAGCTGCCAGGCAGTGAGGGATAGAGACCTCAAATTGGGGTGAAGAAGCTGACCCCCTTCCTGCATCAGCAACCCCAGCGAGTTCTCAAGAGCTCAGTCGAGAGATGGAGTAGCAGAGGGAACCACGGCTGCCTGGGCCACCTCGAGGCCATGAGGATCACTGAGGCCCTGTCCTGCTGGACCTTGAGGAGTGTCCAAGCTATGAGCGGCGTGAGGGGGAAGGCATACAGCAAAACATTCCAAAATGTATACCACAAGATGAGAATCATCAGAAGACTCAAACCCCTCCCTCACCACAGAACACTTCCGTACCATATGCCAAGCTCTAATTACTCCCTTACTGGACTTCTGCAACCCCATCTATCTTGGGCTAACAAAACAAACACTCAAACCACTACAACTAGCTCAAAACACTGCAGCCCGCATAATATCTGGTTCAACAAGACATGATCACATTACTCCTGTTCTGAAAGACCTACACTGGCTCCCAATCAGTTCTTGCATCAAATACAAAACAATCATAAACATATTCAAGATCAAACACCACACTTCAGCCAACAGCCTACACACCCTCATACAACCAGACACCAGCACGCGCCCAAGAAGAAAAGGAACCGCCAACAGAGTAATCACCCCGAATGACATCAGAAAAACACGCAAGGACACCACAGAGAGAGCCCTCTCCCTGGCTGCCCCAACAATATGGAACTCCCTTCCAGACGAACTGAGATCGACAAATGACCTCAAGGACTTTCGCAAACAGCTAAAGACAACGATGTTCATAGAACACTACGGACATGTTACTTAATCATACTAACAGGAGCCTCCCCCCTCCCCTCCCAACCGTGATAAGAAAATGTTCAACGGCACACGATATATCTTAAACCCTAATTGTATAGACCAATGTATTATAGCTCATGCTGTACTATAGCTCACAATGTACATAGTTCAACCTAATCTGTTACACTACCCTCTTACACGCAAGCCATGACATTTTCTCACTGTATGAAATACCCTTCCACTACCCTTGATTGTATTGCTGTGACACCGCCTTGATTGTATGATAAGGCGGTATAGAAATACCATTAAATAAATAAATAAATACAACAGGCCGGTTACCCACGAAAGGAGGAAAGCGTCGAGAGCTACCCTGCCTGGGTGCAAGAGGGGGCTGCAGAACTGGGGGAGCTGCATGTTCACAGGGCTGGCAAAGAGGTCCAGGTCTGGAGTCCCCCAATGCTGGAAGAGCCGCTGCACTGTCTGGGGACAAAGGTGCCACTTGTGCGGCTGAAGGAATCTGCTTAGTCGGTCCGCCAAAGCGTTGTCCTGGCCCAGGAGGTGGCTCGGAGGGTCATGCCCTGGTTCACCGCAAAGGAGCACAGGGCCACCGCCTCCAGGCAGAGGCTGTAAGAACCAGTACTCCCCTGTTTGTTCACGTAGAACATCGTGATCTGGTTGTCCATCTGGACAAGCACCGCTCATTGCTGCAGACGGTGCCTGAAAGCCCTGAGCACGAGGAAGATGGCTCGGAGCTCCAGCAGATTGATTTGCTGCCAGGTCTACTCGAGGGACCAAGTCCCCTGCGTGTGCAGTTCCTCACAGTGGGCTCCCTAGACCACCAGGAAGGTGTCCGTCGTCAAGACTGCCTGGTGTGTCAGGGCATGCCTCGAAGCACATTCCGTGCATCCCGCCACCAGCCCAGGGACTCCGCCAAGCAGAATGTGACTTAGACAATGTCTCGGAGTCGGCCGTTCGCTCGAGTCCACTGTGCACAAAGGCACCACTGCACCGCCCACATGTTGAGGTGGGCATTGGGCACGACATGGACCGTGAAGGCCATGTGGCTGAGAAGGCGAAGCATCAACCGAGCCGAGACTGTGCTGAAGCGTTGCACATCGGAAGCCAGGGACATGAGGTGGTCTCCTCTGCCCTGGGGTAGAAAGGACATGCCCCGAAGAATGTTCAAGCGAGCCTCAATGAACTCTAGGGATTGTACTGGAGTGAAGTGAGATTTTGGGTAATTTATCATGAATCCCAGGTGCTCCAGAAGGCGAATGGTGCAGTCCGTGGTCTGTCAAGCCTTGGAGGCCGTGCCCCCCTGTGATAAGCCAGTCATCTAGATAGGGGTAGATGAAGGTGCCCTGCAGTTGGCCCAGCTGGCCAGGAATTTTGTGAAGACTCGCAGGGCGGGTGCGAGGCTGAAGGGAAGCACCCTGTACTGGTAGTGGTTCCCCTGTACCATGAAGTGAAGGTATTTTCTGTGCTTGGGATGGAGGAAGATGTGAATGTAAGCATCCCTTAGGTCCAAGGAGAATAGCCAGTCACCCTGCTGGATGTAGGGCAGCAGTGTGCCAAGGGAGAGCATCTTCAATTTCTCCCACACCAGAAACCTGTTTAGGTTCCTCAGGTCGAGGATGGGCTGGAGGCCTCCTGTTCTTTTCAGGATAAGGAAATACCAGGAGTAAAACACCTGTCCCCTGAGGTGCGGTGGGACTGGTTCCACCGCTCCATCCTCGATGAGGCCTGTGAGTTCCTGAGTCAGGAGGGCCTGGTGCAGGGGGAGCCACCTTGACTTGCCAGGGCAGTATGGAGGGGGAGCTGGTCCAGATGGAGGAGACAGCCCTCCCGCATGACCTGGAGAACCCAGGCATCAGTTGTGATGGATTCCCACCGGAGAGCGAAGTGGACCAGATGCCCCCTAACCAGCAGCTGGCCCGCCAGTGGACAAGAGGCTATGCCGGTGGCGTCAAAACCCCAAGGCCGGCTTGGCCGGTGCTAGGGGTTGGGTCTTAGAACTCTTCAGCTTGTGAGGGCCTTGGGCCCTGCCTCTGCCCTGGCTACCCTTAGCCAGAGTCGACGCTGATGGGTAGGGCGGGTAGCCTCTATATGGGAGTCATTTCCTGTGGAAGAAAGGCTTCTTGCCCTGTTTCTTCTTGGGGAGGGAGGAGGTTTTTCGGGAGATGTGAGTACGGGTCAAATAATCCGTCTCAATCTCCGCTGCCTTGTCCTACATGGGCTTGCTGAATAGCTGCTCCCCGAGGCAAGGGACATCAAGCAGTTTCTCCTGGACCCACTGCTCCAGGTCCGAGGACTGGAGCCAGGCCTGCCGGCAGGCCCTAATGCCAGCAGCCGCCACCTGGGCAGAAGACTCGAAGCTGTCGTACGCTGCTCGGGAGAGATATTTGGAACACTCTCCGACCGACTTCGAGAGGGCCTGGAAATGCCGGGAGTGGTTTCAATCGAGGACTGCCGCAAAGCCGCTGAGCTCTTTAGGGAGTTAATGGAGGAACATTCCAATATACAATTGGTAGACCTGAATGTGCATGGAGCCCTGATAAGCCCTCTGCCCAAGGGCGTTGAGGATACGAGACTCTCTGCCTGGTGGGACCAAAGAATGAGTCTTCGGACTCTTTTGCCTCCACATGGCCAGTTCGACCACCATAGAGGTGTGGGGAAGCTGGGCTTTCTGCTGGACCCTATACATAGTGTCCAGGCATTTGCTGACGATAGGGATGAAGGCCGGGGTCCCCCACATGTGGAGGAGGAGCCGGTTCAGGATGGAAGGAACCGGGACCATGAAGGTTTGCTTCGGAGGAGCTTCATATTTAAGAATATCGAGCTCCTCTGCACAGGGCTCTTCCTCCGACTTGGTGGTGAGCGCCAGGGCCTGTGCCATATCCCGGATGAACTCCAAGCAGGAGGTGTCCGTGGGAGGAGATCGCTACCTCTGGGTCGGCAGGGAGGGGTCTGAGGTGAGGTCACGGGGGACCCAGGTTTCAAGAGAGGTTTCCCCGTCGGATTCCCAGTCCGAATAGTCCATGGAGGACTCTAGGTTAGATGGTTACATATAGTTCTTTCAATTCCAAAAAAGGTTCACATTCTCCCTCTTCATTAATTACTTGTCGCATCTGTTGAAAACCCCTTAATGCCCACCCTCGAAAAGAAACTCGGCATTATGCTTGGTTGAAAGGACAAATTTCCCTGCAAGGATAGGTATCCTGTTACCTCAAATGGAATATCCAGTCTACCACATAAAACCTGCCAACTCCAACGAACCCCCCTTCAACAGAATATTGTCCCTAAGACATTCAGGCAATTGCACCCGCGGAACATGCAACACAGATAAAAGCGAATATGGGGCAGCCAATGCTGACTCAAGGTCATATGGGGTATACACCGAAGTCCCCCCCCCAGCCAATCTCGAACATGACGCAACACACATCCCAATTTATATTGCTCTAATCTTGGTAGCTCCATTCCTCCCTGTTGCCACTGATCATATAGCCAATCAATTTTGAGTCTGGGCTTTTTCCCTTTCCAAAAAAAACTTTGTAAAAACCTTTCAAGTTTTTTAATATCCTGCCTCTTCAACTGTAGTGGGAGGAGTTGAAGGATACATAAAATTTTTGGGAAAAATATCATTTTATAGGCAGCCACCCGTCCTATAAGGGATAGAGGCAATGGTGTCCAGTCTCTTAATTTATGAGGGAGGAGTGGCCTAGTGGTTGGGGCAAGGTACCTCAGGCCAGAAGGTCAGGGGTTCAAATCCCACTAGAGGACAGCAACCTAGGGCCGGAAGGACTGGGATTTCTAGTCCCACAGGTGCTCCTTGTAGTCTTGGGCAAGCCACTTAACCCTCCATTGCCCATGTTCCCTGTAAAATAGTTATCTCCAAGTTATAATGCCCTGTTCAATGTAATTTCAGTTTGTTCAATGTAAACCGCCTTGATATCATGAAAGGCGGTATATAAGAAATGCTAAATAAAATAAAATAAATAAATTCTGAATTTCTTGTAATAGAGGGTGGACATTTCGATGATATAATCTTTTCGGATCATGGGGCAACCATATTCCCAAGTACTTAAATTTATTCTTTGCCCAACGTAGGGGAAACGGTCCACCCCAATCCTCTTGCAACCCCCCCGTAACATCCAAAGCTTCAGACTTGGTCATATTCAGTTTTAAGCCTGCTATCACTTCATAGTTTGCTATCACCTCTAGAAGCCTGGGTAGAGAGTCTCGAAGATCTGTCAACATGACCAATAAGTCATCCGCTAAAGCAGAGACCTTGAATGTGCAAGCCCCCACCTTCACCCCTTGTATATCATCTCGGGCATGGATCATTCTCAGCAATGGATCTAGTGAGAGCACAAATAACGGAGATAACAGGCAACCCTGCCTTGTCCCCATGTGATTTCAAAACTAGGTGTTGTGACCAACCCATTCACTCCAACTACCGCCGTCGGTCTCTGATATAATCCTCGAACACCTTGTATGGACCCTGATCCCAAACCATATGCTTCCAAAGTCTCAAATAAATATGCCTATCCTACCCTGTCAAAGGCTTTTTCGGCATCAAAACTGACCAGCAAGGAGGGGGCACCTTGCTTCCGAACCCAATGAAGAGCCCCTAGTAATCTTCGAACACTTTTAGTGGGATAACGCCCTTGCACGAACCCTGTCTGACATGTAAGCAATAGGCTAGGGAGGTGTATAGCTAAACGATCCGCTAACATCTTTGCAAACAGCTTGAGGTCATAACTGATTAGCGAACTTGGTCGGTAGGACCCTACTTCTGCCATGTCTTTGCCTGGTTTTGGTAGGACCACTATATGGGGTGTATTACTATTGTACTTGAAAACTCCCATATCTAACTAAGTATTAAACAAGGCCACTAATGTAGGAGTAACCTTTGTTATTAGTAATTTGTATTATTCGGCTCGATATCCATCTGGTCCAGGGGCTCGGCACATTGCTGCTTTTTCAATACCCCTTTGAACCTTGTCTATTGTTAATGGGGCCGCCAAGTACCCCTGTTGCTCTTGTGTAAGATGGGGTAAATCCACCCCAGCCAAAAACTTCCTAACCCTTGAACATGAGGCATCTTCACTTGTGTACAATTTGCAAAAATAATTTACAAAACTTTTCCCGATAGCTGAAGCTTCCGTGTGTCTCATCCCCACCTCATCCCTTAAAAACAGCACAAATCTGGATCCCTGACTACGTGTAAGACAACAGGCCAGTAGCCTCCCTGCTTTATCCCCATATTGGTACAGTTGATATTTATAGTAAATTAGAGACTTTTTAGCACTCTGATGTAATAAAGTGTTTAGTGCTGCTTGAGTTGCCAACAACTGTGGAGTGGAGGAGTGGCCTAGTGGTTGGGGCAAGGTACTTCAGGCCGGAAGGTCGGGGGTTCAAATCCCACTAGAGGACAGCAACCTTGGGCCGGAAGGACTGGGGTTTCTAGTCCCACAGGTGCTCCTTGTAGTCTTGGGCAAGCCACTTAACCCTCCATAGCCCATGTTCCCTGTACAATAGTTATCTCCTTGATGGGTCTGATTATCATCTTCATATTCCTTCCACCTCTCCATCAAATAACCTTTGAACTTATTATCTTGACATATATCCAGTGGCAGACGCCAAGGCACTCTGCTGCCACCTGATTGCCCATCTTCCCAATCTATCCATACTGAAGCATGGTCCGAAATTTCATAGGGCCCAATTATCGCATCTGTTATTGCCTGAAATATCTCCTCAGAAACTAGTATAGCATCAAGTCTTGCACTTGTGCCATGTGCCCTGGACAAATGTGTATAGTCTCTCTCTGTTGGGTGGAGGGATCTCCAAACATCTATGATTTGACACCTTTGATGAAACCTCCTCAGGTGTCGTGTGGTGTTTAAACGATTACTCCTATATTCTCCTGACATATCAATGCTTGGATCAAAAACTCCGTTCCAGTCACCCCCTATGATTACTAGGGATTCCGGCAGTGTGTCAATTTCCGCGGCTATTCTAGCAAAGAATTTTGGGTCAGGCACATTAGGAGCATACACACTACCCACTAACAACTTCTGTCCCTTTAGGTCTCCCTGTATTAATACAAACCAACCTTTCTGGGTCTACCACAGTGTGCTCCACTTTAAATCCTATACCTTTCTTAATTAAGATTGCAACCCCCCCCCCCTTTTTCCCACGTGCTGATGCCCCCTAAATTTGCTCTATCCCACCCTTCTTCAATCTGACCAAGTCCCCTATGGCTTGATGGGTTTCCTGCAATAATATAATATCCCCTTTATGTCGCCCCAGTGCACGCAAAACTTTATTCCTTTTAAAGGGGCTCGCTAATCCGCATACATTCAAAGAGATTATTCTCACCCCGGTTGTATTGTTTGTAGCATATTATCTGTATGTGTCTCCTTCCCATAATTATTTGAGGGGCCCTCCCAGCCTAAGACCCCCCCCCCCCCTCTGTACTACTACTAATTTTCTTCCCCACTGGATTACAAGTTGGCTCTGTACATGTAATGTCTCTGTATGCCCATTATAACTCCCTCCCCTCCCACTAACCCCCCCTCTAATCCTACCCCTTACCCCTACCCAATATATCTCCCACACCTTCACCATGGTCACTTTTGATGTTAGGCCCTCCTTTGCTATGTTATATACCTAAATGACTAACAATTCTCCTTATTACATTAAAAAGCTTTTCACTCCTCCTCTACTTCCAAAGGCTAATCCAAGTAATGAACTCTTGCCTCTCTTATACCACTCCATCAAACAAGAATTATTGGAGAATAATAAAAAACAACCAAGAGAAACACCTAAGAAAAAGAAGAAATCATATCACATTCAAATTGATTCTCTTTTAGTCCTCCGTGTATTGCCATTGTTTCTCTCTTTCAACAAACCAACAGCAGTAACTTTTCTCATGCAGCCGCCGTTCTTCTTCATTTCTATGAATTCCATTAGGGTTCCATACCCCCATATTCAGGTATTCCCTTTCAAGATGTCCGTGTGGTTCTGGATCAATTTGTGTGCTTCTTCTGGCGTTTCCATTGTCACTGTTGTCCCATTATAAAAAAATCTGCAACCTCGCCGAGTATTGTACCACAAATTTCAGATGCGCTGATACCAGCTTCTGACATACAGCGGCATACGCCTTTCGTTTCATACGCAATTGCACCGAGTAGTCCTGGAAAACCTGAATACATGCTCCCTCATACATCAAGGGCCCTTTGGCTCGCACTGCACGCAAAACGCCATCTTTCTGTAAAAAATTCATGAATCTGGCTAGCACTATTCGGGGCCGCGTGTCTTCTGGGTGGGGCCTTCCAAGACTATGTATCCTTTCAACAACAATTTGTGTACTGTCTTTCCCCAGATTTAACATGTGTAGCAGGCCCAAAAAATAATTGCGTAGCTCTGCATCTTTTATAGTCTCAGGTATGCCAAGTATCCGAAGATTCTTATGATGGCCATGGTTTTCTAGGTCGAGTTTTTCTCCCTGTTTATGGACTGCTTGCAATGCAGTAATCTCTCTGCCTGCATTGTGCAGTTCGTCTTCCAATAACGATATACGCCCCTCCGCTGCCTGTATCCGCATGCCCACAGCCTCTAGTTGTTTACTGATTCCATCCAGTTGCCCAGTGATACCATCAAGCCTTCCACTCAAGGCACTCACCACTGCATTAGTCACCTCTTCCGTGGACACCACTGGCTGGCATGGTGAAGGAGGTCCGTCGGCCATCTTAGCTAGGGCTGGTGCTGTTGAACTTTTCTCCCGATCTCGGCGAGCTGCTTTCATTTACACTGCGGTTTTACAACATTTGTCTTGCTATCTTGATTGCGTTATCTTCTGATACCATTTCTCCCTGTTTTTATCTTGATAGGAACATTTACAGGGCTCGTAGGGTGGATAGAGTCACAGAGCCAGCCCAGTTAATGTCTGAACTCGCTCAGCACATCACGTGACCCCTGGAACTTTTAAAAAAATAAACTAAAAAATACTACTGTCTCGTTAATCTGACTGAATTCTGCTAAACAAACAGTTTTACTATGTTTATGTTTTGATTTATTTGATATACTGCAGATCTGTATTCAAGCTATGCAGTTTACAATAAAATCAAAAATCAAAACATAAAAGTCAGGAAAAGAATGCCATTATTTATGACAGGAAAGAAGAGAAAAGACCAATACCAGGACACATATTAATAGTCATATATTCGGGAAAGAAAAAAGGGTAGGGGAAGTATATTTGTAGATATACTTTTATTCTGCATTGGATATCACTAACATATAACCCTTGACTTTGCCAAAAAGCAACAATCACATAAATACAATCAAGAAAAACCCACACTTAACAAAAACCGTAAACACGCATACTAATATTACTCTTAGCCATTCCCTATACTATTACTTGCTATACATCTTGTTGTATAAATATGTATTTCTCAATTCATGTTTCTGAGCAGTTTTGTGAGGCACTTCCTGTAATTGTCTTGAAGGCAGTCACATACCTGGGGTTGGAGAAATTCCTAGAATCTCCTCACAGTGTTTGGCATACTCCATAGCACTGTTAGCAAATGGGTTGGTATGAAGGGATTGGTCAACCTTACTCAAAACAATCTGGCGAAGAGTCAGAAGGCCTGAAAATTAAGAACAGCTATTTTAAAATGGTTACGGTTAAGCTTTATTTGTTATATCACAATACTGAATTCAAGCTATGCGGCTTACAATATTAAAAATATTAAAACACATAAAAGTGAAAAGAACTCACAGTTCATGACAGGAAAGCAAAAAAGATAGATAGTAAACAAAAGAGGGGAGGGAGAGTCATAGCTTTAGGGGAGGAGGAGATAAGGGGAGGCAATTTGCATTGACTGTACTGTCTCACATTAAGGCCCTCAGGAGGCAGCAGAATTAAGGCTGCAAACATTTTCAAAAAGGAAGCCTTCTTGAAGCTCTTAGAATTGAGTTCCAAATGGATGGGAGTGGGCTGGCTGTCCCAGAAAGTGGGGGCTGCGGCGACAAAAGCAGATTTCCTCGTGCTATGGGGTTAATTAAGAATAATCCCCAATGGACAGGACATTCATTAGCTGTTGGACAAAGACAAAGTCAAGAAAGGAAAAACAAGAGGAATGAAGAAACTGAAGAGAAAAAAAGAAAAGAGAAAGGAAGGAAGGAATAGTCAAACTAATATATTAGAGAGAGACAGAGAGAGAGAAAGGCTAGAAGACAATTTTATCATCGATTGAAATTTCAATTATTAGTAGCTTTGTCCAATTCTCAGAACACTCAGGTCACACAATTTTCTGCTTGTTCACTTTAATCTGGTGTCGATGTACGAATAGGCATACCTTCCAAGCATGTTAGTGTTACCATCAGAGTTCCCGACAGTCATGGTAATACACATAAATTAATTAAAAATATAAATATTTAAACATGGCTGGCTGAAGGAGGAGTTGTGCCCTGAACCAACTTTGCTTTTGCGCCCCCCCCCCCCTTGGGTCAATCTTGTGGTGTGAGCTGTGCAGATAGGGGTACATTTTCAGTCAGAACCGTCGCCGACTTAAGCGCTGACGAAAGCAATTAGCTTAACTTAATCCATATATTTAACACCAGTATCCACCTAAGCAGCAGTACTGAATATACAGATAGTACAGTGACCGTGCTAGATAATCTCATGGACAGGCTTGTAAGGGGCACTGAAAAACCACATCAAGGGTTCATGCTGGTATTTTTAGACATCAAAGCAGCCTTTGACTCAGTTCCACACAGTCTGCTACTACTACGCTTATAGTCGCTAGGTTTGTGCAGTACGTTAAAATGGTGTAAATCTTATCTAACTGAACATGAACTACAAGTAAAAATAGGAACACAGAAGTCTGCCCTGTACCCACAACAAGGCGTCCTGCAGAGCTCCACCCTATCCTCTCTCCTATTCAACATTTTTCTTCAGCCTATCTACACTATTATTCAAGCACATAACATACTCTATCACATTTATGCAAATGACATTATGCTCTGCATACCACTCTCCATCATAAAATCAGTATATACCTCTATTAAGATGCTTTAACTCTATCATATGATGGGCAGGCCAAACACAATCTTTTGGTGAACTACAAGAAAACAGACGTTCTCTGTATCACCAGAAACACGTTTCACTCCTCCAACCTCTACAAGTGTTTCAGGAGTACAACTAGAAGTAAGTCCAAAATGCGCTACTTGGGAGTAACTATGGACCAACGCTTAACCCTGCAACTGCACATTAGTAATATCACAAGGAGAATATACCACAAAACAAAAGCAATCCAACAGCTACAACCATTATTGCATACCTGACATTTCCATTCAGTTTCAAGCACCACACTTTGACTCCTGTAATATTCTCTTACAGGGCTTACCAAAATCCGCACTTTACCCTCTGCAGTTTGGCTCAAAACACTGCTGCCTACATCCTCTGCAATGCTTCTAAAGCCAATCATAAAACTCCAGCACTTAGCTACATTGGGTGCCTATCACAGAGCGAGCAAGATACAAAGCCATCTTCACAATATTCAAAGTATCACATGGCCTCGTGTTAGTTTACCTCCAATCGTTATTACAAAAAAATCCTAACAGATCTAGAAGGGCTAATTCCCAAAGTACATTCATCATTCCTGCTGTAAATTTTGAAGAGCAACCAAACCACATCCAACAGGGTCTTTCTGCTATATACTGCAACCATATGGAATGCTCTACCAGAGACCATTTGTTCTACATTTAACATACAGTCAAACCTCGGTTTTCATGATTAATCCGTTCAAAAAAGTCTGACTAAAACCGAAATGTATGAAAACTGAAGCAATATTTCCCATAAGAAATAATGTAAATCCAATTAATCCGTTCCAGACACCCAAAAATATTCACAAAAAATACATTTTATAGAGAATAACTATATTTTTCATACAGAAAACAATGAGAAATAAATATAAATGACTAATGAAATGGATAAATGAACATTTAACATCACTTTTACCTTTATTGAAGACTCTTGTTGGAAAAAACAAGAAGGATCCACAAAAAAAAGCCTACAGTAAAGGCACCAGCCACAGCCACCGGAAACACCATTCTCCCACTCAGGCAACCTGGAACGCAGAGCTGAGCATGCGTTCCAGAGCCATGTGGCAATGGCTGCAGCAGCACGGCTTCCGAAGTCTCAGCCAGGCAGAACAGCTCCTGTCACTTCTCTCACCTGCCCAATCGTCACAGGACAGCACACACATACACAGATACAGCACTGTAATCTGATCTCCGACTCTCTCACCCGCCTCCGATTCCGTCTCAAAAGCAAATTGCAAGCTGGAAGAAATGCTCAGCAGCAAGTTTGGAAGACCCATCAGGACCGGCATGTTTGGAAGAGCCATCAGAGTTTCGCCGTCAGCTGGGAGTCCTCTAATTGAAAGCGTGTCGGAAGCATCAGATCAGCCACACCCTCACTCCTTGATTCTTGCTACAGTATTTTTCAAAGGATCACTGAAAGCAAAGAGGACTGGATCGCAAAAACAAGCTAAGTACTGTACTTTACTGAACGACCCCCCCTGGAACGGACCATTTTAAAATTGTACAAAAACCTAGCAGATATACAAGAACCGGGACAAAATCTCATTGAAAAAAAGACGTCGAAAACCGAAGCTTATGAAAACTGGGGCATACGAAAACCGAGGTTTGACTGTACTTGATTTTCGAAAAAGGCTGAAGACCTATCTTTTTCTGTAAACCTTTTTCTTTTTCTGTAAACTGCTTTGACTTTCAGAAATAGCAGTATGTAAAATTAGCTAAATAAATAAAAATAATGTCTGGTTTGGTGTTAACTTTGTTTCAGAACCGAAAAGCAAATAAGTCCTCTAGCCGAATCACTGAATGGGAAGACTTCTGTAGTTTCAAAAAGGCCGGAGATGGGAAGGACAGTTTTCAGCCTCCCTAAGGTACACTTAGATTGTGAGCCCTTCGTGGACAAGGGAATAAAAAGTGCCTGTTTGTGTTTATATATATGTAAACCGCTCTGATGCGCATACTAAAGGGCGGTATATCAAGTGCCTAAACCGTAAACCATACAGACTCAGGTAGTTTGTTCCAGGCATAAGGAACAGAAAGGTGAAAAGACTGAAGTCTGGAATTGGCAGTGATAGAAAAGGGCATAGAGAGAAGCAAGTCAGTAGAAGAAGAGTTTTACAGATAAATACCTATATTTGCTAGTCTCGAGTTGATCAGTTTCTCCAGTAGGTCATCAGGGATCAGCTGCCCATCTTTGTAATGCTTTGAAATCCGTTTTAGTGTCTCTTTTTCCCACACCCAGTTCTCAAGCATCTGAGAAGGTACTTCCACAAAGTCAGTTTCCACATTAGTTCCACTAAACCTGGCAAAATGTGTCTGAAATAATATACAGAACAAAAGCTAGCTAGTATATTGTGACAAGGCAAACTATAATTTGTAACAATTTACATATAGAAGTGAAAAAAATTACAAATGAAAAAAAGGCAGTTTGAGAGAAGTAGAAGAAATCAGAACCTCAAGATGATAACCTGTTCAAATCAATTTGGGTTTTTATACAAATGATTTTTTTTGTTAGCACTTCACCCAGCATCACAAACATAACAAAACAAATGTTCATACTTTTTCTCAGGGTAACAAAAACTCAAATATCCCCTCTCATGAGACTAACAAAGAAATATTATAAAATAGTATTATAAGGCTTTATGTGGCTTAATTATTTAGCAATTTAATAATAAGTGCAGGATAAAGACCACGACAGCTTACACTCCATGTTCTCTGCACAAGAAAAATAAAGGGCATATTTACTAAGGTGTGCAATTGTATCGTCAAATTAGCTCCGAGGCCCGTGCTAATATTTGAGGGAATGTGCAGCACTGTGCTAGCCAGTACACGGGTGGACCTAACAGCACTCACCTGAGGTGGTGTTAGATACACCTGCGCTAACGGCAACAGGTGTAGTTAATGCACAGCCAAAACATTCACACTAACCGTGGCATGCCATGAACACCCACATAATGACTAGTTCACCCAGCCCCCACCCAATCATGCACAGACTAGTTATTGCAGGATTTTTAGCTATTATCCTTTGTTACAATTACCCCTGTTTTCCAAGTTTTTCTTCCTGTTCCATGTAAAAACAGATATATGTATCTTATCTTATCTGATGTTTTGTAGTTCTATGTAAACCGCGCTGATAATAAATAGTGCGGTATATAAAAATGTTAAATAAATAAATAAATAAAATAAATGGGGCCCTTAGCACATCCCAACCCCCACGCTACCTGTTAGCACACTTTAGTAAACCTGTCCCTAAGTGACTCAAAGACACTCCAAGAGTGATGGAACTGGAGTTTGCAGGTTTCATACACTATCAATATGTGAACAGATGAATAATTCACTTATATTTGGTGCATGATATTTGTCAACCGTTACAACAAGGCACATACAATACACATCTATCAACATGCTATCACCGTCAATATTTATTGATTTCATTTATTTTGCATGAGAACATGCTGGAGCACAAAGATGTTGGGGTGTTGGTCAGATTTTGCATACGAAGAAAACCTGAGCGGGAAGATTTAAAGCAAAACTGAACGAGAACCAGGAGGACATGCGGGAAGATCTGAAGAGAGCTGTGCATGCAGTTCTCACTCAGGAGCTTTAGAATAAAAAGGAAGAACAGATCTACAGTGAGAGCTCCAGGGAAGCACGCAGTAATATATTTATATGAGCTCACATACTATTAACAAAGACATCTATAAAAACATGAGCGGAGTGGGATGGGTAATCACTAATCGATTGTTTACTTTAAAAAAAAAATACAAAGACTAGGTGATGCCATGAAGTTACAAAGTAGTATATCTAAAACAAATAGGAAAAAATATTTTTTTCTCAACGTTAATTAAGCTTTGAAACTCATTACTGGAGGATGTGGTAAAGCAGGTAGTATAGCCGGGTTTCAGGGATTTTGGACAAATTTCTGGAGGAAAGGGTAGACCAAGAGAGAACCTCTCTTTATGACTGGGGATAAGTATCTTAGAACTGGCTACTTTTGGGACATGCCAGGTATCTATTAACTGGATTGGTCACAGTTAGAAACACGACTTTGGGCTTTATGAACCTTTAATCTGACCCAGTATGGCAGTTCTTATGTTCTTACATATCCTTCAGCTAAAGTGACTTAAAATCATAACAATTTAGAAAAATTAAGAATGCCTGTGATGCAGTTATAGTCTTCCATAATTTAAAGGCCTTTTGTCAATTAAATCAAAGCCTCTTCTTGATAACACATTAAATAAAGCATTTACTTGATACACATGAAAAAAAACACACTTGGACATACCACCACCAAACATCAAAACAATAAAACGTTTAGTTATGTGACGTGGCATTTTAGAAAGGTCATTTAGATGCCATCTGGGACGTCCAAGTCAAAACATTTGAAATTTCATAGGAGGGGCAGCAGAGAACGTGGGCAGGTGTAAATGTGTTCTAAAATCGACCAGAAGATAAATGTCTCCATCAACATACAAAGAAACGGAGACATGCAGTAACTACCCTCTTGCGCATGCAGGGAAACAGGCAATTATAGAAATGTGCATGTATACTGTATCTGTCGCCACAAAGACGTCCCAGCCTGTCATTTTGCAATCAAGACATGCAGCTCACAAAAAGGCCTCTATTTGTATGCTTTTTTAAGGGGCAAAAATTATTAGGGGAATCAAAGGACAATCACCTGCCTACTGTTTGCTGGCTGTAACGAGCACCTTTCAAATACCTATTCATGCACTGGAGCAGGTATAGATATAGACATGTCTGCTGGTGATCATAAACTTGTGGTGCTGTTCTAAAATCAAACGTACATGTGAATCTTTTACAGACCACCCCAGATATGCCTCCACCCAGCCCCTGTGCAACATAGACTTGATTGTGCTGGACAAGTGTAATCAGGGCCTTTCTAAAATGGCTCTTGGTATGTCGATGTGATTGGCATGTTTGAACGTGTGTTTTCAGACATGAAAATCATGAACACAGCTTCTCAAATGAGCCCCTTAGCTTCTCTTTTACTTTGAATGGCGAAAATTTAATAAAACTATGCATGGACACTAATAATAGTCGACCTGTGTTAATCAAATCATTTTCTGCAATGGTGCAATGTTTTTTAAATTCTCTACACTGTTGTACAGCCACAGCCCTATGCCACTTAAAGAAGCCATATTTTTAAAGTAATTGATTCACAATGACAATAATTCAACAAACCATCTCTTACCCACAAAGAATACCATACAGCCGAGGTTCCCAAACGTTTTGGCTATATGGACCCCAAATTAACCTCCAAAAAATTCAGGGAAAGCCCCCAGTTCACCCTACCATTCTGCCCAGACTTCCCTTCCCTCGGTGCCAAGCCTGTCCCCACTAGCCTTCTTTATCTCCCTTCCCCTTTCTGTTTCCACCAATTTCTCCTCCCGCAGCAAGTCCCCACTAGTGTCAATTTCTTTTTCTCTGCATCTCTCCCCACAGCCAATCCCCACCAGCCTCTCTCTTTTTTTTTTCTTTTCTATGTCTCAGATTCCGGCTTGGGAACCAGTGCCATAGAGTTCAAGTAGCTTTATTGGTCCTGGAGAAAAATAGTTGCTTTGAGGTGATGATACTTACAGGACTAATGTCACACTACACAATACAGTGGAATATATTGCAATTTGCTGTAAGACGTAGAAACTAAGCCAACTTTACAGCTACATATATTTCTCAAAGAGCAAACAAAGAAACATCTCATTAATGTGTGTTTTGTCAAAAGCCCAAGCATAATATATTTGCATACTTTTAGTTTATTAGAATGTATCACGGTCTTCAGTGAACTGACACGAACACACACAGTAATCATAAATCAGAGCATGTAAAGTAATTTGTGACAACATTTCAACTATGGCTACTCTCACCAATGCAAAGAGAATTGCAACGGAGCAAAGTATTTCATCAATAAGAGCATAAAAGCATTATTTTGGTAAAAGGAAATGTAACGAAACAACCGCTCATCATCTGACTGGTGATGCAGACAAAGGCGGCCAAGCAGTAGTCCACTAGTGCTTTATTTACATTATTTATCATGCTGCGCTGCCAAGCTCCAGGACCACAAATATAATGTAGAAAAATGAAATGACTAGATTCATCTGGACTTCAGCTAACTGTGGATGACCTTCTTTGTCAATGTATCATCCTCTTGAGCAATGGGCTTTAATGTCACGACCTAAGATGGAGGTTTTGGAACACAATCAACAAGCAAGCAAATTTATCTTTTTGATTGTTGTCACTACACCTTGCAAACCTTGCTAGGAACCATATATGCTCTGACCCTAGGACCCAGTTCACTTTCTAAAATAAAATTTCTAATGAAGACAGCAGCAAGCACACATTTGCATTCTTGGCGCTCCCTCCTTTTTCCATCACAGGGATGTGTAAGGTCGCATGCATAGTGCTCTGAGCCCACGTGAAAAGTATGAAGAACTCTGGGACATTTAAGTAGCCTGCTGGTGAATGGAAGAAAAAGTCCATTCTTTTTGCAGAGAATAGAGAAAAAGAGGGGAGAAGGAAAAAGCCACAAGACAGTTTAGGAGGCAAAAGCACAAAGGTGGGACATGTAGGCGTAGTAGTCAGCCCCTGAAAAGGGGGGGGGGGGTAGGAACCTGAATCTTGATAATTAAGGAACTGCTAGTGCTTTGGACAGTGACGAAACAATACTGTGTTTGTTGCATTGACAAAAGCTCTAATGATGGGCCCCCAAGCAAAGTTTTGTTGAGGGCCTCCAATTGTTGCTCCCCTTGCAGTGGAGGTACCCCCCCCCCCTCATTTGTTTGCTACGCTGCCTCCACGCCAGGCCCAGCAGGTGTTCCTCCCAGGCCAGTCTCATGGTGCAGTTATCAGGAGACTTCAGCCTGGGAGATAACAGCACCTGGGCTTGGAACGGAGGCAGTGCAAAAACAAATTAAAGTAAGTTACAGCACCGCTGTGTGGGCCCCTTCCTGCCCAGGTTCTCCCATATTGCGGGGGCCATTTAAATGGAATTTATGCCATTGGTTTGTTGTATTAGGTTCACCTAGTATTTAAAGTTCTCAGCAAGTACGTAGTTTCTATTAGAATCAGATGTCTACAACTGCATTAGTAATATGCCCTGGTTTGAGGGCTATATGTTGGCAGGGGCTGATACTGACCAGAGGTACAGGGGACTAACCTGCCAATAAATTAACTTCAGGCCTAACGTGCTGTCAGATGCAGAGGCAGCCAAGCCAGAGCTGCATTTAAAGACAGACAGAATCAGTTTGTATAGCAGGAAGCCGAGCTGTATTTTTATATAAAGGGTGATAAGCTAGTTGGAAGTGTGTGGTAGAAGTTAGCTGCAATGTGGGCACATCATGGCACTTCCCCTTCCCTTTCAGGACAAAGTTAAGATCCTCATTGTCTCCTTTAACTCCCAGCTTTCCTTCTCTGGCCATATCACTTCTACAGTTCAATGCTGCTACTTTATCTTGTGACAGGATCCAGTTTGTTTGCAATCTTCGTAAGAACATAAGATATGCCATACTGGGTCAGACCAAGGTCCATCAAGCCCAGTATCCGTGGCCAATCTAGGTCATACGTACCTAGCAGTTTCCCCAAAAGACACAGGTTCCACAATGCTTGTACTGGGTCAAGCATTGATATCCTGGGTCCCTTTTTAATAATGTTTTATGGACCTTTCCTCCAGGAACTTGTCCAAACCTCTTTTTAAACCCAGCTATACTAGTAGCCTTTACTACATCCTCTGGTAACAAATTCCAGAGTTTGATTACACGTTGAGTGAAAAAATATTTTCTTTTATTTGTCTTAAATAGTTTACCCTGTAGCTTCATTGCATATCCCCTAGCCTTTCTATATTCTGATAACGTAAACAATCAATCTACGTTTACCCATTCCACTCCATTTGTTAATTTATAGACCTCTATCGTATCTTCCCTCAGCCGTCTCTTTTCCAGGTTGAAGAGCCCTAACCTTTGTAGCCTCTCCTCATAGGAGTAGCCTTCCATCCCCTTTACCATTTTGGTGGCTCTTCTCTGTACCTTTTCTAATAACGCTATATCCTTTTTAAGATACGGTGACCAGAATTGCACACAATATTCAAGGTGCCATCGCACCATGGAACAATATAGAGGCATTATAATATCTTTTGTTTTATTCTCCATTCCTTTCCTTATGATACCTAGCATTCTATTTGCTCTCTTGGCCGCCGCTACACACTGGGCGGAGGGTTTTAACATGTTATCCACGATGACGCCTACATCTTTTTCCTGGGTGGTGGTTCCCAATGTGAAATCTTGCATCATGTAACCATAGTTTGGGTTGTTCTTTCCTAGGTGCATAATTTTGCACTTGTCCAAATTAAATTTCATCTGCCATTTGGATGCCCAGTCTTCCAATTTATCAAGATCCTCCTGCAATTTTCCACAATCCTCTTGGGTTTTAACAACTTTAAATAGTTTTGTGTCATCTGCAAATTTGATAACCTCACTCGTTATATTCCCTTTTCCAGGTCATTTATGAATATGTCAAAGAGCAGCGGACCCAGCGCAGATTCTTGATCAGTCTTCTTTTTGTCTTCTTGTGCTTTCTTTAATCATTTCTTGTTTTGATTATGCAAACTCTCTTCTCTCCTGTGTTCCTCAGCATCAGATCCACCGTCTTCAATTAGTTCAGAACACCACCCTCCATCTCATTCATGCTGCCTGCAGGTTCACTCATGTCGCCCCCTCTTTCTTGCCAAACACTGGCTCTCAGTTCCTTTCCATATTCACTACAAACTACTTCTGCCTGCTTTCCATGCTCTCTGTTTGGGCCACCCTATCTTTCTTTCCCTCCACACTCCCCATTGTGTTCTTCGCTCTGCCTCCCAGTGCCTCCTTGATGTTCCTGGCCCTTGTGCCATTTTGCTCTGCAACGACCTGTTCTTCCTCCTTTCAGAACGTGACACAGTCTCTTTGGAATTCTTGTCTTCTTTGTTCCCAGCTCGTTTTCTTGTTTTAAGTCCCAGTTAAAGACCTATCTCTTTTCCCTGCATTTCCTTCTACCCGGCCTCCTTGATTTGATTGCTCCCCTTCTCCCCCTGCCCTTCCCTCTTGCACAGCATTAGCCCTTGGCTCGTCCTTGTCTGTTTTCCTGCCCCTTCTTCCCCTTGCGTTTCCTTTGCTGAAGATAAACAAATCGTCTACAATTGTAATCTAAGCCCCTCCTCTCGTTTCTCCTCCCTGTCTTGGTTTGTCCCCCACCTAGCTGCCTTGGCCATATGTGGTATATAAAATTGAATAAACTAACTGTAACTAGGGTAACTGAGTTTGTTGTGTAAAACACATGGGCGATAGTTAAAAATCACTGAAAAAACATTTTGGATTGTTTTGCAAGTATCTGTAATTTGTTAATAAGAAGCTTATGAAACACATGCTTATTTTTTTTTTATATTTATTGAACTTTTACAATATATTACAAGTTACAACTTGCATAAAAAAGGAACCTTAGACTTGAAATACAAACTCTAATGGTATACAAATAAAAACAAAATAGGAAATTCAAATCTAGTCTAATTCCCAGAAGCCCACTAAATAGAAAGGGGGTAAGAGATACACACTGGATTAGAAAAAATCCACAAGGAATTATCAAAGCTTCCTGATCATAGCAGCGTATCAATAACTAAACGTCAACTACACTAGACCCACTCACTCAGTGCATTAGAAGATACTTGCCTAGTATTAATAAAGGAAAAAAACATAACTAACAGAATTTGATTTTACCAAGCATTTACATGGAAATTTTAGAAAGAATAACGCCCCGAGCTGCACTACTCCTGGCTTTAATAAAAGAAACTCTCTGCGCCACTTCTGAGTCTCTCTAGCAATGTCAGAGCAACCAAGAAACAAACATTGCCTCTTTTTAAAAAAAATTGTAGTATCCAGTCTCTATCCAAGGAGAGTGCGCATGTAACCAAGAGAGTCACTGGCATTACAGACTTTGGCTGCGAATCTTCCAAATAAGCAGAGACATCTAAAGTATCCATTGGCGGAACTCCTTCCATTGCTTGTTTCCTCCCCAAAGGCAAATAATACACTCGGGAAACAGGGAGGAATACATTCCTTTGGAACTTGCAGTATTTCAGTCAGATACCTACGGAACATCTCTTTAGGAGAGCAAACAGAGGATTTTGGGAAGTTTATAAACCTTAAATTGGAGGCCCTTGCAATATTCTCAAGGGATTCCAACCTGAATCTTGTGGCAGAAAAATCTTTCAAAACATTTCAAAAGATTCAAAATCTTTCAAAAGATTCAAATCTCGAACAGAATCAATACGAACCACGTTTTCTGAAACCTTAATTTTCAGATTTTCAATTTCTGTTTGCTGATTTACAGACTTAATAACACAGTCCTGGAGCTGAGACTGGAACAACTGGTTTTGAGCTAAGACAGCAGAGGTCAATTGAGTAATAGCATCCCATAACATCTCCAAAGTAATTTTTCCTGGTCTTACCGAAACAGGCGCTGCCAACAACAAAGAAGAATCAGGAGATGGCAAACTTGAGGTCTGCAAAATGCCAACAGCTTGAGCGGCCACCACCGCCCCTTCTACAGGCTTCCCAAGAGTCACCACCATCCCAGGAGACAACTCAGATGCTGGGCCACATCAGACATGGCGCCAACAGCCTCCATCCGCAGTTGCGCCGCTAATGCTGGGGGTGAGACTCTCCTCTGAGTGTGTTAAGTCTGCCTCCAAGGAAGACGCTGGATCCACTGACCTCAGCATCAATGAAGCCAGAGCAACACCGAAGCTTGATGCTGCAGCAAGCTCCTGAACAAAGAGGTCCATCAGCTCCAAAACTGGCATTGTTGGGGTGCTCGCAAGTACTTTTCCCGATTTGGCCTTAGCTTTCCTCTTACCCATAAGGAAACACAGAAAGCAAGAACTGATCAGACGGCCATCTTAATGTTCCACCCCCACCCCCACCCCCAAACCTGGTTCTTCAACCCTACATGATTACATTTGTAAATAAATCATACAAATAGTACACCAGTGTCCTGCTTTTTTAGAGATTAGTGATGAGTTCTTGACCCAAGGAGCTGACCTATAAGGGCCTCCTTACCACAACAGGCAAAGTAGGCATAGCCATTCACACCAACTTTAGAGCAGGTATAAATCTGTGCACTTGCATTTGGGCGATACCGGATGAGGGTCTCTATTTTATAAAGACACAGAGGCACTTAGGTTGCCTTTATCAAATATGTGCTTTATTATAACATCAGGAGTCCTGTTACTCTATAGCATTAGGTCCTATGAGTCCTCACCGTACAGGCAATCAATTAATCACAAGCACACTTCTGCTTGCTCTAAGAAAACAGGACATAAAAGACATGAGCTAAACCTAAATTTGTTCTCTCTCAGCCATCTACTTTGTGTACGTCTGAACCACTGTTGTTGTTATTAAGTGACGTCAAGTCGGTGTCAACTGCTGGCAACCCTTTGGATAGTTGATCTAAACTTTGTTCGGTCTTCAGCCAACGGCTCATTGTTGATAGTGGTATCCATAGTTGCTGTTATTGTATCGATCCATCTCATTCCGGCCTTCCTCTTTTACAGTGACCTTCTACCTTGCCAAGCATTATGTCTTTTTCCAATGATCTCTCTCTTCGCATGATATGTCCAAAGAATGAAAGTCAGTCTTGTCATCTGAGTGTCTAAGGAAAGCTTAGGTTTGATCTCCTCTAGAACTGACTGGTTTGTTCTTCGGGCAGTCCACGGTATACATAGTATTTGTTGCCAGCACCATAATTCAAAGGCATCAGTTTTCTTCTTGTCTATCTTTTTCACTGTCCAACTTTCACATCTATATGACGTTATTGAAAATACCATGGCCTGGACAAGTCAAATCTTTGTATGGAGAGAGACATATCTGCTCTTGAGGATCTTGTCTAGGTCCTTCATAGCCATTCTACCAAGAGAAATATGTCGTCAGATTTCTTGACTGCTAGTCCTTTCTTTATTGATTGTTGATCCAAGTAAGTTAAAGGTGTCAACTATTTCAATTTCTTCTCCATCAATGATGAACTTATTGATTTTCCCAGTTGTCAGAATCTTTGTCTTCTTAACATTAAGATGCAGATCCATTTTAAGACTATATTCCTTAATCTTGAGAAGCAAATGTTTCAGCCACTTACGTGGTATCATCAGCATAGCGAAGATTGTTGACGAGTCTAGGTACATATGACCTAGATTGGCCACTGTTGAAAACAGAATACTGGGCTTGATGGACCTTGGTCTGACCCAGTATGGCATATGTTATGTTCTTATGTTCTTCCATCAATCTTCACACCTCGGTTGTCTTCATACAGTCCTACTTCTCTGATGATTTGTTCTGCATATAAATTAAACAAGTAGAGGGAAGGTATGCAACCTTGTTGTACACCTTTGCTGATTTTAAAGTATTCTGTTTCTCCTAGTTTCGTTCGAACTGTTGCTTCTTGATCAATGTAAAGGTTGTGCAAGAGAACAATCAGATGTTCTGGTACACCCATGCTTCTTAATGTGCAGAGTTTCTCAAAGCCTTATTGTAATCAACAAAAGAAATATGGATATCCTTTTGGCATTCTTTTGTCTTTTCAAGGATCCATCTCACATCCGCAATAATGTCTCGTTCCTCATCCTTTCCTGAACCCTGCTTGCAGTTCACGCAGTTCTCATTCCAGGTATGGTGGTAGTCTCTGCTGAATGATCCCACATGCCAGCAAAAATCTACTCAAGATCATTCAGCAGAGACTACAACCACAGCTGGAACGAGAACCACTGTACAGTACATGATAAGTAAAGCTACTTTATGATCTACTTTTTGGAATGGAGTAGCAACCTAATAGTTAGAACAGCAGGCTGAGACCCAAGAAGCCAAATCCCACAGATGTTCCTGGTTATCCAGAGTGAATCACTTATTTTTATTTAACACTTTTTCTATACCGCTTTTTTTAAAGTTAAAGCTGTTTACAATTAACTAGCTACAGTTGAACAAGGAATAAGGCATTCCATAAAACAAATAGATAAAAACAAAGAATAGGTTAACAGGAGTTTAAACCAAACTAGTCTGGCTAAATTTAAATTATGTACAGTAGAGCAGTGATTGGCTTTCTTTTATTGTCTTATAGTTCTCATGTGTGGTTGGGTATTCTTGTGGACTTAGCCATTTTTGTGCAGTTATTTATTCTTCTTTGGTCAGTGAGGTTGTCATGAATAGTATAATTGTACGAGTTAGCAGTGAAGTAGAGTGGAAGGTGGGTATTTAAATATGTTGCAAGCATTGTGGGCAGTGGGTTTCATGTTTTTGCCTGGCATGGCAGGGTTGATCCACACTACTTCTGGAACAAACTTAGTCAGGGAAATACCTACTGAAAAGGCATGAGCTAAATCATAATTATTAAATCTGCTGGGTACTTGTGGCACAAACTGACCACTGCCACAGTCAGGAACTGAACTCGATGAACCTTGCTTCGACTCAGCATGGCTTTTCTTATGTTATAAAATATTGCTTTAAATCTTATTTATCTGTGCTAATGTATGTCCATCCTAGAAAAGGGAAATGCATCGTAATTTCAAGGGCAAAAAATGAGCCTAAAAAGAGAATCAGCAGTTCCTCTTCTCATCAAAGACTCACCAGGCCAACCTGCTTCTAGTTCCTTTTTTTATGACTGTTCTGAGTTTCTCAGTGCCATGGCCTATGCATTATTGATATGAAAATAAAACACAGATGATTAGCAGTAATATTTTTGAAATTCTGTGTGTAAATCAGAAGTAAAATGTTATTTAAGAGTCAGACCAAAAGTCCATCAAGCCCAGAATTCTTTTTTCAAGTGGCCAATCTAGGTCACAAGTACCTGTCATGATCCCAAAAAGTAGCTAGATTCCATGCTGCTTTCCCCACAGGGATAAGCAGTGACTTTCCAAATACCTAACAATAACTGTTTATGAACTTTTCCCCCTGATACTTATACAACCCTTTTTAAAATCTACATCTTTATTCATGCCTTCAGAAAATGGTAAAATTTTACTTATTGTTAATTTCCTTTCGTGGAATCCTGCTAGACCAGTCCAGACCAGTGGGTTCTTAGCCCCTGCCAGCAGATGTTGGAGACAGAAAAAAAACCTGCCAAGCCTTTGTGACATCATCACAGGCATAAATACCAAGACCGCAAGAGACCACCTTCAGTTTACCACTGGAAAGCAATGGCACATAACCATTCCAACTCAGCGAGAATATAAAGAACAATACCCCTGGATAGAAAAGAACCAGATAACCCAGAGAGCAACTATACACAAGGCAACAGTCACGCAGTATACATCATCGTAGAAAAGCTGCCAAAAGAAAACAGAGTTCAGGTGGGTTCTGGACTGGTCTAGCAGGATTCCAGGAAAGTAAATTAATGGTAAGTAAAGTTTCACCTTCCAATACATCCTGCTAGACCAGTCCAGACTAGTGGGAAGTACCCAAGCTACTCCCCTTCTGGGTGGGAATATACCATGGAAGCCAGGACCCAGGACCCAAAACACGCAGAAGCATGGGCTTGGAGGTCCAAGCGAGAATGACAAAGGTTGAAAAGTTGCTGCCCTACAAATATCCAGTGGAGAAACACGCAAATTCTCTGCCCAGGAAGTAGACTGCACGCGCGTCAAATGAGCCTTAAGCCCAACCAGAAAAGGCCTTCCCAACAAAATATAAGCCGACTCAATGGCAAGTTTAATCCAATGCGCCTGAGTGGCCTTAGATGCAGCAGAGCCTCTATGCGGCCCAGAAAATAGAACAAAAAGCTGGCCTGAAAGCCGAAAGGCATTGGTTACCTTGAGGTAACGACGAAGTACCCTACCTAACATCAAGAGGACCGGAGAAAGGCACATGTAGTCCCTTTACACAAAAATGGAAGTAAGGATGAGGTTGAAAACTACAGGACAGTTAGTCTAACCTCTGTGGTGAATAAATTATCGGAAATGCTGCAAAAAGAGAGAATAGTGAGGTTTCTGGAGTCCAATGGATTGCAGGATCTGAGGCAGCATGGGTTTACTGGAGGCGGGTCTTGTCAGACAAATGTGATTGATTTCTTTGACTGGATGACTAGGGAGATGGACCGTGGGAAAGCCCTAGATGTGGTGTACTAAGATTTCAGTAAAGCCTTTGACACTGTTCTGCACAGGCGACTTAGAAACAAACTGAGCACCCTAGGGATGGACCCTAAAGTGACTGACTGGTTTAGAAATTGGTTGAGTGGGAGGCAACAAAGGGTACAGGCAAATAGAACTCACTCTGAGGAGAAGGATGTTACCATCTTTTTTTATTGAATACTTGATATACCGCTCAAGTGGCGCATCAGAGCGGTCTACAATAAAAGGCAGTTACACAGCTAAGAAAATAGAAAGGAACACCATTATTAGACAGGAAAGAGGGAGAGAGGTAGATAAAAGAATAATAGGAAGGAGGGAAATAGAAAAGGAGGACAGAATTAAGAGACACGGAATCAGGGAGAGGGCTGTATGAGAGAGGAAGGGCTATATGGGAGGGACAAAGAAAGGGAGACCAGAGTCAAGAGGTAGGAGTCAAGGAGAGGGCTTTATGGGAGAGGGAGGAAGGTCAAAAGCCATATGAAAGAGGTGGATCTTGAGAGGATTTTGAATTGTATAAAAGAAGGTTCAGAACGAAGGGGGGGGGGGGGGCAAAGAGTTCCAGAGGGCAGGTCCAAAAAGAAAAAGGCTGAATTCAGAGTAAGTTTGAGGTGAGCACCGGAAGGGGAGGCAAGAATGAGGCAGTTCGAATGGAGAGATCTGAGGAGACAGTGCGGGATGTAAAATTGCAGAAGATCCAAAAGGTATTGGGGGATGCCAATGTGGAGTGCCTTATGGACCAGTGGTGTGCTGCAGGGATCTGTCCTTAGTCCGATTCTTTTTAACAACTCTGTTAGTGATACTGCAGAAGAGCAGTCGGGTAATGTTTGCCTCTTTGCAGATGATACCAAAATCTGCAATAGAGTAGACACCCAGGAAGGAGTAGATAATATGAGGAGGGATCTTGCTAAGCTTGAAGAATGGTCAAGAATTTGGCAGCTGAGATTTAATGCTAAAAAATGCAGGGTCATGCATTTTGGCTGCAAAAACCCAAGGGAGCAAATCCAGTATAAGGGGCAAAGTACTTCTGTCCACGAAAGAAGAGCATGACCTGGATGTGATTAAGATCATCAGGGACAAAGTGGCTAAACAGGTAGAAAAGGTGATGAAGAAAGCCAGAAGGATACTTTGGTGCACAGGAACAGGAAAGGCCAGCAGAAAAAAAGGAGGTGATAGTGCCTCTGTATAAGTCTTTGGTGAGACCTCATTTGTAGTATTGTGTGCAATTCTGGATACCATGCCTTCAAAAGGATATAGACAAGATGGACTTGGTACAAAGGGTGGCTACCAAAACGGTCAGTGGACTTCGCTATAAGGCACATGAGGGCAAACTTAAAGATCTTAATATGCATATGTTAGAGAAAACCATCCTAAATCCAAAAATTGCTTCACTGGATCCTAGTTCAAATTCAAATGCTATACAAAACAGAATCCAAAAATGAAAACCAATAGCTTGCACTAGTAGAAAAAACAGAAAAATTAGATACTGGAGGAAAAAGATCTCAGGGTTACATACATCAACGCAATGGCGCAAATGGTGTGAAATAAACAAGTCACTTCACAATGGCTGTTACCAGCTCAACTCAGTGGATTGAAACACCCCCAAACATCATAGGTCACAAAAAACCTCCAGTAGTAGTAACAATTCACAAAGTACTAAATTTACCAAAATATGGCTGACATGTCTCCATAACAAATAGTCACACTTACCTTAGATAGGAAACTCCAATTGTCAGGATAGCAGAGATATGATAGAGATGTTTAAATACCTCTGTAGCATAAATGCACAAGAGAAGAGCCTCTTTCAATTGAAAGCAAGCTCTGCTACGAGGGGACTTAGGATGAAGGTGAAAGGGGATAGACTCAAGAGTAATATGCAGAAATATTTCTTCATGAAAAGAGTGGCAGATGTGTGGAATAGTCTCCCAGTGGAGGTAGTAGAGACGAGCACAGTATTTGAATTCAAGAAAGCATGGGACAAACACAGAGGATCGCTAAAGGAAAAAGGGGACTATTGTAATTGTTATGGAAGGGCAGACTTGATAGAAACATGATGGCAGAAAAGGACCGTGTGGCCTATGTTTATAAGAGCCCGGTGGCTCTTGACAGCACTCGAATCATGCTGCACAGAAAAAGAAGAGAGCGAAATAAACTGATCAAAATTAAAATCAGACAGAATCTTAGGAAAAAAGGAAGGGACTATCCGAAGCATTACCCCTTCAGAAGAAAAGGTCAAGAAGGGATCTCAATAGGAAATGGTGACTAGAAAAATCACCTTTAAGGAAAAATCCTTAAGTCTAGTCCTTTTTAAAGGCTCAAAGGAAGGGCACACGAGTGTTCAAAAAACAAGGGATAAAATCCCATGCCGGAACCCAAGGACGCACTGGGGAAAGTGAGGAACACACCCCCACGAAGAAAAGGACTCAGATCCTCATGAGAAGCAAAAGACTGACCCACAATAGGACTGTGGAAACAAGTCAAGGCCACAACTTGAACCTTCAAGGAATTTAAAGCAAGACCCTTATCAAACACATCCTGCAGAAAAGACAGAATATCAGGAAACAAAACCCTTCAAGGTGACAGCGAACACTGGGTACACCCAAGACTCAAAAAGCCTCCATACCTAGGCATATACTAAGGAAGTAGAAGAATGACATGTCTTAAGCAAGGTAAGAACATATGATTTGCCATACTGGGTCAGACTAAGGTCCATCAAGCCCAGTATCCTGTTTCCAACAGTGGCCAATCTAGGTCACAAGTACCTAGCAGTTTCCCCATAAGACACAGTTTCCACAATGCTTGTATAGGGGCAAGCAGTGGATATCCTGGATCCCCTTAAATGATTTATGGACCTTTCCTCCAAGAACTTGTCAAAACCTTTTTTAAATCCGGCTACACTAACAGCTTTTACTACATCCTCTGGTAATGAATTCCAGTTTGATTACACATTAAGTGAAAAAATATTTTCCCTTATTAGTCTTAAATAGGTTACTCGGTAGCTTCATTGCATGTCCCCTAGTCCTTCTATATGTTGATGGCATAAACAATCGATCTACATGTATCCGCTCCACTCCATTCATTAATTTACAGACCTCTATCATATCTCCCATCAGCCGTTTCTTTTCCAGGTTGAAGAGCCCTAACCTTTTTAGTTTCTCTTCATAGGGGTATCCTTCCATCCCCTTTACCATTTTGGTGGCTCTTCTCTGTACCTTTTCTAATAACACTATATTCTTTTTAAGATATGGCGACCAGAACTGCACATAATAATCAAGGTGCGGTCGCACCATGGAACGATACAGAAGCATTATAATATCCTTTGTTTTATTCTCCATTCCTTTCCTTATGATATCTAGCATTCTATTTGCTCTCTTGGCCGCCGCTGCACACTGGCGGAGGGTTTCAACATGTAATCCATGATGACACCTAAATCTTTTTCCTGGGTGGTTGTTCCTAATATGGAATCTTGCATCATGTAACTATATAGTTTGGGTTGTTCTTTCCTAGGTGCACAACTTTGCTCTTGTCCACATTAAATTTAATCTGCCATTTGGATGTTCAGTCTTCCAATTTATAAAGGTCCTCTTGCAATTTTTCACAATCCTCATGGATTTTAACAACTTTGAATAATTTTGTGTCATCTGAAAATGTGATTACCTCACTCGTTATTCACATTTCCAGGTCATTTATGAATATGTTAAAAAGCAGTGGACCCAGCACAGATCCCTGGGGTACTCCACTATTCATCTTTCTCCTTTGGGAAAATTGGTCATTTAGCCCTACCCTCTGCTTTCTATCTTTTAACCAGTTCCTGATCCACAGAAGTACACTACCTCCTAACCCATGACTTTTTAATTTCACAAAAAGCGTCTCATGAGGGACCTTGTCAAACGCTTTCTGAAAATCCAGATACACTATATCAACAGACTCACCTTTGTCTACCTGTTTATTCACACCTTCAAAAAAACATAATAGATTAGTAAGACAAGACCTTCCTTGGCTAAAGTCATGTTGGCTGTCTCCTATTAGGCCATGACTATCTACATGTTCAATAATTTTGTTCTTTATAACGGTTTCTACCATTTTTCCCGGTACTGACGTCATGCTCACCAGTCTGTAATTTCCTGAATCACTCCTGGAACCCTTTTTAAAAATTGGCATTACGTTGGCCATCCTCCAATCTTCAGGTATTACAGATGACTTTAACGATAGTGCACAGATTACTAATAGTAAGTCTGCAATTTCATATTTTCAGTTCTTTCAACATCCTTGGATGTATATCATCCAGTCCAGGTGATTTGCTACTCTTCAGTTTATCAAATAGTTGTAATACATCTTCCAGGAGTATCGCTATTTCTTTCAATTCTTCTGCTGCATCACCTTTAAATACCGTTTCAGTCATGGGCAACATTCCTACATCTTCCTCAGTAAACACTGAAGCAAAGAATTCATTCAGTCTCTCTGCTATGGCCTTGTCCCCTCTTAGTGCCCCTTTTACCCCTCTATCATCTAATGGTCCAACTGACGCTCTCACTGGTTTTTTTGCTACAAATGAACTTGAAAAAGTCTTTATTACGAGTTTTTGCTTCCACAGCAAGCTTCTTCTCAAATTCTCTCTGTGCCTGCTTTATCAATGCCTTGCATCTAACTTGCCAGTACTTATGTTTCCAGTTTTCGTTATTTGGCTCCTTTTTCCATTTCCTGAAAGATGCTTTTTTAGCAACAGTTTCTCTGACCTCACCTTTAAACCATGCTGACAGTTTTTTGGACTTCCTTCCATTTTTCTTAAAGCGCGGAATACAACTAGTCTGGGCTTCCAAGATAGTACTTTTAAACAATACCCATGCTTGATGTAAATGTTTAATCTTTGCAACTGCTCCTTTTATTTTTTTCTTAACTAATTTTCCTCATTTTATCATGGTCTCCCAATTGAAAGTTAAAATGAATTTCCTTGCCATCTTTTCTCCATTTATTAAATCAAACATGATCATGCTATGATCACTATTGCCAAGTGGCCCCAACACCCTTATCTCTTGTATCAGATCTTAGGTTCCACTAAGGACTAGTTCCAAAATGGCTTCCCCCCCAGTCGGTTCATGAACCAGGTGCTCCAAGCAGCAGTCATTTATTTCATCTAGAATCTTTATCTCCCTAGCATGTCGTCCCGTGACACTGACCCAGTCGATACCGGGGTAATTGAAATCACCCATTATTATTACAGTACTATAACTTTTGTTAGCTTCTCTGATTTCTTTGAGCATTTCATCATCCATTTGTTCACTCTAGCCAGGCGATCAATAGTACACCCCCACTGCCAATGCCTTCGCCTTCCCCTTTTTAGATGGAATTTCAATCCATAGAGATTCTACAGTGAACTTTGTTTCCCGCAAAATTTACTGCTTTGTGACTCAATGCTCTCTCTAACAGAGTGAAACCCCACCACCAATTTGACCTGCTCTATCATTACGATATAGTTTGTATCCAGGTATCACAGTATCCCACTGGTTGTCCTCCTTCTACCATGTCTCTGAGATACCTACAATATCTAATCTCTCATTTAGTGCTATATATTCTAACTCTCCCATCTTATTTTTTAGACTTCTGGTATTTGCATATAAGCATTTTAGAGGCTGTATTTTAGTCATATTAATCTGGCTATTGGTAGGCTGGGGTAATTTGGAATCTTTAAGCTCTGTCTGCTCTGTATTCAAGGGCATTTGGGTTACTTTTGTCTTTATTGGAACCTCTCTGCTGATATGCCCTAACTTCAGTCTTTTGCTAGTATCCTTCAAGGATACATTGGGTGTCTGTCGGCTTTCTCATATTATCTAGTTTAAAAGCTGCTCTATCTCCTTTTTAAAGGTTAATGCCAGAAGCCTGGTTCCATCCCGGTTAAGGTGGAGCCCATCCCTTCTGAAAAGCCCCTCCTTTCCCCAGAATGTTCCCCAGTTCCTAACAAATACAAAACCCTCTTCTTTGCACCATCACCTCATCCACTCATTGAGACTCCAGAGCTCTGCTTGCCTTTTGGGTCCTGCGCATGGAATGGGAAGCATTTCGGAGAATGCTACCCTGGAAGTTCTGGATTTCACTACCTACCTAAAAGCCTAAATTTAGCCTCCAGAACCTCCCTACCACACTTTCCTATGTCATTGATAAAGAACATGTACCAAGACAGCAGATTCCTCCCCAGCACTATCTAAGACCCCACTACCTTTGCACCACCACCTTACACAAACACCCTTTACGGACTAAGCAATGCCTTTCAAGAGCCATGCCTAGCAAGTAAGGAGCCTGATCTTCCATGACTACCAACCCCTACCACTGCAAACCCCTGCTACAGTCCAGAACTAGAGGCTTGGACACCAGTAGACAAACCATATTGGCATACCATGGGTGCAGAGGCCAATCTGGCACCACCAGAACTACTAGCCCAGGTTAAGTCTCAAGCCTGCAAAGAACCCTGGCAATCATCGACCATGGAGGAAAGAAGTAAAGACGACTTGATGACTACAAAGAGTTTTAGCTTGGAGCGGGTCACCTCTTGGGAGGACAATCTGGAGTCCGAAAGCTCTCCTCTCAGAAATGGCCCGCAATACCAGGGGACAAAGCCACCGCAGATCCCGTTGAGGGAAGGAAGCGGCCCACAACACGGTTGCTGGTGTTGCCGGAACCTCTGGCTGGCTGGTTATTCTTACCCACAGCTCCATCCACCACCTCCTGCCAGAGACAGACAAGGCTGGACTAACTGCATCCCCCGGCTGAGAGAGAGGGAGCAAGCCTTCTAGGGATGACTCAGAAGCTGCTAAGTAGGAAGAACAGAGTCCAGAAGCTGGAGATGAGACACCTCACTTGCCGCAAGTTAAACAACGTTTCCTGGAAGAAGACAGAGTTAAGGCAAGTATCCCAAAAGTGTGCACTAAGGCTACGGCAGCCCGAAAGGCGCACATTAGCGCTATTACAGCAACGCATATTTAGAGGTGCTAGGATAGGAACGCACATTGGAGCTGCTTGGGCAGAATGCGTGCACAACAGGAAAATCCACTACTCACGTGTGCAGAAAATGGCAGGAAACCCAGACAACATGCCACCAGTGGTCTACCCCAAATTGTGCCCCTGATTGCAGAATCGGGAGCCATCAACAAGTGCAATGATGAGGTCAACCTTGGTACTCACCCCCTGAGAGTGTGCCAGTCTCAGCTCTACTCTCATGAAAATGTTTTTCTAGCATTGTAGATATTGTTTTTAAGGTGGCTGGCAAGCAGACCCTCTGAGAGTCTTCTGCAATCTTTGGGAGACAGCAGGGGGGAACCAAGGAGGAGGGAGGTGACACCGAGGTTGTGTGAGGCTGCTGAACTCTTCAAATCCTTCTAGATTCTTCAAATTTTTTTCTGGCTGCTCAACAGGGTAAGAGCGTGGAGCTGAACCAATTTTCCCTCCTCCTATGGCTACCGAAAAGACCGCAGTCTAGTGGAGCCTCCTACATTGTGCTGAAGTGAGAGAGTCACCCTCAAGGTACTGAGTCAAGTGATATAAAGACTTATACAATCAAAACAAGTTTCTTATTCTTAATTACTTTTTGAATAATTCTGTAACTGTTCTTTCATGTTGAAAGTGCAAAGCATGCCGTGAGATCAGAGAAATAATTCCTACCTTAATGCAATCTGAACTGTATATTATTTAGACAGCAGAATGTACAAGGGTATGAAAACCTTTATAAAGAACTGCAATAATGTCTCTCTCTATGCTCCCTAGCATTCTTCCAGCTCTGGTCATCGCACTGTTATAGTTTTGCTACTTTGAAACCACTGGACATAATCACCCTGAAGTCTCTTTTCTAATCTGTGGCCATCAGTATGCTATTGTGTACCTCTTCCTTAGATTTCTGCACCCCAGATGTAGATGTAAAAATGCACACTTTATGTTGAAATGTATCTTGCGACCAGCTGACCATTTCTTGATCTTTCATATATTTGTTTGGAATACCATCTATTCCCTCATGAACATCCACTATCTTAGGGAACAGACAGTATGCAAAGCAATATAAGAATATTCAAGTGGTGGTTGGCTGTTTGACGGCTAAATTTCAACACTAAAAAATAGAGTCATGAATTTGGGGTGCAGAAATCAGAGGGAGCAATATACAATAGAAAGCGAGATAATGATAGTCATGAAGTAGAAGAGAGATCTAGGGGTGATAGTGGCGTACTTATGGGCATAGGCGTCAGAAAGGAGTGGGCAACATGGGCCTTGCCCCACCAAACAGCACAGCTGAAAGACAGCAGGCTTCCTGTGGGGATCCCATCCCCGTGGGCAGAAGAAAAGTGTGATCACAGCAAAGACTCTTCCTGCCTTCTCGTGGGAGATTGGATCCCTGCAAGCAGAACAGGAAAGGATGGGATCCCCGCAGGAAGCCTGCTGCCTACTGGCCATGATCATGGCAAAGACAGGAAGGGTCTTTACCATGATCGCGGCTGGCAGGCAGCAGGCTGTCTGTGGGGACCCCATCCCCCATGGGCAGAAGAAGAAAAGCCGCAATTACAGCAAAGACCCTTCCCCTATTTGCCCATGGAAGATCAGATCACCGCGGGCAGAAAAGGAAGGGTCTCTGCCAGTGGGACGGAACTGGGGTAGAGCTTGGGGCAGTGCTTGGGCCTCCCCAAAGAAAAATGCCTTCCGCCACCCCCTGCTTATGAGAATTTCAAGCAATACTGGTATTCTCCCATTGCTTTTGTCTTAAATTCCGCAATGTTTTGATGAGGCACTAACAGAAGCATTCTCACTTGAATGGGTCCTTGAGTCTTTAAACCCTGTTCTTGCATCTGTACAGCTTTGCTGCAGTCATCATTTGAGAGATAGCGTGATGGACATGACTTTTTTTTTTTTAAAGTTGCAATAAAACCCACTCAAAGCAAACTATTGGGAATAATGAAAATCAAAACAACTTGGTCACTCACAAAACTTGTTCCATATCATCCTGCTAGACCAGTCCAGGCAAGTGGGTGGTGTTCCCCTACCAGCAGATTGGACACAGGAAACCAATGAAATGCCCATATTTCAATGATATCATTCCCATGCCTCTATCAGCCTGAGCCACTAGAAGGCAACTCAGTATTTATCTGTCTCCAGCAGATGGTGATTGAATTTTCTCAGCTTTGAAGAAAATTTGAGTGCATGAGAGGAAAAAGACTGATTTTGCTCGTGAACGACCACCTTGAGGGTGACTCTCACTTGAGAGCGACATGGAAGGTTCCACTAGACTGTGGTCTTTTTGGTAGGAGGAGGGAAAATTGGTACAGCTCCACGCTCTTATCCCATTAAGGGCCTGTTGAGCAGCCAAAAGATTTGAAGGATTTGGAAGACTTCAGCAGCCTCGCACAACCTCTACAACCCCTCCCTCCTCCTCTGTCCCCCTTGCTCTCCCTGAAAGATTGTAGAAGACTCTCAGAGGAATCAGACTGCAAGCCACTTTAAAGCAAAGATTCAGTACAGGTAGAGAAGCAATTTAAGGGGAGCAGCGCTGAGCCCAGCATGAATTTTCTGCCTGGGGCTCTCAGGGGGTGAGTACCAAGGCTTGGCCTCGTCATTGTCCTTGTTGAAGGCTACCAATTCCATCTGTCCAGGGTGAACCACGGGTGACCATTTGTGTTGTGTGGGGTTTCCCACCTTTTCCAACGTGCACTGTTTTCTCTTGTGAGCCTTTCAGACATGCGGACTTAGCATGTGTTTTGCCCGAGCAGATCCAACACATGTTCCTGACCCAGCACTTCTATATACACTCTGAAAATGTGTGCTTTTTGTGTCAGCGTGGCCTTAACATGAGCAAGTGTTGCCCTTGCCTTACTTAACTCTGTCTTCTTCCAGGAAATGTTGTTTGGCTTGTGGCAAGTGAGGCTTTGTCTCTGGATTCTGGACTCTGCTCTTCTTGCATGGCAGCTTCTGACTCGTCCCTGGAGGGCCCTTTCCCCTTTCCCAGCAAGGAGGTTCAGCTGGCCTGGTCTTGCCCATCTTATTGCAGGAAGTGACAGATGGCACTCTAGGTAAGGATGGTAAGCCAGTTGGAGATTCTGGCGACCGTGCTTCTGGCCGCTCCCCTTCCTCTAAGTGTTCAGCGGCGGCTATGTCCCTGTGGTTGGGGTTCCTTTTCAGAGAGAGGAGCTTCCAGAATCTGGGTTGTCCTCCCTGGAATTCTTTTCCTTTTAACAGGTCTGGTCATTTTGGCATGCAAACATAGACTCTATGATCTCATGGTTCCTCCGAGCTCAGTCTCAGGAGGGACAGGCTGAGTGTGAAAGCCTAGCTCGTGTGCTTGTCTCTAAGCATCCCTGATGGAGGTCACCACCTGGAGATGTGGATCAGCTAGGATCTGTCCGAGACTTGGACCTGGATTTTGGTTATGATGTTTCGCCTGTAGGCTCCGATGTGGACGATGAAGTACTTTCACCTTCAGAAGATTATGAAGAGGCTAGCATTATCCACCTGTTCTAGAAGAAGGAACTAGTGGTGTTGATTGCCCGAGTCTCCTCCACCTTGAACTTGGCTGGCGTGCCAGTGGCGGAGCAAGAGCCAAAGGTCCATCCACTCCTGCAGGGAGTGCAGAAATCGACTACCGTCTTCCCATTTCCAGAGGTTATCAAGGACATGAGCCAGGTGGGATGGGATCTTCCTAACTCCTCACCTAAGGGGTTGAGGGTGTATAAGAGGATGTACCCTCTCCTGGAGGAGTGCATCATGTGGTTTGGCACTCCTAAGGTGGATGCCAGGTCATGGCAGTTATGAGGCGGACCACCATTCTCGTGGAAGGCAGGTTGGCCTTGAAGGATACTCTGGACTGAAAGTTGGATTCGTTGCTGAAGAACTAGTTGGCAGCAGTAGCTGCTATTCTGCAGTGTGTGCAAGCTTGACATCTCAAACCCTTCTCCAGTAGATTCGGTCTCTGCCGCCAGATACTACCCTTCTTTTGGAATCAGCTACTGCCTTCCTTTCTGATACCATGTATGATATCGTCTGCTTAACAGCTAGAGATAGTGCCCAGTCGATGGTGATGTGGCATTGGATTTGGCTTCGCCACTGGGCAGCAGACATCTTCCAAAGCCCAGTTGACCCAACTAACCTTTAAGAGAAAGCTCTTTTTTGGGATTGATTTGGAGAAATTGGTGAAAGACTTGGGCAAGGCCAAACCTTATCGCCTTTTGGAGGACAGTCCAAAAGGGCCTGGGAAGTGGGCAAGGGCCCCCCCATCATTGGACTCTGCCCGTCCCTCATGGACACAATGGATGGACTTCCCGGGGTCTCAGGACTCCCATTGTTATTGTCCTGGAAAACCTCTCTTCCCCTCTGCTTCTGGTTTTGGAATCATTCTCAGCCCTTTCAAGGAGCTTGTAGGCCCAGAGACTCCAGCCCTCCAGAAGAGGACCCTCCTGGTCTACGCAAGTAAGGTTTGGAGTCTATTCCCAAATTACCTCCAGTTGCAAGCAGGCTTTGCCTTTTCTTTCGGGAGTGGGCCTGGGTCACTGAGGATCACTGGGTGTTAGACACCATTCAATATGGCTATGTCCTGGAATGCAAAGAGCCAATCCTGAAGGCATTTGTTGCCCTCTTCCCTGTGGTTCAGCAAATAAAAGCAGCATTGTCCAAATCACATTGGACTAGTTGCTGCACCTGAAGGCAGTGGTGCTCGATTCCCTGGCTGATCGGGGCAAGAGCAGATAGTCCATTCATTTCATGATGCAAAAGGATGGTTCCTTCTGACCAATTCTCAAAATCAAGGGGGTCAATGCTCATTTGCAAGTTCTGCACATCCGAATGAGATCGAAGATTCAGGCTGTGCACTGAGAGGAGTTCCTGGCATCTCTGGATTTGGCCAAAGCGTATTTTCATATCCTGATCCAGGAGGATTATTTATTTAAGAGGTTTTATATACCGCTTTATCATTTACCTGTGTTTTGCTGTACTTGGCTCTCACTTTGTCTGTCACCCTTCCCTTCGGCTTCTCCAATGTGCCAAGGGATTTGTGTGCACCCATACTGGATGACTGGCTCATCCAAGCTCGGTCTCTGTTGGAGGTGTCTTGGGTGTCGATCCAAGTGGTGTACTCCTGGGAAAGCCTCGGCTGGGTGATCAACCAGGGAAGTCAGTTGGTACCTTCCCAATACCTGGAGTTCCTGGGAGCATGGTTCGATACTCAAGTGGGCAGAGTCTTCCTGCCAGAGGGGAAAGTAGTAAGGTTGTTATATCACCTTGCAATGGTTCTGTTCGCCACAGACTCCTAGAGTTTGGGATTATCTACAGCTCCTAGGATTGATGGCAGCAACAATCGAGATGGTGCCGTGGGCACATGCTCATATGCAGGTGCTCCAGCAGTCTCTGCGGACTTGGTGGTCCCTGAGTTCTCAGGAGTTTGAGCTCAGGCTTCCACTCCATCTGAGGGTGAAGGCCAGTCTGCGGTGGGGCATGCTGCTGGACGATCACTTGTGGATCCTTCTGATGATGGATGCCAATCTTTTGGGCTGGGGAGCCTATTACCATTTGACCACGCCACCTCCCTGTGGTTCTATCAACTGCCTCAAGGAAAGGGCCAAAAGGTTGGCCCTTTTGCATTTCTGGCCTCTGGTCAAGGGTTAGGAGGTATGAGTGTTCTCAGACAATGCCACGGCAGTGGCATATGTCAATTGGCAAGGTGGCACAAGGAATGCCAGAGTGGCCCTAAAGGTGGCTTTCTTGTTTGCCTGGGTGGAGAACCACCTCCTAGCTCTGCAAGCCCAGCACAATGCTAGGGTGGACAATGTGGAGGCGGACTTACTTAGTCATCACTCTCTGGATCCCAGAGAGTGGGAGTTGAGTCAAGAGGTGTTTCAGATGATTCTTCGCCATTGGGGTCACCCAGAGATGGGTTTCATGGTGACCCATTCCAATGCCAAGGTGTGCTACTTCTTCAGTTGCTGCACGAAGGAAGGGTCCAAGGGCATCAATACCCTAGTCCAGCCTTGACCAAGGCAATGCCTACCATATGGGTTTCCTCCTTGGCCACTGTTGGAGCATGTGATTCGGCATGTAGAGTACCATCCAGGATGGACTGTTCTGGTGGCAATGGATTGGCAGAGGAGAGCGTGGTTCGGGGACCTGATGCAGTTTCTGCAGGAACCTCCTCTTTGTTTGCCCCTGTTTCAGGGCCTGTTGTGTCAGGGATAGATTGTCCAAGAAGACCTGGCTCACTTATCGCTTATGACTTGGCTCATTAACAGAGTCGGCTAGCACATAAGAGATACTATCCTGCAGTGGTTTCCACTATGTTCAGAACCTGGAGGAGGTCTACCAGCTTTGTATATGTGCAGGTCTGGTGCCTCTTTCAGCAATGGTGCAGCGCACAAAAGCTAGTTCCTAAGTCAGCCAAGGTGCCGTTTGTTGAACTTTCTGCAGGATGGTCTGGAATAGGGCCTTAGCTCCCTGAAAGTTCAGGTGGCAGCTCTGGCCCGTTTCAGATGTCCGGTGGCTAATAAGTCTCTAGTTCTGCACCCAGATGTTTCGCATTTTCTTCAGGATTTTCAGCGTTTGCATCCTCCCCTGTCAGTTATCCCTTCCAGGGATCTATGTCTGGTGCTCAGGGCCCTGATGTCGGAGCCCTTTGAGCCTTTCAAGCAGGCTACTCTGAAGGCTTTGACACTTATGACAGTTTTCTTGGACACGGTTTGTTCGGCAAGGTGTATTTCCAAGCTGCGGGCTTTGTTTTGCCGGAATCTTTATCTGTCTTTTTCGGAGGAGGCTGTTTCCATTCGGCCTGTGCCATCCTTTTTATCCAAGGTAATTTCTCTCTTTCATGTGAACTAGGTGGTTTGCCTGCCCTCCTTCTCTAAGGAGCAGTGTCGGGGGAAGGATACGGATCCTCCTCTACTGCTATCCCGCTCTCAGTTGGTGTACTCCTTCTCTCTCTCCACACCCAGTCCCTTGGTACTCTCATTTCTTCCCATGGCTTTCAGTACCATCTTTATACGAGGACTCCCAGATCTACTTCTCTACACCTGAAATCTCTCTGGCAATTGAGGCCGGATCTATGCCTGTCTTTCTGACATTTCTGCTTGGATGTCTCACTGCTGCTTGAAATTGAACTTGGCCAAAACTGAGCTTCTTATTTTTCCACCTAAACCCTCCTCTTCCTTTTTTCCTTTCTCAGTCTCTGTGAATAACACTCTACTCCTCCCTGTCTCCTCAGCTCACAACCATGGGGTCGCCTGACTCCTCTCTCTACTTCTCCACACACATCCAATTGATAGCTAAAACTTGCCGTTTCTTTCTCTGCAACATCAACAAAATTTGCTCATTCCTTTCTGAATACACTACTATGACACTTGTCCACTCCTTAGACACCTCCCATCTAGACTATCGTAACCTGCCCCTTGCTGGTCTCTGAGTCATCTCTCTCCCCTTCAATCTATTCAACACTCTGCTGCAAGGCTAATCTTCTGCCAGCCTCACCATGCTCATCTTACCCCTCTTCTCAAGTCTCTTCATTAGCTCCCTATCCATTTCTACATTCAGTTCAAACTTCTCATGCTGACCTATAGGTGCATTCACTCTGCAACTCCTCACTACCTCTCCTCTGTTATCTCTCCCTACATCCCTCCATGGGAACTCCATTCTTCTAGCAAATCACTCCTATCTGTGCCCTTCTCTTCTATTGCCAACTCCAGACTTTGCTCCTTTCACCTTGCTGCTCCTTATGCCTGGAGCAAATTACCCGAGTCTGTACATCAGGTGCCTTTCTCTGACCCTTTTCAAATCCAGGCTGAAAACTCACCTCTTCTCTACCGCTTTCAGATCTTGACTCACCTGATGTCTTTTGTGTTTCCTTCACATTCCCTCTAGCTGTATCCCATTGTCTACAGCTACTGTGCTGTCTGTCTTGACTAGATTGTAAGCTCCGATGAGCAGGGACCGTCTTTTACATGTGTCTGCAGTGCTGCATACACCTTGTAGCTCTATACAAATGTTCAGTAGTAGTAGTAGGATCTTCACCTTATGGATGTCCAGAGGGTGCTTCCCCAGTATTTGGAAATTACGAATTCCTTTCGTAAATCAGATCATGTCTTTGTGCTGCTTGCTGCCCCACACAAGGGTGATGCAGAAACCAAGTCTATATTGGAGTGCTGGATCAAGGCTACTGCATATGAGTATCTGCGGCAGAACCAGCCGGTTCCAGAGGGTTTGTGTGACCATTCTACCTGAGCATAAGCGTCCATTTGGGCGGAACAGAGCTCAGTAGCCCCTTCAGACATTTGTCGGGCGGTAACGTGGGCATCACTTTCCACTTTTGTCATGAATTACTGCTTGGATGTCTATGCAAGGGTAGACATGGCATTTGGTTCCAAGGTTTTGTGAGCTGCTGTGTCTTCTTCCCACCTATTGGAAGTGTAGCTTTGGTATATCACACTTGTCTGGACTGGTCTAGTGGAACGATACAGAAGGTGGCATTTTACTTACCAGATAATACCCTTTCCTTGAGTCCTGTTAGACCAGTCCAGAACCCACCCCTAGAATTGTAGTTATCCTGTTATGTTGCGGTGGCACCTTGGCATGCTATGATTTATATGCTTGGCTATGCAGATCCATATCTTACAGGAAGCCTTCTGTTCAGTCTCTCCTGTACATAGTTTCTCTGTTTGATTAATCATTGTTGCCCTCGTTGAGGTTATGTGAGGTTTGCCATGTTTCTCCCATATTCTTTGGGATGAATACTGAGTTGACCTCTAGTAGCTCAGGTTGATAGAAGCATGAGTGATGTCATTGAAACCTGGGCATTGGTTCTCTGTCTCCACCAATCTGCTGGTAAGGGAACACAACCCACTTGACTGGGCGGGTCTAGCATGACTCAAGGAAAGACCTTTATCTGGTAAGTAAAATGTTACCTTAATTCCTACTTTTCCAATATGTTAAAAAATACTTAAGAAATAAGGAAATTAAAAAGCACTAACCTGTGCACAGATCTGGTGCATCACATGGCCAAATTCATGGAAATAAGTCTTCACTTCATCGTGTCGCAATAAGGAAGGCTGGCCTGCTGTTGGCTTTGAAAAATTAGCCACCATGGCAGCTACAGACATCATCCTCTGTCCATTAGGCAGAAGACAGCCAGGTTGTAGCCCAAAACATGCTGCGTGGCCATACTTCCCGTCTCTAAAGCAACAGCAGGAAACAGTTAATAGCAAGAGAATTAACCAGGAAGATACAAGCAGCTGTGAATTACTGTGCATCCTGAGTAAATCTTTTAGGCATATAACTGAGGAGGGCAATTTTCAGTATCTATGGGGTCAATAGTGCAAGTTCCCATTACCACTCTGTATGTAACTCAGGCCCCAACAAATTTTGTGTGGATTTAGGAGCCAGGCCAAAATCGTAGGAGCCAGTGCTTGTGACCTCCTTGCGCCCCTTCCCCCTTATCTCTGGCACTGGTCTTATGTTCTCAAGTCTCACGAAACCAGTGCCAGAGTTCCTATACCATGCAGCATCTTTAGACAGAAACAGATAACAGTTACAGCTTCAGATATTAAGTGTCTGTACATGTGTATGGTATAACAGTGGTGGTGCCTGTCTCTGCATGGGGTGTGCCTGTCTCTGCATGGGATGTGGCAGTGGGTGTCTTTGTGTGGGTTGGATGCGGGGCTGTGGTGCATGTATATGTGTGCTGCAGAGTTGGTGAGGCTGTCTTTGTGTAGTGCAGAGGAGTGATGCTTTCTATATATGTGTTTGTGTGTGATGCGGAGGTGAGGTGCCTGTTTGTGTATATGGTTTGGAGGTAAGGTGCTTGTGTGTGCACGTGTCTGTTGTGCTGAGGTGAGGTGCTTGTGTGTGTGCGCGATTGTTGTGTGGAGGTGCGGTGCGTGTGTGTTGTGTGGGAGGAGAATGCTAGTGTGTGTGTTCTGGGGGGATGGGAATGCACCTTTGGTAGCACTTTGAACTCTTCCTTCCCCCTCCAACCTCTCTCCTACTGGCTCCCCTCCTCTGTTACCCTTCCAGACTCTCCCCCTTCATCAAACACCCTAACATTCTTATCCCCTGCCCTAAAATCCTCCCCTCATCCTCCTTTTATAATAGGTTCATTGCCACTTTAAATTGTCCCTGGCTTCTCTACCTCACTCCCCCCCCCCCCAAAACACACAAAGCCTTTTTGCTGCAGGCCAATTGCTTCTCTTCTGCCCGTGAGAGATAGAATCCCTGTGGGCAGACAAAGGGTTGTGGCCATCGAAGCATTCGTGGGGGGGGGGGGTGCAATGCCACCTCATCCCCCTAATCTATGCCCATGTCCACCCCCTTGCCCACTATTCTCCCCATCCTACTTTATTTATTTATTTATTTTTTAAGGCTATTGACTCTTTAAATTTTTGCTGCCTCACTCCTATCTTTTATCCTTTTTATTTCCTTACGGGCCGGATCTGGCTGTCCTCTGCCCACAGATCCCATCCCCACAGGCAGAAGACGAAGAAAAAAAGCCAGCAAAGGTCCCTTTAGTCTGCCTGCGGGAGATTGGATCCCCACAGGCAGCCTGCTCCTGGTCTGCCTGTAGGGATCTTATCTCCCGTTGGAAGACAGAAGGGGCCTATGCCGGCTTACTATTTTTCTTCCCCCTGTGGGTGATGGGATCCCCATGAATAGCCTGCTGCCTTCGGGACACATTTGGTAGGGGTTTTTGTTGTTGTTTTTATTTAAGAGGGGCAAGAAAATCCCAGGTGCCAGGTGCAAATTTCTGGTCGCCATGGCAACCTGGTGCCTGGGGTTTGTCGAGTCCTGATATAAGTAATTATGTATACCATTCCACCCACACTGGTGACAAGAGAGACCAGGGTTTGAATCTGACTGGCACTCCTTGTAGCCTTGTCAAGTCACTTAACCCTCCCGTTGCCTCAAGTACAAGCTTAGATTATAAGCCCTCTGGGGACAGAGAAACACCTACGTACCTGAATGTAACTCACTTTGAACTACTACTGGAAAGGCATGAGCTAAATAAGGTGACATTTTACTTACCAGATAATGTCCTTTCCTTGAGTGCTGTTAGACCAGTCCAGACAAGTGGGTTGTGCTCCCCTACCATCAGATTGGTGGAGACAAAGAACCAATGAAAAGCCCAGGTTTCAATGATATCACTCCCATGCCTCTATCCACCTTAGCCACCAGAGGTCTCTTTAGTATCTGTCCCAAAGCATATGGGAGAAACATGACAAGCCTCACACAACCTCAACCATGGACAACAATGAGTAATCAACAGTAGAGAACTATGTACAGGAAAGCATAAACATAACGCTGTCAGTAGATGATGAACCGGCAGAGCCAAGAATAAAAACCAGAGCGGACCCAAGGGTACTGGAGCAGAAGAACAGAGCAATACAGTTTCAGGGGAGGGCCCTGGACTGATCTAGCACAACTCAAAGAAAGGACATTAACTGGTAAGTAAAATGCCACCTTCCATATCATCCTGCTAGACCAGCCCAGACAAGTGGTATGTACCAAAGCTACATCTCCACTGGGCGGGAAGACGATACAGCAGCTCGCAAACCCCTCGAGCCAAAGGCCATGTCCACCCTCGCGAGGACATCCAAGTGGTAATTCTTGACTAAAGTGGAAAGTGATGCTCACACTGCTGCCCAACAAATGTCTGCAGGGGCTACTGAGCTCCACTCCGCCTACCAAGACGCCTGCCCTTGGGTAGAATAGGCATGCATTCCCTCTGGAACTGGTCAGTTCCGTAACAGATACACCGAGGAAAAGGCCTCCTTAATCCAGCATCCCAAAGTCGACTTAGTTGCTGTGTCACCATTGCACGGGCCAGCAAAACAGCACAAAAAGATGGTCGAACTTACAAAAGGAATTTGTAAACTCCAAGTATCAGAGAAGCACCTTCCAGATATCCACAAGGTGAAGATCCTTATCCTTCCTATGACACTGCTCCTTAGAGGAGGACAGGCAAACCACCTGGTTCAGATGAAAGAGAGAAAGCACCTTAGGCAAGAAGGAAGGCCTCCTTTGAAAGGACAGATAAGGATCTCAGTTAGACAGAGCCTACAGCTTGGAAATCCATCTTGTGGAACAAACTGCAATGAAGATGACCATCTTGAGCATCAAATCCTTCAAAGTAGCATGCTTGAAAGGCTCAAAGGGCACCACCATTAGGGCCCTGAGCACTAGACACAGATCCCAGGAAGGGATTGCAGACCAGAGGGGAAAATGTAAACACAGAGTCCTCTGGAGAAAGCATGACACGTCTGGGTGCAAGGCTGGAGACTTACCAGCCTCCAGACCCCAGAAAGGCTAAAGCTGCCACTTAAACCTTCAAGGAGCTAAGAGAAGGCTCTTCTCCAGTCCATCCTGTAGAAGGCCAACAGAGATGGCACCCTGGTTGCCTCAGGAGCCAACTGCATCACTGCACATATGCTAGCTTGGCAGACCTCCTCCAGACTCCAAGCAGAATGGAGACCCTGCTGGAGAGTAGCCATTACATGCTAGCTGTCTCCTTTCAAGAGCCAAGGCATAAGCAAGAAAGGACCCCCAGAACATCCAGGATGATCGATCCCTGCCTCAGTAGGCCCCAATATGCAGATAACTGAAGAGATGGCACCTGCAGAAGCTATATCAGGTCTCTGAAGCATGCTCTCCTTGGCCAATACGGTGCCACCAGAACAATCCTGTCCAGGTGGCATTCTACACACCAAATCACATGTCCCACCAGAAACCACAGAGAAAACATGTACAGCAGATGCTGAACTGGTCAAGGGCTGGATCAAGGTGTCAATTCCCTCAGATCCTGTCTTTGTGTGGCGACTGAAAAAGCAGCAAACTTTGGCACTGAAGCGGGTCACCATCAGATCCATTTTGGAGCGTACCCAGTGGCACAGAATCAACTAAAATGCCTCCTGACTCCTCCCGCTCTCCAGGATCCATACAGTGCCACCTGAGGAACTCCACTTCCACGCTGTCCACCCTGGCAATGTGCTGAGCCGACAAGACTAGGGAGGTTCTTCTCCACCCAAGCACTCCTTCTGCTGCCTTGCCCATTGATATAAGCCACTGCCGTGGTGTTCTCTGAAAACACTCAACCGCCTGACCCTTGACCAGGGGCCAGAAACACAGAAGAGCCAACCTGATGGCCCTTGCCTTGAGGTGGTTGATGGACCATACCGCTTCCCTGCAGATGGGAGGGAGGAGTGGCCTAGTGGTTGGGGCACCTTCCTCAGGCTGGAAGGTCAGGGGTTCAAATCCCACTAGAGGACAGCAACCTTGGGCCAGGAAGGAATGGGGTTTCTAGTCCCACAGGTGCTCCTTGTGGTCTTGGGCCTGCCACTTAACCCTTCATTGTCCATGTTCCCTGTAAATAGTTATCTCCAAATTATAATGCCCTGTTCAATGTAATTTCAGTTTGTTCAATGTAAACCGCCTTGATATCATGAAAGGCGGTATATGAGAAATGTTAAATGTTAAATAAGTTCCAATGGCCCTGAGCCATATAGTCTTGGGAATGGGTCCCAGCCTGAGAGACTGGCATCTGTCATCAGGAGGATCCAGAAGAAATTGTCCAATGGCACACCCTTCAGATGACGGGGATGTCACCACCACTGCAGGCTGGTCTTCACCATCATCAGGAGCCTGTGCTTTAACTCGTGAGAACTTGGGGACCACAGAGTCAATAAGGACCGTTGGAGAAGCTACATGTGAGCATGCGCCCATGGCACCATCTCTATGGTCGCCGCCATCAATCTGAGGAGCTGATGAGAATCCTAAACTCTAAAAGCCTGCTGTCCTCTGGCAGAAAAAAAACCAAACCTCTGCCCACTCGAGTGTCAAAATGTGCTCCCAGGAACTCCAGGGACTAGGATGGCAACAGCTGGCTTGTTCCCCGATTTATCACTCAGCCGAGGCTTTCCAAAAAGGACACCACTTGGGACGCCACCTGAGATGCCTCTGAAAGGGAATGGGCCCGGAGAAGCCAGTTGTGCAGATTTGGATGCACATGGATCCCTTGGTGCTGCAGCCACCATGGAGAACATCCTTGGGGCAGTGGAGGGCCCAAAAGGGAGGGCGGTGAATTAATAGTGAAAGCCAAGCACAGCAAAATGCAAATACTTTAGCTGATCCACCTGGATGAGGATATGAAAATACGTCTCAGCCAGATCCAGAGTAGCAAGAATTCCCCTCAATACACTGCTTGAATCATGAAACATAAGGTTTCTATTTGGAAGTGCAGGATGCACAAATGCTTGTTGACCCCCATGAGGTCCAGAATGGGCTGGAAGAACTGTCCCTTTTTTTGGATACCACAAAATAGAGGGAGTATCTGCCCTTGTCTCGCTCTTCCGGGAGGACGGGCACCACCACCTTTAGGCACAGCAGCACTTGGATTGCCTATCCACCAGGGGAGATGACGAAAGCATTCAAAATTGGCTCTTAGTATTCCAGGGCATAGCCAAACTGAAAGGTGTCCAGCACCCAGCCATCCTTGGTAACCTGGACCCATTTCTGAAAGAAAAGGTGAAGCCTTCTTCCAACCGGAGGAACCAGGGAATGGGCCCACAAACTTTCACTGCACAGTCTGGGAGGGGCCTCCTGGAGAGGACTGAGTCCCTGGGCCCACCCACTGCACGAAAGGTCTGAGAATGAGTCTGAAGTCCATAAGGGGAAGAAGGGCCCTCCAGGCCATTAGAGATGGAATTCCCGAGACCCCCGGGAGTCCAACCAGCGCTCCTGTGAGGAACAGGTGGAGGCCGACAGAAAAGGAGCTCCTGCTCGCTACAGAGTCCCCTTGGACCTGTCCTCCAGAAGGGGGAAGATTTTGTCTCACCCACGTCCTTTACCTGCTTCTCCCAATCGGACCCAACAGAAGTGCCCCTCTAAGGCCAGATGGACAACCATGCTTTGTAAGAGGAGTCCGCTGCCCCATGTCAAAAGCAAGTTAATGCCACATCACCACTGACAGGACACAATCCCTGGTCGCTATATGTACCAGGACATACATGGCATCAGAAGGAAGGCCATAGAAGATTTCAAAAGAGGGGTGGAATCATCAGATGGAAAAGATTGAATCCACTGGGGCAGGGCCCAAAACATCAAGTCTGCACATACCACCAAATGAAGAATAGCAGCCATCGCAGTGAAATGGTTCTTAAATAAAAATCCATTTTTCAGTCCAGAGTATCATTCAAGGCCAATTCGCTTTCCACTGGAATGGTGGTCTGTCTGGTAACCACCATGACCTGTGCAGCCATGTTGGAAATATCAAACCACATAACACACTCCCTCTCCAGGACAGCATGCATCTTCTTATATGCCCTAAGCTTCTTAGGCAGAGAGCTGGGGGAATCCCACTCCAACCGGAACAGGCCCTTGAGCACTTCTGGGAACGGGAGAAAGTAGTGGATTTCTACACTCCTTGAAGAAGTGGATGCCTCTTCAGTTCCTGTGTTGTGTCTGGAGCATCTACCAAGCTCAAGGTTGATAAGACCCTGGAATCAATGCGCCCATTCCGGGAGCTCAGAAATGGGATAATATCGGCCTCCTCACAAGCCTCTGAAGGAGAAAGTACTTCTTCATCCATATCAAACAGCTCAATCCAAGTCAGAGTCCAAATCTCAGACAGATCCCAGCTGATCCCCATTTCCAGGGGGGGCACCCTTTGCCAGGGATGCACAGCCATCAATCAAACTGGCTTCCACTAAAAGCTTGTCCCTAACAAGACTGTGCTCTGGGGAAACGAGAGGCCGCAGGGTCTCAAATTCCACACCAGAATGACTAGGCCTGCTGTAAAAGGAAAAGATCCCAGGGAGAACAATCTTCACTCTGGAAGCTCTCCTTGTGGAAATGACCCTTCACACTAGGGTCATTTCTACAAGGAGAGCAGTAGCCTAGTGGTTAGAGCAACTGCCTACTACCCAGAAGATCAAGGGTTCAATTCCCACTGGCACTCCTTGTGACCTTGGGCAAGTCACTTTACCCTCCATTGCCTCAGAAAAATCCAAGTTATCAATGTCCCTGTTTATGTACATTACCAAGTTAAAGTTACAATGTAAACCGCTTTGACTGAAATGATAAAGCGGTATAAAAAAAACTGTTAAATAAATAAATAAATAAGGGCATAGTCACCATTGATCCCCTAGAGCAGCGATGGCGAACCTATGGCACGCGTGCCAGCTGTGGCACGCGAAGGCCTTGCAGCTGGCACGCGTGAAGGTCCGCAGAAAAAGAAAAAGCGGGCTCTGGCTGCTGCCGCGGACGCGGACGCGGCAGCATGCAGTGTCCCGCGGGGCCCCCTCCGCCCGCTAAGCCCCTCTGCAAGGGCTTTCAGATTCGCGAGGGAGACAGCGTCTCCCTCGCGTCTCTGTTAAGCCCGCAGGGGCTAATGGGAAATTTCCCATCAGCCCCTTTAGACGCGAGGGACTGATGGGAAATTTCCCATTAGCCCCTGCGGGCTTAACAGAGACGCGAGGGAGACGCTCTCCCTCGCGAATCTGAAAGCCCTTGCAGAGGGGCTTAGCGGGCGGAGGGGGCCCCACGGGACATGGCAGCGGCAGAAGCCAGAGCCAGCTGCTTTTTTTTTTTTTAAATTTGCCATGGGGGGTGGGTTAGGACTTCTAATGGGCTAGGGGGGGGGTTAGGACTGCTAATGGGCTAGGGGGGGGGGTTAGGAATTCTAATGGGCTGGGGGGGTTAGGACTGCTAATTGGCTAGGGGGGGGTTAGGACTCCTAATGGGCTGGGGGGGTAGGACTGCTAATGGGCTGTGGGCTGATTGGGTCTGTCTGGAAATGGGGTGATGGGGGGTTAGGACTGGTAATGGGCTATGGGGGGGGGTTAGGACTGCTAATGGGCTAGAGAGGGGGGGTTAGGACTGCTAATGGGCTAGGGGGGGTTAGGACTGCTGATGGGGAGGGGTTAGGACTTGAGGTGGGCTGTTGGGTGGGGTTAGGACTGGAAATGGGCTGATGGGGGGTTAACACTGGAGGTGGTCTGATGGGGTTAGGACTGGTAATGGGCTATGGGGGGGTTTAGGACTGATAATGGGCTATGGGGGGCTGGGACAAGAAATGGGCTGATGGGGAGGGGTTAGGACTTGAGGTGGGCTGATGGGGTTAGGACTGGTAATGGACTGTGGGCTGATGGGGGGGTTAGGACTGGCAATGGGCTATGGGGGGCTGACTGGAAGTGGGCTGATGGGGGGTTAGGACTGGTAATGGGTTATAGGGGGGGGCTTAAACTGAAAATGGGGTGATGGGGGGTTAGGACTGGAAGTGGGTTGATGAGGGGGGGATAGGACTGGTATTGGGTTGGGGGGTTGCTAGGACTGGAAATGGGTTGGGGGGCTGCTAGGACTGGAAATGGGCTGATGCAGGGACTAGAAGGGAATGGATGCTGGGTGAGGCTGGAACTAGAAGGGAGCTGGTGTTGGGGGAGGATTAGAATGGGATGGGGCTGGGAGAGTAAAATGGAGAGGGGAAAAATATTTTGTGTGGGAGGGATAAAAAATCTACAATTGGCCGGGTATTGGGAGAGTAAGTGGGGATTGAGGATGGAGGGGTAAATTTTGAGTAGATGAAATAGGAATGAGGAAAGAGCAAAAGGAGAAAGATTAGTATGTTAAAGCAGATGTAGAGAGAGAATGGAAAAAAAAAACCCAAGAAGACAGAAGAAAGGACAAATGGACAGCAGATGGAGAGTTAGCAGAAGACACGAAGAAACCAGAAGAAAGTGGCTGGAACAATTGCAACTGAAAAAAAATTCACAAAAGGTAGAAAATTCTCTTTATTTTGAATTTATTAATTGGAATATGTCAGCTCTGGGAAATGTGCATCATTAATTTTTGCGCTTTGTTTAGTACAAGAGGAAATTAATATATAGTTTTATTTCTACAGTGTTGTTGTATATTCCAAGTTTGGCTTTTGGGGTTCCCAGTTTAATTATTGTCTTCCTGTTTCTAAATTGTGATTCCTTGTTTGGTAATGGTCTGTTCTGCATGTGTAACTGAGCTGAGGTATTCTGTTTATATAATTCCTATTTGACATTGCCACTTGTTCTTTCCCCAGTAGGTCATGTATTGTTGTTCTCTGAGATGTATTGGTTTAATATTTGCAGTGTTGCCTTTTGATAGGTAGAGTATGGTGCTTTGTGAGTCCTGGTAGTGCTGTTAGGATACGGCGGGTTTGCTATGGGTTCTAAATGGGCAGCGTTTGTAGTAGTTCCTAATGTGCCTGGCGGTTGGTACTGGATTATAGTAATGTAGAAACCTTTTAGTCTTTCTTTATCCATATACTCATTAAGAGGCATGTTTACTAAAAGTTAGTGTATGGTAACATTATGCAAATATTTATGCAAATGAAGCACCTTATGCAAATGGAGCTTTAATTGACGTGCTGGCACTTTGAGGAAATTCTTTGGTTTTGTGCGGCAGTTTGGGCACTCGGGCTCAAAAAGGTTAGCCATCACTGCCCTAGAGGATGAGGAGAAGCCCACACAGCACAGTCACCGGAGCCTCAAGCCGATTGAATATCTTTACCTGTAGTGCCATCTGCCACCTCCTGCCCTGAAGCAGGCAAGGTCGGACTAACAGCATCCTGCAGCCAAAAGAGGGAGGAGTAGGTCCTCTAAGGATGACTCAGAAGCAGCCCGGCAAGAAGGGCAGAGTCCAGAAGCCGGAGATGAGGCGCCTTGCTTGCCAGAGGCCAAACAATGTTTTCTGGAAGAAGACAGAGTTAAGGCAAGTATCACAACATCGGGCACTAAGGCTGTGGTAGCCCAAAATGTGCACATTAACTGTGCTTTTATTGTAACATGCATTACAGGCACAATGGAAGAATGCATGTTGGAGCTGCTAAGGCGGAATGCGTGGCCGCCAGGTGGACAATATTAAAAACACTACTAGCTTGTGCAAAAAATGCTGGGAAACCCCCACACAGCGCCAACGGTCACCAGAGGTCCACCCTGAATTGCATCCCCCACAGATGGAATCGGGAGCTCCCAACAAGGACAATGATGAGGTCAAGTCTTGGTACTCAACCTCTGAGAGCCCCAGGCAGAGGATATGTGCTAGGGTCAGCTCTATTCCCCTGAAACTGTTTCTCTGGCTTGGCTACTGCGTTTAAGGTGGCTGGCATGCAGATTCCTTAGAGAGCCTTCTGTAATCTTTGGGAGAGAGCAGGGGGTCAGAGGAGGAAGGAGGGGGCGTTGAGGTTGTGTTAGGCTGCTGAATTTCTCCATCCTTCCAGATCCTTCCAATTTTCTGGCTGTTCTCCACACTCTTATTATGATAAGAGTGTGGAGCTGAACCAATTGTGTCTCCTCCTATAGCTACTGAAAAGTCTACAGTATAGTGGAGCCTCCCACATCACGCTCAAGTGAGAGTCGCCCTCAAAGTGGTCTTTCACAAGGTTTTTTTTTTTATCAATCTTTTCTGCTCAATTCTTCAGATTGGAAAAAATCCATATACCAACTGCTGGAGACAAAGAAATACTGAAGGGACTTCTGGTGGCTGAGGCAAACAAAGGCATGGGAATGATGTCATTGAAACCTGGGCTTTTCATTGGTTCATTGTCCCCACCAATCTGCAGGTAGGGGAACACAATCTACTTGTCTGGAATGGTCTAGCAGGACGATATAGAATAATAATTAGGACTTTCAAGTCTATAATTGTATTACCTCGACTATAAGCCTTCATGTATTCCTCCTTTAGCTCCCCCCCCCACTCCAATTATCTATATTCTTTCCAACTTTTCAGATTACCTTCCCTGTACCTAATAAAGAACTTGCTTAATACTGGGGGTGCTCGGCACCCACTGCACCTTCAGAGCTAGCAGCTACGATTCTTTACATGTAGCCTTGTGAGATGCACGCTTGCATGTTTTCCCATCATCAATTGTATTTGTTCATCGGAAACAACAATGTTATTTAGGGGCTGATTTGCTAAGGCTTTCCTCCCATTATGGGAATAAAAAGTTAGCAAATCAGAATCAGATCTTAATCAACTACTGTCCATTATCCCCTCGTTTATTTTAAATTTTGAAAAATATATAATCTGTTCAGCTAGGAACCTGTTACCCTTCTAAGACAGATGAAAACCAACCTTCCAATAAGTTAGAAACAAAGGGCCCGATATTCGAAAGGCATTTACACGGTTTACAGATCAGTAAACCGTGTAAATGCCTTAAATCAGGATATTCAACAGCACTTACACAGTTAGTGTCGTTGAATATCCCCTTCTAACTCCCCTATGCACCCCCGATGCTATCTGGATAGCATCGGGGCATGTCGGGGGCGATGACAAGCAATAAACAGGCAGCAACCCCAGCAAAGCAAAGCAGTCTAAACCCTAAGACAACCCAATCTTCCCCAAAGACCCCCCTACCAACGCACAATTCTTCCTATCTGATCTTCCCAATGACAGCTCCCCTGATTGCCTGCCCCCCCCCCCCGATCCACAACCCTGGGCTTATTAGGAGTCATTGTTGGTCAGTGGGAGGAGGGAGCAGAAGTGATTCTCGTTTGCTCCTGCTTAGCTTGTGGCTCAGAGCCAAAATGGTGACAATAATCCCTAACAGTAACCCTGTGGTACCATTAGGGATCATTGAAGCCTTTTAACTTCAACTGTGTGCTGAGTAAGAGCAAGTGGACATTGCCCCTGCTCCCACTTGTCACCAATGACTCTGGGTAAGCCTGGGATTATGGATCAGGGAATGGGTGGCTTGGGGAGGGGGCAACTAAGGCTAGGTGTCAGGAGGGTTGGGTAGGGAAGATTGTGCATCAGTGGGTGGGGTCATGAGGGGGATAGAGTTCCCTGGAGGGGCTGAGCTGTTGTGTTTTGGGGGGGGGTGTTGTGGCTGCTTCAGGGGTTTGAATACCATATTGAAGGAGGAGGAGATAGGGGCCGGCATGGAGTGAGCTACCTGTGGTCAGAAAGGTGAGTAGTGGGAAGGCTAGGGAGGCAATCGGGAGGGGCTGACCTGTGCTGCTGAGTATACCATTTGGCAGAAGCAGCAATTTTAAGAAGCTGCTCCAATATCTAGCTGGGGGGGGGCGTTTTCCCCCCGTGTGGCTTCTTAAAATCATTGCTCCTCCCAGATGTGGTGGAGGCATACCCATGCTGTCCTGCAGTTGTTTTACAAGGTGCTCTATGGTTGTCAGAACCTCTTGTAAAATACTGGCATAAATCTCCATGTCCTGACATGGACGTGTGACTTCCTCTCTGTATGTCCTCTCCAAAATGTGCATTCACATACATAAAAAGGAAAGAACCATGCAAAAAACGCTACAAAAGTATCTAAAATGGTAGGAAGAGAGACAATAGGAACAATTACCAAAGGAAAACTATCATAAATATGATTAGAGACTACATTTTTTAAGGTAGTTATATATGGAATTATTGGTTACTTTAATTGTATTTGTCCTATATTATGCTTGTTAAATTATTTTTAAAATATTGTCTTATCTTTATAAATGATTTATGCTTTACGGATGCACCTTGTAAAAGCGGAATTCAAATGCCAAATTGCATTAAAGTTAATACAGTTTGAATTCAATAGTATGCCGCTCCAACAAATCACATACAAACTACACCAAATTCAATGCAGATTAAAATAGCCAACAATACATCTAAAAAATTCAAAATACTTAGTCAAGACTGGAACCCATTTCTCCTGTGGGATAATAGGAGGCAAATAAGCAAGTGATACCAAATAGTGCCTCATAATTTATTATGCTGCTTTATTCTCAACAATTTTGCTTTTTTAATAATAGATTAGAATGATAACAATTACCTTGGGTACAGATCCAAGTAGAATTGCCCTAGTACATCTCTGGTCACACGATCTTTCACAGTGTAGAGAGTAACACTCTTATCCCAGGCATGAGGATTGTCCACTTCCTCAAACACCAGTCCCAGCAGCTCCTGATAAACGTTCAACAAGTTCACTGTCACCTCTTCCACTGGGAAATACTCTCTGATCTTCTCTTGCTCTACAGAGTACTTAAGCTCTTCTATGCAAGTCAGGTAATAATGGAGATCCCAAGCATTAATTCTGCCATCTGATTTCAGGCCACGTTCTTCACATTCCTTCAACTTCAGTTCCAGAATCAGTTTCTTTTCCCTCTCACCCAAAGGTTTCAATTTCTTTGTTAAGTCATCTACAAATATGGAAAATTAGGGTTAATGTGTTTCTTGTCAATTCATTGTTAATTTCAAAGCAATAGTCAGGCAGTTATGGTCCAGCCTGCTTCCCTTACCTCAAATTTTACAGAACTTCATGCAGAAGCGGATTCCACCACCAAATGACTTTGTGCAATCCAAGCGAAATACCCCAGATTGAAGGGAAGAATTACCAATAGAGAACATGTATATTTAAGTGGCATTTTAGAAAGGGCATTGAAGTGCAATCTGAGTCATCCAGGGCAAAACATGCAGAAAAACACCAGGAACGTCTATGTTTTGGCCAGATTATAGAAACGCAGACATCCTCAACATGGACACTTGAGCGGACAGCCACATAGATATCCGCACTACAAAAACTTGGAGCGATGACATTTATCACATGCTATTTTGCATATGGGGATGTCCATCGGCATGGCAAGATGAAAACAAGAGCCCTCATTCCCCATCAGTTTTCTTTGACAACATAGAAAATATAGGGAATATGAGTGTACCTCCTTCTCCACACCCTCTGGATGTTTGGCTGGCAAAATGAGCACTTTTTTGATGCCTATTCGTGCCTGGAGCAGTTATAACCTTTAACACAGCTTGGGAAGTACAGGGCATTTCTGAAATTGGTCAAGGACATCCATGTTCTTAGAAATGCCCCAGACACACCTCTGCTACACTCCCTTCATGGCTTGGATATTCTTGTGCCAGGCACGTCTCCGGAGCTGATTTCTAAAATGTCTCTGTAGATGTATCTGCGTTTTGGACATCTGCATGCTCATTTGCAGATGTCTAAAGCACGAATAGCTTTTTTAAAACTATCCCCTTTGTGGATAAATCATGGCACTTTAAAAAAAAATAAAAACAATTACACATATCCCATAAGCCACATTTTTTGTTTAACTTCTCTACACCATTCTCTGCTTTGGCTGTCAAAAGCAGTAGGAACTGCCTTACCTTAAAAACTGATTCATAAACATCACAGATCTTGTCAGCAAACATGAAGTACCTTGTTGTTGGATGTGTTCATTTTAATGGATAAGATGGTTGCTAGTTTCAGCAGATCCCTTCCTATCAGACAGACTCATTATCACAGCATGCAGTCAGCATTATCTTCTACTGTTTAATTGAGTGTGAATCTCTTTTTATTCTTTCCAATCCAATGAAATGTTTGGCAAGAAATGACACATACAGACGTCAGCGCCGAGATGGCTGCCTAGAAAGTGAGCTCCGCTGAGCATGGCATTAAAAATATCCCCAACACAGAAAGAAAGGCGCAAAGTAAGCCCTATTTGGATCCGGAGTGCAGGGGGGTCCGGCGGGCGCCATAATATCGACTCGGATGGCAGGGAAGAAATTGGAAGTCGATCTCAAAACCTTCTCCTTCAAAGGCGCGGCAGGGACGAAGTCCCATGCGGGCAAGATGGTGGCCAGCAATAGAGAGTCTGGTGAGATGGGGGGGGGGGGAGGGGGAGAAGGAGGAACCGCGAAGGGAGGTGGCGGTGAAATTCAAAGCCTGAGAGAGGATCTACAAGGCTGGTTTGACACAACAAAGCAGGAACTGAGTACCTTTAAGCTTGAGGTGCATGGATGGTTTCGGGACTTAAAGCAGGATATGGTCTCGTTCGGCGCATGGCTGGAGGAGTTAGAGACCCGCATGGAGGACGAGGAGGAGCTGCAGGGGAGTAGGGAGCGGAAAATGAACGCTCTGGAGGCGGCGCAAAAGGAAGTATGGCAGAAGTTGGAAGACCTAGAGAACAGGTCTCGCCGCTCAAATATCAGAATATGTGGTCTCCCGGAGGGAGAAGGGACTGTCAATTACCTTACCCTGGCTGAAGAGTTCTGTAGCATCGTGCTTAAGGCGGCTGACATGGGGTCAGAGGGAGTCTGCCTCACGGTTGAGAGAGCGCACAGATCACTTGAACCACGGAGGGACAACAGGGCCAGAGACATAATATGCTGCCTGCATGAGTACAAAACTAAAGAATTAGTAATTAAGGCGGCCAGGAAACTGGGTAAAATTCAATGGAAGGGAGCGGAAGTGGAGGTGTTTGCAGACATTTCAAATATCACCATGAGAAAACGCAGAGAGTGCCAGTTGGTGACCCGACGGCTCAGAGAGGAAAATGTTAGGTACTGCTGGTTGTTTCTGGTGGGGCTGCAATTCACCATAAACACCAAAGCACATGTGGTCCACTCTGTAGAAGACGCGATAGCAAGCATGAAGCAAGCAGGCTGGTCCGGACTCCTGGCGAACCTGACGAGTGGGCCTGGCTCCCTGGAGAATGTGCGCTCCTCTAAAATGACTCAGCTGAGATGGAGTAGAGTCTCTGGAGGGGAGAAATGGCTGAGGAAGCACCGACCAGCGCAAGGAGTTGAAGGGGGAGCAACGTGACCTTCCCTGGAAGGGAATGTGGAATAAGCATACTGGGGACAGAACTGTTTGGACTATGGGAGAGGGTATGCTACTGGAGAGAATTATGCGATGGGTTACAAGTTTAATAATGGCATTGTATGGTTATTGTGAAGGGTGTAATGGTTTTGAGTGGTAAGGGATTTTGGAAAGGAGGTATGAATGAGGAGAAGGTTTAAATCTGTGTGTGGGGTAAAAGAAAGCATGTGTAAGGGGGGCTTTCTGGTCTGATGTCATCTGGAATGGATCTACTTAGTAGATCGGATAAGGGGAGGGGGGAGAAGGGGAGAGGAGGGGAGGGGGGAGGGATGGGAGGGGGGGAGTGGGAGGGGAGGACATGGGGCAGTAGAACCCGCATTTTGGAAGTGGCTGAGGAGAGCACATGGCCATGTTTAACCTGGTGACTATGAATGTTAGAGGCCTGAACTCCTTCCACAAGAGGCAAATGTTTATGAAAGAATGTACAAGATTGAAGGGTGACATCATATTTGTGCAGGAGACGCACTTACTCTCCAAAGATGAGGGTCGAGTGGGTCACCCCCTTTTTCCCCAACAATATTTTGCTTCGAATAAGGTGGAAAAGAAGAAGGGGGCAGTGGGGATTCTGCTGTCCAGTAAGTTCAAGTGAGTGAAGTGTTTAGGGATAAAGAAGGGCGGTTTGTGATCGTTAAGTTAAAATGGGGACATAAGATCTACACCTTGGTTAGTGTCTATGCCCCAAACTCTAACCAGGCTGATTTTTTTCGGAGGCTCCAGACTACAGTGTTTAGCAAAGCTGAAGGGCAGTTGATAGTAGGGGGGGACTTTAATGTGGCTCGTAATCCTTTGATGGACGCGTCAAAGGAAGACGGTTTCTACTCCCAGGGTGCACAGATTACAATTGAAACAACTAATGGCAGGGCTTGATCTGGTAGATCTTTGGAGAGAGGTAAATTATGGGCAACGGGATTATTCCTTCTATGCATCAGTGCATGAGGTGTACTCTCGGATTGATCTGTCCTTACTTGATAAGATGCTGGTAACTGGAGTAGAATCGTGTGTGATACGTGAAAGAAGGTGGTCGGATCATGCCCCAGTGACTTGTAAAGTACAATTGGGGAACCAGAGACATGCAAAAATGTGGTGGAAATTAAATGAATCCCTACTAGAGGACAAGGAAGTAGTACAGCAGATCAGGGGAGAAATAGAGGAATATCTTGTACTAAATGATACTGGTGAGTGCTCTCCAGGGACGGTGTGGGACTGTCTGAAGGCTGTGATAAGGAGGCGGCTCATAGCCATTGGAGCTCATAGGAAGAAACTATAATTACAGAAAAAAATCGGAGCTATTGGCCTCTATTGGAGAATTGGAAAAGCAATTGAAACGGGATGCAAGGAATGTGGAGGTGAGAGGGAGATTGAATGGAGTGCGGATGGAACCAAGTGAACTGCATATGAAAGAGATTCAACATGAGCTGACTTTGTTGAGGCAAAAAACTTCAAGTTCAGTAATAAGGCAGGAAGGCTCTTATCCCGCAAGGTTAAAAAGTTGGTGTCCAGGAACACTATAGTGAAAATAAAGAATAAGGAGGGGCAAATAAAGTGGGTGGGGGAGGAGATCAAGGAGAGGTTTGTTCAGTTTTATCGGGAGCTATACACCCTGGAAAATGAAGTAGCGGAGGGAGACATTAGGAATTATTTAGATACCATTGAGCTGCCATGCCTGGGAAGTGTAGGCTCAAAGGAGCTCCAAAAGCCGATTGGGGAACATGAAGTGTTAACAGTGATTAAAGGCCTGCGGCCTCATAAGACCCCTGGGATGGACGGTTTCCCTAATCGGTTTTATAAGCTTTTTGCAGGCATAGTGGTGGGTCCCCTTACCAAAATGTATAACAACTTTGACCAGGAATCTAGAATGCCGGTCTCACTGAGACTGGCAGGGATTAGTATACTTCATAAGGAGGGGAAAGACCCAGTGGAGTGTGGCTCATATAGACCTATTTCCCTGCTGGGGAGTGACTTAAAAATCTTCACTAGAGTATTAGCCAATAGGCTGTTACCTTATTTAGGTGAGCCGATACACCCCAACCAGTTGGGCTTTGTGCCGGGGAGATACACCTCAGATAATATTCGGAGAGCTCTTAATCTAATATGGCATGGAGAGAGAGTGGGAGCAGACCTGGCCCTTTTAGCAGTGGACGCTGAGAAGGCTTTTGATAGGGTGAGTTGGCCATTTCTCTTCCAGACATTAGAGAAGGTGGGCATCATGGGAACCTTCTTGAACTGGGTGCGGATCCTATATAAGGAGCCACTGGCATGTTTAAAAATTAATGGGTCAGTAACAAAGGCCTTTGAACTGCGGAGGGGGACAAGGCAGGAGTGCCCACTTTCCCCGCTGCTATTTATAATTGCTATGGAGCCCATGGCCCAGAGGATTCGGGACTGTGGGGATATCAGAGGGGTATAAAGGTGGGGCAATCCCAGCATAAGATCTCATTGTTCGCAGACGATGTCCTGTTCTTTGTAACAGATCTATCTAGATCTCTCCAAGCGATACTGGCCGAGTTAACTAAGTATGGCAGGATGTCAGGTTTCCGTATGAATCCCACTAAGTCAGAGATTTTGAATATCACAATCAGTAGGGATAAGCTGGAGGGTCTGAAGCGACATTTCCCTTTTAGATGGGCAAAGAGTAACATCCGATATTTAGGGGTGCAGATTAAAGCACAGAGAGATAAATTGTTCCAAGAGAATTATATCCCAGCTAGGACGATGGTGTGGAAGGAGTTAGAGAGGTGGGGGGGGGGGGGGGGTTTGAGGTGTCCTGGATGGACAGGATCGAGCTGATCAAGATGATGTTACCTTGGTTCTTGTACCTATTTATGAACCTCCCAGTGGAGGTCCCTGCTGCGTTTCTGCGGAAGTTGCAGGATAGACTCATGCTGTTTGTTTGGATGGGGGGGGGGGGACCTAGGGTGGCTCAGAGTATTCTGTGTGCTAATAGGAAAATAGGTGGCATGGGAGTACCCCAGGAGACAAGTTATTATGAGGCAGCAAAGGTGCGGGCTGTATTTGAATGGGTAGTTAGGGAACAGGTGAAGTGGGTGGAGTTGGAAGGTGATGGGGTGGGACACGGGAGGAGCCTGGCCAGTCTAATCTGGGTTAAGACTGGGGATTCTTTGGTTATGGGGAAGTATAATCCCTTTGTCAAGCTCACGCTACAGTGTTGGCGAAAATGGCGTGACAGATGGTATGGGTCCCTTGGGTATTCCAAATTTACTCCATTATTAGACAACCTGGAGTTCCCACCGGGGGCACAAGACCCAACTTTTCCAAGATGGGCCCAGAAGGGGCTACAATACACTGGGCAATTTAGAGAGGGGGAGGAATGGGTGCGGTTTGAGGATCTTCAAAGAGAATACCAGCTGCCTGAGGTAGATAGGCTTTGGTATGTACAAGCTCTCCATTTATGTAAGAGAATAAGGGGGAGGGGGTTGGGAGAGAAGGGTGCTGAGATGTGGGAGGCTCAGGAGGTTAAAGGGTTAATATCTAAGCTATACAAAGCTATGGAAATAGTGAACTGTGAGGATTGGGCGCACAAGAAGGCCTGGGAGAAAGATTTGAATAAATGCTGGGATGGGGATCACTGGGAGGTAATTTGTAAAGGTCTGTTTAAGGGGGTTCTCTCTAGTAATATTTTGGAACACAATTACAAGATGTTATATAGATGGTACCTGATGCCCCAAAGAGTGCAGAAATGGAAGGGAGGGTCAGCCTTGTGTTGGAGGGAATGTGGAGGAGAGGGCTCTTTCCTGCATATTTGGTGGGAGTGTGTTAGCATCCAATCCCGCTGGTGCGAGGTGGCTGATTGGATTAGTACAGTCATGGGAGAGAGCGTGGCCCTGGGTCCTTGCTTGGCCCTGTTGAATGTTGGTGAGGAGGTAGGGAACACAAGGGGGCAGAGATGGTGTAAAATAGTATGTGTGGATATGAGACAGTTGATTGCGAGGAGGTGGAGGGAAACGCAAACAGAGGAAAGTGGAACATCTCTACTTGATGTATAGGCTCACTGCCCTTTGACACTGCAAGCTAGTGGGTTTCCAAGCAACTTGGGGTCCCTATCTTAAATGAAGGGAGAGGGAGGGTTTAGGGCTTGCGGAGAGTGTGTGAACTGAGGCCTCTGACAGATGAGCAATGTGGCTAAAGGATTAGCAGATGTGTTTGGGTGATAGACATTGCCGGTGCGAGGCCAGGATTCGAGTGGTTTGAAGGGTCGTGTACGGTGGGCGGTGTATCTTCGTAATTAATTTTCTATGCCCCCTTGTTGGGGAGTCCTGAATGGATGGAAGGTTTCTGACTAGTCAGGGGAGAGAAAGTGGCTGAGATGTGTGGTGTGATTATGAGTGCTGGGTTCATCGAATTCTGGGTATTGGAACATGAGGGGAAATGAAGGGGGAGGTAAGGGGTGAGTGGGGGGAAGGGATAGAAAACTTACTAGCTATGTATCAGTTATGTAATGTTAAAAAAGTTAAAATAATGTCTTTTTGTGGATATTGTTTGATGTGATGTTCTTAATAAACAATAAAGGGGGAAAAAAAAAAGAAATGACACATACGTGGGTTGAGGTGGTCTGTCTGGGGGTCAAAATAACTGAACTTTAACAGAACAAGACCATACATGGCAATAAGCATTCACATAAAGCACAGTTACTTACCTGTAACAAGTGATCTCTGGGAACAGCAGGAATAAGTCTTCACATATGGGTACGTCGGTACCGATGGAGTCTGCGCGGGAACGCTTCCCAGCGTCCAATCAAAGAGCTTTTGGAAGCATCCCACCACGCCTGCATGCTGCCCTCCCGCCTTTCCCAACTGCCTCTCCTCAGTTAAGTTTTAAAGCTGAGACAAAGAGAGAGAGAGAGGAAAGGAAAGATAGAGATACAACTCCTGGGGAGGTGGGTGGGTTGTGAAGACTTATTCCTGCTGTTCCCAGAGATCACCTGTTACAGGTAAGTAACTGTGCTATCTCCAGGAACAAGCAGGAATGAGTCTTCACATATGGGGACTCCCAAGCTAAGATGCCTGGAGTCCCAGCATGTCATAGGTTGGAACATGCTATCCCCCACAACACCAGGCATCCTGAGGATGGAGGGTAGGAGTTGAAGGAAGAAAGGTGCTGTGGAACAGCTAACCTAGCATAGGACTGCCAACAAGGAGTCCATGTGCGGATGATAATTATCATGAATGACACTGAAAAGGAATATTGCAATATGGACCTCCCCTAACAGGATTACACAGCAGTAAAGAGGTTCATGGGATCTACTGGGGAACCCAGTAGAGGAACCTCAAGGAGGACCTCACTGTGAAGTGGAGGTAATGCACCTGTAGGAAAAACCAGTGGAGGTCAGATTCCTGAAAGGTAAGAGGGGACCCTGGTAATAACTGGGGTAGTACCAAAAACGGTGGGCCTTCAGCGGAAGGCTTTATGATAAAAGCCAAACTCCTTTGGCGACAGAATGGCTCACCCTTGGGAGCAAAAAGAGAAGGCCGACCGAATTGGACAAACAGGCACAGTCCTTGTGGGAGGAAAAGGTATGGAAACCCCTTGTATCCCAAAGAAAAGGCAAACGCCAGAGGCGTTAGAGCCTGTGATTAGCTGAAGATACGCAATGTCTCTCCTAACTGGAGTCAGCTAGGAGAGATAGTGGAACATGGAGAGCTTCAGAGGTACCTAAACCTTAAGGTTATTGTGGACGTTGTGAACTTACCACAGAAGTGGTTGTGAGTGTAGAACCCCAAACATGCAGGATAGCATAGGTATGGGTAAAGCCCATCTGTCAGAATCATATAGCTATATGAGCCTGGACAGTCAGGTAGATAAATGCAGGATACCTATCTACCCATAGTGAATATCTTGACAGATAGATATATGAGAATATATCTATAGTGAGATATGAAGGGCATAAAATACACACAAAGATAGACATAGACATCTGTAAGATGTATGCTACAGATATGAATATATAGGCCTCTATATGGGTGTCTGCAATGAAGCAGACAGAGATATGCCTACAGAAGGGTATTCACATAGGAAAATGTGGAGAGGAAAGATTCATCTAATAACAAGAAGGTGGAACCTACTTGAGAAGATATATAGAGAATCTGTTCCCACTGGTTATGAGCTACAGGGATGCTAGGTAGTGAAATAACCAGGATGGTTACGTGAAAAGCAGAGGATGATATCAGTCTGCAGCCAGCAAGTCCCGAGTATTCTAGAACTCTAGCATGGTAAGTGAACAGGAGACGCATAAGAATGAGATACCATGCTGACCTGCTTGAGGGCAAAAAGGTATCATGCGTTCTTACCATGAGGACGAGCTGGAAGGAGAAAATATATTCCCTATTGGAAATACTATGGACCAAAGCAGGGAATTAGCCACTCCTTAAGCTTTCACGTAAGAGGAGGCCTATGTCCTTTATATTAAGAAGGAGAACTTTTCTAGTCATGGGAGACATGACTGAAAAAAACTTTTTCAACCATCTAGTATAGCTGTTGGAGAAAAAGTCCCCCATGTTCTCTAGCAAGGGCCCATAGTGGAGAGCTTCTCTGTAGAATTGCAGAGAGCATGATGCAGGAGAATGAGGAGAAAGAACTGGCTGCAGGAGAGCCAGTACCTATGTCAACTATGCTGCCAAACCCAGGGGAATGGAGATGGCAGAAAGAGAAGACAATCCAACAAGCTTGTAGTGAAAATATTTCCAAGACGGATGACAGCACTGACTTGGAGCCACTACTAAGACCAGACAGAATGTTAGTGGAGGACAAATCTGGTTGCTGGTGGACAAGAACCAGTGGTCCAAACATTAAGGCTCCTGCATTGGCAGCTGCTTGCCAGACAGCAGAAGAATGGTACTGTTTAAAAACAGAAAGAACAGACAAAACAAGAGTAGAAAACTCTGGATGTGTCTGATGAACTGCTTCAAAGCAAGATTGAAAAAGAGGAGTCAACTCAGAGAAGAGAACTACGCACTGGAAGAGTAAGAAAATTAGAGAGGCTGAAGAAAAAGCCCTCCAGTGAAGCAATACCGCTCTTACAGAGGAAAAACCTGGTAAGAGGGTAAAGAGAATGGAGCTGAAGAAAACTTACAAAGTAGTAAGTTTATAGAAAGGAAAAAAGACATGCTGGCACAGGAAACTATCGTTTGATAGTGGATAGACCTCTTTCCCTAGCAGGAAAAAGAGGAGAACCTTGTGACCTAGACGCATGAACATCCTGACAGCTCATAGAACACAGAAAGAATGGATGTCTTTCGGGAAGAGATCCATGTTTAGGATTTAGAATGACAGCAGTGGATTGTCTCTATTGAGAAGAAGCAACTGCAGATTGTAATCCCAAGAGTCACAAGCATCTGATGGATTGACCAGAAACCCTGTGGTTGCTGGGTTTGCTGAGCCTGGTGAGAGGTTGAACTCTGCAGACCAGGACGATACTTCCCCTGTTTGGGAACATCTGTATGATGGGCAGATGATGCATAAAACCTTCTTCTCCTATGGGAAGAAAGTTTGGCAGGACATTTCCTACCTACTGGGACAGAAGAAGGTGCAGAATAGCCCCTAGGAAGAGGTAAGTCAGTGGAGAACTGAGTAACCTGACGTAAAGACTCCTTGTTGAAAAGATTGTCTCCAGTGCAAGGAGTATGTCCCAGTCTGTGCTGTGCCCATTTGTCCAAGTCTGAAGCTTGCAGCCAGGCTCTACGTCGTGCCCCTATAGTTATAGCAGAAGTCCTGCTAACAGACTCAAAAGAGTCTAGGGAAGCACGAGTAAGAAACCAAGAGATATTCTGGAGATGCTTGAGCAGTGAAGAATAGTCTGCACTCTTGGACTCTGGAAGGGAAGGAGTCAAAAGATGTAATTGCTTTGTGACTTCCTCAAGAGATAGACTCATATAGAAAATATATGAGAGAATTCTTGCAGAAAGCATAGATGTCTGGAAGGTTTGACGTCCAAAGGCATCAAATGTCTTAGACTCATGACCTGGCGGATAAGAGTGCTTTTTCTTGCTCTTTACCCGCCTCATTGCTGATTCCACAACTATGGAATGATGAGGAAGTTGAGCCTTTTGAAATCCTGGAGAGGGGGGCACCTGATATAAGGGATCAGTTGCTCTGGAAGGTGGGGGTACCCTTAAAGGTGTTTCCCACATTCCTAGAAGGAGACCCTGCAAGGAATGATGCAAAGGAAGCATTATGTTCTTCTTTGCTTTGGTAGAAAAAGTCCTGTGCAGGATCATGTCCTGGGATAGGAATTCCCAGTCTATAATACGTGATGATAAAACAAGGATACTTTATTTGTTGTACTAAAAACCTGAGAGCCCGACACAGGCCGTGTTTCGTATTGTCACTTCATCAGGGGATTTAGGTATGCTGCAAATACAGAGTATAACAACTATAACACATCTAAAATAAATCTGCTTTCAAGACCCATCGAGTAATCGAAAGTGAGAAGGTTGTAATTTAAAAATGGCAAGAGATGCCGGTTAGATGGTAGATTTGAAGGACACTTCTTTGCAGGTTAGAAAGCATATAGTTATATTGCAATTAGTAAATGCCGGATAGCATGAGAATAATGTCAATTGGCAAAGAAGTATTCATAAAGCAGATAAATAAATAAGTTTTTAGACATTCATTCTATAAATAAGTCAATGTCATATGTCTGATATATTTTAATTATAGACCTAACGTTTTATATCTTTCATAGAAAAAAAGTACAGACGCATCTCTGAGGAATAGTCCAAGTCTCAACGGTGTATGTTAGCACATAGATAAGGGTATGGCATTTTTTGGACATAATTTTTAGATATCTCACAAACACATAGATTTATGAGAGCTCAAGTCTGGGCTTTAAACAGCCCCGAGTCTAGTAATCGAGATACAGTTAAGTTATCATTTGTACTACATATATCATGTACAAAGAGGTCCGATTAGGTAATGTTTGATCTTTATTTAGTTTTGTGTGATGTGGCCTCCTGAAAAGATTCCCATAGGCACTATGTTTCACTTTTAATATATGTATGTCTTCATATATTGAGGTTAGTAAAGAATCAGTAATTCTCATCAGTTGTTCTACTCACTCACCTCCTGCTCCTATTTATTTGCAAGTAGTTACAGTGGTTACACATAGCATACGTTCATACATGTGGTTTTATACATGAGTTTTTATACATGTGCTTTTATAGATGGTATTTTTATACATATGATTTTAGGTATATGTGATATTACACACCCTTTCTATGTTTTGATGTAGATATTTAGAGCATTGTTTAGAGTTTATGATCTTATTGGTTTTTTAAGGTTTGTAACAGTATTTATTATTTATTATTAATAATATTTATTTAATGTTTTTAAGTTTTTATGTCAGATTTATTTTAGATGTGTTATAGTTGTTATACTCTGTATTTGTGTAGTAGCTGATAAGAATGCAATAAATAATACCCGGAGTCAGGCAAAGATTCAAGCCGGTTTAATGTGCACAGGCTCAGATTGCAGTAGCATTCAAAATGGTCTGAGCAATGGCTCCTAGTAAAACAACAGTTTTTTATACCTTTCTTTTCCAGTCTAATACAGGCAAAACTCCTCATTGGCCACAGTGGCCCACTTACTCTCATCCAATAGACATCTCTGACCGGGCCCAGGACTTGCTCCCCCTGCTTGGGTCTTACTAGCCACAGGTCAGCAACTAGACATAACACTAAACATAATACTTCTGCTAAAGTATACAGTATATTTCGCTACTCTTGCAAGGTCAGTTAGCCACAAAGATAGTGGAAGGCATATCAGAAGCATTCTTAACAAAAGCAAAACAAAGCAAGGCCAAACAAAGCAAGGCTAAGATGTGTTTCTAATAGCTACTGGTGATTTCTGTAATATTCCATGCACATATCTCTAGCCCTGGCTCAAAATACTAAACAATCAAAATGCTAGACCAAATATTCTTACACTGTTCATCTTCTCTACAATATTTTCATCCTAATTACAAGGTCAGTGCACAATCAGCAAAGATACAGTGGCGCGGCATTCTACTGAAACAGACATCAGACATCTAAACAATAAACAGTAAAAGTATTTAAGTCTCTTATCTCCAGGAGAGCAGAACATGTTATCAAACTAGAATAGAACGGTATTTCTTTCTAACAGCTAACAGCATTCTGTAATTTTCCAAAATCAGCAATAACATTTCAAAGCAGGAAAAAAGGGCTTCAGACCTAGCTTCAGGCCTAGCCCTGCTACATACTAGGCCATCGCCTATCACATTTGCAGCATACCCGAATCCCCTGATGAAGTGACAATACGAAACACGGCCTGTGTCGGGCTCTCAGGTTTTCAGTACAACAAATAAAGTATCCTTGTTTTATCATCACGTATTATAGACTGGGTGTTTCATATAACGTGGTGAAGTGCTCCTTTGTTGGACCTGGGATAGGAATGGCAAGAGATCTTGCTATATCCAGGAGGAAACTCTGAAAAGTGGGTTCCCCAACCGGAATTTCCCTTGGACAGGTTAGATCTGAAGAACTAGCCTGAGCACCAACAGAGCTATCCAGATATATAGGAATAGAAGATCCTGCACAGTGCAGTGTGGAATGCTTAAAGGATGGTCGCCGGTACTGGCTGTCAGGAGCAGCGACCGTCATTACCACATTGTCCATGCCAGGTATCGACTCCAAGCTTGGCATAGAAGGGAGTGATCCTGTTGAAAAAAGCATGGTAGGAGTTGGCCACGATGCTACTGTGGATACCGGTACCGATGCCAATACCGGTACCGATGTCGGAGTCGAGCCCGACAAAGTTCAATCAGTACCGAGGTAACAGAAAACCTCCGGGTGCTATCCTCGGTACCGAGCCACCGGTATCGATCGGTGTCGGTACCAAAGTGTATTGGTACCGAGTCTTCCAGAGTAGAGAGCGATTCTAAACTCGGCATCGATAAGCGAAGCATGGAAGGCACCGACCGTAAGGGTAATGAGGACATCGGTACCGACTTCGGTACCGTGTCTGATACCGGTGAATGAATGTCAGCTAGTGGCAACTCAATCGGCCTCGGGGGAACCGAGAGTCGCGGATCCAAATCATCGGAACCGAGCCTTCGGTACCGCTGAGAGCCGGTACCAAGGCGAGTCGGTACCCAGTCCTCCAGACTGGAGATCGATTCCAGACTCGGCATCGAAGGAAGCGAGGCTATCGATGCACATCTGGAGGGTACCGACGTCGGTGGTAGTATCGGTGCTGGTACCGATAATGGAAAGTCAGTCTGGGGTGTATCCACCGGTCCCGAAGGCACCGAGGACGCCACATGACCATCCCTGGGGTGAGGAGTGTTTCATCCAACACCAGTGCCGATGTCGGGGTATCGGTACCGCTCGAAGCGGATGCCACCACCAGACACGGCTCAGGTATGTTCTGTGAGGGGTGAACCCCAGGAACAACCTGAAACCCCTCAAATGCTTTGGAGACCGAAGACTCCTGCCGGGGTTTTGAAGCCAGTGGGCCCTCGAGGGCAAGGCCGGAGCTGTCTACATGCTGTGCATGAGACCTACCACTCGAGGGCTGGCTAGTCTTGACAGACTGTTTGTGGGTTACCTGATCCTGTGTAGAAGAAGAAAGGGATGGTGCCCCGAAGTTGGAGGGAAACCGTGTATCGAGGGAACCTCGATGTTGAAAACCTCTTCTCACCAAACCGTTGTCAGGACCCAAGCAGGTTAGACACCGACTTCGAGGGTCTAAAAATAAAGTTGTACTGCCACAGTTTGAACATTTCTTGAAGAAAGTGGCTGGCGGTTCCATGAAGGAAAAAGAAGGGGCCTAAAAGGCCTAAGAAACTGTGAGACACTATGAAGAAAAATTATCCCTTGAAAAGGAAGATTTTACAAGAAAAGAAAACACCGGTGGTACCGGTGGCGTTGGGAAAGACAGCCGCGACCAAAAGAAAACTAAAGAAATAAAACAAGAATTTTCTGCGGTGACAGGACGACGTCCTGCCGGCTCCGCGGAAAAACGAAAACTGAGGAGAGGCAGTTGGGAAAGGCGGGAGGGCAACACGCAGGCGTGGTGGGATGCTTCCAAAAGCTCTTTGATTGGACGCTGGGAAGCGTTCCCGTGCAGACTCTGTCGGTACCGACGTACCCATATGTGAAGACTCATTCCTGCTTGTTCCTGGAGATAATATGTCCTTGATCAAAAGAGCTTATAATCTAAGTGGGTACCTGTGCCAGTGAGAGATAAAGTGACTTTCCTGAGGTCACAAGGAGTGGCAGCAATGGGATTTGAACCCTGGTTTCCTTGATTTTCAGCGCATTGCTCTAACCACTAAATCACCTCACTCTCACATTTGAAAATGTGCCAGGTCAGACCAGAGGTTCCAGAAAAAAAGTCCATAAGAACTTGGCCCAATGCATTCTTATGGGAGAAGCAGTTCCAACTTTTGCATCATATAAAACACTGATACACTGACAAGTTTTTTTTTTTTTTTTTTAGTGCCATCAAGTCAGTGTTGACTCATAGCGACCCAGCTACCTCTGGGTTTTCTTGGCAATGTATCACCAGAAGTAGATTGCCAGCCTTTTCTTCTGAGGCAATGGAGGGTAAAGTGACTTGCCCAAGATCACAAGGAGTGCCAGTGGGAATCGAACCCTTGATCTTCTGGGTACTATGTAGTTGCTCTACCACTAGGCTACTCCTCCACTCCACACTGACAAGTAGCAGTTAGAAAATTGCTCCTTTCAAACCATCTGTCCCCTCTTTTCTATTCTCCTGAATACAGACATGCACAGAGCCAACAAACCTTCATAGACATACATAAAATCAACAAATGCAAGCAACAATACCACACCAACACCATCATGAAGGCAGTAAACAGACCTAGAGAGCTCTTTAGCATCGTACAGAAGCTCATCAGAGATACTGTACAACAGGATGCCCAGCAAATAGACCCGCAGCAGTTTGCAAACTTCATAATTGACAAACACATGACTCTTGCCCTGAACCTCCCCCCATAAGTAACAATCCAGCAACCATAGAACATCAAAAAACATGGAAAGAATTCTCCATTCCCTCAGGGCTCCAGATTAAACAAATAATGGACTCCTTGAACACGACAACCTCAGCAGACGACCCCTGCCCAGTGGCTTCGATCAAAGCATCTAAGTACCAGCTATGCCAGCATATCCAAAAGATAATGGAACTGTCCCTGCAATAGGGCTACATGCCGCTTCTCCTCAAGCAAATCATATGACCAGTCCTTAAAAATGCCATCCTAAATTCAGCAGATGCTAAATGCTACCATCTTATCCCCCAGCCTGCTATTCATTGAGAAAATTATTGAAAAAACTGTCCAAAAACAGCTACAGGACCACATCAGCCAGAATGCGTCAATGGACGTACATCAACACAGGTTCAAGTCACAGCACAAAGTTGAAATCCTGCTGACCTCACTATTTGACAGTCTCATAAGGAGCACTGACCATATCAAAAATGGATTCCTGTTGGACATTTCAGCTGCCTTTGATACGGTTTCCCACAACAAAATGCTACAACAGCTATATGAAGTTGGGCTACGCAACAACACAATAAAATGATTTGAATCATACCTCAGCAACCAAACACAGCAGGTTAAATGTGGTGAAAAGAGATCAACACAATTAGATGCACGCACTACCACATTTATAAAGATGACATCATGGTATATACTCCTATCAACTTACATGCACCAGATCTAACCCCCATAACTAAATGCCTGGATGAGATGAATACATGGCTCACAAACAACAATCTGTCGATAAACTACAAGACAGAAGCTTTGTTCATCACCAGGAGTACAACCTTCAACCCCACCAACGAAAATCTGCATCCAGGACAAAACAATAGCAGTGAAGGAGGAAGTAAAATACTTAGGCATCATCCTAGATAGGAAGCTGAAACTTCACTCCCACATTACCAAAACAGCTGCTAAAGCATACTACAAATTGAAACTCATCAGAAGGCTCAAACCGATCCTAGACCAAGATCGCTTCCGCATGGTATGTCAAGCAATCATCTCACCTATACTGGACTATGGTAACTCACTATATCAGGGCCTCCCCTAAAAAGGGCAATTCACCCCCTGCAATTGGTGCAAAATACAGCAGCCCAGATTATCACTAACACAGCAAGGAATGAACACATCACACCTATACTCCAACACCTTCACTGGTTGCCCATCCACACTCGTGCAAGAAACAAAGCAACTCTGAATATATTCAAAATCTTTAACATCTCAGCCAATGCCCTTCAAAACATAGTAACCAAGGACACCAGCACAAGGCCTAGGAGAAGCAACATGGAGAACAAGATCATCACTCCTGCAGAATACCAGAGAACCAATCAGGCCATGTCCAGAAAAGCACCGTCTCTCTATGCACCCGAGCTATGGAACTCTTTGCCCGACGTTATGAGAGCCACGAGTGATACCAAGGACTTCCGAAGGATGCTCAAGACCATACTATTCACAGAATACTATGGACTCTCCCAGTGTCCATAGGCTTAGCTATGAACTTGATCGCACACAGCCCGCAACTGACTAGATTGTAAATAGTTTAAAGATGCACATAATCTCCCTCCATCACCTCCCCTCCAGTCCTTACCTTCTAAAATGTACTTAATCTAGTTACTCTGTAAACCACTTTGATTGAAGGATAAGGTGGTATATAAAACTGGTTAAATAAATAAAAACAACATACACATGCACGCATATACACAGAGAAAACACAAAAACACAGAGGCACCGCCATACAGAGGAACTGAAAATCATTCTATGAAGCATACTCCAGATGCTTTCCCTACCACATACCCCTGTTAGTCTAAGTCGTAGTAATTCAAGTGCATATTTCATTTCCTTTGTTGTAAATTCTACTGTGAAACCTTGCAAATGAATAGAACAACATACTAAATGGAAGATAAAGACCAACATGATCCATCTAGTCTGTGCCATGAGGTGGCTTGCTTCATTTATTTACATTTATAAATCATGCAATCAAAAAACTGCCCAGTATGATCTACACTATTAAAACCAAAAATACAACAGTAATAGCAATCAATCAAAACCCCAAAGCCTCCATCAATCCCTCGACCCCCCTTCCAAAATCCATGCAAGCACCAAAACTCCACCAGCAAACATATCCTTCACTCCCCTCCCCATCTCCATATGCCCTCCTAAACAAAGCTTTCCAAAACTTCTAAAGATCATCCAATACATACAATTCCCTAGGAAGGGCATTTCACAACATAGGGGCCTGCACAGAAAAAGAATGCCTACAATGAAACATCTGCTTCACATTCCTATGAGTGAGTACCACTAAAAATCTCTCTACCTGGGAATGCAGAGACAGATTGGGAACATAGAGAAGCAATTTAGAAACCAGGTATGGTGAAGCCAAAGAAGAGTAAATTAGACTTACCTGCTAATTGTTGTTCCTTAAGGAACTCTAGTCCAGTCCCGGAACCATAGAGTTGTGAACCTCCACCAGCAGCTTTGGAGACTGAAAGATGTCATCACTTTGATGTCACTGGTACAAGTAGGCAGGAACCGCCCCCAATCACCAGTACCTATTGACAAAGCAGACTCAGACGAGCAACAAATAAGTAGAAACAGGTATAATAAAGAAAACAGGCCAGAGACCTGAACAAAGAACAGCTCAAAACTACCGAAGAAGCAGCAGCATTCGGCACCAATGCGCCAATACCGCCTCTTCTCCATCGAAACAGAAACGTGTCCCTTCTGTGTGTCGAGATTGGATTTTTTTTTTTTTTTTTATGTTGTACTCAAATGAAAAGAAAACCTCCAGCTCCAGAAAGAGAAGAAAACACTCTCTCGAGCTTTCGAGGCACTGCCGCGCCAAAAAGATGTCCCGTCTTGTCTCGTACCCCGGCACCGCTAAACCTCCCCTGCAGTCATTCAGGCATATGATCTATACTTGGGCCCTAAAACAACTGCAGGCTGAATGCCGAGCCCACCAACGGGAGGGATCCGGGACTGGACTAGAGTTCCTTAAGGAACAACAATTAGCAGGTAAGTCTAATTTACTCTTCCTTTACGTCCCTCTAGTCCAGTCCCGGAACCATAGAGGATGTAACAGAGCAGTGAATATCAATGGGAGGGACCGGCGAGGCCAGCCTGAAGAATCGCAGAGCCAAAACGCCCATCCCTCTGCGCCTGGACATCCAGCCGGTAGTGCCTGGCAAAGGAATGCAACGAGGACCAAGTTGCCGCCCTACAAATGTCTGCCACTGGCACAAGGCTAATCTCCGCCCATGACGCTGCTTGCGCTCTAGTAGAATGCGCCCGAAGGCCACTAGGCACCTCCCTGCCACGCAACAGGTACGCCGACGAAATAGCCTCCTTCAGCCAGCATGAAATGGACGACTTCGCTGCCGCCTCACCTTTCCGCGGTCCGCCAAACGCGACAAATAACCTATCCGATTTCCTGAAAGATATCATCCGGCGGAGGTACATCTTGAGCACCTGTCGGACGTCGAGACGATGGAGCCGACCGTCGGACTGCCCAGACCGCTCCGCCGAAAACACCGGAAGGGCCACCACCTGGTTAACATGGAACGGCGAAACCACCTTCGGCAAAAAGGCTGGTACCGTGCGTAAAACCACCCGGTGGCTATCAAAAGTCAAATACGGCTCCCTACAAGACAACGCCTGCAATTCCGAAATTCTGCGGGCGGAACAAATGGCTACCAGAAAGACAGTCTTCAACGTCAAATCCTTTAGGGACGCTTCCCGTAAGGGCTCAAAGGGCGCCGCAATCAAAGCCTCCAAGACCAAATTGAGATCCCAAGAAGGCAGCGAGTCGTGCCGCGGGGGGCGCAACAATAACACCGCGCGCAGAAACTGGACGTCGGCATGGGAACCAAGTACCTGACCTTGCACCTTCCCCCGATAACAGGATAGCGCCGCCAGCTGTACTCGCAAGGAACTAGCCGCGAGACCCTTCTCAACCCCGTCCTGCAAAAAGGCCAGGATCTGCGGCACGGAAGCCCGAAGCGGCGGAAGAGCGCGATCCACACACGACGCTTCAAAAACGCGCCCAACACGGATGTATGCTAAAGAAGTAGACCGCCTCCGCGAGCCTAACAAGGTACCCACAACCGCCGGAGAGTATCCTTTAGCCGTTAGCCGCGCCCGCTCAAGAGCCATGCCGTAAGCGAGAATCGACCCACCTGCGGCATGCGAAGCAGCCCCTGCAGCAAGAGATCCTCCCGAGGAGGGAGCCTCCACGGCCTGTCCACCAGCAGCCGCATCAAATCTGCATACCATGGTCTTCGAGGCCAGTCGAGCACAACCAGCACCACCAGACCCCGATGCTGATCTATACGCTGAATCACCTTGCCGATCAGCGCCCACGGAGGAAAAACGTAGAGGAGCCCCTCCATCGGCCACCTCTGCGCCAGCGCATCCAGGCCTTCCGACATCCGCTCTCTTCTCCTGCTGAAGAACCGCGCGACTCTTGCGGTTTCGAAGGTGGCCATCAGATCCATCACCGGCAGTCCCCAGCGGCGCACCAGGAGTGCGAAAACGTCCGGATGCAGGGCCCACTCCCCCGGGTCCACCCTGCGCCGACTTAGAAAATCCGCCTGGACATTGTCGGTGCCGGCCACGTGCTGAGCCGACAATGCGCTGAGATTGCCCTCGGTCCAACGCAACAGCCGCGACGCCTCTTCCTCCAAGGATGGACTCCCCGTGCCGCCCTGACGATTGATATAGGCCACCGTCGTCGCATTGTCGGACAGCACTCGTACCGCTTTCTGGTGTACGAGCCCCCGAAACTCTTGAAGTGCCAGAAACACCGCACGCATCTCTAACCGGTTGATTGACCACTGCCGCTCCATCTGCGACCACGGGCCCTGGGCTATCCTGCCTTCGCAGTGCGCTCCCCACCCCAAGAGACTGGCATCGGTCGTCACCAATACCCAGGATGGAGTCTCCAGGGACATACCGCTCTCCAGATTTTCGGGTTGTAACCACCAAAGAAGTTCCTGCCGCACCTCCGGAGGACACACGAGCCGCTGAGACAACGCATCCGCCTGATGCGACCAACGCCTGAGCAGGGCGCTCTGGAGAGGCCACATGTGAAACCGGGCCCACCTGACGACTTCGATGGTCGCCGCCATGGTACCCAGCAGCTGCAGATACTGCCACGCCGTTGGAGCAGGGTGCTCCCGAAAGTTCCGCATGAGATCCTGCAAGGCCTTCGCCCTGCTGCAGGGCAGGAAGACTGCTCCCCGCCGAGTCTCGAACCGCGCTCCCAGGTAATCCAGAGTCTGAGAGGGTACCTGCTTGCTTTTCGCAAAATTGACCACCCAACCTAGGCTCTCCAAAAACGCTATCACCCGAGCGGTGGCCGTTGCACTTTCTTGTGCGGACTTCGCTCGAATCAACCAATCGTCCAAATACGGATGCACGAGAATTCCTTCCTTGCGTAGCGCCGTCGCGACCACCACCATAATTTTGGTGAACGTCCGAGGAGCCGTCGCGAGCCCGAAAGGCAATGCCTGAAACTGGAAATGCCCCATCGGCACTGCAAACCGAAGGTACTTCTGATGCTCTGGACGCACGGGAATATGAAGATAGGCCTCTGTGAGGTCTAAGGCTGTCAAGTACACCCCCTTCCTGACTGCCGCAATGACGGAACGTAAGGTCTCCATCCGGAAATGGGTGATACGAAGACAACGATTCACCCTTTTTAAGTCCAAAATTGGCTGATAGGTGCCCTCTTTCTTCGGGACTACAAAATAGATCGAGTATCGACCGCACCCGCGTTGGCCTGCCGGGACGGGAACCACCGCTCCGACCTTCAGCAGCCGCCCCAACGTGTCCTGGACCGCGCGAAGCTTCCTCGGAGACCCGCACCGAGAAAGGACAAAGGAGTCCCGCACAGGCCGAAGAAATTCCAGAGCATAGCCGTCTCGAATGACCTCCAACACCCAGCGATCTGAGGTGATTCGAACCCAGGCAGGGAGAAAGTCACGCAACCGTCCTCCCACGGGCACCTCCGCCACCTGGGTCCGCCTTATCTCATTGGGACTTTTTAGTGCTTGAGGATTGAAAGGAGGCAAAACCTCGGCCTGCCCCCCGGAAACCTCGAAATGTTGGACCCCGAGCTGGGAACCTCCCCCACTGGGGCAGGGGAACGCGCGAGGATCTGAACCGACGAAAAGTCCCCAAGAGACCCCGGGCTCCTGATGTACCACGGCTCTGCTTGGGCTTATCTTCCGGGAGGCGCCCCCCCCTTGGACTCCCCCAGATCCTTGACCAAGTTCTCCAAGTCCTCACCAAACAAAAGCTTACCCCGAAAGGGGAGTTTACTAAGCCGAGCCTTGGAGGCACCATCCGCCGACCAGTTTCGGAGCCAAAGATAACGGCGAGCTGCCACCACAGAAGCCATAGCCTTAGCCAGCCCTCTAATAAGATCATAGTGGATATCGGACAGATACGCCGCACCCGATTCCAGGCGCGCTCCGTCCTCTGCCTGTCCTACCTGCGACTCTCCCTGCAAGCGCTGGGACCATCTCAAACAGCCTCTCGCCACCCACGCCCCTGCTACCGAGGCCTGTAAGGACAGGGCCGACACGTCAAACACCTGCTTCAACAAGGTATCCAACCTCCTATCCTGTACATCCCGCAATGCTACGGCGCCTTCCACCGGAATTGTGGTTTTCTTTGTGACCGCTGACACTGCCGCATCCACCTTTGGAGAACGAAAAAGTTCTCTATCTTGGTCCGAAAGCGGATACAAGTGGGCCAGATGCCTGGTCCCCCTCAAAGAGGATTCAGGCGAATCCCATTCTTCCTGAATCATCGCCCGAAATACCCGATGTAGCGGGAAGACCCGCTGAGGGACCCGCACTGCCTGCAATAACGGGTCCTCCAACGCGTCCTCCGCCACAGGGGCGCCCACAGGCATGTTCAACGCTTTTAAGGTTTCCGCAATCAAAGCCGGCAACTCCTCCTTCCGAAACACCCGGACCACTCTATTCCGCTGCTCCTCGTCCGGCAATTCCCCGTCTTCTAACTCTTCCTCAGAGAGGGCATCAAGATCCATCTCCTGCCCCGTCTCCTCTCCTTCCAATCCAAAGGAAGAAGAAGAAGAAGCCTCATCACCTCCCTTCCGAAGCTTCTTGAGAGGAACCTCCTCCTCATCTCGGGTAACCCTGGACCCCGTCCGCTTTTGCCCTTGTGGCGTAAGGAGCCGAGTCCCCGCAGCAGGCTGCAATAAGGCAAACGCCCTCTGCATCAGTGAGAAGAAGTCTGGAGGGATCTCAACCCCACCTGTTGACCGTTGGTCGTCCGCTCCCGGAGGACTGAGCCCCGATGAGCCCGGCCCCTCCGGAGCCCCAAGAGAAGGCGGTCCAACCTCCCCTTCTCCTTGGGTAACAGGTGCTGCCTCCCCAGCCACCTCTTCCAAAGGCCTCTCCAGACTTGCAGCCTCCACGGAGCAGGGCCTACACACCCCTGTCTCCAGCACCTCAGTGCGTTTCACCCCACACACGAGGCAGCGGGGCCTAGCCGGCATAGCAAGGCAATTCCCCAGAGGGAGCAGTTTCAAACGAAGGAAAAAAGCCTGTTTAGGAAATTCGCTAACTTTTTTTTTTTTTTTTTTTAAGAGCAACCACTCAGGAAGGACCCCACTAGCAGAATCCCACCAAATTTAATCAAAAACGAAGCTCCTAAGAGCCATAGGGAACGAAGGAAAAAACCAACGATGAGAAAACAGAAAAAACCGCGGCTCCCAAAATGGCCGCCGGCAATTTTCCCGCCGCTGAAAGACGCGGCAAGAACACCCCGTACCTGCAGTTACCTTCCAAAAAGGCTCTCCGTGCCAGGCCCGCACCCCCCCCCCAAGGCCCCAGATAAAGGGTAGTACTCACTCTGACCAGGTACCTCCGAACATGCAGGAAGGCAGGGGGGGGGGGGGAAGAGACACAATGCACTCCGCAGCTCAGCCCTTGCCCGGCTTCGGCTGCAGTGCTCAGAATGCTCAGTGATTCAGGCCAATCTCGCTGAGCCTGTCACTAGCGTCTCCCCTGTTGTCTGCCTTCCACCTGCTCCTCAGCCTTTTGAAACCGGGTTCGGGAGCAGGGAGGCTAAGCTGAAATGCTCGTTGAAACGATGGGGCTCCAAAAACAAAAAACTACTCGTCCCGGTGAAGGAGGGGGGAGGAGGGAGGAGTAAGGGAAGGGAGCCAGAGAAAGGGACAAGAAAAAAGGGGACCTTGGCAGCAGCAGATCTAAAATAAAGAAAAAGGAAAAGAATTATCAAAAAAAATATTATCAAATAAAAAAGTATCAGTAAAAATAAGTCTGCTTATTTGCTCTCCCTGAGCCCAGTCCCGGGCTCAGAACCTCCAAGCTGCTTGGAGACTGAAAGTACTGGTGATTGGGGGCGGTTCCTGCCTACTTGTACCAGTGACATCAAAGTGATGACATCTTTCAGTCTCCAAAGCTGCTGGTGGAGGTTCACAACTCTATGGTTCCGGGACTGGACTAGAGGGACGTAAAGGAATGAAGGAGCTTAAAAGTCAATACGAACATCTTAAACTCTATCCTAAATGTTATAGACAACTAATGTAGCTCCATTAAAGCAGTGGTGACATGATCATATTTATGTAACCCTTTAATCAGCTTTGCAACCGTATTCAGCATCAACTGAAGGCAAACCCAAGAGCAACGCATTACAACAATCTAATTGAGGCATTACTAAAGCCTGAGTAACCTCTTCCAAACAACACATGGATAAGTAAGGCCACAGTTGCCAAACCCACCGCAACAGCAAAAAGAAGTTCGAACCAAATAGAAAACATGTGCTGACATTCACAACTGCAAGTCAAGCATCACTCCCAGATCATGACATTCTCACCACACAACCTCCGACCTCTCCCACCCATCACCCCCTCATCTATAACAGTAAAAAAAAATTTGGCATGATATTCAAAGGCATTTGCACAGTTTGCAGAACTGAAAACCGTGTAAATGCCATTAAGCAGGATATTCAGGCACTAGCACGGTTAGTGCTGCTGAATATTCACAGGTGCTGCTGCTAACCGGACAGCATCGGGGCATTCCGGGGGATAACCAGTCAGCAGTGATATTCAGCCCCTGCTTCTCTCTGTTTCCACTTCTCTCAGATCCCTCCTTTTTTTCCCCAACAGTCTCTCTCTCTCTCATTCACCACTGGTATAGTATCTCTTGGCACCTTGCTTGCATCCCACTAGTTTCTCTCTCTCACTGTCGCCCCATATCCCCCCCCATCATTTTCTTTCCATCCACTAGTCTCTTTCTCTCTTCCTGCATACACCAGTCTTTCTGTGTATCCATTTCACTATGAGGTAACAGCTGTTCTCCTACAAGCTGATGGTATTCCCAATCTACCTACCATTAACTCATACATTCCACCGCCTGACACACCTGCAGCACGTACCAGGGGTCTCTGGTGGTCTAGAAAGAGTAGGAACAATGCCCTGTTGCCCCTGCTCCATTCGGCTCCGAGTTCAAAATGCTGGCTTTGACCCTGGAGATAGTACCATGAGACTACCACTAGAGGTCAAAGCCACCATACTGAACCTGGATCCAAATGAAGCAGGAGCCACTAGACATCACTCCTCCTTCCCCTAGACCACTAACTGGGGGTAGTCAAGGGATGGGGGCAGTGGAATGTGATGTTAGGGGAGGAGGTTAGGGACTGTGATGATGTGTATCAAGGGGGTAGTGGGAGATGGTGATGTGTTGGGTAGGTGGTTGTAGAGGGGGATTGGGGAGTGTAATGATATTTTGCAGAAATATTAGGGACTGTTAAACCCAAACGCTCTCTGGGCAGGTGTACAAGCCAATGTGCAAAATTTTTGACTTCCACATTTATTCCCCTTGTAAACTGTGGAATATAAATATTACTGGCCCATGCAAACCACACCCCCTTGAAATCTGTATGTAGTGTAGAGCTCCATGTATAATCAAAGGTTTTCTAAAATCACTATTTGCAGATGTAGCAGGGCTACACATGTAAATTCTGCTGCTTACACGTGGAGAATAATACCCTTTAAGTCTGATTTCAGTGATAGCTGAATTAATGGAGTCACTACCAAATAGAAGGCTAATCAAAGTACATTAAAACTAGAAGACTGCATGCTTTTACCAGAGGAAGAACATATCAAACAAATTTGATTGAGTCCTTTGACTGCATGACCAAAGAATTAAATGGGTAACATATATTGGATGTGTTATTTAACTGTTTTTATATCCCACTTTATCTTAAAGTCAAAGCAGGTTACAGGGAACATGTAACATGATCCTAACAATAGAAAATTACGCTAAGATTTGCATTGGATGATGCAATAAACATAATGTAGAGGACATATAGTGGAAGTTGTTTAACCTAATTTTGAATGCAAAGTAACTGTTCCCTAAATCATTAGGTAAACGAGAGGGGGGAGTAGGGCTGGTTGAGAGTAGGTGAAAGCAGTAATGGCGTGTGATGTAGTATTAGGTCCCAAAGTATTCCTTGGTGAGTTTTTATCTTCTTGTGGAATTTGCTGAGCTCCTGGGTGATACAAATGTCATGAGAGAATTCATTCCATATGTTTGGTGCGTAGACCAAGAAGGCTCCGTTTGTTACTGCCTGAGTACTTGTCCTGTGGAAAGGAGGGGGGGGGGACAGCGAGAGTAGATTGCATGTTTTTCTGTCTTGGGCTATTGTCTGGCACTTTATATATTAGTGATTGCAAGTAAGTAGATGAGAACTGATTGTATACTTTGAAAATGGTAAGAATGACCTTGTATTTTGTGCGGGCCACAATAGGAAGCCAGTGTAGACCTTTGAGCAGTGATGTTATCTGCTCATGTCTTGGTATGCCACATAGTATCCATGCTGCAACGTTCTGAGCTAGCTGCAAAGGGTGAATCACATAGTCTGGCAGGATTTGGAGGAGGATATTGCAGTAGTCTATGTGTGGAAATACCAGAGCTTGGAAGACTGTCCAGAAGTCATGTGGCTTTAGTAGGGTACGTAAGTGTTGAATTATCTTTATCTTCTGGTAAGCGAGTCTGATGGCTTTGGTGATGTGAGTTTGAAGGGTTAGGCATTGGTCCAAGATTATCCCCAGGTAGCGAACTTCTGATTTAATCTGAAGTTGTGCATCAGCCATTTTAATATGGGTTGGAGGAAGGAAGTCAGTGTTTCTGGTGATGAATAGGATGTCCATTTTGCTAAAGTTCATGGCTAGGTTATGGTCAGCGAGTCATTGTGCGATTGCTGTAAAATAAGTTGTCAGGAATGTGTAGGAGGGTTGCAGAGCATAATATCGTTTGCGTATATGTGATATTGTGAGCCTGTATTATTGAGCATATAAGTTGTATGAAGATGTTGAAGAGGAGTGCAGATAGTGAGGATCCTTGTGGTATGCCTTGTTTAAGCCAAAAAGGGCTTGAGGTGGTTCCTGCAGATCTTACTTGCTGTATTCGGTTTGTTAAGTAGCATTGTGCTGTGGATTCCTATGCCTTGCAGGCGGCGGAGTAGTGCATCGTGGGGGACTGAATCAAATGCATTTTTTGTGTTTAGGAACATGAGTATAAAACCTTGCTTTGGCTTCTAAATGCCTTGTATAAGTCTGTCCATTAGGGCTGTTAGAAGCGTCTCCACACCGTCTAAAACAGTGTTGAAGGTCAAGGAGGCTGTCTGATATGTTCTTGAAGTTGAATTTGTATAGTCTTTTCGATAACTTCTGTTAGGAATAGTAGGCTGGAAATAGGACGGTATGAGCTGGGGACAGTAGGGTTCAATTTATATTTTTTTATTATTGGGCATATTGAAACTTGTTTAAGGCTGGTTGGAATGTAGCCTTATGTAAGTGAAAGCTGAGTGATTTTGAGAATGGTGAGGATTAGGTCAGAGCGGGTTAATTTGATCCAGTTTACTGGGCATGGATCAAGGTATGAGGTAGTGGTGTTGAGGCTAGTGATAATATTCTCTAGTTGTTCTGTGAAGTATCTTGGAAGGTGTGCTAGGAGGGGAGCATAGAGGAAGATGTATGGGTATTGAGCACAGTTGATGTTATTGAGGTTCTACTTGTCTTAGTTCGTACATAGTCCCCAATTACTTGAGATGCTAAAGGCTGGTGTTTATTTGTTAGATTGGGGTTCCTAAGTAAAGATTTCGCTATGTTGAATAGTTCTCTGGGGTATTTTTTGGCAGTTAACATAAGTTTGGAGTGGTAATCACTTTTTGTGTTGTTGACTGTGTTCTGGTACTCTTATAGCATCGTCTTGAGTGGAGTGTGAACGTCTCCACTTTTTCTCTAGTTTTCGGAGTATTCGTTTCTTGTCTCAGTTCTGTGGTGTACCAGTGGCCGTCACATGTTTTCTAGGGGGTTTCCTTGATTGAGGTGCAATTGCCATCTTTTGTATTACCAAGTTCCAGTCATTGACTAAGATGTTAAAGTTTTGTGAGTCCTGGTTAAGCTGGGGGATTATTGTATGTAGAAAGGTTGCCTTGTCCCATCTTTTGAACCTTCTCTGGCATGAGTGGTTGTTTGTACAAGAGTATATGATTTGGGGTAGGAGAAAGGTGAAAGTCTTATGGTCTGACCAAGGGATTGAAGATAATGTGACTGATGTTTGGGTGTTTACCAGAGTGTAGTTTGAGGTGAAGATGAGATCTAGGTTTCCCTTCTCGTGAGTAGGCTTATTGATAATATGAGTGTATTCCAGGGCTTCCATAGCATTTATAAAAGATTTTTTTGGGAAGCTGATGGTAAGTTTAGGTCACCTAGCAATAGTACTTTCTTGTTATTCGTGCAAAGGTTACAGATTGATTGTAGGAGGAGTGACAGCTCATCTACAGATGTGGTTGGTGCCCTGTAAGCTAGGCATAGTATTAAGCATTTATTTGTAATTCTGATCATATCTAGCTCACCTTTTGAAGCTGTGTTGGTAGTGTGGAATTGTAGGTGCTCCTTTGCTAAGATGAAAACTCCCCCTCTGTGGCTAGATCTTGGGTAGTTAAAGAAGCTGTAGTTTAGTGGTAGTACTTGGTTCATTAGTGCATTGTTTATGTGTGTCAACCAAGATTCAATTACAAGCATTATATCGAGGTCATGTTCTTGGAGATATTTAGAGAGGAGTGTGATTTTGTTGCATGCAAAATGCATTGAGTAGTATATATTTTAGTTGAGAATATACTGTATTGTTTGAGATTGCTGGTAATTAGCTCCGTAGGATGAAGTGTTTATATTTAATGAGTGAGCATGGGCCTCTATTCTTTGCTTTGTATGTTGCTTCTGCAATAGGATAGCGCTGGTAGTAGCATATGATTGGGATGATGTTTGCTGGGGAGGTGAGAGAGGAGGTGCTTATGATTAGTGCAAAGCCGTAGGCACAGCCCAATAGAAGAGGTAATGGGGTCATCATGACTGTTTCTGCCTGGTAAAGGTGATGTGTTAGTGTTGAAGGCTGGAATGAGCACTCTAGATATATGTTGCGTTCCTGGGTTGTAGTTCTGATGTGTGCTGGTGAGTTGTTGGGGGGTTGATGCTTGGGTGATAATTTGGGATCCATGAACCTTATCTTGATGTGGAGGTGCGAGTTGGCTATGGTGCGGGGATTCTTCTTTAAATGCCACTTTAAGTGCCACTCTTAAGGATCACGCCTAAGAGCCCTTTGGCGGGCCTTTAGGCGCAGGTGTACCTAAGACAACTATTTAATGTGGAGGGGGCCAATGATGCTTCAGCTGGTAGGAGGAGCTTACATCCACCTGCAGGGCTTCCCTCAGTGCTTTCCTCCAGTGGGGTTTCCCTTGCTTATTTCAGCAGTGGGGAAGTTGCAGGCAGGCCATGAAGGGAAGGGAGAACTGTGCTGTTCTTCTGGGCTCACACGGGAGCCGCATAGTGAGACAGGAGTCAGCTGTTTAAGTTGGAGAGGGCCCGATGATGCTGCGGCTGACAGGAGGAGCTTACCTCCATTCCACAGGGCTTCCCCTCAATGCTTTCCTCTGGCAGGGTTTCGCCTTTGCTTGTTTCAGCAGTGACGTTGTTGCAGGCAGGCTGTGAAGGGAAGGGAGAGCTACGCTGTTCTTCTGTGTTATTATTGTATTAAATATTTGACACAATCCCATAAACTGGGCACAAAAATAAAATGAGCAGCCTACAGGTGAGCTCCAAAATGGATGACTGGATTACAAACTCGTTACGTGAAAGATAAACAAGAGTAGTGATTAATGATGTTCACACCAATAAAAGAGGGTGCCATCAGTAGAGTATCTCAGCGATCTGTGCAGCAGCTAGTTCTGTTCAATGCTTTCATGTGTAATACTACAGAGCAGATAACAATATCATCTGCAAAATGACAGACCTCCTAAGTCCTGCAACGGAATGGAAGCTCCTGATGAAATAGAGAAAATGAGGGGTGAGCTATTTTTTAATTAACTCATATCTTATCATAGGAAACTAAAATGTAGTTATATATCTGCAGTGCAGAAATCCAAGGAGCTCTTAGTGTAATCATATCTGATTTTCTAAAGCTTTTAAAACAATATGACAAAACTGTGGAAAGAGTCAAAGAACTACTGAAGGGCATAGGGAGATGCACAACAAATATAATTAGGGCTTCTGATTTTTTGGCTGCAAACTAAACACGCTGACAAAATCCCCCTGATGCAAAAATCATGGGTTTTTTTTGTTATAAACAAAATCCTACAAAATACACCCTTCCTTGCTATGTCACAATGTTTCTGTTAAGCTACTTTGAGCTGTCGATATGGCGTCTGGACCTGGCTATCTCTCAAGATCTCCTTGGCCCTCAGAATTCAAAGTGGGATTGTTTTGCACTACAGTAGAGCACTCCTGTGCTTCTTGAAGCTGCTTAGTGAGAATGCTGCTATGCAATTATCATGGCGATGTCTGGTCTAAATTGTGGCTACTGCTAAGACGACAGGGATAATTTCCCAGCAGATGTCATTGGGACGCATCCTACACATCTGCTTCCGCTTGAACCCAGCAAGCAGAGGCACTACTCCATCTGCCACTGCCGCCAGTCAGCTTGCTTTCCCCAACACTAAAGAACTACAAAAGAGGAGCAAGATACATTATAACCAGAGAAAAATCCTAAAATCCTAAAACCAAGAATGGCATAATGACAGTTCCTCAAATGTGCATCCCTCAGCCTAGGAGCCTCCACAGGTCTTCACCCAGAAATTTTCCATGGTCCAGGAAAGCACAGTTACTTACCTGTAACAGGTGATCTCTGGGAACAGCAGGAATAAGTCTTCACATATGGGTACGTCGGTACCGACGGAGTCTGCGCGGGAACACTTCCCAGCATCCAATCAAAGAGCTTTTGGAAGCATCCCACCACGCCTGCGTGCTGCCTTCCCGCCTTTCCCAACTGCCTCTCCTCAGTTAAGTTTTAAAGCTGAGACAAAGAGAGAGAGGGGAAAGGAAAGATAGATAGAGATACAACTCCTAAGGGAGGTGGGTGGGTTGTGAAGACTTATTCCTGCTGTTCCCAGAGATCACCTGTTACAGGTAAGTAACTGTGCTATCTCCAGGAACAAGCAGGAATGAGTCTTCACATATGGGGACTCCCAAGCTAAGATGCCTGGAGTCCCAGCATGTTATAGATTGGAACATGCTATACCTAATAACACCAGGCATCCTGAGGATGGAGGGTAGGAGTTGAAAAGAGAAAGGTGCTGTGAAAAACAGCTTAACCTAGCATAGGACTGCAGACAAGAAGTCCATGTGTGGATGATAATTGTCATCAATGATATTGAAATGAAATATTGCAATATGGACCTTCCCTAATAGGATTTCACAGAAGTATGGAGGTTCATGGGATCTACTGGGGAACCCAGTAGAGGAACCTCGAAGAGGACCTCACTGTAGGAAAAACAGTGGAGGTTAGAATCCTGAAAGGTAACAGGTAACCCCAGTAAAAAAAACTGGGGTAGTACAAAAACGGTGGGCCTTAAGCGGAAGGCTTTATGACAAAAGCCAAACTCTTTTGGCGGCAGAGTGGCTCACTCTTAGGAGCAAAAAGAGAAAGGCTAACCGATTTGGACAAACAGGCACAGTCCTGGTGGGGAGAAAGGGTATGGGAACCCCTTGTATCCCAAAAAGAGAGGACAAATGCCTGAGGCATTAAAGCCTGTGAGTAACTGAAGATCCGCAATACCTCTCCGAACTGGGGTAAGCTAGGAGAGATAATGGAGCATGGAGAGCTTCAGAGGTACCGAAACCCTAAGGTTATGGTATAAAAGTTGTTGACTACCACAGGAGTGGTTGTGTGTGTAGAACCCCAAACCTGCTGGATAGCATAGGTATGGGTAAAGCCCATCTGTCGGAATCATATAGCTATATGAGCATAGACAGTCAGATAGATAAGTATGTGGATACATATCTATCTGTAATAAAATATCTCGACAGATATATATATATATATATACATATAGATATATAGATACACATATAAGAATATATCTATAGTGAGATATGGAAGGGCATAAAATACACACAAAAGATAGATATGAATATGTAGGCCTATATATGGGTGTCTGCAATTAAACAGACAGAGATATGCCTACAGCACGGTAGTCACATAGGATATGTGGAGAGGAAAGATTCATCTAATAACAAGGAGGTGGAACCTACTTGAGAAGATATATAGAGAATCTATTCCTCCTGGTTATGATCTGCAAGGATGCTAGCTAGTGAAATAACCAGGACGGTTACGTGAAAAACAGAGGATAATATCAGTCTGCAGCCAGCAAGTCCCGTGTTTTCCAGAACTCTAGCATGGTAAGTGGACAGAAGACGCATAGAGATGAGATACCATGTTGACCTGCTTAAGGGCAAAAAGTATCATGCGTTCTTACCATGAGGACGAGCTGTAAGGAGAAAGAGCATATCCCCGATTGGGAATACTATGGACCAAAGCAGGGAATTGGCAACTCCTTAAGCTTTCACGTAAGAGAAGGCCTATGTCCTTAATATCAAAAAGGAGATAGTAAGAGAAGGGAGAACCCTTCTAGTCATGGGAGACATGACTGAAAAGCCTTTTCCAACCATCTAGGATAGCTGTTGGAGAAAAAAAACCCATGCTCTCTAGCAAGGGCCCATAGTGGTAAGCTTCTCTGCAGAATTGCAGAGAGCATGATGCAGGAGAATGAGGAGATAGAACTGGCTGCTGGAGAGCCAGTATCTCTGCCAACTATGCTGCCAAACCCAGGAGAATGGAGATGGCAGAAATAGAAGACAATCCATTAAGCTTGTAGTGAGATAATCTCCAAGATAGATGAAAGCACTGACTTGGAGGCACTACTAAGACTAGACAGAATGTTAGTGGAGAACAAATCTGGTTGTTTGTGGACAAGAACCAGTGGTCCAAACATTAAGGCTCCTGCATAGGCAGCTGCTAGCAAGACAGCAGAAAGAATCTTACTGTTTAAAAACTGAAAAAACAGACAGAACAGGAGTAGAAAACTCTGGACATGTCTGATAAGCTGCCCCAAAGCAAGATTGAAACAGAGGACTTAACTAAGAGAGGAAAACTCCGCACTGGAAAGTGACAAAACTAGAGAGGCTGAAGAGAAAACCCTCCAGTGAAGTAATTCCACTCTTACAGAGGCAAAGCTTGGTAAGAGGGTGAAGACAATGGAGCTGAAGAAGACTTACCAAGTAGTAAGTCTATAGAAAGGAAAAAAAAATACATGCTGGCACAGGAAACTATCATTTGATAGTGGTTAGACCTCCTTCCCTAGCAGGAAGAAGAGGAGAAACCTGTGACCTATAGGCATGAACATCCTGACAGCTCATAGAAATATAGAAAAAATGGAGGTCTTTGGAAAGAGATCCATGTTTAGGGGTTAGAATGAAGCGGTGGATTGCCTCTATTGCGAAGAAGCAAACTGCAGATTCTAAACCCCAAGAGTCACAAGCATCTGATGATGATTGATCAGAAACCCTGCGGTTGCTGGGTTTGCTGAGCCTGGTGAGAGGTTGGACTCTTCAGACCAGGACGATGCCTCCCCTGTTTGGGAACATCTGTATGATGGGCAAGTGATGAATAACACCTTCTCCTGTGGGAAGAAAGTTTGGTAGGACATTTCCTACCTACTGGGACAGAAGGTGGTGTAGAACAACCTCTAGGAACAGGTAAATCAGTGGACAACTGATTAACCTGACGTAAAGACTCCTTGTTGAAGAGATGTTCTCAAGTGCAAGGAGTATGTCCCAGTCTTTGTTGTGCCCATTTGTCCAAGTCTGAAGCTTGGAGCCAGGCTCTACGTCGTGCCCCTATAGCTATAGCAGAAGTCCTGCTAACAGACTCAAAAGAGTCCAGGGAAGCACAAGAAAGAAACCAAGAGATATTCTGGATATGCGTAAGCAGTGAGGAATAGTCTGCACTTTTGGAATCTGGAAAGAAAGGAGTCAAAAGATGTAATTGCTTTGCGACCTCCTCAAGAGATAGACTCATATAAAAAATATGAGAGAATTCTTGCAGAAAGCATAGATGTCTGGAAGGTTTGACGTCCAAAGGCATCTAGTGTCTTAGACTCACGACCTGGCGGATAAGAAGAGTGCTTTTTCTTACTCTTTACCCGCCTCATTGCTGATTCCACTATTATGGAATGATGAGGAAGTAGAGTCTTTTGAAACCCTGGAGAGGGGGGCACCTGATATAAGAGATCAGTTGCTCTGGAAGGTGGGGGTACCCTTAAAGGTGTTTCCCACATTCCTAGAAGGAGATCCTGCAAGGAATGATGCAAAGGAAGCATTATATTCTCCTTTGCTTTGGTAGAAAGAGAGCCTTGTGCAGGTTCATGTCTTGGGATAGGAATGGCAAGAGATCTTGCTATATCCAGGAGGAAACTCTGAAAAGAGGGTTCCCCAACAGGAATCTCCCTTGGACAGGTTAGATCTGAAGAACTAGCCTGAGCACCGACAGAGCTATCCAAATATATAGGAATAGAAGATCCTGCACAGTGCAGTGTGGAATGCTTAAGGGATGGTCGCCGGTACTGGCTGTCAGGAGCAGCGACTGTCCTTACCACATTGTCCATGCCAGGTATCGACGCCAAGCTTGGCATAGAAGGGAGCGAACCTGTTGAAAAAAGCATGGCAGGAGTTGGCCACGATGCTACTGTGGATACCGGTACCGATGCCAATACCGGTACCGATGTCGGAGTCGAGCCCGACAGAGACATCGGAGTAGTCATCGGTGACAGTTCAATCGGTACCGAGGTAACCGAGAACCACCGGCCGCTATCCTCGGTACCGAGCCACTGGTATCGATCGGTGTCGGTACCAAAGCGTATTGGTACCGAGTCTTCCAGAGTAGAGATCGATTCCAAACTCGGCATCGATAAGTGAAGCATGGAAGGCACCGACCGTAAGGGTAATGAGGACATCGGTACCGACTTTGGTACTGTGTCTGATACCGGTGAATGAAGGTCAACCAGTGGCAACTCAATCGGCCTTGGGGGAACCGAGAGTTGCGGATCCGAAACATCGGAACCGAGCCTTCGGTACCGCCGAGAGCCGGTACCAAGGCGAGTCGGTACCCAGTCCTCCAGACTGGAGATTGATTCCAGACTCGGCATCGAAGGAAGCGAGGCTATCGATGCACGTCTGGAGGGTACGGACGTCGGTGGTAGTATCGGTGCTAGTACCGATAATGGAAAGTCAGTCTGGAGTGTATCCACCGGTCCCAAAGGCACCGAGGATGCCAGATGACCATCCCTGGTGAGGAGTGTTTCATCCAACACCAGTGCCGATGTTGGGGTAACCTGAAACCCCTGAAAGGCTTTGGAGACCGAAGACTCCCGCCGGGGATTTGAAGCCAGTAGGCCCTCGAGGGCAAGGCCGGAGCCATCTACATGCTGTGCATGAGACCTACCACTCGAGGGCTGGCTAGTCTTAACAGACTGTTTGTGGATTACCTGATCCTGTGTAGAAGAAGAAGGGGACGGTGCCCAAAATTTGGAGGGAAACCATGTATCGAGGGAACCTTGATATTGAAGACCTCTTCTCATCAAACTGTTGTCAGGACCCAAGCAGGTTAGACACCGACTTCGAGGGTCTAAAAATAAAGTTGTACCGCCACAGTTTGAACATTTCTTGGAGAAAGTGGCTGGCGGTTCCATGAAGGAAAAAGAAGAGGCCTAAAAGGCCTAAGACACCGTGGGACACTATGAAGAAAAAATATTCCTTGAAAAAGGAAGATTTTACAAGAAAAGAAAAGAAAACACCGGCGGTACCGGTGGCGTCGGGAAAGACAGCCGTGACCACAAGAAAACTAAAGAAATAAAACAAGAATTTTCTGCGGTGACAGGATGACGTCCTGCCGGCTCCGCGGAAAACGAAAAACTGAGGAGAGGCAGTTGGGAAAGGCAGGAAGGCAGCACACAGGCGTGGTGGGATGCTTCCAAAAGCTCTTTGATTGGACGCTGGGAAGCGTTCCCACGCAGACTCCGTCGGTACCAATGTACCCATATGTGAAGACTCATTCCTGCTTGTTCCTGGAGATTATGCATCAAACTGTTTCAGCTGGCATCTTCACAGACCCCGAGGGCATTAATCCAATAACAAATTACAGGACATTTTTATTGTCCTCACTGTTGATGTTTGGAGGGTGTTTGACCTTTTTACACTAAAGTGGACTTACTTGATAAATCCTGTCACCTTGCATGCAAGAGGGCATGAATCCTGTACAGTTCTTTGGGTTTTCTTTTAACTTAGGGCAATCTTTGCTTCAAATGAATTTTGTATAATTCTTTATCTTTTCATACTAAGAGTTACACTTTCAGGTTACCTACTCATCCTAGATGCATGCATGAATTTGGAGGACAGGCGGGAGAGAGGAGATATGATAGAGACGTTTAGTGAGAAACATTTTTATTGAGTAGCAAATAGAGGCAAAGGTAAAAAAAAAAGTGGTTCCAAACCAAGAGACAAAAGTGCCAGTGCAATAACAGCAAGATTCAAAATTTCCATAATTTATAACGTTATTGTAATCCTCCTCCCCGTTTACCCCCTCAGCTTAAGCAATGAAATAATAAAAGGCAGTGAAGGAGCAATCCAGCAAACTATAGAAACTATCCTAGGCTGAAAAATGTAGAAAAGATAAAAGGCAGAAGAGGAGCAATCACATCCATATAAAGAGAGTCACACAATGTTTACAACATTGCCTCTCCACGCCCATCATTCAGATCAATTAATGTGCCTCCCCCAGAGAGAACTTTGCCACTCCTTCTCTTTGGGCTTAGAAACAAGCTAGAGTTAAGGGTTAACAGAGCTCCAGTGTGCATAGGCTCTTCGCAACATCCGGAGCTAGAAGACCCTGAGAGAGTACCCTGTCTTCCCTACTCACCCACCACCCTAAATACCTATCCCCCTTCCCCACCCCCCTCCGTGTCCCATGTGGAAAATCAATCTGCATGTGTCCCAGTCATTCACACCCAATGTCATCCGCAAGTGTTGACCACATGGCGTTGGTCCCTAGGCAGGAGGGACTAAAAATAGAGTTCCCATATCTCTAAAAATGAGGTCCAGTACAAAGTGTGCCTCGAGACCTTTCCCTTTCCAATAATAACAGGCCATGAAGAACAGTCTGCCACTGCTAGTATTGTGGGCTTCAGTGGTCTAGCCAGGATTGTAAAATAGATTTGTGAGCAAGCAAAAGTGCCAGGTGCAACCAGGTGTGAGCAGCACCGAGCTGCACCCTCTGGCAGGTCAGACTCCCTCCATATGTCCAAAAGAGCAGCCTCAACAGATAAGGCCAAAGCCCCCTGGACTCGACCAGAAAGATAACACAAGACAAGACCAAGACCGCACCACCACTTCACAGTCTCAGAACATGTGACCTAGAGTTGCCACCCCAGCCCCACATCTGGGGCACGTATCCGTGGGTGCCAGTCCTGCACACCAGGCCTTTTGGGGAGCCAAATACAGATGCATTAATCGTAACTGCAAATCACGCAAATTAAACTGAGTAATAAGCATCGGGATGCTGCCCAGAGCCCCAAGAATATCCCCCACCCCCCGTAATGGAGATCCTTAAGTTCTGCGGCCAAGCCATCACCAGATCGTCCTCTGAGACAGGGGGGAGCAACCCAGTCAGGGCCCTGTGCAGATGCGAGATGTGAACATGTTGCTCACCCCCATCAATACTTCTTCTAACCTGGTACAAAAAGCAGATCCCAAGGAGCTTGATGGTAGGCTGCGCATGTAACTGCGAAGCTGCATATAGGGAAAGACATCAGCGGCCTGAAGTCGACAGTGCACTTGAAGCTCAGCAAATGGAAGCGAAGAGCCATCCTCAGATAGTACATGTTCCAAAGTGGCAAGTCCCACCCTCTCCCAACATGTAAAGGTTTTTACCTCCAGTCCTAGTAGGAATCCCCCATTGCCTCATAGTGGCAGGTAAAGACAAGCAGGAGGGCAACCACCCCAGCATCGAGAGTAGACAGCGCCAAGCATGACGGACCGGCTGAAGGAGAACATCCTGATGGACATGGGGAAGGCCCACAGTATTTCCCCATGTGTAAAATATAGTGCATAAACACGAGGGAATGCTCCCAGGATAGAGCGGTATAATCGGACGTATCCCATAGCCAGTCTCTTACATGCTGAAGTGAGCAAGCCCATGTTGTACTATTCCAAATCAGGGCAGCCCATATACCCTCGGTCCCATGCACACTGAAGAATAGCGAGTCACATCCTAGAGCACCACCCCCTCCAAAATAGGACATTGACCTGCCATTCAAAAAAATGAAGCTCACGTTTACAAAGGACAAGGGGGAGAGTTTGCAATGTGTAAAGCCATTTGGGGAAAAGGAGCATTTTAAGATAGGTCACGCCAGTACCGCATGCGCTGCTCAAGATCCATTAAGAGGCAGAAGACATTCGCGGAATACAGATCCATTAATTCAGTGGTGAGCCATATCCCCAGGTACTTAAAACCCTCATCTGCCCATTTCAGTGGGAACTCTTCTTGCCATGCATCTCGGGTGGTAGGGTTGAGCGGAAGGGCTTTGGATTTGTCTAGATGAAGCTTCAAACCAGAAAGGCAGCCATACTCCTCAATAAAGGCGCAACAATACAGGTTGTTGTTGTTAAGTGCCGTCGAGTCGGAGTCGGCTCATGGCGACCCTCTGGATAGCTATCCTAAATTGTGTTCGGTCTTCAGTCAGGCGGCTCATTGACGACAGACTGGTACCCGTAGCTGCTGTTATTGTAGCGATCCATCTCATTGCTGGCCTTCCTCTTTTGCGTTGACCTTCTATCTTGCCAAGCATGATGTCTTTCTCTAATGATCTCTCTCTTCGCATGATGTGTCCGAAGTATGAAAGCCGAAGTCTTGTCATCTGAGCTTCTAAAGAAAGCTTAGGTTTGATCTCCTCTGGTGTTCTTCGGGCAGTCCATGGTATACACAGTATTCGCCGCCAGCACCATAATTCAAAGGCATCAATTTTCTTCCTGTCTGTCTTTTTCACTGTCCAGCTTTCACATCCATATGATGTGATTTCTTGACTGCTTGTTGCTTCTTTATTGATAGTTGATCCAAGTAGGTTAAAGTTGTTCACAATTTCAATTTCTTCTCCTTCAACGATGAACCTGTTGATTATGCCAGTTGTCATGATCTTTGTCTTCTGTACATTAAGGTGCAGGCCCATTTGAGACTATGTTCTTTGATTGTGAGAAGCAAATGTCAGATCATCTTCGCTTTCAGCCAGTAATGTGGTATCATCAGCATAGCGAAGGTTGTTGATGAGTCTTCCACCAATCTTCACACCTCTGTTGTCTTCATACAGTCCTGCTTCTCTGATGATTTGTTCTGCATATAAATTAAACAGGCATTGATAGCATTGATAGCATTCCCATAGAAGTATTGCAGCAATCTGATGCAGCTGTTACCGTACTTACAAGGCTCTGCCAAGAAATATGGAAGACAACATCATGGCCAACTGACTGGAAAAGATCTGTGTTTATACCAATACTAAAGAAAGGTGATCCAACTGACTGTGGAAATTATCGCACAATCGCTCTGATCCCACATGCCAGCAAGATTCTACTGAAGATTATTCAAAAGAGACTACAGCCTACTAGAACAAGAACGATTCAGAAAGGGCGAGGAACGAGAGACATCATTGCGGATGTGAGATGGATCCTTGAAAAGACTAAAGAATACCAAAAGGATATCTATTTGTGCTTTATCGACTATAGCAAGGCTTTTGACTGTGTAAACCATGAGAAACTCTGGGCCACATTAAGAAGCATGGGTATACCAGAACACAATACAGGTAATCCCTTGCAAATGCACCAACAAGTCTTCTGCAAATGCCACAATGCAGAATTTCTGGGACCCTAGCCCCACCCTCGTAAGGAGGAGTCCATCTGGATTTTACACAGTAACAGTTCCAGGGCGAGTACTAACAGTAGCAGGTAAAAAAGGGCACCCTTGATGGGTACCGCACTGCAAAGGGAAGTCTAGAGAAAACTTATCATTGACCACCACTGCTCCCCCTAAGGGATGGAATAGAGCAAGTGCAACACATCTACAAAAAAAGCCACGAAAACCCATCGCAGTCAGCACATCATATATGAAATCTCAGTTCACTCTGTCAAAACGTTCTCCACGTCAAAACTGATGAGCATCAAGGAATGTGAATCCCTCAGGCTAATCAACATTGAGGCAAGAACTCGACGTACACTGGAAGCCACACATCTCACCTTGACGAAGCAGACTATTTATTTATTTATTTAACCTGTTTTTTTAATACTGCCTTCTCCTGGAATCAAAGCAGTTTACATTTAATTTCAAAACTTAAACAGGATACATTCACTTTAACTTAACTTAGGGTATTTAACATGGTAGTAACTATTTATAAGATGTTAAACTTATTTATATAGGTTCTGTTTGTGGGTTGTTTTTGTGTTTTAAAGAGTTTTTGCTTGTGGGGCTGGTGTGGTTGCTAAACTAGGTGATATTTCCATACTGTTCTATGAACAGAAAAATCTTGAGCCTTTTTCGGAAATCCTTGATGTCTTTCAGTTGATCGAATTTCCTCAGGGAGAGTGTTCCACAGTTGTGGTGCAGTTAGGGAGAGGGCTCATTTGGAGGTTGATTGTTTGTTCTTCCGGTAGTCCATTGGTACTTTGATCATGTGTTTGTTATTGCTCCCTATAGGGCGAGTGCTGGTTTCTCTTGTGATTAGGGTTTCTAGGATGTCTGCTGAGGAGTGGTGGATGATTTTAAAGATGTTCAGTATTGTTTTGTATTTGGCTCATGCTTGGATTGGGAGCCAGTTTAGTTTGTGTAGTACTAATGTAATATGGTCTGTTTTACTGGTTCCACTGATGATTCTCGCAGCAGTGTTTTGGACCATTTGTAGTGGGTGTATGACTTATTTTGGGAGTCCTTGGTACAGTGAGTTTCTGTAGTCTAGTAATGGTGTGATGATGGCTTGGTAGACTTGATCACAATGAACTAGCCCCAGCAGATAGTCCGCCAAACGATCTGCCATAATTTTCACCAACAACTTAATGTTGACGTTAAGAAGCGAGATGAGCCTGTAGGAGCCCAGCATCAAGGGATCACGGCCTGGCTTAGGTAGGACTGTGATCAACACCTTGTTTGACTCGAAGAGAAAATGTCCGCGTCTCACCAAATCCATATAGTATTCAGATGGGGGGGCTGCGACCACATCGCTCATGAGCTTATAGAACTTGCTGCCATAACCATCTGGGCCGGGCACATGGCCTCTCTGCAGCCCCTTGATAGCAAGCTGGACATGTTGTGGTGTTATGGGAGCATTCTGAATCAATAGGTAATCCTCAATCAGCTGAGGTAACAGACACCCTGAAAGATAGGCCTCTCTAGCAGTCCCAGGGTCACTCTTCCTGGTACAGTTTCTGATAAAACTCACAGAAGACCTGGCTCTACCCTGCTAGCAGTGGTGTGCACCCATCCCAAGGCATCCCCCGGGGCCCCCACATGACGCGAGCCCCCACTCGAACGGATAAGGGAAGAGAAAAGCTTACCAATCCGGTTACCAAAATGGTATAGCCGGTACAGATAGTAAAAGAGAGATTTCTTAGCACACTGGTGAAGAAGAGTATTCAGCTCCTGCTGAACCATGAGCAGGTCAGACCTCGATGATACACAAGGATGGGCCACAAAACATCACCTGGCTTCCTTGAGAGCTTGCTCCAACTGAATCACTCGCCCGTTAGGCCATTTGTGCCAGGATCATATGTAGCTTATGATTTCCCCTCGCAGAACCGCTTTGTCCGCCTCCCAGAATAAAGTTTGGTCCTCCTTATGTTGAGAATTATTGCGCTCATAGTTGGCCCACCTCTCACGAAGAAAAGGCACAAAGTGAGCACCCCCTACAATTTCAAGGGGTAAACGCCAGGGGGAGCGCCCTCACTATCTCCAAAGCTCAGCTCTAGGGATACAAAAGCATGATCAGAGATGACCATCGGGCCTATATCAGCACGAGAGACATAGTCAAAGATCCCTGTCGGGAGAAGTAATCAATCTGGGACCAGGTATCATGCACGTGCGCGAGGTGGGCGAAATCCCGGTCCCCCAGGTGTAGCACTCACAAAATAGCTAATAAATCGCATCCATCGCAGATGCCGCAAAGCCTACGTGCCCTGAGATGGTCACCTCCACCAGCCCTCTGAGAGCAATCCAGGGCCACATACAAGACACAATTGAAGTTGCCCCCCAAGGATCAACAGAGCATGCCCTGCCGCGGCCACATATGCTGTCAGGTAACTGTAAAAGGAGACATCATATTTATTAGGCTCATAGATAGAACCCAGAATTATCCTCTGACCCAAGAGTTTCCCATGGAGAAAGACAAATCTACCATTAGGGTCTATCATAGTAGAGTTCACCTCAAAACTTAATTGCTTATTGACTAAAATTGCAACATCTGCCTTCTTCCCGACTGCTGGAGATCCATATACCCCACCAACAGCGAAGCTTGGTATGCTCCTTGGAAGTCCGATGAGTCTCTTGTAACAGAGCAATATCCGCTCTGCAGATTTTGAGATGTCAAGGCTACACACGTTCAAAGAGACAAGCTTTAGTGACTTACCCTGTATCTCAAATGAGGCCAATTAACTGAGTCAAAGGCTTACTCAGAGTAGAAAAGCAGGTCCCAAGGCCCTCTGCCCAACCATCAGCATTAGAGAGAAACACACCGAACCACCCCATGCATACCACACATAGCAAATCAAATGCCTCCCACATAGAGCATGGATCCAACCCCCTCCATCTAGCCCTACCCCTTCCTCCCTCCATCTAGCCCTATCCTTCCCCTCCGATGCTCCCCTCCATCACTACCAACTCTTCCTCCATAAAGGAGCACACCAAAAGGGTCATCATAGCATTTGGGTCCCGCCCCAATTAAAAACTCCCTGATCATTCCCAGGACCATATCTAAACCCACAACTGTTTCAAAACACAATCACATCTGCCATCTGGCTGTAACCAGCAATCCCACACACCCAAGGCAGGCGTAACCATAGTCCCCTGGAAGAAGTACAGGTCTACTAGAAAAATAAAAGTGAGAAAAAGGGTTCCCCTGAAGAGTCTAAGATCCTGGGCAGATGGGGAAAGAAAGAAAGAAGATGGCCAACAGGCACACTTACTCTCATATTCTCCCTCATCCTCACTGAAGAACTCCACACATCGCTCCCCTAACCATGCCCCGCCCCACCTCATCCCACCCCACCCTTCATTCACACTCGATAATAAAGCAATCCACACACACATCTCACACTCGATAGCAAGGACCATCACCCCTACCCTATGCATACAGACAAACTGAGTACCAGCCATATCTTCCAAATCCAACCCCAAAGAATGCCACGTGGGCCCTCCCACCTCCAGAACCACCCAGAGGGTCCGAGGGGCCAAGCTGCTGAAGGTCATAATAGACATCACCCTGGATGGGACACCAAGGGGGAACTTCCAAGAAAGACTGGAAAGCGTAGAAAGCGGGTCCAATGGGAGAGGGCCGATAAACACTAAGGAGACAATGGGTGAAGATAAGACAGAAGATAGAAATTAAAATTAGAAAAAGGAAAAGTTAGAAAAGAAAATAATGGGGAAGAGGTAAGGAAAGAGAGAAAAAAGGAACTGTGGGTTAACAGGGGTTCAATAAGAGTGAGGAAGCAAAAAATGGGCTGGGAGCGAGAGCATGAGAAGCAATGAGCCAGAGAGAATGATCGCGAGGCCAGCCCAAAGGGCCGGAGAAAAGCAGAGGCAGAAAGCAGGTGGGATGTAGCAAGCACCCAAAGGCTCCTTTGCACCAGAGCAGCACACACAAACACAAGGCAGAAAAACAGGCACAGTGGGGGAGTGATCGATCAGGAAGCAGGAGGACTGGGAAGGGTGAGACACACAAAGAGGAGGAAAAGGAAAGGAATGAAGGCCCCCACGGGAGAGAAGAAATTAAAGCAAACAAGCAATGCAAGGGTCACTTATACAAGTCCCAGTGTACATCCATGTGGCAGACAAATGACAGTTGGTAATGGCGCCAGAGGGCCACAAGAATAGCCTGTTATAGCCAGTCGAGTCCAGCTCCAAGACATCTCCTAGAGACCATAACGTTCACATAGGTGAAGGGCCAAGTCAATCTGGAGAGACCAAGGGTACCGACTAGGAAGCACAGCAGGCAGTGTAATCATGTTGGTAGAGACACTAGAGTGTCAAAGTATTTCACGTGGTCCACTGAGCAACTTGCAGTCTAGCAGGCTAGAGCAGAGAAAAATGCAAGCCCCGATTTACCAGTTGGCTACAGACTGCTGAGGATTCGCACTGCTGCTGGCTGACCAAAGGTCCTGAAAGATCAAAAGTTTCTGCTGATCACTGTCATACAGACGGTAGGTTCCTAGCTGGGCGTAAAACAGCTTCCTTTTGCACATAGTCATGGAACCATGCTATAACCACCTGCGGATGCTGACTGTCCTCCGTGTGGGGTCCCAAGCGGTGTACTCTCTCTAGTTTGATGGTCCCCGCCTTGGTATAGAGTGTGAAGTTGAGAGGAAACCGGGTCTAGAGGAAACCATGAAATTCCGAGTCTCCAACGCTCTCCTCGATACCAATGAAGCAGAGGTTCTTCCTCCTCCCCCGATTCTCGAGGTCCTCCAGTTTTTCTCCCTAGCGCCGCACTCAGGCCTCCTGGGAGTAATGGCGATCCTCCACATTGGAGATTTGCTGCTCAGCCCAATCCAAATGAAAATGAAATTCCGTGACCGCCTGGGCAACCTGAGTCATTTGGTCTAACAAAAGAGTGGAATTTTGTCTTCAAGCACTCGGACCACTGCTGCAATACCTCAGACACCATAGTGGAACAGGTTCCAACAGACGGGCTCAGCGGGGTGCCATCCACCATTTTAGCATCAAGAGCATGAGTCTTATCCCTCCAGGCCGTTTTAGTGGCCATCTACTGCAGGAGGCGATATAAGGCTCCCCGATCAGGGCACACTGGTATTGTGTTACCACCAAAGGTAAGACAACGAAGATCAGGCTCTAATTAAGGCTGAAAATTGAGGCTTACAGAGCATGTATCCCAAAGCCGGCAGAAGAACGTTTGAACTAGCTCACTGCATCATGTGACTGACAGACACATTTAAATACCTCCATGACACAAATACATGAGAGGAGAGCCTCTTTCAATTTACAGTAAAGGAAGCTCTGCAACAAGGGGGCATAGGATGAAGGTGAAAGGGGACAGACTCAGGAGTAATATGAAGAAATATTTCTTTACAGAACGAGTGGTAGATGCATGGAACAGTCACCCAGTGGAAGTATTAGAGACCAGGACAGTATCTGAATTCAAGAAAGCATGGGACCAACACAGAAGATCCCTGAAGGAAAAAAAAGGAACTATAGTAGTTTATTTATTTATTTAACAGTATTTCTATACCGCCTTCTCCTTCAATCAAGGCAGTCTCCACAGCAAACAATCAATGAGTGTTCAAGAGTTTTCATGCAGTGTTGAGTGCTGTGTGTTTGTGGTGGTGTGTATTTGATTTAAGTTGTCCTTTCTACATTGTGCGCTATTATACATCGTGAGCTATAATACATTCTTATATACAAGTTTAGGGTGGGGGGGAGGGTCCGTAGCTCTGGCTTGGTTAGAGGATCATGTGGCATGTCCATAGTGGTATGGAAGGGCAGACTGAATAGGTCATATGGTCTTTTTCTGCTGTCATGTTTCTATATTTAGATTTCAGTAAAGACTGACACTGTTTCGTACATGTGACTTATTAACAAATTGAATGCTCTTGAGATGTACCCTAAAGTGACTGACTGGGTTAGAAATTGGTTGTGTGGGAGGAAGCAAAGGGTACAGGTAAATAGAGTGCTCTCTGAGGAGAAGGATGTTATTAGTGATCTATCCTTGGTCTGATTCTTTTTAACATTTTTGTAAGTGATATTGTGGAAGGGCTATAGGATAAGATGCAGATAACATGAGGAGGCATCTAGTGAAGCTTGATGAATGGTCACAAATTTGGCAGCTGAGATTTAATGCTGAAAAATGTAGGGTTATGCATTTGAGCTGCAAAAAGCCAAGGGAGTGGTACAATATAGGGGTGAAGCTCTTCTGTCCATGAAAGAAAAAAGGGACCTAGAGGTGATTGTTTCTGATGATCCTAAGGTGGCTAAACAAGTAGAAAAGTCGATGGTGAAAGCCAGAAGGATGCTTGGGTGCATAGGGAGAGGAATGGCTAGCAGGAAAGAGAAGGTGACAGTGCCTCTGTATAAATGTTTGGTGAGCCATAATTTAGAGTATTGTGTGTCATTCTGGAGACCACACCTTCAAAAGGATACAGTATAAATAGGATGGAGTCAGTGCAGAAGGTGGCTACAAAAATGGTCTGTGAGCTCCATCACAAGGCATATAGGGACAGACAAAGTTCTGAATATGTATACTTTGGAAAAAAGTTAAGAGAAAGGAGATAATAGACATTTATATACCTCTGTGGTATAAATGCACAGGAGGACACTCAGGAGTAATTTGCGGACATATCTCTTTATGGAACGAGTGGTAGATGTGTGGAATAGTCTCCCAATGGAGGTAGTAGAGACAAAGACTTATCTAAAATCAAGAAAGCATGGGACAAATACAGAAAAACTCTAAAGCAAAAAGAGGAGCTATAGAATTGAATAGATGGTATGGAAGAGCAGACTGGATAGGCCATATGGTCTTTATTTGTCATCATGTTTCTATGTAAGGGAAATCAATATATCAATAAGAACTCCTCCATGCATGCAATGCAGAAAACTAGACCAGGAAGAGCTTGTTCAGTCAAACTATAGGCGGTTGGCCATCCTTTTAGGTTTTTATGTTTATTGTAACAGATTCCATGTCTTTTGGTTGCTTTTAGCTTATGTTAGGACACTTTTTCTACAACTTTTAAATAAAATATTTGGAAAGCTTAAAATAAATAGGGAAGACTGAATAAGCCATATGGTCTTTATCTGCCATCATGTTTCTGTTTTTCTAAATAGAAATAAGCATTTCATAATTGAATCTACTAAAAATGAATCTAAAAGCATTGTTCTCAGACAAAAAGACCGACACATGCTGATTTTAGTACCCTCCAGAAAATCTTAATTGCCTAAAAAAATAAGCACTTAAACTTACAATTTGTAAACACCTAGGATAAAATGCCAAGTATAACACAGGAGGTGGTAATGCGTCTGTATATATTATTATTAAGACCATTTCAGTGCTGGAGACCATACCTCCAAAAGTCTATAGACAGAGTAGAGGCTATCTAGAAAAAGATCATCAAAATAATGCAGATTTTATACTAAAAGCCCTATGAAAAGAGACCTAAGGACCTGAATATAATACCCTAGAGCAATGTTTCTCAATCCTTCCTAACTATTCTCGTCTTTAAGATAACAATAATGTGCATGGAATATCTTTGCTTACATTGGTTATCCTGTAAACAAGATAGGTTAAGGCTAGGAAATATTGCCCTATAGGAAAGGAGAGATAGAGGGATATGATTGATACAAGTCAATCACTTGGCTCAAATTTATGAACAATGTACAATAAGCAAGAATTTTTTAGTGGAGAGGAAGTCCTAGAAAAAGTAGCTGTAATATGAAGCTCAAAATGGGTAGACCCAAGAGTGACACTGGAATATAATTCTTCAAAATAGTCGTGGATGCATGAAACAGACTTCCAGAAAAGGTGACGGAAGCAAAAAAGTAATAATGGAATTCATAGGCACAGAGGATCCTTAACTGCAAAAAAAATGGAAGGAAAACCAGAGATATATTCGTACTACAACAGAAGGAAATTAAACAAACTACATAAGTATTATGTGCTATCATATTCACTTCACAAATTGAGAACTAGATAGTTCACACCGCGTCAAAGCCAAGCAACAAGTTTGGGACTAAATATTTTTCTGTTATTCGAGAAATGAATAGATGACATTCTACACAAACTACATGAACTTCCTAAAACCTTTCATCTAAAGAAAGGAGAAGGGAAAATAAAAGTCTCATTTCAAAATGATCTTATCTTCCATGCTTGCTCTAATTCTACGCATTCCACATGATTACAGGTTCACAATGAACACCAATAAACAAATGAATGAGAACAAACCTAGGAAGGCAGACACATTAGTGGTGTTCTTAGCTGTGTTCACTTCCAATACATAGTCAGCATGTGTTCTGTATCCAAGAAGTTCTGCTAATCTGGACCTCAATGGAATCAAGCGCTCAAGAATTGTAGTGTTTTCCTGGTAAACAGAAGGAAAGACAAACCCAGATTACTAAACCATGCCTTCTATATCTAAAGCATTTTTCTCTTTTATAACTTGGACCCTTTTCTTCAAGAAAAAAAGAGAAGACTTTAAGGGACATATTTACTACAGGTTTTAACACGCCTTAATGAAGTTAGCAGACATTAAGTGCCCACAGTCCTTTTCTTTCTATGTGCATAAAGGCACTTAATGCACATTAATTTCATCAACGCACGTTAGTCTTTAGCAAACATGCCCCTAAAAGACCAAGTTTTAGATGTTTAAAAAAATTTACACTTAATGTTTTGAAAGAGCAGCTGCAGCGCACTGCTTCTGTCAGCATAGAGTATGCTTAACAACAGAAAAGTGACGATACAAAAAATGCACAAAGCTGGAACGTCCAAGTTAGTACATTCACAATTTCCGGCCTCTTTTACAAAAAACCTGCTGAATGCACAGCCATCTGTAAAATATCTATTCTATAGGGACCTGGGAAATATCTGTGTATTTCCTTAAATATGCAACAGTAGCAAGCATTTTATGAAAACACACATTTACAAAAAAAAGCAGCATCACTTGGCACCTGGTACCTGCAAGCGCTGGCTTTTACATGTGTAAATATCTATTTTTCACCATTACACATAAGGGCCATTTCTCAGAAAACTACATATAAAAACTTGCCTTTAGGCAAGTCTACATTTCAAAATTTAACTAAAATACTAGAGTGCTGAGTATAATTTCCCACTCAATCACTCTTCTGGCCAAAATAAGCATTTTGCATGCCTCAGAAGAGGTGTAAAAGCCAACAGGAACATTTTAAAAAATATATGGGGTGCATATTCAAAGTAGCTTAGCCAGTTATACACGCTAACCAACTAAACCACGCTCAGCGGGATATTCAGTTCCCAAATTGTTTTAGTGCTACTGAATATCCCCTCCTACTCAGTTTATTTATTTATTTATTTAAATTGATTTCTATCCCGCCTTATCCTTCAATCAAGGCGGCCCGCACAGCAAACAATCGATAGACAATGTGTTAAGTGTGGGCATGCAATGGTCGGTGCGTGTGTGTAGTTGTAGTGTGTCATTGATTCTTGTGGGTCTATTTACAGTGTGCGCTATATACAATACTATGTACAACATAAATTTGCATTCAAATGTGTGTGTGTTGGGGGGGATGAGGGTTTGATTCTGTTGTTGTCCATTGGGTTGCTTAGGTGACATCCCCGTAGTGCTCCCTGAAGAGGGTAGTCTTGAGCAGCTTCCTAAAGTCTTTAATGTCCGTTGTTGAGCGAAGTTCATCGGGGAGTGAGTTCCAGATTGAAGGTGCTGCCGTTGATATGGCTCGTTTCTCAGTGTCTTTGTGTATCTTGTTTATGTCTTTTGGTGTGTTAACGCGGTTGGCTGTGCCCCTCCTCCTCGGTCTTGCGGTGTTGTCTGGTTGGATGAGTGGATGTAGGCTGAATGCTGATGTTTGATTTTGAATATGTTAATGACTGTTTTGTATTTCATGGGTGAGCTGATTGGTAACCAGTGGAGATCTTTTAGAGTGGGTGTGATGTGTTCGTTTCTTGTGGTGCCAGCTATTATGCGTGCTGCTGTGTTTTGTGCCAGCTGAAGTGGTCTTAGGGTCTGCTTTGTTAGGCCGAGATATATTGGGTTTCAGAAGTCTAGTATTGGGGTTACTAGAACCTGGCATACTGTGCGGGTGCTCCTGTGATAGTAAGGCTTGAGGCGTCGTACAAGGCTCATCCCTTGATATACGTTTTTGGTGGTTCTGCTGATGTGTGCCTGCAGGTTCAGCTCTTTGTCTAGCGTCACCCCGAGGTATTTCACTTCTGGTTGTATGGGTATGGTTGTGTTGTCTATCTTGATGTTGATTGGAGGGATGAAGTTGTCATTTCGTGTGATGATTAGGGCCTCGGTCTTCTTGTAGTTTATGGTCATGTTGTTGTCTTGGAACCATCTGTTCATGTGACGGAGGCATTCTGTTATCTTTGTGTGGTCTGGGTTGTCAAGTGTGAATGGGATGTAGATCATTATATCATCAGCATATATGGTGTATTTTATCTTGTGGTCTCTTATGATGCTGCATATAGGCTGGATGTAGAGGTTGAATAAGAGAGCCGATAGGGCAGATCCTTGCGGTACTCCTTGTGTGACCTTTATTGGTTGGGATGTGTTGGTTCCGATCTTAACCTGTATGTATCTGTCTGTCTGTTAGATAGGATTGGAACCACCTGAGTGTGGTTCTGTGCAGTCCGATGTTCTGTAGTCTTGCTAGTAGGGTTCCGTGGTCCACTGTCAAATGCTGATGAAATGTCGATGAAGATCATGAGAACTCCGTGCTTTCTGTTGTCTATGGTGTGTAGTATGTCGTTAAATAGGTATAACAGGAGCATTTCGACTCCGTGGTTGGGGCGGAAGCCATGTTGATTGATGTCTAGCTGAGCGTGGTTGTCCATGTGTTCTTGGAGCTGATGCTGTACTGCCTTTTCAATTATCTTTGCGAGGAGGGGGATGCTTGAAATCGGTCTGTATGCTGCTGGATTGCCCTTGTTGAGAGGGGATTTCTTTGGTATAGGTCTTATTGTGGTGAGTTTTAGCTGTTCCAGCATTATTCCTTGCGTTAGTGCATATTGCACTATGTTGTGTATGGTTTAGATGCCTCGATGACAGCTGCATAGCATCAAGATATTCCGAGTGTGGTGATATAGGTTAGCTGGTCCGTAGCGATATTCAGCTGCTAACCAGCTAAATTAAAATGGCTAAAGTTAGGCAGAAAAAGGCTGTCTTAACTTTAGCTGGTTTAGCTATCTAGCCAGAGTTTGAATATCATCTCTTACCAGTTAGCTAAAACACTAACTGGGCAATCCAGATATTAATTCTGGTGGCTGGATATCACCCCAGCATTGAATATCTGGGCATTATCTGAATATGCCCCCCATGTGTGTATGTCTGTGCAATACTGGGAATACATGTATAATTTTTTGGGTCACCCAAACCATGCACAGTACACACACTCTTCAGATCAATGCATCCTGTGGCAATTACCTGTGTACACACTGGCATTGTAAATTCAGCATTTATACATGTATGACATCTATACATGTAAATACAGATATTTTACGTGTAATGGCCATGCAAGGTTTTTGAAACGGTTTCCTCAATCTATTGGCTTTTTGTGGTGATTTCCCCAGAATGTAACATGGCTCTTTTGTACATCATTGGTCCTCTAATGCCTAGCAAAGCACTAGCACGCGAAGGAAGCAAATGCAATTCTTTAAAACACTAGCAGCTGCAGCTAAGTGTGATTAGTAGCAGGGTCGAACCAAGGGCTGTGCAAGTGGGGCTCTGATACAATCAATGGGCTTCCAAGAAGATCAAAAAGAGCAAGTTACTGAACATGGCTGGGTAGAAGCACCAGATTTGTGTTAGCTGCACAGGGTGCATATCTAGCTTGGTACATTCCTGATTAGTAGCTACACTGCAGACCTCTTCCTACTGGCTTCTGCATTTGGCTCAAATTACTTCTTACCTACAAGTACATTCAGTCTGAAGCTCCACACTACTTCTCCCCTCTTATCTTCCCTTATTATTATTATTATTATTAAGCATTTATATAGCGCTACCAAGTGTATGCAGCGCTGTACGGACACGTAAGTAGACAGTCCCTGCTTATAGAGCTTAAAATCTAAAAGATGAACATACAGGACAAAATACAATAGGAATAAGGAACTGAAACACAAGGGAGGGGAATTATGAATCAAAAGCAGCCTCAAAGAGGCGAGTCTTGAGAATGGACTTGAAGAGGGTGAAGGAGAAGATTTGGTGCAAGGACAGGAGAAGGTTGTTCCAGGCAAATGGAGCAGCAAGGTTAAAGGAACGAAGCCTGGAATTTGCCAAAGAATAGGGAGGCATAAAGAGAAGGAAGGCAGAAGAGGAACAGAGATCATGAGAAGGGGTATAGGGAGAGAGGAGAAAGGAGAGCAGAAAGGTAAGGAGGAGCAGCAGAGTGAATGCACTTATGTGTCAAGATAAGTAGCTGGAACTGGATGCAGTAGCGAATAGGGAGCCAGTGAAGGGACTTTAAAAGAGCAGTAATGTGAGTGTAACATGGCTGGCGGAGAATTAACCGCACAGCAGAGTTTTGAATAGATTATACAGGTACAAGATGAGACTGAGGGAGACCAGCAAGGAGGAGTTTGCAATAGTCAAGACGGGAGGTAATAAGGGAATGAATAAGAGTCTTAGTAGTGGAAGCAGAGAGGAAGGGATGATTCTTGTTAATATTGAAGACAAAGAAGCGACAAGACTTAGCAATTGCTGAATATGAGAGGAGAATGACAGAGAGGAGTAAAACACAACCCCGAGGTTACGAGCAGAGGAAACAGGAAGAATAGCAGTGTTATTAATAGTGATGGAGAAAGGAGGAAGGATGAAGGATGGATTAGAGTTAAAATGAAGAAGTTCAGTTTTGGCCATGTTCAATTTTAAACGGTGCTGAGGCGTCCAGGTAGTGATGTCGGATAAACAGGCGGAGATACATGCCTGGAGAGAAGGAGAAAGGTCAGATGAAGAGATATAAACTCAAGAGTCATCTGCATAAAATTGGTACTGAAAACCAAGGAATGAGATAAGGGAACCAAGCGATTGTGTATAAAGGTAGAAGACGAGAGGGCCAAGAAGAGATCCCTGGGGAACACCAACTGAAAAAGGGATGGTAGAGGAAGACATACCTTGAGAACAAACACTAAAAGGAGTGATTAGAGAGATAGGAAGAGAACCAAGACAGACCAGAGTCTCTAAAACAGAGAGGATAATGTCGCGAGGAGAAAAGAGTGGTCAACAGTATCAAAGGCAGTAGAAAGGTCAAGAAGAATAAGAATTGTATATAGGCCTTTAGATCTCGCCATGAATAAGTCACTGGAGACCTTGGCAAGGGCCGTTTCAGTGGAATGAAGAGGGCGGAAGCCAGATTGGAGAGGATCAATGAGGGAATGAGTAGAGAGAAAATTAAAACTGCGAGAAACAGCAGCACGCTCAATGAGTCTGGAGATAGAGAGAAGAGAGATGGGACAATAGCTAGAGGGAGTACTCAAAGAGGTGGGTGCCTTTGGATTCTGATGCTCCTCACTCTGTTCTTCACTATTTATGTGTATCTTGCCATACTCTAGTCCCCAGTTTTGTGATGTATTTTTATCTCGATTAGACTGTAAGCTCTGATGAGCAGGGACTTCATCTTACATCTATATGTACTGTATAGCATTGCATACACCTTGTAGCACTATACAAATGATTAGTAGAAGTACTAGTTTTTGATAGTACTTTAAGTTCTTAATGTTTCACTTTTTACCATTTTATTTTTCTCATTTCCTTTTATTTTTCAGTATTTTGGCACTCTCCTGTTTACTGTGTTGCATGGGGCCTACTGTAAAACAAATGCTTATTGGTCGTATCTGTGTGCCTCAACCACATTGTAAGCTCCAGGAAGCCGAGCCAGTCTCTATTTTACCTATTTGTACAGAGCTGTGCTTGTCTAATGGCAGTAAACAAATTTTGAAAGTAATATTCAGTAGGATGATCACTGCTTAAAGATATCTGGACAACTTATTCCAATACCTTTAAGCAGATTTTCAGCTACACTATCTGTTTAAGTGAGACTTAAATATGTGGTCTGCAGCTTAAATGGGTAAGGTCTCTCTTTAATTTAGGATAGCTATTTATGTGGTCCTACTCAAATTCATAAAGATAAGTGGATAGCACTGCAAACCAGCGCTGACTACTTCTCTTTTAGTCCTGCCCTTGAACGCCCCCTCATTAATGGATAATTTTGGTTGAATAATGAGATGTCCAGTAACAAATAAAACCATAAACCAAATAATTTAAAAAACATTTTATTATAAAATATGTGTGTCCCCTTCAAGGAGACATCACAATTTCCAAATAAAACATTGGGATTACATGGGATGCCACCATCTTTGGAATAGGGACCGCATTGCCACCAGGGGAAGAAGTCTTAAGTCCACTAAACATTCCCATTCTCAAAACAGGCAAAGCCACCTATACAGCCAAACCATCAGGGCTGACTGGGATACAACTAGATGTGGGCAGAGGGGTCAGGGAACTCTACTGTAAAAAAAAAAAAAAGTACGAAGCACCATACTTCCCATCCTTCCCAGATTGAGTATTGTTTTCCTTAGGGCCTGCTACAACTAAAATAGATGCCACCAGTATCTTAGATTTGATTTTTCTCCTCCCTATTTGCCAATTAATGAAGACAACACAATCACCTTCCAAAGTCTCTAGGCCCTTCCTCTGGCTGTGAGCCTCTGCTAGGTAGGTGGCTTAAATCACCCAGCAACCCAGAAGTGAGGCAACTAGGACCACTCATTGCTTGTTGGTAACTCCTCCACAGGTTCTCTCAGATTACAAAAACAAACAAACAATCTATCATTAGCTGCACAGGCTCAATATAACAAAGTCACTCACCTGTAGCAGGTGTTCTTTTGTTGACAGCAAAGTAAGTCCTCACATTTGGGTAATGTTATCAGATGGAGCCCATATGGAATGTCTTCCCAGCTACCTTCTGGAAGCACCACACTGTGTATGCGTGGCATTTCCTGCCTGCCCCCACATGGGACTCTCAGTGTGATGTAATACCCAAGCAGAATACAACTCCAAGGGTAGGTGGCAGGGTACTGTGAAGAATTATCCTGCTGGCCATGGAGAACACCTGCTACAGGTGAGTAACTTTGTTTTCTCCATGGACAAACAGGATAACATCCTCACATATGGGAATCCCTAGATAGCACAGTTACTTACCTGTAACAGGTGATCTCTGGGAACAGCAGGAATTAGTCCTCAAATATGGGTACGTCGGTACCGACGGAGCCTGCGTGGGAATGCTTCCCCAGCTTCCCAAAAAGGAAAGCTTTTGGGCACATCCCACCGTGCCTGCGCGCTGCCTTCCCGCCTTTCCTAACTGACTCTCCTCAGTTCAAGTTTATAGCTGAGACAATAGAGAGAGAGAAAGGAAAGGAAAGACCAGAAAGATACAACTCCTAGGGGAGGTGGGTGGGTTGTGAGGACTAATTCCTGCTGTTCCCAGAGATCACCTGTTACAGGTAAGTAACTGTGCTATCTCCAGGAACAAGCAGGAATGAGTCCTCACATATGGGGACTCCCTAGCTAAGATGCCTGGGAGATCCCCTAGGATTTAGACCCTGGATAGGGTCCCATGTCCTCCTATGGATCTCAGGCATCCATCCAGGGAAGGAGGGTAGGAGTTGATTAAGAATGGAACAGGTGTTTGAGAACAGCCTGACCAAACAAGGCATCCCGGCGGGAATCCTTGTCCAAGCAGTAATGGGCTGTGAAGGTATGAACCGAGGCCCAGGTGGCTGCTCGACAAATCTGGTCTATGGAAACAGAATGTAGATGAGCCATAGAGGTGGCCATGGCCCTCACATTATGAGCTGTGACATGGCCCTCCAGAGTAAGGTTCTTGCTCTGGTAGGCAAAAGAAATACACTGAGCAATCCAATTGGACAGTGTTCTTTTAGAGACTGGAAGTCCCAAATGAGAAGGGTCAAAAGCAACAAAAAGCTGAGAAGACTTTCTATGTTGCTGGGTCCTATGTAAGTAAAAGGCAAAAGCCCTTTTACAATCCAGAGTATGAAGGTTCCTCTCTGCACTAGATGCATGAGGAGCTGGAAAAAAGACTGGCAAATACACCTCTTGATTGAGATGAAAAGGCGAGACCACTTTAGGCATAAAGTGTGGATTAGTCCTGAGGACCACCTTGTCATGATGGAATCTTGTATAAGGTGGATTTGCCACTAAGGCCTGTAGTTCACTAATGCGGCGAGCAGAAGTGACTGCAATAAGGAAGACAACCTTCCAGGAAAGAAATTTCAGGGAGGTAGAAGATAAGGGTTCAAATGGTGGCTTCATGAGCTGACCAAGAACCAAATTCAAATCCCATGCCGGAGGAGGCTTAATGGGAGGTTTAGTGAGGCCTCTCTTGAATCTTGAGATAAGAGGATGAGAGGAGACTTGTTGCCCATTGATGGGCTTAAGGGATGCTGAAATAGCACTCAAATGGACTTTCACTGAATTAGTTTTAAGTCCTGCATTGGAGAGATGCAGAAGATAGTCCAACAGAGAAGTTAAAGGAAGTGTGAAAGGGTCTAAACCTCTGTCAGCACACCAAATGGAAAATCTTTTCCATTTAAAGGCGTAGGAACGCCTGGTGGAAGGTTTCCTGGAAGCATGAAGGATATCCTTCACCTGTTGAGAAAGATTTAAATCTTGAAGATCTAGGCCTTCAGTAACCAGGCCCTGAGGTGAAGGGACTTGGGGTTTGGGTGCCACAAAGTCCCCTCCTCCTGGGACAGAAGGTCTGGAGCAGCTCCCAAGTCCAGGGAGGGGGCTTGGGAGAGCTGCAGAAGTAGAGGGTACCACACTTGGCGTGGCCAGCATGGAGCTATGAGGATCATAGATCCTTGATCCCTCTGGAGTTTGAACAGAGTCTTGGGAATCAAGGGAATGGGTGGAAAGGCGTACAGGAAGTCCTGACCCCAATGAAGGAGGAAGGCATCCCTGGCCTGAACTCCCTGACACGGAATTCTGGAGCAGATTCGGGGAAGTGCCAGTACCTGATCCATATGCAGGGACCACTCGTGTGGAAGCAGAACTCGACTGAGTCTGTCTGCCCAAGAGTTTTGGATTCCTGGGAGGTATACTGCCAGGAGATGGATCTGATGCTCTCTGGCGAAGGCCCATAGTCTGAGAGCTTCGTTGCAAAGCAACAGAGAGCCAGTTCCTCCTTGTTTGTTTATGTAAAACATGGCTACTTGATTGTCTGTGTGAACGAGGACTGTCCTGTAGCCAAGGAGGGTATGAAAGACCTGGAGAGCTAGGAAAACTGCTCGAAGCTCCAAATGATTGATATGAAGGGAGGTCTCCTGTAGAGACCAAGTGCCTTGGGTGGAGAGGTCCTCTAGATGAGCTCCCCAACCTGTTTGGGAGGCATCTGTAGTCAGGGTTGCTTGGGGCAACGACTGTTGGAAGGGGGACCCCAGCAACAGATTTTGAGTGGACATCCACCATTGGAGAGACCAAAAGAGACGTTTGGAGGTTGCTATTTGGTCGGAGAGAGCTCCTGAAGCTTGAGTCCACTGGGTGGACAAAGTCCACTGAGCTGCTCTCATGTGAAGGCGAGCATAGGGTACCACATGTACTGTGGAAGCCATGTGGCCTAGCAGTTGAAGCATTTCCCTGGCAGTCAAGTGACTCTTTGACTGTGCCTGGGAGGCTAACTGCAGTAGACGATGGCAATGGGCCTGAGGAAGGTAGGCCCTTGCAGTGGTGGTATTCAACCAGGCCCCTATGAACTCTAAGGACTGAGTGGGAGAAAGCTGGGACTTTGGGAGGTTCACCACCAGTCCCAGATATTGCAGAATGCATCTTGTGCGGTTTAGAGCATTCTGAGCTTCTGACTGAGTTGGTGCTCGGATGAGCCAATCGTCGAGATATGGGAAAACAAAAATCCCTAGGGTGCGTAGAAATGCTGCAACGACTGCCATGCATTTGGTCAAGCTTTTTAGCTCTAGGCTCTATTTCAGAGGATACTGAAATGGCAAGTCCTTTAGCCACTTCTGAAATGAAGTCTTGAAAGGACAAATCTTCTGGAGGAGACATTCTCCTCTTTGGAGAAGAAAGTTCCTCAGGGAGAGTAATAGACACTTCAGGAGATTCTTCTGATGAATCGGAATCATCAGAGGAATCGAAGTATCGTCTGTCCGATTCCAACAATCGATACGCGTATCGATCGGTATCGACATCGGGCGTCTCCGGAACCGGATCGGTATCGGGGAAGCGCCCGGATCCAGGAACCGGAGTCGGTATCCTGGTCGATGTCGAAGCAAGCGGTACCGGCATCGAGCCTGGTACCGGTGCCAGTACCGACATCGATATTCGATGCGGTACCGCTGGCGTCACAGCCTGAATGAAAGCCATGATAGCTTGCTGCATGGATTGGACAGTATGATCCATAGACGCCACGACTGCCTGGATGTCGGTACCGGGAGAATGTGCCGGTACCCCAGAGCAGTTTAACAGGTGATCGGTCGAGGCCATGCCATCGATGTCAACCTGTAACCCCATAGGAGGAGCTTTGGAAGCCGGAGCTTCCCGCCGGGGTTGTTTGGCTGGGGCAGGATCCTCAAGGGTAAGCCCAGGGGCATCTCGATGCTTAGAGGGAGATTTACCCTTTGAGGACCTGTTTGGTTTATGTTTGGTTACCTGAGATCCATCAGGAGACGATGATCTAGAAGATGTCGATGCTACCGGTGGTGCCTCTGTGGGAAACAGCATATGGAGCTTAGCTGCTCGATTCTGTAACCCACGTTTAGACATCATGGAGCAGGATGGACAATCCGGAACGGAATGGTCAGGGCCCAAACATTTGAGACACCATTCATGGGTATCTGTAATAGAAATAGTACCGCTACACTTAGTACATTTTTTAAAGCCTGAGGCTTGTTTTTCCATGAGGGAAAATCTTTTTGTAGGCCCTAAGGCCTGCAGAAGAAATAATACTAAGTGAAGAAAAAAGATAAAGTTTTTTGGGTTTTTTTTGTAAAAGAAGAAAGAAAAGATCGGCGGTACCGGTCCGGTGTCGGGGAGGCAGACACGCGACCAAAGAAACAAACTAATATAAGAAACTTCTTCAGCAGTGACAGGGCTCGACCTGCTGGCTCCGCGGAAAAGAAGAAACTGAGGAGAGTCAGTTAGGAAAGGCGGGAAGGCAGCGTGCAGGTGCGGTGGGATGTGCCCAAAAGCTTTCCTTTTTGGGAAGCTGGGGAAGCATTCCCGCGCAGGCTCCGTCGGTACCGACGTACCCATATGTGAGGACTCATTCCTGCTTGTTCCTGGAGATACAGGTTCCTCAGAGAAAAAAAGGGGAATAACTGTTGTTGCAAGTACTTGACACACGTACCAAATAAAGGGGATTTTCTTTTGTAATTAGGGGCTTAGATTATGGGCAACAACTCTGTTGCAATTATGCATATTGCAGCAATGTTGACATTAGTGGGGAATCCCATTGGTCAAATTATTTTGGGCTGAGAACACATGCAGAACATTTTATGGGAACAGACGATTTTAACCTCTGTGGACTTGGTTTAATACAATGATTTTAGAGAACCCTTGTGTGTTTTTTGGTTGTGAAAATTTGCATTTTGCATATAAGTTTATTTTTACCCAGATCACTTTCATAGTTATATTGAACAATCAAAATGACACCATCGGTTGCGAGGCAAAAGCAGATGGGACCGTTAGAATATAAGGGGGTGTGTACACTGGTTAATCTGAACATGTAATACAACGTGCAACAAAACTCTAGCTCAGTGTGACACAGAGCACGCACGAAGCATGCAGTCTTGGAGACAAGCTGCATACACTGTGATCCACTTAGTTTGTGAGCATGTACTGATCAGAGAAGTACTTCGAACAGCATCCCAACTGACACTGAGCGCGCCTTTGTATTTGCGGCAAAAAATAGAATGTTTGGATTCAACCCAGCATGAAGCAAATGCATGTAGCGTGCACGCAGGATGCACGCGCACCATTCACAAACGCTTCCCAACTAAACAAAAACATTGCAGGCTAAGCTGCATTGCATATTTGCCTTGCATCCATGCATCTAGTTTATATGCACCTTAAGGCATATATTCACATCACTTTTTTAGTTTTAGAAGCCACTACAGAAGCCCTGTGTGGAGATGCTGAAGTCAGATTCATTTTAAATTACAGTAAGCACAGGGTTAATGTAAGGTTAACACAGACCATAAGGTCCCAAAGGACAAAGCACAATCAGATTACACATTATATATAATAAAACAAAAATATTCTAATTCAAAACAAAAGCAAAGGGAGAATAAGAAGGCAAGCATCCCAGGAGTGAATGAGCTTGTAGAACCAAATCTCTACTCCCAAAACTTTGGGGGAACAAAAACAAAAAGGACAAAAATGAAAAAAGGGAGAGGAAAGTACCTCCCCCCCACCCACCTGGAACCCAGGAGAAGTCCACCACACAGCATCATCCTGATGCTGAGAGTTTATTGAATGAACTCTTGGTGGGCAATTTGGAGGGATCTCGAATAGGCAAAGTCTGTAGCCCTGCTAGACTATGCCGAGATCCCAAGAGTCAGCGTTTACAAGGATCTAATGATTCACTACCTTTTGGCCTTGCATGTTTTGTGGTAGTCGCAGCATGTCTACACAGACTGGGTGTGCATGTGATTCCCTACTTGGATGACTGGCTGGTCAAGAATACCATTCAAAAAGTAGTTCAACAATCCATATGCATCACCATCCAGGTGCTGCAGCTACTAGGGTTTGTCATCAATTAACCCAATCAAACTTAAGACTGTCACGCCAATTAAAATTCACTGCAGCTCTGCTAGACAAGACTCAAGTGAAAGACTTTCTTTCATAAGAAAGATTCACATACTTGGTAGTGGTTTGTAATAAGTACAACAGAGTCAGCAGACATTGGCAAGAAACATATTGAGAATTTTGGGCAATCTAGCTCTCTTGGCACATCACCACATGAAAACCAAACAGCAAGAGAGAAGCAAAAGTACAATAGGAAGGAGCGGAAGCCAAGAACCACGGCCAAACACAAATAAGTGTATCCAAAAAGCTTTATTAGCAGACCCAACTAAAAGGTTTCGGCCTGAGGCCTTCTTCAGGGGTTTAAGGACAGACACAGACAAAAAGTTAAAATATGAGCATTCATAATATAAATCAATAAAGAATAAATACAATGGAAATCAGAAAAAGTATAATACATTACCAAAGAAAACAAAAAGCATCATCAAAAGGGTGGAGCAAACCACTCTTCCCATTCTATGGTAGATAGACAAAAAAGGTGTAACATCCTAAACACTCATAAAAAATAATTCATATAATAGACACAAAATGAATATATATAACAAACTATGTGTCTTGTATATACACAAGTAAAAATAAAGATAAAAAATTAAAATTCATAAATAGAAAATTGTATATCTACTTCTTAAAACATGTGCAGCATAAATGTACAATAATAAATAAATAATCATAAACAGGTCATAAAATAAATGGGATGTAACAAAATATGTTTAAAAACAATGAATCTTAAAATAGGGGAGACATAGTAACATACAATTAAAATATGTCAAAGCATGAAGCAACATTTGAAATCATACTCAAACCATGTAACAGTGTAACTGTTGTCACAGTAAGGTTAAAAAAGGGGAGAATGTATAATAAGCACCTAAAAACGCAATGTGTATAGCAGTATAAAGAACGTGAAGAATCTGATTAAAATCCAAAGACATAAAGCAGTCCTTAATGAACAATTTCTTAAAAAATAATTGATTGTAACAGATTCTTGAAAAGAAGGAAGAAACAGAGGGTGTCAAAATGAGAAGAGGAATCAACAACATTATAAATTAAAAACAAATACGTAGACGAAAGTAATCAAGAAACCAGCTGTGAGTGTCTCTGGACACTGTCTGTACCAAATACGGTACAACTTTAAAAAAAAGACTCTAAAAAACATTGAGAGAGCATAAAGATACAAAAAGCTCTCATAGGATTAGGGGAAATGTAAAAAACGTGACATTGTATTAGAAATCTGTAATGAGCAGTTTCATAAGAGAGAAATGGCAAACTAGCTTCGGATGCCTTCCTCCTCCATTGGGGAAGGGGGTCTTATATAAGTGTATCCTCCTGTTCTTCTGATACTCAAAGACTAGAGAGGTTCAGTGGTTCTCATAGCACCATACTGGCCCCAGCAACTATTGTTTCCTCTTTTTGAGCTTTCCATCAGGGATCTGGTTCATCTAGGCAACTCACCAACCCTGATAATGCAAGATCAGGGGACACTGTTGAATTCCTAAATCAAAGTCTCTTGCTCTCACAGCTTGGATGCTGAGGGGGTGACTTTGTTCTCTTTGAACTTGCCAGTTACTGTCAAAGTCCTCTTGGTTTCCAGGCGAGACTGCACTTGGAGGTCATACAGTTTCAGGTGGAACAAGTTTACCATTTGGTGTGAGAGAGAGGCCCTAGACCCTTGTTAGTATTCCACAAAAAAGCTGCTCAAAAACCTTCAACGTCTGTCTGAGTCTGGCTTAAAGACCAACTCCATAAGAGTCCACCTCAATGCAATTGGCACCTACCATCATCATGTAGTAGGTAAACCCATTTCTCTACAGCCTTTAGTTGTTCACTTCATGCCGGGCTTGGTTCTTACAAAGTTTCCCCTTAAGTCTCCCACAGTGGTCTTGGGACCTCAATGTGGCTTAACTCAGCTGATGAACACTTCATTCAAGCCACTCGATACCTGTGCTCTTAAATTCCTGACATGGAAGTTCATGTTTTTGATGGCGTTTACTTCAGTGCACAGAGATAAACTCCTTTTACCAAATTTTTCAACGATAGGATTGCGTTGCATAGTCCCCCCTAAATTCTTTCCTAAGGTGGTGTCCAAGTTCCATCTTAATGAGTCAATCATCCTTCCAGCATTTTTTCCAAGATCCCATGCTTACAAAGGTGAAAGCAAACTGCACATATTGAACTGCAAGAGAGTCCTCACCTTCTATTTGGAACTTCCTAAAGCCCATAGAAAGTCCACTCAGCTATCTGTTTCTTTTGACCCCAATAGACTGGGAACTGCCAAAAACAAACATACTCTTTCACTTTGGCTGGCAGACAGTATCTCTTTCACTTACGCCAAGGCAACTGACACTTGAGGGCCATGGCTGCATTGGTGGCCCACTTGTTCTCAGCCTCCATGGAAGAGATTTACATAGCTGCCACTTGAACATTTGATCACACATTCACATCCTATCACTGTCTGGAAAGGGGACTCCCGACGCAACATCAGATTCTCCAATCCATTCTTCAGAATCTGTTCAGGGATTAGAATCCAACTCCATCTCCTCCCAGGTCCTGTTCTTTTCTGTTCTGTGCTGCGTTTACAAGTAATAAAACTACCAAAAAGGCCTGTAGCAAAAAAACCTGTGTGCTGCACTGTGTCAGCTGTTGCGACACCAAGTTATCTGTTTCATTTGTGAGGCAGTTGGTAGCTAGAGAATCTCATATGTGAGCATTTATCATGCTTGTCCATGGACAAAACAAAAAAGTCCTCACAACCCTTCCACCTACCCTTTAAGTTATATTCTGGCATTAGCTAGTCAACAGACTAAGGAGATGAAGTGTGGCAGCAGCAGGCAGGAAGTCACATGCATTCACGGTGTAGCCACTCCAAAGGTTTGAGAGGAGCTAGGAGAACTGCTTACATTGGGCTCCATTAATGATGTCACCCATTTTTTTTGTTTGTTTTTTAGTGCTGTCAAGTCAGTGCTGACTCCTGGAGACCCAGCTGCCTCAGTTTTCTTGGCAATATATCACCGGAAGTAGATTGCCAGGCCTTTTCTTCCGAGGCAATAGAGGGTAAAGTGACTTGCCCAAGGTCACAAGGAGTGTCAGTGGGAATTGAACCCTTAATCTTCTGGGTACTAGGTAGTTGCTCTAACCACTAGGCTACTCCTCCACTTAGTGGGGTCATCCATATGTGAGGACTTATCCTGCTGTCCATGGAGAATACCTGCTATAGGTAAGTAATTCTGTTTTCTTGCCTCATGGACAAGGGAGTCAAAAAGAGTACAACTGAGACTGTGCATAATAAACGGTGTGTAACAGTTTAACTTAGTTTAAGTTTAATTTAATGACTTTTATATTGTTTTCCAGAAAAGACTGCCCATGCCAGTGTACAGTAAGAGTTTTAAGTACAACAATCTTTAAAACTGAATATTAATTTCAGTTATACTGTGAAACAACTCATTTATCAGAGTTCCTTCTTTGAAGCAATATTACTTCATAGTTTAACAAATCCTCCCCCCAACCACGATACCATAGGCAAAGACACTAGCAATCATAAAAGGTATAAAATTAGGTCTTCTAACGAGGGCTGGGTCAAGGAGTTATGGCAACCTGAACCAACATTTGCTCAGTTGCCCCCCTTTTGTAGTCAATCTCATGTTAACAGGCAAGACGATTTTGGGGCCCTTGTGCAAGGTTGGCCCTGCACCTGAAGGAAGCCATCTTTCTAATTTAAATGCCATGAATTACTCAATTTATGAATTTAAAGTATTCCAAGCATTTATAACCTAGAGCTCCTCCTCTTCCATAAGCAATCAATCATTTTCTGGGCCTCTGCTGCTGGAGCCATGTTCTACCTCCCTATCAATGCATGTGAATATGTTGCTCCCATCACCAAGCTCCCCTTACTGCTCCAGTGAGACCAGCAGTAGCCAGACGCACCAGGTAGGAAGAGGGCATGCAATGCAAACTCAGCTCCAGTTTGTGACTGAGCTCCCTCTTGTCTAACCACTCGTATTCAAGCCCCTGGCAACTTTAGCTAAGAAGTAAAATTACCATTATTGATAGCATCATTCAACAAACCTTATATGGAAGTGAAGTCTGGATTCTATAAAGAAATAGTCAAAATGTAAACATAAAATATTTAAATTGTGGTGCTACCTCAGGACAGCAACACTCTCCCTTCCACTGCTGGACGCTTTGTGAAATAACACAAAATCCTGCAAAGGGAAGCTTGAAACTTGTATAGCAAACTTACCATACTATAATATAGGATCATACCATGCAAGAAATGCACCGTGTGACCCATAAACCTGGTGCCACCCAGCTGCTTGCAAGAACTCGCTCTTGTTGGCATTTCCAGAAGCCCAGTGATGTCAGTGGCCCTTCCATACTTCTACCCTGTGTGACGAGTCGCACGGCCCTTTTTACAGCTCTGTTATAACAGCCCTAATTCCTAGGTCTCAAATGCAATAACCCTACCTAGGAAAAGACAACACTGTGAATATTACGCCAGAGGCCTCGAGCATCAATATATCTACAAATGTAGAGGTATTCACTCCCAGTTCCTGAGGCCACAGACAGGTCATGTTTTCAGGATATCCCTAACAAATCTGCATGAGATAGATCTGTATACAATGGAGGATGCATGCAAAGCTATCTTATGCAGATTCATTAGGGATATCCTGAACAGCTGACCCATTTGCAGCCCTCGAAGACTGGAAGTTGTCAGACGGCTGCCTGGGGGAGAATCTTCACAGTCTTGGCAAGTGCATATATCTATATGATTTGCAAGGGATTGTGGGCAATGCAGTTCATTCACACCAGACACAGCTGCTGACAATAATTAGTTGTGCTTTTGGGTAAAGCCAATAAGATATTTATTTATGGGGTTATTTCTCCCAACACAGATATGCTTGGTAGCACATAAATCAGGTTACTTGCTTCCAGTGTTTAACTTGGAAAAACAAAGTCAAAATCAGGAAAGCAACATTCAAACTTGTCAGGCATTAGCTAATGTTTTCTTAGCATATATCAAACAACAAACGAAAAGCCACAAAGAAAGAAAAAAACTGTTCTTTTCAGGTTAACTTCTGATAACTTCCCACATAGATTCAGAAGTGATTCTCTCCTAGTTCACAAGCAATTAGGTAAGGCTTAATTGCTAGCAGTTATCCAGCTGAAACCCCTTAGCTGGCTTGCTTTCTACTGTGTGGGTCAAATCCTGCTTCAGGAGCTTTTCTGAGTAGATTAAAGAACAAGTTTGTATTTCTTTGTGATGGTTGCTGTACTTTATAACAGAAAATCACCAAAGGAGTTTGGACAGAGAGCAGTCCATATAAACACATTCTTCATCTGCAATCATTCCCCCTTCTTCAACAAGCATGGGTTCAATATCATGGATTGGCACAGATGAATCTCTCAATGGAGCACTTTCAGGAGAATACTTGTTTCCCTGCTGTCTTTCAAGGTTATAGCTAGGGCATAGATCAGTGTTCATACCTGAGCTTCCATTGCTGTTAGAGTTCCTCTCTATATAGCCTGGCCAGTATGTAGTCCAGTTCTTATGTCCAGCCTTCCAATCCAGATCCCTGGACACTGGATCTCTCTTCACATACCTTCTGGCACAGGTCTTAGGGTCCCTTCCACGTGTAGCCGTCTCCCTCACAGGTAGCGTCTGGAGTTTCCTAGCTCTGCAGCACCATTCCTCTGGCTTTCCCCAGTCCAATGGTGTATGCTGGCCCTTGAAATGCCTCCCAGTATACGTACTGCTCTGGACTCTTCTAGACCTCTCAAAGGCTTTCTCTTCCTTCTTCCAAAGGGTTTCTTTCCTTCTCTGTCCGTCCGGTTTGGCTTCTGCTTCTGATGATCCTTCAGATGAAACTGATGATCAAGCTCAAGCTGATTCTCAGGATAATGAGGATAATTCTCTGTAGAATAAACTCTACCTTTATTCTGCCTAGATGAGTGCTCCCCCCTAATACAGCGCAGCTGTGCTGAATCAGGCCCTGCCCTTTGAGATGAGTGCTTAGGGATTACCTCATAGCCCTCCTGATTGAACACACGTTTCCCCACTTCAGCTCCTCTAATGGCTGTTGGAAACCTGGTGCATTCTGGGACTGGTAGTCTTTTATGGGAAAATTCTGTTTTCTTATTTCTACCAGAACTGACAGGTTGTTTGTTCAGAGTCACTTCACCTTTTCTATAGCTCCTTCCTGAGCTATGATAAGCTTCCTTATCACAAAGTGAATACCATATTATTCTAAAATGAGTCATAATAATGAGTCACAACCTAAGAAACTATTTAGTATCCTTAATAGTTTAATTCATAAGGTTGTAAATCCATCTAATGGTCCTTCGCATTTGCCAGATTCTTTTTGTCAATCATTTCTTAAAGTGACCACTCCTAGAGCCTCCTTAGGCATTTCCTCTTCATCCCTTTATCCTCCTCATCAGTTCCCCCATCTACCAATTCACAAGATGCCTGGGTAATAATCCATAAATGGTCCTCATTCCATCAAATTCTCTGCTTTTTCCCTTTCAAAGACCTTGGCAACTTAGGAATTCTATTTCCCTTTCTGATATTATTCCTCCTCAAGTTTTAAAGAACCCAATAACTGGTCTTCTCTCAATGCTAAACAGTCTTAAGTATTTCCCTCTTATAGTGGAAATATATAGTGGTTAAGCCTCTCCAAAAAAAATACCCGTACCCTTGATCCTTCTGATATTAATAATTTTCATCTTGTCTCTAACCTTTCATCCTGTAGTTGCTCCTAAGCTGCTCTCACTTCTTGCCAAACTTGGCATTAAAGGATTAGTCCTTTATTGGTTTTCATCTTAATTATCCCACTGTACTTTCTGTCTCTGTTGGTTCACATTGCTGTTCTCTTTCACCTTCTCTTTGCTGTTCCACAGCGCTCTGTGTTAGCTGCCACACTGTTTAATGTATTTGTTGCTCCACTCATAGGCAGCGGAATGGGATTGGCCACAAGGGCCGTGGCCTCACCAATATTTTGTACAAAACAGTAACAACTAGAAAGCTTGGGGGCAGAGCTGGATTGGTTGTTTGGCCCCGCCAATCAAAAACATCTTCCGCTGCCCCTGGCTACACTTATTCAAAGTCTTGAACTGGGCTGTTTCTGTTATGCACACAGCATTCAGATCGTCTCCTATAGCAATCCTACAGCTGTTAATCTTAACTCATTGAATCATAAATTATATACGATCTCTGACTGGCTTTACCATGGCTTAAAATTAAGTATTTTAGGGAAGCATATTCAAAGCAATTTAACTGGTTAGCAGACCGGCTAACCGGTTAAAATGCAATCAGCGGGATATTTGGCGACGCTAAACTGTTTAGTACCACTGAATATTCCCTACTATCCTGATTTGCACACCATGAGAAGCAACAATATTTAGCTGCCGGCCAGTTAATTTAAACCAAAGTCAGGCAGAAAAATGAATCGCCTAACTTTAGCCAGTTCAGTAAAATGGGAAAGTACCTTCAGTAAAATGGGAAAGTACCTGAAGGAGAGCTAGCAGGGTGAGAGGAGATAAGAGAAGTTGAAAGGCAGTGCGCTAAAATGAAAGAGGCCATAACAAGGGCAACAGATCTATATGTAAGGAAAGTATAAAAAAGCAAGAGGAAACAGAAACAGGTATGGTTCTCCAAAGAAGTGGCAGCAAAAATAAAGGCAAAAATGGCTGTGTTCACAATTTTCAGAAGATCACAAAAAGAGGAACACAGAAAAGAATACAAGACAAAGCTTAAAGAGGCAAAGAGAGAATCAGGATAGCAAAAGCATACACAGAAGAAAAAATGGCTAGATATGTGAAGCAAACTGACAAGACATCTCCAGGTATATGCGGGGAGGAGGAAGGCCAGAGATGGAATTGCAAGACTCAAAGATGCTGAGGACTAATTTGTAGAAGGCAACAAGGAAAACGCAGAACTGCTAAACAAATACTTCTATTCCATGTTCAAAAGAGAAAATCCTGGAGAAGGGCCACACATGACTGACAAAGGTAACAAGGGGAACAGAGTAGATCTAACACCATTCACAGAAGATGTTTATCAACAGCTTACAAAACTGAAAGTGGACTAAGTCGTGGAACTGGATCAAATACATCCCAGGATACTGAAGGAGCTCAGGGAGGTTTTGGCAGAACCTCTATAAGATGAGTTTAATAGATCCCTGGAGACCAGGGAGGTGCTTCAAGACTGGAGAAGAGCTGATGTGGTCCCTTTTCACAAAGGTGGCAAACTACAGGCCAGTAAGCCTTATCTCAGTGGTAGGAAAAGTAATAGAGATGCTGCTGAAAGAAAGGATAATTTTTTTTTCTGGAAACCAACGGGTTGCAAAATCTGAGGCAACATGGCTTTATCAAAGGAAGATTACGCCATATAAATCTGATTCTGTTCTTTAACTGAATGACCAGAGAACTAGATCAAGGGCACACGATGGATGTGTTCTACTTAGATTTCAGCATAGCCTTTGATACTGTTCCTTATAGGAGGCTTGTGAATAAACTGATCAGCCTGAGTACGAATCCCAAGGTGGTGAACTGGATTCAGTTCACTACCAGTATCTCATGCAATTTTCTTCCCTCCCTGCCACCATACATCATGAAAGCATACATCGCTCAGCCTTTAGTTATTTCACTCCATTGTTTTGCAATGCTCTACCCCCAGACCTGAGTCTTCCTGTGCATAATTTAAGGTTTCTCTGAAAACCTATCTTTTTTCTCAGGCTTATCCAAAGGCCTGAGCATTCACCTGTGGAGGGTGGGGGCTGTTGACACACCACGGTTGTAGCTGTATCTCTTTCTTTTCTCTCCAGGGCCAGTCCATCTACTAGGTGGCAACCTAGGGCAGCAAGCCATTTGCTTCGGCACACATGGCCTGCCACTTCTGCACCCCCTCCTACAGTCGGAGGGGGACAGAAGCAGCAGGTCATGTGTGCCGAAGCACACCACCTGCCGTGGGCCACTGCCGCCACACCAAGCCAAGCCAAGCCACCCCACCCCACCAAAAGTATCAGCGGTGGCACGGGAGGGGGATGGTACGGCCGGGACGTCTGCCTAGGGTGGAAGAAACCCTTGGGCCGCTCCTGTTTCTCTCTAATTATTATTATTTTGATAATAAACAGCAAAGCAATTTACAGTCAAACTATTACTGATTATTTTGACTGCAAACTACTTTGTCGTCTCCATGAAAGACGGTGTATCAATATTTTGATTAAATAAAACCAAACTACCACTGTACTACTGGGAAACTAGAACAAGCAGAGCTGCTACAGAATCCTTCCCCTTTAAACCTACACACAGAAACCTTCACCTAATGCACAATAAGGGCCCACAAAGGGGGCTTAACTTGAGCAGAACACAAATTCACCAGCTGACATTTATACAGCTGTTTTTTTTTTGTTTTTACTTTTTATTTAACAAAACCAACAGATACAAAATACAACACGCTTGATTAACACTACATCCACTAAACACAGTGTACAATCTTAGTGCAATTAGATAAGTGGTGTCATATTTACAGGGGCTTCGCAATCATTAGCATTTACATAACAAAAGCATGAAAAATAACCTGCACTGCGCAGAAAGTACAACTCTACCCAGCTGTTCACCATGCTCATTTCTTTCTGCCATCACTTACTGTTACTTGATTACCATAATGGAAAATCAATTTACAAAGGACTACTGTATCAATATCGTCAATAAGGATCCCAGTTTTTATCTTAGTCACCCACCCTATTTCATAATGAGTACATATACTTTTCCAAAGCTGTGCTTGTAAACCTGCTGCCTCCAGATCCTGAGTGAAGGTCTTTTCTTCCCCTACTGTGCTATTGTTAATCTTGCTACATGCATAAGGTGCATAAGGTGACCAGATAAAATCCTTTCCTTGAGTCCTGCTAGACCAATCCAGACAAGAAGGTTGTGCTCCCCTACCAGTAGATTGGTGGAGACAAAGAACCAATGAAAATCCCAGGTTTCAATGCCTCTATCCGCCTCTGCCATCAGAGGTCTCTTCTATATTCATCCCAAAACATATAGGAGAACATGGCAAGCCTCACACAACCTCAATGTGGGCAACAATGAGTAATCAAACAGTACAGAACTATGTACAGGAAAGCATACACCACCATCGTGAGCATTGTTCGAGAGCACTCAAACCACCCGGCCCTTGAATGGAGGTCAGAAATGCAGACGAGCCGACCTGATGGTCCTCGCCTCAAGACCATGAACCACACAGTCTCCCTGTGATGCCATTCGGCCTTGGCAATGGACTCCCCAGCCTGAGAAACTGGCATCCATCAGAAGGATCCATGAGTAATTGTCCAGCAGCATGCCCTTCCTCAGAAGACTGTGCTGCTGCCACCACCACAGGCTGGCTATCACCGTCACTGGGAATGACAGCTGGAGCGCGAACCACTGAATCAGTAAGGACAATGGAGTGGCTGCATATGAGCATGCACCCATGGCACCATCTCTATTGTTGCTGCCATCCATCCGAGGAGCTGAAGATCACACGGACTCTGCGAGCCTGCTGAAAACAGAACAGCGCTAAGCAATCCAACAAACTTTGTGCTTTCTCCACTGGCAGGAAGACTCTGCACACTCGAGTACTGAAATGTATTCCCAAGAACTGGAAATGCAACAACTAGGTCTTTCCCCAATTGATCATCCAGCTGAGGTTTATCAGAAAACACCACTCGAGGCACTAACAGAGACACCTCTGAAAGAGAATGGGCTCAAATGAGCCAGTAGTACAGATATGGGTGCACACAAATCCCTTGATGCCGCAGCACCACAGCCACTACCACCTTGACCTTGGAGAAAGTCCTTGGGACAGTGGAGAGTCCAAATGGGAGGGCGGCGAACTGAAGGAAAGAGCCAAGCAAGGTAAAACACAGATACTTTGCTGATCCCCTGGATCGGGATATGAAAATACACCTCGACCAAATCCAGAGATGCCAAGAACACCCCAGTACACCACTTGAATCATGGATTTGCAAAGTTTCCATCCAGAAGCACATGATGTGCAAGGGCTTGTTGACATACTTGAGTTTCAGAATGGGCTAGATGTTCCTTCCATGTCAACACCACGAAACAGATGGAATAACTGCCCTTGCCCCGATCATCCAGGGGAACAGGAAACACTGTCTTCAGGAGGGGCAACTTGTCCAAGGAAATCCACACAATGGCCCTGCTGTTTGCAGATCCACTAGGGACCGCTGGGATATCCAGAAAAAGAAAAAGAAAAAAACACAAAGTTTTCGGTGATATCCTCAACATTACAGAAAGCTAAGTGCAAAAATTTGATTACAAAAAGTTGATTGAAGAGATCTATATAATTCAAGCATACATGAGACATTGTTAAGGGAGAGAGGTGTGCTCAATAATCACTAACCAAAAGGTGGATACATGGCCATTGATGCTAAAGGGTACTGATAGACACCATGTTTATGGGTGTCTGTCTTGAAGTAACCAACTGGTCTGAGGCCATTCCACAGTTCTCGTCACATTCCTCTCATTTCCCTCCTTTGTTTTAGGTACTTTGGTTCTTTTGGAGTAGCAATTATTTTTGTGGTACCAACTGAAGAACAGCAGCCGCCATAGCAAATTGGTTCTTCAACACAAATCCATTTTTCTGTCCAGAGTATCCTTTAAGGCTGATCGGCCTTCCACAGGAATGGTGGTCCATCTGGTAACCAGTGTGACCTACGCATCTACCTTGGAATATCAAACCATACAGCACACTCCTTCTCCGGGAGAACATGCATTTCCTTATACCAGTGCTTCCCAAACTTTTTTCCGGTGTGACCCCATTTTAGCAAAGGAAAATTCATGTGACCCTGGATACTAATCAATAAAATTATTACTCAAACATAAAGATAAACATATAAATATGTAAATCTATGCATTTTGAAGTAATTATTCAATGTACTCAACACATTGGGCTTCAAAGTTATTAAACAGCTTCTTGAATATTTGTAGTGTGGGCAGGGCTGGTGTTAGACATGCAGGGGACCCAGGCAGAAACCGATGAGGGGACCCAAAGTTCACCTGCAGGCTATGCCTCCTGCAGCCTGAGGCAGACTTGGGGTCCCCTTTGGCATGGGGGCCCAGGGCAACTGCCCTCTTTGCCACTCCCTAACGCTAGCCCTGAGTGTGGGGGCTGAGCATCTGGGGGACAGTGTATGAGTATTTATATGCAGGGGCTGAGTGTCTGGGAGCAGTGCATCTGTACAGATGTGAGAAATAAGTGACCAGGGACAGCATGTGTATGTCTGAAGCTAAAGAAAGCACAGATTCCTAATGGGCTTTGAGATACCCTCCCAAAGTTTTGCCCCGAGTTGGTCCACAGCCATATCTATCACCAGTCCTGGCAGATGTACATTCCAAAAGCTCATATATTCCAACCACTTAATAGAAAATAAAATCCTTTTTTTCTACCTTGTTTTCTGGCCATTTTATTTTTATAATAATTTGGCTCTGGTTTCTGCTTTTCTCCATCTTCTCTTAGCTCTTTTTTCCAGGGTCATCTGTATACTTGCTATTTCTCCTGTCTTCACCGTCATCACCTACATCAATCTGCAACACTAATCTCTCTTTTCCGTTTTCTTCCTTCTCCTTTTACCATTTAGTTGTCAGTCTCCTGCTGTTTGCTGCATGTACTCACAGCTTTCCATCACTTTCCCTCATCCATGCCTCCATCCCATTCCCAAGCCTCTTATAAGTCTTTTACTAGCTCAGCCCCTGTATCCAGCATCTTCCCTCTTTCATCTGCCCCATCCAGGGTCTCTCTCTGTCTCCCATGTTCATTAGCTTCTTTCTGCTTCCCTAGTCCCCCCAACATATGTTCAGCATCACTTCTATCTCCCTAGTTCTCATCCCGCCCCTTAACAGTATCTTTTATGTCTCCCTAGCCCTCACGAGTTGTTGCACCCTCCATGTTCAGCATCTCTTCTCTCTCACATCTCCTGTAACCCCCCTCCAATGTCAAAAATCTCCTGTCTGTCTCCCTCCTTCCCATTCCAGCATCTCCTTTATTTCCACAGTTTCCCCCATGACCGTTATCTCCTGTATTTCCCTAGTCCTCCCCTCCCATATCCAGTATCTCATCTGGTTCCAGAGTTCCTCTACAAAGGCCATCATTTCCTCTGTCTCACCAGTCATCTTCCTACCCATATCTAGCATGTCCTGTCTTCCAGCCCAGTACCCCCTTTCCCATGTCAAGTACCTCCTATCTCCCTCCCTTCCTTGTCCTGCATCACCTCTGTTTCCCTATGTATCCTCCCCCCATGTCCAACATCACCCCTTTGCCTCCCTACATCCCCCCTGATGTACAGCATCACTGTCTCCTTATGCCCCCCTACACATGTCCTGCATCTCCTCAGTCTCTCTCCCTGTCCCATCCTTACTGACATATACTTGTTGTGGCACATGTTGGGTTTGGGGCGGAGTGAATCAGGCATGCCCCAGGACACCACCTCATGTCAAATCTAGCCCACCAGTAACAAAAGTAGTACAGACACGGGGCCTTTCTGCCTCCTCTGATGTGACAAGTATGCGTCAGAGAGGGCAGGACAGGGTGGGATGGCAGGATCTTAGAGGCAGGCATGTGCTTTTATCAGAAAGACCCTGCACTGATACTACTTTTGTTACCAGCGGTGTATGGCAGGCTGGATTTGACAGGAGGTAGTCTCCCAAAAGCACGATTTACCCCGTTCCAAAACCAACATGAGGTTGAGACCCCATTTGGGGTCATGACCCAGAGTTTGGGAAAACTGCCCTATACACTCTTAGCCCTTTAGATAGGGAGTCGGGGGAATCCCACTCTGACTGAAGCAGGCTCTTCAGCACCTCCAGGAACAGGAAGACAGTAGTGAATTCCCACACCCCTTGCAGGAGTGGATGCATTTTCAGTTCCTGCTCCATGCCTGGAGCATCTGTCAAGCTCAAGGTGGATAAGACCCTGGGAATCAATGCCTCCAGTTCCTCCCCCCAGAATAGGACAACACTGGCCTCCTCACAATCCTCTGAAGGCACAAGTACTTCTTAACACACATCAGACATCTGAATCCAAGTCTCCGACAGATCCTAGCTGACCCCTATCTCCAGCGGGTGCCCTTTGCCTGGGACAATTAGCCATAGGCAATCGAACAGGGCTTCCACTCTCAGTCTGCCCCTCACAAGACTGCACTCAGGGGGCACCTAGAGGCCGCAGGGTCTGAATTTCCATGACAGAATGACCATGTTGTAAAATGGAAAAGAAACCCATGGAGGAAAATCATGACTATGGACGTTCTTATCTCGAAAATTACCTCCCCCCACCCGACAACAGGGGACAAAGCCACTGCCCAACCCCTAGAGGGCAGGGAGCAGCCCATAACATGTTGCCGGAACCTCCAGCCAACTGATCATAGTTACCCACAGCACTATCTGTCACCTTCTGCCCTGGGACAGGCAAGGCCAGACCAACTGCATCCCTCTGCTGAGGGGGAAGACGGGCACACCAGGGGCAATTCAGAAACTGCCATGCAAGAAGAAGAGCAGAGTCCAGAAGGCGTACCTTGCTTGCCACAGGTCTAAACGTTTCCTGGAAGAAGACACAAAGAGTTAAGGCAAGTGCAACAGCAGTGCATGCTAAGGTCGCAGCAGTTGTAAGGCAAGTATAAACAGTGCTTGTACAGCAACCAGCAAAATGGGTACTTGGGTAGGAACACATGTTTGAGCCGCTTGGGCAGAACGCGTGCTAGGACTGTGCGACTTCCAGGCGCAGAATAGTAAAAAGTGCTAATAACACATGCAGAAAACAGCAGGAAAACACCACACCATGCCAATGGTCGCCAGCAGTCCACCCCAAATTGCACTCCAGATGGATGGAATCAGGAGCCACCAACAAGGACAATAATGAGGTCAAGCCTTGGTACTCAACCCCCGAGAGCCCCAGGCAGAAATCTGTGCCGGGTTCAGCTCTACTCCCCTAAAACTGTTTCTCTGCTTTGCAGGCACTGCATTTAAGGTGACTGGCAGGCAGATTCCTCAGACGTTCTTCTGTAACCTTCGGGAGAGAGCAAGGGGGACAGAGGAGGGAGAGGGCGTTAACGTTGTGTGAGGCTGCTGAACTCTTCCAGATCCTTCCAATTTTCTGGCTGCTCAACAGGCTCTTAACAGAATAAGAGCATGGAACACAACCATTTTTACCTCCTCCTATGGCTACTGAAAAGACTGCATTGTAGTGCAGCCTCCTATGTCACACTCAAGTGAGTCAGTCACTCTCAAAGTGGTCATTCACGACCATTTAAATCAATCTTTTCCTATCAGTTATTCAGATTTCCTTCAGTGTATAAAATCTATTCACCATTTGCTGGAGACAAAGAAATACTGAAGAGACCTCAGGTGACTTAGGTGGATAGAGGGAAGGGAGTGATGTCATTGGTTCTTTGTTTCCACCAATGCGTTGGTAGGGGAACACAACCCACTTGTCTGGACTGGTCTAGCCAATCTGATACCACTCTGGGGGCCATCATTGTCTTCAGACACCCAGAAAGTACATCCATGGTGTAAAAAATATCCCAGCATGGAATGTAAGCTCTACTGCAGACTTCTCCTTGTCCCAAAACAAAGTGGCAGTGCCTCCACATATGAATCCGCATGCCAGTACTGGGAGTTAGATGTGGCATTGAATCTGGCAAAGAATTCTGTATACCTGTGAGTTTGGTGCAGCAGCCATGTGAACTCAACTTTAGAGCAACAGACAGGAAGTATAGTAAGAAATTAAACAACCATAAACCATTTTGGTCCAAATTTTGCACCCATCAGTTTCATCCATGTATAAATGCAAATGTAATATTCATTCCATCATCGGATCAGTTTAGTTAGCATGGCATATGCTTCCCTCCTAGTTCAGATGACAGTGATACCTAGGAGGATGATTAGGGCTACTCACCAGATCAATATCAGAGGGGAGCTTTGAGGGTTCATCCACCCTGCTTTTATTAGTGAACACCTCTTGCATTTGGTAGCAAGCTATTAAACTCATCCATGAACCCAGCAAATGACGTTCGCTTCCCATCTTCCCCACAAACTGCAACCCTTAAACTTACAGGCCTCTAATTCTTCTGAAAAACTAAGTGCAGATAGATATGGGTTCCTAGTCAAAGGGATAATGGGACAGACACTTCGCCCTATATGCTCAGATGTCTGCAAACAGTCCAAGAGTGTGAGCTAACATTGGAATGCATCGGCAAATATGCCTAATTCTTGAGCTGACAAACACTCCCAGAATGCTGATGCTCTTGAACATCTTCTTTACTGCAGTGTGACCAATAGTGATCCTTGTTAAGTATTTGGACCAGGTAGTGCAATGATAGACAGCATGAAGCTGCAAAGGAAATGGACAGCATATATATAAGGGCTAAAAAAGATCTCACGCATCAGCACTGCTGTGCACAACACACTGGGATGGAGATGCATGTCTGAGAGAAGGGGGCCAAGCAGCATGATGGGAGAGGAGAGAGGGGTGGCAGAGGAGCTAAGTACATTTCATTTGTGTCATGGTCTGGGTCACTGCTGAAGCAAAAGGTGAAGGTGAAGGAGGATATTTTGGCATCCTTAAAATTAAGCACCCAGAACTGGTGCGTCATTGGTTTTGCTGCAATACTTGTTTTATGATTAAATTCTGAAAAGAGGAGGAGGAGTAGAACTTAATTTGGCAATTAATGAGAAAAGCTATAAAAGCAAGCTCTCGATCTATTTTTCTCAATGAAATAAAAGTTAACTTTGGAGGATTAATGTACATCCTTTATAAGAAGATAAGATATGCCATACTGGGTCAGACCAAGGTCCATCAAGCCCAGTATCCTGTTTCCAAAAGTGACCAATCCAGGTCATAAGTACCTGACAGTTTCCCAAAAAGACAAACAGGTTCTAGAATGCTTGTATTGGGGCAAGCAGTGGATTTCCTGGGTCCTCTTTAATAATGGTTTATGGACCTTTCCTCTAGGAATTTGTCCAAACCTTTTTTAAGCCCAGCTAAACTAACAGCTTTTACTACATCCTCCAGTAACAATTTCCCAAGTTTGATTTCGTGTTGAGTGAAAAAATATTTTCTCTTATTAGTCAAGCACAGTTACTTACCTGTAACAGGTGATCTCTGGGAACAGCAGGAATGTCTTCACATATGGGTACGTCGGTACCGACGGAGTCTGCGCGGGAACGCTCCCCAGCGGCCAATCAGAACGCTTTTGGAAGCATCCCAACACACCTGCGTGCTGCCTTCCCGTCTTTCCCAACTGTCTCTCCTCAGTTAAGTTTTAAAGCTGAGAGAGAGAGAGAGAGAGAGAGAGAGAGAGAGAGAGAGAGAGAGAGAGAGAAAGGGAAAGATAGAGATAGAAAAAAGCAACTCCTAGGGGAGGTGGGTGGGTTGTGAAGACTTATTCCTGCTGTTCCCAGAGATCACCTGTTACAGGTAAGTAACTGTGCTATCTCCAGGAACAAGCAGGAATGAGTCTTCACATATGGGGACTCCCAAGCTGAGGTGCCTGGAGGAGTCCCAGCATGTTGCGAATTTGAGAGCCATGCTATTTTACCGAAACCCCAGGCATCCTAGGGATGGAGGGTAGGAGTTGAACTAAAAAGATATGCTGTGGAACAGCAGGACCAAACAGGATGCCTAGATAGGAGTCTCTGTGCAGGTGATACTTAGTGGTAATATTGGGAGCAATAAACCAACCTGGACCTCACATGGTGATATTGTAAAGGGGTATATGGAGGTTCATGTGGATTTGTGGATATGAACCAACAGAATATCCCCAGGGAGTACCTCAATGCAAGGAGAGGTAGATAACTACAAAAAAACAGGTTGAGGTTAGAACCCTTAGGGTGAGAACAAACCCAGTGGAACTGGGGTAGTTCAATGAGGTAGGACTTTTCGGAAAACGCGGAAGTCCCTATTAGATAAAAACTGAAGCTCTTTTGACTTTAAAGGGACAAAGTTCTTATAGGAGAAAGGAGCTTTAAAGATACCTATATCCGATAACAAAGAGGAGTGGATGAGGCAGTGTAGCCTCTCATCTTCTGAAGAGTCAGAAAGTCCCTCCTAATTGGAAAGGAAGTATATGGAGGGCTTCAGGTGTACCTAAACTGAAAGGCATGGTACAAAAAACTCCTCAACTACTAAAGGAAGTGGTTGATTATGGAGAACCCTAAGTATGCTGGGACAGCATGGAAAGGGATAGAGAGTATCTGTCGAGTCCGTAGGGGAATATATGTATATGTATAAGTATATATATATCTAGGCAGACAGATGAAAACAGTATATAGAGATATATCTACCCACTATCATATATGGAAATAGAGATACATCCCTCATATATGTATATAAAAGTATATATAGATATATATGAGCCTAGACATGCAGATGTCCATATACATGCAAATATATATATATATATATACATACCCATGTCTGCACATAGGGTATGTGGAGAGAGAAAGATTTATCTAACCACAAGAAGGGAGGTACCTGCTTGGAAGATAGTTAGAGAATCTGTACTTCCTGGGTAAGTATAGGAAGCCAAGGGAGTTCTCTCACTGGCAAGAGAAGTCTAAAGTCCTCTAAGAACTCTAGTTCAGGGACAACCAGGAATGGAGACCTACCTGGAAATGCAGAGGATGTTGTAAATCTGCAGATAGTAAGTCTGAATCCTTCCATAACTCCAGCAGGTAGCTGGAGAAAAGATGCAATAAAAATACCATAAGTACCCCTGATGAGGGTAAAAAGGGGTATGGTGCATTCTTGTGCTCAACATGGATTACGCCATGAAGAGTTGAGGATGGAAGGAAAAGACAAGACAAGGATTGTCTATACTGACAGAAAAACCCATCCCTGGTGAAGGGGTCCCCTGGAGATGTGAAGCAACCCAGGGAATTGGATAATTCTTTAGGTATTCTCTTAATTAAAGGCTTGCGTTTATTTAAGAAGCCTTTAATGGAAAAATGATAAGGGGAGGTAGAACCCAGCAGGCATGACTAAGTAAAGCCCTTCCTAACCATCTGACATCATGTGCTCTCTAACAAGGCCCCATAGTGTAGAGCTGCTCCGAAGAGATGCAGAGAGCATGTTGCAGGTTAATTAGAAGAAAAACTGGTGTTTAAGAGCCAGTAGGTATCATGAACCATTCCGCCAAGCCCAAGGATTGGGGAAGGCTAAGGATAGAAGATATGGTAATGTGTCTGCAACAATAGCCAGAAAAGGTTTTAAAACCTTCTGGGACCTAGAGGTAAGGCCAGAACCATTGAAATTGGAGAACAAGCCCTGGTGGCTTGGTCAGCAAGTCAGTGGTCTAGCCAATAAGAACCCTTGCAGTTCTAACTATTGATAGGGCAGCAGTAGAAATCTTATGTCCCAACATTGGGAAAGAAATACAGACATAAGTAGGAGTGGTAAGACTCCACTATTGTCTGCGAGCTGCCAGAAAAATTAAGAGTGCATTGGGGAGACAACTCTGAAAGAAAACCTAGGGCTTAAGGAGAAGCCCTCAGTCAAGTGGTATCACTCTTACAGACGAAATGTCTTAGTAAGAGTGGCAGAGTTGAAAAGAAGACTTACGGTGGAGTAAATCTTTGAAGTAATTTGAGATATGCGGATACAGGAGAAAAAGTCAAAGGTAAAGGCAACCTTATTAAACAGCTGTTACTCCTCTGAGTAGTCCAGAGGATGAGGAGTAACTTGATAACCTGTAGAGCATAATCAAATTAAGAAGCTCATGGAGCTGATAGTTAGGATGTCCCCCTAAGAGGGACATATGTAAAGTTAGGATGGAATTGATGTAGATGCTTGTAGTGGTAGAAAGCAAACTACAGGATCCAAACCTCAAACACGAAAAAGGATTCAGGGAAGAGTCTATTAGCAACCCTGCGGCTGCTGGGTTTGCTGAACCCATTGAGGTTGTGATTTCCTGAGCCTGGTTGATTGTTTCCCTTGCCTGGGAGGATCTGCACGATGGGTAGAAGATGGATAAAACCTTCTCCCATTAAGGCAACAAAGCTTATTAGCAGACTTTCTACAAACTGGGATAGAGGAAGGCATAGACAAGCCTGTGAAAGCAATAGTGTCAGTGGTTAACTGAGCAGCCTGGAGTAAAGTCTCTTTATTAAAGAGATTCTCTCCAGTGCAAGGAGCATTTCCCGGTTTATCTTGTACAGATCTGTCCAAGTCTGAAGCTTGGAGCCAGGCTCTACGTCGTGCTCCTATGGCTATAGCAGAAGTTCTGCTAACAGACTCAAAAGAGTCTAGGGAAGCACAAGTAAGGAACTTAGAAATATTTTGAGCATGATTGACTAACACAGAAAAATCTGCTCTTTTAGGCTCTTGGAGGAAAGGGGTCAAAAGCAATAAATCTTTTGTGACCTCCTCAAGAGATAATCCCATATAGAAAATATATGAAAGGATTCTTGCTGAAAGCATAGATGCCTGGAAAGTTTGACGTCCAAAGGCATCTAGTGTCTTAGCCTCACGACCTGGCGGATAAGAAGAGTGCTTCTTAGTACTCCTAACACGCCTCATTGCTGATTCTACAACAAGAGAACGATGAGGGAGCTGAGGCTTTTGAAAACCTGGAGAAGGGGGCACCCTGTATAGGAGATCAGTTGCCCTAGAAGGTGGGGGATACCATTAGAGGAGTTTCTAAATAAAAGATCCTGCAAGGTTTGATGCAAAGGAAACATAAGGACTTCCTGTGGATTACAGGGGATCTGTGTAGGTTGTGGATCCCCTGGTGCAGGGTCTTGACCAGGTATGGAAATGGCCAGAGACTTGGCCATATCAAGCAGGAAAGCTTGAAAAGAAATCTCCCCAGAGGGGAGTTCGAGGAAGAGGAGGAAGAACTAGATCTGTTGAAGAACTAGTTCTAGCATCCACTGGTTTATTCAGATTCTGTAGAATAGAAGATCTGGAGGGGTGGAGCATCGGATTACCTTTGAAAGATAGTTGTCGGTACCGCTGATAAGCGGTACCGCAACTGGTCGGTAGCAAATCGTCCATGCTAGGGATCAATTCCAAACTCGGTATGGAGGGAAGCGAGCCAGCTGAAAGGAGCATGGGAGGTACCGACACCGATGTTGATGTCGATACCGGTACCGGGAACGGTACTGTCGGTGACACCGATATATGAAGATCAGTCTGTAATGGCACTATCGGTACCGTGGAAATCGAATGTGGCAGACGTTGATCATCGATGGAATGTCTACGGTACCGTCTGCAGTCGGTACCGAGACGGGTCAGTACCCAATCATCCAGACTAGAAATCAATTCTAGACGGCATCGAAAGAAGCGAGTCTAGCGATGCATACCTGGAGGGTACCGATGTGGATACCAGCATCGGTCCCGGGACCGGGACCGATGTGGGAAGACCGGTCGGTAGTGGCTCTAACGGCACAGAGGATACCGAGAGCGCTGGACTGCGATCATCGGTGTGGAATGTTTCATCCAGCACCATTGCCGATGCTGGGGTACCGGCACCGCTCAAAGTGGATACCACCACCGGGCATGGCTCAGGCATGTTCACCGAGGTGAAAACCCCAGGAACAGCCTGAAACCCCATTAGTGCTTTGGAGGTAGAAGCCTTCCGCTGGGGTTTTAAAGCCAAAATGTCCTCGGGGGCAAGCCCAAAGGCATCTCTATGAAGTACATGAGATCTACCACCCGAGGACTGGCTAGTCTGTACAGACTTTTGTTTGGTTACCTGATCCTGCGAAAAAGAAGATGTAGCTGGTACCCTCAGGTCTGAGGGGAACGGCGTATCGAGTTGAGCTCGATGCTGAAAACTTCTTGTAGAAATAAAAGTGCAGGAGGGACACTCCAGCGGATGGTGATCAGGTCCCAAACATTGAAGGCACCAATTATGGGTGTCTAAAACTAATTTGTAAGTGCCACAATTAATATACATTCTAGTGGCTAGCATTTCCCTGAGGGAAAGTGAAGAGGCCTAGCAGGCCGAAACCTGTCAGGCACTAACAGGAACAAAAGTTCCCACAAGGGGAAAAAATTGCAGAAAAAAAGAAAAAGAAACACCGGCGGTACCGGTGTGTCGAGGGAAGGTAGACGCGACCACAAGAAAAAAACAAAAATAAAGGAAGAATTTTCTGCGGTGACACGACGACGTCCTGCTGGCTCCGCGGAAAAATGAAAACTGAGGAGAGACAGTTGAGAAAGGCGGGAAGGCAGCACGCAGGCGTGTTGGGATGCTTCCAAAAGTGTTCTGATTGGATGCTGGGGAGCGTTCCCGCGCAGACTCCGTCGGTACCGACGTACCCATATGTGAAGACTCATTCCTGCTTGTTCCTGGAGATAACTGGTTACACAGTAGCTTCATTGCATGTCCCCTAGTCTTTCTACTTTTTGATGGCATAAACATTCGATCTACGTTTACCCATTCCATTCAGTAATTTATAGAACTCTATCAAATCTCACCTCAGCAGTCTCTTTTCCAGATTGAAAGGTCCTATAGGATCTTTTAAGCCTCTCCCCATAGGAGTATCCTTCCATCCCCTTTACCATTTTGGTGGCTCTTCTCTGTACCTTTTTAATTCCACTATATCTTTTTTAAGATATGGTGACCTGAATTCAGCACATTATTCAAAGTATAGTCGTACGATGCAACAACACAGAGGCATTATAATATCCTTTGTTTTATTCTGCTTTCCTTTACTTATGATTCCTAGCATTCTAATTGCCTTCTTGGCTGCTGCTGCACACTGGATGGAGGGTTTCAATGTGTTATCCACGATGACGTCTAAAGCTTTTTTTTCCTGGGTGGTGGTTCCTAATGTGCAACCTTGCATTGTGTAACCATAGTTTGGGTTGTTCTTTCCTAGGCACATAACTTTGCACTTGTCCACATTAAATTTCATCTGCCATCTGAACATCCAATCTTACAATTCATCAATCATCTTGGGTTTTAGCAAATTTGAATAATTTTGTGTCATCTGCAAATCTGAACACCTCACTTGTTATTCCCATTTCCAGATCATTTACAAATATGTTAAAAAGCAACGGGCCCAGCACAAATCCCTGGAATACTCCTCTATTCACTTTCTCCATTGGGAAAATTGGCCATTTATCCCTACCTTCTGCTTTCTATCTTTTAACCAGTTTCTGATACACATTAGTACACTGCCTCCTACCCCATGGCTTTTTAATTTCGCCAAGAATCTCTAATGAGAGACCTTCTCAAAGACTTTCTGAAAATCCAGATACACCATATCAACCGACTCATCTTTGTCTACCCATTTATTCACAGCTTCAAAAAATATAACAGATTAGTAAGACAAGACCTTCCTTGGCTAAAGCCATGTTGGTGTTCTCCCATTAAACCACGACTATATGCATGTTCAGTAATTTTGTTCTTTATAAACATTCCTACTATTTTGGCTGGTACTGATGTCAGGCTCACTGTTCTGTATTTTTCCGGATCACTCCTGAAACAGTTTTTAAAAATTGTCATTACATTGGCCATTCGCCAATCTTCAGGTATTACAGATGATTTTAATGATAATTCACAGATTACTAATAGTAGGTCTGCAATCTTATGTTTCAGTATACATCTGAGGATGTAGAAAGAACTATCTGTCCAGGTGATTTGCTATTCTTTAGTTTATCAAATAGTTGAAATACATCTTCCTGGTTTATCAATATTTCTTTCAATTCTTCCAATGCATCACCTTTAAATGTCATTCAGTCATGGGCAACTTCTCTACATCTTCTTTAGTAAAGACCGAAGCAAAGAATTCATTCAGTCTCTCCGCTATGGTGTTGTCCCCTCTTAGTGCCCTTTTTCTCTCTCTGTCATCTAATGCTCCAACTGACTCTCAGGGTTTTTTTTGCTACAAATGTACTTGAAAAAGTTTTTATTATGCGTTTTTGCTTCCACGGCAAGCATTTTTTCAAATTCTCTCTTTGCCTGCCTTATCAATGCTCTGCATCTAACCTGCCAGTGCTTAGGTTGTCTACAGATTGTTTCATTTGGCTCCTTTTTCCATTTCCTGAAAGATACTTTTTTGGCTACACAGCTCTCTGATCTCACCTTTAAATAATGTTGGCAAGGTTTTTGGACTTCCTTCCATTTTTCTTAAAGCGTGGAATACAGCTGGTCTGGGCTTCCAAGATAGTATTTTTAAACACCACCCATGCTTGATGTAAATCTTTAACCTTTGCCACTGCTCCTTTTAGTTTTTCTTAACAATCTTCTTCATTTTATCACAGTCTCCCTTTTGAAATGTAAAAAGTAGGACTGTGGATTTCCTTGTGCCCTTCCTCCATCTATTAAATCAAACATGAGCATGCTATGATCACTATTGCCAAGTGATCCCAACACCTTTATCTCTTGCACCAGATCTTGTGTTCCACTAAAGACTAGATCCCAAATGACTTCCCCTCTTGTCGGTTCATGAACTAGCTGCTCCAAGAAGCAGTTATTTATTTCACCTAGAAACTTTATCTCCCTAGCCGTGACACTGACCCAGTCGATACAGACTCATAATTGAAATCACCAATTATTATTACTGTGTTGTAACTTTTGTTAGCTTCACTAATTTCTTTGAGCATTTCATCATCCATTTTGCTCATTCTGGACAGGCTGTTGGTAGGAACACAAAAAAAAGTTGAGCCCCCACAGCTAGAGTAGGAAAATACACAAGGCAGAGGCTGATTAGGTCACAGGTGCTAACTTTTAATAAGGAAATCCCCTACACGTTTCCGCTGGAAGCCTTTATCGGGGGGGGGGGGGAGGGTACACATCTAAAAATAACAGTACAATCTATTAATAACACAACTAAAAACTTAAAAAATATATAACGATATATACATAAAAAAAGAGAGTATACATAAAAAATTAGTTAAACTATTGTTAAAAACAGAATGTTTCATAAAATGACAAACAATGTATAAAAACAAATATATGGATATCTATAAAGAAAATATATAAACAACTCTGTAAATAAAGAACTCTTTAAATAAAACCAAAGCAGCCAAATGAATAATGAAAAAAGTCAAAAGTTGAAAACTGAGTTAACTACAAAGAGGGTACTCACATAATGCACCTTTTGAGACTGAAGGTCTTAAAAAAGACCTCTTTCAAAGTGATAGCTCAAAGCTAGAAGATAAAAATAAAATTATATGAGAACATAATGCAAGTCAACTCCACAGGCACAGTTTTCAACTTTTGACATTTTTAATTATTCATTTGGCTGCTTTGGTTTTATTTCCTTATTAAAAGTTAGCACCAGTGACCAATGTTCCCTCTAACCTGCGCTTGGTCCGCCGCCAACATTCCTGCCGGCAGGGGGGGAGGGCGGTGCAGAGCGATCGACGCTCTGCCCCTCCCCGCACCGGCAGGAATGCCGGTGGCGGACCCAGCACAGGTTAGAGGGAACATTGCCTGTGACCTAATCAGGCTGTTGGTAGTACACCCCACTGCCATCGGCTTCCCTTTTTACATGGAATTTCAATCCACAGAGATTCTAGTGTATTTTGTTTCTTGCAACACTGTAATCCTATGTGTCTCAATCCTATTGCTAACAGAGTGCAACCCCTTCACCAATTTGATCTACTCCATCATTGTACAAGAGGGCCTTTTCCCATTCGGCACCTATTCTATGGAATACTCTGCCTGACAACATTCGCCAACTATCAGACATAAAGGAATTTAGAAAAAAAACTAAAAACCCACTTATTCTCTCTACACTACAATACACTACCTAATCAGAATACACAAAGAGACACAGGTTAGCAACCATACTACAATACTACAAAACACACAAAATATTTTTACGCATCACAATTTTGCTCCATGATATAATTTGTAAGTACCCATAATGTAAATACGTTCTAACTTTTTACCGTTCAAATGTTATATTGTTACTTGTAAATAGTTCCACCTGTTCTAAGTAAAACGACTAGGTATGTGCTTCCACATACCATATAATTTACTGTTCTTTGTAAACCGCACTTGATACTTGGGAAAGAGCGGTATAGAAATAAGTGTTAAATAAATAAATAAATCGTGAAATAATTTGTATCCAGGTATCACAGTGTCCCACTTCCACCATGTCTCTGAGATACCAATCATATCTAACCTCTCACTTTGTTCTATATATTCTAACTCTCCCATCTTACTTTTTAGGCTTCTAGCATTTGCATACAAGCATTGTAGAGGCTGTATTTTATTCATATTACTCTGGTTATTGGTAGGCAGGCGTAATTTGGAAGTTTTAAGCTCTCTCTGTTCTGTACTTAAGGGCATTTGGGTTATTTTTGCCTTTATTGGAACTTCTCGGTCGATATGCTCTAACTTCAATCTTTTGCTAATATCCTTCAAGGATACATCTTTCCAAACCATGTCCTCTTAAGGTCTTAGATAGTGCTGGGGAGGAATCTGCTGTCTTGGTACATGTCGGTACCAATGACATAGGAAAATGTGGTAGGGAGGTTCTGGAGGCTAAATTTAGGCTTTTAGGTAGGAAGTTGAAATCCAGAACTTCCAGGGTAGCATTATCCGAAATGCTTCCCGTTCCATGCGCAGGACCCAAAAGGCAGGCAGAGCTCCGGAGTTTCAATGCGTGGATGAGACAATGGTGCAGAGATGAGGGTTTTGGATTTGTTAGGAACTGGGGAACACTCTGGGGAAAGGAGGGGCTCTTCCGAAGGGATGGGCTTCACCTTAACCGGGATGGAACCAGGCTGCTGGCATTAACCTTTAAAAAGGAGATAGAGCAGCTTTTAAACTAGATAATAGGGGAAAGCCGACAGTGGCCCAAGAGCGGATGGTTTGGAAGAATGTATCCTTGAAGGATACTACCAAAAGCACAGAGGTTTCAAAAAACAGTAAAGTAGCCCAAATGCCCTCAAGTATGGAGCAGACAGAGCTTAAAGATCCCAAATTACACATGTCTACCAATAGTCAGATTAATATGAATAAAATACAGTCTCTAAAATGCTTGTATGCAAATGCTAGAAGTCTAAAAAATAAGATGGGAGAATTAGAATATATAGCACTAAATGAGAGGTTAGATATGATTGGTATCTCAGAGACATGGTGGAAGTGGGACATTGTGATACCTGGATACAAATTATATCACAATGATGGAGTAGATCAAATTGGTGAAGGGGTTGCACTCTATTAGTGATAGGATTGGAATATCAGAGACATGGTGGAAGGAGGACAACCAGTGGGACACTGTGATACCTGAGTACAAACTATATCATAATGATAAAGTTGATCAAATTGGTGGAGGGGTTGCGCTCTATGTTAGAGAGGGCATTGACTCAGAAAGGATTAAAGTTTTGAAGGAAACAAAATTTGCTGTAGAATCTCTATGGATTGAAATTCCATGTAAAAAAGGGAAGGCGATGGCAGTGGGGGTGTACTATCGACCGCCTGGCCAGAATGAACAAATGGATGATGAAATGCTCAAAGAAATCAAGGAAGCTAACAAAAGTTACAGCGCAGTAATAATAATGGGTGATTTCAATTACCCCGGTATCGACTGGGTCAGTATCACTGCAGGACATGCTAGGGAGATAAAGTTCCTAGATGAAATAAATGACTGCTTCTTGGAGCAGCTGGTTCATCAACTGACCATAGGGGAAGCCATATTAGACCTAGTCCTTAGTTGAACACCAGATCTAGTGCAAGAGATAAAGGTGTTAGGGCCTCTTGGCAATAGTGATCATAGCATGATCGCCTTTGATTTAATTAGTGGAGGAGGGATAGTAAGGAAATCCACAGTACTACCTTTTAACTTTCGAAAGGGAGACTATGATAAAATGAGGAAAATAGTTAAGAAAAGACTAAAAGGAGCAATTGTATTCCACGCTTTAAGAAAAGTGGAAGGAAGTCCAAAAAACTGCCAGCATGGCTTAAAGGTGAGGTCAGAGAGGCTGTTGCCAAAAAAGCATCTTTCAGGAAATGGAAAAAAGAGCCAAACGACGAAACCTGGAAACAGCACAAGCACTGGCAAGTCAAATGCAAGGCATTGATAAGGCAGGCAAAGGGAGAATTTGAGAAGAAGCTTGCTGCAGAAGCAAAAACGCGAAATAAAGACTTTTTCAAGTACATTTGTAGCAAAAAACCTGTGAGTCAGTTGGTCCATTGGATGATAGAGGGGTTAAAGGGGCACTAAGAGGCGACAAGGTGATAGCGGAGAGACTGAATGAATTCTTTGCTTCGGTCTTTACTGAGGAAGATGTAGGAAAGTTACCCATGACTGAAATGGTATTTAAAGGTGCGGAAGAACTGAAGGAAATATCGATACATGTAAAACAAACAATGTTTTGTTGACTGTTGTTAATTGTGAACCGCAGCTGATCTCTGGAAGCTGCGGTATATAAATCCTTGTTAAATAAATAAATAAATAAAATAAATAAGATGTATTACAACTATTAGATAAACTGAAGAGTAGCAAATCACCTGGGCCGGATGGTATACATCCAAGGGTGTTGAAAGAACTGAAATATGAGATTGCAGACCTGCTATTAGTAATCCGTGAACTATCATTAAAATCATAATTGGAGTGGAGGAGTGGCCTAGTAGTTGGGGTAAGTTACTTCAGGCCGGAAGGTCGGGGGTTCAAATCTCACTAGAGGACAGCAACCTTGGGCCAGAAGGACTGAGGTTTCTAGTCCCATAGGTGCTCCTTGTGGTCTTGGGCAAGCCACTTAACCCTCCATAGCCCATGTTCCCTGTAAAATAGTTATCTCCAAGTTATAATGCCCTGTTCAATGTAATTTCAGTTTGTTCAATGTAAACCGCACTGATGCAGAATAGCGCGGTATATAAGAGAATGTAAATAAATATGTAAACCGCACTGATGCAGAATAGCGCGGTATATAAGAGAATGTAAATAAATAAATAAATAAATCTCTAATACCTGAAGACTGGAGGATCGCCAGTGTAACACCAATTTTTAAAAAGGGTTCCAGGGGTGATCTGGAAAACTACAGACCAGTGAGCCTGACATCAGTACCGGGAAAAATGGTAGAAACCATCATCAAGAATAAAATTACTCAGCATGTAGATAGTCATGGCCTAATGGGAGACAGCCAACATGGCTTTAGACAAGGAAGATCTTGTCTTACTAATCTGTTATGTTTTTTTGAAAGTGTGAATAAACAGGTGGACAAAGGTGAGTCGGTTGATATGGCATATCTAGACTTTCAGAAAGCTTTTGACAAGGTCCCTCATCAGAGACTTTTGGCAAAACTAAAGAGTCATGGGATAGGAGGCAGTGTACTACTGTGGATCAGGAACTGGTTAAAAGATAGAAAGCAGACGGTAGGGCTGAATGGCCAATTTTCCCAATGGAGAAAGCTGAATAGTGGTGTACCCCAGGGATCTGTGCTGGGTCCGCTGCTTTTTGACATTCATAAATGACCTGGAAAGTGGAATAACGAGTGAGGTTATCAAATTTGCAGATGACACAAAACTATTTAAAGTTGTTAAAACCCAAGAGGATTGTGGAAAATTGCAAGAGGATCTTGATAAATTGGAAGACTGGGCATCAAAATGGCAGATGAAATTTAATGTGGACAAGTGCAAAGTTATGCACCTAGGGAAGAACTACCCAAACTATGGTTACACAATGAAAGGTTCCACATTAGGAACCACCACCCAGGAAAAACATTTAGGCGTCATTGTGGATAACATGTTAAAACCCTCAGCCCAGTGTGCAGCGGCAGCCAAGAGAGCAAATAGAATGCTAAGTTTCACAAGGAAAGGAAGGAAAATAAAAACAAAAGATATAATAATGCCTCTATATCGTTCCATGGTGAGACCGCACCTTGAATGTTGTGTGCAATTCTGGTCGTCGTATCTTAAAAAGGATATAGCGTTATTAGAAAAGATTCAGAGAAGAGCCACCAAAATGGTAAAGGGGATGGAAGGATACTCCTATGAAGAAAGGCTAAAAAGGTTAGGGCTCTTTAACCTGGAAAAGAGACGGCTGAGGGAAGATATGATAGAAGTCTATAAATTAATGAACAGAGTGGAACGGGTAAACGTAGATCGATTGTTTACGTTATCAGAATATAGAAAGACTAGGGGACATGCAATGAAGCTACAGGGTAAACTATTTAAGACTAATAAAAGAAAATATTTTTTCACTCAACGTGTAATGAAACTCTGGAATTTGTTACCGGAGGATGTAGTAAAGGCTGTTAGTGTAGCTGGGTTTAAAAAAGGTTTGGACAAGTTCCTGGAGGAAAGGTCCATAAGCCATTATTAAGAAGGGACCCAGGATATCAATGCTTGACCCAATACAAGCATTGTGGAACCTGTGTCTTTTGGGGAAACTGCTAGGTACGTATGACCTAGATTGGCCACTGTTGGAAACAGGACACTCTGCTTGATGGACCTTGGTCTGACCCAGTATGGCATATCTTATGTTCTGTCTGCTTTCTCCTAATTTCTAATTTAAAAGCTGTTCTGTCTTCTTTTTAAAGGTTAATGACAACAGCATGGTTCCACCATCCTGGTTAAGGTGGAGCCCCTCCCTCCTGAATAGCCCTTTCTTTCCCCAGAATGTTGCCCAGTTCCTAACAAATTCAAAACTCTCTTCCTTGCACCATCGTCTCTGCCTGTTTTTTGGGTCCTGCGCATGGAAAGGGAAGCATTTCTGAGAATCCTACCCTGGAAGTTCTGGATTTCAACTTCCTACTTAAAAGCCTAAATTTGGCCTCCAGAATGTCCCTGCCACACGTTCCTATGTCACTGGTACCAACATGTACAAAGACAGCAGACTCCTCCGCAGCGCTATCCTAAACCTTGTCTAGGTGTTATGTGAGTTCCACTAACTTTGCACTAGGCAGGCATGTTACCAGGCGATCCTCACGTCCACCAGTCACTCAGCTATCTACATGCCTAATGATCGAATCACCAACCACAATGGCTGTCCTGACTCTTCCCTCATAGGCGCATGGCCCTGGAGAAACCTCCTCAGTGCAAGACGGTTTTACAACACCTGGAGGACAGGTCCTAGCTACAGGATCACTTCCTACCACACTAGGGTGATGCTCTCCTGTCATGTGACCTCTCTCCTCCATGGCAACAGAGAGGCTGTCAGCCTGGAGATGGGACTTCTGTACTTTGCATCCCTGTAGATCTCGTCTATATACCTATCTTTCTTCCTTATGTCATTCAAGTCTGCTACTCTAGCCTCCAGAGATCGGACTTGTTCCCTGAGAGCAAAGAGCTCCTTGCACTTAGTGCACACATAAGACCTCTCACAACTGGGAGAAAATCATACATGTGACACTTGATGCAAAAGACTAGAAAGCCCTCATCTTGCTGCTGGACTGCTGTCTGCATCTTAGCTTTAAGGTTTTGTTTAGTTATTTAAGTTGTTTGCTTACTTAGGTTTGCTGGGGATACTTCTACTAATACAACTATACCTAATAAGTTTAATGGACTCTGTTCGCCTCAAGATTAATCAATCTCAGGTCCTTAATTAATGTATTCCTGATGAGGATAACTAGCTGCACCTGAAAGTGAATATGGGCACCTCCTTTCCTTTAACAGGTTTAAGAGCCTATAAAGCTAAGATTATCCTTGGGGTGGCTGGGAGTCAGGGTTGGTGGGAGGGAAAGAAGACTTAATAGAAGCTGGCTTGCTACACAGTGCCCTGAACTGTGCTTCTAAGGTAAAGTCTTACCAATTTCCTGTGTGATTCACACAGCCCTTAGCTTGATAGAGGGGGGCTTTTCAAATTGCCCCTTTGATCTGTCACTTGCCTTTAACACCTATTTAAGACAACTTCAGAGATCTTTTGCCTCCTAACTGAAAGGCCTCTTTGTAAAGGTCACTAGAAACAAGTTTATTTCTTTCTACTGTATAAGTCTCTGGTGAGGCCTCACTTGGAATACTGTGTTCAGTTTTCACGACCGTATCTTGCAAAGGATGTAAAAAGAATGGAAGCTGTTCAGAGGAAGGCGACCAAAATGATTTGGAGCCTGCGTCAGAAGCCTTATGAGGAGAGACTTGAAGACCTAAATATGTACACTTTGGAGGAGAGGAGGGATAGGGGAGATATGATTCAGACCTTTAAATACTTAAAAATAAATAATGAACAAACAAACCTCTTCCAGAGACAGGGAAGCTGTAAAACTAGAGAGCATAACATGAAGCTGCAAGGTGGTAAATTGAAAGGCAATGTCAGGAAATACTTTTTTACTGAAAGGGTGGTGGATGCTTGGAATGCCCTCCTGATGGAGGTGGTGGGGACAAACACAGTGACAGAATTCAAAGTGGCCTGGGACAGACACTGTGGATCACTTTACAGCAACAAGATTAAATCAAAATAAACTGAACCATCTAATTTCTCAACAAATTGGGGTGTCGTACATGGAACGATGGGGGGAGGAGTGTGTTCACCCCTAAACAAACAAAGAAACAAAGATATGGGGAGGGGTGAAGATATGGGGAGGGGTGCACCTGCTCCTGGTGGGTGCACCACTAAGCAAAGACATGGGTAGGGGTGCACCTATTCCCTAAAAGACATGGGAGGGGGTGCACCTACTCCTGTCATATTGCTGGGCAGACTAGATGGACCATACTGGTCTTTATCTGCCATCATTTACTATGTTACTCAGAGACTATTTATTTTACTTAAGCTATACTCTGATTTAATTAAAAAGCTCTCTAGAAACAAATTTATTTCAGTGACTATTTACTCTATTTTACTTTCTAATATGCTAAGCTATACTCCGATTTGATTTAAAGGAAAAGTTCTGTTATGGTACTAAGACCTGACTGACTCAGCAAAAACAACGAATTCTAAAATACACAGATTTATCAGATTAACCCAAAGAATTCTCTTTTTCTCCAAGATTTAGAATGTATTCCAGAAGACAAATACTAACAAGTGCAGATCTTTTTCCAGCTGTAGCAGTCTTTTTTGGTAGTCCTCCATAACTGGAGATCCTGCTGAGGCTTCTATATACCAAGCACCATCAAAACAGGAGTTAAATTAAATGAAACATTTACTAGACTGAAAAGGAAAGGACTGTAGAGAATTACAATCCTATTGTGACATTCTTTCCAGACTTTTGTTCCAAAATGTTGAAAACTTGTCAGGCAAGCATGCAATGGAAACAAGTTATAGTGGACTCCTGGCTACAGTCATCTTTATGAGGGCACTACTAATTCCCCTCACACAGGTCTTGGATTGGTTCCTGCTGTGCGTGTGTGAATGAGGGTTTTGAAGGCAGCATAACCAATGTGGGCTGTAAATTATAAGATTCTTTATTCTGGAGTAATGAATGAAGGAGGTGAACTGTATTCTGCCCTTTCCATAAGTCTTGAATTGGATCTCTGGGCCTTTTGCCCTTAGACAGCTTTGCTGAAATCCTGAGCATTTTGTTTTATCATTTTCAGGCGATTATAGTTTAGTGAGAGTTGGATATTTCAGTATTCTATAGTTTATAGAAAATGTTTAACTTTTCTTCTATGTATAATGTATTCTACTTAAATTATTGCTTATTGTTATCACTAATTGCTGTTTTGGTTATTGCCATTTTTGATTACTTTTATTTTTATCACATTTTCCAAATACAATCATATCGATGAAGTATGACAAGAGAAATCAAGAAAAATTAGCATTACACAAGAATACTCCACCAAAGAATATTTTCATTTTCAACTACAAGGTAAGGAGGACCAAAGGAAATTAAAATTTTATGAAAATAGAAAATTAACTCAGCATCTCACTAAATCTGGGTTCACTTCCACCTTAGTTTGCTGGTCCTCCCCTGCAGATGAAGTTTCAGTGAGCTGTTTAGGGTAAAAAAAATTTCCCTTTCAAAATCAAAGCAAACATAATGAAACTTTCAATTAATGCAGGCACCCGAGACTAGAACCTTTGGTTTATACCTCAAAAAGTCTTAGGGGTATGTTTACTAAACCGGGCTAACGGTTAACCCGGGCTATCTGCCACTAGGTCCCATATTATTCAATGGGACCTAGTGGCAGATAGCCCGGGTTAACCGTTAGGCCGGTTTAGTAAACATACCCCTTAATGCCTCTTCTGTATTGCTTTAAGATAAATCAAGAAAAACTGAACCCAAAAGCAGCTCATTAATGTGATGGAAATACAAACACAGTACTGTGTTCCTATCAGGCTTGAGAGCACATGTCACAACATGATACCAAAAATCCAGTCACATCCAAATTAACTACAGACCAGTGAGCCTGACATCAGTACCGGGCAAAATAGTAAAATCCATTATAAAGGACAAAATTACTGAACGAGTGGATAGTTATGGTTTAATGGGAGAAAGCAAACAAGGATTTAGCCAAGGAAGGTCTTGTCTTACTAATCGGTTATAATTTTTTTGAAGGGGTGAAAAAAACAGGTAGACAAAGGTGAGCTGGCTGATATAGTGTATCTGGATTTTCAGAAAGTCTTTGACAAGGTCCCTCATGAAAGACCTTTGGCGAAATTTTAAAAAAAGACATGAGATAAGAGGCAGTGTATTACTGCGGATCAGGAAAAGGTTAAAAGATAGAAAACAGAGGGTAGAGCTAAAGGACCTGGAAATGGGAATAACGAGTGAGGTGATCGAATTTGCAGATGAGACAAAATTATTCAAAGTTGTTAAAACACAAGAAGATTATGAAAAATTGCAAAAGGACCTTCATAAATTGGAGTCCTGGACATTCAAATGGCGGATGAAATTCAATGTGGACAATTAAACTGGGAAAGAACAACCCAAACTATGCTTACATGATGCAAGGTTCCACATTAGGAACCACCACCCAGGAAAAAGATTTAGGTGTCATTGTGGATAACGCGTTGAAACCCTCTGCCTAGTGTGCAGTGGCAGCCAAGAATGCTAGGACTCATAAGGAAAGGAATGGAGAATAAAACAAAGAATATTAAAATGCTTCCGCAGCGTTCCATGGTGAGACCGCACTTTGAATATTGTGTACAATTCTGTTTGCCGTATCTTAAAAAAAAAATAATGGAATTAGAAAAGGTACAAAGAACCACCACCAAAATGGTAACAGGGATGGAAGAATATCCCTATGAGGAAAGGCTTAAAAGGTTAGTGGCTCTTCAACTTAGAAAAGAAACAGCTGAGGGGAGATATAATAGAGGTCTATAAATTAACGAATGGAGTGGAACAGGTAAACGTAGTTCAGTTGTTTACCCCATCAGAAAGTAGAAAGACTAGTGGACACACAATGAAGCTACAATGTAACCCAATATTTTTTCACCAATGTGTAATCAAACTCTGGAAGTCATTACCGGAGGATGCAGTAAAAGCTGTTAGTATAGCTGGGTTTAAAAAAACGCATGGACAAGTTCTTGGAGGAAATGTTCATTTAACCATTGAGGACCTGGGAAATCCACTGTTTGCCCCAGGACAAGCACTGTGGAACATATGTGTCTTTTTGGGAACCTGCTAGAAGGACTAGAAAAGGGGATTGTTACTTCTGGAGAGAGATCTGCAATTGTGAGTATAAACTTCTGGGAATTTTCTGAAAGGAATTCTTTCTATTAAAGCTAATTAATCTGTGAACCCACTATTTTTTGTTAAATCAGTCAGGGCCTAGTAGCAGCAGTTTAAGTTTAAATTTAAAACACAGAAGAGAGCTCGCTGGTTAAATTTGGAACCCATCAGAGAGCTGTAGTTTAAATTTCATAATAAGTTAGAGCCTAGCAGCAGCAAAGAGCTATAATTTAAATCAAATAAGAATATAGCTTACCTCGGCAGCACAGGACAGGGTACTGTGTAGCAGCCCTCTTTTAATAAGTGTTATTTCCCTCCCTCAACACACCCACCCTCCCCTGGGATAATCGTAGCTTTATAGGTACTACACATCTTAAAAGAGGTGCTCTCAGGAGAAGCTCGTTACCCAAATCAGTCATACACTAAGGACCTGAGATTAATTAAGCTTCAGGTGAACAAGGTATATTAAACGTATTAGGTACAGTTTTATTGGTATAAATATCCATAGCAACCCTTAGTAAGTAAAGAACTTAAAGATCTAAACAAAAACTTAAAACTAAGATGCAGACAGCAGTCCAGCAGCGAGATGGGGGCTTTCCAGTCTTTTGCATTGAGTGTCACATGTATGATTTTCTCCCAGTTGGTGAGAGGTCTTACGTGTGCACTAGGTGCAAGGAGCTCTTTGCTCTCAGGGAACGAGTCCGTTCTCTAGAGGCTAGAGTAGCAGACTTGGAAAACATAAGAAAGACAGAGAAGTACATAGACGAGACCTACAGGGATATAGTCCTGAAGTCCCACCTCCAGTCTGGCAGCATCCCTGTTGCCATGGAGGAGAGAGGTCACGTGACAGGAGAGCATCACCCTGGTGTGGCAGGAAGTGATCCTGTAACTAGGACCTGTCCTCCAGGTGATGTAAAACCCTCTCGCACCGAGGAGGTTTCTCCAGGGCCATGTGCCCATGAGGGAAGGGTTAGGACAGCCGTTGTAGTTGGTGATTCGATCATTAGGCATGTAGATAGCTGGGTGGCTGGTGGACGTGAGGATCGCCTGGTAACATGCCTGCCTGGTGCGAAGGTAGCGGACCTCACGCGCCACCTAGATAAGGTCTTAGTGCTGGGGAGGAGTCTGCTGTCTTGCTACATGTCGGTACAAATGACATAGGAAAATGTGGTAGGGAGGTTCTGGAGGCTAAATTTAGGCTTTTAGGTAGGAAGTTGAAATCCAGAACTTCCAGTGTAGCATTCTCCGAAATGATCCCGTTCCATGTGCAGGACCCAAAAGGCAGGCAGAGCTCCGGATTCTCAATGCGTGGATGAGACAATGGTGCAGAGATGAGGGTTTTGGTTTTGTTAGGAACTGGGGAACATTCTGGGGAAAGGAGGGGCTCTTCCGAAGGGATGGGCTTCACCTTAACCGGGATGGAACCAGGCTGCTGGCATTAACCTTTAAAAAGGAGATAGAGCAGCTTTTAAACTAGATAATAGGGATAAGCCGACAGACGCCCAAGAGCGGATGGTTCGGAAGAATGTTTCCTTGAAGGATACTACCAAAAGCAGAGAGGTTCCCAAAAAGAGTAAAGTAGCCCAAATGCCCTCGAGTATGAAGCAGAGCTTAAAAATCCCAAATTACCCATATCTACCAATAGTCAAAATAATATGAATAAAATAGTCTCTAAAATGCTTGTATGCAAATGCTAGAAGTCTAAAAAATAAGATGGGAGAGTTAGAATATATAGCACTAAAGGAGGGGTTAGATATGAATGGAATATCAGAGACATGGTGGAAGGAGGACAACCAGTGGGACACTGTGATACCTGGGTACAAACTATATTGTAATGATAGAGCTGATCAAATTGGTGGAGGGGTTGCGCTCTATGTTAGAGAGGGCATTGAGTCAGAAAGGATTAAAGTTTTGCAGGAAACAACATTTGCTGTAGAATCTCTATTTATTGAAATTCCATGTAAAAAGGGGAAAGCGATGGCAGTGGGGGTGTACTATCGACCACCTGGCGCAAATGTTGGCGTCGTTATTACTCAGCACTTGCCATTCAGGCTTTCTATGTATTTTCTTGATGCAGAACTATTGACAGTGCTCTTTTCGTCTTTGAAGGTAGGATGCACATAGTTTATTAAGTGATTTTCATATTCACGTTATGATGCAACGCTCAACACCGTTTCAATATGCTTGTTTTCAATAGAGTAAAGTATAAGCAATTTCTTTTCCAGTTTTACAGCAGAGGCTTCTATCTGAACCTTGCACGTTGACGGCATAATAATTTGAGTCCACAAGTTCAGGTCAGTTGACCCAGCACGCATCCCCTGAAGTATACATTGTGAGTTAGGAATACTAGACACTTCTTTACAACAATTTTAGTGCATAATAACATTGTTATTATTATTTTTTTAAGCACAGAAGTTTTCTACACTATACTGGTGATCATTTCCATAATATAACTGATTTTAGACAGTAATAACAACAGCCGTTACATTACATATTGATGTACCTCATAGATAATAAGTATTCAATAAGATCATGTTATCATTTTTATCTGGAACAAAACAGTCTGCATTAAGGACGCACATAGTTTATTAGGTAATTTTCATATTTACATTATGATGCAACACTCAATACCGTTTCAACATACTTGTTTTCAATATAGTAAAGTATAAGCAATTCCTTTCTAGTTTTACAACAGAGTCTTCTACCTGAACCTTGCACGTTGACGGCATAACAATTTGAGTCCACAAGCTCAGGTCAGTTGACCCAGCACGCATTCCCCAAAGTATACATTGTGAGTTTGGAATATTAGACACTTCTTTACAACAATTTTAGTGCACAATAACGTTGTTATTATTTTTAAGCACAGAAGTGTTCTACACTATACCGGCGATCATCTCAATAATATAACTTTTTTTAAGACAGTAACAACAACAGCCGTTACATTACATATTGATGTAATTCATAGATGTAATCGAATACTTATCATCATCATTTCTATCTGTAACAAGACAGTCTGGATTAAGTCACCATATGAGAGTTTGATACTATTATATGGTGTAAGTATGTGCACACATTATTGCTATTTTTAGACTATATATTATTGCTTATTATATATATTTTTCAGTTGACATGTTTGTCTACATATCTTTTACTGCATTATGGTTTTATGTTTTACGTCCTGCGTTCACAGTATAGGTTTCACTATGGAGGTTTTATCTGTATCATGTGATGTTTTATATATATATGGATATGGTTATGGATATTTAGATGGGGCTTTTTATTTGATTAATTATTTATATGTATATTTATTTAAATTTGTTTTATGTTTTTAAGCTGTATACCCAACGAAGAAGGCGATTTCACCAAAACGTGTTTTTTTTATGAATAAACGCCTGTTGATCATCCATTCACGACTTCGTCTCTTGCTTTTTTGTGTATCCTATCGACCACCTCGCCAGAATGAACAAATGGATGATGAAATGCTCAAAGAAATCAAGGAAGCTAACAAACGTTACAGCGCAGTGATAATAATGGGCAATTTCAATTACCCCGGTATCGACTGGGTCAGTGTCACGGCAGGACATGCTAGGGAGATAAAGTTCCTATATGACATAAATGACTGCTTCTTGGAGCAGCTGGTTCATGAACTGACCAGAGAGGAAGCCATATTAGACCTAGTCCTTAGTGGAACACCAGATCTTGTGCAAGAGATAAGGGTGTTGGGGCCACTTGGCAATAGTGATCATAGCATGATCGCATTTGATTTAATTAGTGGAGGAGGGATAGTAAGGAAATCCACAGTACTACCTTTTAACTTTCGAAAGGGAGACTATGATAAAATAAGGAAAATAGTTAAGAAAAAACTAAAAGGAGCAGTTGCAAAGGTTAAAGACTTACATCAAGCTTGGGTGTTGTTGAAAAATACTCTCTTGGAAGCCCAGACCAGCTGTATTCCCTGCTTTAAGAAAAGTGGAAGGAAGTCCAAAAAACTGCCAGCATGGTTTAAAGGTGAGGTCAGAGAGGCTGTTGCCAAAAAAGCATCTTTCAGGAAATGGGAAAAAAAAAAAAAAAAAAAAGAGTCAAATGACGAAACCTGGAAACAGCACAAGCACTGGCAAGACAAATGCAAGGCATTCATAAAGCAGGCAAAGGGAGAATTTCAGAAGAAACTTGCTGCGAAAGCAAAAACGCGAAATAAAGACTTTTTCAAGTACATTCGTAGCAAAAAACCTGTGAGAGAGTCAGTTGGTCCATTAGATGATAGAGGAGTTAAAAGGGCACTAAGAGGCGACAAGGCGATAGCGGAGAGACTGAATGAATTCTTTGCTTTGGTCTTTACTGAGGAAGATGTAGGAATGCTACCCATGACTGAAGTGGTACTTAAAGGTGCGGAAGAATTGAAGGAAATATCGATACATCGGGAAGATGTATTACAACTATTAGATAAACTGAAGAGTAGCAAATCACCTGGGCCGGATGGTATACATACAAGGGTGTTGAAAGAACTGAAACTTGAGATTGCAGACCTGCTATTAGTAATCTGTCAACTATCATTAAAATCATCTCTAATACCTGAAGACTGGAGAATCGCCAATGTAACACCAATTTTTAAAAAGGGTTCCAGGGGTGATCCGGAAAATTACAGACCGGTGAGCCTCACGTCAGTACCGGGAAAAATGCTAGAAACCATCATAAAGAATAAAATTACTCAGCATGTAGGTAGTCATGGCCTAATGGGAGACAGCCAACATGGCTTTAGACAAGGAAGATCTTGTCTTACTAATCTGTTATGTTTTTTTGAAAGTGTGAATAAACAGGTCGACAAAGGTGAGTCAGTTGATATAGTGTATCTGGACTTTCAGAAAGCCTTTGACAAGGTCCCTCATCAGAGACTTTTGGCAAAACTAAAGAGTCATTGGATAGGAGGCAGTGCACTACTGTGGATCAAGAACTGGTTAAAAGATAGAAAGCTGAGGGTTGGGCTTAATAGCCAATTTTCCCAATGGAGAAATGTGAATAGTGGTGTACCCCAGGGATCTGTGCTGGGTCCTCTGCTTTTTGACATATTCATAAATGACCTGGAAAGTGGAATAATGAGTGAGGTTATCAAATTTGCAGATGACACAAAACTATTTAAAGTTGTTAAAACCCAAGAGGATTGTGGAAAATTGCAAGAGGATCTTGATAAATTGGAAGACTGGGCATCAAAATGGCAGATGAAATTTAATGTAGACAAGTGCAAAGTTATGCACCTAGAGAAGAACAACCCAAACTATGGTTACACGATGCAAGGTTCCACATTAGGAACCACCACCCAGGAAAAAGATTTAGGCGTCATTGTGGATAACATGTTAAAACCCTTGGCCCAGTGTGCAGCGGCAGCCAAGAGAGCAAATAGAATGCTAGGTATCATAAGGAAAGGAATGGAAAATAAAACAAAAGATATTATAATGCCTCTATATCGTTCCATGGTGAGACCGCACCTTGAATATTGTGTGCAATTATGGTCGCCGTATCTTAAAAAGGATATAGCATTATTAGAAAAGGTTCAGAGAAGAGCCACCAAAATGGTAAAGGGGATGGAAAGATACTCCTATGAAGAAAGGCTAAAAAGGTTAGGGCTCTTTAACCTGGAAAAGAGACAGCTGAGGGGAGATATGATATAAGTCAATAAATTTTTTTTTTATTTATATGATTTTAGTCATTTACAATAACCAATTAGTAAAGAAACAAAATGCACACTTGCATAGATTAACACAATATAAGAAACCAATAAGCAACACAATATAAACAAGGAGCAATATCTAGTCCACATCACGGGAGACTAACAGCATGAAATTTAAAGATTTAATAAGTTAGGAAAACATGCCCAAAAAGAGATACAATGGGAGGCCATTCTAATCACCAACTATAACTTCCCCAACCCCACTCTGACGATCAGAAAGAAATTTTTCCAAATGAGAAACATCTAGGAATACATAAGAGTCTCCCTTGTAATTATCCCATGTTTTATCCAAGTTCTCTGACCTTGTTCTCTGTAAAACCAAACAGTTTGTTGTTCTGGTCTGTTGTTATATTGTGAACCGCGCTGATGCTGAATAGAGCGGTATATAAGAGCCTGTAATAATAATAATAATAATAATAACACATTTACATGGGAAACGTAAGTAAAACGTGGCACCTAGTGCCAAAACACGGGGCTTGAAGTTCAAAAACTGCCGCCGCCGCAACTGGGTGCTACGTGCAACATCAGGAAAGACACTAATCGATTGACCACAGAACTTGGCATTTTTCATCTTAAAAAAAGCTTTAAGGATACATTGTTTCACAAGAATAGATGTGAAAGTTACCAGCAATGTGGACCTTTGAGTGATAGTATCGAGGGAATCCTCCAAAAAGGCAGTCAAATTCGAGATAGATGGGACCACCACATCGAACTCCCCCTCAGTGGGACTAACCTTCTTAACACCAGAGGGAACATAGTAAATTTGTGTAACATCAACAGGATCCATTATAGTTAGTACTTCCTTAAGATATTTATCTAACAAAATTTTTGCAGACAAAAGGAGGAGTAGCCTAGTGGTTGGGGCAAGGTACTTCAGGCCGGAAGGTCGGGGGTTCAAATCCCACTAGAGGACAGCAACCTTGGGCCGGAAGGACTGGGGTTTCTAGTCCTACAGATGCTCCTTGTGGTCTTGGGCAAGCCACTTAACCCTCCATTGCCCATGTTCCCTGTAAGTATTAGTGTATGTGTTTCATATCCCCGTGTGTTAAATGTATCCCCCAATTGTGTTGTGACCGCTTTGATTGAAGGATAAGGCGGTATACAAAACTGTCTAAATAAATAAATAAATAAATAAAAGAGAAGAAAAGGGAAAATTCAAGAACCGCAAATTATACATCAGAGTAGAATTTTCAAGGGCTTCCAATTTAGTATGTAAAATCAAAGAATCTTTTATCCCAACCACATTGATAGATTGCAGTGGGAGCACCTGGGATTCTAATTTACTAACTCTTTGATCAGTCAGGGAAATTTTCTCATCGAGCTGCTGAATAGACTTAGCAGCCTCCTGAGAAAATATAGATAGGGAATGTACAACTAGGGAAACTTTTGAATCTATACTTTTTTAAAGCTCCCCATAGATCTCTTAAGGTAATCTCCGTGTCAGCAGGGAGAACTGGAAGGTCCACAACACCTTCCAAAGCTGTCAGCTTAACAGGCCTAGGAATATCTACAACAATAATATTCCCTCGGTCCTGCTCTGAGGTACCCCTTAAATCAATCACTCGCTCCGATCCCGGGCAGAGGGGGGAGATCTCCCTCCGGAGCTCAAAGAGGCGCCTTCGGGAGAGGACTGAGCCAACGGGAGTGGGGCGAAATGCCTATCTAATGGACCGACCGGCTTAGACTCTTCCGGTACGGCCAATTGTGGTTTGACCTGTAGCTTCGCCTTCCGTTACCCATAACAAAAGAAAACTAAGTCAGCACTACAGCTGACAATTCAAGGAAAACTAAACACAGCTAGCTACAACACAGACCACACACAGGCTATTCCACTTACCCCCCAATTACAGCAACAGCAAATACTGGTGCCACAGTGGCGTCCAAGGGGCAGAAACTGCCCCTTCAAACACGCCCCTTAAAACAGACGCCCCGCGGCCGCGCTCCGCGGTCACGGAGGGGACACGATCACATTTATAGCTGGAGGCCCTAGCAGAAGCAGGCTGCCCCTGTCGTGCCTGCCCGAAAAGAGCAGGACAGCGTCAGCAAGCAGCAAGGCAGACTCAGTCCCGGTAGTCTCAGGCCCGATGGACAAGGCCAAATACTCCTCCACACATGGTGCTATCAGGCTCCCGAAGTCAATAAATTAATGAACAGAGTGGAACGGGTAAACGTAGATCGATTGTTTACGTTATCAGAATATAGAAAGACTAGGGGACATGCAATGAAGCTACAGGGTAAACTATTTAAGACTAATAAAAGAAAATATTTTTTCACTCAACATGTAATCAAACTCTGGAATTTGCTACCGGAGGATGTAGTAAAGGCTGTTAGTGTAGCTGGGTTTAAAAAAGGTTTGGACAAGTTCCTGGAGGAAAGGTCCATAAACCATTATTAAGAAGGGACCGAGGATATCAATGCTTGACCCAGTACAAGCATTGCGGGACCTGTGTCTTTTGGGGAAACTGCTAGGTACGTATGACCTAGATTGGCCACTTTGGAAACAGGATACTGGGCTTGATGGACCTTGGTCTGACCCAGTATGGCATATCTTATATTGTTATGTTATGTTCTTATGTACTTGTGATCTGGCTGTCTAAGCCCAGTATCCTGTTCTAAACCCAGTATGGGATATCTTATGTTTTTATTGCAACCACTGTCCTAGCTCCAAGAGAACTTCTCCCCTCTTGTATATAACCAGACGTATCACAAATTACAGTCATGGTATCTCAGATCACTATCAGAGGGCCCTCATGGAAATGTCTAGTACTTAAAGAACATGTTCAGATTTGCCAAATTGAACTTCAGACCTAGGACCAGGGCCTTTCATGTGGAGACAAACCCACTTTACTGGCTGAACTTATGTAAAGTCAAAAGGGCGTAACAGGGGTCAGAGAAGAAAGGGACTTCTGTCCCTCCTGCCCGCCAAAATGCTGCCAGCCAATGAATCCCTCTTTCTGCATGCCCTGTGCCAACCTTAAATTCCTTATGTCATGATTTGCTGGGCATGCAACTGCCCTATTTGTGGTATGGCTATCAACATCTTTCTGTCTCTTTCTGCTATTCATCAGACTCACCAACCAAGGGCAAGGCTGGTGTTAGACATGCAGGGGCCCAGGGCAGAAACTGGAGAGGAAGCCCCATGACCCATCGTCAAGCCATTCCTTCTCAAGATTGAGGCAGGCTTGGGGCCCCTGCTAGCATGTGAACCCCGGGCAATTACCTTATTTGCCATTCCCTAATGCCAGTACTGATCAAGGGACCCTCTCTCTACCCTCTGACTCCAAGATGAAGTATAACTTATTTTGTCTTTCTTAGACAGACAGATAGCTAACGTAAGCATACCTGCTTGACTATCTCATGGGAATTATGATGACATGATTGCAGTATTATTTCTGAATGTAGCTATAAACTTATACTGTGATCTCTCTCAATCAGATCCACCTGAACAGTAATCTGGAATAAAATTCAGATTCAATACAGAAATTTATATGCGAGTCAGTGTCCTAAATTGTGCAGATTATGCAGCTTGGGATGCTGATAAACCAGTGTGCATAACACCATAAGTTAGGTTCATAAGCCACTATCCTCTACAAATTGTACGGTAATCTAAGATGATGTTTGCCCACATTCTTCTGTGTCATTCCATAAAGCAGTTATTTCTACATCCGATTACAACATGAATGACAGTAAAGCACAGTTACTTACCTATAACAGGTGATCTCTGGGAACAGCAGGAATAAGTCTTCACATATGGGTACGTCGGTACCGACGGAGCCTGCGCGGGAACGCTCCCCAGCTTCCCAAAAAGGAAAGCTTTTGGGAACATCCCACAGCACCTGCACGCTGCCTTCCCGCCTTTCCTAACCGCCTCTCCCCAGTTCGAGGTTTAAAGCTGAGACAAAGAGAGAGAGGAAAGGAAAGATAGACAGAGAGATACAACTCCTAGGGGAGGTGGGTGGGTTGTGAAGACTTATTCCTGCTGTTCCCAGAGATCACCTGTTACAGGTAAGTAACTGTGCTATCTCCAGGAACAAGCAGGAATGAGTCTTCACATATGGGGACTCCCTAGCTAAAGATGCCTGGGAGATCCCTAAGGTTATGAGACCCTGAGAAGGGCTCTACCTCCTCCTATGGATCTCAGGCATCCATCCAGGGAAGGAGGGCAGGAGTTGATTAAGTATGGAACAGGTGTTTTAGAACAGCCTGACCAAACAAGGCATCCCGGCGGGAGTCCTTGTCCAAACAGTAATGGGCTGTGAAGGTATGAACCGAGGCTCAGGTGGCCGCTCGACAGATCTGGTCGATGGACACAGAATTTAGATGAGCCATAGAGGTGGCCATGGCCCTCACATTATGAGCTGTGACATGGCCCTCCAGAGAAAGGTTCTTACTCTGGTAGGCGAAAGAAATACACTGAGCAATCCAATTGGACAGTGTCCTCTTAGAGACTGGAAGTCCCAAATGAGAGGGATCAAAAGCAACAAAGAGTTGAGAAGACTTTCTATGTTGCTGTGTCCTTTGTAAGTAAAAGGCAAGAGCTCTCTTACAATCCAGGGTATGAAGATTCCTCTCTGCACTTGATGCATGAGGACCTGGAAAAAAGACAGGTAAATACACCTCTTGATTAAGATGAAAAGGTGAGACCACTTTAGGCATAAAGTGTGGATTGGTCCTACGGACTACCTTATCATGATGGAACCTTGTATAAGGTGGATTAGCCACTAAGGCCTGCAGTTCACTGATGCGGCGAGCTGAGGTGACTGCAAAGAGGAAAATAACCTTTCAGGAAAGAAATTTCAAGGAGGTGGTGGCTAAGGGTTCAAAAGGTGGCTTCATAAGCTGACCAAGAACCAGATTTAAGTCCCATGCCACCGGAGGAGGCCTAATGGGAGGTTTAGTTAAAGTTAGGCCTCTCATGAATCTTGCAATAAGAGGATGAGAGGAAATAGGCTGTCCATTGAGAGGCTTAAGGGATGCTGCAATAGCACTCAAATGGACCCTTACTGAATTTGTCTTAAGGCCTGCATTGGAGAATGCAGGAGATATTCCAATAGAGAATTCAAAGGTAGTGTTAGAGGGTCAAGACCCTTCTCAGTACACCAAATGGAAAACCTTTTCCATTTAAAAGCATAGGAACGTCTAGTAGAAGGTTTTCTGGAAGCATGGAGGATATCCTTCACCTGCTGAGAAAGATTCCAACCTTGAAGGTCTAAGCCTTCAGCAACCAAGCCCTGAGGTGAAGGGACTTGGGGTTTGGGTGCTACAAAGTCCCCTCCTCCTGGGACAGAAGGTCTGGAGCAGCTCCCAAGTCTAGGGAGGGAGCTTGAGAGAGATGCAGTAGAGGGTACCACACTTGGCGTGGCCAGCGTGAAGCTATGAGGATCATAGATCCTTGATCCCTCAGGAGCTTGAACAGAGTCTTGGGAATTAAGGGAATGTGTGGAAAGGCATACAGGAAGTCTTGACCCCAGTGAAGGAGGAAGGCATCCTTGGCCTGAACTCCCTGACACGGAATTCTGGAACAGAACCGGGGAAGTTTGGCATTCCACGGACTTGCAAAGAGGTCTATGTCCGGGGTTCCCCACTCTTGAAAGATTCTGAGTACCTGGTCCATGTGCAGGGACCATTCGTGTGGAAGCAGAACTCGACTGAGTCTGTCTGCCCAAGAGTTTTGGATTCCTGGAAGGTATATGGCCAGGAGATGGATTTGATGCTCTCTGGCGAAGGCCCACAATGTTAAAGCTTCGTTGCAAAGCGACAGAGAGCCACTTCCTCCTTGCTTGTTTATGTAAAACATGGCTACCTGATTGTCCGTATGAATGAGGACTGTCTTGTAGCTGAGCAGGGTATGAAAGACCTTGAGAGCTAGAAAAACTGCTCGGAGCTCCAAGTGGTTGATATGTGGAGAGGTCTCCTGTGGAGACCAAGTGCCCTGAGTGGAGAGGTCTTGTAGATGAGCTCCCCAACCTGTTTGGGAGGCATCTGTTGTGAGGGTTGCCTGGGGCAACAACTAAGAAACATAGAACATGATGACAGAAAAAGACCACATGGCCTATCTAGTCTGTCCTTCCATATCAACAACTACAACAGTCCACTTTTTACCTTTAGAGATCCTCTGTGTTGGTCCCATGCTTTTTTGAATTCAGTTACTGTCCTCATCTCTACCACCTCCACTGGGAGACTATTCCACGGATCCACTCCTCTTTCCGTAAAGAAATATTTCCGCATATCACTCCTGAATCTATCTCCCTTCACCCTCATCCCATGTCCCCTCATAGCAGAACTTGCTTTCAATTGAAAGAGGCTCTCTCCCTGAACATTTATGCCACGGAGGTATTTAAACATCTCAATCATATCACCTCTATCCCGCCTTTCCTCTAAGGTGTACATATTAAGATCCTTAAGTCTGTCCTCATATGCTTTATAATGAAGCCCACTAATCATTTTAGTAGCCACCCTCTGCACCGACTCCATCCTGTTCACATCCTTTTGAAGGTGCGGTCTCCAGAATTGCACACTATACTCCAAATGAGGTCGCACCAAAGACTTATACAGAGGCATTATCACCTCCTTTTTTCTGCTAGCCATTCCTCTCCGTATGCACCCAAGCATCCTTCTAGCTTTTGCCGTCGCCTTTTCTACCTGTTTAGCTACTTTAAGATCATCAGACACAACCACGCCTAGGTCCCGCTCTTCTGTAGTGGACAAAAGTACTTCACCTCCTATACTGTATTGCTCCCTTGGATTGCTGCAGCCCAAATGCATGACCTTACATTTTTTAACATTAAATCCCAGCTGCCAAATTCTAGACCATTCTTTAAGCTTAGCTAGATCCCTCCTCATGTTGTCTACACCTTCCTGGGTGTCTACTCTATTGCAGATTTTGGTATCATCCGCAAAGAGGCAAACCTTACCCGACAGCCCTTCCGCTATATCACTAACAAAGATGTTAAAAAGAATCGGACCAAGGACCGATCCCTGGGGCACACCACTGGTAACATCCTTCTCCTCAGAGTGAGCTCCATTTACTTGTACTCTTTGTCGTCAGCAACAGATTTTGGGTGGACTTCCACCACTGGAGAGACCAAAAGAGGCGCCTGGAGGTTGCTATTTTGTCTGACAGAGCCCCTGATGCTTGAGTCCACTGGGTGGACAAAGTCCATTGAGCTGCTCTCATGTGAAGGCGAGCATAGGGGACCACATGCACTGTGGATGCCATGTGGCCTAGCAGTTGTAGCATCTTCCGGGCAGTTAAATGGCTCTTTGAATCTGGGAGGCTAACTGCACTAGGCGTAGGTAACGGGCCTGAGGAAGATAGGCCCTTGCAGTGGTAGTATCTAGCCAGGCCCCTATGAACTCTAGGGACTGAGTAGGGGTGAGCTGGGACTTTGGGAGATTTTCCACAAGTCCCAGATACTGCAGAATGCGCCTTGTGCAGTCCAGGGAAGTCTGGGCCTCTGACTGAGATGGAGCTCGAATGAGCCAGTCGTCCAGGTATGGGAATACAAATATTCCCAGAGTGCGTAGAAATGCAGCTACTACTGCCATGCATTTGGTGAACATTCTTGGAGCAGAGGCCAGACCGAAAGGAAGCACCCTGTATTGGTAATGTTTTCCTTGGAAAAGAAAACGGAGGAACCTTCTGTGAGATGGGTGGATGAGGACATGTGTGTACGCATCCTTGAGATCTAGAGAACAAAGCCAATCCTGACTCTGAAGGTATGGAAGGAGAGTGCCCAGGGAAAGCATCTTGAATTTCTCCTTGCATAGAAATTTGTTCAATTCTCTGAGATCTAATATGGGTCTGTAGCCCCCCGTTTTCTTTGGGATCAGAAAGTAGGGGGAGTAAAACCCTGACCCTTGTTGAATAAGAGGTACTTTTTCTATTGCCCCTTGGGCAGGAAGGGCAGCCACCTCCTGACCTAGAAGGTTGAAGAGAGATGTTGGAGAATTGAAATGTCTCACCATGGTGTGAGGAGGAAGGTTTGAGAAATGAAGTTTGTAGCCCTCCCTTATGATGGAGAGGGTCCACTGCTCTGTTGTAATTTGCTCCCATCTGGGAGCAAAATGAGCTAACCTTCCTGGAATGGTGAGAAGCTCTGGCTGTTTCAGAGCCAGAAAGGCTAAGTTCTCTAGCATCAAGTCAAAAGCCCTGAGGAGGCTGGGTCTGCTGAGTTGCAGCAGCCCCTGTAGGCTTAGGCCTGGCCTGTTTAGGTTGCTGACGCTTAGCAGCAAAACGACCTGTAGATGATTGTTGGCCAGAAGCAGGATGGAATCTGCCTTTCTTGAAAAAAAGACTTCTCGAAAGATTTTTTCTTGGCAGGAATGGAGGTTGACTTTGAAAGTCTATCCAAAGCAGAATTTTCTGCATCCATTTGAATGGCTTTTATTTGCCAATCTTTGCCAAACAGGTTTTCTCCTGTACAGGGAAGATTTCCCAAGCCATCCTGGACCCAAGATTCTAGATAAGAAGCTTGGAGCAAAGCAATTCTGCGTGCAGCTATGGCAATGGCCGAAGCTCTGCTGGCACCCTCAAAGGAGTCAAAAGCTGCACGGTTGGAAAACTTTGAAATATCTTGAGTATGCTTAAGCCAAATAAGAAATTCTTCCCTTTTATCCTCTGGAAGAAAAGGGAGGAAAGTGTGCAGCTTATCTGCAACTTCTTTCAGAAACATTCCCATATAAAGACTATAGGAGTTGATTCTGGCAATGAGCATACTGGTTTGGAAGATTTTCCTACCAAACGCATCCAAGGTCCTGCATTCTCTTCCTGGAGGAGCAGAGGAGTGTCTTTTTGCACTCTCTATCTTTTTCATAGCTGACTCCACCACAATAGAATGGTGAGGAAGCTGTGTTTTATGAAAACCAGGACAAGGAGGGACACGGTACATAGTGTCCAACCTACGAGAATGAGGAGAGATAGTGAGAGGAGTCTCCCATAAGTCAATCATGTGATCATAAAGAATCTCATGGATTGGCAAGGTGACTGCCTCCTCAGGAGCCTTAGAATAACCTAAAATATCCAATTTTTTAGCTCTAGGCTCTGATTCAGAGGTTACTGAAATAGAGAGCCCTTTAGCCACTTCTCTTACGAAGTCTTGAAAGGACAAGTCTTCTGGAGGAGACATTCTTCTTTTTGGAGAAGAAGACTCTTCAGGAAGGGTTATGGATACTTCAGCAGATGCCTCCGATGCATCAGAATCTTCGGAGGAATCAAAGCATCGACTGTCAGGGTGCTCTTTCAAAGCTCGATACGCGTACCGAGCCGTATCGACATCGGGCGTTATCGGTACCGATTCGGTACCGATGGGCATCCCTAGGCAGGGAACCGCTGCAGACGACACCATGGCCGATGTCGATGCAGTCGGTACCAGTATCGGCATTGGTGCCGGTACCTGGGCCGATACCGACAACGGAGTTTGTTGTGGTATCAGCGGCGTCGCAGCTTGAATGAAGGCCGTGATAGCCTGCTGCATGGATAGAACATTCTGATCCATCGACGCCATGAATGCCTGGAATTCGGTACCGGAAGGTTGTGCCGGTACCCCAGAGCATTCTAACAGGTGATCGGTCGAGGCCGTGCCATTGATGTCAACCTGTAACCCCATAGATGGAGCTTTGGAAGCTGGAGCTTCCCGCCGGGGTAATTTTGCCGGTGCAGGATCCTCGAGGGCAAGCCCGGAGGCATCTCGATGCTTGGAAGGAGATCTACCCTTCGAGGACCAGCTGGATTTATGTTTGGTTACCTGAGATCCATGGGAGGAAGAAGCAGCCCTGGAAGACGTCGATGCCACTGAAGCTGCATCAGAGGGAAACAGAACATGGAGTTTGGCTGCTCGGTTCTGTAAACCTCGTTTGGACATCAAGGAGCAGGACGAACAATCCAAAATGGAGTGGTCAGGACCCAAACATTTGAGACACCGTTCATGGGTGTCGGTAACAGAAATAGTACCGCTGCACTTAGTGCATTTTTTAAACCCGGAGGCTGGTTTTTCCATGAAGAAAATTTTTTGTGAGGCCTAAGGCCCAAAAGAGGAAAAACACACTAAGTGAGGGAAAAATATTTTGTTGTTGTTTTTTTTTAAGAAAAGAAAGAAAGACCGGCGGTACCGGTCCGACGTCGGAGAAGGCAGACGCGCGACCAAAGAAATAAAATAAAACAAAGAACTTCTTCAGCGGTGACAGGAACACGACCTGCTGGCTCCGCGGAAAAGAAGAACTGGGGAGAGGCAGTTAGGAAAGGCGGGAAGGCAGCGCGCAGGCACTGTGGGATGTTCCCAAAAGCTTTCCTTTTTGGGAAGCTGGGGAGCGTTCCCGTGCAGGCTCCGTCGGTACCGACGTACCCATATGTGAAGACTCATTCCTGCTTGTTCCTGGAGATCAAGGTACATATCCATTAAAATAAGGAAAAGAAGTCTATAATTTGAAACTGGTGTGCTACAATTTTTGCATTCACCATTAACCCCTGGAAAACATTTTTCCCCAAAGGTACCTACCATTTTCAGATCTTTATCTGGAGTATTAAAGGGAGAGTATGCTTCTGGCTCTTTTTAAAGCTGATTCCACTATTACTAACTAATGTGAAAGCTGAGATTGGTTATGACCTTGTTCCACTTGAACTCTGTATTCATCTCTATTTTTTATTTATTTATTATTTTTTTTTAGGTAGACTGACTAGAAAAAGGTGTTTTTCATATTTTAGAAGGATCTTATGAACTGATAAAAATAAGGCTTCAATATTTAAAAGCGGTTATCCGATTTGTAGCACCTGCAACCCACAAGATAAATGCTGCTGAGACAGATATTCAGTGTCACTATCCGGATAGTACCACTGAATATCTTTATAGATAGTAGCAAAACAATCTAGATAGTGCTGGGGAAGTCCACGGATGGAGACAGGGCGGAGACAAGGTTTATCGGATAGTGGCAATTTTCAGTGCTGCTATTCAGATAACTATATGGATAATTAAGACAGGTTTTTTGCTGTCCTAAAGTGCTATCTTGACAAGTTATCCGGATAGTGACTGAATAATGCCACTATCCAGATATTTAGCGGCAGCCACTATCTAGATACTGCCGCGGAATATGTTGATTCCTTTGCCCTCGACGGCCAGTGTTTAAAAAAAATACAAACACAAAACACAACTACTGTGGCCTGAATATTGACCCAAAAAGGTTTTAGGGGTGTCTAAATATTTAAGAATCCCCAATGACTCATGTTTCAAATCTAGTAACTCTTGAGAAAGTAAAGGGAGAATGGAGGAGTGATCTAGTGGTTAGGGCAGCAGCCTAGAGCCAGGAAGACCAGGGTTCAAATCCCACTGGCACTCCTTGTGGCCTTGGGCAAGCCACATAACCCTCCATTGCCTCAGGTGCAAACTTAGTTTGTGAGCCATATGAGGACAAGGAAATGTAAGCTGTACCTGAATGTAACTCACCTTGATCTTCGCCTGGAAAGGTGTGAGCTAAATACTAATAATAAATAAATGAAATCTTTTGCAAGGATTTTGAGTACGATAGGTCTTCTGGAGGTGATTCACAAGAGAGATGCTGAGAAGCGCTATCAGAAGGTATTCCTGCTAAGTGATTACCCTGACCTGATTGAAGCAAACATAGTAAAACCTCATCAGGATCATTTTCCAAATCAGATGAAAAGGTAAGATCAGAGATGTGGTAAACCTCTTCCCTAGTAGAGAACTATGATGAAGATGACAATTCAACTGCCAAAATTTTGCTTGCGGATTGAACAGCTTCAAAAACGTAATAACTTTCCTGAAGGATTTTCTCCAATAGTTATGTTCCAATGGGATTAGGCTGTCCCCACAATGGTAGAGAAATAGACCACATCTGACCTGGTGGTTTCTCTGGATATGAAAAACATATCTTGAGTAAGAGGAACCGCTAGCAATTTTCCAGAAAAATTAACATTCTTATTTGAATGATTTTCACTGGTACAATACTTAGAAGCAGATAAAGTCTTATACTTATTCATTCTACGCATATTTGCGGTTGCATTCTGTCTGCATATCTCCTTCCTCTGCAATGTAGTGCAGTTTGGCACACATGGGGGATGCTCCTGTATCAACTATGTCAAGCTCTTACGTGCTACTGTCTCTGGTCAATATGGGACAGAGGACAAACAGTACAGAAGATTCCCGAATGCTGCTTTCTCTCAAAAGGAGTCTTTGTGCCTTCTTTTTGTTTCTGGATGAGAAGACAACCTATATTATTGCATTTATAAATGGAAGATTTTCTGGAAGGCTGGTGAACATTGGCATTCACAGATTCCTCTAAGAAATCCCTGAGGGTATGTTTCTGAAAAATGTTAAGCAAGCAAGGTAAGGACCTGGCTCTTCACTCACAATCTTATTTTTCTTGGCTTAAAAAAAACTTGTTCTTAAAATTATATAAATATAAAAAAGATTGAAGTAAATATTAAGACAAGACAAAAATAGAACACAGAGAAGAAACTAACCAAAAGTCCAAGCGAGCTGTTTATGGGAAAGCTGAGTGATTAAAGTGTGAGTCCTGAATATGTTCCAAAGTACCAGTTTTATTTCACGGCATAAGAGATAACCTAATGTACGTTCTGTTTTGACTGCTGCAAAATGGCAGTATTTGTGTTTAGAGCACCATCTACCTTTCAAGAAGAAGAGATACAGTTCATATAGGAGCTGGCAAATTTAAGGGACTACCTAGGGATCCTAGTTAAAGAAAAACTACAGAATTCCTCTCAAAAAGAATAATCTGCTTTATGATGTCCAGGAAGGCTGATTTTATAAAACAATGCCCGATATTGAAAACCCTTTTTTCATTTAATTTTGCAACTAGTCCAAAACACCACCGCCTGAACCATCAGTTGATCATCTCAATGTGATCATATAACTCTCCCTCCTGTACCAACTACACCAGTTACCAATTACTTCATAAGCTAAATACAAATCAGCTCTTATCTTCAAAATCAAAAACAATCAAACAGCCAGAGGTTTGCAGGACCTTATCTGTACCAAACCCAGTAAGAGAACTGAGAGAAGCAGTAACATTAATATTATACCAACGCTCAGCTTGTTTATAAAGGCCAGAAAGTCCAATGCAAAGAGGGCTCTCTCACTTGCCATTCCCTCTATTTGCAACTCTCTTCCAAAAAAACTAAGGATAACCATAGACTTAAAGGACTTTCAGAAATAGCTCAAGACTCTCCTCTTCATCAAGCACTTCAACGAACACCCCTAACTTCAGAGCATTACTCGGGTCCCGTGCCCACACTTCACAATCAATTGCTCATGTTACCTTGAACATAATATTGCTCTAGCACTCCCCGTTTTACCCCCTCCCCTTTGATTGCTAAGAAAGTTATTCTGTAATGGATTGAGTTTTTAAATGTTTTTCTCGCAAGTTCTCTGTAATAGCTGGAAGTTACAATGTAAACCGCCTTGATTATAAGATAAGGCAGTATAGAAAAATTGTTAAATAAATAAATGTTCCTATAAAACCTAGATATTTTAAATTAGATCTTCTCCACACATTGCTCATTTTGAGTGGATAGAATTTTCCTTTTTTTATGTGGTGATCTCTGACAGAAGTTTGGAAAGAAATCATAAATAGGCAGTTGAAAATATCTGTCAACATGGGGGCAAAAAAGCATAGTTACTCACCTGTAACAGGTGATCTCCGAGAACAGCAGGAATTTAGTCTTCACATATGGGTATCATCGGTACCGACGGAGCCTGCGTGGGAACGCTCCCCAGCGTCCAATTAGAAAGCTTTTGGGAGCATCCCACGGCGCCTACGTGCTGCCTTCCCGCCTTTCCCAACTGCCTCTCTCCAGTTGAGTTTTAAAGCTGAGACAAAGAGAGAGAGAGGGAAAGGGAAAGAGATAGATAGAGAGTGACAACTCCTAGGGGAGGTGGGTGGGTTGTGAAGACTAAATTCCTGCTGTTCCCGGAGATCATCTGTTACAGGTGAGTAACTATGCTATCTCCAGGAACAAGCAGGAATGTAGTCTTCACATATGGGGACTCCCTAGCTTTAGATGCCAGGGAGAAAACCCCAGAAGTAGAGAGTCCCTGTGAAAGGGCTCCACTTCCCCCCTTGGATCTCTGGCATCCTACCAAGGATGGTGGGTAGGAGTTGATTAGGTATGGAATAGGTGTTGGAAAACAGCCTGACCAAACAAGGCATCCCGGCGGGAGTCCTTGTCCAAGCAGTAATGGGCTGTGAAGGTATGAACAGAGGCCCATGTGGCTGCTCGACAGATGTCGTCGATAGACAGAGTGCAGATGAGCCATTGAAGCTGCCATGGCTCTCACATTGTGAGCTGTGACATGGCCCTCTAGAGGAAGATTATTACTCTGATAGGCGAAGGAAATACACTGAGCAATCCAGCTAGACAATGTTCTTTTGGAGACTGGAAGTCCCAAATGAGAAGGATCAAAAGCAACAAAGAGTTGGGAGGACTTTCTATGTTGCTGTGTTCTTTGCAAGTAAAAGGCTAAAGCACTTTTACAGTCCAAAGTATGAAGATTCCTTTCTGCATTTGATGCATGAGGCCTAGGAAAAAACACAGGTAGATAAACCGCTTGGTTTAGATGAAAAGGTGAGACCACCTTTGGCATAAAGTGTGGATCAGTCCTAAGGACTACCTTGTCATGATGGAACCTTGTATAAGGTGGATCAGCCACTAGTGCTTGCAACTCACTGATGCGACATGCTGATGTGATTGCAATGAGAAAGATAAGTTTCCAAAAAAGGAATTTTAATGAGGTAGTAGCTAAGTGTTCAAAAGGTGGCTTCATGAGCTGACGAAGAATCAAATTTAAGTCCCATGCCACCGGAGGTGGCCTAACGGGAGGCTTAGTTAGGAGAAAGCCTCTCATAAATCTTGCTATAAGAGGATGTGAGGAAATAGGTTGTCCATTTAGAGGTTTAAAAGAAGCTGCGATAGCACTCAAATGGACTCTCACTGAGTTAGTTTTAAGTCCTGCATTGGATAAATGAAGGAGATACTCCAGTAATGATTCCAGAGGTATCGCAAGGGGGTTAAGACTCTTTTGCGAACACCATATGGTAAACCTTTTCTACTTGAAAGCATAGGAACTTCTTGTGGAAGGTTTCCTGGAAGCATAAAGAATATCCTTCACCTGCTGAGGAAGGTTAAGATCATGGAGATCTAGGCCTTCAGCAACCAAGCCCTGAGATGCAGAGACTGGGGATTGGGATGCCATAACATTCGGTCCTCTTGAGATAGGAGATCTGGAGCAGACCATAACTCCAGGGAGGAAGCTTGAGAAAGATGTAGAAGCAGAGGATAACCACACTTGCTGTGGTCAATGTGGAGATATGAGGATCATGCGGCCTCTGTCTCTCTGAAGCTTGAACAGGGTTTTGGGAATTAGGGGAATGGGTGGAAAGGCATAAAGGAAGTCTTGTCTCCAGTGAAGGAGGAAAGCACCCTTGGCCTGAAAGCCCTGAGCCGGGATTCTGGAACAGAACCGGGGAAGTTTCGCATTCAACGGACTTGCAAAGAGGTCTATGTCCGGGGTTCCCCAAATTTGAAAACTCTTGGCCACCTGGTCTACATGTAGAGACCATTCGTGTGGAAGCAGAACTCAACTGAGTCTATCTGCCCAAGAGTTTTGTATGCCTGGAAGATACACTGCCAGGAGATGAATCTGATGCTCTCTGGCGAAGGCCCATAGTCGCAAAGCTTCGTTGCAAAGCGACAGAGAGCCTGTTCCCCCCTGCTTGTTCACACAGAACATAGCTACCTGATTGTCCGTGTGGATAAGGACTGTCTTGCAGCTGAGTGGGGTGTGGAACACTCGGAGAGCAAGGAAGATTGCTCTGAGCTCTAAGAGATTCATATGTAGATGAGTCTCCTGTGGAGTCCAATTGCCCTGGGTGGAGAGGTCCTGTAGATGAGCTCCCCAACCCATCGGTGAAGCATCTGTTGTGAGAGTTGCTTGGGGTAAAGGGTGTTGAAAAAGGGATCCCAGCAACAGGTTTTGAGTGGACTGCCACCATTGGAGGGGCAAAATAAGGCGATTTGTGTTTGCTATTTTGTCTGACAGGCACCCTGATGCCTGGGTCCATTGAGTGGATAAGGTCCACTGGGCTGCTCTCATATGGAGGCGAGCATAAGGAACCACATGCACGGTAGATGCCATGTGGCCTAGCAGTTGTAACATCTCCCGAGCAGTGAGATGGGTCTTTAGCACTGCTTGAGAAGCTAACTGCACCATGCGAAAGAAACGGGCCTGAGGAAGATAGGCCCTTGCTTTTCTGGTGTCCAATAAAGCTCCTATGAACTCTAGAGACTGAGTAGGAGTTAGATTGGATTTTGGGATGTTTATGACCAATCCCAAATACTGAAGGATACGCATTGTGCAAGACAGAGCGATCCTGGCCTCTGACTCTGATGGGGCTCGAATGAGCCAGTCGTCTAAGTAGGGGAAGACGAATATTCCTAGAGTGCGAAGGAATGCAGCTACCACAACCATGCATTTCGTAAACACCCTTGGTGCTGAGGCCAGGCCAAAAGGAAGCACCCTGTACTGGTAGTGCTTTCCTTGAAAAAGGAACCGAAGGAACTTTCTGTGAGTTGGATGGATGAGCACATGAGTGTACGCATCCTTGAGATCTAGAGAACAAAGCCAATCCTGGCTCTGAAGGTATGGCAGCAGAGTTCCCAGAGAAACCATCTTGAATTTCTCTTTGAACAGGAATTTGTTCAATTCTTTGAGGTCTAAGATGGGTCTATATCCCCTGTTTTCTTTGGGATAAGGAAATAAGGGGAGTAGAACCCTGTACACCCTGTTGATTGATGGGTACTTCTTCTATTGCCCCTTGGGCAAGAAGCATGGTGACCTCTTGATCTAACAGTTTGAGAAGAGAGGTCCGAGAATTGAACTGTCTTACCATTGTGGGAGGGGGCATGCACAGGAAGTGAAGCTTGTACCCCTCTTTTATAATGGAGAGTGTCCAATGTTCTGCTGTTATTTGCCCCCATCTGGGGGCAAAATGACACAACCTTCCTGGAATGGTGAAAGGCTCTGGTCCATTGAGGGCCAGGAAGGCCAAGTTCTCTAGCTGAAAGTCAAAGGCCTTGTGGAGGCTGAGACTTCTGAGACGGTTGAGGCTTAGTAGTCTTTGGTTTTCTCTGTTTAGGTGTTTGCTGACCCTTCCTGGCAGGCTGACCTGCAGAACATCCCTGCTGGGAATAAGAAGGGTAAAACCTCTTCTTCTTAGAGAAGAATGGTTTCCTGAAAGATTCTTTTCTAGCAGGATCAGCAGTGGCCTTGGACAGTCTGTCCAAGGTGGAGTTGTCAGCATCCATCTCATTGGCCTTTTCTTGACAATCTTTACCAAACAGATTCTCACCTGTACAAGGGATATTGCCCAATTTGTCTTGTACCCAGAGCTCCAAATCAGATGCCTGGAGCCAGGCAATTCTACGTGCACCTATGGCAATGGCAAAGGTTCTGCTTATGCACTCAAAACAGTCTAAAGCTGCACGGTTGACAAATTTGGAAACATCCTAGGCATGTTTAACTAGTTTGAGAAAGTCTTGCCTCTTATCTTCAGGAAGAAGAGGGCTCATAACTTAATCACCTGTGACTTCCTTAAGGAACATTCCCATATATAGAATATAGGAACTGATCCTAGCAGAAAGCATGGAAGCCTGAAAGGTACGACGTCCAAAGGCATCCAGGGTTCGACACTCACGTCCAGGAGGATTAGAGGCATGCCTCTTTGCACTTCTGATCCTTCTCATGGCTGATTCCACTATGATAGAGTGGTGGGGAAGCCGAGTTTTCTGGAAACAGTCTACGTGAGTGAGGAGAGGTGGTAAGAGGTGTCTCCCACATTCTCAACATGAGATCATGTAATATCTCATAGCTAGGCAAAGTGACTGCCTCCTTAGGAGCTTTGGGATATTGTAAAATTTCCAACTCCTTTGCTCTGGGCTCTGTTTCAGGAGCCACAGTAATAGAGAGACCTCGAACCACTTCCCTGATGAAGTCTTGGAAGGAGATGTCCTCTGGAGGAGACATCCTGTGCTTAGGGGAGGAAGGCTCCTCTAGGACAGGTATTCCAGTACCGACAGAACTATCAGAATCCTCAGACTCCTCTGAGGACTCGAAGTATCTTCTGTCCGGATGCTCCTGTAGAGCCCGATACCCGTACCGACCGAAGTCGGTATCGGGGGGAATCGGTACCAGAGCATCAGTACCGGAGGGCATGAGCTGACTGGGTGACGGCAAAGCGAAACCCAATGTTGATGCCGATGCTGTCGGTACCGGTACCAATACCAGTGCCAGAGTCGCTGCTGGTACCGGTTGAACTGTCTGACGTGGTTCCGAGGGGATCGATGCCGCAAGGAGAGCCGCCAGACAGCCAGGAACCTCTGGTCTATCGATGCCGCTGATGCCTGGGTATCGGTACCGGAAAATACAGCTGGTACCCCAGAGCATGGCACCAGTAGTTCTGCCGAGGTCGAGGCCTCGAGAACGTCCTGAGCCCCGATAATGCTTTGGAAGCCGAAGCCTCCCGCCGGGGCAGTTTTGCCGGTGCAGATTCCTCAAGGGCCACGCCAGAGACATCTCAATGCTTAGAAAGAGATCTACCTTTTGAGGACCGGCTGGACTTATGTTTAGTTACCTGAGATCCATGGGAGGAAGACAAAGCCCTGGAAGACGTCGATGACATCGAAGCTGCATCGGAAGGAAACAGGGTACTGAGCTTGGCAGCTCGGTTCTGTCGACCCCTTTTGGACATCATGGTACAGGCCATACATTCCGTGATGGAGTGGTCAGGACCTAAACATTTAAGACACCACTCATGGGTGTCAGTGACAGAGATGGTACCACCATACTTGGTGCACTTTTTAAAACCCGAAGCGGGTTTTTCCATGTTGGAAGAAGTTTTGGGCCTAAGGCCCAAAATGGCGCGTGCACCTGGAAAAAATTGGAAAAGTACTAACAGCATATTATTATTATTAATTTTTTTTAGAGAAAGAAAGTAAGTAAAACCGGCGGTACCGGTATAGCGTCGAGGAAGGCAGACGCGACCACAAAAAAGAAGGTTAACAGGGAAAAAGTTTCTGCGGTGACAGAAACAACGACCTGCTGGCTCCGCAGAAAATGAAGAACTGGAGAGAGGCAGTTGGGAAAGGCGGGAAGGCAGCACGCAGGCACTGTGGGATGCTCCCAAAAGCTTTCTAATTGGACACTGGGGAGCGTTCCCGCACAGGCTCCGTCGGTACCGACGATACCCATATGTGAAGACTACATTCCTGCTTGTTCCTGGAGATAACTCCGTAAGAATTAATGCAACAAGACCACATTTGGCATGGAGCAAAAACCAGAAAAAGACAGACTGAGTATGAAAACTGGCATGCTCAATCTGAGGAGGTCCAAAAAAATGAAAGTCCTCCAAAGTATGGTCCAATGCATTTCTATTGCAGAGGCAATTCCAGCAGCTGCAACACTGGCACACCAATATACTGAAACATAACGGTTAAGAAACTGCTCATTTCAAATTGCCCCTCCCCTCAGCTCCTCTAGTCAGACACACACCCACTTCCACACACATAAGTAGAGGGTTTCGAAAAAAATGTCATGAGGCATGCTCTGTATGCTTTCCCCATCATATCCTCATTGCTGTCACACTGTTTCTCTATGGGGGTGGGTGTCAGTAATTCAGATGTATATTTCATTTCCTTTATGACAAAGGAGTAGCCCAGTGGTTGCAGCGAGCAGGTTGTGAACCAAGGAAGCCAAGGTGGAAATCCCACTGACACTCCTTATGACTCTGGGCAACTCATTTAACTTTCCATTAACTCAGGTACAAACAGTAAGCCCCCATTACAGGGAAATACCCCCTACTATTACTACTACTATTAAATCATTTATAAAGCACTACATTCACCTTGAATATTACTGGAAAGGCATGAGCTAAATCCAGATAAATAAATTCTACTGTGAAAACTAGTGACTGGTTGCTATGTACAGTGAAACAGAGGAAATTTTATAAAGTAATTTTACTACATATATGGCCACATAGGCACCTAAATGGTCTCATATAGAATATGGACTGGCATAAAAGTACATGCATTGACATGAATGTGCATTTTTTGCCGGTGGAGGTAGCCAGAGATGTGCTCTGGATGGATTTCCCAAGTAATACCATGGATTATAAAATACCTTAATCTATACATATACTTGCAAACTTTACATTCATTCATTTGCACCTGCTATAGAGCCTGAATTTAAAGCATGATTTCTTACGCTAGTATTTTATAGAGACAAGTACTGCCTTCCTCTCTTTATAAAATAGCCAAAATTATGCTATTTTAAGCCTATCTTAACCTAGGCACTTGTATAAAATTACAAAACATAGTTCACTGAGGTTGCTATGTATATATTGCCTCCAGGTCGTACAGAAGAAAAACAATACCAGATACCTTTGAACAGTGGCATCCTATAGTTAAACTGTAAAATCCATTCTTTGAAATTGGTTGACAATGATTAATTACATTTTGTTTAATTTTATTATTGTTTCCAGCCCAGCGGCATGTTTGAGAGTAGCTTAAATCGCTCCTCCCGAGACACATAAAGTGGCAACACACACACACACACACCACGGTCAAAAAAGGTGAGTTCTGTCTTGCTCTGCATACCTTTTTAGGCATGTTTCACTCAAGCGATAGCTCCTCTTGGGAAGGATCTATCTGTCCGCCTGTCCAGATGCACAGGCTTGCGTTCTGATCTTGTGGCACAGAAAAATTAAGCCTCAAAGTGATACTGCCTTAAAGAGTTGATGGGGAGCACAACCCTGCAGGCAGAGGAAACAGAAGAAGCCACTGCCACGGCAAAAGGTCTGGGGATCTCGTGGCAGGGAGCTGAACTCCAGCTAGCGGAATGAAAGCAAATAAGACAGTACTTCAAGCATTTCTTTAATCACCTTTAGACTATTGCAGCATTATTTTGTTTAGTTTGTCTGCTTCTTACTTAAAACAGTCTCTTCAAAATGCAATGGATCGTCTGATTATAGAAATTTATTTTTATGAACACAGTATGTATCTCTGTAGATAATACTACACTTGTCCCGGTTTCCTCAGCTCACAACCTTGGGATCATTTTTGACTCTACCCTCTCTTTCTCTGCACACATCCCACAAATAGAAGTGAAGGGTTTTAGCTTTCTCTATAATATTGGCAAAATCTGCCCTTCCTTTTTACACACACTACTAAGACCTTCATCCACTCACTAGTCACCTCTCGTCTTGACTATTGTAACTTGCTCCTCGTGGGTCTCCCTAAGAACATAAGATATGCCATACTGGGTCAGACCAAGGTCCATAAAGCCCAGTATCCTGTTTCCAACAGTGGCCAATCTAGGTCACAAGTACCTAGCAGTTTTCATCTTAATTAGATTTTAAGCTCTGATGAGCAGGGGAATGTGCTTTTTTATTTAAAAATTTTTAATTGAATTTTAACCAATTAACAGCAAGTAGAAAGTTATTACAGTTATCACACTGTTACAACCGAGATATCTATACAATTAAGAACTGACTAACCTCCCCCCTCCCCCCCTTTAGCTATACTGTTTAGCCAGGTGGTTGACATTGAAAAAAAGGCCCCCAAACATTCTCAAATTTAACAATTCTATTATTGTGTAGTGCGGTTAGTATCTCTAATAATTATCTGGTGCATCCGAGCCCACCAAGAATGAATTGTGGGTCGCTGTGCTCCTTTCCAGTGCAAGGCTATTTCACTCCTTGCACCTGTAGTGAGGAACCCCATTAACTGTCCCCATTTTCCATCCACCCTTCCCCTTGTCCCCCTAATAAGACTACTTTAGGGTTCTAGTCGATACTATGGGGCACTAGTTTACGTGTGAAGGATTCTACCTCCCTCCAAAAGGGTTGCACCTTTGGACATTACCACTACATATGGAGGGGTACCCTCCTATCTGGCTGCATCCCTGCTAGCACACTGAGGATGTCGCTAGCACACTGAGGATGTCACCAATTTCATCTTCCATAGGCGAACGGGGATGAGGAACCAGCGATATAGGACTTTGTAGCTATTTTCCATTAGTCCTGCGGATATTGAACTCCTTCCCATCCAACGGAAGATGGCCTCCCACTGTTTATGATCAAGAGCATGTCCCAAATCTTGCTCCCAGGTGAGCTGGAAGCCCATTTTATCTGGCACCCATTTAAGTAATAACCTATAAAGGTGGGAGACTATCCTTGTGTGGGTCACAGAATGCCAGCAAAGGACCTCAAAATCGGTCATGTCAGCTAAATAAGCCTGTGTTCAGTTTTGGATTCCCAGCAGGTTTTGGACTTGTAAATAGCCATAGAAGTCCCTTTGGGGCAATCCAAAGGCCTCCTGCATCTCCGCAAAGGACTTCACCTCACCTTCCACACAAAATTGCATCAAGGTATCCACTTCCAACACCTCTCACCAGAGGAAAAGAGAGTCTTAATGTCCTGTGGGAAACCCGGGGTTATATCGAAGAGGCATTAACAGTGAGGGTTCCCCTTGAGAGCATATCTCCCAAATAGTCATTGCCACAGAAGATACATCTCCCGCACAAAAGGGTTTGGTCCTAGATCTTTCCCTCTCCCTGCAAGTGGTGCAGCTGCATCTCGGGGACCATGGCCCTTGCGACTAGCACTAATTGCCTTGGATCCTCCTCCCACCACTCTATTATGCTTTTGAATTGTGCTGCCAAATATAGATAGAGATCGGGTTCACTCAGCCCTCCATTCCTCTTACTTCTGTGTAACACTTTACAAGGTACTCGTGGAGAGCGTTTGTGCCAAATAAATTGAAATATTGCCCTTTGCAGTTGTTCCAGTTGACATTTAGGGATAGGCACTGGGAGAACCTGAAAATAAAAGAGGATCTGCGGTAGTATGACCATTTTCACACATGCTATTCGACCTAACCAGGATATAGTGCATCTGGACCATTGATCAAGCTCCTCATTGACTGCTTGCCACAGTGAGGGGCAATTCCACTTGCAAAGCTGAGTGTGATCATTACCTATTTACATCCCTAGGTATTTGATATAGTGGAGTACCCATCGGAATGCTTATGTGCTATGGAGAGATACCTCCATCTCCCTCGGCATGTTGATATTTAGAGCTTCTGATTTGGAGTAGTTAACCTTAAAGCCCAAGACTTGTCCATAGGAATCCATTTCAGCAACTACTGTTGTTGTGGCAGGCTATCAAGTCCCTCTACTCCCATGTCGCAAAGTGAGGCCAATGCCTCTGCTTGTGTTTGCATGTGCACTGTGCACCCTTCTTTGGTGACCATTATGCAAAGGGGAATTGCCATCGGTACCAGCAGCCCGTTTCGTGAAGTTTGCTTTTTAATGTTACAGGGACCAAGTCCTCTTATACCTCAATGTTATGCTGGTTCCAAATGAGGGAGCCAGTCTTCCTAACCTGGGTGGCCACTTGTTTTTTCACCATATAGTTTTGGCACCGAGCTACTATATCCCGGGGCAAGTAAGCTTGAGGGGGGCCCAGGGCCCTGTGTGCTCTGTCTCGTTCTACTTGTGGTGCTTCACCAAGATGCGCTGTGGCACAGAGTTAGATTACAATGCTTTAAAAAAGTGTCTTTGCAGACTGCATATTCTTCTTCCTCAGGCACACTCTGAAACTGCAGATTATTGAAGACTGGAGGATCGCCAATGTAACGCCAATTTTTAAAAAGGGTTCCAGGGGTGATCCAGGAAATTACGGACCGGTGAGCCTGATGTCAGTACCAGGGAAAATGGTAGAAACCATCATAAAGAACAAAATTACACAGCATGTAGATAGTCATGGCCTAATGGGAGACAGCCAACATGGCTTTAGACAAGGAAGATCTTGTCTTACTAATCTGATATGTTTTTTGAAGGTGTGAATAAACAGGTAGACAAAGGTGAGTCGGTTGATATAGTGTATCTGGACTTTCAGAAAGCCTTTAACAAGGTCCCTCATCAGGGACTTTTGGCAAAACTAAAAAGTCATGGGATAGGAGGCAGTGTACTATTATGGATAGGGAACTGGTTAAAAGATAGAAAGCAGAGGGTAGGGCTAAATGGCCAATTTTCCCAATGGAAAAAGGTGAATAGTGGAGTACCCCAGGGATCTGTACTGGGTCCACTACTTGACATATTCATAAATGACCTGGAAAAGGGAATAACTAGTGACGTTATCAAATTTGCAGACGACACAAAACTGTTTAAAGTTGTTAAAACCCAAGAGGACTGAGGAAAACTGCAGGAGGCTCTGGATAAATTGGAAGACTGGGCATCCAAATGGCAGATGAAATTTAATGTGGACAAGTGAAAAGTTATGCACCTAGGAAAGAACAACCCACACTATGGTTACACAATGCAAGGTTCCACATTGGGAACCACCACCCAGGAAAAAGATTTAGGAGTCATCGTGGATAACATGTTAAAACCCTCGGCCCAGTGTGCAGCAGTGGCCAAGAAAGCAAATAGAATGCTAGGTATCAAAAGGAAAGGAATGGAAAATAAAACAAAGGATATTATAATGCCTCTGTATCGTTCCATGGTACGACCGCACCTTGAATATTGTGTGCAATTCTGGTCGCCGTATCTTAAAAAGAATATAACGTTATTAGAAAAGGTACAGAGAAGAGCCACCAAAATGGTAAAGGGGATGGAAGGATACTCCTATGAAGAAAGGCTAGAAAGGTTAGGGCTCTTTAACCTGGAAAAGAGACGGCTGAGGGGAGATATGATAGAGGTCTATAAATTAATGAATGGAGTGGAACGGGTAAACGCAGATCGATTGTTTACGTTATCAGAATATAGAAAGACTAGGGGACATGTAATGAAGCTACAGGGTAAACTATTTAAGACAAATAAGAGAAAATATTTTTTCACTCAACGTGTAATCAAACTCTGGAATTTGTTACCGGAGGATGCAGTAAAGGCTGTTAGTGTAGCTGGGTTTAAAAAAGGTTTGGACAAGTTCCTGGAGGAAAGGTCCATAAACCATTATTAAAAAGGGACCCAGGATATCAATGCTTGACCCAATACAAGCATTGTGGAACCTGTGTCTTTTGGGGATACTGCTAGGTACGTATGACCTAGATTGGCCACTGCTGGAAACAGGATACTGGGCTTGATGAACCTTGGTCTGACCCAGTATGGCATATCTTATGCTCTTATGTTCTTAACCAGTTCTCCAAATCCTCTAACTTATCTTGAATTTCCTCTTTAGTATGTTTTAAGGATGCCATTTGCTTTTCCAATGTTGCTACTGCTTCTCCGGTGTCCTCCACTTTTTGTTCTGTGTCTTCTATTCCATGGCCCAGCTCAGCCACTTCCCCTCTGAGATTTGCTTCTAAAGGACAGGATATCAGTTCTCACTGATTGCAAGTCCACTTGCAATTCTCTACTCCAGCGTCTGAACTCTGCTGCTGTTAGCTGGCCTCCCTCCTCTGTGTCTGAGCAGTTTTTTCATGCCTCTCCTCATCCTGCACATTCTGTCCCCGTTCTGCGTTGTACAATATCTGCAGCCACCATTTTGTTGTTCTCATGCCTCTCTCCCTGCCCACCACTGCAAACAAAAGCGTTGAAGTCCTTTTGTTTTTTACGGTCTTTCGCTGCCATGGGGTTAATTGGGGGGTACCTTATGCTTCAAATTGCCAGGTTTTTTAGCCCTCAGGATTGCTCTGCAGTGCTTTCTAATGTAGGAAGGAACTGAACTCTCCTCTATGCCTCCATACTTCTCGGTGACGTCACTTCCTCCCTCAAGGGGGACTGTGTCTTACATCTATATGTATGGTGCTGTGTACACCTTGTAGCGCTATACAAATGAGTAGGAGGCGGCATAGTAGTAGTAGTAGTATTTCCCCATCAGTAGCTTTGCATTTCCTTCTATCCATCATAGAATCTGATTCAGTGATGATAATAGTTTCTAAGGTGCTGAAGCTAGGACAATCCTAGTCTGCTCTTTCCTTGGGAAGCTTATCATTATCCTCAGTCTACACTCAACTGGAGGTAGACCATTAAAATGTCATCTCTTCCCTAGAATTCATGGGACACATTTTGAACAGAATGCTGTCATTTGCGGTGCGCAAGAAGGCAACTATCTTTCTGGCAACCTTTGAATGTTGGAGGATATGTTAAATGTTTGGTTGAATGTTAAGGCTTCTGACAGGATTTTAAATGCAGTTATTTTATGATCCTAGTTTAAATTATGTCTAATGCATAGATTATGTTTTCTGACTATTCTGTTTTGCACTATATTATGTAAGGTCTGTCCTTATTTTTATTTCATATGTTTTATTGTTAACCGCAGAGTATGCAATAGTTCTGTGGTCTATTATGATATATATATATATATAAATTATTATATATTTTTTATATATAAATAAAAAGTTACTACTGTGACCAAAAACAGCAGGTATTGCAGCGTGGAGTCCAACCCTCACTGGTAGGAAAGCACAGTTACTTACCTGTAACAGGTGATCTCTGGGAACAGCAGGAATAAGTCTTCACATATGGGTACGTCGGTACTGACGGAGTCTGCGTGGGAACGCTTCCCAGCGTCCAATCAAAGAGCTTTTGGAAGCATCCCACCACGCCTGCATGCTGCCTTCCCGCCTTTCCCAACTGCCTCTCCTCAGTTAAGTTTTAAAGCTGAGACAAAGAGAGAGAGAGAGGAAAGGAAAGATAGATAGAGATACAACTCCTAGGGGAGGTGGGTGGGTTGTGAAGACTTCTTCCTGCTGTTCCCAGAGATCACCTGTTACAGGTAAGTTAACTGTGCTATCTCCAAGAAAAAGCAGGAATGAGTCCTCACATATGGGGACTCCCAAGCTAAGATGCCTGGAGTCCCAGCATGTCATAGATTGGAACATGCTATACTTAATAACACCAGGCACCCTGAGGATGGAGGGTAGGAGTTGAAAGAGAAAGGTGCTGTGGAAAACAGCTTAACCTAGCATAGGACTGCAGACAAGAAGTCCATGTGTGGATGATAATTGTCATCAATGATATTGAAATGAAATATTGCAATATGGACCTCCCCTAACAGGATTTCACAGAAGTATGGAGGTTCATGGGATCTACTGGGGAACCCAGAAGAGGACCTCACTGTAGGAAAAAACAGTGGAGGTCAGAATCCTGAAAGGTAACAGGTAACCCCAGTAAAAAAACCAGGGTAGTACAAAAATGGTGGGCCTTCAGTGGAAGGCTTTATGACAAAAGCCGAACTCTTTTGGCGGCACAGTGGCTCACTCTTAGGAGCAAAAAGAGAAAGGCTAACCGATTTGGACAAACAGGCACAATCCTTGTGGGGAGAAAGGGTATGGGAACCCCTTGTATCCCAAAAAGAGAGGACAAATGCCTGAGGAGTTAAAGCCTGTGATTAACTGAAGATCCGCAATGTCTCTCCTAACTGGGGTAAGCTAGGAGAGATATTGGAGCATGGAGAGCTTCAGAGGTACCTAAAAACCCTAAAGTTATGGTATAAAAGTTGTTGACTACCACAGGAGTGGTTGTGTGTGTAGAACCCCAAACCTGCTGGATAGCATAGGTATGGGTAAAGCCCATCTGTCGGAATCATATAGCTATATGAGCATAGACAGTCAGATAGATAAGTATGTGGATACATATCTATCTATAATAAAATCTCTCGACAGATATATACACATATATACACACACACATATGGTGAAATTAGGTCTTACCTGTTAATTGTCTTTCCTTGAGCTTTCTCCGGGCCAGTCCAGGGAACGTTAGGGTTGTCAATCCCCTTTAGCAGCTGAGGACTGAAGACTTCAAGTTTTCTTGAGAGCTGAAGCCACTCCCCCTGAGGACAACAAACCAGTCTTCTCCTGACAAAGCAGTCAACCAGTAAACATCTGAAAACACAAGGTTAACCCGTTAGAAACTGATAATTCTCTATATTCCCTCGGAACGAGCAAGCCAAAAATAGTTCTCGCCTGCATGGCCTCTTTTTTTTTTTCATATATTTATTATCTCATGTCTCTTCAGAAAGTAACGTAGAAGCCCCAAGTTACCCCATCTGCACGAAACAAGTATCTGGATATCATTCTTGCGTTTCGGCAGAGGTATCCGAAACAGAAAGGGTGGGACCCTGGACTGGCCCGGAGAAAGCTCAAGGAAAGACAATTAGCAGGTAAGACCTAATTTCACCTTACTTATTGCTTCTACGGGCCAGTCCAGGGAACGTTAGGGCAGTACCAAAGCAGTACCTAAACTCGGGAGGGACCCGCAAGCCCCGCGATAAGAGCCGAAGCCCCGACCTTTGCATCCTCTCTGGCCTGAACATCCAACCGGTAATGCTTGGTAAACGTATGCAAGGAAGACCACGTCGCCGCTCTACAGATATCCACTGGAGGAACAAAGGCAAATTCCGCCCAGGAAGCCACCTGAGCCCGAGTGGAATGAGCTTTTAGACCAACAGTTGGAGTCCGTCCCCTGGCTTCGTATGCTGCTGCAATAGCGCACCGCACCCAACGAACAATCGAGGACTTCGACGCCGCCTGACCTTTCTTTGACCTGGCATACTGGACAAATAATCTGTCCGTCTTTCGAAAAGGCCTAGTGATTTTAAGGTACGACTTTAAAACCCGACCAAGATCCAACTGGCGGAGAGCACGGTCCATCTTGGAATCCGACAGATCTGATAAAATGGGTAAGGCCACCGATTGATTAACATGAAAAGCGGACAGCACTTTGGGCAGAAAAGAAGGCACCATCCACAGCAACACTCGCTCAGGTAGGAACTGAAGATAAGGCTCCTGACAGGACAAGGCCTGTAAATCCGAAATTCGTCTTGCCGAGCACAAGGCTACCAGAAACGCTGTCTTCCATGAACACTCTCGCAAACTCCCCGAGGAAACCGACGCAAACAGCGGACGGGATAACGCCTCCAAAAGCGACATTCAAATCCCACGGAGGCACGATTTGACGCACCGGGGGACGGATTATCCTAGCCGCCCGAAAAAACCGTTGCACATCCGGGTGCGCCGAAAGACGGCGATTCTGCACCAACCCCCGAAAACACGCCAGCGCTGCCAAATGAACCTTAAGCATACTGAGAGCCAAACCTTTATCCAACCCCTCCTGGAGAAACAAAAGCACTTGCGGCAAGGTAGACGACCGAGGAACAAAGTTGCGCTGACCACACCAATCCTCGAAGAGCCGCCACACCCGAACATACGCAAGGGAAGTTCCTGGTCTCCTAGACCGAAGTAAGGTGGCCACGACAGAACTCGCGTAACCTCTGCGTTTCAAGCGAGCCCTTTCAAGAGCCAAGCCGTAAGCAAGAAGCGATCCACCTGCGGCATGAGCACCGGCCCTTGACTCAACAGATTGATCCGGACCGGAAGACGCCAAAGCGAATCTATCAAGAGCCGAACCAGATCGGCATACCAAGGACATCGAGGCCAATCCGGCGCAATTAGAATCACGGTACCGCGGTGACCCGCTATACGCTGAATAATCCGACTCAACATCGGCCAAGGAGGGAAAACGTATAAGAGAGAGCCCACCGGCCATGGCTGAACCAGAGCATCCAGACCCTTTGACATGTGCTCCCTTCGTCTGCTGAAAAAACGGTTCGCTTTGGCATTGCTGAAAGTAGCCATGAGATCCATAATTGGTTGCCCCCAACGCAATGTCAGCTCGTGAAAAACTGCTACGTTCAGTTCCCATTCTCCAGGATCTAGCACATTGCGACTGAGATAATCGGCCTGCACGTTGTCCTTGCCGGCCATGTGCGCCGCCGATAAAGCTAGGAGACGGCTCTCCGCCCAAGCCATCAACTCCTGGCATTCGGTGAGCAGAGGCAGACTCTTGGTCCCCCCCTGCCGATTGATATAGGCAACCGTCACCACGTTGTCGGAAAAAATCCGTACTGCAGTCCCCTTGAGGAAGCTCTCAAAGCTCTGAAGGGCGAGACGAGCTGCGCGAAGCTCCAGCCTGTTGATTGACCATGAGCTCTCCTCCGTGGACCAACATCCCTGAGTTACCTGCGACCGACAATGAGCTCCCCAGCCTGCGAGACTGGCATCCGTGGTTACTAACACCCACAACGGTTCCTGCAAGGGAATCCCTGCTCTCAGGTGCGCGGGGTCCAACCACCACTCCAGACTTCGCCGCACTAGCTCTGGACAGACAAGTCTCTGCGAAAGAGGGTGAAGCTGCGGAGACTATCGGGAAAGCATGCTTGCTGTAAGGGTCACATGTGAGCCTTGGCCCACGGCACCAGATCCAAGGCCGCCGCCATGGATCCCAAGAGCTGTAAATAGGTCCACGCCGACGGAGCCGACACCTGCAAAAACGCCTGCACCTGCCGTAAAAGCTTGTTCACCCTGACCTCGGGCAAAAAGACCGCCCCTCGAGCCGTGTCGAAGAAGGCCCCGAGATAAGTGAGTTGCGTCACTGGCTGTAAGTGACTTTTGGTCTGATTGATGACCCAACCGAGTTGCTCCAGAAGCTGAACCACTCGAGCCGTCGCCGCCACTGAGGCCAACTGAGAATCGGCCCTGATTAGCCAATCATCGAGATACGGATGAACTCTGATTCCTTCCTTCCGCAGCGCCGCTGCGACTACCACCATCAGCTTCGTGAAAGTCCGCGGAGCCGTAGCTAGACCGAACGGCAACACTCGAAACTGGAAATGACCCATAGGCAGGGCAAACCACAAAAATTGCTGATGAGACGGCCGGATGGGAATGTGCAGATACGCTTCCGTGAGATCTATGGACGAGAGAAACTCTCCCGGCCGAACCGCCCGAATAACTGTACGCAACGTCTCCATGCGAAAATGAGGCACTCGTAAGGTGCGGTTTACGTACTTGAGATCCAGCACCGGTCGAAAAGAACCTTCCTTTCTGGGAACCACGAAATAGATCGAGTATCGACCGCAGCCGTATTGGTCTCGCGGCACTGGAACTATCGCCTGGAGACGCAAGAGGCGGGAAAGTGTGTCGGAGATTGCCTGTGACTTCAGACCCAGAGCACAGGGAGACATCACAAAAGCGTCCGACAAAGGGCAAGCGAAGTCCAGCGCATACCCCTTCTGGACGACCTCCAACACCCATTTGTCTGCGGTGATCGCGGTCCAGGCTGGAAGAAATTCCTGCAGGCGTCCACCCACTGGAACCAGCAAACCTTCATTGTGGTTTCTTAGCCGAGGAGCATTGAAGTAGGACCTGCCGTAACCTCTTGCCCCTCGAAAGGACTGTCCGCGAAACCCTGCACGGCCTCTGGAATAGGGAGTAAAGCGCGCTCCCCGGAATCTGCGGATGTCCCGGCCTAAGCCTCGGAGACCCCCAGATCCTCTAACCGGCTCGGGCCTATCCTCTGGCAAGTGACCTCCTTTGGAGTCTCCGAGATCCTTAACAATCTTTTCTAACGCTTCTCCAAAAAGTAATTTCCCCTTATAGGGCAATTTACTAAGACGTAACTTGGAGGAAACATCCGCTGACCAGTTACGCAACCACAGAAAACGCCTGGCAGCGACAAGCGACGCCATGGTCTTTGCGGCAATCCGCAGCAAATCATAGAAGGCGTCCGCCATATAAGCCGCTGCCGACTCTAACTTCGCACCTTCCGCTCCAGCTGCCGAAGTTGAATCCCCCGCAGCGTCTCCTTGAAGCCACCGAATGGACGCCCTAGAGACATATGCTCCACAAATGGCAGCCTGTAACGCCAAAGCACTAGAATCAAACGCCTGTTTAAGCAACATTCCCAATTTCCGATCTTGGAGGTCCTTAAGCGCCGCCGCTCCTTCCACAGGAATGGTAGTCTTTTTGGTCACCGCCAACACTATCGCATCCACCTTCGGCATGCACAATAAGTCCTTCTCCTCCTGCGGCACGGGGTAAAGGCGAGCCAAAGCGCGACTCCCACGGAGAGTAGCTTCCGGACACTCCCACTCAGACTCAATCAACTGTTTTATAACGCGGTGTATCGGAAAACAGCGCTGTTCCGCCTTAAAGCCCTGTAACAATGGATCCTCCAACGGTTCCTGAGAAGCGGAAGTAAGGAGGTGTAATGCTGATAAGGACTGTGAAATGAGAGCTCCAAGCTCTTCCTTGCGAAAAACCCGAAAAATATTCGGATCCTCGCCAGGGGCAATCTCACCCTCTTCCAGCTCCTCTGGACCTAGGTCCAAGGCAGCGTCCGAAATAAGCTCTCCCTCCTCCTGACCCAGGGCCTCTGAGACGCGAGTAGCAAAGGGATCCACCGGGTCTTGTATTGGCATTTTCAGCTGAGAAGGACCCTCTCCAGGATCCTCTGCCACTGGAGAGACCAGCGGTACTGCTAAGGAGGAAGGAAGAGACCCCGCAGGCGTTGTCTGAGAGGATTTCAGCAAAAAAAGCCTTGTGCATAGCCAGAATGAATTCAGGGGGAAAAAAACACTGAAATCCCTTTCTGAGCTTCAGTCAGGATCTGCGGAGGCATAACCCGCTGAGAAACGTCCTTACTGGACTTAGCCTTTCTCTTCCCGGGCCGGTGCTGTTCCGTGGGCGAAATGGCCGGCGCACCTAAAATGGCCGCCTTTCCCGCCTTTTCCGCAGGTAAAGACGGCCTGACTCCGACACAAGTTTCTCCTCCATCGAACTTGCTCGCATAGCTCTCAGCTCTCTTGGGGAAAAAAAAAACCTCCTACTTCCCGCGCTACCGCGCACTGAAGTCAGACAGCCGCCCGTTCGCACCGCGATACTAAAAACGACGCCGCACAGCCAAACACTCCCCAGAACAGGCTCACCTGACCGGGCAGAAGAATGTGGCAGTACCAAGACTTTGTCCCGCTGCTAGCGGGACGTACTCTAGTGCGGCGTGCACTGAGGCAGAGGAAAAACTGGGGCTCCCAGGTTCAATCTGCTCACACAGAGACAGAGGCGGACAAGAAGGTAGGCTCTACCTTACCTGCAAATCAGCACCAATTACTCGATGTCTCAAACGTCCCGCTGTCAACTCTGGGGACTAAAAGGAGTTCCCGGGAATATAGAATAAAATCAGCCCTGCTAGAGCCAACTCGTACTGCACTCAAAGAAAAAGAAAAATAAGAACTAATATTCTCATGAGGGAGAGAGACAGAATCGATCCTCTTAAGCTGCTGAGGACTGAAAGACTGGTTTGTTGTCCTCAGGGGGAGTGGCTTCAGCTCTCAAGAAAAGGCACCGACCGTAAGGGTAATGAGGACATCGGTACCGACTTCGATACCGTGTCTGATACTGGTGAATGAAGGTCAACCAGTGGCAACTCAATCGGCCTCAGGGGAACCGAGAGTTGCGGATCCGAATCATCGGAACCGAGCCTTTGGTACCGCCGAGAGCCGGTACCAAGGCGAGTCGGTACCCAGTCCTCCAGACTGGAGATCGATTCCAGACTCGGCATCGAAGGAAGCGAGGCTATTGATGCACGTCTGGAGGGTACCGACGTCGGTGGTAGTATCGGTGCTGGTACCGATAATGGAACGTCAGTCTGGAGAGTATCCACCGGTCCCGAAGGCACCGAGGACGCCAGATGACCATCCCTGGTGAGGAGTGTTTCATCCAACACCAGTGCCAATGCCGGGGTATCGGTACCGCTCGAAGCGGATGCCACCACCGGACACGGCTCAGGTATGTTCTGTGAGGGGTGAACCCCAGGAACAACCTAAAACCCCTGAAAGGCTTTGGCGACCGAAGACTCCCGCCGGGGTTTTGAAGCCAGTAGGCCCTCGAGGGCAAGGCCGGAGCCGTCTACATGCTGTGCATGAGACCTACCACTCGAGGGCTGGCTAGTCTTAACAGACTGTTTGTGGGTTACCTGATCCTGTGTAGAAGAAGGGGACGGTGCCCCGAAGTTGGAGGGAAACCGTGTATCGAGGGAACCTCGATATTGAAGACCTCTTCTCAACAAACTGTTGTCAGGACCCAAGCAGGTTAGACACCGACTTCGAGGGTCTAAAAATAAAGTTGTACCGCCACAGTTTGAACATTTCTTAGAGAAAGTGGCTGGCGGTTCCATGGAGGAAAAAGAAGAGGCCTAAAAGGCCTAAGAAACCGTGGGACACTATGAAGAAAAAAATATTCCTTGAAAAGGAAGATTTTACAAGAAAAGAAAAGAAAACACCAGCGGTACCGGTGGCGTCGGGAAAGACAGCCGCGACCACAAGAAAACTAAGAAATAAAACAAGAATTTTCTGCGGTGACAGGAGGACGTCCTGCCGGCTCCGCGGAAAATGAAAACTGAGGAGAGGCAGTTGGGAAAGGTGGGAAGGCAGCACGCAGGCGTGGTGGGATGCTTCCAAAAGCTCTTTGATTGGACGCTGGGAAGCGTTCCCGCGCAGACTCCGTCGGTACCGACGTACCCATATGTGAAGACTCATTCCTGCTTGTTCCTGGAGATACTACAAATAAGCTACTGCTGTGGAAAGGTTGCCTAGTGTCTGCTAGCAGGGAACTCAACCACCATGTCGCAAACAAAAAAGCCACTGCCACAGTGCCTGAGGTAAGGAAAAGTAAAGCAGACAGGGAGGTGCAGGAGGGGGAGGGGAGGGACAGCACAAGTAGGGAAAGGGATGGAGGAGGAGGAGGAAAGCATGTAAGGGAGAGGGGAGGGCAGGAAAAGGGAACAGGTGAAGAGACAATGTGAGGAAGAAGAGAGGGAATAAATGAGAAGGGGTGAGAGACCATTTGACGGTGCAAGGCGGAGTGGATCTTCAGCAAGCGTGGAGAAAGATGGAGGGGAGATAAGAGTGTGCATCAGGAAACAGGATGGAAGAGGGAGGGAGTGTGCGCGGAGGGATGAGAGGTAGAGGAAACGGAGTGCAGAAGAGAGTACATGGAGGCAGGGGACAGAAAATATCTATAAGGCAAGAGGTACCCGTGTCCCACACCATCTTCCCCCTCCTTGCATACCACATGCACACCCCCACACCAATATACTCAGCCCACATGCACATGCTCCCCCACACCTATGTTCTTAAAATAGATACAAATATATGCACAAAACCACTCACAAACATATTTCATAGCTCGACAGCCCCTGCCACCCTAAAGAGACAAACTGTACCATGTCTTATCCCATTGAGTCAGTTTACACAGACATGCAGGGGAAATACGTCGTCTTGTCACAGTTTAAGTAAACACTTTTCAACTTGTTCAAAATTTTTGAGTATCCTTCCAAACTAAAGATAAGATAATCGATAGCCCTTGTGGAAACCACATAATGTGGCTTTAAACAAAATTAGTGAGTATACTTAAGTAACCGCTGAACATTTTATTTATTTGGAAACTTTTATATACCGCCCCTTCTAGAGATCAGGGGCGGTTTACATTGAACAAAAGCAAAAAGGAACCATACATTGAACATTCTGAACATTATAACATTACAAAAAACAGTTGGACTTAGTTGAACATGGAGCTATTTACACAACTGTGGCTGAACATAGGAGCTATTTACAGCTTGAGTTACCGCATCGGGGCTCCAGAAGGTACATGCCCCCCTAAGTAATTCTAACATTGGTAATATAATTATATTTTTGCGTTAGTTTTTTAATGTCCATATTTTTTATATCATGCTTTGTTTGTGAAGGATTACTATTGAATGGCTAATCTAATACACCTACTTTATATTTCTCCCATGAGTTTTCTAGCCTGTGGTTGTATTGGATACTTCAGGTTTACCAGAAAGCACCATGTTTGAAATAGATGGTATGATGGTAGAGTGCATATGATTTTTATATCTAGAGAGCTACATTCAAATTACATTGCTTGCGAGAAGAGTTCTGTGGTCTCAATGCAGAATCTAGAGGATACATGAATAGATCATATATTAAAAAAAAATTGTTCTCTTCTATAGTCAAAACAGTGTATGTTCCCAAAAATCACATAAAGGGATACTCTTATGTGTAAAAATATGTGAAAAGGTATATAGAACCATCAGAATGGAGCTATGCTGGTAATATCACCTTGTAATCTTGTTCCCCAGTTTCGGTCATTGGTTCCTGAATACACCTATGTGTAACCACCACATCGTGTGAATGTCTGTCTCTGTTTTGTAAATTTCCTTTTTCTTATGTTTCTTGTTCAGTACTGACAGTATTGACCTCCCCTCAGGGTAAACACAAGGCACAATTGTGTCCCCACTCTTGTACTCTTTTAAGGAACAAGCTCAGCTTGTGCTGACCACGTGCATATGATTATATCTACACTCACACCATTACTTATGGCCGACTGCTGTTGAAGTTTGCTACTTTGAATTTCTGCGATGAGCTCCGTTTTCCTGCCGCCAAATCCCTGATGCAGATATTTGAAACCTGCAGGCAGATCGATGTAAATGGCGAGTGCAGACATGACACCTGCAACTGTAGTGTTGGTGTGAGGCAGGGTCTCCATTGTTAAATCTCTCACAAAAAACGCCCAACCCTATGATGGACAACATCCCCACAAAATCACAAGACCTAGCCAACTATTACATAGATAAGCCCACCCCACTGAATATTGTCACTCCCATTAATCCCCAATGCCCAAATCCTAATAAAATTATACACAACAATCAAACCACCTGGACTTCTTTCTTCCATACTGACATTAGACAACTTAAAAATATAAATACAAACAAACACTACCAACTACCCATCAGATCCCTGTCCAGTCAGCTGGTTAAAAATCACTAAAGACATTTTTTCTCCTATCATCCTAGAGGTAGTCAACCGATCCTTAGACACTGGACATATGCCTTCTGTACTAAAACATGCATGCATAAGACCGATACTCAAACCTAATGCAATAGACAAAACCCTCCCAAACTCATATCGACCTATTTCCAGTCTGCCCTTTTTAGCAAAAGTCATTGAAAAAACTGTACAAATACAACTGCAAGACTTTATTGACTTAAATGCCCCACTCAATGAACAGCAACACGGCTTTAGGCCACTCACAGTGTTGAGACGCTCATGTTATCTCTCATGAACAATCTCCTCTGTGGTTTAAAAAACAGTAAACAAGGATACATGCTTGTGTTTCTTGACATTGCTGCTGCTTTTGATAGCATTAACCATAAAATACTAATTTCCAGATTGCAACAGATTGGTCTCCAAGGAATGGTATTACAATAGTTTAAATCATACCTTGCAGATCGGACCCAACAGGTAAAGATAGGCACAAATTCTTCCTCAATCTTCAAACAGTCTCAGGGTGTTCCCGCAAGGCTCCACACTCTCAGTCCTACTATTTAACCTTCACATGTAACCCATATGTGACATCTTCAGAAAACACTAAGTATTCTATCATCTCTACGCAGATGATATTATGTTCTACCATCCCACTGACACATCTGACCCTTTCTGCTACCAAATACAGGCATGTCTCTCAGATATAACTGACTGGCTCCTTTCTAACAACTTAAAAATGAATTTAAAAAAAAAAAACAACAACAGAAGTGCTTTATATTACACATAACCAGAACTTCAACCACCCTGCCAAAATCCACATAAACAATACTGAGCTGAAAGTAAAACAGGAAGTCAGATACTAAAGAATTATCCTTGATCAATCCTTAACTATGATCTCACACATAAAATCCATCTCCAAGATCATTTCTTTAAATTAAAAATGATTCAGCATCTCAGACCACTCCTGGAAAGTCATGATTTCCGCACAGTCCTGCAAGCCTTTATAACTCCACATTTTGATTACTGCAATAGTATCCTTCAAGGTCTACCCCAAAAAAAAAAACCACCCAGCAACTTCAAATGGCTCAAAACGTAGCGGCCCACATAATTTTCAATGCCCACCACAATGATCACATCGCCCCTTTACTATATAACCTCCACTGGCTTCCTATTGCAACCAGAACCAAATACAAATATATTATGATAGTATTTAAGCTATACAACAAAATTGCTCTCTCCCATCTATCCTCCCTTCTACATCTACCTTATCACACTAGAGCTAAAAGAACCAGTTCTCAAAATACGCTAACTATACCAACACACATCCATAGCACCAATAAAGCTACCAGCTCCAGGGCAATCACCTACCTCGTATGTTGCCCCTACTCTCTGGAATGCCCTTCCTGACAATTTAAGAATGAATGATTAAAGATCTTTTAACTTTTTGCAAAGAACTCAAAACTCACCTATTCATTCACTACTATGGCCTTACTACCTGGGATCAACAGTCACAAGCAACTTAACTTAGCACCTACTCAACATATCCATCACAATCCATCATAACACTTCAGATCTCCTAAGAACTACTCAATTGCCAAGATGCACATTGCTCAGGTGACACTACTTATCTCACCATCACTTAATTGTAAATAAGTTATGAAGCTGATACAATGTTTAGTTACTTTGTTATTAAACATGTTATTTGTACATAAGTTCATGAATGTTATAATGTAACTTGGTTGTGTTTCATTGTAAACTGCTGCTGATCTATGGAAGTGGTGGTATATAAAAACTTGTAAACAAATAAAAAATAAATAAGTACAAACTGAAATTTTTCATTTATCTATGCAGCAGCATTTGAGCATTTTCAATTTCAATCCAAAATATCCAAGTGTACTACCAGTGGAACTGAAGTACATAGGTAATTGTATTTTTAATTAAATGAACAAGAAACATAGGAATAAGGAAATTGACAGAACAAAAAGACATTCACACAAAGTGGTGATTACTCATAGGTGTATTCAGGTACAGATGACAAACTGGGGAACAAGATTACAAGGAGATATTACCAGCATAGCTCCATTCTGATGGTTCTATATACACCTTTTCACATTTGTTTGCACATAAGTGTGTGTCCCTTTATGTGAGTTTGGAAACATATACTATTCTGACTATAGAAGAGAAGGATTTTTTTTAAAGTTAGTTACAGTCTTTCTTCTTAACTAAGGGTTTTGGACTTTTACATTAACAAACTGACTTCATTCATCCCAAAATGCTAAGGATGCTCTTCCACATAGGAGCCAACATATTCACTGCATTTACCAAGTTGTTTTTGATATATTTTTTTTAAGATTGATGTTTACATCTTCCTACCTCGGGCCTGAACTGAGACAGGACTGCTGAGAAGGAATCAGTATTTACCTATTGGGGAAGGGCCTTAAACCATGGGGGAAGTGAGGTTTGGGTTAAAAAGAAATTCTATGTTTATTGAAAATTCTTTATCTGTGGGCTTAGCTACAAACCTCTGCTTTAGACTTTTAATTAAAACTAGAACATAACCTAGCTACAAATCTTTCAGTTTCATTAAAACCAGTTAAGCTACATCCTAATAGCCAGACTTTCTGTTGGTGTTAATTTCCATGGTACCCTTCCTCCCCCCTCAAACTCCCACCCACCACAGGCTCAATTTTTGAATTATAGACTGTTAAACCAAATAAGAGAATAGGAGGTACATTTTCCACCACCAGGTTTAACTGGTCATCTTCATCAGCAAGTTATTAGCCATTAGGAATAGATTACTTCTAGGTCCTTGTAGTTTATCTTGAAGTGAAAATAAATAAATATCATATAAAATACCTAATAAGTTTAAAGAACGTTATTACTTCAAGTATCCCTATTCCCCTGAAAACTTTAAATAACTAAAAAAATCATCAAAATGAAGATGCAGATAGCAGTAAAGCAGTGAAACGACTGCTACCTAGTCTTTTGCACAGAGTGCCATAAACATGATTATCTCTCAGTTGATGAGAGGTTATTTATTTATTTATTTAGACAGTTTTGTATACCACCTTATTCTTCAATCAAAGTGGTCACAACACAACTGGGGGATACATTTAACACGAGGGGATGAGACACATACACTAATACTTACAGGGAACATGGGCAATGGAGAGTTAAGTGACCTGCCCAAGACCACAAGGAGCACCCTGTGGGACTAGAAACCCCAGTCCTTCCGGCCAAAGGTTGCTGTCCTCTAGTGGGATTTGAACATATATGAGTGTACTGGGTATAAAGAGCTCCAAACTCTCAGGGAAATAGTCTGATTTCTGGAGCTAGAGCAGCAGACTTGAAGGAGCTACTCTAGCCTCAGACAGGCAGATAGAGAAGTACACAGAGGAGATCTTCAGGGACATAGTAGAGAAGTCCTACCTCCAGTCTGGCAGTCTCTGTGTTGCCATTGAGGAGAGAGGTCACCTGAAAGGTGAGCATCAATTTAGTGTGGCAGGAAGTGATCCTGTAGCTAGGATCTGCCCTCTAGGTGATTTAATATCTTCTCCAACCGAGGATGTCTCTCCAGGGGCATATGCTCACAAGGAAAGGGTCAGGAGCACTGTTCCCTCTAAGCTGTGCGCTTGTGCGCGCGCACACACCTCGCCGAGCAAGCGCACATACTTTACAACAGAGAGTACAAAAATTACGGCTCTGATTCTGATAGAAAACACCACAGATGTCTTAAAATTTAAAAATTATGATTGTAATTACTAGAAATTTCCCGCTTCATTTAGTAATCGTCTATTTCCATTTAATTTGATTAAAATCAATGTGGTGTACATACTGTATTCTGACGTGTAGTCAAATTTTAAAGTATATAACTCCGAGTGTCGTTATGTGGCGCACAAAAATTTAATCTTCCTTCAAAAGCTGCACACAGCTGATATTTTATGCGCACACAGCCTACAGAAAATTAGAGGGAACATTGGTCAGGAGAGCCACTGTAGTTGGAGATTCAATCATTAGACATGAGATAGCTTGGTGGCTGGTGAAATGTTTGGATTGCCTGGTAACTTGCCTGCCTGATGCAAAGGTGGCAGACCTCATGTGTCACCTACAAAATTTTTGACAGTACTGATGAGGAGCTGGTTGTCTTGGTACATGTGGGTACCAATGACATATGAAAGCATAGGAGGGCAGTTCTGGAAGACAAATTTAGTTTCTGAAATCCAGAACTTTCAAGATAGCATTCTCAGAAATGCTTCCCATTCTGCACGCAAGACCCAAGAAGCAGGCAGAGCTCCAGGGTCTCAATACATGCATGAGAAGAATGTGCAGAGATGAGGGCTTTAGATTTGTTAGGAACTGGGCAACATACTGGGGAGGAGGCAGCTTGGACTACACTTTAACCAGGGTGGACCCAAGCTGCTGGCCTTAACCTTTTTAAAATGAAGACAGAATAGCTTTTAAACTAGATAATGGGCATAGCTGACAGTTGCCCAGCAGCGCATGATCACAAATTATTTAACTGGTATTTTTTTATACTGCTTTATCATTCCAGTCAAAGTGGTTTACATTGTAAGTTAAACTTGGTAATGTACATTAAACATGGAGATTGATAACTTGGATTTTTCTGAGGCAATGGAGGGTTAAGTGATTTGCCTAAGGCCACAAGGAGTGCTAGTGGGAACTGAACCCTGGTCTCTTGGTTACCAAGTCAGTGCTCTAACCATTAGGCTACTCCTCCATTCCAAGGATGATGACTCCTTGAAGGATACTAAGAAAGGGAAGTTAGGGCACCCTGATAAAGACATTGCAATAAGGATAAAAGTAGCTCAGATGTCTTTAGGTAAAGAGCAGACAGAGTTGAAAGATTTCAAATTAGCCCTGTCAACTGATAGTTAAGTTGCTAATATGAACAAAAAATATACCGTGAAATGTCTGCATGTAAATGCTAGAAGTCTAAAAAAATAAGATGGGAGATTTAGACTATATAGCACTGAATGAAGAGCTACATCTAAATGGCATCTCAGAGACATGATGGAAGGAGGATGACCAAAGAGACACTGTGATGCCACAAATTATATTGCAATGACAGGGTAGATCAAATTGGTGGAGGGGTATATGTTAAAGAGAGCAATGAGTCAAACAGGATAAAGGTTCTACAGGAAACAAAATGCACTGTAGAATCTTTATGGCTAGAAATTCCATGTGAGAAGGGGAAGAGAATAGCACTGGGAAAGCAATATCATCCGCCTGGTCAGAATGCTAATAACATTGACAAAACAGTAATAATGGATGACTTCAATTACCTCAGTACTGACTGGGTAAATGTCACATCAGGACATGATAGGGAGAGGTGGAGGAGCATTTTACAAAGGACATACACTGGGCATGGGGTGAACATCCAAATGGAGATGTTTATGTGGCAAAATATAGGCAATTTCAGAACCAGGCCCATGGGAAGGCAGTGTGATTGCAAAATAGCAATGTGAACATGTAGGAGAATGGACACACAGGCCAGATGAGACAGCCACACGGCCACCCCTTGTGGAATAAAGCAAGGAAGCTGGCCAAGGCGCCATTTACAAACACGGGCCCATGGAGATCTGGGCACCAGCGACGATACACAAGCACACAGAGGCAGAGCATGAGAAGTGGTGAGAAGTTGAGACGAAGGCGACGAGGATTCCCAACTTCTCACCTGAGGAGACTAGACACCTCTGTTGTCTGGTGCTGGAGCATTAGGAGCAGCTGTACCCACCGCATGGGCACAAAGATAGATTGCAGGAGTTGCAAGCAATCTGGTACATGATCCGCCAGATGCTCAGTCAGTAAGTGCAGCACAGAGCATGGAGAGGGGGAAGCAGCAGGTGCCACAGTGCAAAAGCAGCGAAATAGATGGGATGGCAGATGAGCGGGGATAAGAGATAGGAAAGTGGAGCAAACATGGGGAGGGGGGTGGAGAGACAGAGCAAGCAGTCTGCCAGGAATGGGAACACCACCTCTCAAAACCATAGTGCAGGCCACAGTGGACACACTGGCCATGACATGAGAGGGCACAGAAAGGGAGAAAGTGGGCAGAGGGCAAGGGCCACATAAGTCAATAGTAGCATGTCTGCGTAGAACAAAAAGTAGGCAGGACAGCAATACATATACAGTACAAGGCATGCAGCAACAGGCAGGGGCTTAGATGATGGAGAGACTCAGCATGTCCATCGGGTGCATGGGTAGCCAGAGCAGTAAGCCCAGATTGGGAATCTGATCCAAAGGCAGGACTAGATGCATGTGCCCACAAAATAATATCACGCAAAGCCGTCCCAACTGCAAAAAAGGTGGCAGTGGATGGGCAAAGGACAAGCAAAAAGGGCAGCGAAGCATTAACGGTACTCTTTCGCCGCTCTCTACTTTCGGTTACTCTCCGTTTGGTCCTGGGTTCATTTCACAGAGACAGTAGGGTTTGTAGCATAATAAGACAACCAAGCAGGTGTGGCTTGGAAAAAGGTTTTTATATAGAAACAGGCTTATTAAGTAGGTACAGAACAGATGTAAAAAGCTGTTATAAAGCTGCTTCAGTGTACTGCAATGAATCTGTGTGTCTGTCTGTGTGTGAGAGAGAATAGGAAGAGAGAGAGAGAGAGAGAGAAGGGTGGGGTCAGAAGTGGGTGTTCAATGAATAGGAAGAGAGAGAAAGAAGGGTGGGGGTAAGGAATGTCCAATGAAATAGGAAGAGAGATATTTTTGTCCTTCTCTGTATTTTATAGTGAAATTCTTCTCCAACACCTCCCTTTGTCATAATTTGGTCTGATCTCTCCTGATTAGCAAGGAGGGGATGCTGTCTTACAGACTAATCACATCAGGTAAACTACGCTCATTAAGTCTGGAGACTGATATCCCCAGGGGGTCAGAGCTGCCTGCAATCCAAGGTCTGGGAAAAGCCATGACACCTATGTTAGGCATAATGTCATGCTGATGTATGCTGACATCTCCCATACCTTTTTTATTTTTATTTATTATTTGTGCCTGGAAATGGTGGAAGCAAACCTGTGGTACCTGTCCCAGCTGCATTTACATGATAGTAGGCAGCTTGTCTAATACCTCCTGTATTAAATACCTTGCTATGTCCAGCAGGTCCACTGTCCTGCACAGTACTGTCTCTAGTGTTCTAGAGATAAGCAAGTCCCATTATGAGTCCAAACCTTGTGTCTTAGGTAGGGCAGCCACTACTGGGGGGGGGGGGGGGGGAACCCAATATGCCACCTCAGTGCCCGTCTTAGAGAGAATGAACAGTGCATAAGGGATGCAGGAATTTCTGAGGAGGTTAAAGCCGAAAGGTACCAGGATGCTATGAGTGAGGGTAGGAAGCAATACTAGACTGCAGCTGACTCTGTTATTCAATGTAGTAGGAAATGCCAAATTAGCCTGGATGTAGAGGTAGATGCTGGAGAAATTAAGTGTAGCTACCTTAAAATATTGACGGTATTCTGTAGGACATGCGCTGCAAGGAGATGTACATTTGTTTCATTTTACAACACAGGAAAATTATGATAATGCATAGCAATATTTGTACAGCAGTTAATAATAGGGTAAATAAAAACATTGAAGACATGATCAGCAGTAGGTGAGTAACCAAATAATTCCCACACAGACACATGAGCATCTTGCAGCAAGTGTTCAACAATTTGTCAAATGTGTCCATTCTGATAAGTGATGGTGTGATTCACGTCGGTGGATGTTATTTTAAGGTGATCAATATAGGCATGGAGTTCTGTAAAGTTGAGCAGTTTATGTAATGTCTCTTCTCCCATGCCAAGTGGTAATGGATGCACAGCATATGAGATAAAGTCTGGAATGTCAATAAAGTCATTGGTAACCAGCGGTGTGGAATAAGTTATCCGGTTAATGGTGATGGAGACCAGTGGTGTATGACTGCACCAGGTATTGTTTAGAAAATAGTTTGAATTGTACAGCAAACTGTTCTTAGGAAGGCGGATGTCATGCATTCTGGGAGCAATTGAAAAAGAAACATTCTTTGTCTTATTAAGTAGGTACAGAACAGATGTAAAAAGCTGTTATAAAGCTGCTTCAGTGTACTTCAATGAATCTGTGTGTCTGTCTGTGTGTGAGAGAGAATAGGAAGAGAGAGAGAGAGAGAAGGGTGGGGTCAGAAGTGGGTGTTCAATGAATAGGAAGAGAGAGAAAGAAGGGTGGGGGTAAGGAGTGTCCGATGAAATAGGAAGAGAGAGATATTTTTGTCCTTCTCTGTATTTTATAGTGAAATTCTTCTCCAGCACCTCCCTTTGTCATAATTTGGTCTGTTTGGTCTGATCTCTCCTGATTAGCAAGGAGGGGCTGTTGTCTTACAGACTAATCACATCAGGTAAACTATGCTCATTAAGTCTGGAGACTGACATCCCCAGGGGGTCAGAGCTGCCTGCAATCCAAGGTCTGGGAAAGCACAGTTACTTACCTGTAACAGGTGATCTCTGGGAACAGCAGGAATTAGTCTTCACATATGGGTACGTCAGTACCGACGGAGTCTGCGCGGGAACGCTCCCCAGCGTCCAATCAGAACGCTTTTGGAAGCATCCCAACACGCCTGCGTGCTGCCTTCCCGCCTTTCCCAACTGCCTCTCCTCAGTTAAGTTTTAAAGCTGAGACAAAGAGAGAGAGAGAGAGAAAGGGAAAGATAGAGATAGAGAGATACAACTCCTAGGGGAGGTGGGTGGGTTGTGAAGACTAATTCCTGCTGTTCCCAGAGATCACCTGTTACAGGTAAGTAACTGTGCTATCTCTAGGAACAAGCAGGAATAAGTCTTAACATATGGGGACTCCCCAAGCTAAGATGCCCGGAGGGAGTCCTAGCATGTTGCGAATCTAGAATGAGCCATGCTACTCCTCAGAACCTCAGGCATCCTGGGGATGGAGGGTAGGAGTTGAATTACCGAAAGGTGCTGTGAAACAGCTGGACTAGAACAGGACTGTGGAACAGCTGGACTAGAACAGGACTTCTATAAAGGAAGACCCTGTGAGATGGAATTTAGTGGTAAAAATATTGAGTATTCTATTCTAATATGGACCTCCCTTGGTGGTATTGTAAAAAGTCTATTGAGGTTCATATGGATCTGTTAGAAGAGCCAGTAGAAGATCCTCAAGGAGTACCTCACTGTGAAGTAGAGGTAATAAACTGTAGAAAAAACAAGTGGAGGTCAGAACCCTTCAGGGTGAGAAATAGCCCCAGGGGAAACTGGGGTAGTACAATGAGGTAGGGCTTCAGTGGGAAACGCAGAAGGTACTATTAGACAAAGCTTAAGCTCTTTTGGCCGAAGAACAGTACAATCCTAGGACCAAAAGGAAAATAAGTCTGACCGATTTGGACTGACAATAGAAATAGTCCATGTAGGAGAGAAGGGGTATGGAAGATACCTGTACCCGATAACAAAGTAAGGACAGACTTATGAAGCGTTACAGCTTTAGATTAACTGAAGATCCGCAATTTCTTTCCTAAATGAGGTCAATTAGGAAAGAAAAAGGTACATGGAGAACTTCAGAGGTACCTAACCCTGAAAAGTTATGGTAAGAAAAAATTTGCTAATTACCACAGGGAGTGGTTATATGTGTAGAACCCTAAGCATGCTGGCACAGCATTGATAGGGGTCGTGCCCATCTGTCAGGGTCATATAGGAATATATGGATATCTGAACCTAAACAGATAGATAGATAAGTACGTAGATACATATCTACCTAAAAGATATATCTCAACAGATATATATTTATTTATAAATATATATACATATAGGAGTAGATATGGATATATATATATACAGAGATATACATGGGCAGAAGATACACAGATATATATATATATGTATGTAGACATATAGACACATGTCTCCACGTATGTAGATGGAGACATGCTTATATAACTAGATCCCCATAGGACTATGGGGAGAGAGAAAGATTCATCTAATAGCAAGAAGGGTGATACCTGCTTGAATAGATGCATAGAGAATCTTCTTTCCCTGGTTATGATTGACAGAGTCAGAGGAATGGTCTCCCTGACAAGGAGGAGTCTAGATTCCTTTAAGAATTCGAGCTCTTGAATAACCAGGATGGCCTACGTGAAAAATGCAGAGGATAACTTCAGTCTGCAGGCAGCAAGTCCAGATCTCTCTAGAACTCCAGTATGGTAAATGGATAGAAGACGCCAATGGAATAAGATACCATATTGATCCGCCTATGAGGGCAAGATGGGTATCATGCGTCCTTCAGTTGAACATGAGCTTCCCATGAAGTATTGGGAAGGAAGCATATAAGGACGAGCTGCAACGAAAAGAAAACTATCCCTGGTGAGAAGTCCAAAGAAGATGTGGACCAAGCCAGGGAATTGGCCATTCTTTAGGTTTTCACGTGATGTAAGGCCTGTGTCCTTTGTTTTGAAAAGAGACTTTACATGAGATGGTAAGGGTAGGGAACACCTACCAGTCATGGGAGCATGACTGGGTGAACCCCTCCTAACCATCTGGGATTATCTGCTAGACAAGATACTAATGCTCTCTAGCAAGGGCCCATAGTGCAAAGCTACTCTGTAGAGTTGCAGAGAGCATGTTGCAGGTTGGTTAGAAGAAAAAACTGGCTGCTTAAAGCCAGTAGGTAACAAACTATTCTGCCAAAAACAAGGGAATTGGAGATGGCGAAGAATAGAAGTCAAACCAACAAGCCTGTGATGATAGGGTTTCCAAAAAAGGTTGATAACCTGTTTTGGGTTTACTACCCAAGCCAGAAGGATTGCTAGTGGAAGACAAACCCTGGTTGTGTGGTGAACAGAACCAGTGGTTTAACCACTAGGAACTGCTGCATTTGCAGCAATTACCAGGGCAGCGGAAAAAAATCCCTTTTTTTTCCCCCCCAGATTGGAAAAAGAAACAACAGACATAAGCAGGAGTGGTAAGACTTCCTTACTGTCTGATATGCTGCCCTAAAGTAAGAATGTGAAAGGGGGAGACAACTCTGGAAAGGAAACCCCTTCCTGGAATAGGTAGAGAACCATAGGGGCTTACCAGTGTAAAAGAACCACTCTTACAAACTGAATGTTTATTTATTTTAATTCTCTTATATACCGCGCTTTTCTGCATCAGTGCGGTTTACATTGAACAAATTGAAATTACATTGAACAGGGCATTATAACTTGAGAGCTAACTATTTTACAGGGAACATGGGCTATGGAGGGTTAAGTGGCTTGCCCAAGACCACAAGGAGCACCTGTGGGACTAGAAACCCCAGTCCTTCCGGCCCAAGGTTGCTGTCCTCTAGTGGGATTTGAACCCCCGACCTTCCGGCCTGAAGTACCTTGCCCCAACCACTAGGCCACTCCTCCACTCCATGTTGTAGTAAGAGGGCAGGTAAGACAGAGTTGAAGGAGACTCACGATGCAGTAAGTCTCTGAAAGGTAAGATGATACATGCTAGTACAGGGAAAACTGTCTTATTGATAGTTGTTACACCTCTTTTTCCCAGTAGGAGGAAGAGGAGAAACCTGTTAACTATAGGCATGATCATCATAAAAACTCTTAGAGCAAAAAGAAAGGATGTCTCGTGAAAAGAGATCCATGAGAATTTAGGATGAAATTAGTGTAGATGCTTCAAGTGAAAAGAAGCAGACTACAAACTCTAACCCCTAAACAGGAGATGTAATGATAATTATTATAATTATAATCTATCAGAAACCATGCGGCTGCTGGGTTTGCTGAACCTGTTGAGGTTGTGGTTTCTTTAGCCCGGTCTGATGTTTCCCCTGTCTGGGAACATCTGTATGATGGGTAGAAGATGGATAAAACTTTTTCCCCTTAGGGGAACAAAGTTTGTTAGGAAATTTCCTACAAACTGGGAAAGAGGAAGGCGTAGACAAGCCTCTGAAAACAGCAATGTCAGTGGTTAACTGAGCAGCTTGGAGTAAAGACTCCTTGTTAAAGAGATTTTCTCCAGTGCAAGGAGTAATTCCCAGTCTTTCTTGTACCCATTTGTCCAAGTCTGAAACTTGGAGCCAGGCTTTACGTCATGCCCCTATAGCTATAGCAGAGGTTCTGCTAACAGACTCAAAGGAGTCTAGGGAAGCACGAGTAAGGAACCTAGAGATATTTTGAGCATGACTAACCAATAAGGAATAGTCTGCTCTTTTGGGCTCTTGAAGAAAAGTGGTCAAAAGTAGTAAATTCTTTGTGACTTCTTCAAGAGATAATCCCATATAGAAAATATATGAGAGAATTCTTGCTGAAAGCATGGATGCCTGCAAGGTTTGGCGTCCAAAGGCATCTAAAGTCTTAGACTCACGACCTGGCGGATAAGAAGAGTGCTTTTTAGTACTCTTAACACGCCTCACTGCTGATTCTACAACAATGGAATGATGAGGAAGTTGAGTCTTTTGAAAACCTGGAGAAGGGGGCACCTTGTATAGAAGATCAGTTGCCCTAGAAAGTGGGGATACCGTTAAACGAGTTTCCCACATTCAAAAGAGCAGATCCTGCAAGGTTTGATGCAAAGGAAGCATGATGTCCTCCTTTGGACTCCAGGGAATATACAGAGATTCTGTATTCCCTGGTGCAGGATCTTGACCAGGTATAGAAATGGCAAGTGACTTTGCCATATCAAGCATGAATGCCTGAAAAGAAAAATCTCCAGAGGGAAGTCCTCTAAAAAGAGGAGTACAGGCTAGATCTGTTGAAGAACTAGCATTGGCACCCAGGGATCTATCCAAATTCATTGGAATCGAAGACCCTAAGGGGTGGAGCATCGGAATGTCCTTACAGGATGGTCGCCGGTACCGCAGGAGGTCGGGACCACAAGCAGTCGGTAGCGCATCGTCCATGCTAGGGATCGATTCCAAACTCGGTACTGAGGGAAGCGAGCCTGTTGAAACAAGCATGGAAGGTACCGACAGCGATGCTAATGTCGTACCGGTACCGACTCCGGTACCGTATCCGATACCGATACATGAAGACCAGTCGGTGACAGCTCTAACGGTACCGAAGAAACTGAGAGTGTCCAACATGGATCATCGGAACCGTGCCTTCGGTACCGTCCGGTGTTGGCACCAAGGCGAGTCGGTACCCAGTCATCCAGACTGGAGATAGACTCCAGACTCGGCATCGAAAGAAGCGAGTCTATCGATGCACATCTGGAGGGTACCGATGTCGGTACCAGTACCGGTACCGGGATCGATACCGATACTGGAAGATCGGTCTGCACCGTCTCTAACGGGCCCGAAGGAACCGAAGGTGTCAGACTGCGATCTTTGGTGAGGAATGTTTCATCCAACACCATTGCCGATGCCAGGGTATGGGTACCGCTCGAAGCGGATGCCACCACCGAGCATGGCTCAGGTATGTTCGGAGAGGGGTGAACCTCAGGAACAACCTGAAACCCCATTAAGGATTTGGAGGCCGAAGACTCCCACCGGGGTTTTAAAGCCAGTGTGTCCTCGAGGGCAAGGCCAGAGGCATCTCTATGCTGTGCATGAGATCTACCACTCGAGGACTGGCTAGTCTTAACAGACTGTTTTGGGGTTACCTGATCCTGCGAAGAAGAAAGGGTGGTCGGTGCCCTGAAGTTGAATGGGGACCGCGTATCGAAGTGAACTCGATGTTGAAGACTTCTTCCGACTATACTGTTGCAGGAGGGACACTCCAGCGGATAGTGGTCAGGACCCAAGCAGGGTAGACACCAATTATGAGTGTCTAAAATCAATTTTGTACCGCCACAGTTTGAACATTTCTTAGGGATAGTGGCTGGCGTTTCCATGAAGGAAAGTGAGTAGGCCTAGGAGGCCGAAAAAACCGTCAGGCACTAACAAGGAAAAAATTATTCCTTAAAAAGGAAAAATTACAAGAAAAAAGAAAAGAAACACCGGCGGTACCGGTGGCGTCGGGGAAGGCAGACGCGACCACAAGAAAACCAAAAAATAAAAGAAGAATTTTCTGCGGTGACAGGAGAACGTCCTGCTGGCTCCGCGGAAAAACAAAAACTGAGGAGAAGCAGTTGGGAAAGGCGGGAAGGCAGCACGCAGGCGTGTTGGGATGCTCCCAAAAGCGTTCTGATTGGACGCTGGGGAGCGTTCCCGCTCAGAATCCGTCGGTACCGACGTACCCATATGTGAAGACTTATTCCTGCTTGTTCCTAGAGATAAGCCATGACACCTATGCTAGGCATAATGTCATGCTGATGTATGCTGACAGGTACCTCTGCCATCCTCAGGCACTACAGAATCAGGCAGGATGTTGAGGCCCTGAAAACTTATTTCAGAGTCATATGACATAAAAGGCCACAGCTGCTGGAATACACCAAGCTCTTTCAATGCAGTCGCCCATGGCACGGCATAAAAGCAACACAAGGTGGGTGTCAGGGGTGGAGAGAGCAGCAATGGCTGTGGCAACAGGACAGACAGATAGAATAGCAATAAAGGGCTGTAATGTGGGCCCCCCATTTTCTCTGCAGCTGCTACGTTGCACCAGTGGCTGTGGCAAAGGCCAGGACATTGTCTTAAGGCAGGCTGTACAAGGACCCAGGGAAAAGACAAAGGAATCAGAGGAGCAAGAGGAGCAGGAGCTGGCAAACACCACTCCTATTACAGCACCTCCCCACTAGCAGTAGCACCAGAGAAAGACTGGTGTTAGATGCCTCCCAGGAGAAGGAACAGGAGAAGGTGGCAGAGGTCACTGTCAGCATACCGCTGCTCAGTCTTTGCTATGTCAGGACTGTGACCCACACCACTGGACTATCCACCCTAGCAGATGTTGCAGAGGGACTGCTGGTGACATGAGAGAGAGGGGGATAGGAACGAGGAAATTAGAGGTAGGAGGGTGGAGGGTGCCAGTCATTGGTAGCACTGCTGTCACACAGCTGCCCAAGGCATGGCACAGCAGCGGCTCCCTGTAGCCAGCCCCCAGATGCCCCACCATGAGGCAGCCCTGATCCCTGGAGATGCTGATGTCCTGTTGCACCTGCAGATTCTCAGGCATGAGGTGCAGCAGGGCTTTGTGGATGTCGCCTGAACCCAGGACCTTATGGTGGCCCATCTGATAATTCTCACAAGCAGAGGTGCCTGCCCTGACACAGGCTGTATTGGACATGCAGGACTGAATCTCTGCCCCGATGCCACCTGCCACAGGGGGAAGGGGCCTAAGTAGAGGGGAAGCAAATGTGAATGTGGTCCACTGTGTGAATTGGTTGTATAATAAATGAGGGCCATTGAATAGGACAACTACTGTGTATGTGTCTTCCATCTTCCCCTCCTGAAGATGTTTGCCCTGTGATTTTTGTGGCCTGTGGCCCAAGCGAAGCATCCACTAGGGACCATCTGTGCCCAGTCACCCAACAGGTATCCACAATGACATGCTTGAGAAACAGCAGCCCTACATGGCTGATTGTAAGATAAGGCAGTATAGAAATACTGTTAAATAAATAAATAAATAAAATAAATGGCAAAGATTGGGCTCTGCTCTCCCACTGCCCCGATTGGGCAGGAGCACCGCGGGTCACACCACCACCCCCCACGGTGCTCCTGCCCAATCGGGGCAGTGGGAGACCAGAGGCGGCCCCATAAAAGCGGCGAACCGCACCCCCGGAGGGAGCCGCGATCACCGCTGGGCACACCACCACCCCCATGGTGCTCCTGCCCAATCGGGGCAGTGGGAGAGCAGAGCCGGCCCCATAAAAGCGGCGTCCCTCACCCCCGGAGGGAGCCGCTATCACCGCGGGTCACACCACCACCCCCCACGGTGCTCCTGCCCAATCGGGGCAGTGGGAGAGCAGAGCCGGCCCCATAAAAGCGGCCTCCCTCACCCCCGGAGGGAGCCGCTATCACCACGGGTCACACCACCACCCCCCACGGTGCTCCTGCCCAATCGGGGCAGTGGGAGAGCAGAGCCGGCCCCATAAAAGCGGCATCCCTCACCCCCGGAGGGAGCCGCTATCACCGCGGGTCACACCACCACCCCCCACGGTGCTCCTGCCCAATCGGGGCAGTGGGAGAGCAGAGCCGGCCCCATAAAAGCAGCGTCCCTCACCCCCGGAGGGAGCCGCTATCACCGCGGGTCACACCACCACCCCCCACGGTGCTCCTGCCCAATCGGGGCAGTGGGAGAGCAGAGCCGGCCCCATAAAAGCGGCGTCCCTCACCCCCGGAGGGAGCCGCTATCACCGCGGGTCACACCACCACCCCCACGGTGCTCCTGCCCAATCGGGGCAGTGGGAGAGCAGAGCCGGCCCCATAAAAGCGGTGTCCCTCACCCCCGGAGGGAGCCGCTATCACCGCGGGTCACACCACCACCCCCCACGGTGCTCCTGCCCAATCGGGGCAGTGGGAGAGCAGAGCCGGCCCCATAAAAGCGGCGTCCCTCACGGGCGGGCCCGCGCCTGAGGGCCTCGCCAGAGGGCCCTTTGGCGTGGCCCTTAGGCACGGCACAGAGGCGCGCAAAAAAGAAGCAACAAACGACCGATCCCACTCAAAGGAATCCAAACCACATCCAACAGCAGAATTACCTCAACCACGGAACTGAAGAACAACCACAATCAACTTTGCAAAGAAAAGACTCCACCGCCCCAAGAACCCAGGTACTCCCTCACACCATGCCACCCTTCTTAACCCCCATCTATCTCCTAACCCCCCTCCTGACCCTCTACCCCCACTCAACCAAACCCTACAACCCCCTCTGCCCGGACACCACAACAGCTCAACCCACAAACATCCACAACCATGCACGCACATACTCACGCACACCAACCCCCACCATCAACCCCACAAACCACCACCACCTCTCCCTCTCACTCATAAACGCTCGCTCAGTTAGAAACAAATACCACATGCTCCAAGACCTGATAACAACTGAGAAGATTGACATCCTCTGTGTAACAGAAACCTGGCTAACAGACCACGACACAGTAATAATGAACCAGCTAATGAACCAAAAGGATACAGCCTTCAACACTGCTCCCGGACACATGCCAAAGGTGGAGGCGTAGCCATCATTGCCAAGGACAACCTCCACCTGCGGCTCCACGCCTCAGAAACCTCCAATGAAGCAGACATACTCACCCTCACCAACAAGCACCTTTCGATATGCCTGATATACCGTACGCCCACAACTACCACCGACCTACCACAGATACTACACCGCATCTCCGAAAGCACCAGCCCTTCAAAGGAACAAGTTATCCTTGGAGACTTCAACCTCCCATCACTCCAGGAAAAACAAGCAGAAACCTTTCTCAACGCCAAGACAGCAATGGACCTGACACAGATCATACAGGAACCAACACATGAAAAAGGAAACACACTCGACCTCGTATTCCTAAACTCCCAAACCGCCTCCACATACAGAAGACCGTCAATATCACCAGTACCATGGTCAGACCACTACATCATCAACATATCCCACACCTATCAACTCAAAAATAACAGAGAAAACGAACACCACGCAAGGAGATTCAAAGCATTTAACAAGGAAGACTTCTTATCACAAACCCTGCCTAACCTACACACAACCTCCAACAATCTTGATGACCTGATCCACAACTGGAATACCACGATCTCCTCAGCAGCTAGCACAACCAGAAACAGCACCAAAACCAGACCCATCTCCTCAAAAGCCCGATGGTTCACCCCCGGACTCCGAAAACTGAAAACCAAACTTAGAAGAACCGAAAGGAAATGGAGGAAAACCAAAAACGACAGAGACAAAGCAAAATATCTCTATGAGCTAAATGCATACCACTCAGAAACTGACAACGCCAAAAAAGCCTACCACACCAAAATCATCACAACAGCCATAAACAAACCCCGAGAACTCTTCCAAATTGTCAAAAATCTAACAAGGACACCCAGTGGCCCTGACCAGCTGCCAGATATCCCCTCTGATCTTCTGGCCCGACAATACAAACAGCTTCAACAACCACAAAGCCCACAGCGCTATGCTGAAACAGCCAAGACAAACTCATACCCCATCCTGAACAGAGTCTGGAATACATTCGACACAACCTCAAAAGAAGAAATATCTTTCACCATCTCCTGCTTGAACACCACCACCTCCCCGCTGGATCCCTGTCCTACCGACTGGATAAAGAAAACCAAAGAAGACCTCAGTGCGCCACTAACCCACATAGTAAACGAATCCTTTGCCCAAGGCCTCATGCCGGATGCCCTCAAAACCACAATCATCCGACCAACTCTAAAAAAGCACAACCTGGATCCCCTAGACCCCACCTCCTACAGACCAGTAGCAAGCCTCCCACTCACTGCAAAAATAATTGAGAAGATAGTACAACGTCAGCTTCAAGAACACCTAGACGTCAACAACATACTGGACCCGCAGCAACACGGATTCCGACCATTACATGGGGTCGAGACCCTCATGACCACGCTGATGAACACCCTCATCATAGGAACCCAAGAGAAACACTCAGGATTCATCCTAATCTTCCTGGACATATCAGCGGCCTTCGACACCATCTCCCATAACACCCTTATCCACAGACTCCAAACAATTGGGATCAAAGATACTGTACTCCAATGGTTCAAGTCCTATCTAACCAACCGACAGCAACTAATCCGCACCAAAAACTCAACCTCACCCCCCTTCCAGCAACATCAAGGAGTACCGCAAGGATCCACATTATCAGCCATGCTTTTCAACATCTACCTCCGTCCACTCTGTTCAGTCATACGCACTCACAATGTCCAATTCCACATATACGCTGACGATATAATGCTCTACGCTCCAATTACAACCACAGACCCGAAAAACGACCAGCTGTCGACCTGCTTCACTGACGTATCCAACTGGCTACAAGAGAACAACCTATCCATTAACATAAAGAAGACCGAGGCTCTCATAGTGACAAAAGACCCAGACTTCAAACCACCCACTCACATCACCATGGGAACCATGCAAATCCAAATACAACCACACATAAGATATCTCGGCATTATCATTGACCAAGCCCTAACCCTTAAGCAGCAAATCAACAAGACCACTCAAACAGTATTCCACAAGGCAAAAACGGTACAACGTCTCAGACCTCTCCTCGAACCACAGGACTTCAGGACAGTAATGCAAGCTCTGACACTCCCTCATCTAGACTACTGCAATGTAATCTACCATGGCCTACCTGCCACACAAACCAATCCTCTCCGAATTGCCCTAAACACCACGGCAAGAATAATTCACAATGCAAAGAAAAGGGACCACATCACCCAAATTCTGAGGGACCTCCATATTCTCCCCATCGAAGCAAGAATCAAATACAAAGCTCTCCTACTCACCCACAAAACCATCCACCAAACACAAGGCACCCCACTCTGCTCCCTACTACCTCGACCAACCCACAGCAGAACGACCAGACAATCCTCCAACAGCTCCATTGCAGTCCCCCACAAAAGGACCAAGGCAACACAACGGACCTGCAACAGAGCCTTTGAACTCTATGCCCCATCCTTCTGGAACTCTCTACCAAACCACATCAGGAACAATGGTGATCTCCCATCATTCAAAAAGCAGCTAAAAACCGTCCTATTCCAAGAACATCTCTGAATAGGAACCCCCCTATTTTTCTCAAAAGCTCCAGATCAGTAACTATGCTACCCTGTCAGTCTCTATGTCCATCCTAAAATCATCATTGTTGAACCCCCGGTGATGGACCCCCCCCCCCAACCATTGATTCCCCCCCCCCCTTTTTGTTAAATGTCCCACCGCTTTGACCCGGTGAAAAGCGGGATATAAATACAGTTAAATAAAATAAATAAATAAGATTTCAGGTATGAGTCCAGCCAACTCAGAGGTCCTGCCCACATGTACACCTTTTGAACCACTGTAATGTTCCAATAAGTCTGCTTCCTACATGAATGCACTTGATCAGGATGCCATGAGGGGAATCACTGTGATCATGCCCTCTACAGGAGCCAGAAGGGTTGCTGCCTAATGAATGGACCAAAAGACCATATGGCCATCTGTGAGAACCATGGTGGTGGCATGTGCATGGGACCATTGCTGCACCCAGCCCAACATCTCCCAAATCCCTTGACTGCCCCCGGTATGAGGAGATAGTGATGCAGTCCATGTAGCCAATATGCCCTGTCCCCCACTCATTCCCCTAGCATTCAAAGGGCTACAGCAGTTAATTGCTCGTACACACAAACCTGAACCTTAGCAAACAGAAGGGTCCATATGTTATGTACACAGCATCCCAAAAACAAGTGCTCATCAATACCTTAGGTAACGGCACACTCATTAGAGCTGCAAGGTCTGGAATCAAGACAAAACATATAAAGGACCATGAGGCACCATCCTGGGTCTGCAAATAGCAACAGGACATGGTCCCTTTAATCGTGAGTGATTAAATTCACCCTCACGTCTGCATTACACTGTGACATATGCAGGCCATAACAGCAACAGTGATATGTGACAGTTGTCCCTGCCACAATGAAGCAGTGTCAGTGTAGCCCCAAAATAACTATGGTATATCTATGCTCTACTGCTTGTACTTCAGAAGACCACAGCAGGAGCTTGGTCTACATCCAAAATCATACTCGCCCTGAAACCCATGGTGTTTGCCAGCAACCATGACTCTCCACACAGACACTTGGGCCTGGAGCTTTCCCCAAAGTCCCACTCCCATGCAGGTTCTAAGTACAATGCAGAGGCACACACTGTACTGCACATAACCATCGTCTACAAAAATATGTAGGCCTCAAAAGGCAGGTTACACGAGACCCTGGAAGTTCATGTCAACTGCTACACATAGAGCTAATCCTCTACAAAGGAGCATATTGGCTAAAAACGTCCAGAGGCCAATACACAAGATCAAAACTATAGCACAATATCAGTTGTGGTACTGTTGCAGTCTCAGAAGGCATCCAGGTAACAGATTGTGGAAGTGGGCCTGTGGATGTCCATCTGCAATGCACATCTATGCAAAACAGTCCATTTTGGAGATGGTGACACATCATCAGGACATGTTGATACAGCCCATCTGGATGTCAACAAAAGCACCAGCGTACATGTAAATGGTTGATTCTGAAAGGTGATCCAGTAGTTATCATCACTGTTCTGTCTCCATAGCACCCAAAAAGCAAGGCACCCTTGAGGAAAGAAAACTTCTGTCCCACAGAGGTGGAACTGATGCTCAGAGAGGTCCTAGCCACCCATCTCTCTTTTCCTCTGCACCACACTGTGTCCCCATGCACCCCACATTGCTCACCGTCCTGTGCACATCCAGCCCCAAAACCTTGGCGTTAGAGATTCCCTTTACATGCCCCATACTGTTGCCTACTCCATACGTTTCCTTGCCCACAAACCCACATGGAATACATATGCAGCACTTAGTTAGCAAACATAACGACACCTAGGACAGTGACTTATGCAAGGCTAGTTGGACATTCTTTCTATACATACAGGTGCTGGTGGCAATGGTCCACAAGCCTCCACTGATGATCGTCACCAGAGTGAGGAGAAGAACAAATCTGAACGACTTCCTGGCACATTGGCAGCAAACACGGAGACCAGCCAGAGGGGAGAGGAAGTCAGCAACACTGAGGACAGGGCAGCAGACAATGCAATGCTGCAGGACCAAGAAGAGAGGACCAAGGAGAAGATGTTATGTGACAACTAGAAGCAGCATGTAGTGTCGCTACTAACACCCAAAGCTGCCACTGACTCATCTGACAAGGAGGCACCACTTGATCCACCAGGGGGGAACCGTCAGATGGGCCACAGAAGGCAGCAGCTGATACACTGTAGGGAATGACCTGTAATAGAATGAGAAGTACCTGACAATGGGGAGAGAACAGCATGAGATCAGGTAAGACATCCTATAGGTGCAGAGGGAGCAAAGGGAGGAAGGTCATCAGCATCTGCAGGAGCTGCAACACAGCAGTCAGTCACTGGACAGATCCTTGTTGCAGTTTGGCCATCTAGCCTCCTAGGGACCCAACTGACTACTGTCTCTTCCAATGTCCCCCCCCCCCCGCCCCAATTCAAGCCCCACATCCACCAGTAGCAGTGGCAGGGATGCTAGAGTCTGCCAGCATGGGTCACAGGGACACGGCTCAACCAATATCCTAGGGGCACCACCATGGGATTGTGGCTCCCCCATATGCATCCCTAACTTCCTAGCTGCTTAGGAGATAAGTTGATGAGGGAATGGTGAAGGATGTGGAAGCTTCAGCGGGGTCTTGTGACATCAGTGAGAAGGGCTCTGCTATCACTGCTCAGTCCCTACCCATCCCTCAGGACCATGGTGGCAGGGGATGCAGTGCAAGGAGAAAGGGAAAAGGCAGGGAGCAGCAGACCAAGTAGTTGTTTCTGTCGTAGCATCCATAGCTGCTTCTTGATGGGGTAGTTCTACTGTGAGCAGTCAGCTGATTGTTGTAACTGGGCTGTATTGGTGTGTAATCTAGGGTATCTCTGGTTGTTTTGGGGAAGGAGGGATGGGAGGGAAGGAGGGATGGGAGGGGGAGACTGGGTGCCTGCGAGGACCACTTAAAAAGACTGTGTGCTGTTGCAACATTGTTTAACTGGACCAGTGGAAGATTGTAGTGGCATCCCAGGGGTTCACAGGGTGATGGTGGGTGGTGTGTCATGAGGATCCAGGCTTTGTGTGTGTGGGTGCAGGCAGATGGGCAAGACCAGGCCTGTAATCACTGTATGTTGACTGCATGACAAAGACATATCTCACATTAAGTGATTCTGTATGAGTTGGTTCAGTGCTCTCTCTCCTGCTTCTCCTGCACATCTGAGGTGATTTCTGTGCCCTCCTCTAGTGGGTTCTCAGGTGACAGAGACAGGTGCCTCCTCTTGGCTTGGTTATGCAGCATGCAACATACCATGAAAGTCTCACACACTTTCTAGGGGCTCTATATTAATTTGCTCCCTGACCTGTCCAGACACTGGAACCAGGTTTTCTGCTGGCCAAATGTTCACTCAATGACAGACTGCATGATCCAGTAAGCCCGATTGTAGCGCTCCTCTGCCTCCCTGTGGGGAGACACAATGGAGGTCATGAGCTAGCTCTTCAATGGGGAGAGAGAAGCACTTTAGTTAGTAGGCCATGTCATAGTCTGTGATGTCCTTGTCACTGCTACAACTCGCATCCATTACAATCCTTCTCTCTCAATGAACGTTTGCCAGCTGATAGATAGCTGTTGACTACCATGTGATTCCACAATGCCCACCACCCCGGCTCCTGCTGCTATCATCCTGTTCTGAGGTGTGCCCTGTACCTCCATGATATTTGCTCTGCCATTCTCCACCCCCCTTCTCCCTCCTTCATGCCTAACTGGGCCGAAAACATCCCTGAAGCCCCCTAGGGCCAACCATTATTATGGACTGTCTCTCCTAATGAGTACCCCCCCCCCCCCCCGCCACCTTTCTCTGTGTCGGGCATACTGTGAAGCTCCCTCACTTCCTACCCAACTAACAGTGCACAGTGGCCATCCCATTCCAGCAGTGCACATCCAGCAGCTATTGATATGTTCTTTGCTTCCTTACTAGTGTTGGGGGTGGGATTTGCTCTCTTCTCCTTAGCGTATCAGGCAGTGGGCACTCAACCCCACACTTCACTATTTCCATCCAAACAGCCTGATTTGCTGGCAGCATATTGTGCTTTATGCATTCAGAAACCTCTGTCTGCTGTTTTGTTAGGTATTGTGGCACAAGTAGGGACATAGAAGTGGTGTACTCTTATTGAGGAGCCAACCAGAGGTGATTTTTCCACTGCTGATGTTCGTGTATGTCTGATTGCAACAGGATGTAGGCATCACAACATGAGCCTGGGAAGTGAGGAAACATCTATTATTTCCCCTTCTCTTTTGAAGCCTACCTACATGTTCATGGAGCGGTAGGCCTTTCTATTCCTGTAGGCAGCTTCCCATGACCTCAGGGGTTGCAGGGCCACATGTATGCCCTTCTATGACACCCAATGCTTTGGGAAGCCTGCTATCTGGTGAAATTGTAGCATTGCTGCTCTGTACTGAGCTGGGGAAGTTTATGTACTGTGCAGTTCTGCAGATGAACACTGCCAGGAACTGTGTCAAACACAGCGACACCACAGACTGGTTGATGCCTGTTGTGGCAGCAAGCACAGTCTGAAAGCTGCCAATGGCCAGCAATGCAAATGCAGTCATCATCTTGATGTGAACAGAGATGGGATGGGCTCTCTGTGTTGCGGCGCTGAGGTTTGGCTCCAGTTCTTGAAACAGCTGATGTATGGGCGCTTTGTAAAACCTGAAAGGTGTTAGGCACTGGTCCATGAGCCCCCATGTATTGGGCCCTTGCCCTGCACATCTTTTATAAGGGTGCCCTCTCTGCACTTCCTATTGAGCTCCTCCTCTAGGACCACTACAGACTACTGGTTCACACTGCATAGCTGCTACAGCACACCAACATCTGTAGGGACTACTGGCTATACCCCCTCACAACCCACCACTGGCGCACTTGTGCTGCCCTCCACCAACATGCAGTGCTCTGTGCTGTGTGAGACATGGACACAAGACAGATACGGATGCTCATGCACAGCCACACGGACACAGATACCTGCATCCACACCAATAGCCAAGCATGCTCCTCAGCTCCTTCATGCAGGGAAAGGCTGGGGGGCCTGTGCCCGGGTAGTGGGATGGGGCTGTTGGGGGTGCCTATGAGAGATGGGGCAGCAGTGACAGATGCACAGGGCGTGCATTTGAGACACAGGGGATTGCACAATACAGTATGCAGCAGACAGGGACAACAGGTAGACTCTTCTCCGTCAACCTCAAGCTCTTCATAATACAAAGTCCCCAACCTATTCATGGTTTATAGGTGGTCTAGGCCGGGATGTCTAGCAGCCATGACTAGCATGTCCCAAATGCTATACGAAATATGCCTTGGACATATGCACCCTTACTATGCCATGGCTGTGCCCAAAATGTCCCCAGACAAGCCCATATTGGGACTGCTAGACTTGGATGTTCCATCCATGAAGATGTTCAGATCTGCCCGATTCTGTAATTGCTCTTAGTATGTCCCTGCCATTCAGACGTCCACATCACTCAATCTGGATTGCTAATCCACGTCGATCTCTTTTAAAATGCCCCCCAGAATATCTAGATGGAATAAATGACTGTTTCATGGAGCAGCTGGTTCAAGAATTAACACGAGGGAGAGCTATTCTAAACCTAGTCTTTAATGAAACACAGGGTCTAGTGCGCGAAGTAATCATAACATGATTAAGTTTGATTTAATTGAGTGGAGGAAAGATAGTAAGGAAATCTACTGCGCTAGCATTTAACTTTCAAACAGGAAGACTATAATAAAATGAGGAAAATGTTTAGGAAAAAACTAAAAGGAACAGCTGCAAAGGTTAAGAATTTACATCAGGTCTGGACATTGTTTAAAAATAACATCTTAGAAACCCAGACCAGATGTAGTCCACACTTTAAAAAAAAAAAAAAAAAAGAAGATGTAAGGAGGTCAAACGAATACCGGCATGGTTAAAAGTGAGGTGAAAGAGGCCATTATATCCAAAAGAACATCTTTCAGAAATGGAAAAAGGATCCGAATGTTTGAGTTCATTGTAAACTGCCTTGATAAATCTGAAAGGTGGTATATAAGAAATGTCAAATAAATAAATAAGAAAACAGGAAACAGCACAAACACTATTAATTTAGATGCTAAGAACTGAAAATACAGAGTTTGAAAAGAAGCTCACTAGGGAAGCAATAACACATGTAGAAACCTGACGCCTGCAAAGGAGTCACTTGGACCATTAAAGGATAGAGGGGTAAAAGGGGCACTAAGGGAGGACAAGGCCATTACAGAGAGACTAAATGAATTTTTTCCTTCAGTCTTTATGGATGATGATGTAGGGGAGATATCCATGCCAGAAAAGATATTTAAAGGTGACAATCTGGAGCAATTGAAACAAATCTCTGAACTCAGTAGATATAACAGGGTGATTTGACAAACTAAAGAGTAGCAAATCTCCTAGATTGAATGGTAAACATTCCAGGGTGCTAAAAGAACTCAAAAATAAAATCATAGATCTACTATTAGTCATTTGTAAGCTATCATTAAAATGATCTATGGTATCTGAAGACTGGAAGATGGTCAACATAACGCCAACTTTTAAAAAGGTTGCTAAGGAGAACCGAGGACACTACAGACCAGTGAGTCTGATGTCACTGCCAGGCAGAACGGTAGAAACTATTATAAACAACAAAAATTACTGAACATATAGGTAGTCATGTTTTAATGGGGCACAGCCAATATGGATTTAACCAAGGAGAGTCTTGTCTTACCAATCTGCTACATTTCTTTTGAAGGTGTGAACAAACAAGTACATCAAGGAGAGCCAATTGATAAAGTATTTGGATTTTCATAAAGCATTTGACAAAGTCCCTCATCAATGAGATTTAAGGAAATTAAAAAGTCATGGGATAGGAGGCACTGTCCTAATGCGGATTGGGAACTGGCTAAAAAAGAGAATAGGGCTAAATGGCCAATTTTCTCAGTGAAGAAAAATGAATAGTAGAGTTCCCCAGGGATCTGGGCTCAATGCTTTTTAACATATTTATAAATGACCTGGAAATGGGAAACAAGTGAGTTGTTCAAATTTGTTAATGACACAATTTTTTTCAAAGTTGTTAAATCACAAAAGGATTATTAGAAATTGCAAGAGGACCTTGAGAAACTGGGAGACTGGGCATCCAAATGGCAAATGAAATTTAATGTGGACAAGTACAAAGTGATGTATGCAGAGAACAACCCAAACTATAGCTACACGATCCATGTCAGTACCCAGTAAAAGAATCTAGGTGTCAGTGTTTGGATTTCTTTACTTTACCTTGGACTGTCTACCTGAGTGGCTCCCGACGTCAGCTGCTGCACTGATTGATCACCTGCAGTGTAGCTGAGGGCTATAAAATCTACAGCCCTACCGCAGGATGCTGAGGTGTTTGGATTTCTTTACTTTACCTTGGACTGTCTACCTGAGTGGCTCCCGACGTCAGCTGCCATACTGATTGATCACCTACAGCGTAGCTGAGGGCTATAAAATCTACAGCCTTACCGCGGGACGCGGTTGCAGGCGTCCCCTGGGGGCGTGACCAAAGGGGCAGACCATGCCCCTTTGGTGTATGTAGGTGTGAGAAGCATTCCCTGTGATGGGGAAAAGAAAAAAATACATACCTACCTGCTGTTCAAACAAAGGCTGTCAAGGTTGTTGGACCGATGGACGCCCATGTTTGTGTGAGGGATCCATCTCCCTCAGCCCAGACACCGAAGTATCATGGTTTAGATGTTTTGGGAGTGAGTATTTCTTCATCTCTGTCTTCTCCTAGCGATACGGGTGTGTCTTCGCCCTGCTTGGAGCTAATGCATACGTCCGGGGAGACCTCTTCACAGGAGGAAGTGGAGTGGTCCGACTCCGGCTCTGTCTTACTGCCAGCTACATTCTTGAAACTATTCCACTTCGAAATTAACTCCGTCCTTGCCCTCAGTGATTACTTTTTCCACAGCTGGGGAAACCCAGGTGCCGCCAGTGGATGTTTCTTTAAAGGACATATGGGCAATTGTGTCTCGAACGGAGTTGGCTCTTGGACTCTTTAAAGAAAGTTTCTGATTTTTCCAAGGAAATGGTTGTGAAACTATCAGATTACGAAACTAGAATTGCTTCATTGGAAAAGTGGACAGTAGTGCAGGAGTCCAAGGACTCATCTCATAAGGTTGTTTGTGAAAAATTCTCTCAGGACTCCTTTGTTTTACATCGACAAGATGAGTTTTTGGAGAACTGTTTGAGGTCTAAAGATCTTCGTTTGTTAAATTTTCCTCAAACGCATTACTTGTCTATGATACTTTTTCAAAAATATCTTGAGGTATTATTGTTCACTAGTGTTGAATCATTTAATGTTTCAAAAATTTATTATGTTCCCAAGGGTAAGATAGTTATGGGAGGGGAAGAAGGGGAGACAGGTGCTCATTTTGATTGCGAAGTCTCCTCTTCTTTAGATATTCCACCCAGGGACGCCAAATGTGATAGGCGATGGCCTAGTATGCAGCTGAGGCCTGTCAGCTAGGCCTGAAGCCCTCTCCCCTACTTTAGAATAGTATTGCTGACTTTGGAATTTACAGAAATGCCTGTAGCTGTAAGCAAAAAAACCGCTCTACTCTGCTTTTGATAAGAGAATAAAACTTTCCTACTGTTTACTGTTTTGATAAGCACAAAAGTCTTTTCAGTGTTATGTTTCTCTACTAGATGTGCTGCGACCTTGCAAGTAGAATGAGAAAGCAGAAAGCTGTTAGAATATTATGTCTAATGCTTTGAGCCACGGCGAGAGAGAGGTGCACAGGGGGGGGGGAACAAGGGGGTAAGCCCAGTCACAGATGGCTATTGGATGAAAGTAGCTGGGCCACCAAGACCAATGAGGAGTTTTGCCTGTATTAGATTGGGGAAGAAAGATATATAAACTGTCATTTTTCTGAGCTCTGGGCTCAGCCATTTTGTATGTATCATTGTCTGAGTCTGTGCACATTAAACCGGCTTGAATTCTCGTCAATAGACTCCTGGTTTTATTGGTTGCGGACACTTCGCTATTACATATTCTTGGTGCGTTGGGCCGGGAATGGCGTAATACGCAAATGGTCCGCAAGTGATACTACCACGTATTACCGCCTCCAGGTTTGGTCCGGCTGGGACCGCAGCCGACCGACGTGGAGAGGATCCCAGGCGCCGACCGGTCCCTTGTATCGGAGGGTTCCGCCCTGCCTCGGCGGCCTGCTGGGTCCAGCTGGCCAACACCTCGAACCCAGGGGAGTCCAGGATTCAACCCAAGGTGGAACTGGTTGCGCAGCGCATTAGCTACCGGATCCGGTGAGTATTGATTTTTCTGGTTCTTAGTCAGTTAGCTTTGGAAAGTCTCGAGACTGATTTGGTACAGTAACAGGTAAAGGAAGTTTGATCAGCTTCCAGGGTGATCCTAGTACCCCTGCAGGTGTATGCGCGGGGTGAACCCATCAGCCCTTTTGGTTTGGTAATTCTGGTTTAGTCAGTTAGCCCGGGAATTTTGGAATTTGGGAAATGCTAGCATGTTTGGTTGTGTGAAGTGTGCTTGAGAGGTCTTGCAATACAGGCCAAGCGAGAGCGGTCTCCTAAGTAGCGCAGTTCCTGGCAGGGCGACCTCGTCCAGGTCGCAAACAGGAGGAAGCGTTTGTTGTTTGTCCCCCTCATTGTTTTGTGGGCTATGCGGACCCCTCACCCGTAGCCATCCTACCTACCCTTTCTGTTTGCTGTCTTGTACATTATACGTTATAATGGGAGGAGCGGAGTCCGTACAAACTGAGCTGAACTTATGATCACGAATTTTAAGAAAGGTTTTAGTGGTGATTATGGGATAAAAATGACAGTGACCCGTTTAGAAATATTGTGTAGTAGGGTGTGGCCGGCGCTGGATGCCGGGTGGCCACCAGAAGGTACTTTTGATATCCAAACTGTCCCGTGTGCACAAGGTAGTGCGCAGCCATAGTCCCGAACAGTTTCCCTATATAGATTCCTGGTTAGGTATATGTGAGAAGCAGCCCTCCTGGCTGAAGAGTTGCAGTGAGGGACAGAGAAAGATTATGTTAGCAACTACCACGAGAGTCCCTGCCAAGAAAGAGAAGCCCCCTATTTATGTAGCCCAAGAGTCTCCAGAGATCCCAAAGTATCCACCCGCCTTCCTGTATACTCCTGTCCCATCAGCTCCGCCAGTACTCCAACCCCAAGCAGTACCCCGAGTAGAGCCGGAGCAAGTGAGCGTACCTCCAGCCGAGGTGCCTCCGCCAGAGCAGCCACCTCCAAAACTTGAAGAGCGGACCCCTCCGCGCAGAAGTCGGAGCCCTAGTCCTGAGCAGCGCTCTGATGAGGAACAATCATCCCCCGAGGAATCCGCTAGTGGAAGGTCAGATGCCAGTCCAGGGCCATCCACTAGTCTGGACACCAGTAGTAAAGCTACCCCCAGAGCCGCTAATCTGTGTTACACCCTTAGAAGCAGAAAAGCAAAAGAAGTCTGCCAACTGCCACTGCGGCAGGTCCCAGGATTACCCATTCACAATGAAGAGGGTCAGGTTGTGCCCGGACCGACCAGTCTAGTTTATGTGCCTTTCTCCACAAAAGATCTATTGAATTGGAAAACGCATTATGCCTCCTATACTGATAAGCCCCAAGATTTGACAGAGTTAATGAATAGTATTATGCAAACCCATCAGCCCACCTGGTCTGACTGTCGCCAGCTCTTGGCTACCCTCTTTACTACTGAAGAGCGGGCATGGATAGTGCGAGCAGCCACTAAATGGTTGGAAGAGAACCCTGAAGTTGGGAGAAACCTAGATCTAGACCCCCGACAGGCAGCAGCCGCAGATTTCCCCAATGAAGATCCCGGATGGGACCCGAATAGTGATGTAGGAGAAAAAGCCCTCACCCGGTTTCGCCAGGCTTTACTGCAGGGCCTAAAGAAGGGGGGCCAGAAAGCTATGAATATTGGAAAAGTAGCAGAAGTTCTTCAGCGCCCAGATGAGAGTCCGGCTGCTTTCTATGAGCGATTAACTGAAGCCTATAGACTTTACACCCCCCTATGACCCAGCAGCCGAGGAGAATTTACACATGGTGAATAACGCTTTTATGAGTCAGTCCCAGGGAGACATAAAGCGAAAACTGCAGAAATTAGAAGGATTTGCGGGCATGAACTCAACACAGCTAATGGAAGTCGCACAAAAGGTATATGTGAATCGTGATCAAGAAAGCAAACGGGAAAGTGAAAGAAGGATGAGGAAGAAAGTGGATTTGCTCGCTGCAGCACTAGTGGAAGGACGTGGAGGAGTATATCCTAATAGAAGAGCCAGAGGACGGGGAAGGGGCCGAGGGAGCTCTCGGCCCCCCTTAGGTGCAAATCAGTGCGCTTATTGTAAAGAGGAAGGACATTGGAAGGATACATGCCCGAACATGAGCTCCACCCACTGGAGGGGACGCGGGAGCGCCAGGAGAGCGGGGCGGCGATTCCAGCAGCAAGGGGGGATGCAGCGCGCACAGTTTCAACAGTTCCAGCAAAATGAGACTGCCATGCAGGGAGTGGCAGTCACCGAAGCAGAGTAGAGCGGTTTTTTTGCTTACAGCTACAGGCATTTCTGTAAATTCCAAAGTCAGCAATACTATTCTAAAGTAGGGGAGAGGGCTTCAGGCCTAGCTGACAGGCCTCAGCTGCATACTAGGCCATCGCCTATCACAAGGATATTTCATCTAGAGCTACATTATTGGTAATATTTCTATCTGAGATGGATAAGGATAAGGTGTTGCATGCATATTTTTCCAAAAAGAATGAGAAATTGTGGTCAAGCAATACAAATGTTTCCTGATGTGTCCCGGGCAATTCAAAGGCGACGTAAGGCTTTTTTGGAATTGCGTCCACAAGTTTTAGCCCTGGAGGCATCTTTTTACCTTAAATTTCCTTGTAAGTGTCATATTTTCTTTCAGGGTAAAAGATATGTATTTCTTGAAGTGGATCATTTGGTGACTTTTTTAGACAGTAAGACGTAGGGACTTTTTGTGATTAGTTTCTTGGCTCTTCGCTAGAAAATTGGAGTCTTAGGGGCTTGTTTACAAAGCTGCGGTAGCGGCTTCCGCCCGATATCGGAGCAGCAGCCCCATTGAATTCAATAGGGCCGCGGCTCCGATATCAGGCAGAAACCGCTATCGCGGCTTTGTAAACAAGCCCCTTAGTGTTATTATCAGGGGCCGTTTAGGTTTTATTTCCTATATTTAATCCACACCCCCCTTGATGTGGACTAGTTTTTGACATATGTGTTTGGGAGCTATATAATGTTTGGCTTCTTGTTTTTTCGTTTTTTGGTCTTTTTCCTTGTATTAATGAATATATAACCTATAAATTTAAAAAAAAAAAAAAAAAAAAAAAATCGAATCTAGGTGTCAATGTGGATAATATGTTGAAATACTCTGCTCGGTGTACAGCAGCAGCCAAGAAAATAAACAGAATGCTAGGAATTATAAGGAAAGGAATAGTGAATAAAACAAAGAATATCATAATGGCTCTGTATTATTCCATGGTATAACCACACCTTGAGTACTGTGTGCCATTCTAGTCACCTCATCTCAAAAAAGAAGTAGCAGAATTAGAAAAGGTACAAAGAAGGACAACCAAAAGGTAAAGGGGATGGAACGACTCTCCTATGAGGAAAGGCTAAAGAAGTTAAGTCTCTTCAGCTTGAAGAAGGGTCAATTTTGGAGAGATATGATGGCGGTCTATAAAATCCTAAGTGGAATGGAAGGGGTAAACATGAATCAATTGTGTAGTCTTTCAAACAAATACAACGACTATGTGACATGCTAGATAGTCACAAAGTAGTACATTTAAAACAAACAGGAAAACATATATTTTTATCTCAATGTATAATTAAGCTTTGGAACTAATTGTTGGAGGATGTGGTAAAAGCAGTTGATGAAGCTGCATTAAAAAAAAAAGATTTGGACAAACTCTTGGAGGAAAAGTCCATATACAGTTATTAAGATAGACCTAGGGAAAATCATTGCTTATCCACAGAAAAATAAAAACAGAGAAAAATGATGGCAGATAAAGATCATATGGCCTATTCAGTCTGCCCTTTCCTACCAACTACAAAGCTTCAAAGTCTCTTTTTCTTCCCTTAGAGATGCTCTGTGTTTGCTCCATGCCTTCTTGAATTCAGACACAGTCACTGTCTCTACCACCTCCACTGGGAGGCTATTCATCTACCACTCCTTCCGTAAAGAAATATTTCATTACTCTTGAGTCTACCCCTCTTTCACCTTCATCCATCCTATGCCCCCTGATTAAAGAGCTTTCTTGCAGTTGAAAGAGGCTCTTCCTCCTGCACATTTATGCCATGAAGGTATTTAAAAGTCTCTATCATATCTCCCTTCTCCTGCCTTCCTTCCAAAGCATACAGATTGAGATCTTTTAAGTCTGTCTCCATACACCTTATGACGAAGACCACGGTGAAATTAGGCCTTACCTGTTAATTGGCTTTCCTTGAGTAACTCCAGTCCAGTCCTGTACCTCTGGGTAGTCAATCCCCACCAGCAGTTTGGAGACTGAGCATATCATGTTTTGATGACATCAGATGTACTTAGGTAGCTGGCACCTGCCACCAGCCCCCAGTAATCTATTGACAAAGCAGACTCACAGGAGCAAGAAATAAGTTGTTAAACTTTGAAAAAACAAACAGATTGCAATCCAAAAGAAACTAGGCCCCACCCCTGTACCTTCTAGGGCACCTTCCCGCTTCAGAAGAAAAAAGCCCTCCTCGAGTTGTTAACATGGGTCAGCCACACTCTCCCAACAAATCCACGTGGCTCTGAAAGAAAGGTTCCGAAGCCCCTGGGCCCCCATGCAACAATGAAATTCTTCATGATACCGCTGAGAAAGGAATCAGGGAGGGTTCTGGGACTGGACTGGAGTTACTCAAGGAAAGCCAATTAGCAGTTAAAGCCTAGTTTTACCTTCCTTATCGTCCCTCCAGTCAAGTCCAGTATCTCTGAGATGTACCATAGCAGTACTAACCACGGGAGGGACTCACGAGCTCGGCCTGAATGACTGCTGCACAAAAAACTTTGCATTCTCCCCCCTCCACCTGCACATCAAGGCGGCAATATCTCGTAAACCTATGAAGAGAGGACAATGCGGCTGCCCTACAAATATCTCTGGGTGGCACCAGACTAGCCTCTGCCCAGGACGCAGCCTGCAATAAGGTGGAATGTGCTCGCAAACCTGCCGGCACTGTCCGCCACCACAACAGATATGCTGAGGCAATAGCCTACTTAATCCACCGAGAAATGGACGCTTTAGAGGTCACCTCCCCTCTATGTGGCGCACCCAGCAAGATGAACTACCTGTCTGACTTTCTGAATGGTGACATCTTCTAATAACGATGCAAGATCCGACGCACGTCCAAAAGGCACAATTGCGGACCAGAAGCCCTTTTTGACACCCCCAAGAGCACCGGCAAAGTGACCAGCTGGTTCACAAGAAACACAGAGTACTTTAGGCCAAAAGGGGAGGGAACCGGACACAAGACGATCTTCTCCTTGGAAAAGGAGAGAAAAGGCTGCCGACATGACAATGCTTGGAGCTCTGAGATCTGCCTGCTGAACAAATGGCCACCACGAACCCTGTTTTAAGTATCAGGTCCTTTATGTTACAAGACCCCAATGGCTTCAACAGCTCCTCTGTCAGTACAGACAGCACCAAGTTGAGGTTCCCAAAGAGCAACCACCTCCCACAACAGTGGGCGGACCTGCCTAACTGCTCTCAGAAAATGCACAAAATCCGGGTGAGTCCCCTAGATTCTGTCCCATTAGCAAGTCAGCGCCGCCACTTGCACCCGCAAGGATCCACAGGCCAGGCCTTCTTCCAGGCTGGCATGGAGGATGGAGAGCACATCCGGTACAGACAACGGCTGGCAACGCTGCTCCGCCCACCAGGCCTCAGACATGTGCCATACTCTGACATACGACAAATGAGAAATGACAATGAACTGGACTGCTTACAAGTCTTGAATAACGCCTCAATCACAGATAGCGTGGTTACTCGCCTTTTCAAGACCAATGCCATACGCAAGAATCGATCCACTTGAGGCCTCCGTACCAGACCCTGCAGCGGCAGGTTGGGATGAACCAGCAGTTGCCATGGTCAATCCACTGTCATTCAGACAAGATCTGCATACCACAGACATCTTAGCCATTTGGGGCCCATCAGAACGACACACAGTGCGCCTCAATTTGCTGCACCACGCATTAGATGAATGCCCAAGGAGGGAACATGTAGAGCAATCCCTCCGTAGACCACTACTGCACCAAAGCATCTAGGCCCTCATACCTTCTCTCCTGTCTCCTGCTGAAGAACCAGTTTGCTTTGGCCGACGCATAAGTTGCCATTTATTTATTTATTTTCTCTTATATACCACGCTATTCTGCATCAGTGCGGTTTACATTGAACAAACTGAAATTACATGAAATCCATGATCGGCGTGCCCCCCCCCCCTCCGCGTTAACTGCAAGATGGCGGCATCATGGAGCATCCACTCCCAAGGATCCAGATGCATGTGACTTAAAAGGTTGGCTGTCACATTCTCCGTCCTGGCTACATGGACAGCTGAGACCGCTAGCAGATGCGCCTCCACCCAATCCAACAGGGCACTGGCCTCGCTCTTGAGGTGCACACTCCCCGTGCCTCCTTGCTGACTGATGTAAGCCACCATGTGGCATTATTGGAGAAGACCCAGACCATCCTGTTTTGTAGAAAGGGAAGAAATTCCTTCAGTGCAAGGAATACTTTCCCCATCTCCAACCAGTTGATTGGCCAGCCGCTTTCCTCTGCCGTCCACCGACCTTGAGCTACACCATTCTCATAATGTGCTCTCCAACCGGTGAGACTGGCGTCTGTCATGAGAGTTAAGCAGGAGGGTGACTCCAGAGGCACCCCGGCTGAAAAGGTGTTCCTGGCAAAGCTCCCACTGAAGCACCTACTGGTCGCCTGCAGACAGGGCAACCATTGGGTCTGTGTATACTGCTGTGGAGATCAACAGCGCAGCGGCGACCTCTGCAAGGGCTGCATATGGGCCCGCATCTGAGAGACTAACTCGACTGTCACTGCCATGGTCCACAACACCTGAAGATAACACTAAGCTGTCAGTGACCATCTGCGAAGGAAGTGTCACACCAAACTGCCACAGCGCCTGCACCCTCTGCCATGGCAGAAACTTCTTGCCAGAGCTCCAAGGTACTCCTGTCCTGGGAAAGAACAAGACAGCTTTTTGCAAAATTGCTGACCCAGCTGAGACTCTGGACCAAAATTCCCTCCTGGCGCAATGCAGCCGTCACCACGACCATTACCTTGTTGAAGATATGCGGAGCCATCGTCAGGCTGAAGGGCAACACCCAGAATGGGAAAAGCGTCCCATGAATACCACAAAGCAGAGAAACCGATAATGCTCCGATTGGATGGGAATGTGCAAGTAGGCTTCCATGAGGTCGTGGCAGATAAGGAATTCTCCTTCCTGAACGGAGAGGAAGACAGATCAGAGCATTTCCATGCAGAATTGAGGCACCTTGAGGCAGCGGTTCACATGCTTGGGTCAAAAATTGGACAAAAGCGTCCCTCTTTTTTTTGGTCCCACAAAATAAATGGAATATCATCTTTCTCCGCACTGGGCCTGGGGAACCCGTACCGTGGCCCCCAACTGTATCAGCCGCACTAGGGTGTTGCACACAGACTTTGCCTTGCTTCGGGCTTTACATGGGGACTGCACAAAGATGGGAGCAAGCAGGCTGGCAAACTCTAGCACCTAGCCTTGCCATATAACCTCCAGGACCCATTGAATGGAGGTAATCTGGACCCAGGCAGGGTAGAAGTCCTGCAACCAACCTCCTAAGGATATCCCATCTGCCTGGGTCCACCTCGCTTCATTGCAATTTCTTCGGGACCAAGAAGATGAGGTGGAATAGCATCCCTGCTCCATTCCTCGAAAACCCCGATAGCTCTGCCCATGAGGGGAAAAACACTCCCTCTGGTATGGTGCAAAATACACAGTGCGGAATCATTGAAAGTTCCTTGACTGACCCCGTGTGGACGTTGAGGTGCATCCCTGCTTCTGCTTGTCCTCAGACTGACGCCCCTCCTTCACCAGCTTATCCAACCACAGGTAGCAGCATGCCGCCACTATCCAGGCCATACTCTAGAAGAGACCTCTGATAAGATCATAGAAGGCATTCGCCAAATAAGCGGCCCCGGTCTCCAGCTTTGCTGCCACCACATCCGGCTCCGGGGATTCCTATGCCGGCTGCAGAATGTCTTGTGCCCATCGAAGGCCCACTCTGGCAATAAAAGCACCACAAACAGATGACGGTAAGGAGAGGGCAGTGGATATCAAATGCCTTCTTCCACCAAATATCCAACTTCCTGTCTTCTACATTCCTGAGGGCTGTGCTACCCTCTATGGGAATCGTGGTCCTTTTAGTTACTGCTGACACTATGGTATCCCTCTTTGGCGACTGCAGGCACTCCCTTTCATGTTCTGGCAGCAGATAAAGACAGGCCACGGTCCTTGTCCCTATGAGGCCAGCCTCCGAGATGTCCCAATCATCCTGGATCATCTGTTTAATCATTTGGTGCAGGGGAAAACCCGATTGAGAAGTCCGGACGGCTTGAAAGAGCGGGTCTTCCAGCTCATCCTCTACCTGGAACCCCTCAGTAGGCATATTAAGGGTTCTGAGTGACTGGGGGATCAGAGTTGCCATCTTCGTCCAAGTCCTCCCCCAGTTGATGCTGACTAGCAACCGACTCGTCCCCCAGTTCATTGCCACTCTCTTCTTTGCCTGTTCCGATGGAAGGGGTGCTTCTTCCCTTTTGCTTCATGCAGAAAACTAAATACCTGAGGAGAACAAACTCTGGGAAAATCCCTCCTGGGGTCACCTCCGTTCAGGGCTCCTGCAACGTCAAAGGGCCAGGAATAAAAAGCTACCTGCCACAGAGCTCCAAGACTGGTGGCGCGGAACCTGCTCCTCCCTTCAGCTGGGTGCCCTCTTCCCCCCCCCCCCCACAGAGTAAGAAGATGCCCCTTCTTTGACTGTATGGGGCTCCCAGCAGCCCCCGAAGGCCCCCCTCATCTGGCCAGGTCTGCCCCATCTTGCCAGTCCTCTTCAGCCGCTCGAGCAGCAGTCTCACAGCCGTTACAAATTCCAGAGGCTGAGTCCGCTCCCTGACACATCCCACAGGTGATGTAGATGGCCCAGGCCAGCATGGCATGGTGGAGGGTACTAAGCGACCCCTCCAGCTCCCTCTGGGAAACCAGTGGAAAGGACGTGTCACTCTCTCCCTGTCTTCCCCCCTCTGCACTGCTCTCTTTCCTTAGGTTCTGCCTTTTCTGCACTTTGCCAAATTGGAGATGCTAAACTCCATGGCAAGTTAAAGTAAAAGTAAAAATAAGAAACCACGGTGGAGAAACCCCCAGAGTCTTAGCCAGCCCTCCCCCCTTGCTACTGGCCATGCGCTGAAAAGGATCTCCTGCTGTACAGAAAATTGTGCTTCCCCTGCGCCTCAGCAAAATGGCGCTGAAAACCACACAGTCTGAGGTGTGCCACCTCTGCCACGACACCGTAGAGACTTCTTTCTGACCACAAGGTCCCCGAAGGGGAATTGCCCGGCACATGGCGCTGATCGCTGCACTCTCCCGCTCCCGCCTCACACTCAGCCCCACTTACCAGCATTGGCGCTGAGGTGGAAGCCCACTGAGAGCCGCTGAAGTCTGGCCTTGTTTCCTCCAGCGGCTCCTCACCGGCTCATGGGTTCAGAAGCCACAGCAGCCACCAAATAGAATCAGGTGAACCTCTTCCTCCACAGTGATCGGGCTCCTGTCTCTAATGCTGCCCCTTAAACTTTCTTTCAGTTTCTTATTCTTTGCTTCATTTTGTTCTTGGTCTTTTTGTTTTGTTTTGTTATTTTATTTTTACAATTACACGGCTTTATTGCTGCCCAAGATCCTGCTTTTATCCACAGGTAAAGGGCTCCAATGGCTGCCAATGGCCCAGCGACAGGGGAAAGAAAAGGTAAATGAGAAAGCAAAAAAAAATTAAACTTAGAGAAAAAAAGGCCTCTTAGTTGTCCCTACAGTGAGTCCAGAGCCCTGGAAACACCCGCTCCAGCTGCTTGGAGACTGAGCTTACTGGGGGGGGGGGCTGGTGAGTGGTGCCAGTTGCCTAAGTACATCTGATGTCATCAAAACATGACATGCTCAGTCTCCAAGCTGCTGGTGGGGATTGACTACCCAGAGGTATGGGACTGGACTGGAGAGACCATAAGGAAGGACCATTTTAGTAGCCCCTTTGCACTGACTCCATCCTTTTTATATCTTTTTGAAGGTGTGATCTACAGAACTGGACACAGTATTCCAAATGAGGAGTCACCAAAGACTTATACAAGGGCACTCTCACCTCCTCCTTCCAGCTGGCCATTCCTCTCCTTATGCACCCAAGCATCCTTCTGGCTTTTGCCATCGCCTTTTCTACCTGTTTAGGTGCCTTAAGATCATCAGAAACAATCATACTCAAGTTGCGCTCTTTCTTGGAAAGAAGTACCTCATCCCCTATACGATAATACTCACTTGGATTTTTGCAGCCCAGATGTATAACCCTACATTTCTTTTAGCATTAGATCTCAGCTACCAAATTCTCTACATTCTTCAGGCTCCCTCCCCATGTTATCTACATCTTCCTGGATATTTATCATGAGATAAGCAGTATGGAGTCTGCTAGATTCTTGTGAACTGATTGGCCACTGTTGTAAACAGGATACTGAGCTTGATGAACCTTTGGTCTGACCCAGTATGGAAATTCTCATGTTCAGTGAGTTTAGGATATTTACATGGTGCTGATAAATTGTCAAGATATAATAAAAAAAACTCTCAGAAATGGTCTAAAAAAGATATCCAAATAGTCTGCTATGAACTAATTAAAACCTACTATTTATTTAATGTCTCTTCTATACCGCACTTTTAGAATCAGTGTGGTTTTACAGTCAACAAAATTTGTACAGTGCCACTAAAATATTAAAGCTTTGTTCCCACAAATAAGAACTAATTAATGATTATAAAAATAGCTGCAAAAATGTATATGATGATATAAAAATATTTTTTAGAAGAAAGACCCTTGGATAGATTTTTTTTTTTAAAGTATTAGATCATTTTCACTATTTTTAATTCTTTTTTGACACAGAAGTCTCCTCCTGTTCTTTTGAGCTGCCTAATCAAATGGAACCAGCATCCTTCACTCATAGCTCCCCAAGCTTCCCTACACCCCCCCCTCTTAGTTTAAAGTCCTTCCTTAATCTAGCTCAGCCATTACAAAGCACCACTAGTCACGTTTCTTACAGAAGACGATACGAGTGCAATTTTATGAAGCATTTCTTATGTGTAGGTGTATATGCATTTGAAGTACATGCAATTTTACATGGACTACATACAGGCATTCCTGACAGAGCTGCAATATACACATGTTCATGCATTGAATACATGCACACATTAACACCTGCTTCCCATCAGGTGTTAATTTGTATGCTATTGATGATTACTGTAGGCCCGTGTTAAGACATGCTAGGGGCCAAGGCTGAAATGTGAGAGGGGGGGGGTCACCAAGACTGCGGGATGGTGGTGCTTTCTTAAGCTTCGGGCAGCCTTGGGTACCCACAGCATGTGGGCCTAGGGTCACTGCCTGATTGCACCTCCACAGACACTGGCCCTGACTATAGGTAAATAGGGAACCGTAATTTACACATTCAAAAAGTACCAAGACAAAGGGACACTCAATAGAACTGATAAGTAACACAAAAGAGGGAACATAATTTTTTGCTTAATGTACAATTAAACTGTACAATTTGTGGCCGGAAGATGTGCTTAAGGCAGTAGAGTTTAAAAGGGTTTAAAATAGGCTCTTGGAGGAAATATAGGTTTGGAAAAGGAATCGCTCATCTCTGGGTATAAGCAATAAGAGATGGATCTAATCTTAGGGATCCTGTCAGATACTTGTCACTTGGACTGGTCATTAATGGAACCCAATGTGGGGCTCAATGGACTTTTGGTCTGACCCAGCATGGGATATCTTATGTTTCTTAAGAATAAAAAGAAAGGGATACATCTGCCCAACAGAAGATAGTTACTTAGTTAGATAATGTAGCTGTGACTGGAAAAACTAGATCTTACCCATGTCACAATGCCAAGACATGATTACGTATGTGGCTCGGTTTTAGTTACCAATCAGTATGCAAAAATTACCTCAGTCATTTTATAATGCTTAATGCATAAGCCTTATACCATCCTTAAATAAAATATAGCAAAAACATACAATTATTCTTTCACCAACCAAACCTGTTTTGCACATACCTCTTTGCATCTTGTGTTAAATGCTGCTTCCATTTTCCTTCGGGTTTCAACAACATAACATTTCTTAATAACTGGAAAATAGTGGGGGTACTGTAGGGTAACTTTGTATTTGTTGTTTTCAGTCTTTTCTAAACTATCAATAAAATTGCTTGGAAGGCCTCCTAAAAATTACAAAATTTCAGAATGAAATATATTAATCAGCAAATATTGTAATCATTGGTCTGCATGATATGTTATAATTTTTTTGCTGACTTGCAAATATAATTCTCAGATAGCTCAGAAGTAATTATAAAAAAAAAATGATGAATCCTTACCAAGCTCATCCACAGAAAAGGTCAAAAGTGTGCTTTCCTCATTCAGATTTTTATTGAAGTCTATACAAAGTTCACCAATTTCTTTCTTTATTGATTTGATTTCCTGTATTTGGAGAAATTATACATCCAAAATATGAATTTATACATGAAAACTGTCCTCACAACTGTTACAGCAGAACTTCTGGTCTCATTCATTTTTATATTTGGGTCTGTAACTAAGAGAATAAATCCATACATAAATCCATATTATATATAACATCAATAGACAGAAGAATAGATATGAGGTGGTGGCAGTCCCTCCAGCAGGAAAACCACCTGCTGCAGAATGAAATTTTTCAATACCTACTGGTACTATATTGGGTAGAAAAGAAAGATATGAAACCCATATGTGGCCAAGGATAACTAATTTGGAGGAATTGTGTGAAGATAGGAATTCCACAAAAGGCTTAATCACCACATTACATGACTTCGAGGGATAAAAAAAAAAAAAAACTTGTTTGGTGCATCATACAAGATGGGAACAGGATTTGGGGTACAGCTATAGCCAAAAACAGAGAAAACAGATGGAAAAGGCACTTGCCAAGACTTCTACAGCAACATATGTTCCACAAAGACTTTCAGATGGCTTTCTAGAAGTAGCAGACTGCTGCTGGCAGCACTGTGGAAATGTGTGAACCATGACACACATTTATTTATTTAAAGCCATTTATTGTCTGCTCTATCAGAATCTCTAGGCGGATCACAAAAATACATACACAATCTATAATGTACTATACATGACAAACAATTTGGTGGTTTTGTTTGTGCATTAGGGCATACTGGAAGGCTATAAGGCATCATATTAAGTATATAAGAGAGGAGACGTCCTGTGAGACTAACAAAAAGATCCCTGGGTCCCAGGGGATGTCCACTACTCTCGTATCATATTAAGCATATAAGAGAGGAGTGGACGTCCCCTGGAACCCAGGGATCTTTTGGTTAGTCTCACAGGACGTCTCCTCTCTTATATACTTAATATGATACCTTATAGCTTTCCAGTATGCCCTAATGCATGAACAAAACTACCAAATTGTTTGTCCTGTATGGTACATTATAGATTGTGTATATATTTTTGTGATCAGTCTAGAGATTCTGAAAGAGCGGACAATAAATGGTTTTAAATATCAAACATAAACTATGAAATAGGGGGGTTGAGGGCAGCCCAAATGCCAAATTATCAACCTTTCTTCAAGCTTCGCTAGATCCCTCCTCATGTTATCCACACCTTCCAGGGTATCTATCCTGTTACAGATTTTGGTATCATCTACAAAGAGGCAAACCTTTCCCAACAGACTTCCACAATATCGCTTACAAAAATGTTATAAAGAACAGGAACAAAGGCCAAGCCCTGCAGCACACCAATGGTAACGCCTTATCTTCAGAGTGAACTCTATTTACTACTACACTCTGTTGCCTCCAACTCAACTAGTTTCTAACTTGGTCACTTACTTTAAAGGTCCATCCCAAGGGCACTCAGTTTATTTATAAGTTGGCAATGAGGAACAGTGTCAAAGGCCTTGCTAAAATCTCAGTCTTGCACACCTAGCGCTTGCCCCAATCCAATTCTCTGGTCATCCAGTCAAAGATATCAATTAGATTCATCTGACAAGATCTACCTCTAGTTAAACCAAGTTGTCTTGGATTCCAGAAAGTACACTATCCTCTGCTTTAGCAGCATTTCCATTAATTTACTCATCACAAAGATCAGACTAACCCGGTCTGTAGCTGCTATCCCTTCCTCACTTCCACTTTTGTGGACAGGAACATCATGAGCCCATCTCCAATACTCCAGAATTACTCCAGACTCAAAAGAAGCATTTAAAAAAAGGTTAGACAGTGGAGCTGCCAGCCCTCTCCTAAATTCCTTCGATACCCTCGGATGAATTCCATCTGGCCCCATCGGTTTCTCTACTTTAAGTTTAGCTAGCTCCTCAAACACAGTCCTCTAAAAATGAGACTCAGACCCATAAGTCACACCTCCCATTAAACAATATGTACATAGGTACTTACCTTCTGTACTTCTTTAGGAAGATGGAGGCCATTTCTCTTCCCCATTTGAACAGACTTTTCCAAGTAACGCTTAACTTCAGGATGTATGTGTTCAAGATCACATGATTGCTGAAATTATAAATGATACGACCTATTTCCATTCTACATATATGAGAAATTCTTAAAGAAACCCCTTGACAGAGCTTTTGTTTTTGTCTCATTGACAGAAAGCAGGATCATGCTGGAAGAGCCACATGCGTCATTGCCCACCATAAAGCAGATGCTATTCTATTTCCAAAATTCTGTAATAAATAGGGCTAAACTATATTCTAAGGTGCATAAATACTTCAAAAATGCATACTTAGCAACATGTAAACCACTTTGACTGAAGGAAAAGGTGGTATATAAAATTGGTTAAATAAATAAATAAAATTGTCAAGATGCGAAAGGGAAAAAAATATATATTAGTGACAGATATCAAGACGTACTTTGAGTCTATTCCTACCAAGTGGAAAAGTAGTTTAGTGCAGCCTTTCCCAAACTTTTCAAGCCTAAGGCACGCCAACGTTCCAGACTATGCAGTATTGACATGAAAGAAGACACATAGCCAAAAGAACAACTAGGGAAGTACTGAACGCCGAACCAGAAGTTAGGACTTAAAGGAAATGGCTCTGGAGGGGTGAAAAGAGGAGGTGCTGTGTGCAATGTGTATGCTGCCGAGAGAGAAGTCTGGCAACATTCACTCTAAGCTGCGCAGGTGTGCATCTTGGCAAAAAAAAAAAAAAAAAATCTTCTCACACAGAAATCCTGTACTTACTATACACAGCCCAGCCCAGCCCATCCATTTTCCAACCATGGCAACAGGCTGCAGCCACATCACTAAGTTTGCAGAAGGCAGAACAGACACTGCAGCCGGCATGCACCTCACTCAAGCACACACTCACTTCAGGCTCCTCCTGCAGCAGCTTTCCTCGATGGTGTCATCGAGAGCATTTTGATTTCCTGGACTATGGGATGCTGTTCCAAGGGCTGCAGAGCAGAGATGGCATCCATCTGTTCAAGGAAGGTCGACGCGTCTTCAATAGTGGACTGGCTAATCTACTGAAGAGGGCTTTAAACTAGATTCATTGGGGATGGGTGAAGAAAGCCCCCAGGTAAGTGATACATTAAATACCTTTATGAAAATGGGTAAAAGAGGTAACATATGGAAAGCGGTGTGTATAAATGCCCGTAGCATGGGAAATAAGATCCCTGATCTTGAAGCTTTGGTGGGAGTGGCCGACTTGGATTTAGTGGCAGTTACAGAAACATGGTTCACAGAAAACCATGACTGGGATGTAATACTTTATTCAGAAAGGACAGGGTAGGAAGAAGGGGAGGAGGAGTGGCACTATATGTAAAAAATAATATTAAAGCTTTGGAATTTCAGAGATTAAAAAGCAGAGAGGAGGCATTGTGGGTTAAACTAGAAAGAGGGAAAGAGAAATCTATTTGCATTGGCGTGATATACAGACCTCCCTCACAGGAGGAAGAGGTGGATGGAGAGTTAATTGAAGACATATGCAGCATTGCTAGGAAAGGGGAAGTGCTACTGATAGGGGGATTTCAATATGCCAGATGTTGACTGGCACATTCCTGCTGCAGTATTATCTAGAAGTAAGGAGATCCTGGATTCTCTACAGGGAGAACTATTCAGGCAATTGGTAACGGACCCCACACGGAAGGGGCCATACTGGACTTGGTGCCTGCCAATGGTGAAAGTGTTTCTGATGTTATAGTGGGAGATAATTTTGCATCCTTGATCACCAGATGGTGTGGTTCAGTATTAGGACTAGGGCTGTTAGAATCCATTCAAAAGCGAGAGTCTTAGACTTTAGGAAAACTAACTTTGCCAAGATGGGCCAATACCTCAGGGAGTCGTTAGCAGTATGGGAACAGCTGGGGGATGTAGAAAAACAGTGGGCAAAACTGAAAAGGGATATTTTAAGGGCAACCAACCTTTGTTAAAATGGTAAATAAAGGTAAAAGGAAAAGGAGACCGCTATGGCTTTTGAAAGAAGTAGCTGAAAAGGTGAAGAAAAAGAGGGAGGCCTTCATGAAATACAAGAGATCACAGAGATAGGAAGACAGGTATCTATATTTGGAAAGAGAAGCTGGCAAAGTAGTGGAAAGCAAAGATTCAAAAAGAGGAGGAAATAGACAATGCAATAAAATGGGGGGGGGATAAGACATTTTTCAGATATGTTAGTGAGAAGAGGAAGTGCAAAAGTGGTATTGTCAGACTCAAGGGTGAAGGGGAGAAATATGCAGAAGCTGATGAGGATAAAGTGGAATTGCTTAACAAATATTTCTGTTCTATGTTCACAGATGAAGAACCAGGAATAGGATCTCAGAAAACACCCACAAACACGAACAGAAGTGAGGGGCATCTTGAACAATTTTCAGAAGACTGTGTTCATGAGAAACTAGCTCAACTTAAAGTAGACAAAGCAATGGGACCGGATGGGATACACCCTAGAATACTGAGGGAACTTGGGGACGTTCTAGCAGCTCCACTGACTGACCTTTTCAATACCTCGGAGTCGGGAATGGTGCCAAAGGACTGGAGAGAGGCTCATGTGGTGCCTTTACACAAAAGCGGAAGTAAGGATGTGGTTGAAAACTACAGGCCGGTTAGTTTAACTTCAGTGGTGAGTAAATTATTGGAAACGTTGCTGAAAGAGAAAATAGTGAGGTTTCTGGAGTCCAGTAGATTACAGGATCCGAGACAGCATGGATTCACCAGAGGCAGGTCTTGTCAGACAAATCTGATCGATTTCTTTGACTGGGTGACCAGGGAGTTGGACTGAGGGAGAGTCCTAGATGTGGTGTATTTAGATTTCAGTAAAGCCTTTGACACCGTTCCTCAAAGGTGACTTATAAACAAATTGAGCACCCTAGAGATGGACCCTAAAGTTACTGCTTGGGTTAGAAATTGGTTGAGTGGGAGGCGACAAAGAGTACAAGTAAATGGAGCTCACTCAGAGGAGAAGGAAGTTACCCGTGGTGTGCCCCAGGGATCTGTCCTTGGTCCGATTATTTTTAACATCTTTGTTAGTGACATAGCGGAAGGGCTGTCGGGTAAGGTTTGCCTCTTTGCGGATGATACCAAAATCTGCAATAGAGTAGACACCCAGGAAGGTGTAGATAACATGAGGAGGGATCTAGCTAAGCTTGAGAAATGGTCTAGAATTTGGCAGCTGGGATTTAATGTTAAAAAATGTAAGGTCATGCATTTGGGCTGCAGCAATCCAAGGGAGCAATATAGTATAGGGGGTGAAGTACTTTTGCCCACTAAAGAAGAGCGGGACCTAGGCGTGGTTGGGTCTGATGTTCTTAAAGTAGCTAAACAGGTAGAAAAGGCGACAGAAAAAGCTAGGAGGATGCTTGGGTGCATACGGAGAGGAATGGCTAGCAGAAAAAAAAAGGAGGTGATAGTGCCTTTGTATAAGTCTTTGGTGCGGCCTCATTTGGAGTATGGTGTGCAATTCTGGAGACTGCACCTTCAAAAGGATATAAACAGGCTGGAGTCAGTACAGAGGGTGGCTACTAAAATGGTTAGTGGTCTTCATTATAAAGCATATGAGGACAGACATAAGGATCTTAATATGTACACCTTAGAGGAAAGGCGGGATAGAGGTGATATGATTGAGATATTTAAATACCTCTGTGGCATAAATGCACAGAGGGAGAGCCTTTTTCAATTGAAAGCAAGTTCTGCTACGAGGGGGCATGGGATGAGAGTGAAAGGGGATAGATTCAGGAGTGATTTGCGGAAATATTTCTTTACGGAAAGAGTGGTGGATCTGTGGAATAGTCTCCCAGTGGAGGTTGTAGAGATGAGGACAGTATCTGAATTCAAAAAAGCATGGGACAAACACAGAGGATCTCTAAAGGAAAAAAGGGGACTGTTGTAGTTGTTGATATGGAAGGACAGACTAGATAGGCCATGTGGTCTTTTTCTGTCGTCATTTTCTATGTTTCTATTGCAAAAGTGAGTGAGGTCAGTAGCCATGTGGTAGGTATGAGTGTGCTCACCACAGTCTCCAGGGTGCATGCATGTAGGCAATGGGCACACCACAGGGCTGCAGTGGACTGGGAAAGGGAGAGAATATCTGGCCTTCCTCCCTCACCTCGGCATGCATTACCAGCACATTCAGGATTTCCTCCCTCATCTCTGGTAAGCATTATCACCAGATCAGGGTCTCCTTTCCCCTCACTTCTGGCATGCCTTATTACTAGAAACCCAGTCACAGACCTACTTTCTACCGATCATCACCCCCTTACGCCCGCAAAGAGCATGAAAGGGCCAGAGGCACCCTTAATCTCCTCCTGCCAGCTCTGATCATGCAGAACTAAAGTTATTAAAAAAGTAACCAGTAGAGAAGAGGAGACAGAGATGAAAGACGAGGTGACATGGAGGGAGAATAGGTGGTATTAGTCTTTGGGGTTAGTCTGGAAGAGAGGGAGAGACTGGAGGAATAACTGAATAGGGGCGGGGTAGATAAAGTAAAGAACCGATGTAGTGAACCTAGGGGCAGAACGAGTCTGGCAGATGTGGGCATGGAAAGGGCAGTGACAGAAAAAAAAAGGGGGGGGATGTGGATGTGATAGATTGAATCTGAGGGGAGGAAGTGAATTTATTTATTATGAAGCATTTCTATGCCGCTATATGCCAATGCATTCAAGGTGATGAACAGATAAAAAAAAATTGAGTTTTGGGGGTGGCAATGTATGGGGCAGAAATGGGGATGAGCTTAGAGGTGGAGGATGAGAAAGAGAAGGGGTGAGCCTGGGGAAGGACAGGAAGAAGGGGGATGAGCCTAGCTGTGGTTATATATGCTAAAAAGTGTGTCTATAAGAAATATTATTTAAAATCTTCAAGCAGTAATTCTTCTTCTGGCATTGGATAAATTGGGTGGCAAGGGGAGGGAGAGAATTTGCAGGACAAAACTGGCAAAAAAATAGACTAGACCAATAATTGTAAAAAGATTTTTACTTGTTAGTGATTGGAATGTGTCAGCTTTGGAAAGTGCATCTCATATGTTGGCATTTTGCACAGCATAAGAGAGATGCATTTCTGTCTCTCTAGTACTGTATTGTTGACAAAGCCTAGTTTTTGTGAGGTCTTCATTTCAGTTTCTATTTTCTGCGCATTTTCTAATTTGTGGTCACTTATCCTGCATTTGGTGAAGACATGCCTGTGTCTGGATTTGAACTGTAGGCATATTAACTTGCCTATCTGAATGTATTTCTTTGCTCAAATGGACCGTAAAGTCTGCACGTGTAACCCACTGGAAGAAAGGATTCTCCTACTAATGTGTAGCTTTTGTATAGGGATATCTAGTAATCTAGATTATTCTGTTTTCCAGTAGAAGGTGTATCGATATGCATCTGCTGTAACATTTTTCAAATGCTGGACTGCTATGTTTTCATCCTGGCAATTAGTGCTATTTTTGGTATGGCAGGTTTTGTGGGCATCTCCTTTGTAGATTTTTGTATTACGTCATAGTGTGACATTATAATTTAAATATTTTTTCCCCAATGACCTTTTTTCATATTTGCATTGGGTACCAGACGGAAAGTGTTTGTGCAGGCTGAGTGATTGAGGGTGCGTGTGTATGTGAATTATAACAAGGTATATGAGCGTGTGTGTATGTTATGCGCAATCAACCGATTTGAAGCAGCCCATGTGGGCAACCTTATGAGAGTTAAACAATATTGGTATATTACTATTAAATAATAAACATCGAATAATTTCTTTAGTCATCTCTTTTCTAGTTTATCATTGGTATTTTTAATCAATAGCTTCTGCAGCACAAAGATGCATATAAATTTGGTTGGTGGAAACTTTTGCACACAAGCAATCAGTCCTTAACAGGAACATTTGGGCCCGGCTATCCATGCCCTACATATTACCTGATAATTCCACACTCTTAGGCTTATGCCTTTTCTAGGAAGGAGAAAGACACATGTGAATACACAGGTGCACAGAAAGGACACTACTGGTTTCTCTTGTTGCTGTGAGATGCTGTGAGTAAAGCCCATGTGCTGGTCTGGACCTGAGCATCAAGTAGTGGAAACATTTTGCTATGGCATACCTGATCAAGTATGAAAGCCCACTGGTTGGGAAACACTGATTTAGTGATTAGAGTAGCAGCCTAAGATGCAAGGAAACTAGAATTCAAACATCTTGTTTCCCCTTGATGCTTCTTGTAACCTTGGATGAGTCACTTTGCCTTCCACTGACTCGGGTACCAACTTAGATTGCAAACCCTCTGGGGCAGGGACCTATCTACTTAAAGAAATGCAAGTAATCAAATCCAAAACTTCAGTTTTACGTATTAGCAAAAACACAAGGCAGAATTAAGAGGGTTGTAGAATGTTTAATCTTAACTTTAGGGAGGAGTGGCCTAGTGGTTGGGGCAAGGTACCACAGGCCGGAAGGTCGGTGGTTCAAATCCCACTAGAGGACAGTAACCTTGGGCTGGAAGGACCGGGGTTTCTAGTCCCACAGGTGCTCCTTGTGGTCTTGGGCAAGCCACTTAACCCTCCATTGCCCATGTTCCCTGTAAGTATTAGTGTATGTGTCTCATATCCCCTTGTGTTAAATGTATCCCCCAACCGCTTTGACCCGGTGAAAAGCGGGATATAAATGCAGCTAAATAAATAAATAACTTTTGTCACCAATTCATTCTAAGCAAAATAGAAATACAGCAAGATGTAGGATAATTTGAATAAATATGGGGAAATTTTCAAACTGGCTGATTGCTCTTCCACTGCTACGACATTAGGCACTCCCCCTGTCCCTTGCATCTCCACAACAAGCAAAAATCATTAGCACCCTGGAACCCCTCTGATCCCCCTTTCTTAACCTCTTCATTAGGTTTAAGCAGGGCAGGAGCAATCCCTGGTTCCTCTTGCTCCACATCTGTTTATCAATATGACACTGGTCTACCTGAGGCCAGCACCAATTTGCTGTATGACTATATAGCTATAACAAATTTTTAAAAACAAGCGGCAGTAAGGAAGGGGCAACTGGGAATCACTCCTGTGCCATTTAAACCCACAGAAATAGTAAAGTGTCAGAAGAGTGAAAGATCTAGGGGCCACTCATTTTTGCCAGTAGGTGAAATGCAAGGGAAGAGAGGATACATTGCTTCTGGAAAACATTCCTAATACCTAATTATTCCCTGTATGTGCAGTTAACATACAAATAGTACAGAAAAGGAAGGCAAAGTAACAGTTTTAGATGCTGAGGTAGAAGACCGATACAGCAGGGACAACAGAGAATGTCCTTAGGAAACTTTTCCTAGAGATAAAGAAATTAAGGACTAATTTTGCAAATCCCTGGCATCCAACTATTTTCAATTTCGATTTACTCACCTTTGTTTTTTTTTGTTTTTTTACTTGCTGGATCTTTTCAATTGCTTATTGAATTTAACCAGTGTAAGAGATGCTGGATTTACAACAGTGAGAAATAAAAATGGAGGTGGTCATGTGTAACATGCAAGACACATAATGAGAATCCACTCTGTTCTGAATGAATCACATCGAGGGAGCAAGGGTGACAGTGCCGTTATTGTAGGCCTTCAAATTCTTGGACTTGCTGCTTGGAATACTAAAGCAAACCTGTCAATTAGGGCAAGTTATCAGGACGTTTATTCTAATGTTGACAAACGTTTAGTTCCAAGTAGACAGAAGCCACCAAATCTCTACTGATCTGTGCTAGTTAGGAAAAGATCCTGCATACTAATTCAGTCAACATTTAGTCCTTCTATTATTTTTATTTATTCCTAATTTTGTTTTTAATGCTTGCTTTTCCTACAGTCTAGACTTTAGCTTAGAAGAGTCAGAGCACATGCTGATGCAACTAAATTCATGCTGGAAACAAAAGCATTTCCCACCACGGGGCATAAGCTGTCAACAAAAAGATCAATGTCTAAACACTAAGAACTGTGGAAAAATACATTCTGCATAATTTTGGGGGACACACGGGAGTACAGTGATTGACTTTATGCAAAACTAGCAAGTCACTGTGAAATAGGCAGCCAGCTAAACAAGAAAGGGAAAAGGAATCATTCAGCCAGAGCAAATACACATCTGGAAAGCAAGTCTAAGAATATAACAATGGGCCAAGGCTTATTAACACTTCATGCTTTTAGATATTCTTTCTAAAGATGCTACTTGCCAATCAACGAGTCATAAAGACATGACAGCAATATAAAGTACGGATAGGAAACTGCATGTATCCTCCGCTGATTCAAATATGCCATGTTCTGGATAAAAGTGCAAAATAAATGACATGATAATTGTAACACATTTTCCAGCAGAGCATCAATAAGTGGTTTACTGGCCTTCCAGAACAATGAACTGAAGATGCGCTTTTGGCAGCAAATTCAAGCCTTTTAGTAGTTTTTCAGCTTCTACATTTTTCTCTGGCAGGAGATTTATTATGTGTTACTCACAATAAGAATAAAAATTTCAATGAGGTGTCTCATGGCTAGTGAGCCTCCAAACCGCTCTGTCTCCAATGTTAATCTACTTGGGTGCATACCTGAAAATGAAGAACTCTCTGAAATATGTCTTCTCTCATGCTCATCTCCACATCAAAATCAGCAAGTCGTTTGTCAGCTTCTGTGCTCGCTGTCCGCACATCTTTGATTGGTGACACATGTTGTGGAAAATCCAGCATACTTCTTTCCACTGATAACAAGAACCAAAACCAAGAGTGCATTTTAAAATGCATTCTTAGTGTCTTATGCAGTTTGAGGACGCAGCGTTTTCCAACATATAAAAAAACATGGTGCAGTTTATCTGTAATCAGGGTGGGGGGGGGGGATCTCTGTAGACAGCATTATAAAATCAGCCACAATTGGGGGAATATCATCTGACAGTACTGACATGGACCCCGCTATCTCAGAGCTCAGAAAGAGAAAAGATTTCAACACTTATCTTAGCATATGCAGGATTTTTTGTGAATGACAGCCTTTAAGGGACACAATTCATTCCAAAGGCCACCATCAACTATCTGAGAAGTCAGAAGGAAAGACAAACAACTCTTCTTTCTCCACTGACAAGCAGGATAGCTTGGACTGCTAAAGATTGCTTCTACCCTTCTTGAAGAGTAGCATGACATGGTAGTCCACTGTAGGCAGACAGAAGAATTAAGTAATTATTAAAGAGATATTCGAGCACCATCTCTCCCAACATACTGTTCCTCCTTGACATGTTGTCCAGACAGTAGTGTGAAATGAACAAATGAGGAGATGGCCACGTAGCTACTCCATAGATGTCCTCTATTAGGAATGAACAGAGATCTACCACCAAAGCTGCTACAGCTCAAATCAAGTGAATTTTCACTGGGTACCACAACTGAAAATTGACTATAACACACCATTTATGTCAATCAGTCGACTGACAAGGGTTCCTTGGATACTCCTAACTGATAAGAGTCAAAGAAGACAAATATTTGATTAGCTCTCCAATGAAGCAAGTCCTCTCAAAGAAGCTAGCATGTCTCTGTAGTTAAGAGTCGGTAAGGCACGTTCCCCTCTATTGGTATAGGGCTTTGGAATAAATGTGAGAAGCATGATGAGTTGGTTGATGTGAAATGAAAATAGCATCAGAAGGAGCTTTGAATGCATAAATAAATGCTTCTCTCCTCCACCTACTCTAAAAGTCAGAGATGCTGAACTTCCGGTCAAACCCAACATTCGCTATCTGGGAGTGATATTGGATCAACATTTGGACTTCAAGGAGCATATAAGATGCACCGTAAAAACAATCTACTTCAAGATTAAAACCCTGCAGCACTTGAGACCTATGTTGGAACCTGATGACTTCCGCACTATCTTCCAAGCGATAGTCACTCTGCACTTCAACTATGCTAACATAATACTGCATGGCCTTCCAAAGATCACCATCAACCCCCTACAGCTAGCCATGAATGCAGCAGCCCGTGTCCTCTGCGGAGCCGCAAGGAGCGAACACATCTCCCCCATTCTAAAAGAGCTTCATTGGCTTCCAATAAACTGTAGAATCCTATATAAGGCCCTCCTCATTACCTTCAAGGCCTTCAACAACTTATCTCCTTCAGCCATCTTGGATCTGATCACACATACCGAGAACAACCAGCCTAGAAGATCTCTTTCAGTAGACATGCTAATCATACCAAGTGATTCCATAAAGACAAACCAGTCAACCATCAACAGAGCTTTTGTCAACTTCGCCCCCAGATGCTGGAACAAACTCCCTGCCAGCATTAGAGCAATTAGGGACCTGAGACAGTTTAGAAAAGCCCTCAAACACCACCTCTTTACTACACATTTTAAGCCTCTGGATATCCCTCCTCCTTCCCGCCCCTTGCCCTCACAACCCCATACCTATATGACTGCATAGAACTGACATATGTACCAACATATAGTTACCAAGATTGTATATAGTTTCCCCTGGTTTAACTCCAAGTTATTTCCCTGTTATCTGTAAACAAAGGTCAAATTATCTGACCAATGTGTTTTATTGTTACAATGTAAACCACACTGATGACAAATAGCGCGGTATATAAGAAATGTTAAATAAATAAAGTCTAACCCGAGTAAAAAAGAAAGGTAGAGTGGGCCATCAACTAGTAACCTGCAACCAGCACCGTACCTAGCCCTGTGCAAGTGCTGCAGCCACAGGGTGGAAGAGATTATGGGCACATTTCAGGTTGCCAGCCTCAGCTTCCCCCCCTGCCGTTGCCTTGCCACTGCCACTTTTTGTGTTTTCTTGTCTGTGGCAATGTCAGCAGCAGCGGAGCAAACCTGATCTCAAAAACACGCAGGTCTTTCAGATGCCACCCTTGCATGCAGGTCTGGTCCCTCCCTCCCTCTCTCTCTCCTCAGACATACAGTAGGTTGCGTCAGGAGGGACCAGACCAGCCATTCAAATGTGGGTCTTTGCAACTCCAGCCTTGAATGGCTGGGCTGGTCTGGTCTCTCCCACCTCTGACACGAACCTATATCAGAGGGAGGGAGGGAACAGATCTGTGTGCAAGCACGGAGTCAAAAGACCAGGGTGTTTTTTGTTTTTTAAAATTTGAAATGAGGCCTATTCCGCTGCTGCCAGCACCGACAACAAGAAAACACAAAAAGTGGGAGTGACAGGGCAAAGGGAGGCAGCCAGCTGGACATGGAGGAGCGAGTAAGATGGGGAGATGGAGGGGGGGGGGGGGCACGCCAGATGTGCAAGTCGCACAGGGCACAATTATGGCTTTGTACGGCCTCGCCTGCAACTCACTCCATCTCTATGTGGAGGTGATGATATTAACAGATTTGTGAAGGAAATTAGCCATATGAATGGTAACCAATACTGAAACAAATAAGATTTATAAGAAAAGCCAAATAATTTTTGAAGACCAGGAAGTCACCTAAATGAGCTCACTGTTTATTTTAAAGACCACAATTTATAAAGATCAATAAAATTATGGCATATACCTTTGCAGAATTGAGATATTTTTAATCTCTGGATTTCAGAAAGGTTGTTGCCAGAAGTTAAGGTTCTACTAATTGTTCTTATAAATACTTACTTGCAATGGCCAATGGTTGAGGGGGAGGTCAGATGCCTGCACCCACATTTGCTTCATGACAATGATAGTGACTACTACAAACTTCCATTGTCTCCTCTCACTTCTTATACCTTTTCAGCAACGTCTCTGTCACACCGTGTCCACTTTGGACCGAGTCTCTGTAAATTTCCACTCAGGATTGTTGTGGCTTTACAAGGAGATAGGGATTGTTGTGGCTTTGCAAGGAGATATGTAGTCAACTGATTTTGGACAGCACGAGAACACCACCATAATCTCGTGAGTTTGTGGGCACTGGCAGTTTTCACAAAAATTGTTATTATATACAGCAAATTCAGCATCTTCCCCAACTTCCATCTTTGTTACCAGACGTTAGCATGAATGTGGCCTATATGTTCCTGGAACCCAAGTTGTTGTTTTGAGCCAATACAACTGTACTAACTGCAACATATAATATGTAGTACCAAAACCAACCAGATAAGGAAATTCAAGGGACCAGCTTACATAAGTTCAAAAGGCGGAAAAAGAGATGGACTCGTACAATTGTTCACTGTGGCCAAACACCTGTCCCGATTTTTAATCATCAAATGTCTCAAAAAAACCTCCTTAAGCCCAAGAACTTCAACCAATTTATAAAAATTAAAAAAAAAAAAACACACACACACTAAAAGGGTCTTCCAATTAATTTTTCCAATATTATAGAGATTATTATATTGTTTTTGATATACTTGCTAGCCAAAGTCCCCTTGAAATACACTGCTTTCTAAAGCTATTCCTACAGCCTCCAACACAGGTCTATGTTTCACCAACCCAGGCTTCTTCAAGGACGGAGGTGGCGACATGCTTGGGGTGAGGAGAAACATCAGCAAAAGATGTGGTGAGCAGTGGCCAATTCCCAAATGGCCAACACCTCTCCGCAGAGTACATAGGAAATGGCTCTCTTTCCCTCCCCCCCCCCACAGTAACATCTTGGCATGATGAGTGCAGTTCATCATATCATTGTTGGGTCCAAGGCAACGCCAACATATGGATTACGTTTTATAAACATCTTAATACTGCACAGGCACGTTTTGACCTCAGGGGGGTAACAACCATTGGGAAGAGGCAGCAGGCAATATCGATTTCAAAAGTTTGTTGGGAAGAAGAAAGCCACAGCAAACAAAAAAGGTGGTTATATATATCATTTTTCTGTGGATTTTTGTTTTAGGGGGAGGAAGAATAGGGGTAAGATTGAAAAGACATAAAGGCAAGAGCAAAGACTGCATCTGCAAGTCAGTGTGGACAAAACAAGGATGGTGTTCTTTAGGGGCTGCCATGTGTGGGGGAAAATTCTATTCATGCTCACAAGACCATTAAAATGTTTGGTCTAGCTGAGCTCTGAATGCATGGGGTCTTTGTCACCACTGAAGGATGTTAACAAGCATAGCTGATTTCATCTTATTTGAAGAAGAAATATAAAAAACTAATATGATTATTGACCATTATTTCTCTCTTTAAGTTCTCACAGCCAAATTTAATAAGACTTTTTCATCAGGCATAAACGGAAAAAAACCCTCTGATACATCTGGTTCTTAATATTCTGATAGGCTTGAATACAAATCAGTTTCCTGATGGCTGAGTGGTTAAGGCCTTGGATGTACGTTCCAAAAGACAAGTTCTCTCATGGGTTCAAGCCCCACTCCTGGTAGCCTTTTTTGGATCCTGATGTCCCTCACTCTCCCAATTCACTGCTTATGTGTATCTTACCATACTTGAGTCCCCAGTTTTGTGACAACGTTCATCTTGATTAGATTGCAAACTCTGATAAGCAGGGATTGTCTCTCACATCTATAAGTATAGAATTGCATATGCTCTGTAGCACTATACAAATAATAAAAGGTGGTAGTAGTAGTAATTATTGATTAAACCTCTTTGATCCTCCACAATATAGGACAAAGTGGAATGCATAAGAATTCTTTATACATCATATGAAAATCACAGCAAGAGGAAGACAATTTTATTTCTTCATAAATGAAAGTGTATTGCAGCGTGACACTCCAGCTGACAGTTCTACAAATATGTTCTGCCAATACCAATCTCCTCGCTCACCTACATCACTTGTTAAATTTGTCCTTGCTGAATTGTCAACTCATTCAGACCATTTCTATCAAGGAAAAATTATTGGGTGGTCATATTACTGCCTTGATACAATTCTTTGGGAACATGGTTAATAAGTCAATAAATTAATAATAATAATAATATTATTATTATTATTTTTTTTACAGGGTTCGACAAACACCAGGTCACCATAGCAGGAAAAAAAAAAAAAAAAAACGACCTGGCACCTGGAACACCTGCAGCATGACCAGTACTAGCTGCCCATGGGGATCCATCCTCCCTGCGCAGAACTGCCTCTTAAGGCCGCATTCGTGATGGTACTGGCCCTGGATGCCTATGGGGATCCAACTTCCCGTGAACAGAAGAGAAAGATAGCCGCAGTCGCAGCAGAGATACAAGCTGTCTGTCTGCGGGAGATCAGATCCCTTGTGGGCAGACAGCTTGCATCTGGGCTGCGATGGCAGCCCTTCTTTTCTCTTCTGTTCGTGGGAGATCGGATCAGAACAGGAGGGACCTGCTTGTGGGATCAAAGCTGGTCAGGGCCTGCAATAACAAAAGAAAAAAAAAAAAAGTAGACAGAAGTGGAGAAGGAGCGAGTTTAAATTTTAAAGGGTCAGAAACTCAAAAAAGGAAAAAGAATGGTGGGGAGGAGTGAGGAGGGGAAAGGGAAGAGAGTCTGGAGGGGAAACAGAAAAAGGTTAAAAGGGATGAATGCATGGGGACAAAAGGGCACAATGCCTATGTACATAAAAGGTGCCTTCCTCTCCCCCAAGATCACACACGCACAGCAGCACACCACAACACACCCTCAGGATCCCCCGTTCCGTAAGAGAGAGACATATCCTAGTTCCACACTACATACATACGTGCACACACAGGAACCTCACCTCTGCACTGCACTCACACACATGCACTGCAGCCTTGCACACCACCCACACAAAGGCACCCACAGCCACATCCCACACACAGACTGGCACACCATCATTGCACCACACACCCGTACAGACACTTGCTATCTGAAGCTATAGCTATTAACTAAACATGACACAGGCTGTAGGAACTCTGGAGCTGGTCTCACAAGACTTGAGAACATGATACCAGCGTGAGGGAGGCTGGGGGAGAGCACGAGGAGGTCACAAGAGCTGGCTCCTAAGATTTTGGCCTGGCTCCTAAACCACACAAAATTTGTCAAGACCTGTATCATTATGATTATTAATAAAATCTTAACTCTGTGTCCTATAGGCTGCTATTTCATGTGTTCAGTGAAACCCATTTATTAAGTATGCACTTAAATCAATTTAAGGAGAAATTTTACATACATGTTAATTTGCTTTCCTTGAATCCTGCTAAACCAGTTCAAACAAGTGGGTTATGCTCCCCAGTCTGCAGGCAGAGGCAGACTGAAACAGCTTTCAGTGATGACATCACCAGTATATACTCTGGTACAGCACTGAGAGAAGCCAGTATGACACCTCCCAAGCTGAAACAAGACTGTAAAACTCAGAAAGATATTAAATCAACAATAACTTCATACAAACACTTTTTGCCCTCCCGGAATTTGTAGGAGTAGTTTCTCAGGGTAGTTCCTGGATTTGCCTAGCTAGATTCAAGAATTCAGAATTTAGAAAGACTAGGGGACATGCAATGAAGCTACAAGGTAAACTATTTAAGACTAAGAAGAGAAAATATTTTTTCACTCAATGTGTAATCAAACTCTGGAATTTGTTACCGGAGGATGTAGTAAAAGCTGTTAGTGTAGCTGGGTTTAAAAAAGGTTTGGACAAGTTCCTGGAAGAAAGGTCCATAAACCATTATTAAAAGGGACCCAGGATATCACTGCTTGACCCAATACAAGCATTGTGGAACCTGTGTCTTTTGGGAAACTGCTAGGTACTTGTGACCTAGATTGGCCACTGCTGGAAACAGGATACTGGGCTTGATGGACCTTGGCCTGACCCAGTATGGCATATCTTGTGTTTTTTATGAAAATAGCAGGTATGCAAAATTTCTGCTTCTTTACCATCCTGCAAGCAATCAGGACCCATGGTGGAAAGGAGAAAATGCTCAGGACGAACTGCTCTGCCAAAAGGCACCATCTGCTCCAGCTCCCACATGCAAACTACCGTATTTCCCAGATTATAAGTCGTATTTTTTTTACATCCAGAAACCATGGCGCGACCTATGCACAGGAGCAACTTATCTAATAAATTTATGACTCAAAACGGATATAAATACTTACAACTGCACAGTGGACAGTCTTTCTCCCTGGGCCCTCCGCTCTACACCCAATGATTGCAAGCAGACCCTCCGATCCTCCATTCTACAATGAACTGCTGCTATGTACTTTTACTATATTTGCAAATAGCATACCAAATAACTTTTTTTTGGTAACTGAAATTCATCCTGTATGCTATCTTTAACCCCACAGAAAATGGTGACCCCGAAGGTGCGGAACTCATACACCACGGAGTTCAAATTGAAAGTTATTCAATATGCAGAACATGGTAACAGAGCCGCCGAGCAAACTTTTGGGATAAATGAGAAATTAGTTAGAGACTGGAGGAAGATGCAGGGAAAACTAACCTTGATGAAACACAAGAAGGCGGCAAATCACGGCCGCAAAGCATGCTGTCCTGAATTAGAAGCATATCTGCTTCAGTTCATTGTAGAGTGGAGGACCCAGGGCCCTGGACTGTCCACTGTGCAGGTACAATTCAAAGCAGTTCATATCACCAAGGAAATGAATATTGAGGGATTCAAGGCTGGTCATTCGTGGTGCTATCGATTTATGATCGGAAAAAAATTAAGCATTAAACAAAGAAACATAGAAACATGACGACAGAAAAAGACCACATGGCCTATCTAGTCTGTCCTTCCATATCAACAACTACAACAGTCCCCTTTTTTCCTTTAGAGATCCTATAGAAACATGATGACAGAAAAAGACCACAAGAACAACCATGTGTCAGCAGCTCCCCGCTGATTTCTTGAATAAAGTATGGAATTTCACGGAATTTGTAAACAAAGAAATCATTGCATATACAGTAACACCAGAATTCATAATCAACATGGATGAGGTTCCCTTAACCTTTGACATCCCATTAGGGAGAACGGTCAGTCAAAAAGGGGGTTAAAACAATAAATAGTAGAACTACCAGACATGAAAAGACACACTTTACTGTGGTGATGGCCTGAAGTGCAAGTGGAAAGAAGCTGCCATTTATGATTATATTCAAAAAGAAGATAATGCCACGTGAAACTCTACCAACCAATGTTGTTGATATGAATGAAAAAGGATGGATGGATAAGACATAATTTTGAAATGGTTGCAGCGCTGCTTTAGTAAGCAGCGCGAGGGTTTTTCAAGAGACAGGAAGCACTACTTGTCATGGACAGCATGAGAGCCTATTTCTTTTTTTATTTTTTTAAATGTTTATTGAACCATTCAACATGCTACATTGATAAGAAACATCACAACATTTTCTTATAATACCCCCCCTTTTGCCCCATCCACACAAAACATCCCTACCTTACCCCTCCCTCCCCTCCCGCCTCCCCACTATTCCCTACCCCCTACCCTCTCCCCCCCTTTTTCCCCCTCCTTTATACTACGCCACAACTCTCCCCAATCCACTTCAAATTTGTCTGTCCTCTGCCGCCTTGCAGCAGTTAATTTTTCGATGAGTACTATATACCTCAACTTCTTTCAAAATTCACCATGGAAGGAGCTTCTCTCTGCTTCCAGGCTGCTGCCAGCTCACATCCAGCTGCACTAAGGCATGCTAATGTCATGTGCCCCACCATCTGTTGATCCCCCCCCACCAAGACAGTAGGTATTATACCCGGTTTCAATTCCACCTCCACCCTCAGTTTTTGTTGTATCCACTTCTGTATCCTACCCCAATATTCTTGTACCTTTGCACACCCCCACCAAATATGCCAAAATGTACCCACCTCCCCACATCCCCTCCAGCAGGATGCCGCTACCCCAGAATATATCCTATGTAACCTTTCTGGGGTATAATACCATCTAAACATTACCTTGTAACAGTTTTCTCTAATATTACTGGACCATGGAGCTTTTTTCATCTGAGCCCACACCTTTTTTCAATCCTTGGATGACATAAAAACATTCCAATCCTTTACTCTTCCATTCATCAAAAATTCCCCCTTCCCATCCAGGCGCAAATGCTTTCCACCCCCTCCATGGAGTCAACAAGGAGAACGCACTTCCCCTTTTCTTTATATCCTGTGCTCTCACCCCATCCCATATCCCAACTATCTGTCTCATAGCCGGTGAGCCTACCCCCAATTTCCTTCCTTTCTTTCTTTGACGCCCATAGCCATGCATCTAACCTTCTGCCCTTTACATATGTTTTTTCCAGCGCCACCCCAGGCTTAACCCCTACACCCCCTCCAATCCATTACATGTCTTACTTGAGCCGCCCTATAGTAATCCTTGAAGTTGGGAACCCCTAGTCCACCTTCCTCTTTTGGTACATACATGACCTCCCTCGCTATCTTTGGAGGTTCTCTTTTCCAGATATATTGGAAAGCCTTCCTTTGCAGCTCCCGCATCATCCCATTTGGCACTCACAGGCAACGCCTGAAAGAGATACAACAAATGCGGTAGGATATTCATTTTGATCCCTGCTTTCCGTCCTAGCCAGGACATCTCATATCTCATCCACCCCTCTAGATCCTTACTAATTTCCTTCACCACTCTTGGATAATTAACCTTATATACCTCATCATATCTCACTGGCATTTGGACCCCCAAATACCCCAACGATCCTTTAACCCATTTCACTGGATAATCCCTTTTTAATTGTTCCTCTACATCCTTGGACACTGACACATTTAGAACCTCCATTTTATCAAGATTCATTCGGAAACCCGATACACCCCCATACCTATCTATCTCCCCCATTATTTCCAGCATCACCAACAGCGGTTCCCATATATACAATAAAATATCATCAGCATATAATGAAATTTTATGCTTATCCCCCCCCCCCCCTTTTCCAACCACAGGATCTTATCATTCTCCCTTATCTTCTGCGCCAACGGTTCAACCACCATTGCAAATAGCAACGTCAACATTGGGCAACCCTGCCTAGTTCCTCTCCCCAATTCAAAATCCCCCCAATAACTCCCATTAACTTTCACTCGTGCCCTAGGACCCACATATAATCCCCCCACCCATTTCTCATAATTTGGTCCACACCCCATTTTCTTCATTACTCTCATTAAGAATTCCCAATGTACCCTGTCGAACGCCTTTTCAGCATCAATTGACATTAATAAAAATTCCTCCTTCCCTTGCCCCACCTCCCATACTACCCCCAGTGCCCTCTTTATATTATCAGCTGCCTGTCTCCCCATGATGAACCCAGTTTGATCTTCCTTTATCAGACCCAGCAACCATGGTGCCAACCTCCCCGCCAACACCTTCGCTAAAATTTTTACATCTACATTAAGTAACGATATTGGCCTATAGGAGCTACAATTCAATGGGTCCTTCTCCTGCTTTGGTAAAATGGTAATTCCAGCCGTAAGCATTTCCTGCGTTAATTCTCCCCCCTCCTCTAATATCCCATTAAACACCCTGCCCATTACTTCCCCAATTTCTTCAAAAAAATTTTGATAAAAACTCCCTGGCAACCCATCTAGTCCCGGCGCCTTATCCCCCAGCATCCCTTTTACCGCTCTCCCCAACTCCTCCCCCAAAATTACTTCCTCTAACATTTCCTGTGCTTCCTCCATTAGCTTCAGCAACTGTATCTCATCCAGATATCTTTGTATTTGTTCTGCCTCTATCCCTTCTTCCTTTTTATATAGTTCCTGATAGAACTGTGCAAATCGTTCCCTAACTTCTTTTTCTTCTCTACACACCTCCCCATTTTCCCCCTCAATTTGATAGATCATTGATGCAACCTTCCTCTGCTTCAACCTTCTAGCTAGGAGCCTACCAGCTTTGTTGCCGAATTCATAATACATCTGTTTTACCTGATTCATTTCAAAGGCGACTTGGTCTATCTGCAAAGCTTGTGGCTCCCCCCTCACTCTCTCCACCACCTTCCTATCTCTCTCTGCTCCCATCTTCCGGTACTCTCGTTCTGCTTCTTTCAGTACTCTACCCAACTCCTCCTCCTTATATCCACACTCCTTTTTCAATTTCGCCCCCCACATAATAAACCTCCCCCTAATATAAGCCTTCAATACTTCCCATAAAATTACATTCCTCACCTCCCCATTATCATTGAGCTCTAAATATTCCTTTATCGCCCCCTTTATATCCGCCACCACATCTTTCCGCTTAAGCAAACTCTCATTTAACCTCCAAAATTTAGTTCCTTCTTGCCTTTTCCCCCTTATTTCTACTGTCACCACCCCATGGTCCGACCAAATTATCGGCCCTATCCCATCCTCTTTGACCTCCACCATCCATTCCCCATCTATCAATATCATATCAGTCCTACTCCAACTGCTATGTGGCGCTGAAAAAAATGTATATTCCCTCCTCTTGGGATACCGTTCCCTCCATACATCCACTAAATTATACTGTCTCATCAATTGTTTTAACCCTCTCCTATTCCCCCCCCCCCCATCCAACCCTCTCAGGTGTCTATCCATCCCAGGCTGCAAAACTACATTAAAATCCCCCCCTATTAGTAACTTCCTTGTGTTTCCTTCTCCAACAATTTCCGCATTTCCCTCCAGAATGCCACTTGATTTCCATTTGGCCCATAAATCGATACAATGGTAATGTCTTCATTCCCCAATCTCCCCTTTATCCCTACCACCCTCCCTTCTGAGTCCCAAAAACTCTCACGTACCTGAACTCCACTTCTCTCCTTTACCAAAATGGCTACTCCCCCCCTCTTTGCCCCCTCCTTCTTAACAGAGAAAAATTGATCCGGGAACCTCCTATTTTTTAACCTCCCTATGTCCCCCCTCCTTAAGTGTGTCTCTTGTATTAATACCACCTCCCACTGATTCTTCTGAATCTCTCGGAATAATTGCCTTCGCTTATACGGTGAATTCAACCCTTTAACATTCACCGATCCAATCTTTACCATTTTCCTTTATTCCCCTCTTTCGCCTCTCCCTCCCCCTTTCTAGTTGTATCTGCTCTTCCCACCCCCCTCTACCCTCCCCCCTTTCCCCTCTCTCTCGCTCCCCCTCCCCTCCCCCCTTCTATCCCTCCCCCATACTCCTTACCCCTCCCCACTCCCCCCCTACTACCTTCCCCCTCTTCTCTTTCCGTGTGTGTCATGTCCTATCCCATTACCCACCCCATTCATCTCTCTATATACCATAATACCCCGAGTGAACAGACTCCCGACCCCCAGTATAATCCCCCCTTCTTACTTCTTTGTAAGCTATATCCTATCCTTAAAGTTCCCCTTTCCCCCTTATACATCATTCATAAATAAATTCCTTTTTTATCCCCCCCTCCAACTACCTTCTCTTCACCCTTCCCCACTCCCCTCCACCTCACACCCTTTGCCCCCCCCCCACCATATACTCTCTTTCCAAGTTGGCCCTACAAGTCCAGTGTCCAGACGACCTTACGGTCCTCTCTTGTTTATCTCCTTCCCCCTCACCAGCCTTAGCCTGGTGCATTCAGGTGTCTACTTCCAGCGGCATTTTCTTTTGTTCTTGCGAGTCTCTTTAATCTCTTCCCCTTCTGTGTCACTCTCTACCACTGCGATATAACTTGCGCCTTGTTTCTGGTCTCTTTACTTTGCAGCTCCCGCTCTCTCTCCTTTGTCTTTGGCAAATGCTCACATCCCAGTTCCTGCAGCACTGCCCACACTTCATCAGCCACTTTCACCTTCCTAGAAGCCCCATTCACAGTAATCAAGAGTCCAAATGGGAACATCCATATGTATCTCAAACCTTTCCCCCTCAGATACGCCGTCACTTCTTTCAGTCCTCTCCTCTCCAGTGTTCCTCTGGATAAATCATTAAAGATTTCTACTTCACAGTTCTCCCAAGCAACACGGCCATATTTCCTTGCCACCTCCAGGACTTTCTTTTACTGGGAAGCTGCTCATGCACACTATAATGTTCCTTTTCTGCTTCTCCCTTCGTGGGCCCAAACTCCGGTGTGCTCTCTCCACTCCTATTGTGCCCATTCGTTCTTCTTCTCCCCCCTCCAGTCTCATAATATGTAGACACAAACGTTTTACCACTTGTACACAGTCTTCAAAGCTATCAGCTTCTGGTATCCCTCTGATTCTCAGGTTATTTTGCCTCGCTCTGTCTTTCATCTCCTCCATCTTCTCTTGCATTTCCTCCTGCATAGCCTTTAATTTGCCTTGTTCCGTCGCCATTTCCTGCAACTCTCCAGCCTGATTTTCCGCACCTTCAGACTGCTTCCATCTCCCTTCGTTCTCCTCCTCGGCGCTCTCCATGCCCCTGCTCTCATCTGCATCTTCCAAGCTCTTCCTTGCTTTCACCTCCCTGCTCGCATACGCCGACTGAAAATGCACCAACTTTTTCCGGACGACATGGCCACCTCGGGTGTCTGTGCCCCATCCACTCTGCTAGCCAGGTTCTAGCTTATTTTCGCTTAATACTATGGGAATGGGACGGAGCTTGGCTACACTGCCACCATTCGCTCCATGACGTCATCGGAAGTCCTTCCATGAGAGCCTATTTCATTGAAGAAATAAAGAAAATAAAATCTCTGAATACCGTCCCGGTTATTATATCCAGTGTTATGACAAAAATGCTTCAACCGCTTGAAATTTTCATCAGCAGAAGAGTCAAAGCTTTGTTGCGTCACCTATGGGAAAAATGGATGTGCCACGGAAAACAGTGTCTCTTTTCTGTGTGCGCCTTTGCCGACCTCACATATTCACACATCAAACTGAACTCAGCAGAATGAGACCCACACAGTATAAATGTACTGCTCTTCTTCTGCTAGTGGGAGGAACAGAATTAGGCTCATGCAAAACTGGGTTTGGTGTGCTATGAGGATGGAACAAACTCAAAAGGTGTACCACAAAATTTAAAAAAAGACTGAGGAGCACACTCCTGTGTGGCCATCAGATCAAACACCAGCAGGCCCAACTCTGCACAATGAAGCTGAACATATGAGGGCTTAGGTTCCATTCAGAATCCATAGTATTCTGGCTCAAGAAGTTGGCTTGTACATTGTTGACTCCTGCAATGTGTGCTGCACATGGATCCACCAAATGATCATCTGCCCAAATGAGCTTAGCCATCTCCACAGCCTCCACAATGCTACATTTGCCACCTTGCTTATGGATGAATGCCACTGCTGTGACATCTATCAGAGAACACCAACTGCCTTGCCCTACAGGAGAGTCCGGAACCTCTCCAGAGCTAGGCAATCACCCTAGTTTCTAGTCTGTTGATTGACCAGGCAGCTGCCTGCACAGTCCAGTGTCCTTGTGCAAACAGGTCCAGACAATGAGCTCCACAGTTCAAAAGGCTGCCATCCTCTGTGATTATCATGCAATCTGCCCCCTTCAGAGGCACTCCATTTATCAGAGTCTGCAGCCACCAGGCCAGCTCCCCCTTGATCTTCTAGGGAAGAGGGAAGTGCTGAATGATAAACAGGTGGCCCAGTGAGTCAGAACTTGCCTCTGTAGGGGGCACATATGCACCCTGGCCCAAGGCACCAGCTCTACAGTCAAAAAGATAAATTACACTTACCTGGTAATTGTTGTTCCTTGAGGAACTCCAGTTCAGTCCTCCACCTCTGGGTAGTGTACCTCCGCCTGCAGCATGGAGACTGGGCATGTCAAAACAGTGACATCACTGGATGTATCCTGCTGGTCTCTCCCATCAGCCCCAGTGAACTATTGACAAAGCAGACTCAAAGGAGCAACAAATAAGTAGCTAAAACATTAAATTCAACTTTCAATTTCAACTTTAACCCATAAACTAAATTTCCCTCTATTAAGAAGGAACTATTTCTCTTAACTGCCTCTTCCTTCCTGAACCACATAAGAAAGAAGAAAGAAAGACTAGAGTAGAAGAACCCCCGCGATTCCAAAACTATTAAAGGTTCTTACCTCCAATGTACCTGACACTCCTCCCAAACTAAACTGACCTGCGAGAAAACCATCCCCAGGCAGGATTGAGGACTGAAATGGAGTTCCTCAAAGAACAACAATTACCAGGTAAGGGTAATTTTTCTTTCCTTATCATTCCTCCAGTTCAATCCTCCACCTCTGGGATGTAACAGAGCAGTAATCATTGGGAGGGACCTATCCACCGGGATCGCAATACCGCCGACCCGAAACAGGCAACGTTCGCCGCATGAACATCCAGGCGACAGTGTTTACTGAAGGTATGGCAAGAAGACCAGGAAGCCACTCTGCAAATCTCCACTGGTGGCACCAAGCTGTGCTCCGCCCATGAAGTTGCTTGCACTCTGGTAGAGCGAGTCCATAAAGCGTAGTTACTCACCTGTAACAGGTGATCTCCGGGAACAGCAGGAATTTCGTCTTCACATATGGGTATCGTCAGTACCGATGGAGCCTGTGCGGGAACGCTCCCCAGCATCCAATAGGAACACTTTTGGGAGCATCCCTCAGCACATGCGCGCTGCCTTCCCGCCTTTCCAACATCCTGGAACCCCACTGATGCTTTGGAGGCCGAAGCCTCCCGCCAGGGCTGTTTTGCCGGTGTAGTTTCCTCAAGGGCAATGCCAATGGCCTCTCGAAGCTTTGAAGGAGAGCTACCCTTTGAGGACCGGCTCTTATGTTTAGTTACCTGAGATCCATGGGAGGAAGACGAGGCTCTTGAAGACGTTGATGCAATAGACCTGGCATCCGAAGAAAAGAGGGTACCGAGCTTTGCAGCCCGGTTCTGTCTTCCTCTTTTAGTCATCCCCATACAAGAGAGACACTCAGATGGAGAATGGTCAGGGTCTAAACATTTACATAGAAACATGATGACAGAAAAAGACCACATGGCCTATCTAGTCTGTCCTTCCATAACAACTATAACAGTCCCTTTTTTACCTTTAGAGATCTTCTGTGTTTGTCCCATGCTTTTTTGAATTCAGTTACTGTCCTCATCTCTACCACCTCCACTGGGAGACTATTCCACGGATCCACTACTCTTTCCGTAAAGAAATGTTTCCGCATAATCACTCCTGAATCTATCTCCCTTCACCCTCATCCCATGTCCCCTCGTAGCAGAACTTGCTTTCAATTGAAAGAGGCTCTCTCCCTGAACATTTATGCCACGGAGGTATTTAAACATCTCAATCATATCACCTCTATCCCGCCTTTCCTCTAAGGTGTACATATTAAGATCCTTCAGTCTGTCCTCATATGCTTTATAATGAAGACCACTAATCATTTTAGTAGCCACCCTCTGCACCGACTCCATCCTGTTCACATCCTTTTGAAGGTGCGGTCTCCAGAATTGCACACTATACTCCAAATGAGGTCGCACCAAAGACTTATACAGAGGCATTATCACCTCCTTTTTTCTGCTAGCCATTCCTCTCTGTATGCACCCAAGCATCCTTCTAGCTTTTGCCGTCGCCTTTTCTACCTGTTGAGCTACTTTAAGATCATCAGACACAACCACGCCTAGGTCCCGCTCTTCTTTAGTGGACAAAAGTACTTCACCCCCTATACTATATTGCTCCCTTGGATTGCTGCAGCCCAAATGCATGACCTTACATTTTTTAACATTAAATCCCAGCTGAGACACCAGTCATGGGTGTCAGTGACAGAAATGGTACTGCCACACTTAATACATTTTTTTTTAAAACCACTAGCTGTTTTTTCCAGCTTTTAGGAAAAATGGGGCCTAATGCCCAAAATGGCGCCTAGCACCAAAAGAAAAGTTTCTGAAGAGAAAAGTTCAGAAGATATCTATCTATCTATATATATATATTTGGTTTTTTGGGTTTTTTAGAAAAGAAGAAAAAAGAACCGGTGGTACCGATAGGTGTCATGCGGAGGCAGACGCGACCACAAGAAAACAAGTTTAAAGAAATAATTTTCTGCGTTGACAGGGTATGTGTCCTGTCGGCTCCGCAGAAAATGAAGAACTGAAGAGGGACAGTTGGAAAGGCAGGAAGGCAGTGCGCATGTGCTGAGGGATGCTCCCCAAAGCGTTCCTATTGGATGCTGGGGAGCGTTCCTGCGCAGGCTCCGTCGGTACCGACGATACCCATATGTGAAGACTACATTCCTGCTTGTTCCTGAAGATCCCCACGGACACCTGACGCCCTTGTAAAATGAAAGCGGACGCTGTCGCTTCCCGGACCCATCTGGAGATGGAAGCTTTTGCTGTCGCTTCCCCTCTCCGAGGACCTCCAAACAAAACGAATAGACGCTTCAACTTACGAAAAGTTTCCGAGTCCTTCGAGTATTGACCCAGAACCCTCTTTAAGTCCAAACAATCGCAGACTATGGTCCGAAGTGTCACCTCCTTAGAGCCTAGTACTGGCAGCTAAACCAATTTGTTCATGTGAAAAAGGAGAAACTACCTAGGGTGCCACTAACGCTGCTCTCCCCCGATGCGTTGTACCACTCGTCCTATAAGCGCCCATGGGGGAAAGACATAGAGAAGACTGGGTAATGGCCACTGCTGCCCCAGAGCATCGAACCCCTTCGAATTCCTCTCTCGTCTTTCTGCTGTAAAAGCTGTTCGCCCTGATTGGCTGAAAAGTTGTCATGAGATCCATAATTGGAGGACTCCACCTGACGACAATCTGCATAACCACTTCCGGATGAAGCACTCATTTTCTGGCAACCACCCGAACTCTGCTGAGAAGCCCACCATCATATCGTCCGTTCTCACAAAGTGCTCTGCTGAGCTCGCCTGTAGTCGCGGCTCCACCCAAGCACACAGCTCCTGCTTCCTCCCTTCATGGCGGCGCATCCTGTGCCCCCCTGTTGATTGAGGTAAGCCCCTGTCGCAGAGTTGTCCGACAACACCCTCACTGCTCGAGCTCTCATCGTGGCTTCGAATGCTTGAAGTGCTAGTACCACCACCTGCCGTTCCAGACAGATGATCGACCACTGGGCCTCCTGCTTGTACCAAGTTCCTTGCACGAAGAGATCCCCGCAATGGGGTCCCCAGCCTGTGAGACTTACCTCCGTCGCCACCGGGAGCCACTGCAGTTGCTCTGGTGGCATTCCTATCTCAAGATTTCCTGAGCGAAAGCACCACTGAAGGGACTATCTGACCCGCAAGGGACAGGGAAGACACTTGTTCATAGAATCGTTCTGGAGCGAATAACGCCGGAGTAGGGACCTCTGAAAAGAACGCATGTGACCTCTGGCCCACGGTACTACCTTCAGGTTCACCGCAATTGTCCTTAGCACACGAAGGCAACTCCAAGCTGATCCGATTGGGATGTGCAAATATGCTTCTGTGAGACTGAGAGACGTCAAGTACTCGCCCTGTCGGACAGCTACAATGACCAACCTCAGTGCCTCCATCCTGAAATGAGGCACCCAAAGACCACGATTCACCCCTTTCAGGTCTAATATAGGCCGAAGAGCCCCGCCTTTTTTTTTCGGAACTACGAAATAAATGGAGTATCGACCCATACCATAGTCTGGAAGCGGCACCGACACGAGCGCTTCCAATTGTAAAAGCCGATCCACGGTACATGTACGCCTGGGTCTTTTGAGGCCCCCTGCAGGGCGACATCGCGAACAAGTCCCACACTGGTTTCACGAATTCCAGCACATAACCCTCGCAAATTATCTCTAGCACCCACTGGTCAGACGTTATTTGGGTCCAGGCAGAAAGGAATTCTCGAAGTCGCCCACCTATCGGTTGACTTCCTACCAGGACCCGCCTCCTTTCATTGTGGTTTACAAGGTGCTCCCGCGGAAGACACTGCAAAACCTGTACTTGCTCCGTGAAACCCCCGAAATCCCTGGGTCCTAGCTGCAAATCTTCCCCTTTGGAAGCCTCCCAAACAGGAAGTACGAAATCTCCTGAAATCTCTAAACTGGCTATGAAACAGCTGCGCAGACTTTCCTTGTTTGAGCCTATCCTCAGGGAGTCTCACGCCCTTGGATTCCCCGAGATCCTTTACCAACTTGTCGAGGTCTTCTCCGAATAATAATTTCCCTTTAAACAGGAGCTTACTGAGGCGGGAATTGGACGACCCATTGGCGGCCCAATTTCTCAACCATAATGATCTCCAGGCAGCCACCAAGGAAGCCATACTATTTGTTAACGCTCGGATCAGGTCGTAGTGCACATCCGCTAAGTATGCCGACCCCGACTATAGGCGATTAAGCTCTCTTAACTCCTCCTGCTCTAGGCGCGTATACTTCCTCAAGCGCTGAGACCATCTGAGGCATGCTCTCGCCACCCAAGCTCCACAAATGGAAGCCTGCAGAGACAAAGCATTAGCCTCAAAAAGACTGCTTCAACAATCCGCTGACTTTCCTGTCCTGCGCATCCTTTAAAACCATGCCACCTTCAACCGGAAGAGGTCTTCTTTGTAACCGCCGACACCGCCGCATCAACTCTCGGAGACCAAAACTTCTCTTTATCCTTCTCTGCTAAAGGGTAGAGTCTGTTCATTGTTCTAATGCCCCTAAGCCCCACTTCTGGCTGATCCCACTCCTCCTGGATCATTTGGTCAACCACACGGTGAATGGGGACCACCACCTGCACTTGTCGCACAGCTTGAATAATGGGGTCTTCCGCCTCCTCTTCTTCTGGTGCCTGTGTCGTCACGAGGTTCAGCGTATGAAGAGATTCCGTGATGAGAGCTGTGAGTTCGTCCCTACGGAACACCCGAATGATTTTCGCCTGGTCCTCAGGCTTGGGTATTTCTCCTTCTTCCAAGTCCTCTATGTTTGCATTGAGCTCCAGATCGGCTTCTTCTGGATCCTCGACTTCGCAATCAGTAGACAACCTCTCGCACATCCTTAACCTCTTTGGAGGCGTCAGGGAGCTGGCCGCTTCGGCTACCTCGGCCTGCGGCGTATTCCCAGACGACAAGGACTCCAGTACCTTTCCTTGGCGTCGCAAACAAATCGCCTGGTGCATAATCGAAACAAAATCTGGGCAGAAATCCGAGTTGCACCCCAGATCCAAGACTGGCTGCCCAGCTGCCACCCCCGCCAGGACCTCCAGCGAAGGGCCCTGTAACGATGAGAGCAGCAGCGCCTCACCTTCCGTCCCAGACCCGGTATCCTGGGACTCTTGGGCCACCTTTATTTATGTATTTACATTCTCTTATATACCGCGCTATTCTGCATCAGTGCGGTTTACATTGAACAAACTGAAATTACATTGAACAGGGCATTATAACTTGGAGATAACTATTTTACAGGGAACATGGGCTATGGAGGGTTAAGTGGCTTGCCCAAGACCACAAGGAGCACCTGTGGGACTAGAAACCCCAGTCCTTCCGGCCCAAGGTTGCTGTCCTCTAGTGGGATTTGAACCCCCGACCTTCCGGCCTGAAGTACCTTGCCCCAACCACTAGGCCACTCCACTCCACTCCTCCACCTTGACCTCCATCTGCTGCTCCAGACTGGTGGACACTGTCACGCAGCCCCAGAAGATACCAGAGTCAGCCACTGTACCTCTGCGGGTACCGCAGACTATGCATTGGGGGTGAGTTGCCATCCACCAGACAGTCCAAGCCCAAAGCTAGCTAGCAAGCCACACCTGGGATGGAGCTAGCCCCCACACATTAAAAAACAAAAAACAAACCCAAAAGGAGTCAATGAAAGAAGAAGAAAAAGAAGAAAAAGAAAACTGCCTCAGGGCAAGAACAAAACTCCTGCAGTAACCCCCCGACACAGCAGAATGAAGTAAAAGTGACTTTAGACCCTATAACCTAAAAACTCCAATCCAAAATAGGCAAGAACACAATTGAAAGAAACACTCTGCCAAACCGAAGACCAGGGACCTCTAAAAAGCGCAAACCGTTAGCGCGAGTGCAGAACACGCTGCAGACATGCGTCCCCTAAAATGGCCGCTGGCCATGAGGTGAATGAAATGGCACCAAAAAAAACCAGTGAAACCTACACCAGCCCCAAAACTAAATCTCCACTGCTCGTCCCCAGCCCCTTTAGCTCTGCTGCACCTTCGCAGCTCTTACCCTGTGCTGGCACGCCGATGAAACACCACTGCAAAGCTCTGCGTCCCGTGTGGCTCCGCTCCTCAGAGCAATGAGCGGGAGCCGCTGGTGCGATCAGCTCTCCGCTCCCTCGTGCAGCCCACGATCGCTATCCGTGGCTGTCAGGGGAGGCCGTGTGAGGGTGCCTGCTGCAGAGCTCTCCTCCGTACAAGCAAGGAGGAGAGATCTAGCAGCCCCGGTTGCACCAGCTAAAACAAAGAAACTTTAAAAGGAAAAAGGCAGACTGGGACAGGGCAAGGCAGTAAGCTTTTCCTTTAAAAAAAAAAAAAAGGCACATCGCCCCAATTTAATAGAAATAAAATGAATCACTAAAACTACCACTAATCTAGCTACTCTAACAGGTCCTTATCTGTTCCTCAAGTGAGCCCAGACTTAGGCTCACTACATCCTCCTGCTGCATGGAGACTGGACACCCTGGGGGCTGATGGGAGAGACCAGCAGACTACATCCAGTGATGTTATGATTTTGACATGCCTAGTCTCCAAGCTGCAGGAGGAGGTACACAACCCAGAGGTAGAGGACTGAACTGGAGGAACGATAAGGAAATGCCCCCACGGGAGTGCAAACCTAGAAATTTCTGATGAACCGGTCTGACAGGAATGTACCATACGCCTCTGTAAGATCGAGGGATGTTTAGACAGCCATTCACTCCCTTGATATTCAGGGTAGGACGGAGAGGCCCGTCCGTTTTCGGTACTACCAAATAACTAGAGGAACGACCGCCGTCGTACAAAACCTGCAGCCCCGGCATTACCGCTCCTAGCTGTAAGGGATGATCCAATGTTTGCCGAACTGCGCACGTTCTCTGCTACCCCTTTGCAAGGAGACGAACGAATGAGTCTGGTACCGGACAAGCAAATTCGAAAGGATAGCCTTTGCACATTACCTCCAATTCTCATGGGTCGGACGTTATCTGGACCCAGGCAATAAGAAATTACCAATGCCGCTCTATCGGCTGAATTCCTCCCCCGGGTCCACCATTGCTTCATTGAGGTTTTCGGGCAGCCGTGGAGGAGGCAACTGAGAACCCCCTCCCTGCTCCTCGAGAACCACAAAACCCTTGTGCTCTTGCAGCAAATCTTCATGGTTGGAAACCCCCCCAGTCGAGAGGTATGAAAATCACCTGAAGTCCTGACACTGACCTATCGTAGGCGGCCGGGACTTCCCCTGCTTAGGCTTATCTTCCGGCAGCCTTTCGCCTTCAGATTCTCCCAAGATGCCGCACCTGATTACAACCGTGTCATCTCCATTAAGCGCTCCCACACCTGCTGTGACGGCAGCTGCATCGTTGCGCCCACCTGAAGGAAGCTCTCGTCTCCCAAACTCCGCAAATAGGAGTTTGTGATAAGAGAGCATTAACCTCCAAAAGCCTGCTTCCATAAACCGACCATCTTCCGGGTCTTGCACTTCCTTCAAGGTCGCACTGCCTTCTATCAGAATAATCGACTTTCTTGTGACTAACACCGCTGCATCTATACACGGAGAACGGGGTCTCTCCTTCTCCTCGACCGCTAAGGGGCAGAGCCTGTTCATAGCTCTTACCCCTCATAACCCCGCTTCTGGCACCACCACCTGAGTCCGTCACACTGCCTGAATGAGGAGGTCCTCCTGGACCGAAGCAAGGTTACGTGCCCGAAGGAACTCTTTAGTGAGCGCAGTAAATTCTTCCTTGTGAAAAAACTCTCATGCTCCTCACTTGATCCTCAAGCTCCAGAATCTCATCTTCCGACTCCAGTTCCAATACTACGCCTTCCGTAACTGACCAATCCGCATCCAAGGACTGATCACCAGCCTATCATCAACCATTTCTGAGTCTGATTGCTGCACCGGTTCCCCCAGCGTCAACGGCTCTGACACCGTATCCTGCATGCCACACACAGTACGCCTGATACATTATGGGGAAAAAATCTGACCAGAAAACTTCCAAGGCCCGCCCCAGGTCCTATTGGGGCACCCCTTAAAGGCAACTTACTAAGCCGTGACCTAGAAGAACCGTCAGAGGACTCTGCTTGGCTTTCTAGAAGGGGTACAGCCAGGGCTTCCTGCAGTGACTCACCCTTGTAGATGGGGTCTGAGTCTCTTCACTTACTTTCTCTAGAATCGCTCATTCCATAGTAATTGAAGCCAACGCGCAGGCCCCTTAGGCCTCTGCGTCCAGAACTGCGCCTCTACGCGTGCCACAGATCAAACACTGTGGGAGAGAAGGCATTAACCACAAATTAACGCCAATAACCTTCAAGATACCCAGACACTCGAGACTGCGCCCCTTCGCGTGCCACAGACCCAGCGCTGTGGCCACGACGGCATGAGCTAGAAATGTAAGCACACTTAGGTGTTTCCTTTTTTTTTTTTTTTTTAAATGAGAATGGAAAGGTTTCCTTTTTCCCTTCTTAGCATTATTTATTTTGCTTTAGCATAAAACAAGATACCTGCCATAAAAAAACAAGATTAAAAATTGAGAAAACCCCAACAATACCACGAATTAGCTTCTATTCCCTTGAAACCACTAACTTTCAGTGTCCGGGAAAAAGGCGGGTGACTGCAACAACCACGCCGCCTGAGAAAGGGAAAATGCAGAAACCCGGCTCGCGCCAATCAGTGGGCCTACTGATGCCGCCACACTCCAAATCGGGCCCTGATCGCCCCTACTGACACATGCTGCGCCGGGGAAGCACCTCCTTCCGACCAGCCATCCCAGCACCCCCCCCCCCCGGCTAATTACCTGCTGCGCCGCTCTAAGAGGCTGCCCTGCGATCCGCGATGCTGCCCACAGCCATGAGTGGGTCACTTCAGCAGAGAGGGCCGTCCCGAGGTCCCCGCAGTGAATCGTATTGCCCAACCTGCCGGTTTCTGCGCTGCCCGACTCAACGGCTTCTGTGCTGCTCAGCTCCCCTCCGATCAATCCTGGGGGGGGGGAGATCAGCGCAATCTTCCGGGCTGACCGGAGAGAGGGGGAAGAGGCGGCTCTGTCTCAGCCGGTTCGAATCCCCCCAAGACCAACAATTAAATTTAAAAAATTCCCTAGGTATGACAGCATGAGCTATAATATAGCACAAAATAAAATAAATCCACTTAGTAGTTAGGGTAACTCTTAATAAACTAAAGTAGCTTTAATTGCCCTCTATATAAACTAAGGAGAATTAATTTGAAATTTAAAAAAAAAAAAAAAAAAAAAAACCTATTTAAAACTGTCTCAACAGGATCCAATCAATTAAGCAGACTGCCACTACCTTGCGGCCAGAGAAAAAATGCACAGGAGGAACAGCCCAACAAAAACATAGGGCCTGTTAGCTGCCATCAGCCTGCGCTGCAGGCTCCGAAGCCTTCCTGCGTTACTGCGGATCAGCGGGGCACTTACCTGTGCTTTGATCCGCCATATGCCCCCCAAGCGATTTCCTTATCCCGCAGCATGAACGGCAGCTCTTCTATCCGCGCCGTTGGTCACTGCGCAGAGGGAACTGCCCAGCTACAGCTGTGCCGTTCAGAGACACGCCGCGAGTCCCACAGCTGGTCGGAAAACCATGCATTCCAGCTGAACAACTTTCCTCCGTCCACTCAAGGAGGGGAGAGCAGCCCAAATAACCGGAGCCCGTTTAAGAGGTGAGGGGGACAACCCCGAAACCTGGATCAATTCTTTAAAATAAAAAAAAATAAAAAAAAGGAACTGCACCAAAATAAAATTGATGATAGGGGAGAAAAAAGAAAACCCACAAAACTAAACTAATCCTAACAACAGCTCCTTATCTATTCCACTAGTGAGCACAGCACCTAGGCTCACTACGTCCTCCTGCTGCATGGAGACTGGACACACTGGGGCTGATGGGAGAGACCAGCAGGATACATCCAGTGATGTCACTGTTTTGACATGCCCAGTCTCCATGCTGCAGAAGGAGGTACACTACCCAGAGGTGGAGGACTGAACTGGAGGAATGATAAGGAACTATGGATTCCAAGAGCTGCAGGTATCCCATACCTTGGGAACTGCCTGAGAGCAAAAATCCCCTGATCTGCATCTTCAGCTTTATCTATCTTTCTGCCCACATGAATGTCGAAGCAGGCACCCAGATACTCCAAGTCCTGAGAGAAAGTTAAGCTGCACATGGGGTAATTGATTGCCAAACCCAGCTTTTTCCAGCCAATGAATCCCTGCGATATCAGGCATGGACTTCTCCCCAAGAGTCAGACTAAACCAGTCAATCATCCAGAAATGGGTGAATCTGGATTCCCTGCTTGAGCAGGAAGGCCATCACGAACACCATGACTTTTGAGAAGGTGTAAGGTGCCCATGTCAAGGCCAAAGAGTAGAACCCAGAACTGGAAATGGCAGCCTCAGATGTAGAAGTAGGGAAACCATTGATGTTTATCCCAGACAGTATTATAGAAGTACGTCTCTGAAAGGTACAAGGGAAAGTTAGAAACCCCCTTGCCGGACCAATGCAATGACCAACTTGAGGGCCCTCCATGCAGAAATGAGGCACTCTGACTTTGGCACCGACAGCTTTCAAAACCAGAAGGATATGGAAGGATCCATCTTTCTTCAATACCATGAAATGAATGGAATACTGCCCTGATCTTGCTCTGCAGAGGGCACACTGGTATGATAGCCTACCACTGAAGGAGGCATTGAAGAGTCTTTGATCGCTGTTTACTTAGCCAGGAGCTGCAAGGAGACTTAGCCTCCTGAAGAGGCTCCACAAACTTCAATGCATACCCTCCCCCCCTTTTGATAACCTCAAGGATCACTTTGGCTGAGGTTATTAAGAAAAATAGCCAGAGCCACCCCAGACTGCCTGTCCCTTAGAAGAGATGCATCAGATCTTATTAAGAAGGCTTACTGGCTACCAAGGAGGCTCCTGCCGAGTCCCACAAGCACTGGGATCTACAAAAGGACTAACCCTTCTTGGGTGTCAAACCATAGGAGGAACAGGTGATTCCAGAACTCTTTCTGGCCCTGAAAAGCACCCACTCTCCCGGAAGATTGGTGCAGAGGTTTCTATCTTCCGGGAGCCTCTGTGGGCAAGCGTCACCCAGGTCCTTCCCCAGCTTTTCTAGGTCTTCCCCAAAGAGAAACTTGCTCTTAAAGGAAACTTGCTCAGCTACTGTTTGGATATTTACTTTATTTATTTATTTATTTTATTTACAGTTCTTATATACCACACTATTCAGCATCAGTGCGGTTTACAAACAACAAATTTTGCATCAGAACAAAGCTCTTTTGCTTACATTGTAACAGGATTGGTAACTTGGGGCTGTAACAAGGGTAACTATATACAAACAACCACCGAGGTCATTGTAACTATTTACAATTTATATTGCAAGGTTGGATCGTAATGCAAGAGACCATATCATAAGATCGTTGTGAGTGTGCTTGAGGGTGGGTCTGTTTTGTGTATTGTCAAGAGTTATGTTGACAATACAGAGGCTGTGTGAGTGAGTTGAGGTGCAGGAGGTGATTGTGTTAGGTTGGAGAGGCCGAAGTGAAGGCAGAATAGGTGGTGTTTAAGGGCTTTTCTGAACTGTGAGAGGTCACTGATTGCTCGGATATGAGGTGGGAGATTGCTCCAGTACCTAGGGGCATAGAATGTAAAGGCTCTATTCCTTGTTGTTTGAGTACATTTGGTAGAGTCAAGTGGTATAGTCAGCTTATTGGTAGCTATTGACCTCCTTAGCCTGTTTGTAGGGGTGATGGTCAGGAGAGCAGAGAGGGATGGAGGGGATATCCGATTAATTGCTTTAAATGAAAGGAGTAATGCCTTGTAGGTGATCCTGCATTGTAACGGAAGCCAGTGTAGTTCCATAAGTATGGGCGTGATGTGATCTCTTCTGGATATGCCGCAGAGAATGCGGGCTGCTGCATTCATCGCCATCTGAATTAAGAGCCCGCAGACTAAATGCAACCCTCTCACTAGAGCTGCCAAAAACATTCACGAGGACCAAAAACTCCACCAGTGCCAGAGCCTTCTCATTCACCGCTCCCACACTTTGGAATGACCTCCCAATAGACATCCGAATCATAAAGGACCTCTCCCAATTCAGGAAAGAACTCAAGACATACCTATTCTCTGAGCACTTCGGAATCCCCTACCCTCCAAGTCCAGACACACAGCGTCCACAGACACACAAACAAAAAAAACCGCAGAAACACAATTAACTGAACACACAACTCCTCTTCTAACAGCCCCAAAGACAACCCAAACACCCAAGAAAAAATGGAAATAAATTCCATCACACACAAACCCACTCACATACACACACAAACACACGCACACTTATACACACACACACTCACACATACATACACACACACACACACCTGAATAGCGAATCAGGTATTCTTGTAAATAATTTCTATAAATAGCAATGCCAGCTCTCTGACATTCCCCTGTAAATTCAGCAGTATACAAAAGTATACACCCTGTAAATAGTTCTGACAATTTACTGTTCTGTTATATGTAAAAAGTTAAGAAGTTCTTGTTCTATGTAATGTTATGCAAATGTATGCAATTGTTCCATGTAAACCGCCCCTGATCTCTGGAAGGGGCGGTATAGAAGAAATAGATAAATAAAAAAAAAAAATAAAAAATAAAATCTGTAGTGGATTGAGGGTGCTGTTGGGGAGGCCGTGTAAGCTGATGTTGGCATAATCAAAGTGAGGCATTACAAGTGTCTGGAATATTGTTCTGAAGTCATCTGGGGTTAGTAGAGGTCTTAGGTGTCTTAGTGTCTGTATTTTATTATAGATGGACTTGGTGGTGTTCTTTATGTGATCTTTGAAGTTGAGCTGTTGGTCTATTGCAACACCCAGGTAGCGTATTACGGATTTACATGGAAGCTCTGCATCTCGCACCTTCAATGAAGTGGGGGGAGAGAAGTTCTTGTTTTTGGTTATGAATAGTACTTCAGTTTTCTTGAAGTTTATGCGTAGATTCTGCGATAAGAGCCAATCAGTGATTGTGTTGAAGCACTCTATTAGTGGGGAGAGGTCAGGGTGCATGATTTTGATTGGTGTGAATATCAAGACATCGTCTGCATAGATCAAACTGGATATATTAAAGGAGTGGATTATATCACAAATTGGTTACATATATATGTTGAAAAGTAAAGCAGATAGGGAGGATCCTTGGGGTACTCCTTGTTGTTGATGGAATGGTTCAGATGTTGAGGGTCCTATCCGTACATGTTGCCAGCGGTCAGCTAGATAGGACTTGCACCATTCCCAAGCCGAGCCATGAATTCCCTTTTCCTGAAGGCGAGAGAGAAGTTGCTCGTGGTTAACAGAATCAAATGCAGTGGCAATATAGAGGAAGATGAGTACAAACCAGTCTTCGATTTTGTCGATACTTTACTTATCAATACCTTATCCAGGGGTGAGTAGAGTCTCTACACCATGGGATTCTCGGAACCCATGCTGGCAGGGGTCAAGAGGGGCTGATATGTTGATGTGTTGTTGCAGTTGCGTTTGAACCACCTTCTCAATAAGTTTGGCTAGAAGGGGTATGCTAGAGATTGGGCGATATGAGTCTGTCTTTGTTGGGTCAAGTTTATTGTTCTTCAGGAGAGGGCGTATAGACGTTTAAGAGCTGCTGGGAATGCTCCTGCTGAGAAGGAAAGCTTCATGATATAGGCTAATGTTGGGCTGAGTTCTGCACGCATCGTTCTGATCCAGTAAGCAGGGCAAGGATCATTTGGGGCTGTAGTAGTGTTAATAGTAGTAATAAGGTCAGTGATGTATTTCTCTGCTGGAGGGATGAAATTTGTTAACGGTGTCTGTACCTGGGGAATGTAGCTGGGTGAGGAATTTGATGCAGCAATTGTTTTAATGATTTTAGATTGCAGGTATTTGGCATAGGGCTGAGGCTGAATGGATATCGTCTGATTGGAGGAAGGTGCTTTGGTTAAGGACTTAGCAATGTTAAAGAGGTCACGCGGTTTATTCAACGAGCGGAGGAGGAGCTCCGTGTGGTGTTCTCTCATTTTTTCAGATATTTTCTCTCGGTGTTGCTTTAGGGTATTTTCATAAGCCATTTGATCAGTTGTGGAACGAGAACGACGCCATTTTCTTTCTTGCTTTCTTAGACGCTGAAGAGATGACCGTAATTCAGTGGAAAACCAAGGGGCTGGTTTACTGTTTCTTGGTGGTTTGATGGAGGCCGGTAGCCGCGAGCAAGAGTTCAGGGTGGTATTCCATTTGTGGATCATGTCGTCAAGATTTTGAGCTGGTTGAAGAAGTACTGGAAGGGCGCTGTTGATGAATTCATCCTTGTCTAGGGATTTGAAGCGGGTTGTCAATCCTGAGGGAGCTGTATTTACTTGGCTGGTTGAGATTCGATTTTGTTGGAATGGGATTTGGAATGAGATTAGGTTGTGGTCTGACCATGGAACAGGCGTAAATGAGAGGTTGATATTGTTGTTTGATTCAGATTGGGGGGCAAAAATGAGGTCAAGAGCATTTCCCTTGAGGTGAGTAGGCAAATTCACTATCTCTGTATAATTGAGATCAGTCATAGCATCAAGGAAGGTGTTAGCGGAGGTGGGTTGTAGTGAAGCGAGGTTAAAGTCGCCCATCAGCCAGTTAGGCTTACGTGGGCTTACAGGGTTGCAGGCCAGGTCAATTATGTTAGAAAGATCTTCTGGGGGAGAAGAAGGAGCTCTATAGATGAGATTTATAGTGAAGTGCTTATTGGCAACAGACACTATGTCCATGTGCATTAGACTCCTCGAAGATAGTAGCTGGAACTGGAGATTAGTTCTTGCTAGAATGAATACTCCACCCCCTTTCCGGTTGGTTCTGTGGCATGTGTGTATGGAATATTCAGGAGGGATGAGTTGATTTATGAGGACAGTGTCTGTGTCAGACAGCCAGGATTCTGTGACCATAAGGATATCCAAGTTCAGATTAGCAATAAGATCTGTGATGGCTGGCCATTTTTTACGAACTGAACGTGTGTTAATGAGAGCACACTTTAGGTTACTATGTAAGAGAGTAGTTTCCGGCTTGGGGCTATAAGTGTTATTGAGGAATATGTAGAGAAGGTGTGAATGTCTGATATGGTGTGTATGTTGTGATGTGTGATGGGAGCCAGTGTGATTTCTTCTTTCTAGGCTATGCAAGATAGGGATATTGTTATGGGTGGGTGAAAAGGCTGAAGAATTCTGAATGGCGTTAACTAGGAGGTAAAAACTAAATGTGGCAAATAAAGAAATGGCCATGTTAGAGTTGTTGGGGGTTGTCAGCAATATTGTTGTTAAAAGTTAGCAGCAGTCATAAATAGAGGGCGCGATAATAGGAAGCTACTGGTAGCGGCTATAGCAGGCTACTGGCAACAGTAAAATTGGTCAGAGTAACAACAGTTATGGCAGGCTACTGGCAACAGTATTGGAAAGCTACTGGCAACAGTGAAGGTAACAAGAATGCAGCATATATAGCAGGCTACTGGCAATAGAAAGTGGTCAAATTGCGTAGATAAAGCCGCCCCTGGCCAATGTAATGGCAGGCTGCTGGCAACAGTAAGATGTAAACAGTGGTCAATGAGAACAGATATTGCAGACTAATGGTAATAATAATGGCAAGCTACTGACACTGGAAGCAGCACTGGTAGTAGTGTTCATGGAAGGGTACTTTTGTTCAGACCGGTTAAGATATATATACTTGCTGTGGTTGTGTAGATGGCTGTGTTTTTGTTGAGAGCGAGCTCAACCCTGGGGGAGCTCAAGCTGCTTCTTGATTGAACAGTTGGAGGCGAATCTTTTAGAGGTATCTCGGGCCTCTTTGCAGTGGGCCGCTGCCTAAGGGCCGTGCCAAAGGGCCCTTTGGCGAGGCCCTCAGGCGCGGGCCCGCCCGGCGCGGGTGCGCCTGCAGCACTTCTTTTTAAATGCTGGAGAGGCTGCTCCGATTGGGCAGCACGATGCTGGGACGCTGCTGCTGCAGCGAGTTGATTGGGCAGCTCCTCTCCCTCCTGGGAGAGCTCGACGGTGGAAAGAGGCTTCGGTCCGGGTCGCGCTTCTTTTTAAATGCTGGAGAGGCTGCTCCGATTGGGCAGCACGATGCTGGGACGCTGCTGCTGCGGCGAGTTGATTGGGCAGCTCCTCTCCCTCCTGGGAGAGCTCGACAGCATCAGCAGACCAATTCATTCATTTAATTCCAGAACCAGAGCCAATTGAAGGGATACCACAGCCACCATGGCCTTAGAGAAGATCCTAATCAAGTCATGCAGCGCATCCACCACAAATGATGCTCCAGCCTCGAATCTTGTGAGCTGACCAGCAACTGTTGGATCCAGCACAAGAGACCTCTGGCCACCTTGCCCACACAAATGCTTTTTGAGTGCCCAAGGCTGAAACAGTATTGGCATTCTTGAGGATTTCCACTTTCCTACTGTGAGTTTCCTTCAGCACAGCACCACCTTCCACCAGAACGGTCATGAGCTTTGTCACTGCTGAAATCAGGGCTTCCACTTTTGGGACCCCGAAAAGCTGTTCCTTCTCCCACTGGGGCAGAGGATACAGATATCTGTGCCTCTCAGCCCCAGAGGACATGAGTTTTCACAAGGGCTCAGGAAGAGGAAAAAATAACCAGAAGACAGATGCCACCCTTTCAGGATAGGGTCTGCTTGAGAAACCTGTACTGGGGGGGGGGGGGGGGGGGGAGTTTGCAATGTGCAAAACTGCCATGCCATCCTGAATAAGAGTAGCCAGGTCCTCCCTGTGAAAAAAGGCAAATCACTGATGGTTTTCTCCCTCTGCTAGGAAAAGCTCCCCCCCCCCCTACAGACTCATTCTTTGGAGACAGGAAATCTTTATCTTCTACCCAAGGCTCCCCATAGGGGATAAGACTGGGCTCCTGGAGAAATGGACAAGCAATAAGGAGCAGGGGTGCTTACCCCCCTCACGCCCAGAAGGAGAGACCTCAGGGGGGCCCCCGTCCCCTGTAGGGAAGGTCAGGACCTCAGACCCCCCGCAAGGGGGGCTACCAGGCAGATGCTCAAAGCCAGATGAAAAATGGTTCTGTGGCCTCAAAGTACCTCCAAGAGCCTGCCAGTTTGAAGCTGTGGCTGCCTTACCACACTCCCCTTCAGCCAGGACCATGCAGGAATCCAAGATGGCCACCATTCTGACTGGCAGGAAACGTATTGGAGACATGGCAGAGGCAGCAAAATCTGCATGTGTCCCGACACTGCCAAAAAAAATAAAGTGCCCCAGGGCTTCCTCATCACACTTGCGGCAAAAGAAGCCAGGAACCGCAAAACAGCACACCCTCCTTTCACCGGGCATGGCTGCAGAGCTCAAATGTGGTTAAAAGAAATGCAAAGAAGAAAAGCTGGTGAAAGAAATTTTAAAAACCCCACACAGTGAAAAGAAACCCCCAATCAGTAAGGGAATCCTCTCACCCGACAAGCTGGCCAGAGAAATCTGAGAAGGGCCTCACCAGTCACTTACACAAGCCTGAGAAGCCAGGTTGTCAAAAGGCTTATTTTTTAAGTTTGAAGCTGTTTTTTCAAATAGCACAAAAAAAAAAGACAATTAAAGTAATAGCAGCCAATTAAAAACACTAGCAAAAACAGCAGAACATGAAGATATAGTACAGTTTGAGGGAATGAGGGCCTAAACACACATTTAGGGAGGGAGGGAGGAGTGGCTCAGTGGCTGGGACAGGTTACCTCAGGCCGGAAGGCTGGGGGTTCAATTCCCACATGGGGACAAGCAACCTCTGGCCGGAGGGACTGGGGTCTCTAGTCCCATGGCCACTCCTTGTGGCCTTTGGCAAGCCACTTAACCCTCCATTGCCTCAGGTACACTTAGATTGTGAGCCCTTCAGGGACAAGGGAATAAAAAGTACCTGTTAGTATACATGTAAACTGCACTGATTCTAAAGAGCGCGGTATAAAACAGAAATAAATAAATTTATCAACCTTCCTCAGGGTCCCTGTAGGGTCTCCAGTCCACTCTTTGGCCCACAGATATTATGTCGGCTCTCAAGCCCCCATAAAGGATAAGGATGCTCTCCCAGAGGAATGGATAGGCAAAAAAGAATGGTGGAAACCTCGGAGGGCCCCAAGTCCCACAAAGGATTCAGGTCAGCTGCCCGCTCAAGGAGACTAAGGCGTATCCAAGCTCTAAGCAAACATTGGGTCTACAGTTCTCAATCATTCAGGCCACAAGATTATTATCTGGGCCAGGGAAGACATGCTTATCTACACTGCTGCACAAGTCCACACATACCTTTCCATTTGTTAGAAGCAGACAATACTGGCTTCTCTCAGTGCTGCACCAAATGATATACCAAGTGAAAACAGCTCTGAAAGCTATTCTTGTCTGCCTCCACCTGCTGGCTGGGAAGCATAACACAATCATCTGGACTGATCTAGCAGGGCAAGAAAAGCAATTAGTAAAATGAAGCTAGCTCTCTCTCTCTCTCTCCCCCCCCCCACCCCCCTCTCTCTATAGATAGATATAAAAGCTTTAACTTTGAAACAGAATTCATTTCTACATTATTGAAGTGTTTGAAGCAGTAGGAAGCTTTAAGGTACAAGTAAAAATAAATATTCAATACACTATACAATGAATTGAAGTATGTTCGTAATTGGCTGAGATTAGCTGCAGTATATTAATGTATAGTTTAAAATGGCTATACAGTTTGGTTCTATTGCAGATGATTTCATAAGCTAACTGCAGATATTTTTCATCTGAGACAAAGTCATTTTACCCAAAAGCATAACAGAAACAGCACCTAAAACCTCCAAAACTGTGCATGGTCTCACACACCTCACAAAAAAAAGCCTAAACAGATTAGCTTTACAAGTATTTTGTTACACCAAGGCAGATAGTCCATAAAAGCAACAATATTAATAAAAATATTGCACAATTTAGTTGGTAAACAACTGGAGCATCCCCTTTTTCACTTTGATGTTCATGTCATTTAATAAAAGAGAGTATTTAAAGTACTGGCAACCCCTTTCCGTGAAGCAATTCTCACCATTTTGAATGTACATAATTGAGAATATACTCATTAAAAACGCAGGAACACGTTCACTAAAGGTTAACATGCGTTAAGAACCACTATGTCCTAGAAGTAAGAGAGGTCTGGGCACTTAACGTGCATTAAATTTCATTAACATGCATTAAATCATCTAATAAACATGCCCCTTAGGCTGACATCCCTTTTATACAAGTAGTACAGTATGGTTTTAGCACAAAACAGTCAAGCATGAACTTAAGCAGTTGTTTTCAAAAGGGGCATGGTCATAAGATGCGGAACATTAACCCACAAAATGGGTAAAAATAAGCAAAACAAAAAGGCACATGCAAGAAGCCAGGAACTTTACAGGCAATCTAATATTTTGAAGAACACAGCCAGCATTGCTGCTTTACAAATAAACACACCAATACTGAACGGATACTGAATCAAACCTTATACAGCACAAGGAAAAGTGCAGTCCGACAAGCCCTTATATGTGACACACATGACAAACTAGCTTGTTAGCACAAATCAAAATATAACCTTAGTTATAAGAAGTCACAATACCATTCCCAAGATCATCAACTTTACCTTTTAAAAAAAAGTTAATTTTATCAAGTTTACCGCAAGACTTTGACACAAGTTTAACTTTTCATCTACTAGTAAAGGTAAAATGTAACTAATAATGTCAGTATTTAATATTCCTGTCCTGTGTGCCTTCCTATCTGTTATAATGCATTAATCAACATGGGTCAGGGAAGGATAAAAGAGGAGAGATTATAAGGTAATTTTATAAAAGAGGATGCCTAGTTAAGGCAAGTTGTACTTACATTGTCTCTATAAAATAGACTTAAGTAGGTGTCTACATTGCAGGCTAGGACATGTCAACCCTAGAGCTGGTGTTAATGTCTGCACCTACGTATATAGTGTATTTCAAGTACACATGCAAATGATACTATAAAATACTATACATGTATACTCCACCCAAACCACACAAGTGCACACCCACCCGTAAAATGTGCCTCGAGGCCAAAACATGTACTTTTATGCCAGTCTGTATTTCATATGACATCTTTTATGCACCACATATGCACAGGAATGACTTTATAAAAAGTACCTCCAAAAGGTAAGAAAGCAAATGCATGTATTCAAAGCACTTGTACACAAGACTTCATCATCATCATCTAAGAGAATGAACTGGTCAGACAATCCCCCTGCTACTGCCATTTTTGGTCCACACACAGCCTTGCCATGTTAAATTGTGCCAATGATGTGAAAATTGACACCATTAGATTTCAAAGTACTCACCTGCATATTCAACCTCTATGTCTGCCAAAGCTTGGATACAGTTCTCATAAGTGAGTTTTTCAAAGTCAAGTCTGCTGATTGTGTCATATACCTGTTTTGTCTTCCCCATCAGTTCGTCTGTCCTTGTTTTGATATCATCTGGTGACAGGTTCCATTTTAACAGATTTCTGTTTGATGCAGTACAGGAAGATATATTTTGGGAAGTGCTGGCGATATGTGATCCTAAAGTCATTCTCAGTAAAATCTTGGTTCGGTAGAGTCTGCAGTAAAAAAAAAAAAAAAAAACCAAGAGATAGAGGGGGAACAATGCATTGCAGTTATTAAATGAATGCATATATCGATCTTATGACTCTGAACTGGAATGTGTTCAAATGATATCTTTGGTAATTAACTAATGCAACAATGTCATTCAGAAAATATATGAACTCACTCCAATTCCTACTGAGGTAATGAAGGTTTGGCTCTTTTGCTGAAATCCTGTTTTTATTAGTTGCTTGAGTAAGCATACGCCTAGTTGGTACTGGCTGCCAGATAAAAGCTCTTTAAACACTCTGAATGTGGGAGAGCAGAGGGAAAGGGAATTGGAATTAGCTCACACCTTTTCTTTGAAGTTCAAGGAGCGTTATATTCTGGTACAGTAGGTATTTTTCCCGTACTCAGAGGGCTTACAATCTAAGCTTGTACCTGAGGCAATGGAGGGTTTAAGTGGCTTGCCCAAGCAGCGGCAGTGGTATTCTAAGCTGGCTTCCCTAGTTCTCAGCCCACTGCTCTAACTAGTAGCTACAGCAACAAGTCAAGAATCAAGGAAACCAGGGTTCAACCATTTGTTGGGATGAGCAGGAAGCACAATAAAGAAGATGAGAAATATATGGACATAACTCGAGATGCAAGCTGGCAAAACTATCTACAATGCAGTAGCTAATAAGGCACTGCATTGTAGATAGTTAGGTGGATAGGAGGTGGATATGAAAGCAATGAGGTCTATCAGAACTCTTCTTCTTGGACATACATAATATTCATGTAAGCCCTTCCTACTTCAAAGCATTCTGTAATATAGGTTCTAACTCATATCGCCTCGGCATCACTCCCCTCTCTATGCCTAATGTTTTTTAGTTACTTGTTACTGTTGATAGTTGATTGTATATGTATTCAGTCTGTTCATTGTAAATCATTTTGCTTTGTTCCATGTAAACCATTTTGCTTCGTAGAAAAATGGTATAGTAAAACCAGTTAAGTAAATAAATACTTCTCCCATTCCTGTACTTTGTGGCCTAAGACAAATCATTTTGCCTTCTGTTGCCCCATGAACCAACTTAGCTTGTACATCTTCTCTGGGGCAGTGACCTACCTACTGTATCTGAATGTGACTCATCTTGCACATGACTTTCAAAAATGAGTAATTCATATCCATATCTGTTTTTGGTGAAATGTGGACTTAACCTACAAAACACTGCATCAAGTACATTTCATTTCAGATGCACTGAAAGATACTTCTCTCTGCAGTATACCAGTTCTATATATTTGGAGGAATGGGGATACAATGTTTATATAATAATAACCTAATACAGGACAGCAGATTAAGACCAATTCACCAATCTATTCAGCCAATTAATTTAATTTGGTTAACAATAGTAGGGATGCTTGAACACTTATAGAATACTCCTTATCCAAATCAGATTTTGGATAAGGAGCACCAACCCTTTGGAACACCCTACCAGATCCGATCCGAGCCATCTCCAACCTCTCAACCTTCCGCAAGGCAATAGAGACCCATTTATTTTGACAGCTCTATGATTATATAACAATGTATTTAACAATCATATACTGATGACACCACATAGCTGCTTACGCTTATGTTACAGGACATTGTAGGAAACATACACCAATATGTAATATAGTTCAACCCTGTTTAATTACCCAAGTTGACATTCCTGTTCACTGTAAAACATTCCAATATTACTGTTCTATATAAACCACTCTGATTTGCAAAATATTTTATTTATTTATTTATTTACATTCTCTTATATACCGCGCTATTCTGCATCAGTGCGGTTTACATTGAACAAACTGAAATTACATTGAACAGGGCATTATAACTTGGAGATAACTATTTTACAGGGAACATGGGCTATGGAGGGTTAAGTGGCTTGCCCAAGACCACAAGGAGCACCTTTGGGACTAGAAACCCCATAATAAAAAAAAACAGAGGGTGTCTCTGTACCAGAGGCATATCAAACAGATTAGTTAAGAGCAGTGCGTCATGTTGCTGCAGCACCACTTTAATGAATGCTACCATAGTATTTTCCTAACAGCTAGAGACTCCAGGTGGGGTGGATTTTTTACTTATTTATTTAAAATGATTTGACATACCGCTTTTCAAGTTTTACTTCATGGCAGTTAACTGTTGCTTTGCCTGGACTGTAAACAAAAACATAAGCATATAACACAAATATGGCTAGAGACAAAGTGGAGGACATGCTTGTCGAGACAACATCAAATAATCCAAGACTGGTTGAGCAGAGACAAAGGAGGTGCACAGAGATCAAATTATAGTTGATCTAAAAGGAATCTAAAATCTACCATATTTTCACGCAAATAATGCGCCTGTGTATATAATGCGCAGAAATGATGGCATTCTGTTAGAGAATTTTTGGATAACGTGCCCACGCATATACTGCTGCTGACCATGCTGGGAATGAAATGCAAGTCCTATACCGCTGACTTCAAGCTAAGTATCACTATGAGATCGGAAGAAACAAGCAACAGAGCGGCAGTGAGAGAGTTCAAGGTTGGAGAGATGCCCATTCGTGAATGGAGAAAAAGGAGCTCGAGAATATTTATTTATTCATTCTTATATAGCGCTTTATCTATGAATCAAAGCGGTTTACATTGAACAAACTTATTACAATATGAACACCCAAATGTCCACGTTGTGGGCCCAAAGCAAAATGGCCTAAACTAGAGAATGACTTGAGAGACTGGGTTCTCTCTCGGAGGGAACAAAATCAAGCTGTCTCTACTGTCGCAATTCAGATCAGCAAAGCTTCTGGCAAATGAAAGACAAATCACTGATTTCAAAGCGTGTTTCTAGATTCATGAAAACCATTGTAGGCCAGCAATTTCCAAACGAATGGGAACAAAAGATGAATGACTTCCGTGAATTTGTCTCCAAAGAAATCTCTGCAATGGCCGTTATAAATATGGATGAAGTTATAATGTCTTTCAACATCCCTGCCCTCAGGACTGTAGCTGCTTCAGGTACAAAAACTGTAGCTATTACAACCACTGAGCATGAGAGGGCCTGCTTCACTGTAGTCCTTGGATGCACTGCAAGTGGGGTGAAACTAAAGCCAATGGTATTTTTCAAGACAATTACTATGCCCCACGAAAAACTGCCCACCGGTGTGGTTGTCCTTCGCAATAGTGGAAGGGATGGATGGACAGTGACCTTATGAAAGTTCGGATTGATAAATGTTATAGGGCCAGGCAGGGGGGATTCTTCTCAAAGAAATCCTTACTAATTTTCGAATAGCTGTAATATGTGGTGGTCTTACCTGCAAGCTACAGCCAATAGATAGTGGTCACTACTATTACCCATTCAAGACATTTCTGAGAAGAGAGTGGGATAAATGGATACAGTCTGGGATTCACAGATTCATACTATCAGGAAGACTGAAGCAGGCGTAGTTTCGGAAGTCTGCAAATGGGTGTCTTCTGCTTGGGATAAAATAACACTACAAACCATCTGCAACGGCTTTAGAAAGGCTGGTATTGTCTACCAGCAGAATAAGACACATTCAGATACAGACGGCGAAGGTGAAGATGCCAAAGCAGTGACAATGACTTCACTTCAGAAATCACAGAAGAGCGCCTGCAGTTTGCTCTTAGTTATTTCAACAATGACTGAGGAGGGAAGAGACTTTGAAGGGTTTGAGAAGTCAGATGATGATAATGTTGATTGAACTGGAATTAGCCTAGACTAATTTAGTCTCGTTTAATTTCATTAGCTTGCATTTAGTATCATTAAAATTCAACATTTCAGAAATAAAGAAGTTATTAAAAAGTTAAAAACAACTTTGAATTTCTTATGTTGAGTTAATAAATTACACATATATCACATGGGGGATGCAATTTCTGCAAAAACGCAAATAACACGTTATATGCGTGAAAATATAGTAAATTAAAAGCTAGAGTATAACCAAGTCTAGACTCCTTTTTTAAGCTTCACATATGAACTACTTGAGTCTGGTGTGAACAGGATTTCCACTTACTTTCTATGTACATAAATTTGTGTCATTTAATTAGTGTAGGATCACCTCCTGTGCATTATTCCTAATCTGAATTAAATTTCAGTCTTCAGTGAATGAATGAAGAGGAGTCTAATAACTCTACTGAATCTTAATTTGATTTGACCTTTAATTTTTGGAAGCCCATGGTAGAATTTTAGGGGGAAGGAGAATTACTAAGAAACCAGAAATATAACAACGAGAAAGAGCTTTCCCTGGGGAGCGAAGGGGAGCACAGAAAAAAAAGTGTGTACCTTTTAGGGGAGAGAAGCAAGTTTTTCTCCTCATATCTTGCTAAATACCTTCATGTGGTGATCCCGTTGTATAAAATGTATACCAAATCTCAGCAAGGCGACACTGCGATTGAAGTAAGGTAGGAAAGTAAAGGAAGAATACATACTGACTGCTCTTCGCTTATGCACTAGGGCTAGAGATGGTAGTGATAGTACACGTACTGCAGATGAAGATAACACCCAACCTTATCTAATACTGTTATATATGTACATGTAAATACTTTGTAAATTGTTTCAGTTAAATTTTCCCCATGTATTATCCAAGTTCGTTTTCCTGTTCAATGTAAACCAAACAGCTTGTTGTTCTGGTCTTTTGTTGTACTGTAAACCGCGCTGATCCCAAATAGTGCGGTATATAAGAGCTTGTAATAAATAATAAATAAATAAATAATAAATAACACCTTTGCCACAGATAAAGACCATGGTGAGCATGTTCGTGGACACACTGTGGCAAAAGATAAACCTCTTAACTTTCTCATTAGATTTTGAAGTAAAGAGGCAGCAGGCTCGGAGGGCTCTATTTAGTGAGCTTTGTTTGATTTTGCTGTAGCTTTTACAGATGTTTTTATGATATCCGCCTAGGATGTAGCGCAGAATATAAATGTTTTTTAAATAAATTTATATACACCTTCCTGTTCAAGTTCCTTGATGTCACAGCGTTCAGTCAGGGAGATGGAATAGAAGAAGGAATGACAGTCACGCAGAAATTACTGAGAGAAATAAATCAGTACAGAATATTACAGGAGATAAGAAAAGCGCTTTAACATCACAGAATAAGAGGGCTGTAGAGTTGGAGTCATGGAGTCGGAAGCAATTATTGGATTACTAGAGTCGGAGAAACTGTACTGACTCCGACTAAATGGTAATGCGTTAATTCTAATTTTACAGATAATTTGGATTAAGAGCATCAAATTTAAGACGACACTTCATCGTTTCCCCCCTAAAGTGTTAGAGGCTGTACTTGAGAGAGACAGCAATACAAACATTCCTTTTCCATCTACTTTAAAGCTAGAAAAAGTACAGAAATCTACTGGAGGACAAACACAACTATCAAAATTCTTTACTTCTGATAAAGTTACCATAACAATGACATCAGAAGAGTTCAAAAATCAAACTTATGGTGAAAAATAGTTTACTTTTTTTTTTTTTCACAACCAACCTTTTTTAGGCTTAAATGGAGAAAGGACTAGAAAACTTATAATTTCTCTTTCCAGAGAAACTCTAAGGAGACGGGTAACTGAAGAGGCCAAATATAAGAAAAAAGAACTTCGAAAAAGTCTGAAAGGGCACTCTGTCTTTATTAAAATGGATGCACACATCACAGAGTCAACTATTTTGCCATTAATGTTGGATTTGTTTATGAAAACAATAAAATGATAACTCTGACATTAGAAGTAAAAGGACACCCAGGCACATCACAGCAGTGAATATCTTCAGAAGTTAGTGGAAGAAATTTTAGAAGATTTTGAAATTAAAAATGAGCAGGTTCTATGTACTGTAACAGATAAGCTTCCAAATGAGCACAATTGAGAAAATGAATAAAGCTAAGAAAAAAAGTATACAAATATTGGAAGATGAAGATGACATTCCCGCAAGTGGTCCACAAACAACACAAACAGGAGAGAGCAGTGAAATTTTAGAAGATATTGTAGAAGAACCGTTTAAGCTATTTCCAATACAACATATGTGTTGTGCTGTGCCTACACTGCATCAAGCAATAAGAGATGGATTGAAAGATCGTCACGCAGCTACTCTCATTGGTAAGTTGAGGCAAGTAGCCGTTGCAGTCAGGACTCCTAAAATAGCTCCTTATCCAGCACGTCTCTGCAGAATAGCATCTATTTTGGATCAAGCAACACGCTGGGGAAGCACTTATTTTTTATGAATTAAAAATCTTTCTTGAAAATTTGGATAAACGAAAGTGTTTCGCTAACTGAAAACCAGTGGGAGCAAGTAGCAAAATTAGAAAGTCTGCTTTCTCACCCTTTTACTGTCACCAAGAAGATGCAGTCTGAGAATTTAACACCTGGTAGATTCTTGTTGGAGTGAAAAAGGTTGATATATCACCTGAACAAAAGTGGAGGATTAATTACTGTGGCATTGTATCTTCAATGAAAAAAAAGAGAGGATCTCTTACTGGATAAACAAATCCTGTTAGCTGCCATTTACATTGATCCAATGAACTGAATATTGTTGAACAATGACCAACTTGTTACAGGAAAAGAGGCACTCTATGAAGTAGTAATTCGAATGAAAAGGTTACAGGTACTACCTGAAACTCCTGGACCATAGGACGAAGAAGCTAGAAGCATTGGTAACTCAGATCATCCTCTTCATATGGACAAAATGGAATGTTCAAAAGTAAAGCAACACCACTTAAAATGTGGAAAAACAACCAGTAGGTGTCCAAATAAAGAAATTTCAGCAAAGTTTTTTAAATGGATTAAAAGAAGTGGAAAAGTATGACTGCTCATCGAAACTGACTATAGAAGTCATCCCTGATATCCAAAGGTTATTAGTGATGTAGCTAGAACTGTAACAGCAATGCCACCCACCCAAGTCAGTGATGAAAGGCTGTTTCTGCACTGAAAATAATCAAAACAGATTTAAGGGCTTCTATGAAGGAAGATGTGGCAGAAGCAATTCTGTTTCTAAGAACAAGTTGTTTGCAAATTTTGGATTTGGATTTCTGATTTAACCCTATTTCTATAGATACAATGCTTCTTTAATAAATTTTGTAGGGATATACTTTTCTAGCTTTTACAATATCATTTTTATTTCACGTAATGTAATCTTAAACAATGCTTTAATCTCAAGAAGGAAGGGTTATTTATGTACCTAGTTTAGTTTATTTCTTTTAAAATGGGCATTTCATTTACATTCCTGTAAGAATTCTTAGCCTTTTTTAATTTTGTAAGTTTTGTCTTATGTTTAAATGTTACTCAATCATGTTTGTAACTTCTTTGATAAATAGTATAAAAAAAAGCTACAACAGCATAGCTATAGCCTTTAAACCCAAACTTTAACGGATTAGGGTGCTACAAAGTAGCCTGATGATTCACGTTGGCAGTGATGAAATGCCTTGTGTGTGCTTTCAATCAGCATAGGAAATCTATAATTAGTCTAACTACACATAGGAGTCGGAGGTACCATAAATTAAAGGAGTCCGAGTCCAAGGTTTTGTGTGCCGACTCCACAGCCCTGGGAATAAGATGCAAGCCATTAATCAGCTGGAAATTCCTAGATCTACAAATAAGAACACTCCTCCATACTCATGATGTAATTTATAAGAGTGGAGTGGAGTGGAGGAGTGGCCTAGTGGTTGGGGCAAGGTACTTCAGGCCGGAAGGTCAGGGGTTCAAATCCCACTAGAGGACAGCAACCTTGGGCCGCAAGGACTGGGGTTTCTAGTCCTACAGGTGCTCCTTGTGGTCTTGGGCAAGCTACTTAACCCTCCATAGCCCATGTTCCATGTAAAATAGTTATCTCCAAGTTATAATGCCCTGTTCAATGTAATTTCAGTTTGTTCAATGCAAACCGCACTGATGCAGAATAGCGCGGTATATAAGAGAATGTAAATAAATAAATAAATAAATAAATAAGAACTAGTGCATGACAAGACTGTACATCCCTAGAGCCGTAGGAGGACTGGGCCTCAGAAATCAATTACAGAGCTACTATCATAGGCCCCCAGACTTATTTAACAGCATCCTCAGATTGTAATATGCAAAAAGTGCTGAAAATTTGAAAGTTAATTTCCAGAATCAAAATTGGACAGGCATTCCGATGAGGAGGAGGAATGAGTGAGAATCCACCAGGAATGAAACAGAATTCTCAAAACAATTAGACCAGCAAACAAGGAAAAACAAGTGGCAAATACACAAGTACAGTAAGAAATACAAAATGTTACTCCAGGAAACGTTTGACGATCGAGACTGGATACATGAATAGCTACGGAGAGGCAAAACAAAATTGAAGGATGAAAGGCTGAAAGTTGCAGCCCAAGATAGTGGATTACAGATGAGATGGTTTACAGTGAGCATAGAAAAAAAAATGGCAAATCAGACATACGTAGATTCTGTAAGAAAGAGCTGGAAACAGTGACTCACCTCATAGCTGATGGCAGAAAATTTATATATGAAAGAGCATACTAAAGTAGCTCATCTCATCCACTAGAAATCTTGTAAATACTACAACACCAATTTATCAGAAAAGCATTGGGATCATGAACCTAAGAGAATTAAGGAACATGAAGAGGTAATGATCACCTGGGATATTCCCATTCCGACTCATAAAAAGATGGATGTAAGGAAATTGGACATAGGAGTAAAACAGAAGAGCACCAAAATGGTATTGATTATAGAAGTGTCTATTCCAAGTGACTATTCGGTGAATAGCACTGAGAGGGAGAAGATCTTCAACTACCAAGAAATGCAAAGACCACGAAAATGTGGCAGAAAGATACCAAGATATTTCCCATCATGTTGGGGGCCACAGGCTTGATTGGATAAATTATAAAGGTGTGCTTGGAAATTCCTCCTATACATGTTACATCTTATGAACTCCAGAAGGTGGCTCTCTTTGGCACAATCCAAAATAATAAACCCCAAAAAAACGGCAAAGTCAAAATCAAAAATGTAGATACTGTGAGGCTCCAGTGAAAAGGCGACGAAGAACAAACATAAAAGAATGTCGGAAAGTTAAAAAGAGGTGAAGAGAAACATCAACTCACTAATTACCATACTCCATTTTACTCATTTTTATTATATATTTTAACATATGAATATGCTTGAACACCCCAAGTGTATCCAAATGTACTTATCTTCAATACTCTAAGATATGAAGAGTTGAGGAAGTCCTAATCACGCTACGTGGCACATTTGAGTCCAAACCTCATGGACTCTGCTTCAGGCTTTGTAAGGAACTTCCAACGAAAGTAAAATTGTCTCTTCAGAATCAGGCTCAATCGCGCCTTACCAAAGATAGGTGTCTGACATCACAAATTCAAGCAACCAATCCTAGTCTGAAGAGGGGAAAACCATGTGATAGGGAAACCCCTCAAGGGGAATGGACAAACTAAAAAAGGCTGAGCTAATCAATTTCAAGATTCAAGACAAACAGGGCCAAAGAACCAAGTTTAAAGATCCATTGCTGCTCTCTCCACTGCAATCTAAAAACCCGATCGCCCCGTGGCGGTCAGGGGAGACAAAATCAATCAACCGCCACCGTAACTCATCAAATAGAAACATAGAAACATGATGACAGAGAAAGACCACATGGCCTATCTAGTCTGTCCTTCCATAACAACAGTCCACTTTTTACTTTTAGAGATCCTCTGTGTTGGTCCCATGCTTTTTTGAATTCAGTTACTGTCCTCATCTCTACCACCTCCACTGGGAGACTATTCCACGGATCCACTACTCTTTCCGTAAAGAAATGTTTCTGCATAATCACTCCTGAATCTATCTTCCTTCACCCTCATCCCATGTCCCCTCGTAGCAGAACTTGCTTTCAATTGAAAGAGGCTCTCTCCCTGAACATTTATGCCACGGAGGTATTTAAACATCTCAATCATATCACCTCTATCCCGCCTTTCCTCTAAGGTGTACATATTAAGATCCTTAAGTCTGTCCTCATATGCTTTATAATGAAGCCCATTAATCATTTTAGTAGCAACCCTCTGCACCGACTCCATCCTGTTCACATCCTTTTGAAGGTGAATGAATGATGATATTGAACGCAATGGTCCACAATGGGGGCTGAAATGTTATCAGTACGTAAACAGGAAGCATGTTCATTTAAGCAAACTTTAAACATATGCATTGTCCGCCCTACAAAAACCATACCGAATGGGCAAATGATTAAATATACAACAAAGGAGGACGTGCATGACGTATGCCATCGGGATGTAAACCAATGATCCTTCTTAGCACAGTACCAGCGATGGCCCTCCAAAGTGTGGAAGCAGAATTGACAATTTCCACATGGCCAATGGCCAGGGTTGTCATGAATAAAAACTGGACGATCAATCAAAGATGCAGAATGTACCAACCGGTCACGCAAGTTGGTGCCAAGGGAATATGCCACCCGCAAAGGCTTTTGAAAGCAAGGATGCATTTGCAGTACCGGCCAATGTTTCTGTAAGAGAGACGTCATCTGATGCAAAAAGGGTTATAAACTTTTATGGTATCTCCAACTCCTATGCGTAATTAGACTAATTATAGATTTCCTATACTAACTGAAAGACATTGTGCTCATCACAACCTTTTATCTTAAATAAACGCTTCCTTGCAGTAAGTCTTGGCGCCTCTTAAAAAGCCTTTTACAGGAGAAACAGAGATTTTTGTTGGGCGATTTTAGCTAATGAGTGCTGTAAGTCAGGTGAATTTTGATCAGATAAATGTGTCAGTTTGCTTAAAGTCTGCAGTATAAATTCTATACAGTTACCAGGTTGTTTGTTTTGTTACAGGGGTTGTTTTGAGGTTGGTTGATCCGGCTGTATGAGTTTGGCTGCTGTACTTGTTGAAGAGAATGGTTCTCCGCTTACTGAATTATGGATACCCGAGACCTTTTATTTAAGATCAAAATCTTTAAGAAAAAAGTATATGTTTGCTTAAAAAATATACTTTTTTTGAGATCTATAAATACTAAAGTATACAAAGCTGACTATGGCTTTATAGATTTAAGGGAGTTTTTTTAAGATGCGAGAGATATGCATTCCTCTATGGCAGAAATCATCCAGAGGTCTTTCTCTCCCTTTAAATTGGTATAATAAGTTTTGTATGGTTATAGTCGTATTGTTAAAGTGTGGGAGTATGTTGCATTACACTTAATTATAATAGTGGTTTTGGGTTTAACTAAGAGCTTTTGTTGAATTTTGTTTTAGTTTTCTGCATACCATGACAGTCATGAACCTCACTTCTAAACCAGGGTATGTGGAGTAGGATCTCATTCTCTCAAATTTACTGCTAATGCTTGGCGTAGTACTTCCATCGTGCCAAAAGAGAGCCTCCTGCTGGAGTTCGTAAAATGTAACATATATGGGCAGTTTGTCAAGATGTGCTTGGAAATTCTTCTTTACCAAGCCTGTGGCACCCAACACAATGGAAAATATTTCTGTATCTTTCTGCCACATTTTCTTGGTCTCTGACTATAGTTATTGGTATTTCAGGATCTTCTGCCTTTTCACGCGACACCTCTATTATTCATGCTGTTTGGTGTTTTTCTTCTTAAACACTATATCCAGCTTTTTAATCAGTTGGAATAGGAGTATTCCAGGTGATCATAACCTCCTCAATTTCTGTAATTCTCTTAGAGTCGTGATCCCAGTGTTTTTCCAGACACACTGATGTTGTAGTGTTTACAGAATTTCCAATGGATGAGGTGCACTATTTTATTATGTCTTTCTGTATTGAAATTTTCTGTCATCAGAACTTCACAGCCCGCTATGAGGTGAGTCACCATTTCCAGGACTATTTTTTTTTATTTATGCAATTTTAACAAAAAACAGCAAGAAACATATTTTCCTTGCAATGAATACAGAGTGTATAAAGATAATAGCAAAGGAAAAAAATAAAAAAAGAATACAACTATAAACATACTCTGTTGCAGTCCACAATTTGAGGAGGAAAGAGAAGAAATATCAAACCAAAGCACAGTCTTTGGAAGACTGCATCAACTAATATTCTTAAACAACATGAAAACCAAAGTGGCTGCGGAGGACCCAGGATATACACCATAACAGAGGATATAGATAGATTACAACATTACTCTGGTGATGGAGTAGCAGGCAATCTGGCATTAATGAAAGTATTCAAATCACTAGGATCAGAAAAAATATATTTAACATCCCTAATAATCACCAAACACCTGCATGGAAATCTAAGAAAAAAGGTTCCCCCAATTTTTAACACCCCTGCTTTATAAAGCAAAAATTGCTTTCTCCTCTTCTGAGTTTCCTTAACTAAATCTGGAAACATTGATACTTTTAAACCCCAAAAGGTTTCTAATCTTTTCTTAAAAAACATTTTTAGAAGCCAATCTTTATCGGTAACCAAAGCACATTGAACTAACAATGTTGAAGGAGTAGGAATGGAAAATCCCCCCCCCCCCCCCACGGTGTCCTCGAGCAAGCCAGTAACATCCAGAATATTAAAGTTCACTGTAGATACTGCCACTGGGGTCTCAGCATTCTTTTTCCGACAGGGTAGATAATATACCTTACTCAAAGGTGGAATCAGTTCAACAGGAACCTTCAAAATCTCCAGCATATATTGTTTAAACATGTCCAAAGCCGTAACATCAGAGAGTCATGGAAAATTTAAAACACGAAGATTCGCTGTCCTGAAAGCATTTTCTAGCACTTCCCGTTTGTATTTAAGCATCCCATTCTCCTTAGTTAAAGCCAAGTACATGTCAGAAACGTTTTCCAACCGAGAACCAAGAGTATTATTCTGTACCTTTATCTGCTCATATGTAGACATTACCACTTCAATATTTTCAGCATTCTTCTGAATGTTGGCAGCATTCTCCTGGACCCGGGACGCTAATAATGCAGTTTGTGAATTGATCGTAGTTGAAAGAGTGGCAGTCGCTTCCCAGATAGATTCTAAGGTGAACACCTTAGGACGAGCCAGAGGAGGTAGATCAAATAAAGAAGGGGTTGAAGCCGACTGAGGGAAAGGGCTTCCTACAAAGGGAGACCTCACCGGAGTAGTCGCCGCCAAACTACCACCCAAAGCCTCCCCGAGACTATCAGGGGTCAATGAAACCAATCGCTCAGCCAACACCCTCTCCGCAGCCGGCGTACCCGCCTTGGGAGTCGTCAGCACTGCAATAGCTGAGGAAGGATCCAAAGCAGCTGCGTGTGGCGGTGGAATCCTCACTGCAGGAGAGAGAGAAGTTTCAGGATCCGACGGAAGCGCCTGAGCCTCTGTACTAGGCGCAACCAAGCCAGCTCGAATCTCCTGTTTCTTATCCAAAGGTACCTTAACAAAACGGTCCATAGGACCAGAACTGGATGGTTTGGGCTCAGAGGGAACTGCCCTCAACTTTCCTTTCCTTTTAGGAATCTGCACTCAAAGAACACTCCGTAGCCATCTTGGAAAGTCTCCACCCCCTCCGTCCTTCCAGGACTATTTTATTATGTCTTTCTGTATAGAAATTTTCTGTCATCAGAACTTCACAGCCTGCTATGAAGCGAGTCACCATTTCCAGGTCTCTCTTGCAGAATCAACATATGTCTGTTTTTCCAGTTTTTTCAATGCTCGCTGTAAACCATCTGGTCCTAATCCACTGTCCTAGCTGCAACAATCAGCCTCTCATCCTTTAGTTTCAATTCACCTCTCCTCAACCATTCATGTGTCCGTTCCTGAACAACAAAAGGTTCCTAGAGCAACACTCAGTATTTCCCACTATATTTGTATTGTGTATTTATATTGATATATTGCTTTGCTGTTTTCTACCTTGTGCAATACTACTGGAAATGTGAAATGCAAATAAAATCGGGGGGGGGGGGGCTCTCCTACTAATATATGAGCCTTATTTGCTTTTAGCTCACTTCTTTACATTGGCAGCTCAAGGTGAGGTTACTTTTAAGTACATTGGTTATATCCCTATACCCTGAGGGCCTATAGTCTATGACCCCCTACTTATTAAACAGGTTTCCCATTGATGCAAAACTAGGAGAAAACCTGCAGCAAGCCCCTAGGCAAAACCTATCAGTGAGATTTGAAGCCTAGCTTCCCTGGTTCTCAGCTTGTTGCGCTAACCACTAGGTTACTCGTCCACTTATCTTATTGAATATCTTCTTTCTAAAGTATGAAATGACAAGATTTTCAGCACTGGTTATTTTGTATAATATATGTCATGGCATTTTTACGATTATTTATTTATATTTTATTTTATTTAACAGTTTTTTTATATACCGCCTTTGGTCCAAGGCGGTTTACATTGAACAACAATATACAATCTCAAAAGATTTGTTATACATAGAACAAGTGCAAGTAAACTTGGCATTAAATATGGGGATTATAAATGACTCATCAGTGAGTAGGTCGTTATCTCGGGGTCCTCTTTGACTCTAATCTTTCCTTTTCTGCCCATGTCTTCCATATCTCCAAGACCTCCTTTTTTTACCTCCGTCAAATCCGTGCAATTCGCCCCTTCCTCTCTCCCTCCGCTCTTGTCACCCTGCTGCTATCTCTTGTCATCTCCCGTGTCGACTTTTCCAACTCCATTCTCTCCGGCATTTCCAAACTACAGCTGACACGACTATAAAGAATCCAGAACACCGCCGCCCGACTTGTGTCCTACTCCTCACCTAGATATCACGTCACTCCCCTCCTTTTCCGTCTTCACTGGCTTCCCATATCCTTTCGTATTCAGTTTAAACTTCTCACTTGTTCATAAGGCGCTTCATACCACTACCCCGCAATATCTGGCTGACCTAATCCACTTTCATACCCCCAGGCACACCCCTCGATCCTTCCATCTCAACCGCCTTGCACTACCCCCCCCCCTTCACAGGCTCACTATCAATCCACCCACTCCTCAGCCTTTTTTTTCGTAGGTCCCGCTCTCTGGAACTCCCTTCCCACCGCCCTCTGTCTTGAACCACATCATCCCACCTTCAAACATGCCCTGAAGACCCACCTATTTTCCCTTGCTTTCGACCTTCCCTCCTCCCAGCCTTAGCCTCTTCCCTTGTGTTTGCTGTTCTCTATCCGCTCTCTCCTCTCTGTCCTATATTGAATTGTAATTTCCTTTTCATCTTCTGGCCTTGTGCCTTACTGTACTGAAGATTTTATTGTAAACCGCTCTGTTTATCACTGAAGGGCGGTCAAGCAAATAAACAAACATTATCTCTCTCTCTCTCTATATATATATAATGTCATTAGGACCAAAGTGTTCTATGAAAAGATGCATTTTTAATAGTTTCTCTATATCCTGTGGAGATTAAACTGATCTAATGGCTTCAGATAGTGAGTTCCAAATCATTAGGGCAAACAGTGAGAAGACTCTATTGCTTGTGTGCTGCATACATTTGGTCTTGACCAGAGATATGGCCAGATTAGTGTGCTGTCTACTACTGGCATAGAAAGGCATATGCATACTCTTCCTGATAACAGTATAGGCACATTGTATATACGTTTGCTCCTTTCTATACTTGTTTTTATTTCTTAGACTTCAACCTTGAAAACATATACTCCACATCTTTCAAATTGTTATGATGGCACTTAAGGATCACAGCTCATGGTTACTTACATATGTGGTTAGATTGAAGCATGACCAGAGGTTTATTAATTCCATCTTCTGACAGTTTTAAAGACTTATTAACTCAACACAGCATATCTCTTCCTTATTTAAGTTTTTGAACATTTATGTCCATTTAAGCCTTAAGATGTAAAATGCCCTATTGTTTTAATGTCATTTTAGCAAAGCTTAATTTTGATTATGATGCTTACTGACATTGGCTAACTTCATTTACAGAATATCATTTATGGGCAGATTTTGTGTGTGGTTGTTGTTGAGGCACTTGGTCCTGTGATTAAGATATGGCTCTTTCTGGTAAAAATTATAGGTTCAGAGTCAATCCAGACTCTACCATGCTCTCAACCACAGGGAAGGGATGCAAACATGCTAATAAAGTTAATCGCATCACCATCTAATTAGGTTAGGCCAATATAAGGTTACCACAGCATGTCGAGATGCCAAACAAGGCAGGCATATACAACCCACAGAGTCCTATTCTTGCACAGAAAGGTAAAGGATTAAACCCTATGGTGCCAGAAGCCTTTTTCATTAGGGAAGAACTGCCAAGTTACCCAGTTCCAGAGACAATTTGCCCAACTCTGGTTGTGATTTTACATCCTAAAGCAGGGTGGTATTTGCAGAGCTGGCACAACTATTAGGTGAACTATGTGGCTGAGTAGAGCACCAAACTTTGGAGGGTGACAGGAAGTGCTCCCTGCTATTATCGCTACAGGTTTCTATCACCCCCCGACCAGCAACAGCAATAAAACAGGAAGAAATATAGTATGGGATGTCTAAATTCTTGCAGAAAGCCCAGTGGCTCCCACCCCCCCACACAAACAGGAAGTCTGCATCAGAAAGCGGCTCGGCTGGACTTTCAGAGTGCAGCACTCTGGAGTTCAGAGGCCCCATGCCACCCTTCTTCCTAATTTCATTACCTTTGCCACCGGTTCTGGGGAGCTGCGGCAGCAGGGATGGCAGTACAGGCAGAAGCAGAGCACAGCATAAGAACGAGGGTTCTTCTTGAGCACTTAATTACCCTTACTCCGGCCGTGGGTATTTGCAGTCCCTGATTCTACACAATAAAATCAGTACTGCAAATCCCATAATGCACAATGATAGAACTGTCAGAGATCTTCCACTAGCCTAAAACCTCCTTCCTAGAACTGCATAACTTGGCAGCTGGATGAGAGCTCTCGCGGTACAGCTCCAAGAGCAGAGGAAACAGCCACGATGCATCTCACCCAGCTCGGCACCTGCGAGTGGCGACAAAGCGGGTCTCATCTTAGAGGAGCTGGGACCTGCCTCCCTCCAAAGTCCACTCTCCCACCCAAGCACCAGCCGCAAAGAAAGAAAGCGAGTTGCTGGCCATGTCCCGGGAAACGAGCAGGCATGAAGAGGAAGGTGAGGCGCAGAATACCTGGGAAGGACGCGCACCATAGAGAGACTCCACGAGAGCATGATTCTGTCGGAAATGGGCACGAGCACGAGCACGCTGACTCTCTATTGAAACAGAACCTATGGCTTTCGCCACCTCGCGCGCCCGATTGGCTTCCGCTCGGCACACGCCTGCGCAGTGCCGATACCGGATTGGCGTGGGGCTGGGCGGCGCGTGCGGTCAGACAGCTACAGGGCGAGCGACAAATTATAGCGGATTGCGTTAGCGGAAGCTTGCAGAAGCGGTACGAGCGAGTCCTAGCATTCTTGTGCAAGGCTGGTTAGGTATGTCTCTGCGTGTGTCATATTTATGCATCTGTTTGCCCTCCCCGTGCAATGGACTCAGTACCCAGAATGTGCTTGTAGCAACCGTAGAAGCCTGCTGCCGCACCCTAAGGGGGTAGAAAGCGACAGCATCCTGCATTGCGAGCTATGGAAGCTGGAGCTGGTTGTTAATATGCGCAGTATTGTCAATAAACGGGGCATTGGGCCACTGCAAGTAATCGGTACATTTAGCAAACCTTTCCTGATGGTCTCTTTGACGTGCTGTTAAACCAATGTTAATTACTAATTAAGATGGAAAGGAAAGCCATACCAATACCCTGAAGTAATCGGATATGTGATATACGTTTTGTGTATATTGCATATGGCCAAATGCATAAATACAGAGTGCGTTTCATTGAGCATATTTTTGGGATAAGTTATTAGATGTATTTGTTTTATTGTAATTTATGTATTTATATTAAAATATTGTGTACATATTTGTCTAAACTGTAGTTCTCAAAAACCAAATCCTACAGAATAAGTAGAAGGTGTTAAACGCCCATCGAGATGACCTACTGTATCTTATTTACATCGAGCAACAGGTGTGTGTCACTTTTATGTACAAGTGTAAGGGAAAGACAGATTTTATTGGTTTTACAACAGTGTTAATTTCGACTTGTTTAGTAGTAGACAGGTCAAAATAATATTCTGATTAGCATGACAACTGAGCCTGGGATCAACACTGGATGTGTGGATTATGAAAAGCATAGTCCACCTTCTAGGACACCAAAATGAAGTTTTCAAAAGCCAGATGTGACCTCATCCTTCGGCCACTAATAAGTTTTACCAGGTCTTCCTGAAAGAAGAGCTTGCCCCCTTTTCCTTAGCATGGCTTTCTAGACACTTAAGGCCTGATTTGCTAAAGCTTTCTTCCCCCATTCTTTGCCGTTGGATAGGGAAAAAGCTTAGTAAATAAGGCTGTTCATCTCTCATGATGTTTTCTTCAGATCTGAAAATAATGAACTCCTTTGTTAGTGCCATCACCCCAAAAAGGAATAAATAGCTGAATACAGAAACCATCCTTGTTGGAGTGTATGAAACTCTATGCAGGCAAATGTTAAGGCATCAGCAATGAGGTTATTTATTCTAATGGCACTATAGTTTAGCTTTGGTGTAGGAAGGACGTTTTAATGGTTCATTTGTTAAACAAAGTATCCATTTATCATTTCCTACTTTTTCCCTTTTACATTTTGTTTCATTTCTGAGGTGAAATGTTAAGTTTATGAAAGCTGCTGCTACTCAGCTACTTCTATCTTACAGGCATACACATGAACACAATTCTTCCTGCCTGTAAATGTAATATTGTAGATAAAGACCAAAATGACCCATGAAGTCTGCCCAAGAAGGTTTGTTACGGTTATACCTGCCATGCAATGCAGGTTACTTTTTTCATGATTTCTTCAAAGAATTGGAAGTCATTTTACAGATAGTTTGAGCCAGTGTTCTATGGTTGGTTTTCATTCTCTTACCCTTTAGGGATCCAGTGTGACTATCCCACTCTGTTTTGAGTTCCAACATCGTTCTTGCTTCCACCACTTCTTCCAGGAGGGCATTCCAGGCATTCACCCCTCTTTCCATGAAAAACATGTTGTTTTTCATTCTACTTCCTTCTAGCTTCATATCATCTCCTTTAATTCTAGAGCTTCTCCCTCATTGGGACAAAGCTTGTTCAGTAATACCTTTTAAAGTATTTAAAGGTTTGCATCATATTCCTTCGCTCTCCCCCTTTTCCTCTAGGCTATTCATATTTAGAATCTCTAGTCGGGACCATATCAAGCTAGAAATGCGCCCTGTGCAACTAACAAATCTGGTGCCACCTTCCGCTCCAAACATGTGCAATAATGCACTCTTTTTGAGCTTCTTGCAAGCCCATTGATGATATCTGCGCCCTTTCTGTACTTGCAGCCTGTGCAGCTGTACCACTCACACAGCCCTTGGTACGGCCCTGTCTCTAGTCCATCTCATACAGTATGTCATCTCATTGCCTTGTTTCTTTACCTTTTCCCCTTGTTTTATTCCTATCTACACCTTCTGTGTTATAAGCTCTGATGAGCAGGGACTGTCTTTTACATGTCTGTGTAGCGCTGTGTACGACTTGTAGCGCTATACAAAGGCTCAGTAGTAGTAGTAATGGCATTTTTGTCGCTTTCCACTGGATCAGGTCCAGTTTCTTTATGTCCTTGGTGAGTGATGGCTTCCGAAACTGAACATAGTACTCTAAGTAAGGCCATAGCAGTGATCTGTACAGGGACATTATTGCCTTGTCCTTTTCACTCGTTATGCCACTCTCTATGCAGTCTAGCATCCTTCTGACTTTGGCCACCACCTTGAGATCTTCAGACACTATCACCCCAAGGTTTCACTCTCTTGATCTGTGCTCATCAACTAATCCCCTCCTATTGTGTACAACTCCTTTGGATCTCTGCATGCCAAATAAATCACTCTGCATGTCTTCGCATTAAAGGTTAACTGCCAAGCATTTGACCAGTCTTCTAATTTTTGTAGATCACTTCTGATTTTGCATGCTCTCTCTGGCATGTCCACTCTGCTGCAGATTTTTAGTGTCACTGCAGAAAGGTAAATATCCCTTCTGCAGATGACACTGTCTTCTGTCAGCAAATTCTTTATTGCGTTTTACAGTGTGTAATACAAAGATCAATTTTGTAATAAGAAATTCTAAATGCAAAAATATAAGAGATTGCCGAACTAGGAAAGTGTCACATAGATTTACACTGGTAGAGGAAGGGTCAAGACACGGGCATAGGAAGCTGGCCTAAAGAGAGAGATGTGTAAGACCAAAAAAAAAAGAAAAAGAGCTGGTTAAATATTATTGGCCCATTTTAACTACTTAGCCATTCAGGGCTCAAGGTATACCTTTAGCTTCCAAAGAGAATCTTAATTGAGATGGTTTATAAAACACACATTGCATAGTCTCCCACCAAATCAAACTTGGTCCCCAATGCCTGATATAATGCCAGGAATTAATTCCTCCAGCCTTTAGCCCACCTGGGCACATTGAGTCAGATCTGAACCTTCCCACCCAAAAAGAAGGCATCTTGGCAATGGAAGTATAGCGTTATAGCTGCTTTCTTATCCTGCAAAAATAAAAAATTAACCAAAATAGTTGCTCTCTTGGAAGTCTCTTCTAAAGATCGTTGGCGTAACCCAGACAGGTCCAAGCTGTCGTACGAGACCTCGGCCAAAGATTGTCTCTCTTGAGGGGTATTCTCTCCTTTTACATTCTCAGGCAAATATTAAATTCTGCGCATGGGAGGCAACACAGACTTTAGAAGTCCATGAAACAGCTACTGTGGAGTAGCTGTGTCAATCTTAAATTCAGATGCCTGGTGTAATGTCCATTTTATTTTTATTTTCTATACACAACCAGCTTAAACTTGCATTATTATTTTATTTTATTTTTTATTTAGTATACATTTGTATACCGCTACTTCCAGCTATCAGCAGCGGTTTGATTACAGGTTGGAAATTGTCAAATCATGACAGGAAATTTTTGAGGTATAAACACATTGATTAGACAGGAAAGCACAGCACACAGAGAACTATTTTACAGGGAACATGGGCTATGGAGGGTTAAGTGGCTTGCCCAAGACCACAAGGAGCACCTGTGGGACTAGAAACCCCAGTCCTTCCGGCCCAAGGTTGCTGTCCTCTAGTGGGATTTGAACTCCTGACCTTCCGGCCCGAAGTACCTTGCCCCAACCACTAGGCCACTCCTCCACTCATTAAAGGAGTTTGCACAATCTTATATTGAGAAACGCAGTCAACTCCTCCATCTTGGCAACCAGTTGCCCCATTTTGACTTCTAAAGCCTGTAATTTTGAGGTATTTTGCATTATTGAGGAAACAAAAATTGCACAAACCTGCTGTAAGGAGTCTAGATCTGTGCAAAAGGAATCCAGTGTAATTATTACTGCTACTGCTGATCATTTCTATAGTGCTACAAGGCATGCACAGCGCTGTACAGACATATGTAAAAGACCGTTCCTGCTCATCAGAGCTTACAGTCTAGTCAAGACAGACAATACAACAGCTGAGGACAAGGATACATCTAGGGCAGCGATGGCGAACCTATGGCACGCGTGCCAGCTGTGGCACGCGAAGGCCTTGCAGCTGGCACGCGGGAAGGTCCGCAATTAGGTTTTTTTTTTTTTTTTTCAATTTTACTTGTCTGCTGCCGCTGTCGGGGCCGCCGCGGCAAAATCGAGCGTGCCGCGGGGCCCCCCTGTACCCGGCAGAGCCTGCCCTCCCCGTAGCAGCTCTCTCTTTGGCAGCTCTCTCTTTGGAGCTGCAGTCAGACGCGCTGGCTTGCAGAGCGCGAAGGGAAGAGTTTCCCTTTCGCGACTCTGTTAAGCCCGCGGGGGCTGATGGGAACTTCCCATCAGTCCCCGCGGGTTTAACAGAGCAGCGAGGGAGAAACTCTTCCCTCGCGCTCTGCAAGCCGGCGCGTCTGACTGCAGCTCCAAAGAGAGAGCTGCTATGGGGAGGGCAGGCTCTGCCGGATACAGGGGGGCCCCGCGGCACGCTCGATTCTGCCGCGGCGGCCCCGACAGCGGCAACAGACAAGTTTTCTTTTTTTTTAATTTTCCCTGGGCTGGGGGGGGGTTAGGAGTGGTGATGTGATGGGCTGGGCTGGGCTGGGGGGGGGTTAGGAGTGGTGATGTGATGGGCTGGGCTGGGCTGGGCTGGGCTGGGGGGGATTAGGAGTGGTGATGGGCTGGGCTGGGGGGGGTTAGGAGTGGTGATGGGCTGGGCTGGGCTTGGCTGGGGGGGGTTAGGAGTGGTGATGGGCTCTGGGGGGGGTTAGGAGTAGTGCTGGGCTGGGGGATTTAGGAGTGGTGATGGGCACTGGGCTGGGGGGGGTAGGAGTGGTGATGGACACTGGGCTGGCTGGGGGGGTTAGGAGTGGTGATGGGCACTGGGCTGGCTGGGGGGGTTAGGAGTGGTGATGGGCGCTGGGGGGGCTTAAACTAAAAATTGGGTGATGGGGGATTAGGACTGGAAATGGGCTGGTGGGATTAGGACTGGAAGTGGGATTTTGGGGGGTTAGGAGTGTAAATGGGCTAGGGGGGGGCTTAAACTGAAAATTGGGTGATGGGGGATTAGGACTGGAAATGGGCTGGTGGGATTAGGACTGGAAGTGGGTTGATGGGGGGTTAGGACTGGTAATGGGCTATGGGGGGCTTCAACTCAAAAGTGGGTGCTGGGGGCTTAGGACTGGGAGTGGGCTGATGGGGAGGTTAGGACTGGTAATGGGCTATGGGGGGCTTAAACTGAAAATTGGGTGATGGGGGATTAAGACTGGAAATGGGCTGGTGGGATTAGGACTGGGAGTGGGCTATGGGGGGCTAGGACTGGTAATGGGTTGGGGTTGCTAGGACTGGAAATGGGCTGAGTGGAAGGGGGCTTGAACTGCAAATAGCTGTTGGGGATGGGGCTTGGAATGGAAATGGGCTGAGGGGAAGTGGGGGGCTTGAACTGCAAATAGCTGATGGGGACGGGGCTTGGAATGGAAATGGGCTGAGGGGAAGTGGGGGGCTTGAACTGCAAATAGCTAATGGGGAGGGGGACTTGGAATGGAAATGGGCTGAGTAGAAGGGGGCTTGAACTGCAAATAACTGATGGGACGGGGGGCTTGGAATGGGCTCTTAGGGGAGGGAGCTAGGACAGGAACTGGGCTGATGGATGGGCTAGGATAGAACTGAGAATTGGGTGTTGGGGGAGCTAAGATTGGAAATGGGCTGTGGTGGGGGCTTGGATTGAAATGGACTCATGGAGGGGCTAGAACTGGAGGTAGGCTCATGGGGGGCTTGGATTAGAAATGGGCTGAGTGGAGGGGAGCTAGGATTTAACATGGGCTGATGGTGGGGCTAGGAAAGGACTAGAAATGGGCTGATGGGAGGCTGGTATTGGAAATGAGCTGATGGGGGAGCTAGGACTGGAAATGGACTGATGAGGGGACTAGAAGGGAGCGGATACTGGGTGGGGCTGGAACTAAAAGGGAGCTGATGTTGGGGGAGATTAGAAGGGGATGGGGCTGGGAGAATGAAATGGAGAGGGGAAAAATATTTTGTGTGTGAGGGAAGAAAAATGTACAATTGGCCGGGTATTGGGAGAGTAAGTGGGGATTGAGGATGGAGGGGTAAAATTTGAGTGGATGAAATAGGAATGAGGAAAGAGCAAAAGGAGAAAGATTAGTATGTTAAAGCGGATGTAGAGAGAGAGAGAATGGAAAAAAAACTAGAAGAGAGAAGAAAGGACAAATGGACAGCAGATGATGGAGAGTTAGCAGAAAACATGAAGAAACCAGAAGAAAGTGGCTGGAGCAATTGCAACTGTGTAACTGAGCTGAGGTATTCTGTTTATGTAATTCCTTTTTGACATTGCCACTTGTTCTCTTTCCCCAGTAGGTCATGTATTGTTGTTCTCTGAAATGTATTAGTTTAATATTTGCAGTGTTGCCTTTTGATAGGTATGGTATGGTGCTTTGTGACTCCTGGTAGTGCTGTTAGGATACGGCGGGTTTGCTATTGGTTCTAAATGGGCAGTGTTTGTAGTAGTTCCTAATGTGCCTGGCGGTTGGCACTGGATTATAGTAATGTAGAAATCTTTTAGTCTGTCTTTATCCATACACTCATTAAGAGACATGTTTACTAAAAGTTAGTGTATGTTAGCATTATGCAAATATTTATGCAAATTGACGTGCTGGCACTTTGAGGAAATTCTTTGGTTTTGTGCGGCAGTTTGGGCACTCGGGCTCAAAAAGGTTAGCCATCACTGATCTAGGGGAATGGTAAGGAGACACATAGGAGACTAAGCGCATCAGGATCCAAAAGCAGCCTCGAAGACTGGATTTGAAAAGGGCCAGAGATGAAGCCAGATGTACACACTCAGTTTATTCCAGGCATGAGGAGCAGCAAGATGAAAGGCTCAAAGTCTGAGTTGGCAGTAGAAGAGAGAGGTACAGAGAGAAGTGATCTGCTGGAAGAGGGGTATAGGGAGAGAAGAGAGGAAAAGTAGGGAGGAGCAGCCAAATGACTGCACTTATAGTAGTCAGTAGGAGAAGTTTGAATTGGATATGGAAGCAGATAGGGAGCTAATGAAGCAACATGAGAAGAGGGGTTATATGAGCATACTGAGGCTGATGGAAAATTAGCCATGCAGTTGAGTTGTGAAAGGATTGAAGGGGAGAGAGATGATTCAGAGGGAGACCAGGTGACTGAAAAGTGGATTAGTGTCTTAGTATTGTGTTCAGAAAGAAGGGATGCATTTTGCTGATGTTTTATTTTATTTATTTATTTAGACAGATTTGTCTAACACCTTATCCTACAATCAAAGTGGTCACATCACAATTGGAGGGTTACATTTAACATGAGGGTTGTGATAAGGAAGCTTATCATAGTTCAGGAGGGAGCTATAAAAGAGGTGAATTGGCTTTGAACAAGCAACCTGTCTTTGCTGGTAGAAATACTAAAACAAAATACAAAAAATTGCCCTAAATATTGCAAATACTGATCTACAAAATCCTAATGTGTTACTGTGTGATCAGAAATATGATCAAAATACATAAAAAAAGTTTTTTTAATTCTTACTATTTAAAAATTTTTTTTGTATATATATACTTGGATACAGATCTCAGAATGAATGGGGGAGGATAGCTACAGGCTATAACAGCTGAAAAGCCTGAGAAATTCCTGACCCCTTCCTTACATCAAGGACCTTTGGAATCCAATTTTTTCTTTTTACCTAAAATATCTTTGTTTAATTTTGAGCTGTCAGCAACAGATTTAACAAAATTATGAGCTCTGCGAACTCTCTTCAATTAATGACTACTGACTAAGTATCCGTCGTCTTTACTAAGGTCTTTTCAAGAGAGAGACTGGTAGTTGTAAAAAGTAAGTCCAGATTGATGACATCCCTTTTAAAGGTGGGAAAATAGCCAAACCAGTTCCACAACTTCCTGAATCTTTTCCGTCATTAAATAGCTATGACATATCAGGACCAAAACTATTGGCTTTCAAAAATTCCAAAGCGACTTATCTGTATGTAGAATGAAAGAGCAGCCAAGTCTCTCTATTCCCGACGTAAACTTCCAGCGCTGTCGCGTTTCACCGCTCTCGCGGTTTCATTGGGGGAGATGGAATTCTCACGGCGTGTCTTACAAGTTTATGAAAATCTTTCAATAAACAACTTGTAACATTGTATCAAGGGCCAAAAAGACGCTGCGCAAAGGCTAAAGGTTTATATTAAGCATGGGCGTTGCTTAAAAATGCTATCTTGGAGGCCCAGACTAGATGTAGTCTAGCCTTCCTTACACCTTTCTTAAAAAGTGTAAACAACTGTCGGCATAGTTTAAAGGTGAGGTCAGAGAGGCTGTTATAACCAAAAAAGCATCTTTCAGAAAATGGATAAAGAGGTCAAATGACAAAAACAGGAAACATAAGCACTGGCATTGATAAGGCAGGCAAAGAGACAATTTGAAAAGAAGCTTGCCATGAAATCAAAACTGCATAAGGAAACATTTTCCAAGTATATTCTTAGCAAAAAAAAACCTAAATTCTTTGCTTCAGTCTTTACTGAAAATGAGGTAGGGAAGTTATCCATGCCTGAAATGGTATTTAAAGGTAATGTATTGGTGGCATTGAAACAAATCTCGATAAACCAGGAAGATGTAATGCATCTGTTTTGTAAACTAAAGATTAGCAAATCTCCTGAACCAGATGGTATACATCCCAGAGTGCAGAAAGAATTGAAATATGAGATTACAGACATAAGATTAGTAATCTGTGAACTATAATTAAAATCAACTGCAATACCTGAAGATTGGAGAGTTGCCAATGTAATACAAATTTTTAAAAAAGGGTTCCAGGGGTGATCGGGGAAACTACAGACCTGTGAACCAGACATCAGTACTGGGCAAAATGGTAGAAACCATTATAAAGAATAAAATTACTGAACATGTAGATAGTCATGGTGTAATGAGAGAAAGCCAATATGGATTTAGTCAAAGAAAGTCTGTCTCGCTAATCTGCTGTATTTGTTTTTGAAGGTGTGAACAAACAAAGTAGATAAAGGTGAGCTGGTTGATATAATGTATCTGGGTTTTCATAAAGCCTTTGACAAGGTCCCTCATGAGGAAATTTAAATGTCATAGGATAGGCTGTAGTGTACTATTGTGGATTAGGAACTGGTTAAACGATAGAAAACACAGAATAGGGCTAAATGGCCAGTTTTCTTGGTGAAAGAAAAGGGGAATAGTGAAGAACCGTAGGGATCTGTACTAGGCCTGCTGTTTTTTAACATATTCATAAATGACCTAGAAATGGGAAAGAGTGAAGTGATCCAATTTGCAGATGACACAAAGCTATTCAAACTTGTTAAAACACAAGAGAATTGTGAAAAATTGCAAGAGGACCTTGAGAAACTGGGAGACTGGGCATTCAAATTGCAAATTAAATTTAATGTGGACAAGTGCAAAGTTATGCATTTAGGGAAGAACAACCCAAACTATAGTTACAAAATGCAAGCTTCCACATTAGGAATCGCTGCCCATAAAAAAGGATTTCGGCTTCCTGGATAATACATGGAAACCCTCTTCCCGGTATGCAGCGGCAGCCAAGACAGCAAGTAAAATGCTAAGAATCATAAGGAAAGGAATGAAGAATAAAGCCAAGGATATTATAATGCCTCTGTATTGCTGCATGATGCGACCTCACCTTGAATATTTTTATTCAGTTCTGGTTGCCATATCTTAATACGAGGGGGTACCCAAAAAAAACAGGAATTATTTTTTAAAAGCTATTTATTTCAAATTCTTTACAAAACAACCTTATCCCCTTCAAAATACTCTCCATTACAACTGATACATTTTGTCCCACCGGTGCTTCCACTTTTCGAAACATTTTTTGTAGTCATCTTTAGAAACGGCTGACAGCTCCTCCCTCTTTTTTTTCTTGACTTCTTCAATGTTGTCAAATCGGTGTCCTTTCGTGCCCCTTTTCATGCGTGGAAATAAGAAAAAGTCACACAGAGCCAGGTCAGGCGAGTAAGGTGCGTGGGGCAGCGGAACCATGCCATTTTTAGCTAAAAACTGTCTAACAGAGATGGCTGTGTGTGCAGGTGCGTTGTCGTGGTGGAAGAACCAGTCTCCTGTCTGCCACAAATCGGGTCTTTTTTGACGAACAGTGTTGCGCAATCTTCTTAAAACTTCCAAATAAAAGGTTTGATTGACGGTCTGACCTGGGGGAACAAACTCTGAATGAACTACCCCCTTGGCATCAAAAAAGCAAATCAGCATTGTTTTGATGTTTGATTTGACTTGACAACATTTTTTTGGACGGTGTGACGATGACGTCTTCCATTGGCTTGACTGTTGCTTTGTTTCTGGGTCGTAACCATAGCACCATGACTCATCACCTGTAATGACCTTTGACAGAAAATCTGGATCAGTTTCAAGCTATTGTTTCAAAACACAACATGTTTCAACTCGATGTTCCTTTTGATTGTCAGTCAGAACCTGAGGAACAAATTTGGCAGCAACCCTTTTCATTCCCAAATCTTCCATTAAAATTCGCTGAACCGAGCTCCAAGATAACCCACTAATCTCTGACAGTTGATCAAATGTCTGTCGACGGTCTGTGAGCACAAGCTCTCTAATTTTTTCAATATTTTCATCGATTCGGGCAGTTGCTGGACGCCCAGAACGAGGTTTGTCATCAATCGACATGTCGCCATTTTTAAACTGAGCAAACCACTGGTACACTTGACTTTTTCCCATAGCATCATCTTGATAAGCTGTTTTCAACATTAAAACAGTTTCAGCAGCATTTTTACCGAGTAGAAAACAAAATTTCACAGCTGCAAGTTGTTCACTTAAACTTGTCATCATAACAAAAGAAACAAGAACAAAACAGCGCTAGCAAAAACAATCACTGCAGATGAACAGAACAAGCCAGGTCAACAACACAGGCGGCACTGAACTGACAATGAGTTGCACTATACACGCCTAGCAGCAGAAGTGCGTACTACACAAGCTTCGCCCACGGCAATGTTATTCCTGTTTTTTTTGGGTACCCCCTCGTATAGTGGAATTGGAAACGGTACAGAGAAGAGCCACCAAAATGGTAAAGAGGATGGAAGGCTACCCTAATGAGGAAAGGCTTAAAAGGTTAGAGCTCTTCAATTTGGAGGGGAGATATGATAGAGGTCTATAAAAATAATGAGTGGAGTGGAACAGGTAAATGTAGATCGGTTATTTACTCCTTCAAAAAGTAGAAAGACTAGGGACACACAATGAAGCTACAATATAGCACATTTAAGACTGTAGAAAATATTTTTTCACTAAAAGGTGTAATCAAACTCTGGAATTCATTACTGGAGGATGTAGTAAAGCTGTTGATGTAACTAGTTTTAAAAGAGGTTTGGATAAGTTCCTGGATAAGGTTTGGATAAGTTATTAAAGAGGACCAGGGAACTCCACTGCTTATTCTTGGGATAAGCAACATGGAATCTGTCTACCTTTTTGAGAACCCGGCAGATACTTTTAACCTGGATTGGCAGCTAATGGAAATGGGATATGGGGAACATAAGAAATGCCATACTGGGAGGGACCCTTAGTCTGACCCAATATGGCATATCTTATGTTTTTATGTATTTAGCCAGGCTAACAGTTAACCCAACTAGGTCCATTATTAGTCAGTTAGACCTAGTTACAAATAGCACGGGTTAATCATTAGCTCAGCTTAGTAAACATACACTTAAATACTTAATATACATGGGTGCATATCAGGACCAGAAGGAATGTGAGTATTGTGCTTTTATGTCTTTGTGATGATCTGTGTGAGTTCAAGATCACTTATGATTCTTTTTAACATCTTTGTTAGTGATATTGTGGAAAGGCTGTTGGGTAAGGTTTGCCTTTTTGAGGATGATACCAAAATCTGCAATAGAGTAGTGTGATAATGACAGCAATGCTGAGCAGATGGATTGGGAAAATAATGAGCATTGTACCTTTAAGAGTAAGGACAAGTCAGGTTCCCATAGAAACCGAAAGCTTCTAACTAGAACTGAGCCCAGCCATAGCAGTGTCATAGGAGCTGAGTGGAGCTCTAATGAGTTGCACCTGAGTAGCCAGAGGGGTGTGGCTGCTGAAGGAAGCCGTTTTAAACCTGCTTCAGAGCTAGAGTTCAGAAAGAGAGGTGGAGAGAGAGAGAGCACACAGAAGCCACGAGGCGAGCAACGACAGCAGACAGAGCAACGCAGGCAAGGAAGGCAAAGAGGAGAGCAGCAAAGAGGGAAACTTTGGAACACAGAACTAGCAAAGGAGGATTCTGGAAGATCCATTTCCTTTACCTCAGGAGCACTAGAAGCAAAGCCAAAACCTCTGTGGAAGCTACCTGAAGAAAAGGTAGAAGAGTTTACCTATACGAGGGAGGAAAGCTCTGATTACAGAAAAGGCATTGTGAGTGAGAAAGGTACGTCTGCCATAATTCCTAGTCAGAGACTTGCTGAGGAGATTGTACAGCAGTTAAAGAACAGTGCTAATAAGAGCAGAGAGAGCACTGCTGCGAAAACAGCTCCAGTCAGAAACATTCTTAGTAAGTGTTTTGAAACAGATGTAAAGGCTGTTGCTAAGAGCTTACGTAAGAATCAGTTTCCTACACTAGAGAAAGTTACTGCCAATCAGAGGGACATCTTTATTGAACAGCTGCAAGAAGTTCTCAGTGACCTGCAGGCTAGAAGTTACCCTAAGCAGAATTATGATTGCAGCGAGGAGATGATTGACGTAGAAAGCACTCCTGATACAACTGATATCTGTGAGATGGATTGTTCTTTATGTGAGATTGATCACTTGGACCTACGTTAGACAACCTTTGCATGAAGGTAATGCAAAGTTGTTTTCTCCTGAATGTTTGCTGTGAAGAAACAGTTGGCCATATGCTTTATTTTCTAATTTTGAATTGCTCCTGTTTCCTATTGTTTTGGAAAGTAATCCGTGTCATGTTTTGAGCCAAGAATCTATGTGTGAAAGGGAAAACCCCAAATAAATATTTATCTGTTCAAATGACCCTCGTGCCACAACACCTTACATAAGAACATAAGATATGCCATACTGGGTCAGACCAAGGTCCATCAAGCCCAGTATTCTGTTTCCAACAGTGGCCAATCTAGGTCATATGTACCTAGCAGTTTCCCCAAGAGACACAAGTTCCACAATGCTTGTACTGGGTCAAGCATTGATATCTTCGGTCACTTCTTAATGGTTTATGGACCTTTCCTCCAGGAACTTGTCCAAACCTTTTTTAAACCCAGCTATACTAACAGCTTTTACTACATCCTCCGGTAACAAATTCCAGAGTTTGATTACACGTTGAGTGAAAAAATATTTTCTTTTATTAGTCTTAAATAGTTTACCCTGTAGCTTCATTGCATGTCCCCTAGTCTTTCTATATTCTGATAAGGTAAACAATCGATCTACGTTTACCCGTTCCACTCCGTTCATTAATTTATAGACTTCTATCATATCTCCCCTCAGCCGTCTCTTTTCCAGGTTAAAGAGCCCTAACCTTTTTAGCCTTTCTTCATAGGAGTATCCTTCCATCCCCTTTACCATTTTGGTGGCTCTTCTCTGTACCTTTTTCTAAAATCGCTATATCCTTTTTAAGATACGGCGACCTTTGTTTGATAGTAAACCTAGACTACAACTCCCAGCATCCCTTGCTGCTACCTTAGTCAAAAAGGACACTTGAAGACAAAGTAGAGGTCACCCTTGCTCTAGAGTCACCGGCCCTAGGCGGGGGCAGGACAGTAGTCACCCAGGAAGGTGTAGATAACATGAGGAGGGATCTAGCTAAGCTTGGTCTAGAATTTGGCAGCTGGGATTTAATGTTAAAAAATGCAAGGTCATGCATTTGGGCTGCAGTAATCCAAGGCATCAGTATAGTATAGGGGGTGAAGTACTTTTGTCCACTAAAGAAGAGCGGGACCTAGGCGTGATTGTGATTGTGTCTGATGATCTTAAAGTAGCTGAACAGGTAGAAAAGGCGACAGCAAAAGGTAAGATGCTTGGGTGCATAGGGAAAGGAATGGCCAGCAGGAGGTGATAGTGCCTCTGTATAAGTCTTTGGTGCAACCTCATTTGGAGTATTGTGTGCAATTCTGGAGACCGCACCTTCAAAAGGATATAAACAGGCTGGAGTCCATACAGAGGGTGGCTACTAAAATGGCTAGTGGTCTTCATTATAAAGCATATGAGTACAGACTTAAGGATCTTAATATGTACACCTTAGAGGAAAGGCGGGATAGAGGTGATATGATTAAATACCTCCATGGCATAAATGCACAGGAAGAGAGCCCCTTTCAATTGAAAGCAAGCTCTGCTACGAGGGGACATGGGATGAGGATGAAAGGGGATAGATTCAGGAGTGATTTACGGAAATATTTCTTTACGGAAAGAGTGGTGGATCCGTGGAATAGTCTCCCAGTGGAGGTGGTTGAGATGAGGACAGTATCTGAATTCAAAGAAGCATGGGACAAACACAGAAGATCTCTAAAGGAAAAAAGGGGACTGTTGTAGTGGTTGATATGGAAGGACAGACTAGATAGGCCATGTGGTCTTTTTCTGTCATCATGTTTCTATTTAACTTATGAAAAAATGTTTCAAGGACAAAAAGATCAAAAGAAGATCTGTGTGCAAACTGCTGAGCTTAGCGTGTGCGAGTTGAGAATGGTCTGTAGAACCACACTGTACTTTTTAGCATAAATCCAGTCACCCAAGACGACCACCAAAGCTCAAACTGGCAAAAACTGTCTTGGTGGTTTCCGAACCCTCACTGCAGTCGCCTTTCCAGCGCTTGCATAGGCTTGAAAGGAAGGCAAAATCCTCAAGCACATGAAAAATGGAAGCATGTTAGCACTGTAGATTCTCAATCCAAACAAGTACTGGACTCTTCCTTTGCACAATGTTTACAGTGCATATCCACTGCAGACTACATAAATGCTACAGAGACCTGGTTGAAAGAGGGTGATAACCCAATCCTCTCTAGCTCCCTTCCCTCTGGGTTTGTTGCAATTTCAACTCCCAGACTGGGGAAAAGTGGGGGTGGATTGGCTGTTCTCCATTGTGCATCCATTGATCTTGAAGAGGTGTCCTCTCCCTTTGTCCTGTATTCTGAATCTCTTCTCCTTCGTCTTCGCTCCTCTCCCCCTCTTTATTTTCTTCTCCTCTACCTCCCCCCTTCCCTGACAGCTACCCGTTGGGATGCGGCTCTTCAAACCATTTCTGACATCTCAGTCCAATTTCCTAACCTAATTATACTAGGTGATTTTAATGTCCATGTTGACCACCCCAGTAGACAGAAAGATCGGGTCTTTCTCGACCTAGTACAGGATATTCCCTTGCAACAACACGTACTTGGCCCTACCCATACAGCCGGTCATACATTAGATCTAATTCTCTCCCCCAACACGTTGCTACCAACAATTTCTCCCCCTACCATGGTCAGTGTTCCCTGGTCTGACCATTTTTGCGTTTTCTTCTCAGTTTCTTCCCCCTCCTTGGTACCTGCAGACCCTATCCCACCCTCCTTTCCGGTTTCTCTTCGCCGTCGTATCACCTCTGATACTCTTAAGGCCTTTCCTCCTGCTTCTTCTCTTTTCCCGCCAAACTTTACTACACTTTCCTCCGATGAACAAGTTTCCCTCTGGAATTCTCTTTTATTGGATACACTGGATGGCCTGGCCCCACTTCAGACAGCCCCAAATAGGCATGGACCCCCTCACTCCGCATGGTACACTCCTGCTCTCCGCCTCCAGCGAACCCAACTCCGGCATGTACAACGTCGGTGGGCTCGCCATCCCTCTCCTGAATTGCGCCTTCACTTCCAACAGCTTTTTTCTGCGTACCGACAGGCGATCCAATCTGCCAAGCGTGATTTTCACGAAACTGAAATCTCCACTGCAGCAAGCTCATCTAGGCAACTTTTTTCCATCCTGCGTAGACTTTCTACTGTTGGCTCTGATCAACAACGTTTAGCCATGGCCCCTAATCCTCAGTCTCTTGCTACGTTTTTTTCTGACAAAATTCTTCATCTTCGTTCATCCTTCTCACACCCCTCCCCCCCCCCCGCCCCTGTCCCCACTCTGTTCTGCCTTGTCCCACTCCTCATCTAACCTTGCCTTAGCCCATTCCTGGTCTTCCTTCCATTCTGTCACTTCTGCTGAAGTCCTACAGGCTCTAGCAAAATCTAATAAAACCACCTGCAAGCTGGATCCAATTCCTTCTTCTTGGTTGTCCGAATCTTCTTTAGAGCTCATACCTATTATCACCACCATCATTAACACCAGTCTGTCTACCGATTATTTTCCCTCATCATGGAAATCAGCTATCGTTCGCCCTATCCTTAAACAGTCTTCTCTTGACCCTTCTGTTCTTTCTCACTGGCGTCCTGTCTCAAACCTTCCTTTCTTAGCTAAGCTCTTGGAACGCCTTGTCTTTGATCAACTTAATTCTCACACTGAATCTACTAATACTCTTCACCCTCGTCAGGCTGGTTTTCGTCACGGACACAGTACGGAAACAGTCCTTCTAGCACTTCTTAATGACTTGCATGTTGCACATGATCGCGGTGATATTTCCCTTTTGGTGTCTCTCGACTTATCTGCGGCTTTTGATCTGATTGACCACCGTACTTTGCTCTCTCGGCTATCGGATGTGGGATTACAAGGCACGGTTTGGCAGTGGTTCTGTTCTTTTCTTACAGCCCGCTCTTTTTCAGTTCACTCTGGTAATCAGTCCTCTGCTGCTTTTCCTCTCACTTGCGGTGTTCCACAAGGTTCTGTTCTCTCTCCTCTTTTGTTTAATATCTTTCTGGCTCCTTTATCTTTGGAAATTCAACAGTTCCCTGTATCATTCTATATGTATGCTGACGACATTATTCTACTGTTTCATACCTCTCCCCTGACGTTAGACATTACCCAGCTAAATCTCTGTCTTTCCCGGATCTCTTCTTGGTTGTCTCAAAACTTCTTGCACCTGAATCCATCAAAATCCACAGCCATGTGGGTTTCATTGACTGGTTCTTGCCCTTCCTTGGTCCCCTTGATTGATTCTACTCCCCTCCCTCTTGGGTCATCCTTCCGCTATCTTGGTATAATTCTCGACCCTACGCTGTCTTTTCACCAATATCTTACTTCCCTCATACGTCGATCCTTTGCCACCCTGCGACAGATTAGGGCTGTCCGTTCCCTTCTCCCCCTTCCCTCCCTAGTCACCCTTGTCTTGGCCTTAGTTGTTAGTCGCTTGGATTACTGTAATGTCTTTCTCGCTAACCTCCCAAAGTATCAACTTCTGCGCCTTCAGCGCATTCAAAATGCCGCTGCCCGTCTCGTCACATTCTCACACCGTTTCGACCATATCACACCTATCCTTCTTCGCTTGCACTGGTTGCCTCTTTGTTTCCGTTTTCATTATAAGTTTCTTATTCTAATTCACCGTGCTCTTCATACAAATACTCCCCTATATCTTGCAGATCGAATCTCTCTCCACACCCCTTACCGTCAGCTTCGCTCCCTCCATGCAAACCGTTTGTCTCTTCCTTCTCCATCACAGGCACGCCTTGAACAGACCCGTCACGCCGCTTTTTTCTTTTTAGGTCCAGTACTTTGGAATGCTTTACCACCGTTTCTCCGTTTGGAACCCTCATATCCTCAATTTAAAACACTACTCAAAACCCATCTGTTTCAGCAAGCTTTTCATCTCTCTCCCGATGGTCCTCCCTGATGTTCTCTCAGTTGCTTGTCCTTATGTCTGTCCTGTCCATGTATTTGTTTAGTTGTGCATTTTGTCTACCCATGGTCTGGTTTTGTCTTCCCCTTTTTGGGCCTTTTTATCATGTTTGTTTTTTAAAAAACTCTGTTAATCTATGTTTTAATTATTGGCCCTCTAGTTTTGTTCTGTGCTGTTTTTGGTTTTTGGTTTTTCTATTTGTTTATGCCTTTATTCTTTTTATACTTACTTTTCTGTTTTACTTTGGCGTTCCTTTCCTTGTCCTTGCATTGCCAACCTTTTATTGTACACCGCTTTGTTTCGACGAAAAGCGGTTTATCAAATTTTAAATAAAGATAAAGATAAAGATGCAGTGGAAGAACGTTTTTCAGCACAGACAGTGTTGTTGCAATGCAGACCTCACCTGCTCTTTGGCATCCCTCTGTGTAACAGATGTGGAAAGAATTTTGGCTGGCTGCACAATCTCTGAGGTCTTTTTCCTCCCTCTATTTAAGTTGATATGGAAGATGAGAAGAGTATTGAATTTAGGAAGATACAGGATTTCCTTAGAGGGATGCCCTTTTCATCTTAACCAGACTGTCACCCTGCCCTCCTCAGAGAATTCCTTCAGACGGACTTCTACGTCTGTCAATTGGACCGTCTTTTGTCCTTTTTCAGTGGTCCAAGGAAAGGTTAAGCAGTGACCAAGCTCTCTATTGCCCACTCAGTGCCGGTCTGAGGGTTCCTGCCAGGTCACCCCCCCCCCCCTTCCCGGCATCCACCTTCTCCTTTCACTGAAGTGGCAGCTGAACTGCCGTTTCAGCACTGTTAGGCTTTGAAATGCTCGCATGCATGCATGCATGCTCACAGCCTGCCACTCCTGCCCCCTTCTGTCACAACTTCCTGTTGCAGGAAGCAGGAGTGACAGGCCGTAACTGCGTGCATGCACATGGGGTGTGTTTAAAGCTCATTGCAGTGCTGAAGCAGCTACAGCATAACCATGAATATTCATACAAACAGTATATTACAGTTGTCAATTTCAACCTTATAACAATTGCAATGTGTCCATTTTACTTTTACTCAAACTATTCTTGCCCTAGCTCCCTAAGAGGCACAGCCCATTCTTTCCAAATGATCCCAAGAAGGGAAAAAGGGGGAATGCCGTCAAAGCCTTTTCCTCCCCCACCCTGCTGTCGTCAATTCTCAAAATATCACATGTCATACCGCTGCACATACATTCCGTGCAGCATGGGGGAGAGGCAGCATGCTGTTAGAGTGGGTATTATACCCCCCCCCCCCCCCCGTCGCAGCAGTGTCTTGTTCTGCTTCTGCCCCGGCCTGTCAAAGGTCGGTGGTAGTACTCCGTGAATGTCAATGATATGTCTATCTCTGTCCATCCCTCTCCCCGCCGTCAAAGTGTGAGGAGGCCCATTACTCGCTGTTCCTGCTGCAACTCCATTGACTATCAGGAGGAGAACAACTTTCTATTTGGCCATTCCCCCCATGTACAGTTGTGCACTTTTCCCTTTGAGCCCTAGCTCTCCTGAAATTCCCCCCCCCCCCCCCCGACAGCGACTCCAGGGGCCTGCCGATGCGGTCTAGACCCACCTCCACAATGATCAGGAAAACCGCAGGAGCTGGTTACAGCCCCTTCTTCCACTTTTTTATTTATTTTTTTAAAATTAAGCCCCCACACAGATGACTTGCATTTCTCCGTTGAAGAGGATAGATGCCCTGCCCTCCTGAAGCGCAACCAGACCTTGTACTCAATCGGCACATGCCGGTAAGCCGCTGCCTCATTTAAGCGAGGGCAAACAGCAGCTGTGCCATCCCTTATATAGTTGGCTGCGGACCCCCCCTTCCGCCCCCACCAATGTCGACCCTTGGCCTGCCGCTGCCCCCTTGTGTCCGACAGCAATGATTTGCCACCAGATCTTTTCCTTCATTCAATGCCATTGTTTGCAGCTTATCATGCTGTGAGGGCTTGTGTGCAATAGTGATGCCGAGAGCCAAGCTATCAGTAGTGTAACTATTGGCAGGGGCTCCCAAGATGGGCAGGTCTCAGTTGAAGTGCCAGACTAAGACCTATCTGGGTAGTAGCAGAATGGGACGGTGTTGGTGATGGAGGATCACATTCCTGTGACAACGGCAACAACACTAGCATTACCTGCACAGAAGAAAGGTCTGGCAATCTACTTCCTTTTGTTGCCACGAAAACCCAGTGGATAGTCACAACAGAACAAATTGCACTGTAGTGCTAGAAGTTGAGACCCTCCCAGGTTGGAAGGCACTCAACTGACTACTGGGGATGAGCTGAAGACTTTTCAGAGTAAAACCAGCATTTATGATGTAGTTGGATCAAAGCCATCAGGACATCTGACTGCTAATGTAGCTGCGCATAAAATGAGTCAGAAGCTGTAAAGATGTCTTACATATTGGGACATGGAATGTATGAAGCATGAACTAAGGGAAGTTGGAGATGGTCAAGAATGAAATGGAACTTGTACCACTCGATCTTTTTGGTGTCAGCGAACTGAAATGTTCTGGCATCGGGCACTTTGCATTTGATGATCACATGATCTACTATGCTGGAAATGAAAGACTAAGAAGAAATGGTGTTGCATTTATAATAAAGAAGAAACTTGCAAGAAGTCTAATGAAATAAAGTGTGATCAGTGAACGCTTAATTTCTATCCGTCTATGTGGAATGCCCATCAACACAACTTTTATTCAGGTAAATGCCTCAATAACAGCTGCAGAAGAGGAAGAAGTAGATGAGTTGTATGAACAAGTACAAGCTGAAATTCACAGAACATACAAACAGGATATCTTGATAGTCATGGGTGACTGAACACAAAAGTTGGCTACAAAGAAGAAGGCAAAGTGGTTGGAAAATATGGACTTGGCAACAGATATGAAGCTGGAGAAAGACTGATAGAATTTATGCAAGACCAACAATCTATTCATCTCGAACACTTTCTTCCAACAACACAAGCGGTGACTGTACACATGGACTTAACCTGATGGATTGTACAGAAATAAAATTTATTACATCTGTGGAAGTCTATGTTGGAAAAGCTCAATAACATCAAGAGAGACAAAACCTGGAGCCGACTGTGGTATAGATCATATGCAAACTCAAGCTAAAGCTGAAAAAGAGCAAGCCACTCATGAAGTAGCAAAATATGACTCTGACAATATACCACCGGAATTTAAAGACTGACTGCCTGCAAAATCGATTTGCTACTTTGGATACAAATGACAGAGCACCTGAAGAGTTATGGGATGACATCAAGAAAGTTGTGCTTGAAGATAAGTGAGAAGTCTCTACAAAAAATGAAAAAGCAAAAAGGTTCAAAATGGATGACTGAAGAAATTCTGAAAATTGCCCAGAAATGCAGAGAAGCTAAAACTAAAAGAGAATTTTTACAAACAAAGAAATCACCCAGCTCAAGGCAGAGAAATACCAAATCAAATAATATAACCCAAGCTTCAAACCTCCGTGTATATCATTGAAACCCAAAAGTGCAATTCTTTTTCTTTTTTTTTTTTCTTTTTTGTCGGAGTAGCCGATCAGAGGATACAGGAACTGTCACCCGTCCCCCGCCGCGGTCACTCCATTTTAATCATTAAATGCTTGAAGAAACTTTACAGCTTTACAGCTTTACTTATCTTGCTTGACTTCAGCCAATGAGGAATTCAAAAGACACAACGTGCCACGTTTCGAGCCCTCCAACAGTCACTGGCTCTGCATCAGGTGAAAAGCTAGAATCCCTTAAAAAATGGCTTTTACTTCGCTGAATACAACGGTCCGGTTTTAAGAGATGGCGTGTGACGTCAGACGCACGTAAAAGAATCCAATAGCCAATCAATAATGCCTGCTGTTCAAGCATTAAAACTTGGGAACACCCACTGACAGGGAATCCCAATGACGTTGTGGATACTTCCTACTCACAACAGTGTATGCCATTCGACAGAGCCATTCAGACCCCGGGGGGAAACAGTACCCAAACGAAATATCCATTGTTGCTCAGTCCGTTGCAATTTAGCAATGCGGTCCCCTCCACGGGGATCCGGTGGAATAAAATCAAGCACCCTCCAACGTAATTGTTGAAACAAATGATCCTCCTGTAGACAGTGGCTGTCGAATGGCATACACTGTTGTGAGTAGGAAGTATCCACAACGTCATTGGGATTCCCTGTCAGTGGGTGTTCCCAAGTTTTAATGCTTGAACAGCAGGCATTATTGATTGGCTATTGGATTCTTTTACGTGCGTCTGACGTCACACGCCATCTCTTAAAACCGGACCGTTGTATTCAGCGAAGTAAAAGCCATTTTTTAAGGGATTCTAGCTTTTCACCTGATGCAGAGCCAGTGACTGTTGGAGGGCTCGAAACGTGGCACGTTGTGTCTTTTGAATTCCTCGTTGGCTGAAGTCAAGCAAGATAAGTAAAGCTGTAAAGTTTCTTCAAGCATTTAATGATTAAAATGGAGTGACCGCGGCGGGGGACGGGTGACAGTTCCTGTATCCTCTGATCGGCTACTCCGACAAAAAAGAAAAAAAAAAGAAAAAGAATTGCACTTTTGGGTTTCAATGATATACACGGAGGTTTGAAGCTTGGGTTATATTATTTGATTTGGTAAAACTAAAAGAGAGGCAATCGCAGGATTTGACAGATTTCCAATGTGCGGCAAGATGAGACAAGTACTACAATGACACATGCAAGGAAATAGAATTAGAAACTATTAGAGGAAGAACAAGATTTGGTTTTCCTAAGGCTACAAGAGTTAAAGAGAAAATTACAGCCTCGAAATGGAATGCTACAAGATGCTCAAGGATTCATTGAATGATGCTGAGAAGATTAAGAAAAGATGGAAAGAATATATAGAGTCATTATACCATAAAGATGAAGTGTACCAACGGCCGTTGCAACCTGTACCTTATGATCAGGAACCATTGGTGATGAGAGAAAAAGTTGAAACAGCATTGAAAGCATTATCAAAGAACAAAGCACCAGGTATTGATGGTATTCCCATTGAAGTATTACAGCAATTAGTTGCGACTTTTGTCATACTTACAAGGCTCTGTCAGGAGATCTTGAAGACGACATGGCCAACTGACTGGAAAAGATCTGTTTATATTAATACTGAAGAAAGGTGAACCAACTGACTGGAAATTATTGCACAATCGCTCTGATCTCACATACCAGCAAGATTCTACTCAAGATCATCCAGCAGAGACTACAGCCATACCTTGAACAAGAACTGCCTGAAGTGCAAGCGGGGTTCAGGAAAGGGCGAGGAACGAGAGACGACATTGGGGATGTGAGATGGATCCTTGAAAAGATAAAAGGATACCATAAGGATATCTATATATGTTTTATTGACTACTGAAAGGCTTTTGATTATGTCAACCATGAGAAACTCTGGGCCACATTAAGAAGCATGGGCATACCAAAACACTTAATGGTTCTCTTGTACAACCTTTGAACAGTTGTTTCTTGATCAATTTCAACGGAACAAGGAGAAACAGAATGGTTTAAAATCAGCAAAGGTGTACAACAAGGATGCATATGTCCCCCTACCTGTTTAATTTATATGCAGAACAAATCATCAGAAAAGCAGGACTGTATGAAGAAAACCGATGTGTGAAGACTGGTGGAAAACCCATCAACAACATTTGCTATGCTGATAGTCTTCACTTTCAGCCAGCGTTGTGATATCATCTGAAAGATTTGCTTCTCAGGATCAAGGAACATAGTCTTAAAATATGCCTACACATTAATGTAAAAAAGACAAAGATCCTGATAACTGGCAAAATCAATAAGTTCATTGTTGTTGGAGAAGAAATTGAAATAGTGGGTAACATTAACCTACTTGGATCAATAAAGAAACGAAAAGCAGTCAAGATATCAGAATTAACAGAATGGCTATGAAGGACCTAGACAGGATTCTCAAGAGCAAAGATGTCTCTCTCTATGCAAAGATTTGACTTGTTGAAAATACCATGGCTTGGACAACATCTTATGGATGCGAAAGTAGGATAGTGAAAAAGACAGGAAGAAAATAAATTCTTTTGAATTATGGTACTGGCGAAGAATATTGTGTATACCATGGACTGCCCAAAGAACAAATCAGTCGGTACTAGAGGAGATCAAACTAAAACTTTCTTTAGAAGTTCAGATGACTAGACTTTGACTTTCATACTTTGGACACATCATGCAAAGAGACAGATTATTAGAGAAAGACATAATGCTTGGCAAGGTTGAAGGTCAAAGCAAAAGAGAAATGCCTGCAATGAGGTGGATCGCTACAATGACAGCAACTATGGATGCCACTCTGTTAACAAAGAGCTGCCTGACTAAAGACAGAGTAGAGTTTAGGACAGCTATCCAGAGAGTTGTCATGAGCCAACACTAACTTAATGGCATGTAACCACAACAACTCCAGGTATTTCACATTCTTCAAATGGACCATTTCCAGTACAAAATCTTTCTGTTTGGCCTGTCATTAGCTCCCATAGGTGTCACAAAATGTCTCATAATATAGCAATTCATCTCCACAAGCTAGGTCACCTAATCTTCTCATACCTCAGTGACTGTCATCTGGAGGCTCCTTTGGAAATCCAAGCTATAGTCACCAGAAATAAGATTATGTATATAGTTTCCCCAGTTAATTCCATGTTAAAACCCTTGTTCTCTGTAAATGTAGGACGAAATTTGTAAGTCCAAGTGTTTATTGTTCGATGTAAACCGCACTGATGAGAAATAGCGCGGTATATAAGAAATGTAAATAAATAAATAAAATAAATAAATGTATCTTCTCTACAGGCTGGGCTTCATCAACTTTCTGTAATCTACCTTGTACCCTGCAAGAACTATTTCGTTCATAAGAGCCATCTTGGGCACAAGTCGGGCAAAAGTCTTCCTGCCAGAAGACAGATTACAAGCCCTAATTTCACATTTTTGTAATGTTCAAACCACACAGATGATTACAGCTAGGGCTTACTTGCAGGTAATGGGCTGCATAGCTGCAAATGACAATATATGTAGTTCCCTTTGCTTAATTGAAAATGAGACAACTTTAATGGGACTTCACGTTTCTATGGAATCTGCAATCTTAACCTCTTTCTCCTATCCTTTTGTCCTTCAATTAAACCTCAGAGTATGATCTGGATATTCACTACTGTAACAAGTCTCGCAGCACCGGGTTTCCTTTGCTCATTTGCAAAACCACCTAGTTCTAACCACAAATGCATTAAAATAGTGAGGAAACTCATATCAAAGCCCATCACACACAGAGAAACTTCTCCACATCAACCACTTGGAGATCTGAACAGTTTACTATGCTTCATTTACTTTGGGGCATATCAATTTTAATTCAAACAGACAACCAAGTGGCAATGTTGTATGTTAACAAATAAGGAGGAATAGGATCCTTATGTTTCTGCTGAAAAGCAGCAGAGATTTGGGACTTCGTCAGAGCCAGTCGTATCCAACTACAAGTTGCTTTGTATTCCTGGAGTTCAGAACCATATAGCCAAACTCAGCAGAGTTTTCTAGCCTTATCAGTGGTCCCAAAATGCAGCAACTGTGCAGACCAAATTTCAGAAGTGGGGGATCCATCAGGTTGACCTCTTTGCCAGCAGCATAAATGCAAAACTTATCTCTCTAATGCTGCCCTCCCATTTTTTTTAATGCCTAGCTCTAGCATTTGCATTTCCCTGAATTTGATGTCTTTATGCATTCTTCAGTCCCACTCGTAACAAAATCCTTCCACAAATTTAAACTGTGGCCATTGTCATAGTACTGTATTGGCCTTAGTGGAGCTGCTTTCCTCTTTTAAGAAGACTAATAGTTCTGCCATCATGCAAGCTCCAAAGATTTCCAATATTAATCATTCAGTATGAGGGTTCTCTCCTTACCAATCTGAAGTCCTTAACCCTTACAGCAGGGGTTCCCAAACCTGTCCTGGGGCCTCCCCAGCCAATCGGGTTTTTCGGATATCCACAATGAATATACATGAGAGAGATTTTCATCCAATGGAGGCAGTTCATGCAAATCTCTCTCATGCATATTCATTGCAGATATCCTGAAAACCCAAGAGGCTGGGAGGAATGTTTGGAAACCCCTGCCTTACAGCATTGAAATTGGTCACCATTTAGTCTCTAATATAGGGCAGGGGTTCTCAACTGAGGGTTCTTCAAAGTATACAATGGGGTATCTTAGGGGCTGCAGTTTTCATTGTTATTTGTGTAACATTTGGAGATGCATAAAAATGTCAGTTGACACTGAAACAATAGTATTTCTTGGTATGTATGTATGTATTAATTAAGCAAATAAACAATGGGTCGACTCCTGATTAAAGTACGTCTGCCAGAAAGACTGAGAACCACTGTACTAGGGCTTATGCTGCCTATTCAAGATATACTAATAACTGCAAAAATACTATCTACAAGACTTACCTGTGCTTCCAAGTGGAAAGATTTGGTATTTGACAAATGGTCACAACCCCATTACACGTTCACCTGCCATCATATTCAGATTACTTAGACAATTTAGACTGGCGTGGTTTCCAGACGTCTATGCTTCTCCACCTCTGGTAGATAACAAGGTTCATAAGATTAGTCTTGAGTTCTCCACTGGGTCACTGCCATCCCATCTTCACTGTGGAGGAGAAAAGATATGTGGTCTTCTCCTAACTCACTACCTGCTCCTTGGATCCCATTTCCATCCATCTGCTAAGCTCTCTTTCCCCTGTTGTCATCATCCTTACATCTGTCATGGCCTCAATCTCTTGCTTTCTACTGCAACTGTCCTTGCTACCTTCAAGCATACTGTGGTCACATTAATCCTCAAAAAATCTTCACTGGATCCTACCTGCCATTCTCTCCCTCCTCATTTTTTGCATCCATACTTGAGTGTGCAATTCAGTGCCACTGTCTTGACGTTCTTTCCTCTCAAGCCATTCTGGATCCATTGCAATCTGACTTTTGCCCTCTATGCTCCATAGAAATGACGCTTGCCAAAATCTCCAATGACCTGTTCCTGGCAAAATCCAAGGTTCTCATCCTACTTGATCTATCTGCTGGTTTTGACAATGTTGATCACCACCTTTTTCTCGATACACCGTTTTCTCTTGTGTTTCAGGACTCTGTTCTACCTTGGGTTTCTTCTTCTCTCTCATATCGCACTTTCAGTATATGCTCTGGTGGATCCTCCTTCACTGCTATCCGCTTTTAGTTAGTGTCAGGGCTCTGTCTTGGGACCTTTTCTCTCTCTACACACATTCCCTTGGTGCTCTGATCTCCTCCCATGTTTTCAGTACCATCTTTACACTGATGGCTGCCAGATTTACCTCTATATCCCTGCAATCTCTCCATGAACACAAGCCTGACTGTCGGTCTGTTTGCCTGACATAATTGTCTGGATGTCTCACCACCATCTGAAACTGAATAAGGCCAAGACGGAAGTTCTTATGTTTTCCCCCTAAATCTACCCCCCCCCCCTCCCTTCTCTATTTTTGTGGATAATACTTTCATCCTCCCTGTCTTCTCTACTCACAGCCATGGAGTCACTTTTACCTCTTCTCTCTCTCTCTTTCTATTTATCTAATCAGCAAAAATTGTTCTTCCTCTCAGAACATACTATCAAGACCCGTATCCACTCTACTACTCCATCACCTTGCACCTATACTATTGCAATTTTCTCCTTGTTGGTGTCCCATTTGAATCAACTAGCTCCCCTTCAGTCTGTTCAGAACTCTGCTACACAGCTAATCTGCTAATATTACTATGCTCACATAACCCCTCTTCTCAAGTTACTTCATTGGTTCCCTATCCATTTCCCTAAAAGTTCACACTGCTTCTTCTGACCTACAAATGTATTCCTTCTGTGGCTCCTCACTACCTCTCCTCGCCTTATCTCTCCCTACACCCTTCCCCAGCAACTATGCTCGTCAAGCAGATTGCTTTTATCTATGCCCTCTTCTGTGCCATCTCCAGACTCCATTCCTTCCACTGTATGCCTGGAATAAACTACTTGAGTCAATACATCGGGCTTCATCCCTGGTCCTATTCAAATTCAGACTGCCTTTGTATTCTGATCCCCCTTATTCTCTTATCTTCACTCATGTATTTTTAATCACTTCTCTAATAAAATTTCCTAATCCTCATTTTAAATGTAACCCTCCAATTGTGATGTGACCACTTTGATTGAAGGATAAGGTGGTATACAAATCTGTCTAAATAAATAAATCCCCTATTGTTATGTTTTTTTTTAGCAGATTGTAAACTCTGTGGAGCAGGGATTATCTTTTATGTGTTTGTACAGCACTGTGTATGCCTAGTATTATTTAATTTATTTAACTGTTTGATACATCACATCAAGAACTAATGTCTGTCTGTCTGTCTACTGTCTGTCTATAAACTGAAATTTGGGGAGAGACCAAATAGACCAGAGAAGACCTCGTATTACCCAGTAAACAATGCAGACACCTCAACCACCTCACAGTTCTCCCAAACCCCCTAAGACAGAAACAAGAAGAGTTCATGATTATGTTATAAATTGTAAATAGTTATCCCTGTTATCCAAGTTGTTTATGCCTGTTCAACTGTAAACACAAAGTACCATCGGAAATGTGTAAATTCTTTGTTCGCTGTAAACCGCGATGATGCTGAATAGTGTGGTATAGAAGAGACTATAAATAAATAAATAAGAGAAACAGAATAAAGAGCCAGTGGAGGAAGGAGGGGGTTTACAATCCTTTTGGGAAAGGGGTGAGAGTAGAAGGGAAATAGCAGGACAAGCCAAGGAAAAATGGTTTGGGAGACATCAGTTGAGGAAAGGCTAACTGGAATAGCCAGGTTTTCAGGCTGTTCTTGAATTTTATGAGGGAGCTGGAGAGAGGGGTAGGGAATTCCAGAGCAAAGGTACAGGTTAAGAAAATGAGGACTTTCTAGAGATGACTAGGCACAGAGAAGGGGGTGAGAGAAGAGAGCTGCATTTGAAGAACGGAGGGAGTGGATAGGGTGATAAGACAAGATTAAGGTGGCTAAGTAAGGAGGGCACGCAGAGTACAAAGTGCAGTGGACAAGGGAAAGCATCTTGAAGTGTACGTAAGAACATAAGATATCCCATACTGGGTCAGACCAAGGTCCATCAAGCCCAGTATCCTGTTTCCAACAGTGGCCAATCTAGGTCATACGTACCTAGCAGTTTCCCCAAAAGACACAGATTCCGCAATGCTTGTACTGGGTCAAGCATTGATATCCTCGGTCCCTTCTTAATAATGGTTTATGGACCTTTCCTCCAGGAACTTGTCCAAACCTTTTTTAAACCCCGCTACACTAACAGCCTTTACTACATCCTCCGGTAACAAATTCCAGAGTTTGATTACACGTTGAGTGAAAAAATATTTTCCTTTATTAGTCTTAAACAGTTTACCCTGTAGCTTCATTGCATGTCCCCTAGTCTTTCTGTATTCTGATAACGTAAACAATTGATCTACGTTTTCTCGTTCCACTCCGTTCATTAATTTATAGACTTCTATCATATCTCCCCTCAGCCGTCTCTTTTCCAGGTTAAAGAGCCCTAACCTTTTTAGCCTTTCTTCATAGGAGTATCCTTCCATCCCCTTTACCATTTTGGTGGCTCTTCTCTGAACCTTTTCTAATAACGCTATATCCTTTTTAAGATACGGCGACCAGAATTGCACACAATATTCAAGGTGCGGTCTCACCATGGAACGATATAGAGGCATTATAATGTCTTTTGTTTTATTTTCCATTCCTTTCCTTATGATACCTAGCATTCTATTTGCTCTTTTGGCCGCCGCTGCACACTGGGCGGAGGGTTTTAACATGTTATCCAGAATGACGCCTAAATCTTTTTCCTGGGTGGTGGTTCCTAATGTGGAACCTTGCATTGTGCCTCTGACCTAGAACCCTGGGTCCTGGATGGCTTACGGAATCTGCCCTGTACAGGTGAGAACTTATTTGGTAAAGACTGGCAAATTAAAGCCACTCAAATGGACGCAGAAAATGCTACCTTAGATAGACTTTCTAAGTCTACTTCTACTCCTGCCAAGAAAAAGTCTTTCAAGAGGCCTTACTACAAGAAGGCCAGATTTTCCACAAATACTGGCCAACAATCTTCTCAGCCTCGCTTTGCTGCTAAGCGTCAGCAACCTAAACAGGCAAGGTCAAAGCCTGCAGCGTCTGCCACTCCTCAGCAGGCTCAACCCCCTCAGGGGTTTTGACTTGCCCCTAGAGAACTTAACCTTTCTGGCTCTAGAACAACCAGAGCCCCTCACCATTCCCGGAAGGTTAGCTCACTTTGCTCCCAGATGGGAGCAAATTACATCAGAGCACTGGACCCTCTCTATCATCAGAGAGGGCTACAAACTTCATTTTTCCAACCTTCCTCCACATACCATGGTGAGGCACTTCAATTCTCCCCCATCTCTCCTGGCCCTGTTGGGTCAGGAAGTCTCTTCCCTCCTTGCCCAAAGGGCAATAGAAGAGGTTCCTCTTCTTCAACAAGGGACAGGTTTCTACTCCCCTTATTTTCTCATACCAAAGAAGACAGGGGGATTCAGACCTATCCTATATCTGAGAGAATTGAACAAATTTCTATACAAGGAGAAATTCAAAATGCTTTCTCTGGGCATTCTCCTTCCATACCTTCAGAGTCAGGATTGGCTTTGTTCTCTAGATCTCAAGGATGCGTACACACATATACTCATCCACCCATCCCACAGAAAATATCTACGATTTCTGTTCCAGGGAAAACATTTCCAGTACAGAGTACTTCCCTTCGGTCTAGCCTCTGCTCCAAGAGTGTTCACCAAATGCATGGCAGTTGTAGCCGCATTTCTAAGAGGTCTGGGAATTTTTGTATTCCCATATCTGGACGACTGGCTCATCCGAGCTCCATCTCAGTCAGAGGCCCAGATTTCCCTGGACCGCACGCACATTCTGCAGTATCTGGGACTGGTGGTAAACCTTCCCAAGTCTCAACTCATCCCTACTCAGTCTCTGGAATTCATAGGGGCCCAGTTGGACACCACCACTGCAAGGGCCTACCTTCCTCAGGTCCGGAGCCAACGTCTGGTGTGCTTGGCCTCCCAAGCTCAGTCCAGCACTCACTTGACAGCCAGGGAAATGCTGCGACTTCTGGGCCACATGGCCTCCACGGTACACGTGGTGTCCTACGCTCGTCTTCATATGAGAGCAGCTCAATGGACCTTGGCCACCCAGTGGACTCAAGCATCAGGAGCGCTCTCCGACCAAATACTCACCTCAAAATGTCTGTTTTGGTCCCTCCAATGGTGGATATCCACCAAGAATCTGTCGTTGGGGACCCCCTTCCAACCTTTGTTGCCCCAAGCAACCCTCACAACAGATGCCTCCCAAACAGGGTGGGGAGCCCATCTTCAACACCTCTCCACTCAGGGTACTTGGTCTCCACAGGAGACCACCCTTCACATCAACCTCCTGGAACTGCGAGCAATCTTCCTTGCCCTCAAAGTCTTCCATACCCTCCTTGTCAACCTGACCGTCCTAGTTCATACAGACAATCAGGTGGCCATGTTCTACGTTCTGTCGCTTTGCAACGAAGCTCTCAGATTATGGGCCTTCGCCAGAGAGCATCAAATTCATCTTCTGGCAGTGTATCTTCCAGGGGTTCAAAACTCTCGGGCAGACAGACTCAGTCGAGTTCTGCTTCCACACGAATGGTCCCTACATCTGGACCAGATACGCAAAATCTTTCAGGAATGGGGAACCCCGGACATAGACCTCTTTGCAAGTCCGTGGAATGCCAAACTTCCCCGGTTCTGTTCCAGGACTCCGTGTCAGGGAGCTCAGGCCAGCGACGCCTTTCTCCTGCATTGGGGTCAGGAATTCCTATATGCCTTTCCACCCATTCCTTTGATTCCCAAGACTCTGTTCAAACTCCAGAGGGATCATGGGTCGATGATCCTCATAGCTCCACGCTGGCCACGCCAAGTGTGGTTCCCTCTACTTCTGCATCTCTCCCAGGTACCCTCCCTGGACCTGGGAACTGCGCCAGACCTTCTGTCTCAGGAGGAGGGGACTTTGTGGCACCCAAACCCCAAGTCCCTACACCTCAGAGCTTGGTTACTGAAGGCCTAAGACTTCATGACTTCAATCTTTCTCAACCAGTGAAAGATATCCTTCATGCCTCTAGGAAACCCTCCACGAGGCGTTCCTATGCTTTCAAATGGAAACGCTTTTCCATTTGGTGTGCTCAACAGGGTCTTGACCCTCTAGCACTTCCTTTGAATTCTCTACTAGACTATCTCCTGCATCTTTCCAATGCAGGCCTTAAGACGAATTCAGTGAGAGTCCATTTGAGCGCTATTGCAGCATCCTTAAAACCTCTAAATGGACAACCTGTCTCCTCTCATCCTCTTATTGCAAGGTTCATGAGAGGCCTGACTCTAACTAAGCCTCCCATCCGACCTCCTCCGGTAGCATGGGATTTGAACCTAGTTCTAGGTCAGCTTATGAAGCCACCTTTTGAACCGTTGGTTTCTACCTCCTTGAAATTTCTTTCCTGGAAGGTCCTTTTCCTTATTGCAGTCACTTCGGCTCGCCGCATCAGTGAACTACAGGCCTTAGTGGCTCATCCACCTTATACTAGGTTTCATCATGATAAGGTGGTCCTTAGGACGAATCCCCACTTTATGCCCAAAGTGGTCTCGCCTTTTCATCTTAATCAAGAGGTATATCTACCTGTCTATATTTTCCCGGCTCCTCATGCATCCAGTGCAGAGAGGAACCTTCATACTCTAGATTGTAAAAGAGCTCTTGCCTTTTACCTCAACAGGACTCAGCCACATTGAAAGTCTTCCCAACTTTTTGTGGCTTTTGATCCTTCTCATTTGGGACTTCCAGTCTCCAAACGTACATTTTCCAATTGGATTGCTCAGTGTATTTCCTTTACTTACCAGAGTAAAAACATTTCTCTGGAAGGCCATGTCACAGCTCACAATGTGAGAGCCATGGCCACTTCTATGGCTCATCTTCACTCTGTATCCATAGATCAGATCTGTCGAGCCGCCACCTGGGCCTCGGTTCATACCTTCACAGCCCATTACTGTTTGGACAAGGACTCCTGCCGGGATGCCTTGTTTGGTCAGGCTGTCCTCAGACACCTGTTCCATTCTTGAACAATTCCTGCCCTCCTTCCCTGAATGGATGCCTGAGATCCATAGGAAGACGAGGAACCCTTCAGGGTCTCATACCCTTGGGGATCTCCCAGGCATCTTAGCTAGGGAGTCCCCATATGTGAGGACTTATTCCTGCTTGTTCCTGGAGATAGCACAGTTACTTACCTGTAACAGGTGATCTCTGGGAACAGCAGGAATTAGTCCTCACAACCCTCCCACCTCCCCTAGGAGTTGTATCTCTCTTTGTCTTTCCTTTCCTCTCTCTCTCTATTGTCTCAGCTTTAAACTTGAACTGAGGAGAGTTGGTAGGGAAGGCAGCGCGCATGCGCTGTGGGATGCCCCAAAAGCTTTCATTCTGGGAAGCTGGGGAGCATTCCCGCGCAGGCTCCGTCGGTATCGATGTACCCATATGTGAGGACTAATTCCTGCTGTTCCCAGAGATCACCTGTTACAGGTAAGTAACTGTGCTTTCTGCTTGGTGGGTTTTTTGTTTGTTTATTTGTTTGTTTTAAACTTTATTGCTGCTGTGTTCAGCCACCTGGCTTGTTAGAGCCTACGATCCCCAGTGAATTTTTCCTATGGTTGATATTTTTGTAGCTGCGTGCCTTTTTTCAGCTTGCTGCTCCTTTACTCTCTTTACCCTCGAATAGACACTGCAACCACTGTAGATGGATAAAAATGGAGTAGGACTAAATGGCTAATTTTCCAATGGAGAAAAATAAATAGTGGAGTACCATAGGGATCTCTGTTGAGCCTGCTACTTTTTAACATATTCATAAATGACCTAGAGATAGGAATAATGAGTGAGATGATCAAACCTACAGATGACACAACATTATTCAAAGTTGTTAAAACACGAGGATTGTGAAATTGCAAGAGGACCTTGAGAAATTGGGGACTGGGCGTCCAAATGGCAGATGAAATTTAATGTGGACAAGGGCAAAGATATGCACATAGGGAAGAACAACCCAAACTACAATTACACAATGCAAGGTTCCACATTAGGACCCACCACTCAGGAAAAGGATCAATGTGCCATCGTGGATAATACTTTGAAACCCTCTGTCCAGTATGCAGCAGTAGCCAAGAAAGCAAATAGAATGCTAGGAATCATAAGGAAAGGAATGGAGAATAAAACCAAGGATATTATAATGCCTCTGTATCGTTCCATGGTGTGATTGCACCTTGCATATTGTGTGCAGTTCTCATCGCCATGACTTAAAAAGGATATAGTGGAATTAGAAAAGATATAGAGAAGAGCTACCAAAATAATAAAGGGGATGGAAAGAAACCACTATTATTAAAGGCTTAAAATGATAGTGCTCTTCAATTTGGAAAAAAGATGGTTAAGGGGAGATGATAGAGGTCTATAAAATAAAGAATGGAGTGGAACAAGTAAACATACATTGTTTACTCCTTCAAAAAGTAGAAAGACTAGGGGGTACACAATGAAGCTACAATGTAGCAGTAGCACGTTTTTAAGACTAATCTGAAAAAATATTTTTTTTACTCGACGTGTAATCAAACTCTGGAATTTATTACCTGAGGATGTAGTAAAAAGCTGTTAGTATAGCTGGGTTTAAAAGAGGTTTGGGCAAGTTCCTGGAGGAAAAGTCCAGAAACAACTATTAAAGAGGACCAAGGAAATCTATTGCTTACCCTTGGGGTAAGCAGCATGGAATCTGTGTACCTTTTTGGGAACCTGACAGGTACTTGTGACCTGGATTGGCAGCTGTTGGAAATGGGATATTGAGCTTGATGGACCCTTAGTCTGACCAGTATGGCATATCTTATGTTCATGTGTTCTTAAGGAGCCTGGCAGAATGGCTCTAGTTGCAAGTTTGTTGGCCCCTAGGAGCCCTCCAGGGTTCTCCCTTTCAGTTGGCTTGCAGTACAGCTCCTGCAACAGCTCACGGGCTGTTTTCAGTCTTTGCTAGCTGTTTGACAATCCCCTTTGTGGAGTTTCAAGACCCGGGGCCCATAAGTGCTTCTGTCTCAGGCAGTTAGGAGTCACAACCCCCACTTCACCACTGTGTTCACCTGTTCCTCTGGGAACCCAAACTTATCTCCTATATGGTTTAATTGAAGGACTCTAGAGAAAATCTTTTTCATCTGAATGTAAATTTGAGGAGGATGGGGAGAATTTCCTAGTGAAAGGCTAGAGTCTCCATGACCTGTCTGTTTTGTTGATGGGTTCTCTTTTGCCCTTTCAGGACACTGTGGTGGCTCTGCATGTGATAGAGCCTGCTTTTGGGAGAGGTTTTGCAGGTAGGGTACCCCTTTGTGTCTAGAGGGTTTTTGGCATTCATTCCTCTTTTCTGATCTTAGGCAGCAATGTGTAGTATCTTAGAAAGAGAATCCATGAGATGGATCCTAAGAATTCTAAGGTCACTTTCTCAATTGTATCCTTGGCCCAAGGATACAGCTTTTGGGTTCCCTGGAGTGGGATCCCTGGTCACAGTTATAACTATGCACATGCTCTTCCTTATGGAGGGAGATGCAGTGCTTGCGGAGTCTTTCTTTTAAGAATACCTTTATAGCCACCATCTTAGGCTCATTGGTGGTGCTGTATGGGGATGTGGTGTCATGCCCTCTGGTGATGAATCCAGCCACTACCGGGCAGCCTGGTGGCTAAAGGTTAGAGGACTGCCTAGGTGGCTATACTATCTAACACACATTAATCCCATCATACAAGTTCCTTACCAAAACCCATCACATAGCTCAATACACTCCCATAATCACTATACACGACATGACTCAAACAAATACCAACGAAGACTCATACAAATAAAGCAGAATCCATACAGACGTATAACTGACAAAACCACTATCATAGACGCAAAAACAAAGCTCATCTTAATAAACATTCGATCCATACGAAACAAAATACCAATAATCAACGACATGATAAAAGAAGAAAAACCTGAAATTATATGCATCACCGAAACATGGCTCTCTCCCACAGACACTGTACTACTAAACCAGCTAACCACACACCAGTATAACATATTCAGCTGTCATCGAGATGCAAAGAGAGGTGGTGGTACTCTCATACTCACCAAAAAAGACCTACAATACACCTTAACAAGTTTAAATAAAATAGACGGAATGGACATAATCAACATAGAAAATAGAACCCTTGCACTCACCCTCATATATAGACCCCCTACAGCTGATCAAAAAAAACCTCTCTCCCATCCTTGAACTTGCTTGCACAACATCACCAAGCAAACCGCTCATAATCCTAGGTGATTTAAACCTCCCTTCCCTAAATGATTCCCAATCAAATAACTTTATGGACACTATGTTCCAAATGGGATATACACAGATAGTACAAGCACCCACCCACACAAAAGGTAACACCCTAGATCTCATCTTCCTCCCCAGCTCCTTTATCAACCACCAGCAGCACACCCCTCCAACAATAACAGAAGTACCATGGTCCGACCATCACCTCATTACACTCCACCTCCCAATACAAGCAATGCAGAACTCTACGCACCACACACCTCATACATCACGATTTGCACACTTCAACAAAGACACTTTCCTGGACAAAGTACTACCCATACTCAACACAAACCTCCCAGACATCAACTCCACCGTAAATCACTGGAACCTTACAGTTCAAAAAGCAGCTGCCCCCACACAATCCACACATAGACAGTTAAAAAAGACAGAAAAATGGTTCACGAAAGAACTAGTGAACCTAAAAAAACAACTGAGAAAACAAGAAAAGAAATGGAGGAAAACTAAATCTGCTGAGAATAAATCCCAATACTTAAACACACTCAACGAATACAAGAATGCGATTAATAAATCAAAAAAGGATTACCACTCCAAGGTAATAAACCTAGCTATCAATCGCCCTAGAGAACTATTTGCAATTGTAAATACACTGACAAAAGTCAAAAATCCAGAACCAAAACAATCTGCAATAAGTATATAAACCCTTGCAACCCACTTTGCAGAAAAACTAAAATGCAAACTTAATACTACACCAACACTAATCCACACAAACACCGAAACTAATAACAACAACTGGACAACCTTTCATACGATAGATCAGAAACACCTCCTCAGGATTATAACAATTATCAACACCACAACTTCCCCACTCGATCCATGCCCCGTATCATGGATCAAAAGTACTAAGGAAGAACTAGCTGGAAACATTCAATACATAGTAAATCAATCCCTCTCCCAAGGCATTATGCCTGATGCCCTAAAACTCACAACAATCCGCCCAATAATAAAAAACAATAAACTCGACCCGAAAGACCCAAACTCATATAGACCAATAGCCAGCATTACATTTATGGCTAAAATAATAGAAAAAACTGTTCAACTTCAATTGCAAGAACATATAGATGAGCACAACTCCCTTGACTCCCACCAATTCGGTTTCCGCCCCTTCCATGGGGTAGAAACCCTATTAATTACTCTGATGGACTTCCTCATAAGACATACAGATGATAACACTCAAGGCCTCCTACTCCTTTTCATAGACATTTCCGCTGCATTTGACAACATCAACCACCTTACACTGATTAATAGATTAGAAAACTTAGGAATAGGTGGGACTGTCCTCAATTGGTTCAAGTCCTACATCACACACAGACTAATACGAGTTCAATTAAACCAGGAAGCATCAGAAACCTTCCCCCAAGGACAAGGAATACCACAAGGATCAGCCCTTTCTGCTCTCCTTTTCAACCTGTACCTGCAACCCATCACAAAAATATTTAAAAAACACAAAATCAATCACTTTATCTATGCCGACGACATCATGCTCGCCCTCCCCATAACCACGAAAAACCCTAATTATAACACACTATCCGAATGCATGGCGGAAACCTCATCCTGGATGGAAACCAACTTCCTCAGCATCAATCTCAAAAAAACTGAGGCAATGTTTGTATCAAGATCAGCTGTGGCTGAAGATACCTACCCAACAACAATCTCCATCAATAACACAACGATACCTGTTAAAAAAGAGGTAAAATACCTAGGCGTTATAATCGATCACACACTCACCATGCTACCTCACATAAAACAGACGGTAAAAACTATATTCTACAAACTCAAAACTATTCAACACTTAAGGCTCCTCCTTGACACGCATGACTTTAGATCAGTCGTTAGTGCACTCATAACCCCTCACTTTGACTATTGTAATAGTCTCCTAACCGGCCTCCCACAAAAGAATATCTACTTATTACAAAGAGCACAGAACATTTGTGCAAAAGTAGTCACTAAAGCCCACCTAGCAGACCATGTAACCCCTATACTGCTAGAACTACACTGGCTCCCCATAAATTATCGAATCAAATACAAAATACTACTAACAACCTTCAAACTACTAAACGATATTGCCCCCTCCCATCTATCCACACTCCTTCACGTCCCAAATGAATCAAGAGCCCGCAGACTAAATGCAACCCTCTCACTAGAGCTGCCAAAAACATTCACGAGGACCAAAAACTCCACCAGTGCCAGAGCCTTCTCATTCACCGCTCCCACACTTTGGAATGACCTCCCAATAGACATCCGAATCATAAAGGACCTCTCCCAATTCAGGAAAGAACTCAAGACATACCTATTCTCAGAGCATTTCGGAATCCCCTACCCTCCAAGTCCAGACACACAGCGTCCACAGACACACAAAAAAAAAAACCCGCAGAAACACAATTATCTGAACACAAATAACTCCTCTTCTAACATCTCCCCTTAGACACCCCAAACCACCCACGAAAAAATGGAAATAAATTCCATCACACACAAACCCACTCACACACACACACACACAAACACACGCACACTTATACACACACACACTCACACATACACACACACACACACCTGAATAGCGAATCATGTATCCTTGTAAATAATTTCTATAAATAGCAATGTCAGCTCGCTGACATTCCCCTGTAAATTCAGCAGTATACAAAAGTATACACCCTGTAAATAGTTCTGACAATTTGCTGTTCTGTTATATGTAAAAAGTTAAGAAGTTCTTGTTCTATGTAATGTTATGCAAATGTATGCAATTGTTCCATGTAAACCGCCCCTGATCTCTGGAAGGGGCGGTATAGAAGAAATAGATAAATAAATAAATAAATAAAATAAATCTAAGACTTGATCAAACTCTCTTCCAAGTACATAGTGGCAGGTGTAGTAGCTAGATTATAGCCATGGCTCTGTGCTTGGTCAGTGGTTGGTGCCTCCAGGCTGTGACTGAACAAACTCCCTTTTTATGGGTCTGTTGCTCTTCAAGGCGGACCTGGTGACATAACATCCTGGGGAGGCTTGCCCACATAGACTCATGGAAGATTGGCCTAGAAGTGCCATTAGTGCCTGTTGTAGTGCCATGTGTAGAGCTCTCTAACTTCTAAGAATTCAGATAGAGATTGTTCATCCTTTGGGTCATAGTCTGAGGAAAGGCAGTCCTTTTGGAGCTTTTTGCATGCTCAAGTCACCACCACAGCTCCAGTAAAGCCCAGTAGTCCCCCTCAGTTTCCAGCAGTCTCTCCTGAGGGACAACTGTTTGGGATGCGGTTCTAATGGCTTCTCTGTGAAGGGACCCATATCACTTCAGACCAGTGGGTCCTCAGGATTCTCATTCAAAGCTGAAGCCACCGGTAAGACACCTACCTTCTAATTCTAAGACTTCTGGTTCAAGCCACCCTTAGATTTAAAAAAAAAAAGCGCAACGTATTTCATTTGAGTATGGCAATGCTTCTGTAGAATGCCCTTGCAGAGTCTTGCTGCAACTCTCCATTCAAGAAACTTCTTCTTCAGTGCATCTTGCGGTCACAAGCTATTTTATCCATGCCCTCCGCAGAACAGGGCCAGGGAAATTGTCATCTTCATCATGATGTCCAAGATAGAAGGTTCCCTTCTGGCCTACCCTGGACCTAAAGGCAATCGTTGTCAATCTCCAAGTCCCTCATGTCTGTATGAGGACAGTCTGTTCTATCTTTGCATCGGTCAGGCAGGGGGAGATCCTCACCTCTTAGACCTTGCAGGGCATATTTTCACATTCTCATATGGGAGCAGTATTAGTGGCTTTCTACTTTTGTGTTTTAGGTCACCATCTCTAGTTCAGGACCTTTCCCTATAACCTAGCCATGCTTCTTGCTCCCTCTCCAACTCTATGTTGCTAGCAGCATTTCTGCGTAAGCAGAAAATTCAGGTTCACTCATACGTGGACGACTGGCTGGTCTGCTCAGACTCCGGAGAAGTCCAGAGACGACATAGCCCTATGGTTTCCTAGCTGGGAAGGCTAGGATGGTGATCCCCCTACCCCAAGAACAGCTTACTTCTGTCCAAGTCATCAAACTTCAGCCAACTCAAGGCATTGGTCCTCGGACAGCTGCAGGGGCCCGAGTCTACCACCAGATCCTCTGATCCCCAACATCACACTTGGAGGCAGTTTCTTGGACCCCAGGGCATGCATGCATGCATCCCACTGCAGTGGTACCTAGTAGCTTTCAGGTCTCCTTGTTCCCAGCTGTTTGACCAGACCCTTCCTCTTCCCCAGGAGATGAAGGAGAAGTTGAACTGGTGGTGGCAGTTCTGCCATCTGATGGCCGAGATGGCATTGGAAGCTCCAGATTGAGTGATTACCCACTTGGATGTCAGCCTGAAGGGCTGGGATGCATGCTGCCTGGGCCAGTTGATCCAGGAGCTCTGGTCCCCTCGAGGCCACCTGGAGGCAAGAGTAATTCACCCGGTCTTGGTAAGATTCAAACCTCTCCTAGTGGCCAGAGAGGTCTGGTGGTTCTCTGACAATGCCGTGGCAGTGGTGTATGTCATCAAGCGAAGCAGATCTCATAATGTCTGAGCAAGGCTTTAGAATTGTGGCTAGCATCGTTGTCTTCCAAGCAATCGACCTAGGTTTCCCAGCCACTGCCGTCTTTGTTTAGAATGGCTTGAGGTCACAGAGCTGTGTGTTGGATGAAGGAGCATCTGATTGCCCTGGCTGGGCACAGCAGTAGTCTGCCCCTAAATGGGAAGTTGGCATGAGTATTTGCTGCCTGCATTTATCTACAGTCTCCAGCACCATTGCTAGGGTGTTTGTGCTGTTTAAACACAGTTGCAAAGCATCTTTGCTCTTTAGAGGTTCTAAACAGTAACCTATAGGAAAGGGGAAAGGTGGCAACTTAGGTCTCCAGATGCTGAGGGCTTGATGCAGAAACTCTACACTGGAGCCCAGTGCTAAAACTCAGGGTTACTTAACACAAGATTGTATGCTAAACAGCATGCAAATGAGCTTTATGCAAAAAGTCTGCGTTGCACAAGGAGAGCAAGCCAGAAACATGCGCACAGGGGTCTGCATTAGTAACACATATATCCTGTGCACAAAAAAACCCTCCATATTTGGCGTGTGTGCACATGTGCTGGATTGTTGTCTGGCAGATAAACGGCAACATTATTCTGAGCAGAGTATGCAAATTAATGTTTGCCCTGATCCTACATATATATTGATTTCCAATGCTCCATTCCTGCAAAGTGTTCCTTTAGGCTTATGCATGGAAAATTTCAGTTAATGCAGTCTACAGCTCAGAGCAGGATGGCCCAAAGTGTTTCATTTAGCACTCAGTTTTGCCCTGTTTGTCCGTATTTGGCTTTGCAATTCAAACCAGGGGCTGTATAGAAATGTTTCATTCAGTGACCAACCTGAATTATCATTTGCCTCTCATGGCTATCTAGCGACAAATGAGATCCCTTTGCAGAAATCTCATCTGGCTTAATTCTACAAAATTTTGGATCCATATAAAACCATTATGCATAGGAATAAATCTCAATGAGACGAATCCATATTTATTTTGTGAACCAGCCTCTATGGATGCTGATTCAACTCAAGAGCTTGGCAGAATTTGAGACCACAAAGAATGGTAGCTCTATGACCTCAACTGATGTCTCCTCCAAATGCTACATTATTATGCATAATAGATGGTGAAATACATTCTTCGAAGAGAGCAATGATAGGAAGGTGTTAGCACTGTATTATAACAAAAAGCATTTGTAGAGGTATGATTGATAATACCATGACCTGAAACAAATTGGTGTATAGTTTTGCTAATAATGTCAATATATCTCCAAAAAAGACCTAACTTAACTGTGTTAATTGGATTGATAAGAACTTGTAAATTTTGATGAGCAATGATATATTGTTTGGCCAAAATGTGTTTGTGTTTTCATTTTGGTAATTTAGATACAAGCAGTAAACTGCGGAAATGGCATCAGTTAAGCGGCTGGTGTATGCAGTCCTTCATTTCTTGCGCGAACAATCTCAGCTGGATACTTATACTTCTGATGAACAGGAAAGCTTAGAAGGTAAACAGTAAGCAAAGAAAATGCCTCTTCGATGTGTTTCCTTGCAGGTTATTATTACAGTTAATCTGAATAACACCCATTTATTCCTTTATGTCAAACACTACAGTCTTTCATAGAGTACTGTTCTCTACTCCTGTTAATGGGGTGGAGCTTAGAGAAAAAAATGCATGATATAAGTTTTATCTTTTTGATTGATTATTTAAAGATCTGGCACATTTTTTTATACATGACTGATTTCCATGCGAGTTATGAATAGGGCTTCTGACTTCAGGTTACAACCAATCACCTATAAAATATAGGTGTAACCAACACCTATAAAATATCCCCCCCCCCCATTGTAAAAAAAATAAAATAGGTGTTCATTGGATATGAATAAAAGTGGACTATAAGCAATGTAATTGAATTAAAGTAAATTTTCAAAGATGAATGACATTTGCTCTGTAAAACATAAGGAGCACAGTAGTTCTATCTTAGATTTTGGGACCTGCATTTTTGTGGAGATTCAGGGAAGACACTGAGATTTGTGCACAAATTGTGATTATATTTTACCCAACATAGAGAACATGCTACTGTTTATTTAGTAGTTAGCTATCATAGGAATAGGATTCCACACAGAGCCCAAAACACAATATGATGTTAAACTTAGGTTTTAAATATTTTTATTAATAACTCTCAGGGAACAGATGGAGCATCACAGTTGAAAATTTGCACGCCCACATGCCAGCTGTTGAGTTTACAATCCATTGTATAGTTCCCTAGCAAATACTACACAGTGACTAAATGTTAAAACTAATGTGAATGGCCACACTTTCCCCTTTACCAGTGGCATAAATTCTGCCCAATAAGCCCTTGCCATGTTGGGGGGGAACCAGGCAGGAAGGCGGCCCATATGACTGCGGTAAAGGCAGGAACAGCAAGCTTACTTTTAAAATGTTTGCCACTGCCTCCACTCTCCTTCATTCTTCTTTTAAGTTTCAGGCCCGGTAACCATCACTTCCCATTGCCGGGCTGAAATCTTGCGATAATAGCTGCACCCCAAGACTTCCGCTTGGCAGTGGCCAGGAGGCTGATGGCTGACGGGCCTCAAACTTAAGAGTGGATGTAGCATGGCAAACAATTTAAAGTACATTTTCCTGTACTGAGGGGGGGATGGCTGTTGCCACCATAACAATGGGGATCCTCATTACAACTTACATCACTGCTCATTACAAAAGGAGAAACACCCTGGAGGGGTCACAGAAGGTATTAGTGGGCCCTGAATTAGGATCCTACCACCTTTCATTTGTGCTATGAAAAGGAAAATAATAAGGGTAATTTTTCTTCTGGTGGCTAGGCTCCAAGGTAAAGGAAAACAATTTTAATGTATGGGCCAGTGTGGTTGAGACAGTGTTCTGTTCTCTAAAATTCCTCAGATTTTCTTTTATATGCAAATCAGTAAATAAAGTATCAATTCACATTAACTTAAATTTATTATACAGAAACAATTCTGGAAACAGGTTGGTATGTGCCCAAAAGCTAACTAAATACAGAACTTTCAAAGTGCCTAATTACTTTCTTTGAATTACATGTGTGATGTTTTCTTCAAATTGTTTTAGTTAAACTATTTCTTACAGACCTAATAGCAGAAAGTCCTCTCCTCAAGGCAAAGTACAAAGGAAATAAGCCTCAATTCTGCACATAAACAAAAACATAAAACAAAATAGCCATAAAAAGTAAATCAGCACCATTAACATATCATAAAAACGAAAAAAGAAATTTAATATACACAGCATCCTAAAAGATAAAAAAAAAAAAAAGCAGCAACAAGCTGATATCCAAAAGTCGATATTTTGCAATGGCTTTTATAGTGGTTTGAAAGTTACTACTTTTCTTAAATGGCTGCAGCTAATTCAGAACACTCCTCCTTGAACAGTTGCAGTTATGATCCTGTTTTCCACTTGTGGCTACCAGCACTAGCTCGCAATTTCTTATTGGATAAAATTCAAGATTCTCTTATTAATTCACCACCCTTTTGCAGTCTGGGATATCCAAATACTTGACTAATCAGCTCATCCTCCTACCCCCCCCCCCCCCACCCATCTAAACACCTGCTACAGTTGTCACAAAGTAACCTTTTGAACTTAGCCTCTTCAAGAATCTGTCTTGAAGCAACCAGATGTACTTTTGCCTACTTAACTCTATCATTGTGGAATGCACTTCTACTCTGTCTTGGGTCCGACACTTTCTTTTTTAAATTTACAGTATAGAGATGGATATTCAAAGGCAAATATCTGGTTAACAGCATGCCCTAACCAGATAAGTGCTAGCGAGAGGAATATTCAGTGGCAGTATCTGAATGGTACTGTTGAATATATAGGGAAGATGAGTGGATTTGCTCTATCTCCACCTGCTGGCAGAAGGGCAAATCCCATTGGTCTGACAGGACTCGATTGTTTGGTAAGGCATAATTGTACTCTCCTCTGGCAACGTATCCCAATGCATAGGGCCAATGATGACCAAAAGCTTGCTTTACCATAATAGTGGACCCGATCCCTTTAAAGATAGGAACATTCAACAGAGCCACTGCTGGTGACCTGAAAACACATCTAGGGAAGTATGAGTGCAGTTTTCTTTAAGACAAATGGAACCCAACCTGCTCATGTTAAACACCCAACACAGAATCTTGAAGTTTACCTACCATATAGGAAGCCAAGATTGCTCCCCCTAGTCTGCAATTTGATAAGACATGCCATAGTATTGCATGCCTCCTCGTCTTTCTACATTTTGGCGTAAACAACTTATCTACATTTATCCATTCCACTCCATTCAACTGTATTTATTTTTGTTTGTGTTTAGCCCCATGCTTTTTCAGAAATCACTCAAGGTAAGTTACATTAAGGTACAGTAGGTATTTCCCTGCCCTGGAGTGCTTACAGTCTGTACTTGGAGCGATGGAAGTTAAGTGACTTGCCTAAGGTCACAAGGAGCTGCACCTGGCTTCCTTAGTTCTCAGTCTACTCCTCAAACTACTAAGTTATTCCATTCCATGCTATTTATAAACAACCAAAATGTGCTTACAAACATGTTATATCATTTGTTCTTTTATCCAGCTTACGATAAATGAAGAATATAAAATGGAAATTTATTATAATTGTTAAATAACCTTACAATGTAAATTTGACTTTGATTTGCAAAATGAATATGTCCTGAAGAAACACACATGCCTCTTTGATCACACATTTGTTTGTGAGCTCACATGTCCCTGGATGTAGGTAAAGACTGTCCTTTTTGGCAGGACCTGGTGCTGGCTGACAAAATTTTTTTGAGTCGTCTATCTTAAAGTGATGGTGAGCAGGATGAATCCACATGGTGCTGGCTTTTAAGCTCTGACATGCCCTCTGATCTCTGAGAACATCATTCCGTCAAGATTAATTCATGTTTGTTCCTTACAGTTTTTTTAAGTGTTTAAGAGAGAAAAAATATGTTCCTTTTTATTGTTTTTTTTTCTTTGTTAAATTTATAGATTGTGTTTTGCCAAGTAGAAGCCATAAAGTGGGTTGTAGCATTTTAAAAAATACAATATCAACATTAAAATACAATAGCATAACCAACAATCATGATAACCTCAATATATAACCCAATACCAAAGCTCACTCTTACCAAAAGTGGTGTAGAGCATAGGGGATAAAAAAGATGACACAAATTGAGCTGGACAGAGACCAAAGTTCTATCACTTGGGCATCTGAAAGGTTGGAGTGAACTAGGACCATTTAAGGAACCTTCTCTTTGACTTCACCTGCTCACCCAAATTCTGCCAGAAACTGGAAGCTGTGCTGTGACCCAGACCATTTGGATTCAGTGCACAAAGTTGGCAAAATATATTAAAAGAAAATCTCCACATCTTTAGGGGCAATTTTCAGAATTGTGTGGGCAGGTACAAAGTCCGCACGCTTCTTTCACGCATGTAGATACTTTCATTTTGAAAATTGGCCAAACAGAAGCGGGACAAGCACCTTCATTCTACAGAGATGTTTGTTTTTCCAACCAAAATATGTAGTTTTGAAAATACAATGCCGTATGTTTTGGGTTTAAGCAGATAGGAAGCATCAAATATCGGTCCTATTATGTATTTGTGCTCCCCTCTTCTGTGGTATACCTGTGATTGTGCTTAGTGCATGATAACATGCTATCTGTGAGCTATTTTCTGCTGCAATCATAATGGGAGATAATGGGCTGTGACATACTAATAATGTTAGCATGTGCTAAGCATTAGTAAAAGGGTCTCTTAAAATCAGATGATGACTATTTTTAATGAGGTGGAGTGTTTTGTAATTAATAAAATTATTACCTTCATTTTTACATTTCATGACAATAGTGTAGTAGTCTCTCGGCTTCTAACGTAGTAGCATAACATAAGCATAGGTTTACTAAGCAATGGGGCCACGGCTCCGATATCACACAGAAGCCGCTACCACAGCCTAGTAAACATACCCCATAATATATGATGGCAGATAAAGACCAATATGGTCCATCTAGTCATAAGAACATAAGAAATGCCATAATGGGCCAGACCAAGGTCCATCAAGCTCAGTATCCTGTTTCCAACAGTGGTCACAAGTGTCTGAGTTCCAAAAAAGCACACAGGTTCCACAGGGCTTGTCCTGGGATACGCAGTGGATTTCCCAGGTCCTCTTTAATAACGGTTTATGGACCTTTCCCCCAAGAACTTGTCCAAACCTTTTTTTAAATCCAGCTACACTAACAGCTTTTAATACATCCTCCGGTAACTAGCTCCAGCGTTTTTGATTACATGTTGAGTGAAAAAATAAGAACATAAGATATGCCATACGGGGTCAGACCAAGGTCCATCAAGCACAGTATCCTGTTTCGAACAGTGGCCAATCTAAGTCACAAGTACCTAGCAGTTTCCCCAAAAGACACAGGTTCCACAATGCTTGTATTGGGGCAAGCAGTGGATATCCCAGGTCCCTTTTAATAATGGTTTATGGACCTTTCCTCCAGGAATTTGTCCAAACCTTTTTTAAACCCGGCTACACTAACAGCTTTTACTACATCCTCTGGTAACAAATTCCAAAGTTTGATTAGACGTTGAGTGAAAAAATATTTTCTCGTATTACTCCTAAATGGGGGTTACATTATAACTTCATTGCGTGTCTCCTCGTCTTTCTACTTTTTGAAGTAAACCTTTCTACGTTTTATCCATTCCACTCCATTCATTAATTTATAGACCTTTATCATATCCCACCCTAAGCAGTCTCTTTTCCAAGTTCAAGAGCCCTAATCGTTTAAGCTTCCCCTCATAGGGGTATCCTTCCATCCCTTTTACCATTTTGATGGCTCTTCTCTGTACCTTTTTAAGATAACACAACCAGAATTGCACACAATGTTCAAGATGCGATCACATCATGGAATGATACAGAGGCATTATAATATCCCTGCTTTTATTCTCCATTCCTTTCCTTATGATTCCTAGCATTCTATTTGCTTTCTTGGCCGCTGCTGCATACTGGGCGGAGTGTTTCAACATATTATCCACGATGATGCCTAAATCTTTTACCTGGGTGGTGGTTCCTAATATGGAACCTTACATCCTGTAGCCGTAGTTTGGGTTGCACTTGTCCACATTAAATTTCATCTGCCATTTGGATGTCCAGTCTTCCAATTTATCAAGATCCTCTTGCAATTTTTCACAATCCTCTTGGGTTTTAACAACTTTGAATAATTTTGTATCATCTGCAAATTTGATCACCTCACTCATTATTCCCACTTCCAGGTCATTTACGAATATGTTAAAAAGCAGCGGACCCAGCACAGATCCCTGGGGTATTCCACTATTCACCTTTCTCCATTGGGGAAAATTTGCCATTTAGCCCTACCCTCTTCTTTCTATCTTTTAACTAGTTCCTGATCCACAATAGTACACTGCCTCCTATCCCATGACGTTTTAATTTCGCCAAGAGTCTCTCAGGAGGGACCTTGTCAAAGGCTTTTTGAAAATCCAGATACACTATATCAACCAACTCACCTTTGTGTACCTGCTTATTCACACCTCCAAAAAAAATATAACCAAACAGTAAGGCAAGACCTTCCTTGGCTGAAGATTTTGGTTTTCTCCCATTAAACCATGACTATCTACATGTTCAGTAATTTTGTTGTTTATAATGCTTTCTACCATTTTGCCCGGTACTGTTGTCAGGCTCACTGTAGTTGCCTGGATCACCCCTAGAACCCCTTTTAAAAATTGGCGTTACATTGGCTTTTCTCCAGGTACTACAGATGATTTTAATGATTGTTCATAGTTTACTGCAGTTTCATATTGTACACAAGTTCTTTCAACACCTTTGGATGTATACCAGCCGGTCCAGGTGATGTATTACAACTATTTGATAAACTGAGGAGTAGCAAATCTTCCCAGTTTATCAATATTTCTTTTAATTCTTCTGATAGTTCCCCTATTAAGGTGGCTAGAGTGGTTGTACCTGCTGCTCCATGTAGATCAGTCCCCTCTATCCCTTTTGAGTGGGGCTCTAAACTTCTCGACGCTCTCACACTGTCTTGAAGATGGCTTAATAATGAACTTCATACTTTAACTATGAACTTTCATACTTCAATGTAAGGATAATTTTTATAACAGGCATCTATTGTTTAAAGACAATACACCTAGGTGCTTTTATGAAATAGGCACCTAGAACTACTCCCAGTAGTGCACAAATTTACACCTGCTCCAAAGAAGTACAGTGGTGTGCAAAAGTCTGGAATCGCTTGTAAATTTGACTTTTTTTCAACCTTATATCTTAATTTCTTTTTCCTCCCATTGGCTTTTTCTGTGTACCTCATGGTAAGTAATAGATTTGGCTATTAAGGCCAACTTTTAGTATTGGTTTGGCCCTTATTTGCACACCACTGTATTCTGTGTGGATGTGTGTATTTTATAAAATTTGCATCCATCACATCTCTGCCACTGGGAGCACCTATGCACAGTGTGCTTATAAGAATATGTGATTTGGGGGGGGGGGGGGAGTGATGGCAGCTTAAACCTGAGGCTCTGCAGCCCCATAGCACAAAATAGGAGATAACTGAAGTTCCATATTGTCCTGCTAGACCAGCCCAGACAAGTGGGTTGTGTTCCCCTACCAGCAGATTGGTGGAGACAAAGAACCAATGAAAAGCCCAGGTTTCAATGACATCGCTCCCATGCCTCTATTCGCCTCATCCACCAGAGGTCCCTTCAGTATTTCTTTGTCTCTGGCAGATGTTGGATGGATTTTCTCCTCTCTGTAGAAAATCTGAGGATTCAGAGGAAAAGAAATTGATAAAATGCTCGTGAATGACCACCTTGAGTACAGAAAGGTGACTTTCTCACTTGAGAGCAACATGGGAAGCTCCACTAGACTGCAGTCTTTTTGGTAGCCATAAGAGGAGGGAACGATTTTTCAGCTCCACACTATTTTCATGATAACGGCCTTTTGAGCAGCCACAAATTGGAAGAATCTGGAAAAGTGCAACAGACTCACACAACCTCAGTGCCCCCTCCCTCCTCTTCTGTGCCCACTGCTCTCTCCCGAAGATCGCAGAAGGCTTTCGGAGAGATCTGCCTGCCAGCAACCTTAAATGCAGTGCTACAAAGCCAGCCAGTGAAACAGTTTCAGGGGACTACAGCTGAGTCCGGCATGAATTCTCTGCCTGGGGTTCTCAGGAGGTGAGTACCAAGGCCTGACCTTGTCATTGTCCTTGTTGGGGGCTGTTGATTCCGTTGTCTTGGGATTCAATTCGGGATTTCCTGCCATTTTCTGCATGTCTTAGTAATGTTTTTACCTATTGTGTGCCTGGTGGTCATGCAGTCCTTACGCGCCTTTCATCCAAGCGGCTTCAACACATGCTTCTTCCCTAAAGCCTGTAACGTGTAGGGCCAGCCCATCCACCAGGCGAGCTAGGCCACCGCATAAGGCGGCCAGCCAGGGTGAGTAGCGGTGACGGTACACATGGGGGCGGTCACCACCGCCCCCTCCCCAGCTGCCACTGATTCTGTTATGGGGGGGAGGCAAGCTGCGTCAATATTTCCAAAAGCAGTGGCAAAAGCCACTGCTTTTGGAAATACTGCCGCTGCCTGCATCCCCCCCTCCCTAGATGGAATCGTCGGCAGCTGGAGGGTGGGGCGGCTGCAGCTGGGAGGGGGTGATGTCAGTGAGAGCAGCGAAGCCAGGGTATCTGCCTAGTGTGGCAGAAACCCTTGGACCAGCCTTGGTAATGCCCGTACTGTTAAAGTGCAGTTAACATGCACTTGCAGGCCAATGCAGCCTTAGCATGTGCTGTTGTGATACTTGCCGTAATTCTGTCTTCTTCCAGGAAACATCGTTGACCTGTGGCAATTGAGGTGCCTCATCTCCGGATTCTGGGCTCTTGCTTTTTCCTGCATGGCACTTTCTGAGTTACACCTATAGAGCCTGCTTTCTCCTCTCAGCTGGGGGATGCAGTTCGTCTGATTTTGCCTGTCTCAGGGTGGAAGATGACAGATAGCGCTATGGGTAAGGGTATTCAGCCGGCTGGGGGCTCCAGTGACATACTGTGAGCCGCTCATTGTCCTCTAGAGGGTCTGTGGTGGTTGTGCCCCCCTGGTGTTGGGGAGTCATGTCTGAGAGGAGAGCTTCCATACTCCAAATTGTCCTCCTTGGAAAGTTTTTCCATTTTGCAACAGGCTTGGTCTGTCTGGCATGGAAATTCAGACCCTGCAGCCTCCAGGTGCCATCTCATGTGGGGCAGGCTGAAGGTGGAAGCCCTGTTTGATTACCTTTGGCAAAGCGTCCCTGGCAAGGGGTGCTCCCCTGGAGATGGGGAACAGCTGGAAGCTATCCAAGATGTTGACTATGACTCCGATTAACATGGCTTGGTGTTCTTTCCTTCAGAAGATTATGCAGAGGCCTGCAAGATCAGCCTCTTCCAGAAGGAGAAACTTGTGGCGTTGCCAGGGTCTCGTCTACTTTGAATTTGATGAATAATTCTAGCATGGAGCAGGAGCTGAAGATACACCCTCTTCCTGTTCCCAGATGTGATCAAGGATATGATCCGGTCAGAACCAGCAACGCAGTTGCTGTGGAAAGGGGGACAAGGGTCTGAGAATAGATCCTCCTTTTAAATGTCTGTTGGGGATGTAGGGGCATGAAAAGGGGGTGTTAGTGGGGGGAAGGGAGTTCTCATGGACCATGGATCTCCGTCATGTCCAGCAACTATCACAAGAGAAATTGAGGAAGCGAAGGGCAGTGGTGGCTGGTGACTCTCATTTGATAGGTACTGAGGCATCCATCTGCCGACCAGACTTGATGTCCTGAGAGGTATGCTGTGTGCCATGTGCCAAAATCTGAGATGTTATGGAGAGTTTGCCAAGACACATCAAGCCTACTGACTATTACCTGATGTTGCTCAACCATGTTGGCAAAAATGAGACTGCCAGGTATCCATCTGAGCATATTTTATTTTATTTAGACAGTTTTGTATACCGCCTTATCCTTCAATCAAAACGGTCACAACACAATTGGGGGATACATTTAACATGCGGGGATATGAGACACATACTTACAGGGAACATGGGCAATGGAGAGTTAAGTGGCTTGCCCAAGACCACAAGGAGCATCTGTGGGACTAGAAACCCCAGTCCTTCCGGCCCAAGGTTGCTGTCCTCTAGTGGGATTTGAACCCCCGACCTTCCGGCCTGAAGTACCTTACCCCAACCACTAGGCTACTCCTCCCTACAAAGCCTAGTATCAAAAGTGACTTCATGGCTCTGTGACAGAGGGTGAAGCAGATAGATACGCAGCTGGTGTTCTCTTCAATCCTCCCTGTTGAGAGTAAAGGCCACGGCAGAGAAGCTCGCATCCTGGAGATAAATGCATGGCTGCGTGGGTGGTATCATCATGAGCATTTTGGATTCCTGGACCATGGGATGTTTCAAGGGCTACAGAGCAGAGATGGCATCCATCTGTCCAAGAAGGGTCAAGTACCTTAACGGCAGACTGGCTAACCTACTGAAGAGGACTTTAAACTAGATTCATTGGGGAGGGGTGAAAGCCCCCAGGTAAGTGAAACATTAAATACCTTTATAGAAATGGGTGAAAGGGGCAACATCTGGAAAGCAGCATGTATAAATGCCCATAGCATTGGAAGTAAGATCCCAGATGCTGAGACTTTAATAGGAGAGGCTAACTTGGATTTAATGGTGGTTACAGAGACATGGTTCACAGACAGCCATGACTGGGATGTAATTATATCAGGCTATACTTTATTCAGAAAGGACAGGGCAGGAAGAAGGGGATGAGGAGTGGCACTATATGTAAAAAAAATAATATTAAAGCTATGGAAATAGAAGGCTTAAAAGGGAGAGAGGAGGCACTGTGGGTTAAATTAGAAAGATGGAAAGAGAAATCCATTTGCATTGGTGTGATTATAGAGACACCCCTCCTCACAGGGAGAAGAAGTGGACATACGCAGCATTGCCAAGAAGAGGGAAGTGCTGCTTATAAGGATTTCAATATGCCGGATGTTGATTGGTGCATCCCTGCTGCGGCGTCATCTAGAAGTAAGGAGATCCTGAATTCTTTACAGGAAGAACTATTCAGGCAATTGGTAACAGAACCTGCAGGTGAAGGGGCCATACTAGATTTGGTGCTTACCAATGGTGAAAGTGTTTCTGATGTTATAATGGGAGATTATCTTGCATCCATTGATCACCAGATGGTATGATTCAGTATTAGGACTAGGACTGATAAAATCCATTCAAAAGTGAGGGTCTTAGACTTTAGGAAAACAAACTTTGCCAATATGGGCCAATACCTCAAGGAGTCGTTAGCGGGATGGGAACAGCTGGGGAATGTAGAAAAACAGTGGGCAAAACTCAAAGGGGATATTTTAAGGGCAACCAACCTTTTGGTTAGAATGGTAAAAGGTAAAAGAAAGGACGCCCACTTTGGTTCTCAAAAGAAGTAGCTGAAAAGCTGAAGAAAAACAGGGAGGCCTTCATGAAATACAAGAGATCATAGAGAGAGGAAGAAAGGCATCTATATTTAGAAAAACGTAGAGACGCTGGCAAAAGTATTCAGGAAAGCAAAGTTACAGATAGAAGAAGAAATAGCCAGTGTAATAAAATGGGGGATATGACATTTTTCAGATATGTTAGTGAGAGGAAGAAGGGCAAAAGTGGTATTGTCAGACTCGAGGGTGAAGGAGGAATATGTAGAAGCTGATGAGGATAAAGCGGAATTGCGTAACAAATATTTCTGATCTGTGTTCACAGATGAAGGGCCAGGAGCAGGACCTCAGAAAACACCCACAAACAGGAACAGAAGTGAGGGGGATCTCGAACAATTTTCAGAAGACTATGTTCGTGGAGAACTAGCTCAGAGGAAAGTAAAAAAGTGATAGGATCACATGGGATACAACCGAAAATAGTGAAGGAACTTGTGGACGTTCTAGCAGCTCCACTGACTGACCTTTTCAATGCCTCTTTGGAGTATGGAGTGGTTCCAGAGGACTGGAGAGAGGCACATGTGGTCTCTTTACACAAAAACGGAAGTAAGGATGTCGTTGAAAACTACAGGCCGGTTAGTTTAATTTTGGAGGTGAGTAAATTATTGGAAACTCTGCTGAAAGAGAAAATAGTGAGGTTTCTGGAGTCCAATGGATTACCATATCCGAAGCAGCATGGATTCACCAGAAGCAGGTCTTGTCAGACAAATCTGATCAATTTCTTTGACTGGGTGACCAAGGAGTTGGACCGAGGGAGAGCCCTAGATGTGGTGTATTTAGATTTCAGTAAAGCCTTTGACACTGTTCCACACAGGCAACTTATAAACAAACTGAACACCCTAGGGATGGACCCTAAATTTCCTGTTTGGGTTAGAAATTGGTTGAGTGGGAGGCGACAAAGGGTACAGGTAAATGGAGCTCACTCTGAGGAGAAGGATGTTACCAGTGGTGTGCCCCAGGGATCTGTCCTTGGTCCGATTCTTTTTAACATCTTTGTTAGTGATATTGCGGAAGGGCTGTCGGGTAAGGTTTGCCTCTTTGCGGATGATACCAAAATCTGCAATAGAGTAGACACCCAGGAAGGTGTAGATAACATTAGGAAGGATCTAGCTAAGCTTGAAGAATGGTCTAGAATTTGGCAGCTGAGATGTAATGCTAAAAAATGCAATGTCATGCATTTGGGCTGCAAAATTCCAAGGGAGCGCTACAGTGTAGGGGGTGAAATACTTCTGTCCACCTAGGCATGATTGTATCTGATGATCTTAAAGTAGCTAAACAGGTAGAAAAGGTACATAAACAAAGTTGGGCTTCAGTTACACAGCCTCAGGCTTGAAAGAGGCTTTTGCGAATAGCTGATCTGGAGGGTTGGGTTAATGTGTTTTAAATGCTTTTCACTAACTTGAGAAGCTGTGCCCAGAAGGTCAAATGGTGGTAAAGTAGCTATTTCATGAATCTATAAAGAGGCACATGGGGCTGGGCTAGCACAGGAGTTTTGTGCAGCTAGTTCTGTATCAAAACAGTGGTAGGCTTTCTGTTTATCGGTGGCCCACAGATTGGTAAAATATAAGCTTATTTATTTGGTGAATAAATTAATGTACAGAAATAAGTAAAACTAACTTGAAGGGAAACTTTAGGTACTAACCAGATTTGAGTGTGTAGCTACAAAAACAGTTCTGATAGGATAATTATGATATCATAATGTGTGCAGGTTTCCTTCAATAACACCATGCAGGGGCGGCCCAAGGGGGTGCAGGGCCATGTGCGGAGACTGGGTGCGGGGCCTCATGTACATAAGGGGCTTCATTTGCATAAATATCTGCATAATGTTACCATACGCTAATTTTTAGTAAACATGCCTCTTAATGAGTGTATGGATAAAGAAAGACTAAAAGATTTCTACATTACTATAATCCAATGCCAACCGCCAGGCACATTAGGAACTACTACAAACACTGCCCATTTAGAACCCATGGCAAACCCGCCGTATCGTAACAGCACTACCAGGACTCACAAAGCACCATACTCTACCTATCAAAAGGCAACACTGCAAATATTAAACCAATACATTTCAGAGAATACCAATACATGACCTACTGGAGAAACAGAACAAGTGGCAATGTCAAATAGGAATTACATAAACAGAATACCTCAGCTCAGTTATACATGCAGAACATAGACCATCACCAAACAAGGAATCACAATTTAGAAACAGGAAGACAACTGGGAACCCCAAAAGCCAAACTTGGAATGTACAACAACACTGTAGAAATAAAACTATAAATTAATTTCGTCTTGTACTAAACAAAGCGCAGACGTTAATGATGCACATTTCTCAGAGCTGACATATTCCATTTAATAAATTCAAAATAAAGAGAGATTTGTCTACCTTTTGTGCATTTTCTTTTCAGTTGCAATTTAAAGTTGTTAAACCCCAAGAGGATTGTGGAAAACTGCAAGAGGATCTTGATAAATTGGAAGACTGGGCATCAAAATGGCAGATGAAGTTTAATGTGGACAAGTGCAAGGTTATGCACCTAGGGAAGAACAACCCAAACTATGGTTACACGATGCAAGGATCCACATTAGGAACCACCATCCAAGAAAAAGATTTAGGCGTCATTGTGGATACCATGTTAAAACCCTCGGCTCAGTGTGCAGCGGCGGCCAAGAGAGCAAATAGAATGCTAGGTATGATAAGGAAAGGAATGGAAAATAAAACAAAAGATATTATAATGCCTCTGTATCGTTCCATGGTGAGACCGCACCTTGAATATTGTGTGCAATTCTGGTCGCCGTATCTTAAAAAGGATATAGCGATTTTAGAAAAGATTCAGAGAAGAGCCACCAAAATGGTAAAGGGGATGGAAGGATACTCCTATGAATAAAGGCTTAAAAGGTTAGGGCTCTTTAACCTGGAAAAGAGACGGCTGAGGGGAGATATGATAGAAGTCTATAAATTAATGAATGGAGTGGAACGGGTAAACGTAGATCGATTGTTTACCTTATTAGAATATAGAAAGACTAGGGGACATGCAATGAAGCTACAAGGTAAACTATTTAAGACTAATAAAAGAAAATATTTTTTCACTCAACGTGTAATCAAACTCTGGAATTTGTTACCGGAGGATGTAGTAAAGGCTGTTAGTGTAGCTGGGTTTAAAAAAGGTTTGGACAAGTTCCTGGAGGAAAGGTCCATAAACCATTATTAAGAAGGGACCCAGGATATCAATGCTTGAACCAATACAAGCATTGTGGAACCTGTGTCCCTTGGGGAAACTGCTAGGTACATATGACCTAGATTGGCCACTGTTGGAAACAGAATACTGGGCTTGATGGACCTTGGTCTGACCCAGTATGGCATATCTTATGTTCTTAATTGCTCCAGCCACTTTCTTCTGGTTTATTTGTGTCTTCTGCTAACTCTCCATCGTCTGCTGTCCATTTGTCCTTTCTTCTCTCTTCTAGGGGTTTTTTTTTTCCATTTTCTCTCTACATCTGCTTTAAAATACTAATCTTTCTCCTTTTGCTCTTTCCTCATTCCTATTTCATTCACTGAAATTTTACCCCTCCATCCTCAATCCCCACTTACTCTCCCAATACCCGGCCAATTGTAGATTTTTCTTCCCTCCCACACAAAGTATTTTTCCCCTCTCCATTTCACTCTCCCAGCTCCATCCTATTCTAATCCTCCCCCAGCATCATCTCCCTTCTAGTTCCAGCCCCACCCAGCATCCACTCCCTTCTAGTCCCCGCATCAGCCCATTTCCAGTCCTAGCCCCCCATCAGCCCATTTCCAATCCTATCCCCCCATCAGCCCATTTCCAATCCTATCCTAGCCACACCATCAGCCCATTTCCAGTCCTAGCTCCCCCATCCATTTCCAGTCCTATCCGAGTCCCTCCATCAGCTCATTTCTAATCCCAGCCCCCCATCAGCCCATTTCTAGTCCTTTACTAGCCCCACCATCAGCCAATGTCAAATTCTAGCTCCCCTCCACTCAGCCCATTTCCAATCCAAGCCCCCCATGGGCCTACTTCCATTTCTAGCCCCTCCATTAGTCCATTTCAATCCAAGCCCCCACCACAGCCCATTTCCAATCTTAGCACCCCCCAACAGCCCATTTCCAGTCCTATCTAGCCCCTCCAGCCCATTCCCTGTCCTAGCTCCCCCCCCCCCCACTCAGCCCATATCCAGTCCTAGCAACCCCCGCAGCCCATTACCAGTCCTAACCCCCCATCACCCCATTTTCAGTCTTAGTCCCCCCATAGCCCATTACCAGTCCTAAACCCCCTATCAGCCCACTTCTAGTCCTAGCCCCCCCATAGCCCACTTCTAGTCCTACCCCCCATAGCCCATTACCAGTCCTATCCCCCCATCAGCCCATTTCCTGTCCTAGCCCCCCCCCCATAGCCCATTTACAGTCCTAGCCCTCCCATCGGCCCATTTCCAGTCCTAGCCCCCCCCATTGGCCCATTTCCAATCCTAGCCCCCCATCGGCCCATTTCCAGTCCTAGCCCCCCCCCCATAGCCCATTACCAGTCCTAGCTTCCACCCCCATAGCCCATTACCAGTCCTAACCCCCCATCACCACATTTTCAGTCCTGGCCCCCCCATAGCCAATTTCCAGTCCTAGACCCCCATAGCCCATTACCAGTCCTACCCCCCCATCAGCCCACTTTCAGTCGTAGCCCCCCCTCCAGGTAGATTTAAAAAAAAAAAAAAAAGCAGTAGAATTGAGCGTCCCACGGGGCCCCCCCCCTGCCCAGCAGAGTCCTCCACACTTCCTCAGCGCGGGCTTTTCAGAGCCGCAAAGGGAGAGTTTCCCTTTCTCGCGGCTCTGTTTAAGCCCACGGGGCTGATGGGAAACAGGATATCCTGTTTCGCATCAGCGCCAGCGGCTTAACAGAGCTGCGAGAGAGAAGCTCTCTCCCTTCGCAGCTCTGAAAGCCGGCACTTAGGGAGCTGAGGCCGCATGGAGGACTCTGCTGGGCAGGGGGGCCTCGCGGGACGCTCGATTCTGCCACTGCCATGGTGGCAGCAGCAGCAGCAAGTTTTGTGTTTTTTTTAATTTACCGGGACTAGAAAGGGGGGCTGTTACTTCTGGAGAGAAATCTGAAATTGTGAGTATATACTTCTGTGAATTTTTCTGAAAGGAATGTTTTTCTTTTAAAGCTAACTAATCTGTGAACCCACTATTTTTTGTTAAATCAGTCAGGTCCTAGTAGCAACAGTTTAAGATTCAATTTAAAACACAGAAGAGAACTTTCTGGTTACCTTTCATACCCAGTAGAGAGCTGTAGTTTAAATTTCATAGTCACTCAGGGCCTAGCATCAGCAAAGTACTTTTAGTTCCAATTTAAAACACAGAAGAGAGCTTTCTGGTTAACTTTAGAATCCAGCAGAGAGCTTGTAGTTTAAATTTCATAATAGGTTAGAGCCTAGCAGCAGCAAAGAGCTATAATTTAAATCAAATCAGAATATAGCTTACCTCAGCAGCACAGGACAGGGTACTGTGTAGCAGCCCTCTTTTAATAAGTGTTATATCCCTCCCTCCCTCCCCACACCCACCCTCCCCTGGGATAATCACAGCTTTATAGGTACTTGCACAACTTAAAAGACAGGAGGTGCTCTCAGGTGAAGCTCATTACCCAAATCAGTCATACACTAAGGACCTGAGATTAATTAAGCTTCAGGTGAACAAGGTATATTAAACTTATTAGGTACAGTTTTAGTGGTATAAATATCCATAGCACCCTTTAGTACGTAAAGAACTTAAAGATCTAAACACAAACTTAAAACTAAGATGCAGACAGCAGTCCAGCAGCTGGATGTGGGCTTTCCAGTCTTTTGCATTGAGTGTCACATGTATGATTTTCTCCCAGCTGGTGAGAGGTCTTACGTGTGCACTAGGTGCAAGGAGCTCTTTGCTCTCAGGGAACAAGTCCGTTCTCTAGAGGCTAAAGTAGCAGACTTGGAAAGCATAAGACAGACAGAGAGGTACATAGACGAGACCTACAGGGATACAGTCCTGAAGTCCCACCTCCAGTCTGGCAGCATCCCTGTTGCCATGGAGGAGAGAGGTCACGTGACAGGAGAGCATCACCCTGGTGTGGCAGGAAGTGATCCTGTAACTAGGACCTGTCCTCCAGGTGATGTAAACCCCTCTCGCACCGAGGAGGTTTCTCCAGGGCCAAGTTCCCATGAGGGAAGGGTTAGGACAGCAGTTATAATTGGTGATTCAATCATTAGGCATGTAGATAGCTGGGTGGCTGGTGGACGTGAGGATCGCCTGGTAACATGCCTGCCTGGTGCGAAGGTAGCGGACCTCACGCGCCACCTAGATAAGGTCTTAGATAGTGCTGGGGAGGAGTCTGCTGTCTTGGTACATGTCGGTACCAATGACATAGGAAAATGTGGTAGGGAGGTTCTGGAAGCTAAATTTAGGCTTTTAGGTAGGAAGTTGAAATCCAGAACTTCCAGGGTAGCATTCTCCGAAATGCTTCCCGTTCCATGCGCAGGACCCAAAAGGCAGGCAGAGCTCCGGAGTCTCAATGCGTGGATGAGACAATGGTGCAGAGATGAGGGGTTTGGTTTTGTTAGGAACTGGGGAACATTCTGGGGAAAGGAGGGGCTCTTCCGAAGGGATGGGCTTCACCTTAACCGGGATGGAACCAGGCTGCTGGCATTAACCTTTAAAAAGGACATAGAGCAGCTTTTAAACTAGATAATAGGGGAAAGCCGACAGTCGCCCAAGAGCGCATGGTTCGGAAAAATGTATCCTTGAAGCATACTACAAAAAGCAGAGAGGCTCCAAAAAAGAGTAAAGTAGCCCAAATGCCCTCGAGTATGGAGCAGACAGAGCTTAAAGATCCCAAATTACCCATGTCTACCAATAGCCAAATTAGTATGAATAAAATACAGTCTCTAAAATGCTTGTATGCAAATGCTAGAAGTCTAAAAAACAAGATGGGAGAGTTAGAATATATAGCACTAAACGAGAGGTTAGATATGATTGGAATATCAGAGACATGGTGGAAGGAGGACAACCAGTGGGACACTGTGATACCTGGGTACAAACTATATCGAAATGATAGAGCTGATCAAATTGATGGAGGGGTTGCGCTCTATGTTAGAGAGGGCATTGAGTCAGAAAGGATTAAAGTTTTGCAAGAAACAATATTTGCTGTAGAATCTCTATGGATTGAAATTCCATGTAAAAAGGGGAAGGCGATGGCAGTGGGGGTGTACTATCGTCCGCCTGGCCAGAATGAACAAACGGATGATGAAATGCTCAAAGAAATCAAGGAAGCTAGCAAAAGCTACAGTGCAGTAATAATAATGGGTGATTTCAATTACCCCGGCATCGACTGAGTCAGTGTCACAGCAGGACATGCTAGGGAGATAAAGTTCCTAGATGAAATAAATGACTGCTTCTTGGAGCAGCTGGTTCATGAACCGACCAGAGGGGAAGCCATATTAGACCTAGTCCTTGGTGGAACACCAGATCTAGTGCAAGAGATAAGGGTGTTGGGGCCACTTGGCAATAGTGATCATAGCATGATTGCCTTTGATTTAATTAGTGGAGGAGGGATAGTAAGGAAATCCACAGTACTACCCTTTAACTTTCGAAAGGGAGACTATGATAAAATGAGGAAAACAGTTAAGAAAAAACTAAAAGGAGCAGTTGCAAAGGTTAAAGATGTACATCAAGCTTGGATGTTGTTGAAAAATACTATCTTGGAAGCCCAGACCAGCTGTATTCCACGCTTTAAGAAAAGTGGAAGGAAGTCCAAAAAACTGCCAGCATGGTTTAAAGGTGAGGTCAGAGAGACTGTTGTTGCCAAAAAAGCATCTTTCAGGAAATGGAAAAAAGAGCCAAATGACGAAACCTGGAAACAGCACAAGCACTGGCAAGTCAAATGCAAGGCATTGATAAGGCAGGCAAAGAGAGAATTTGAGGAGAAGCTTGCTGCGGAAGCAAAAACACGAAATAAAGACCTTTTCAAGTACATTCGTAGCAAAAAACCTGTGAGAGAGTCAGTTGGTCCATTAGATGATAAAGGGGTTAAAGGAGCACTAAGAGGCGACAAGGCGATAGCGGAGAGACTGAATGAATTCTTTGCTTCGGTCTTTACTGAGGAAGATGTAGGGATGTTACCCATGACTGAAGTGGTATTTAAAGGTGCAGAAGAATTGAAGGAAATATCGATACATCGGGAAGATGTCTTACAACTATTAGATAAACTGAAGAGTAGCAAATCACCTGGGCCGGATGGTATACATCCAAGGGTGTTGAAAGAACTGAAATATGAGATTGCAGACCTGCTATTAGTAATCTGTGAACTATCATTAAAATCATCTCTAATACCTGAAGATTGGAGAATCGCCAATGTAACACCAATTTTTAAAAAGGGTTCCAGGGGTGATCCGGGAAACTACAGACCGGTGAGCCTGACGTCAGTACCGGGAAAAATGGTAGAAACCATCATAAAGAATAGAATTACTCAGCATGTAGATAGTCACGACCTAATGGGAGACAGCCAACATGGCTTTAGACAAGGAAGATTTTGTCTTACTAATCTGTTATGTTTTTTTGAAGGAGTGAATAAACAGGTGGACAAAGGTGAGTCGGTTGATATTGTGTATCTGGACTTTCAGAAAGCCTTTGACAAGGTCCCTCATCAGAGACTTTTGGCAAAACTAAAGAGTCATGGGATAGGAGGCAGTGTACTATTGTGGATCAGGAACTGGTTAAAAGACAGAAAGCAGAGGGTAGGGCTAAATGGCCAATTTTCCCAGTGGAGAAAGGTGAATAGTGGTGTACCCCAGGGATCTGTGCTGGGTCCGCTGCTTTTTGACATATTCATAAATGACCTGGAAAGTGGAATAACGAGTGAGGTTATCAAATTTGCAGATGACACAAAACTATTTAAAGTTGTTAAAACCCAAGAGGATTGTGAAAAATTGCAAGAGGATCTTGTTAAATTGGAAGACTGGGCATCAAAATGGCAGATGAAATTTAATGTGGACAAGTGCAAGGTTATGCACCTAGGGAAGAACAACCCAAACTATGGTTACACGATGCAAGGTTCCACATTAGGAACCACCACCCAGGAAAAAGATTTAGGCGTCATTGTGGATACCATGTTAAAACCCTCGGCCCAGTGTGCAGCGGCAGCCAAGAGAGCAAATAGAATGCTAGGTATGATAAGGAAAGGAATGGAAAATAAAACAAAAGATATTATAATGCCTCTATATCGTTCCATGGTGAGACCGCACCTTGAATATTGTGTGCAATTCTGGTCGCCGTATCTTAAAAAGGATATAACGATTTTAGAAAAGGTTCAGAGAAGCGCCACCAAAATGGTAAAGGGGATGGAAGGATACTCCTATGAGGAAAGGCTAAAAAGGTTAGGGCTCTTTAACCTGGAAAAGAGACGGCTGAGGGGAGATATGATAGAAGTCTATAAATTAATGAACGGAGTGGAACGGGTAAACGTAGATCGATTGTTTACGTTATCAGAATATAGAAAGACTAGGGGACATGCAATGAAGCTACAGGGTAAACTATTTAAGACTAATAAAAGAAAATATTTTTTCACTCAACGTGTAATCAAACTCTGGAATTTGTTACCGGAGGATGTAGTAAAGGCTGTTAGTGTAGCTGGGTTTAAAAAAGGTTTGGACAAGTTCCTGGAGGAAAGGTCCATAAACCATTATTAAGAAGTGACCGAAGACATCAATGCTTGACCCAGTACAAGCATTGTGGAACTTGTGTCTCTTGGGGAAACTGCTAGGTACATATGACCTAGATTGGCCACTGTTGGAAACAGAATACTGGGCTTGATGGACCTTGGTCTGACCCAGTATGGCATATCTTATGTTCTTATGATGCAGAATGTTGTTTGTGTGGGGCCCCTTGAAACACAGGACCCTGTGCAAACAACATTTTTGCACAATGGACGGGTCGGCCCCCACACCATGGGTCAGTTTTAGCAGGCAATGAAAAAGGTGCCAGTGCTCAGTACCATAGAGGAGTCCAAAAAAAAAAACCCGCCAGTCATAATTAAAGTCCCAGAAGTCTTATTCTTACATCCCCATTTTTGCTAGAAGAAGCTGCAGAGCTAGGATTTTGTATTATGTTCTACAAATAAAACAGTCAATTTATTTATATAATGATATTCTGTAATACATTTTAACGGTTTTCATTTCTCTTTAGTTGCAATTCAGTGTTTGGAAACTGTTTTTAAGATTAGTCTAGAAGACACGCATCTTGCGGTTCAGCAGACCTTAACAGATATGTTCACAAAGTCTTTTTTGAAGGTAAGTCTTAACTCAGTTTGCTGTTTTCAGTATAATTTATTTGTATCCTGCTTATCCTTGTTGTCATGCATTCGTATACATGTGTCCACCACTGTGCAATTTCATATAAATAAATAAAATATAAGGCCTTTACCACATGAAAGACAGGATTTGCGCATGGAGAAACCTTTATAAAATTATCCCCATTATGCAGCACCTTTTTAAGTGAATTCAGAAATTGTTGTTGTACAGTAGCTATAGGTGATTAAATGAGACTTCTTGGTTTGTGCAGCTCTGTAAAAGGTATACCTAGAGGCAGAGTAATGCAGAAAAGGACTGACAGAAGTCTTTCAGGCCCAGTGGAGAAGTGCGAGACACCAGTCTAATGGTCTCACAGAGCTTAGATTGGCATTTTGCTTTCTCTTAATATTATTTGTTTCCCCATCTGCTTTCCAACTCCCTACATCCACCCTCCCTAGCAAATTGCTTTCTCTTCTTAACTCCGTGTTGCAGTAGGTGCCCTCAACGTTTGACAAGAAGCTTAGCTTAATAGAGTAGTTACTATCTCGTCGTTGCCTGCAATCTTAATGACTATTTTACCATACAATACAATTTTTTCATTTATTTATTCTTTTGTTATTTTTTATATATGCTTTTTTTAAAATTATTCACTTAGACTCCCATAATAATGAACTTCGATGACGATAGACATCAAAAAAACAGATAAAGTGCAGGTCTCAGACTAACACTGACAGCGCTTATTGCACAGATCAAAAAGCAACTTGCCTTCACGCATCAATGACCTTGATCGCACTTATCTATTCTTAGAAGAAATCTGTAAAGAATAGCAGGATTTCAACATTCCCTATTAAATTTTTCTTCAGTCATTTCCAACAGAAAATTACACAGGTACACTAAAAAAATTTTTTTTTCAACTGCCTCTAATGTTTCGATTTGATTTTTACGTTTTTTGGTGCGCTGAATCCAAATCTGGTAACCAATTTGCTCCATCACGTACAGATTTTTTGCTACATTGGGTTAGCAGTTTGAGGTGAACGTTTCAGATTGAGTGCGATCGAGATAAAAGTTTCTTGGATGAATTCTTTATACTAATTGTTTAGTAGTTATTCAAATAAGAATAAAGAAAATTGTAACAAGGCAGCACATAAGAATAGAGTAATGTCAACAAAACACACTGTGATGGTAGCAAAATTGTCTGCACTTAAAACAGCCACATACATGTGCACAAACATTGAGCATATAAGAGCGAGGTTAGACACAAAGCAAAGCAAAGAAATGTGCAAAAAATGTTGTACAGGTATGTATGTAAGAATAGAAAACGCAAACCGCACCATTGCAATACATGAAGACAAACACCCGATGGTGTGAAAATAAAATTCTAATAAATGAGATCCGACACTGTGGTAATAACTAGCAAATTTTTATTTCAAAGTTTAGTAAAAACACGATATTTGTCAACACAGTTTAGATTTTAAAGTCATTCTTGGGTCAATCAATCTCCTGGTGGGCCCGTTTCTTCTTCCCCCGAATGCTTCTCTTGGTGCGCTGCTTGGCGTATTTTTCATCTGGGGTTTCCCGCAGCAGCAACCAGCAGAAATCAGCCATCATAGTGGTGTTCCATCTTCCTTGGTACCTTCTCTCTGCGTCCTTGATGTCCTGGTGAAACCTTTCACCTTGTTCTTCACTGTACGCCCCCAAGTTTTCGGGAAAGTAGTTCACATGGGAGTGCAAGAAATGGACTTTCAGGCTCATGTTACAGCCTTGTTCTTTGAAGGCATTGAGCATCCTGGCAACAATATCCTTATAGTTCTCATCCCGCCTGTTCCCCAAGAATTTGAGAACAACATCCTTGAAGGAATCCCAGGCTTCTTTTTCCTTCTCAGACATCATTTCAGCGAATGCTCCATCTGAAATGAGTTTCCTTATATCAGGGCCAATAAACACTCCTTCCTTTAGCTTTGCTTCAGAAAGTCGGGGGAACTTTGAGCAAAGGTACCGAAAGCACTCACCATCTTTTGGAAGGGACTTGATGAATTGCTTAATGAGACCCAACTTAATGTGGAGAGGTGGTAATAGAATTTTATCACGAGGTACCAAGCTCTCATGAAGAACATTTTTCTCACCGGGTCTCAAATACTCCCGAATTGGCCAGTCTTTTTTCCCCCAGTGTAGGTCGCAGGCCCGGCTATCCCACAAGCAAAGGAAGCAGGGATATTTGGTGAAACCGGATTGCTTCCCTAATAGCATGGATAGAATTTTAAAGTCTCCACAAATCATCCACTTATGCTCATCATAACGAATCTTCTGAAGAATCAGGGCCAAATTCTCGTATTTTTCTTGGAGAATAACAGAGTGAGCAATAGGAACTGAAGCGAATGTGTTGCCATTATGAAGAACACCTTTTATGCTGTCTTTTGACGAATCAATGAACAGCCGCCATTCAGCAGGATCATACTTGAGTTTAAACTTTTCCATCACTCCGTATATATCGTTGCAAAATACCAAATCTTCCTCTTTGCTGAAATACTTCAAAAATTGTGTCTCGCGGTTGCAGTACCAATAAAAAGTTGTTCCTGGTGACAATAGATTTTTCTGTTTAAGCCGAGAACCTAGCAGTTGGGCAGCATCTTTTGGGAGTCCTAAATCCCGGACTAATTCATTCAATTCAGCTTGAGAGAAAAGTTCAGGTTTCGGATCTGGTTCAGTTTCAAACTCGGAAGTACTGGACTCATCGGGAAAAGCCATCTGATGAGTCTCATCATGATCAGAACCGTCCACACAAATATGATCCAAAGATTTTGGTGGTTCAGGCACAGGTACTTCGTTGCTATGAGGCATAGGCCTTATTGCTGAGGGAAGGTTGGGGTAACTTATTACGTTCTTATTTTTTAAGTTGTATCCCTTCACAATGCAAGAGCAAAAATAGCAGTCACTGCTGTGGTCTCTTTGTTCACGCCACATCATAGGTATTCCGAAACGAAATGCTTGTTTTTTACCTTTCATCCATAAGCGTAGATCTTCCTCACATGTCTTGCACACTTTGTGAGGAGCCCACGGTTTGTCTTGATCGCCTAACTTCAAACCGAAATAGGCGAAATATACTTTTTTAATAAATGCAGAAATGTTCCTCTGCCGCTTTTTCACGGTATATTCCCCACAAATAAAACAAAAACTGTCCGGAGAGTTGACGCAACCTCTGGCTCTGTGAGCCATCACAAATGCACAGCACTGCAAACTACAACTGTAGTGAACCACTTCGGAATAAAGCTGGATTACGACTGAGCAAACAAAAGGTAATAATGAACTTGCAAGAAACTGAAATTTGACAGGAACGTTCATGTCGCAACCACCGTGTTTGAGCGAGCGAACGAGGCGAGGCGAACAGGAAAGAACATGCGCCAGCGCGAGTACTGGATTTAGCCCCCCGCCTCCCAATTGTCCTGTTAATGTATAAAATGAATACAAAACACTCTAAAATATCATGAGGGAGTGTTTCTAGTTAACCATTACAACCTCTATTTTGGGCCAAGAAAATAAACTGCAGTCGGCTAAAAAGAAATTATGTGAACATTCCTTATATGGGTAAGAAATCTAATTTTGCAAGAAAACGTGACGTGATGGAACATTTTGGCTATTTTTCCTGGATTCAGCACCCCAAAATCTATAGGAATCAGTTGCAAAACTGGAGGCAGTTTTTTGGTAGTGTACCTGTGTTATTAACGTTGTTTATAGTGAAAGATTGTGCTTATCTTTTCAATTTATAGGTGATTCTTCTCCCCGACGCCACCAAATGGGTACCGCAAAAATGCGTTTCGTTTTCTTCCTCAGGGGGGATAGATTGTATCACAGCACGATCTATAAAACAACAGGAGAAATAATAGACATGCCAGTGTATAACTCACAGTTGCAGATACATTTTTCCGCTGTATGGACCCAACTACTACCTTGAAATAGAACGCGGTCATTCGCCGTCTGCGTCTTCAAAGCATTAACATTCTGAAACTTTTTTACTAACGTCCCGCAGAACGCCGCGCATGCGGATCACTCGATCAAGGGGTTTAAATAATGATGTCATGTTCTTCAGCCAATCAGGAGACTCATATGGTGATCTTCACTATCGCACTCATATCTTAATGAATGTCGAGACAAGACTAGTGCACATTATATGCAGGCTCTCCATTCTATTAAATTGTTCAAACCCATTGCTCCCGTGGTGGCTAATCTAAAAATCCATTTTTGTTCTTGTGTTAACAAAAACTGTGCTCGTGATCTTCCATTACTTCCTGTCAAGATCATATCGATAGCAAAACAGCGTAATTCTTCAAAGCTATGTTTTTTAGTGACACAATGGGCAACTATTGGAGCTTCTAGTGTTCTACACTTCAATTTACTGTGACGTTCTGCCAGTCTGATCTTCAATTGGCGCTCTGTCTTGCCAATATAAAGTGAGCCACAAGGGCATCTGATTGCATAAACGACATGATCGGAAAGACAGGTAGTGCAGTGTTTTAAAGCATATGTTTTCCCACCATGCGTGAAACTGGTGCGTTCTTCCATTACCGCACAAACGGTACAATTCCCACATGCTTTATGTCCTGTTATTGCTGCTTGAGATGACGCTGACTGTGATTTTAATCGGTTGGGACTTAACTTATCTTTCAAATTAGGGTTTCTCTTCCAAACACATCTGATGGATTTATTCCGTAACGCTGGTACTGTAGTGAGAACATTTCGATGCTTCTGCAGAATTTTTTTAATAGCTCCACTCAATGGGGAAAATTTTGTCACAAAGTTGATGGTATCTTCGTCTTCTGTTGTGCCGCGAGATTTTGTTTGAAACAACAGTGCTCTATTACAGTGTAGTGCCCTCTTGTACGCTCTCTGTATTATAGTGGGGGGATAACCCCTATCTTGAAAATCCTTTATTAGATTCTTTGCTTGCAATTTATATTCATTGACTGATGAACAATTTCTTCTATATCTGATAAATTGAAATATAGGCAAGCTGTCACGCAACTGCTTTGGGTGATGGCTGGTGTAATGTAAGATCGTATTTCTATCTGTTGGTTTCTTATAGATGGATGTCTGCCAGCCCCGCGGGCCCTTTTGTATTGTTACATCCAAAAAGGCAATTTTATGCATGTGGTATGTAGATGTAAACTGTATGTTGGGGTCTCTACGATTTAACCATTGAATAAATTGTTGTAATTCCTCAACCGAGCCTCCCCATAACAAAAAGATGTCGTCTATAAATCTTCGCCATACTATTAAATGTTGTTGATTTTGAAAACTGGTTAGCCACTGGCGTTCGAAATTCTGCATATATAAGTTAGCCACTGATGGGGCGCACGTAGCTTACGCCCATGGCTACTCCGGACATCTGTTGATAAATTTGTCCTTCGAATTCAAAATAATTGTGAAAAATAGTGAGATCTACCAGCTCTGCAATGAATGCTAACAATTTTGAAGACAGACTCCCTTGTTCATGTAAAGAGGTCATTATCACCGTATGGGCTTCTTTCTGAGGAATGTTCGTATACAAGGCGGCCACGTCCAACGTTACTAAGATAACATCAGCTTTTGATGCCCAGGACATAAAGCATGTGGGAATTGTACCGTTTGTGCGGTAATGGAAGAACGCACCAGTTTCACGCATGGTGGGAAAACATATGCTTTAAAACACTGCACTACCTGTCTTTCCGATCATGTCGTTTATGCAATCAGATGCCCTTGTGGCTCACTTTATATTGGCAAGACAGAGCGCCAATTGAAGATCAGACTGGCAGAACGTCACAGTAAATTGAAGTGTAGAACACTAGAAGCTCCAATAGTTGCCCATTGTGTCACTAAAAACATAGCTTTGAAGAATTACGCTGTTTTGCTATCGATATGATCTTGACAGGAAGTAATGGAAGATCACGAGCACAGTTTTTGTTAACACAAGAACAAAAATGGATTTTTAGATTAGCCACCACGGGAGCAATGGGTTTGAACAATTTAATAGAATGGAGAGCCTGCATATAATGTGCACTAGTCTTGTCTCGACATTCATTAAGATATGTGAGTGCGATAGTGAAGATCACCATATGAGTCTCCTGATTGGCTGAAGAACATGACATCATTATTTAAACCCCTTGATCGAGTGATCCGCATGCGCGGCGTTCTGCGGGACGTTAGTAAAAAAGTTTCAGAATGTTAATGCTTTGAAGACGCAGACGGCGAATGACCGCGTTCTATTTCAAGGTAGTAGTTGGGTCCATACAGCGGAAAAATGTATCTGCAACTGTGAGTTATACACTGGCATGTCTATTATTTCTCCTGTTGTTTTATAGATCGTGCTGTGATACAATCTATCCCCCCTGAGGAAGAAAACGAAACGCATTTTTGCGGTACCCATTTGGTGGCGTCGGGGAGAAGAATCACCTATAAATTGAAAAGATAAGCACAATCTTTCACTATAAACAACGTTAATAATTTTCTGTTGGAAATGACTGAAGAAAAATTTAATAGGGAATGTTGAAATCCTGCTATTCTTTACCGATTTCTTCTAAGAATAGATAAGTGCGATCAAGGTCATTGATGCGTGAAGGCAAGTTGCTTTTTGATCTGTGCAATAAGCGCTGTCAGTGTTAGTCTGAGACCTGCACTTTATCTGTTTTTTGGTGTCTATCGTCATCGAAGTTCATTATTATGGGAGTCTAAGTGAATAATTTTTAAAAAAGCATATATAAAAAATAACAAAAGAATAAATAAATGAAAAAATTGTATTGTATGGTAAGATAGTCATTAAGATTGCAGGCAACGACGAGATAGTAACTACCCTATTAAGCTAAGCTTCTTGTCAAACGTTGAGGGCACCTACTGCAACACGGATTGATTACCCTCTTAAAAATAGACCCATAATAGTCGTGTGAATACGGTTCTCTTCTTAACTGCCATTTAGTCGTGGCTGCCACCCAAGTTTCTTGACTACTTCTCATTTCATAATTGATTAGGGATCCAAGCATGCTAAAGTTGTCTACTATTTCTGTTTCTTCCCCATCAAGAATATTATTTTGCCAGTATCCTTTTCTTCTTCACATTAAAGTGCAGGTCAATTTTTGGATTATACTCCTTGATCTTGATAAGCAGATGTTTCAGATCATCTTCACTTTCAGCCAGTATCGTCGTCTTAGCAACTGTTATTGATGAGTCTTCCACCAATTTTCACATCTGAGTTTTCTTCATATAATCCTTCTCTCATTTCTTCTGCATATACATTGAACAAGTTTAGGGAAAGTATGTATGCATGCATGTCATACACTTTTTTGATTTTTAAAACATTCCATTTCTCCTTGTTATGTTGCATTTTAGTCAATGGCAAGGGTATGCATGAAGACTATTGGGTTTTCTTGTATACATATGCTTCTTAATGTGGCCCTTTTCCATGATTTATGCAATCAAAAGCTTTGCTGTAATCAATGAAACACACACACACACTTTTTTTTGTATTCTTTTGCATTTTCAAGGATCCATCTCACATCTGCAATGATGTTTCTTTTTCCTTGCCCTTCATTTATTTAACCAGTTTTGTATACCACCTTTTCCTTCAGTCAACGTGGTTTACATGTAACTAAGTTGTGTACGTACATTTATGGGGTTAGGGTGAGGATAGGTACTTAGGAAGGAATGGGTACTGTTTGCATTTTGGGCAGTTCTCATTCCAGGTGTGATTGTGATATCCACTGTATGATCTTGAGTAGAATCTTGCTGGTGTGTGGGATCAGAATGAATATTTGATCATTTCCATAGTCAGTCGAATCACCTGTCAGTTAGTCAGTCATGTCGTCTTCCAAATTTCCTGGCAGAGCCTTGTACGTATTGTAACAGCTGCATCTGATTGGTGTAATACTTCAATGGGAATGCCATCAATGCCTGGTGCTTTGTTCTTTGATAATGCTTTCAGTGCTGCTTCGACTTCTTCTTATTTCATTACCAACGGTTCCTGCTTGTAACTACAGGTTGAAACTGCTTTTGAGCCACTTGATCTTAATGGTATAATGACTTGGTGTATTCTTTCCACCTTTCCATGATCTGCTCGGCATCATTTAACATGGATCCTTGGGCATCTTTTAATATTTTAATTTGAGGCTAGAATTTTCTCCTTAATGCTCGTAGCTTTAGGAAAACCAATAATTTTGAACTATATCAACTATTGTATCTCATTATACTGGAGTATCTCACGTCTTTAGTTGAAACGGTTACAACTGCGGCAAAATAAATGCTACAGAGGTGATTCTTAAACAGAAATTTGATCATGTTACTTCCTTATTGAAAGATCTCCATTGGCTGATTGTGGCTTATAAGATGCAGTTTAAAATCTTACCATTAAATTTAAATGTTTGCATAATATGAGGCTTGAATCTGAAGAACATATTAGAGTTCTATATACCTACGAACCTGTCTTCACAACAGGATTATTTTTTGGTACCCACTTGTATTTTTTTAGTGGTTGCTAAGCAGTGTGCATTTCAGTGTTGTGCCCCTGTGTTGTAGAATACTTTCCTTAAGGATATATGAAAGGAAACTCCAGTGTTGACGATTCCAGAAACAGGTGAAAGCTTGGTGGTTTGATAATATGTTTAATTAGCCTGTATGATTGTCTTAAGCTATTGATTTATTTAATGGGGAGTTAATTTACTGACTTTTTATTGTGTAGCTGTATGGGACTTGTGGTTTATTGAAATCCCCTTTAGGACCTGTGTGTCAGAGTTAGAATATAGAGTTTTAACAATTAAAATACATGAATGAGAAGTTAGCTATTTCCAGATGTGTCTAAAACTATGCAAGTGAAAAGGAAATCTTTTTGGCAATTAGCTCTGATGTAAATTAGGGGATACTATTGTAGTTGGCTATCAAATGTATCCCCCAATTGTGTTGTGATAAGGTGGTATACAAAACTGTCTAAATAAATAAAATCTATGTTACTCTTACCAAAAGTATTTTTAAAAAATGAGCTTTCATTTTAACCTGATATGCTCCTTTAAGGAGCATGAATATTTGTCAAGATAATATCGCAGGACATCAGATCATACTGTGATTTGGAAATAACAAATTTTAGTTTAATTTAGAAAAAGTTGACATAGAAACAACTGTTACACATCTTTCATTTTGAAATGAAGTACCAGAGCTTGTATTTAGATTTTGCTTACAGGTTGCATAAGAACTTTCAGAAGGAAGAAGCAGACTGACTTCAGAAGAAAAGGTTTTATGTAAAATGTGGTTTATCATTAATTTAATTTGAAAAACCTCAGTAAATACTTTTCGTTCATTATACATGGAACTGTTAGACTTTCAGACCTGAAAATGTGGCTTATAGGGTGCAGGTTCATGCATAAAAGTAATCACAGCAAACATGCTGCCATGAATTTATCACTGTGTTTCATTCTCTGAACAAAACTTTTATGGCTTCAGAGTATCCCTGTTTATTGCAATTAAGTGATAATGTTTTGGAATCAGATTAGTAGATCCTACATAAAGACTTTTTTTTGCAGAATGACAAGCTTCCCCTCTTGGACTCTTCCTCTTCGCCAGAAGATTTGGAGAAAGCTATCCAACTGAAGGATGAAGGTAGGCTGTTGACAGTAGACTAATTGAGTAGTGGCTTCTACAAACCTAAGAGCAGATTCATTTGCATTTGTTAATCAGAGTAACCTTTTTCATGTAAGATGATGCTTTTAATTCTCTTGCCCTGATTTATTTATCATTGCACAGTATTTTCATATAATTCAGGGAAAGACGGTGCAAATGCTACTAGTACTATTTATCACTTCTACAGCGCTACATATGGAACACAGCACTTTACAGTGACACATAAAAAACATTCCCTGAATAGATTGACTCCATGTCCTTCCCCTTTCTGGCTGGTGGAATTTGATATCGTGGAAGCAGTGTGTTCTATCTCAGTAGCTTGTGTTTTTGCTAAGCGACAGATGAGAAATTTCCTTGCAGTGATTTGGGGTGGGGGCGGCACAGTTGGATAATAGAATGCAGCTGAGGCACCTGCTGCTGCTTTTCTCAGAGGAGGATGAAAGAAGAGATTTTTTTTTAAACATTTACTCTTTGCCTTTAGTATACAATTCCTTTTGCTATACTGGCCCTTGAAAAAGATTGGAATCTAGAGATTGTGATATCTTTTAATCATAAGAAGATGTGATACATAAGCTTATGAAATAACATGGGTTTGCTACTGGGGGGAACTTATCTCCCCTCAACTTGAACTTTGCCGACATGCCTACGTTCTGCCATATCTCTGGAAGTAACTGGATCTCTGAATGAATCTAGAGGACCTTGTAGGGGACTCTCTATAAAACTAACAGGTAGCAAATTTTAAAATAAATTTAAGGGTGGTTTTTGTTTTGTTTTTTGCACTCGGTGCTGTCGCAGGGCACCCTCTGTAGAGGGATAATAGACCCGAGAGGGACCCGGACACAAGAAAGGTGAGGGTTGAGGTTGGCCTATGCTGCAAGGGTTAAGGGTGGTTATTCCTTGTGGCTTCCTTGTAACCAAAGCTCAAAGAACAAATGCACAAAGTGGAGGAAAAGTTAAAGGCTTTATTTCCCTTTCTTGCACAAAACGGTTCAAAAGGATTGGCTATGGTAACAACTGAAATGTCCTTACTTCAGGATAGGAAAAAAAAATAAAAGCAAGCAATAAAGTAAAGGCTGTTATCTTCACAGAACATTTGTACAAAAACAATAAACTTCCTTCACTTAGTTATCTGATACATTGGAGATATATTCAACACTCCCCGAGGCACAATATGTACAATCCATTGCATTATCTGATTCTTCCCCCTCTGATCCTACTTGCATGGATTCAACCTCAGAAGCCTCTGAATCTGTAACATCAGGGTAATCGTAATCGGGTTTCTTATATACTTGTTGCACTATGTCCCAATGCCTAGCATTTAGCTTTGGTCGTCGGTCTCCAGGAGTTTTGCAGTACAACAGTCCCTCTCTGATTAGAGGTTCAAAAGCAGATTCATAAAAAGATTTCCCACTCAAACTTCTCTTCTTAGGCAAACTTCTTTCATAGTCTTGCTTACAAGAATGTTTAGGGCAGGGGTCACCAACCTGCGGCCCGCGAGGTCCCTCCGTGCGGCCCGCGAGACTCTACCCCGGTGCGGCCCGCCAAGGCAAACTTACCGACTCCTTCTTCTGCAGCCGCGGCTCCCTGCCTCTTAGGGAACCGCGGCTGTGCTTGTAAAATCATCGCGGAGCCCTTCCTGTCTTGACGGGCTCCGTGCAGCATTGTCCCGCCTCCAAAGGAAGTGGTAAACAACTTCCTTTAGAGGCAGGACAATGCTGCACGGAGCCCGTCAAGACAGGAAGGGCTCCGCAATGATTTTACAAGCACAGCCGCGGTTCCCTAAGAGGCAGGGAGCCGCGGTTCCCTAAGAGGCAGGGAGCCGCGGCTGCAGAAGAAGGGAGGGAGCTGACATGGAATAATCAAAGTACAGGTATGAGCTGGGTTTTTTTTCGCGCGGGGGGGGAGGGGGGTGCGGCCCGCGAGTCTGCCGGTAGTCGGCTGTGCGGCCCGCGGCCCTCTGGAGGTTGGTGATCCCTGGTTTAGGGTAACAGTAATCCTCTTCCCACTGTCTTCCCCATACTTTAGGCTTCTGAAGGTAATTATCAATAATAAGAGTTTTACCTTTGAGGCTTCTCTTCCTTCTTTTTAGTAAGGCTTGAGGCCTACCTTGGTTTGGCTTCAGCGCAGCAGTGCTCAGGCTCTCCTGCGGTCTTTCCTTAGACTTCAGACCAAAGTGGTAAGGATGTTTTCTTTCTTCCAAACAAACATTTCCCACCTCTGAAAATGGACGAACCTCTTTATTCCACGGCTGCTGTGAGGACCTTCTGCCAGGTACTCCCTTGCGGTCCCAGTACTTCTCTTGGCTTTTTCTCTGTTCCTTATTCCCCTCCAACTCTGGTTGAAGTTCCTGCTTTGCTTTCTGCTCAGGACTCTGCTTCTTTCTGCTCTTGCCAGTGTATTTGCCTTCCTCTTGGCCTCCTCTACTCTGGTTCTGGCTGCTGCTTCTGCTTTGGCTGCTGCTTTGGTCCTTCTCCTCCTCTCTCTCCAAGTCAGACCTGCCTCTGTTCAAAAAGAAGCTGTCTGGGCTTGCGTCCCGCCCAGAGGGGTGTGGTTTCTCAGTCTCTCTCTCGACTCTCCTGCTCCCCCTAGATGGATCCTCCCAATATTGCAAGTTGTGCTTGCCTTTTTCTGGTTTTAAAACTTTTTCTCTCTCTTCAAGAGTGCACGGTTCAGTTCTGGAATTTTGTTGCTGGAGGATGTGGTGAAGGCATCTAGTATAGCAGGATATAAGTGATACTTGAACAAGTTCCTGGAAAAAAGTCCATAAATAGCTAGATGGTCTTGAGAAAGCCTTCACTTATTCCTGTAAAAGAGCAGCAAGAATGGATCTGCTGTTTGGGAAGTGCAGTAATGACTTGTATTGGCCATTTTGTCATAAGAACATAAGATATGTCATACTGAGTCAGACCAAATGTCCATCAAGCCCAGTATCCTGTTTCCAACAGTGGCCAATCCAGGTCACAAGTACCTGTCAGGTTTCCCAAAAGATAGATAGATTCCATGCTGGTTATCCCAAGGGGTAAGCAGTGAATTTTCCCTGTTCAGTTTAATAATGGTGTATGGCCTTTTCCTCCAGGAACTTGTCCAAACCTATTTTAAACCCAGCTACACTAACAGCCTTTACTACATCCTCCAGCTCTGAATTCCGGAGTTTGATGAAGCTTTGAGTGGAAAATATTTTCTCCAGTTAGTCTTAAGTGTGCTATATTGTAGCTTCATTGCATGTCCCCTGGCTTACCTGTTCCACTCCACTCATTATTTTATAGACCTCTATCATAACTCCCCTCAGCCATCTCTCTTCCAAGCTGAAGAGCCCTAACTCGTTAAACCTTTTCTCATAGGGATATCTTTCCATCCCCTTTATCGTTTTGGTGGCTTTTCTCTGTACTTTTTCTAATTCTTCTATATCCTTTTTAACATATGGTATAATATTCGAGGTGTAGTCGCACCATAGAGCAATACAAAGGCATTATAATATTCTTTGTTTTATTCTCCATTCATGGGTTCAATGAACCAAATGACTCTGTTGCTGACTGAGTGACTTGATTAGGGCCATGGCTAGTTGGCCATTGGAACCCTTAGTGTAGTAGGGTGTTATGGAGGTCATGTATTTTTGGGGCTGAGAGGTGAATTGTTACAGCAAAATGCTTTGAGGATCTGACCTAGCGTAGGAGATTGATTTTTTCAGATCCACTTTCTGATCTTTGGGCTAGCCAGGATTGATGCAGAGGCAGTGTTCACAGGCCTAGGGAGAGGAAGCGTTCTAGTTAATATGCAGCAGCAACATGTACTGACCAGCTTATGACACACCAAACCTGCTGGCTTCAAAAGATCTATAGTCTATGCTTCTTGTCGGAGGACCATCATTGTGATAGGTGAGGAGGGGCTGAATATAATGGGAAAAAAATCCCAGTAGCTGTGACATACTTCAAAGGGCATCTCAGAGGGAGAGAATAATAATGAGCGGTAGTGCAGCTTCCGAGTAATAAAACTCATTTCTTGGAAGACTTGAGCCCTATTGTAGGGTTTCTTTCCGGTTTGCCTGATATGGGCATCAAAAGAATGCATAGGACTGGAGAGTCAGGGTGAAAAATAAAAACAGGTTTTTAAACAGAATTTTTAAAAGATATGGTTCTGAAAATATTTAGAAACATAGAAAAATGGTGGCAGAAAAAGATCACATGGCCTATCTAGTCTGCCCTTCCATATCAACCACTACAATAGTCCCCTTTTTTCCTTTAGAGATCTTCTGTGTTTGCCCGATGCTTTTTTGAATTCAGATAATGTCCTCACCTCTACCACTTCCACTGAGAGACTATTCCACTGATCCACTACTCTTTTTCTATAAAGAAATATTTCTGCATATTACTCCTGAGTCTGTCCCCTTCCACCCTCATCCTATGACCCCTCGTAGCAGAGCTTGCTTTCAATCAAAAGAGGCTCTCCTCCTGTGCATTTATGCCACGGAGGTATTTAAACGTCTCAATAATATCGCCTCTATCCCGCCTTTCCTCTAAGGTGTACATATTAAGATCCTTAAGTCTGTCCTCATATGCTTTATAACGAAGACCACTAACCGACTCCAACCTGTTTATATCCTTTTGAAGGTGCGGTCTCCAGAATTGCACGCAATCCTCCAAATGAGCTTGCATCAAAGGCTTATGAAGAGGTACTATCACCTCCTTTCTTCTGCTGGCCATTCCTCTCCCTGCACACCCAAGTATCCTTCTAGCTTTCACCATTGCCTTGTGTATCTTTTTAGCTACTTTAAGATCATTAGACACAATCAAGTCTAGGTCCCGCTCTCCTTTTGTGGATATACAGTATGTACATCACTCCCTTGGACTGCTGCAGCCCAAATGCATGACCCTGCATGTTTTAACATTAAATCTCAGCTGCCAAATCTTACACCATTCTCCAAGCTTAGCTAGATCCCCCCTCATGTTATCTACACCCTCCTGGGGGTGTCTACTCTTGCAGATTTTGGTATCATCCGCAAAGAGGCAAACCTTACCCGATAGCCTTTTCGCACTATCACTAACAAAGCTGTTACTGATAACAAAGATGTTTCTAAGATACGTGAAGTTTGGGTCCGATATTCAAAGGCATTTACACGGTTTGCAGACCTGCATACTATGTAAGTGCTGCTTAATTGCATATTCAGCGATATTAGCCCTGGATATCCGGGGGTACCACTGCTACATGCCCCGATGTCATGTGGTTAGCATCGGGGCATGTATGAGCATTCCAGCGCAGAGCAGAGGCGGCACCCATCGCTAACCGGGCAGCAGGTCAATATTGCCACTGCCCAGTTAGCAACCTGCAGGTAAAGTTGAGTGTTGCAAAGACTGACTGAACGTTACCCGCAGGAGCTACCTGGGTAGCAGCTCAATATCCCCACTGCCTTTTTAGCTCCTGGACTCTGCAGCAACCTGGATATTCAATGCTGGGGGCCGAATATGGTCCCGACATTAAATATCCAGGGTTCAACTTCAGCAGCGACGGCCACTGAATATCGGGCCCTATATAATTTTCATAAAGGTGCTGTGGCTTTCAGCGCTCTTAGGATTGGTTTCTATTGGGCTAAGGTTCCGTGGCCTTTCATTCGCACTTATACAGAGTTCTTTTCTATATTTTTAAATCTACTCCCCCCCGTCCACACTCTTCTTCATCTTGAGCTACCACTAAAAAATGCTTGAATTATCTTCTAAATTCCTTGTGCAGGCGGAGGCGGAAATGTTACACCCGCCTCAGAACAGGTGTAACTTTGGGAGCTTTCAGGGAGGTCATTTTATAAAATAGCTGTTCCTGTGTGCCTTCACAGTCTAGGCACCCTAAAGGTAACTTTATAACTGGCTGTCTACCTTCGTGCATAAGTTACACGGGTCTTCTAAGGGAAAGCATGCACATACTTTTCCTTCAAAATTATCCCATGAAAAGTGCACATACGCATTTATACCTACTAGTTAACATGCACAATTTTCCATCAGCATGCAGGATTGAATCGGGCGCAGAAATGGGCGACATCTGACTGCGCTAGGATGAGACCACTCTCCAAGAGATCAGAACTTTAATGTGAAGTTCTGAGCATTCGTGGTCCTTCCTACTCACAACAGTCCTCTCATCTCCTTAGTTTTGTTTCTTCCGCTCTGCTGAACAGATGTTCCAAGGTTGTCCCAAATATTTTTTTTCTAGTTTTGTTTTTTAATTTTTGGTACTCCGAAGTTTGTTAGTCATTTTTGGCATCTATTCTCTCTCTTATTTATATGGAACTTTGTTTTGATCTAATGTCAGCATTTCATAGTGTCCACACTATTGTGAAACTTTCCACAGAGGTCATCTTCATCCAGTTTGCCTCAGTTGGACTCCTGTGTGTTTTGCACAGCCATATTGCCTACCAAAGTGACTGATTTGCTGAACTTTGTTGTCATCGTGACAAGCTGAGTTCCTCTTCACTGCAGTGGTTCAGCTAACTTCACAAATTGCTCTGAGATTACTTGGTTCTGCGTACAGAATTTCTGCAGTCTTCCAGACTGATACCTCCTTTCTGCACAGTGGCATGAGAAGTCTGTATGCACAGGAGCAGGATATGAAAGTATTCCTTACTTCCTTCAGCTCCTTGGACGTTCCTGGACTACACATAGGCCTGTGGTCAGGTTACCTTTGCAGGAACCCAAAATAGCATATTTTGTGCATTTCAAGAACAGTGCAATGGATCTAAGATCCCTACCCTGCCCTTCTCTTCATCCTCAGGATGGTCTGCACAGAACTGATGCCACTATCTCCTGCCTTTATTGTACAATGCCATCTGTCACTTCTGATACTAGCCTTCGGATTTCTGCGCTGCAGTTGTCTTGCAATCGGCTTTCTAATTCTGAGCCTGTGATGAGTCCTGTGATGAATACTAATGCTTTGCCTGTGCAACAGCATCTGGTTCAAAACAATTCCTTGGTAGATCCTCAATGCCTTTGTAAATTCTAACCGCAACTGATAGATCAGCCTAAGCAGGAGACTGCCAACAAGTGTTTGTTCCTGTAGCATTAACATTGCTGGAGCAGCTCATCAATTTTGTCTCTGCACAGGAGTGTTCCTGTATGGCATTTAATATGGTCTGCATGTTTGTTTTACAGTCGTTTGGATCCATTTCCAGTTTTTCTTGATATAAAGGCTTATGTATGCTTTGGTGTCTTCAGGTGCCATTGTAAGTGTCTGCAGATAACACTGTACTGTTAAAGCCTGCTCACTATGTCGACCAGTATTTTGTGGTAAACTCAGAATGCACAGAATAAAAGATTTTCTAATCCTTTTTACATTGGTCACTAACTTTTATTTCTGTCTTCACACCTTGGTATCCACACTGCCTTGTCTCTATGCACTTGGGTTGTTTTTAGGACGGACTTGCGTTTTAGTCAACCATGTCCAGGTTGGAAAATAAAGATATTGATAATGATGAATAATTGCATAAATAAGAAAGGAGGAGCGTGCAGATTACCCCATGACTTTAAACTCATGTATTTAATATTTCTCCACTCAGAGCAAAGTCCTTAGAGTTCCCTCATTATGGGCCTTTTCAAGTTCCATGGAAGCCTTTCAGCTAAAGGTTTTCCATATTTGTGTACACCCTTCTGGATATTTCATAGTATGTATCTTGGTGACTGCAGTTAGGTGGTTGTTGTGTGATGCCATAATGCTGTAGGAAGAGGTGATGTTTCAGCGCCTTCCTGAACTGTGTAAGGTCGGTAATTGCCCGAATGTCAGGCGGTAGCGCATTCCAAATCATAGGGGCATAGAACATGAAGGCTCTCTTTCTTGTTGCTTGCAGGGATTTTGTTATCTTGCTAGGGATACATAGGGTATTGGCTGAGACCAATCTTCTAGTTCTATTTGAGGGAGTGGGAAGAATGAGATCTGAGATGGATGTAGAGGTAAGTCTGTTGATAGCCTTGAAGGTCATTAGCAGGAACGTGAAGATGAGTCTACAGTAGACTGGAAGCCAGTGTAGGTGCTTCAAGATTGGTGTTATGTGCTCCCTCGTGGTTGCACCGTGTAGTGTTCTGGCTGCCGCATTCATAGCCAGCTGAAGTGGGTACAGCGTGTTTTTCAGTAGACCCTGTAGGATGGCGTTGGCGAAGTCGAAGTGGGGGATGACTAAGGCCTAGAAGATTGTCCTAAAGTCATCAGGTTCCAGGAGGGGGCGTAGGTGCCGGATTGTCCGGATCTTGAAGTATACTGCCTTGACGGTGTTGCTTATATGTGTTTTCATATCCAACTGTTGATCGAGTGTTACGCCCAAGTAGCGGATTGTGTGCTTGCTTTGGAGTTCGGCGCCTCTTACTTTTAGTGTTGCTGGCGGAACAAATGACTGGTCCCTGGTGATGAATAGAGCCTCTGTTTTCTTGAGATTTATCCTGAGGTTTTGGGATTGAAGCCAGTCAGTTATGGCGTCAAAGCAAGCGGTTAATGTTGAGAAATCTGGCTGGTTGGTTGTAAATGGCATGTATAGTAGCACGTCATCAGCGTACATAAGGCAAGAGATGCCGAAGGAATGGGAGAGTGTGCAGAGGGGCTGCATATATATGTTGAAGAACAGCGCTGAGAGTGCGGAACCTTGCGGAACTCCCTGTTTCTGCTGAAATGGTTTAGAGGTCGAAAGCCCTGTCCTCACATGCTGCCATCTGTCTGAGAGATAAGATTTACACCATTCCAAGGCTGTGTCTTGGATCCCTTTCTCTGCCAGGTGTGCCAAGAGCAGTTTGTGGTCGACAGAGTCAAAGGCTGCTGCGATGTCTAAGAAGATTAGGGCATATCCTCTTTTGGCGTGCCATTCTAGAGGGCTTGTTTTGCGGAGTCCTGTGGTTGAAACACGACAGGAGCTGTGTAATTGGGTGGGTATTGCTGTGGTGGATGCCTCGCTTAGGGTGGCTGTCAGCTGTTATGTATCACTAAGTGTGCAGGTATGTGGATGTGTGGTATATTTTAGCACGCTACTTTGAGGCTCACACTTGTGGCACTTCTGGAACAGTTCCACGGTAATTCAAGAATAATATTCTGTGGCAGATTCTATTATACGCTATACAGTAGGAACAAAGGGAGAATATCTCTTTCCACCAATTAATTTGTTCTTATTCTGAACCCACACTTTAAAGGTTAGGTTTGTAAAAGATTCCTCTTATTTTCCCCAGGTTTAGGGTATCCATGGTGTATGACTCGGGGGAGTCGCTCCACAAACCTCTTGTTCCATCCTAATCCATTGTTTTGGCAGAAAGTTCATCCATTCTAGAACCCCTTTCAATTGGATTGCTTTATAATAAACATTGAAGTCCAGCGGCGCCAGCTCACCAAAACATTTAGCCGTCGATAGGATCCATCTCGCAACCCTCAGAGCTTTCCCATCCCAAATAAACTTTTGTAACTGTTCAGTTGATTAAAAAATACCTGCGGGACTACAATGGATAAGGTTTGGAAAAAAGGAAGTACATTTGTTTTCATCTAAGGCTATTCTTCCCAGCCAAGAGAAATTTATTAATCCATCACAGTTCCTAATCCCTTATCATAGATGACAGAAGGGGTGGGTAATTCAATTTAGAAAGGTCCTGTATAGAGTAAGTGATATACTGTACCCCCAAATATTTAAGCTTTGCTTCAACCTACCAGAAGGGAAAATTCTCTTTAAATGTCACCATCTCTCCTCAATCAGAGTACTATTTCTAACAGTAAAGACATCTTTCATTATGAAATTCCTTTTCTTGAAGTTTCATTATCCTTTTTTGCAATACGCAAATGCTGTTTATTTTAATATGCTGTCTTAAACACTTTCCTAGCAACTTTTTTTTTCTTGTACAAGTTAGCCTGCAGATCTCATAAGCAATTCCAGGCTATTCAAGCACCATTTCAAGAACTCTCTGAGGCTTATCTCTGGAATTTCACAAAAAGCCTTAGGCCTGTGAATGTTTAAATCCTTTAAAATGGGAGCAGCCCTAAAGGAATCTTATAAATTCCCTCTATAGGTCATCCTTTCCCACTTTACAGTTGTTATTCCTACCTAGCTATAGACATATTGAGTCTTGCACATCAAATTTAACTCATTACGCCCCACCAACACTTTCCTACTCGAGGAACGGAGTCACGCACTATGATTTGTTCATCACCAGTATTAGTTGATCTTCATTCAAATATGCTATTAAGCAATATAGTGTTTTTATTTAAACAACTTAATAGACCACGGAACTTACCAGTGACCATTCTGTGTGGTTTAAGATAGAACATTTATAAATGAACACAAACAAGATGCACAAAATTTACATTATAAAATTTAAAACAGTCCTATACAGTTAAAATAAAACAAACTGTTTTTAAAAGTTGTTTCTTTAAAAACACACCTTCAAATGCTTTGTAAATTTAACCAAGTTTAAGTTACAATGTAAACTGCTTTGACTGAAATCATAAAGCAGTATAAAAATCTTCTTAAATAAAAAAAAATATTCTCACCTCTTCAGGCAATGATTTCCACTACCTCGGCCCTGCTATGGAAAAGGCCCTATTACTAGTAGAGGACGATCTAGCTACCTTTACTGAAGGTGCTTCTAATAATCCTAAATCCTGGGAATGTAATGCCCAAACAGACTTATAGCAGGTCACTAAGGAATGCAGGTACTTGGGAATCAATGTTGGTTCATTTAATGCTTTATAAATTAACATATATGTTTTGAACTTAATAAGTTGCTTAACTGGTAATCTATATAGCATTTAGAGAATTGGAGTCGTGCTCTCTAAATCTGCAACCCATCAGTAGGTGGGCTACAGAATTTTGGATGATTCATAAAGCCCACACATAAGAATCGGCCAATTCCAGGTACAAGGAATTATTATAATTAGGGCTTCTGGTTCTAGGTGTTTATCATTTAGGACTTTAGGGGTTTATTTTTGAATTACAATTAGCTGCTTTCCCAGGGTTGGAAAAATATGGGTTTATCAGTGGATTTGCGGCATGAAAATTTTTTTAAGCAGCTTTTTTTTTAGGTTGATTCCAAGTGGATTCCATTTAATGATATAAAACAGTTTTTCAATGCCAGCCCCCTCTCCAAGCTCCAGTCACAGCATCAGCATCCCCCTATTCACAAAACTACATATCCCTACTTAGAAACTCCATGCTAAGAGAGCATGGGGCCTCGCTCACCTACCCTCCAGTTCTCTCGCACTAGTCTCATGTTGTCATGAGACCAGCGCCAGAGTCCTACACCATGTGTCATCTTCAGATAATAGTTATAGCTTCAGATAGCAAGTGTCTCTGTGGGTGTGTGGTGCAACGGTGGTATGCCTGTCTTTGTGTAGGATGTGGCGGTGGTTGCAGGGCTGCGGTGTGTGTGTTCTGGGTGGAGGGGTGCACCCTTTGACATATACAGATTATTTTCATCCCTTTAACCTCCATCTTGCACTTTTGTTCCCCACTTCAACTCCTCCCCACTCTGTTCACCTTCAAGACTCTCTTCCCTTTGCCCTCCCCCCAGCACTCTCACCCCCTGCCCTCCATTCCCCCTTCCTACTTAAATTTTTGTTTTGTTTTTTAAGATAATGCCCCTTTACAGTTTTTTTTCTCTCTCTCTCCCTGTCTATTGTTTTTAAAGCTTCCATCCCTGTTGTAGCGGCAGAGCGCAAACAATCCAATAATACCAGGAGCCTGTTCAGAAGGTCCAAATCATTTATTTGTGCACAAGACTCAAGCAGAATCACATTCAAAATGGCTGAGCCATGGCTGTTAGTAAAACAACAACTTTTATACTGTTCTTTTCCATTCTAGATATAGGCAAACTTCTCATTGGTCCCGGTAACCCCTTCTATCCCATCTATTGGTCCCGGTACCACTACGTAGTTGTCAATGAGGACCTTGGTCTGGGCTCAGCATCTGCTTGCCCCCCTTACAGTCCTCATTACAATGGTCAGTTCTTAGACTCTTGATACAATTCTCCTCCAAGGTCGCTGGCTAACCAAAACATATGGGAAAGAAGGGCATTGTAACTTTTCTTTCAGCAGAGTTAATTAATTCCATAGAAGCTTCACACATCTTATCAGTTCCAATTAAAGTTGTTTTTCTATCTCTTCTAAGTTTCATTTCTGCTTAGCTATGCTTGGTTATGCTTAGTTAAGTTTCGATTCTATGGAAGCTGCATTCGGGGGGGGGGGGGGTTCATTCCTCTGGGCCTAACCACAGGCTTCATTTACAGGTCAAGCTGCTTAGGCCTGTCTGTTTAGTTCAAGCAGCATGGATCATAGGCCTTCGCCTACCACATTCCCCCCTTTGATTATTCTCACCCGCAAGTGAGAGAGGGTGAGAATCAAATCACATAATACTAGGTAAAGGTATCACTCTGTGGTATAGTGTAGTAGTTTCACATAGCTAGTATCTTTGTAGCTGTCTTGCGCTCTACAGTGTTATTAATAACGGAAGTTATCATTCGCAAGCAAAGTGGCAAGAAACAAAGGAGCAACAAGCAGATAGTCAGAGTCCATAGTTTGGCAAGAGTGGGAAAAAGAACTAAAGGAGTAGAAGGTTCAGGAGCATTTATGCCGGACCACCAAGATGTCTTCTTTGTTGTGCTGTTGTAAAACTTCTAATTTAGACAGTCCAGCTGTCCAATCTTCATAGCAAATTGTGGTCCGGTGCGAACAAAACACAAACTGTTAACAATGGGGTGGGCCAATACCCACTCACTAGTAGTATTATGTAAATCAGTCTGATTGTAGGGGATGGAATAATTCAGTTCTTGAGCCTCCCAGGGCCACTGATCTCCCATCTTGGTTCCTCCACAAAGAAACAGTCATAAATGTGGAGACTAGATGCTACTGCTTCGGCAAGTTCAAGAAACAAGTTCTGGGAGGCATAAGGAACCTTCAGCCCAGTTCGCGTGGTACTTATACAGGCTGCACAGGGAGGTAAAGCAAAAGTCATTTCAAAGCACCCCAAGGCTGCTGCCGAAATAAAGCAATAATAAGAATTCATAATGGGCATAGTCTCTGGAAAATTGGTGGAACTGTCGGCATCCACAACAGATAACAGATGTAGAGTTGATTGTAGATCCTCGAGCTTCTGCCGTACGTAGACCTACCAGCTTTGTGGCAGGAGTAGGGCTGTAGATTCCAAAGTATCACTGTCCTCTGGGATGTCTCAGGTTCTTAAAATATCATAGTACAGTCTCTCAGGCTATTATTGCCTCCTTAGAGCAGTTCACTTTTTAGGAGATCAAAACAGTTTTGTTCTCAGAGCATTTGAACACAGTCTCTTAGAAGACTCAATTTCTTAACACAACACGGTCTATTTCTGATGATTGCAGCTTTCTCCAGATGCGAGGCTTACCTTCAGATAAACGGACAGTCTTGAAATAGTGCAGTTTCCGAGGGACCAATAAGTCTTAGGTCCGTGGCTGTTGTCGTAGGGTGAGGCGCAATGGAGTCTCAGGATGCTGTACATTAGTCCAGTGAGCAGGTTCAGAAACAGTTGCTGGCTTTACTCGACTATGATGGATCCAAAGTTCGAATTCTGCGACTTTTACTGCAGTTGGAGTTGACAGGATGACAACATAGGGTCCCTTCCAATGCAGGGCTAACGGTATCCTTCTCCACTCTTTGATCCACACCAAGACTCCAGGCTTGAAAGGATACAGGGGTTCAGGCAAATTGATGGGTAATCGATTGTGTACCCAGGTATGAAGACTCTGCAAAACAGAACTTAAAACCAATAGTTCATGCCTAATAATTTCAGATCCTATCTGTCTCGCATCTCCTTTTATTCCCTATAAATAGGCTACAGATTCTCAGAATCTCAAAAAGGGGGAACTCCTAAAGACTTAGCAGGGGATAAGTATATCCTAGGAAGGGCTATAGGAAGAACCTGGGGCCACTTCAGGTAAACCTCTTGGCAAAGTTTGGACAACTGAGATTTCAAGGTTCTATTCATACATTCTACTTTTCCTAGAGTTTTGAAAGCTGTAGATAGTATGCACCTGATAATGTCAATATCTTGGGGCCATACTTAATGGACTTGCTTCCTAAGGTTATCCACCCTCATTATTTGTACAGGGTCCCATGTGCATGCAAGGTTGTAAGGGCATACTTAGAATCTGGGTACACATTTAGACAGAGCCCTTTTCCTATTGTTAGTGCTCTAGTGAGGGCTATCAGTTCAGCTTTCTGTGGTCAAGTTTCTGGGGCCAGGGCTGAGGACTCAACTACCAAATCAGGGGTCACCACTGCATATCTAGCACAACAATGTCCATTGATGATGAAACTGCCTTCAGCCACAAAGAAAGTCTGTTCAGGGTTCTCCAGAGGGACATCAGTCAAATCCAGGCGGCTTGAGAATACAGTGTCCATAATTTCTAAACAGTCATGATCAGGGGATCAAGACCAACTGGTAACAACATAGCAGGATTCAAAGCTTGACTGACCTTCAGTTGTATCTGGGGGTTTTCACGCAACATACTCTGATACTTCAACATTCGTAGATTTTTTAGCTAGTAGTTTCCTTTGTATTTCATATTGGTTAGAACAGAGTGTGGTACAGTAACTGGAAGATTCTGTCTCAAAGTGATCTTGTTAGTTTTGCTCACTAGGAGGGCTGTAGCTGTAACAGCTTCTCAAATAAGGTCCAAGAGATTGAGTCAATACTCCTAGAACATTTCCTTGTGACTCATGAACATAGAGACTGAAAGGTTTTCTGGACATCTGCCTCTCAGAACCCCCTTGACTGAAGTCAAAAGAGTTCCCAATTATGTCTTAAATTGTAAATAGTTACCTGTTATCCAAGTTGCATTACCTGTTCAACTGTAAACACAAAGTACCATCGGAAATGTGTATTTTATTGTTCATTGTAAACCGCACTGATGCTGAATAGCGCGGTATAAAAGAGACTCAAATAAATAAATAAATAAATCTGGTAGACCCAGAATTGGTGACAACATCAGAGTGGTTTTCAAAGATCAAAAGGCTGCATCCTGTTCAAGTCCCCATTCCAATGGAGACTTTTCCATTCCTTTGGTAGCTTGATACAATGGTTTTGCTAGCAGCGCAAAATTGGGGATCCATATACAACATACTCGGTGGCACCCAAGAAGGCTCTCACTTGCCTCCTGGTGGTTGGAATAGGAATACTGCATACAGCTTCTGTGCGTTCTGGTAAGGGTCCCAGGCGTCGAATTCCATTGGACAACGGGAATCCTAGGTATTTAACTTGTTTGACATAATTGCACCTTAGCTCTTGAGACTTTGTATCCAGCCTCATTAAAAAGGTGCAAGAGTGCACTGGTGGCTTGTAGACATTCACTTTCTGAGTTGGTGGTTATGAGCAAGTTGTCCACATATTGAAGTAGAATTCTTTCTCCTGGAATTACTGGATAACTTGTCAAATCTTTTGCTGAGTGAGGCGAGTTCTTGAATCCTTGAGGTAATCTTGTCCAGGTGAGTTGGCCCCGCCTTCCTGTAGTGGGGTCTTGGGCTCAGGTCCTGTACTGGACGATAATCCCCTGTCCCAGGCTTCTTCATTGGGAGAAGGGGAGTGTTCCAAGGTGACTGACATTTCTTGAGAAGTCCATACTTCAGCAGTTTCATTAAATGGCAGTGGATTCCTGCAATGGCTGGTCAGGGAAGAGGATACTGCTTCACATGCACTAGTTCCGCTTCTGGCTTGAGGGTGACGATGACAGGGGCTATGTTCTTCGCTAGGCCAGGTGGGTTATCTTCTGCCCATACTTCAGGTGGGGCTATAAGGTTGGCGGGTATACAGGAACTTGTTGACTTGACTGGAGGTGTGTTAAAGAACCGCCACTCCTCTTCTCGGGGAACAGTCAGCACCATCAATCCAGCAGGCTTTGGGTTCACAGTCATTTGCATTTCTCTCTCTTCAGCAAAGGATATCTGTGCCTGAAGCTTTGCAAGCAGATCTCGGCTCCAAAAAGTGGAATAGGGCACTCAGGCATATACAGGAACTGGTGCATTATTTTCTGTCCCCCTAGTTCACACATGCGGTTCTGCAGAAAAGGCTTTGTGGCCTTAGCCCCAGTAGCTCTGATAATGGTGATGCATCGAGAAAAACACAGGGGCTACTGGCTTTAGTATTCTGCTCCTGTATCCCCCATAAAGTCCATATATTGGTCCCCTATTTCCAAACTGACCATAGGCTCCTGGGGACCCAGGAAAACTTAAGAGTCTGGTCTGGCCTAGTCTTCATTCATGCTGTAGCCCTCTCCGGCTGCCGCTTACTCCATAGCTGTTTCCCTTTCTTGCTAGAACACTGCTCGGTTTAATATTATTTTTTTAAATCAAGCACTCCCTCCTCCCCCCCTGGGGTGGAGTCAAGATACGGGCATTCACTTCTCTAATGTCCTTCTCTGCAATGGGCGCACTGACTCGCACCCAGTTTTTACTTCCTCTGCTCCTTCGATCAGGATAACCTCCTCCACATCATTCAACTAAAGTATCAGCAAGAAGATCTGTTCTCTTCTCCATCTTTACACTTACTTTCTCTGTCACATTCAACAATTCACATACTTTCTGATCAACTTCCATTAACTATCATGCCCGCAAATCCATCCAGTTTCTGTAATTTCTGTTTTATATCTCTCTGGGACTGACTGACAAAAATGCAAATTCTCCTGGGCTGCTGGATCCATTGGGGCATATAGTGAGGGCTGCCTGCACTATTTGGATTCCACTTGGGGTTATCAAGACTGATGGGTTTGAATAATACTGTTCATTAGTTCAATTAAATCCTAAAGCTTTCAGTTCAGTAAATCAGTGGCTGAGGGAAAGGCACCTAAACAAGTCTGGTCAGCTGACTGGCTGGCAAACTACTTGGGAATCTGCAGGGAGGAGTTCCCCCCCCCCCCCCCCTGCCCTAGGCCCACACTGTTTCTCCTAGCAACACTCTATCCGGGAGTTTTTTTGTTTTTTTGGGGGGGGGGGGTTGTGGTTTTTTTGCTGTGGGCTCATTAGTTCACGCCTACCGGGGGGTGGCATCATCGGTGGACAGGGCCCCCTCCCCCCCCCCCCCCTTAAGCACTCTGAACGGAGCCGGGGCTTCTTGGGGAGCTGCTTACAGGGAGAGAAACTGAAGGGACGGGATATCTAGAGATTCTGGGGCAAAATATGGTGAACTAAGGAAATATGGAGCAACTAGCAGAAGCCACTCCTTTTCACATAGCATTCCTAATTGGGACAGAGACATTTTATTACCATAGTCTTCAGTAAATCCCTTACTGAAATTCTTGATCATACTTGAAAAGAAACTTATTAAAAAGAACTTATTATTACTGTAAACATAGGGCAGGCAGAAAACAAGCTTATTGCAACTTTTTTCCCAAACAGGGACAATTTAGATACAGTTCTTAAAATATAAAACTATTATTTTGCAACATGTTATAACATCTGTTCTTATAGAGAGAACTATAGCTATCTGTTACGTATAACTGGAATGAAATTACTTAGCATGGAAACTAACTGCCAGCCGTAGTCTGCATGTCTCTGCAAAATAAATTATTATTTTATTGTTTTATTTTTATTAAATCTTACAGTTCAGAAAGCAGATATTCAAGAGACATGAAACGGATACTTTTCCATAGCGTTGGTGGATATCTAGAATGCATATACACCCTCTTTTTTACCAATAAATATGTCTTCTATCAGGTGCTTGCCACAGTATATCAGGAAATAACGTCTTGAAATTTAAAAGACTTTCGAAACAACAAAGTACCCCCTTTTCCTCTGGACACAGACACACAAAATTCAACTACAGAAAAACAAATGAATTTATCTTGAATTGTAAAGGTCTTCATTAGTCACTAGTACAGAGTTTAACAATTCAAAGTAATTACCTTAAATCTTATAGTATGGGGAAGCATGCACTCAAATGACTTATACTTGTTCATAAAAAGGTTGGTGAATATCTGGAATGCAAACACTCTGCAAGATAAGCTCTTCTTTTTTTTAAAAAAAAACTTTCAGATTTCAAAGATAAAATCCTAACACAATTTCTTATTCACTCAGAATTTAAACCATTCATTTTCAGGTTGCAATCTGGTACACTTCCAACCCAGAATGCTGCACCGTCCCCCAAGGTTCTTAACCTCTACTTTAAGGGTCAAAGGGAAAAACACTTTATTTGCTCTCTCTTGTCCGTGTCAGTTAGTTTTTAAAACGACAGATATACTTCAAAAACAAAAGAACTTCTGAGTCACTGTAGTTATCACAGCTGTAAAGTAATAACTAGAAAACTAATTATAAATTCATCTCCTATCACACTTTGATTGAATGAGTCCTTTATTTTAAACAAGCAAGAGACTGTTCAATCGGGAGCGGCTGTCTCATTTTTTTTCCCCCTAGCAAGCTGTGTGAAAGCCACACCCCTTCGCTCACTGGAAACGAAATGAAACAACTTAGTTTCACAGGCACACAGAGACATGCTAGCAAGAATCATTTAAATCAGTGTCAAGTCGTGATCTAATAATTACTTTGTAGATCAAAGGAAAAATAAAACCAAAAAACAGTTTGCTTAGTTTCTCTATCATTTCTGTTCGAACCATAAAACACAGGGCAAAGCTAAGCCCACAAATGTATGAATGATACCTAGCAGCCTATCTGACCAGAGTAAGTAATCTCACCCTGCACACTAAAACTGAACTAGACCCTTCACCTCCTGGATAGTTCTGAAAGGTAACAATAATATAACAGGAGCAATTGACGTAAAAATACAGACAGAGCAGAGAATATAACTAAAAACAGTTTACGGAGCTCCGATGAGGTTAATACGACCTTCAAAACTAAAATTCTGACTAAATATTCCTATCGAATGGTATACAATACATGACCATAGTAGAATGAACATCACTATTAAAACAAAGTGAATAAAATCAGGTATAATTGTCCTAAAATAAGCTCCAATTAGCCCAGCAGCAGAACGTTGAAAACATGCCTTCATAGGGTTAAAAAGCACCTCTGCACAGACACGCCCCTTGTCAGTCTCACGCTGTGCTGTAGGAAGGAGGCTGAATGAGTGAGACATGTTCTTGATTTTACAGTGACTAGGCGTTTACCCAACCGAATATAATCATACATTATACTAGAAGGGAAACTCGTAGTTTCAACAAATACCAAAAAACAAAGACACACAGAACGACAAACATGCTAGCATTTCCCAAGAGCCCAAGCCTGTCTCTTCTGACTAGGCTATACCAAATTCAAAATCAAAGTCAAAATCAAGAAGACGATGGTTTCACCCCGCGAATACACTCTGCAGGGTTAATCGGACCGTCCTGAGAGCTCTCTTACAAAAATCAAGTTCCAAGCTTACAAGTTCACAAGTTCCAAACTGCAGTACTGACTCATCTGTCTAGACATTTCCCAAAACTATACTCACCGGATCCGGTCCCCGTTCCCAAGCAAGCGCATGAGTTGGACCTCGGACTCCCCTCAGTCCTCATTACAATGGTCAGTTCTTAGACTCTTGATACAATTCTCCTCCAAGGTCGCTGGCTAACCAAAACATATGGGAAAGAAGGGCACTGTAACTTTTCTTTCAGCAGAGTTAATTAATTCCATAGAAGCTTCACACATCTTATCAGTTCCAATTAAAGTTGTTTTTCTATCTCTTCTAAGTTTCGTTTCTGCTTAGCTATGCTTGGTTATGCTTAGTTAAGTTTCGATTCTATGGAAGCTGCATTCAGGGGGGGGGGGGGTTCATTCCTCTGGGCCTAACCACAGGCTTCATTTACAGGTCAAGCTGCTTAGGCCTGTCTGTTTAGTTCAAGCATATACATAAAAAACAGGTACTACCCCAATCAATATGACCCAAAAAACAAACAAAACCAAAACAATCAATATGCACAAAAAATCTATGCTCAAAAAATATATATCTAAACAAAACAAGCTCAGGACTAGCCAATTACTGATATAGGAGGAAAAAAGACCTCAGTGTTCCCCCCGCACAAAAGTGACAGGAGTCAAGTCTGTCGACAGACGCCAAAACGTCTAAGAAGACTGAACAGACTGAAAATTACATCAACGGTCATAAAAAAACCTCCAACCAGCAGGCTTCCGAGCACAGCAATGCTAACGTCACACAACATCAAACAAAAAGCTCCGGACACTTATCTTTAGATGATTACAGTCACTTAAGAATAATGATGATGAAAAAAAAAAAAAAAGCAATGGTGAGGATGTTGAATCCAACCGCGATGAACTGAAGACCACGTCGAAGTATGCAGATACAATGGTGTACTTCAGGTGATAAGGAACTCCGACATCAGATGTTTCGCTTTAATGGCTTCTTCAGGGAGCAAAAATCACTCGTCACCGTGCCATCATGTGACTCTATGCAACGAAGCACCGGAGCAAGAAAAGCCTGTATGCTGGTTTTGAGAAATAAAGCATGAAAATGCAAAAGATAGCAGCCAAACAGACGCAAGTAAGAAAACCGGCTGCTGGCTCACCTTCCCAAAACCTTGAGAAATAAAGCATGAAAATGCAAAAGATAGCAGCCAAACAGACGCAAGTAAGAAAACCAGCTGCTGTTTAGTTCAAGCAGCATGGATCATCATAGGCCTTCGCCTACCACACCGTAGCTCTCTGCTGCTTTGGGCATGCTTCCCCCCTTATTCTGCTGCATCTAAACCCCGATCATGGCAAAGATCGCTCCTGTTTTGCTTGCGGGCAGAACAGGAGGGATCTTTGCCACAATGATGTCATCAGTGTGCCGCACAAATCGGGCTGCGATTAGAGCATTGGGGGTGTTCTATGAATGGTTATCTGGAAGCCCTAATTATCAATACAGAGTAACATCATGGATCTCAATACTGAACAGAAATCTGTGAGAGGTAATAATTGTGGAGGAGTAGTCTAGTGGTTAGAGCAGCTGCCTAGTACCCAGAAGATCAAGGGTTCCCACTGGCACTCCTTGTGACCTTGGGCAAGTCACTTTACCCTTCATTGCCTCAGAAGAAAAGGCCTGGCAATCTACTTCCGGTGATGCATTGCCAAGAAAACCCAGAGGTAGCTGAGTCACCAGGAGTCAGTATTGATTTGATGGCACTAAAAAATATATGTATATATAAAATTTTGCATCTGTTCTAAGACTCTGTTTAAAAAAATACAATTTTCACCACTAATTTGTTGTTTCATTAGCTAATGCTTATCTATGTATACATCCAAATCTTTAGCATCGGAGCAAAAAAATATTTCTAACTCCACATTTATCAATAGCATTGGAAACTCACACCAGGACTTCCATATCCATAAGGGCTCCATTTTTGATATATTAAGCTTTAACTTATTTGCTGTTAGCCAACCCTTAATTTTCAGTCACCAACTTGTTAGTTTTAACAGATGTATCCTCATAGTTCCCAACTGGCACAAGAAGCTGTATATCATCCGCATAAAGCCTGAAAATAGTATTCAATTTGCATAATTATTCATCCAGTGATCTCTGATATTGAAGGGGGCTGATATTTTGGTGTTATCTCGGCTAACAAAAATGCTAGCTTCAGACAAGGATTAAGATATGCTATCAAATGTTTGGAATATCCCCTTAGTTACATCCACATTCAGATTTGTTTCCAATCCTATGCTTTTTACGCTCAAAAGAATTCTTTGCCTCCCTGAGTGGTCCTCTCATACGTAGCTCTTAAGAACAATTATCAGACTTATTTTTGTTTTTGCCAGTAGTACAAAGTAAATAAATGTCTCTCTTGCTCCATTTTCCTTTCCTTTCTGTGTCTCACTACAAAGGCTCCAGCTATTGGTCATGGTCGTGGCTATTGCTAATGGCCTGCACAGTCGCTCATCTTTACATGGTCCCAAGGTTGTATTCAATCATTCAGGAGTTTTAGGTTGTCTTTTCTAAGCCTCCCATCACCAGAACGAGCCTGGGTAAGGGTCATGTTAGCAAACTTTGATAGGTGTGACACTCTTTATTCTGGTTGTACATGATGTTTTTGGTATTTTGTGTGTGTTCTTTTGTTATTTCTTTAATTTTAATTTTCATTTCCGTATTCGTGGTCATAGCCCTGCCTGGGCATGAGCTTCTGCTTGGATGAGGATCTGTACTCTATCTTGAACACTGCTTGTACAGCACACTCTTTCTTCAGAAATAAATTGAAGTTGACAAATGCATATGGCAAATGAGCACTGCTTTACACTTAACATCTTTCTGTTGTCCAGTCTCCTTCATTTTACTAGTGCAGTTCTGCTCTTGGGATTGCAATCCTACTTCTACAAAAGCTCCAATCTAACCCAACAGGAGGATGGACTTCAAGGAACATTGGAGCCTCTAGTGTTCATCCTTTGGAAGTGGCATACCACCCACTTTCTCCTCTTACATTAGCAAGGTCTTTTCAAGGTATTCTTATTACTGCCAGGAATAAATGTCTATTCATTAAGTAGTCAACTTAATGGAATATTGTGTTCAGTTTTGGAGACCATATCTCGCAAAGGATATAAAAAGATTGGAAACGGTTCAGAGGAAGGCGACCAAAATGATTTGGAGCCTGTATCAGAAGACGTATGAGAAGAGATTTGAAGACCTAAATATGTACACTCTGGAGGAGAGGAGGGACAGGGGAGATATGATTCAGACCTTTAAATACTGAAAGAATATTATTAATGAACAAACAAACCTCTTCCAAAGATGGGGAAGCTGTAAAACTAGAGGGCATAACATGAAGCTGCAAGGGGGTAAACTGAAAGGCAATGTCAGGAAATACTTTTTCACTGAAAGGGTGGTGGATACTTGGAATGCCCTCCCGGTGGAAGTGGTGGAGGCAAATACAGTGACAGAATTCAAAATGGCATGGGACAGACACAGTGGATCCCTTTACAGCAACAGGATAAAATCAAAATAAACTTAACTATCTCTTATATCTCAACAAATAGGGGTGATCTACACAGAGCAGTGGGTACACCCCTAAACAAAGGCATGGAGAGGGGCGACTTGCACGGAGCAGCAAGTGCACCTACTCTTGCAGCCTTGCTGGGCAAAGTAGATGGACCATACTGGTCTTTATCTGCTGTCATATACTATGTTATTATGTAACTTTTTCAGTCTATTTCACTAATGGCCAACTGTCATATTGCACTATTTATATAACTTGTTTGGTCTGTAACGTTAATGTTCTCTCTAGATCTCTCAGCTCCAGCGATAGTCTTACAGAGTATTATTGTCATCTCCTTGTGGGTTTCTTACATGTTGTTTTTCTCTATCTCATCCTACTGTTACCGAAGCTCCCTGTGCTTGGGCACCTTAAGTGGCTATCTTCACTTTTGCAGGCACTTCTGACGTTGAGTCCACTTCTCTTTGCTTCCTTACCCATAAGGTTTCCTTTCTCACGTGCCACATTCACCACAAGAATACCTTAGCTTCCAGCCTCAATTAACTTTGAGCACTACACTAATTCTTATCACACTGACTATGATTTCTTATTTCACCTTAGTGTTGTGCCTGAGACAGGAGCATCGCTTTACATTAATATACACAATTTTCTTCCTACGTTCTGTCCAAAACTTCATAAGTATCCATGCACAGAGACCTCCTACTCTCTGAACTGTAAATATGCTCTCAAATAACTATCTTAAAAGATCTCAGTCCTATTTGAAATCATTAATTTTTCTCTTTCTGTCAATTTAATGCCTACGTGTCACCGTTAAGCAGTGACTAAGACAGGGCCCATCAGAGCCAGGACTAAGGGGGATGAAAGAGGTGACTGCCCCTGGCATCAGATTGGGGGGGGGAGCATCAGCAGCACACACATCTCTTACTAATATGATTTTATAATTCAACCCAACTTAGTTTCATACATATTTATGCGATCATCTATTTTAAGCCTATTTTATAAAGACCTTTATACCTTTGTACCTTTATAAAATTACTGCACAGAAAAAGCCAGAATTGCAGCTAAAATGCAGCTGTGTACTTTTACGCCTGCTCTGGGCCAGATATAAGGTATATGACTGAAGTACATGCGTAGTTCAGCACTGTGTACGCCTTGTAGCGCTATGCAAATGACCAATAGCAGTACGGCGGGGGATGCTGGCAGCTGCTGCATAGCAGTTGGATTTATGCTCGAGGACATTTTCTTATATTAACTCATTATTGCTACATTATACTAGTAATATGCATATTATAGGGTCAGCGCACCATGCTGAATGAATGATAAATCACATTGTCCACAACTAAAGCAAACTCATACAAAAATGGGGGGGGGGGCAAAACAGGACAAGGGGTAAAGGTGCAATGCTGATATTTGCCCTGGGTGCAGAAAAAGCTGGTCCCAGCTATAAGGCCCATAGTTGCTTCCCAGCCTTGAGTGGCCAGGAGAGCAGTAGTTTCTCCCAGAAATCAAACCTGCATAACAGTGTAGCGTGTTTGTCGCTGGGCCAGCCTTAACTCTGTTAGGTTTTCTGCGTTTATAGGTAATATGCCTTACACTTACTCTGCTGTAATGTTCTGAACTGTTGCAGGTAATAATCATATGAAGGAAGAGAACTATGGGGCTGCAGTGGATTGTTACACCCAAGCTGTGGAACTTGATCCCAGTAATGCTGTCTATTACTGTAACAGGTACAAGAAGCACTGTCCGCTTTTAAGAACACTGTTGGGTGAAGCGATGATAAAGTGGAGTGAAACTGTACAGATAAGTTGATGCCTAAACGATCTGGGAGTTGTCGTCACTTCCTTCATCTTGAATGGCAGTGTTGGGGCATAAGTACTCTTTCCATTTTGTACTAGTTGAAGTTGAGAACAACGCATACTTCTGCTGGAATTCTGCACGCAGAAATCAAAATTTTGTGTCAGAAGGTATGAATTCTGCAGAATTCTGCATGCTTAGTTTATGAAAATAACAAAGCAAATTGTTTTTGAATGATGCTTCATTTAAAATACAATAGAGAAAAAAATGGCCAAAAAGTGCAACTCTGAAATATTGTGTGCAGAATTTCAGCAAGAGTAACAGAGCAGTATGAGTGGAGGAGTAGCCTAGTGGTTAGAACACTGGCTTGGTAACCAAGCAACCAGGGTTCAATTCCCACTAGCACTCCTTGTGGCCTTGGGCAAGTCACTTAACCATCCATTGCCTCGGAAGAAAGGCCTGGCAATCTACTTCCAGTGACACTGCCAAGAAAACCCAGGAGCCTCTGGGTCGCCAGGAGTCAGGACTGACTCGAAGGCACACATTGTATTGCAACAGAGCAGCAAAGATGTATGCCTTTTGTGTTCCTTGTTCCCTTCCATTAAAGTGCCAAGAGCAAGATGCTAATGGAAAGTAGTTTGCCAAGCCCAAGTGAGTGAAGGAAGGGCTGGGTTTGGGTCATTCCATTTTTATCTGACCTGGAAAACTGGACATGGGGACCAATTGAACATAGAATGAATGATGGCACCAAGATTTTGAGATCCTCTTGAATGTGGACATTGGACAGACCTATGGAGGGTAATTTTGCAGAGTCCCATGAAGTTAACGTGCATTTTTCTCTACATCACTAGTGCCTATTTTATAAAGATAAGTGCATGCATACTTCATAAAATAGGAGCATACGAGGTAAAAAATGCACTTTAAATCTAGGCATAAGCATTTATACTAGCTCTGTGGCTGCTGTAAATGCCCATGCCTAGATTTCTCCAGAACTGTGTAAATTATAATCTCCAGGAACAAGCAGGAATGGGTCTTCACATATGGGTACGTCGGTACCAACGGAAAGCTTTTGCGTGCTGCCTTCCCGCCCATTCACTTCCCTCTCATCAGTTTTACGTTTTCCGCGGAGCTGTCAGGACGTATTCCTGTCACCTCAGAAAATTCTTCTTTTTATTCTTAGTTTTTTGTGGTCGCGTCTGCCTTCCCTCGACGCCACCGGTATCGCCGGTGCTTTTCTTTCTTTTTCTCTAAAGAATTTCTTCTTTTCTTCAGAAATTTTCCTGTTTAGTGTCTGACGGTTTCTAGGCCACTAGGCCTCTATCTTTCCATTATGGAAAAGCCAGCCACCACCCTTAAGAAATGCTCAAAATGTGGCGATACAGATATATTTTCAGACACCCATACTTGGTGTCTAAAATGTTTGGGTCCTGACCATTGCCCACTGGAGTGTCTTTCCTGCTGGAGCTCAAATAGAAGAAATCTTCAGAATCGAGCACAACTCGATACCCGGTTCACATCGCACTCGATGTCACCAGCTACAATATCTCCACAGGATCAGGTAACCAAACAAAAGTCTGTAAAGACTAGCCAGTCCTCGAGTGGTAGATCTCCTTCCCAGTATCGAGATGGCTCTGGCCTTGCCCTCGAGGACATTTTGGCAATAAAGCCCCGGCGGGAGTCTTCAGGCTCCAAAGCATTAACAGGACTTCAGGTTGTTCCCGGGGTTCTTACCTCGATGAACAAACCTGGGCCATGCTCGGTAGTTGTGGCCGCTTCGAGCGGTACTGACACCCCGGCATCGGCTATGGTGATGGATGAAACACTCCTCACCGATGATCGCAGTCTAGCGCTCTCGGCTACTTCGGTACTGTTAGAGTTGCTGCAGACCGTTCCTCCAGTATCGGTATCGGCTTCAGTACCGGTATTGACAAGGGCATCAGTGTCGGTACCGTCCATGCTTACTTCGACAGACTCGCTTCCTTCGATGCCGAGCCTGGAATCGATCTCTAGCATGGATGAGTCAGTACCGACTCATCTCGGTACCAACCTCGGGCGGTACCGAAGACATCGCTTTAAGGAAAATCCGATGCTTCATCCTTTCAGGTCTTCCGATCCCGATGACTGGGATGAATCCATCGGTACCAAGGCTGAATCTTCAACAAGTCTAGCCTTTACTCCTCATTTTAGAGGGTCCTCCTCAGGGAAAATTTCTTTTCAAGCTTTTCTGCTTGATATGGCAAAGTTACTTGCCATTTCTATACCTGGTAAAGAATCCTTGCCAGGGGATTCAGTGACCCTGCAATCCCCCTGGATTCCAAAGGAGGTGATCATGCTTCCTTTGCATCAGATCTTAAAAGATCTACTTTTAAGGATGTGGGAAACTCCTTTAACGGTATCTCCACATTCTAAAACACTTGACTCCATGTACAAGGTGCCACCTTCTCCAGGTTTTCAAAAGACTCAACTTCCTCATCATTCTATTGTTGTAGAATCAGCAATGAGGCGGATTAAGAGTGCAAAGAAGCACTCTTCTTATCCGCCAGGTCGTGAGTCTAGAACTTTAGATGCCTTTGGACGTCAATGCTTCCAGGCATCCATGCTTTCAGCAAGAATTATCTCATATATTTTCTATATGGGATTATCTCTTGAAGAGGTCACAAAGAACTTAAAGCTTTTGAACCCTTTTCTTCAAAAACATAAAAGAGCAGACTTTTTCATATTAGTCAGTCATGCTCAAAATGTCTCTAAATTCCTTAATCGTGCTTCCCTGGACTGTTTTGAGTCTATTAGCAGAACTTCTGCTATAGCCATAGGAGCACGACGCATGGCCTGGCTCCAAGCTTCAGACTTGGACAAATTTGGGTACAAGAAAAGCTGGGAAATACTCCTTGTACTGGTGAAAATCTCTTTAACAAGGATGCTTTATTTCAAGCTAATCAGTTAAACACTGATATTGTTGCTTTCAGAGGATTGTCAAAACTTTCCTCTACCCCAGTTAGTAAAAAATCTCCTAACAAACTTTATTCCCCTAAGGGGAAAAAGTTTTATGCATCTTCTACCCATCATGCAGATGTTTCCCAAAAAGGGCAACATCATACCAGGCTAAGAAAACCAAAGTCTCAACAGGCTCAGCAAACTCAGCAGTCACAGGGTTTCTGATTTTTATTCATTAAATCTTTTTTCCTGTTGAGTTTCAGAACCACTACTTCTTAACTACAGAAGCATTTACAGTTCTTCTCATCCTTATTGAGAGGTCAGTGATACACTGCCTTAATCCTCCATTTTTGGCATGACTCTCTTGCTAAGAGCAGTCCATCCTTTCAGCTCTTAGAGCTATTGAGGATAATCATGCCCTACAGGTAACAAGTTTCACCTCTCTTTTTAAAAGTAAACAGAGGAGTTACAACTACTTATCAGGTATGCTATGCCCTTCACCTTGGCAGTTGTCCTGTACAAGGATATCTTATACTTTTCACTGCAGGGGAGCTTTACCTTTTCAGAGACTTACCAAATTGTAAGTCTTCCCAACTCTGTATTACTTTCATCCCTCTTAGTTGACCTTTTCAATCTAAGAGTGATGCTATTTGACTGGAGGGCTTACCTTTAAGCCATAAGATTGTCCCCATTACCTACTCCAGTCAATAATTTCCATACAGAGTTTCTCCCCTCTGCAATCTTTCAAATATTTCTTTTAAGACAGCTTATCAGACCATAAGTGAGAGTTATCACTTCTAATTCGGTCTGTCGGTCCTTTTCCAATCTATAGGACCTAACCTCTTCTTATGCCTTAATAACACATAATTCCAGGAGAGGTTCCAAAACCTACTTGGACAGTTTATCGTTGCAGGCAACCAGCCTGTCTGCTATTCTTAGCCATCTTCAATTCTTTGGCTCCCACAGAATAGATTAGGTTGCACACTGGTAATAAAACAACCAGATCCCACCTGGGCAACCTACAACATGCTCTCTGCAATTCTGCAAGAAGCTCTGCAACTATGGGCCTTTGCCAGAGAGCGTCAGAGCCATTCCTGGTGGGTAACTTCCAGATGGTTGAAAGGCTTGCCCAGTCATGCTCCCACATGACCGGTTTTCTCCTATTTTACCATCTTCCTTAAAATTTCCTTTTAGGGAAAATGAAACAGGGTTTAGATCATGTGAAAGCATAAAGAATTGCTTAATTCCCTGAGTTGTTCCACATCTCCAGTGGAACTCTTCCAACAGGGATGCATTTCTTTTCACTGCAGTCTGTCCTTGTCTACTGCATTCCTTCTAATTCCTAATACTTCATTGGAGCTTATGCTGAACAAAGAACACATTATACTCATATTGCCCTCATAAATGGGCAAATATGGTAGTCCATTTTATTGCGTCTTTTTCTCCACACTGAAGTTATAGAAGGATCCAGACTTGTCTTAAGACTAAGGTTTTCTTTGCACCCCTTCACGTAGATCTCCACTTCTGATTATTCAAAGTCTAGAATTTTAAAGAGATCTAGACCTATCCTTCTGACTAGGAACATTCCACGTGTAACCAGTATGGGGTTCTCTATCCATATTTTCAAGCAGGTCTTACCCCTTCTTGTTTTTAAGTGAGTCTCTCTTATTTTTATTTATATATATATTTATATATATATAAATATAAATATGTGAGTGTATATAAATACACATATCTCACTCTGAAAGATTTGTTACTCTCCATATTAATGCTGTTCCAGCATGCCATAGGGTTTTAAATGGACAACCAATTTCTATGGTAATCACAAACTACCTTCTTTTACTGTAACCTCTCCGGTTACGTTACATCTGAAGCTCTCCCTGTAAAGTCATCCTAAGTGACATCACTTAGGGAAGACATTCCTGATCTTCAAGAAATTGGAGGCTAAACCGCCTACTACAAATATGTCTTTCTGTCTTTCATTTGGATAGAGGTCTCAAAGACCCATCCTTTTTCTGCAAACCAGTCAGATTTATCTCCTCTTTCCTAGAGCCTTTTTCTGCTCCAAGGACAAAGAGCTTCAAACCTTGGCCTACAGACGCTTTAGCTTCTCATCCAAAGTCCAACCTCATTAAACTCTCCCAGTTTTTTCTTCTGGGATTAGTTCTAGCCTTTTAGGCTTCTGACTGCTGCCTGTATTGCGAAATTTATTTTCCTCTACTTCTCAGTAAGGTATTTTCTTTGAGGATAATGTACTGGTTTCTAGCACCAGACCATTAGTCTCAACAAATACTTTCGAATATTTTTGACTGAGGTCCAAATTAGAAAATTGGAATCCAATTTTCACTAACATTTCTGATCTACACAAGGACTCCTCTCTAGATACCTTGTTTAGTCCAGCTGTTCCACAGCACCCCCCTTTTTAGTTCAACTCCTACCCTCCATCCCTTGGATGCCTCAGGTTCTGGGAAATAGCATGGCCCATCAACCGCACTGATGCAGAATAGCGCGGTATATAAGAGAATATAAATAAATAAATAAATAAAAATAAACAAACTAGATTTGCAACATGCTGGGACCTCCTCCAGGCATCTTAGTTTGGGAGTCCCCATATGTGAAGACTCATTCCTGCTTGTTCCTGGAGATAGCACAGTTACTTACCTGTAACAGGTGATCTCTGGGAACAGCAGGAATAAGTCTTCACAACCCACCCACCTCCCCTAGGAGTTGTCTCTGTCTCTCTCTCTCTCTCTCTCTTTCTCTCTCTAATTTGTCTACTTCCCTCCTTTGGTCTCAGCTACAAACCCAACTGATGAGAGGGAAGTGAATGGGCGGGAAGGCAGCGCACATTCGTGTGGGATGCTCCCAAAAGCTTTCTTTTGGACGCTGGGGAGCGTTCTCGCGCAGGCTCCGTCGGTACCGACATACCCATATGTGAAGACTTATTCCTGCTGTTCCCAGAGATCACCTGTTACAGGTAAGTAACTGTGCTGTATTTCATAATGTACATCTGTAAATTTGCACTCCGCCCATGTGCATGCTCACAGTGAAAGTATGTATCTCCAGGAACAAGCATGAATCAGTCTTCACATATGGGTACGTCGGTACCGACGGAGCCTGCGCGGGAACGCTCCCCAGCTTCCCAAAAAGGAAAGCTTTTGGGAGCATCCCACAGCGCCTGCGCGCTGCCTTCCCGCCTTTCCTAACCATCTCTCCTCAGTTCTTCTTTGCCGCGGAGCCAGCAGGTCGAGCCCTGTTACCGCTGAAGAAGTTCTTTATTTTATTTTATTTTATTTCTTTAGTCTCGTGTCTGCCTTCCCCGACTCCGGACCGGTACCGCTGGTTTTTTTCTCTTTCTTTCTTCACTTAGTGTATTTTTCCTCTTGGGCCTCAGGGCCTACAAGAAAATTTTCCTCATGGAAAAACCAGCCTCCGGGTTCTATTTCTGTCAACGACACCCATGAATGGTGTCTTAAATGTTTGGATCCTGAACACTCCATTCCGGATTGTCCCTCCTGCTCTCTAATGTCTAAACGGGGTTTACAGAACCGAGCAGCTAAGCTCCATGTGCTGTTTCCCACTGATGCAGCGTCGGTAGCATCGACATTTTCCACTCCTGATGGATCTCAGGTAACCAAACATAAATCTAGCAGGTCCTCGAAGGGTATATCTCCCTCTAAGCATCGAGATGCCTCCGGGCTTGCCCTCGAGGATCCTGCACCAGCAAAACAACCCCAGCGGGAAGCTCCGGCTTCCAAAGCTCCTCCTATGGGTTTACAGGTTGACATCGATGGCACGGCCTCGACCGATCACCTGTTAGAATGCTCTGGGGTACCGGCACAATCTCCCGGTACTGATTTCCAGGCATTCATGGCATCGATGGATCAGAATGTTCTGTCCATGCAGCAGGCTATTACGGCCTTCATTCAAGCTGCGACGCCGCTGGTACCGAAACAAACTCAGTTATCGGTATCGGCTCTGGTACCAGCACCAGCGCCGATACCGGTACCGACTACATCGACATTGATCAGGATACCGGCTACTGCGGTTCCTTGTCCAGGGCTGCTTATCGGTACCGATCCGGTACCGGGGACGCCCGATGTCGATACTGCTCGATATGCGTATCGAGCGTTGGAAGAGCACCCTGACAGGCGATACTTTGATTCCTCTGATTCTGATACATCAGACGAGTCTCCTGAAGTATCCATAGCCCTTCCTGAAGAGCCTTCTTCTCAAAAAAGAAGAATGTCTCCTCCAGAGGACTTGTCCTTTCAAGACTTCATAAGAGAAGTAGCTAAAGGACTTTCAATTTCAGTAACCTCTGAATCAGAGCCTAGAGCTAAAAAATGGGATATTTTAGGCTATTCTAAGGCTCCTAAAGAGGCAGTCACCTTACCAATTCATGAGATTCTTTATGAACACATGATTGATCTATGGGAGACTCCTCTCACTCTCTCTCCTCATTCTCGCAGATTGGACACTATGTATCGTGTTCCTCCCTGTCCTGGATTTCATAAAACTCAGCTTCCTCACCATTCCATTGTGGTGCAGTCAGCTATGAAAAGGATAAAGAGTTTAAAGAGACACTCTTCTGCTCCTCCAGGAAGAGAATGCAGGACCTTGGATGCTTTTGGTAGGAAAATCTTCCAAGCCAGTATGCTTATTGCCAGAATCAACTCATATAGTCTTTACATGGGTATGTTTCTAAAAGAAGTTGCAGAAAAGCTGCACACTTTCCTCCCTTTTCTTCCAGAGGATAAAAGGGAGGAATTCCTCATTTGGCTTAAGCATACTCAACAGGGCAGCCTTTGACTCTTTTGAAGGTGCCAGCAGAGCTTCAGGCATTGCCATAGCTGCTTGCAGAATTGCTTGGCTCCAGGCTTCTGATTTAGAACCCTGGGTTCAAGATGGCTTAGGAAATCTTCCCTGTACAGGTGAAAACCTATTTGGCAAAGAATGGCAAATAAAAGCCACTCAAATGGATGCAGAAAACTCTGCTCTGGATAGACTTTCAAAGTCAACCTCCATTCCTGCCAAGAAAAAGCCTTTTAAAAAGTCTTTCTTCAAAAAGGGAAGATTTCCTTCTACTTCTGGCCAACAATCTTCTACAGGTCGCTTTACCACTAAGCGTCAGCAACCTAAACAGGCCAGGCCTAAGCCTACAGGGCTGCTGCAACTCAGCAGGCCCAACCTCCTCAGTGTTTTTGACTTGATGCTAGAGAACTTAGCCTTTCTGGCTCTAAAGCAGCCAGAGCCTCTCACCATTCCAGGAAGGTTGGCTCATTTTGCTCCCAGATGGGAGCAAATAACATCAGAGCAGTGGACCCTCTCCATCATAAGAGAGGGCTACAAGCTTCATTTCTCAGACCTTCCTCCCCACACCATGGTGAGACACTTCAATTCTCCCACATCTCTTCTCGACATTCTGGGTCAAGAGGTAGCTACCCTTCTTGCCCAAGGGGCAATGGAAGAAGTTCCTCTTCTTCATCAAGGGTCAGGGTTCTACTCCCCTTATTTTCTCATTCCAAAGAAGACAGGGGGATACAGGCCCATCTTAGATCTCAGAGAATTGAACAAATTTCTATGCAAGGAGAAGTTCAAGATGCTTTCTCTGGGCACTCTCCTTCCATACCTTCAAAGTCAGGATTGGCTTTGTTCTCTAGATCTCAAGGATGCGTACACACATGTCCTCATCCATCCCTCTCACAGAAGATTCCTACGGTTTCTTTTCCAAGGAAAACATTACCAATACAGAGTCCTTCCTTTCGGTCTGGCCTCTGCTCCAAGAGTGTTCACCAAATGCATGGCAATAGTTGCTGCATTTCTACGCACTCTGGGAATATTTGTCTTCCATACCTGGACGACTGGCTCATTCGAGCTCCATCTCAGTCAGAGGCCCAGATTTCCCTGGACCGCACAAGGCGCATTCTGCAGTATCTGGGACTTGTGGTAAACCTCCCAAAGTCTCAGCTCACCCCTACTCAGTCCCTAGAGTTCATAGGGGCCTGGTTGGATACCACTGCTGCAAGGGCCTACCTTCCTCAGGCCCGTTGCCAACGTCTAGTGCAGTTAGCCTCCCAGTTTCAGTCAAAGAGCCACTTAACTGCCCGGGAGATGCTACAACTGCTAGGCCACATGGCTTCCACAGTGCATGTGGTACCCTATGCTCGCCTACACATGAGAGCAGCTCAATGGATTTTGTCCACCCAGTGGACTCAAGCTTCAGGAGCTCTCTCAGACCAAATAGCAACCACCAAACGTCTCTTTTGGTCTCTCCAATGGTGGATGTCCACTCAAAATTCGTTGCTGGGGTCCCCCTTCCAACAGTTGTTGCCCCAAGCAACCCTCACAACAGATGCCTCCCAAACAGGTTGGGGAGCCCATCTACAAGACCTCTCCACTCAATGCACTTGGTCCCCACAGGAGACCTCTCTTCATATCAACCACTTGGAGCTTCGAGCTGTTTTTCTAGCTCTCAAGGTCTTTCATACCCTCCTCAGCTACAAGACAGTCCTCATTCATACGGACAATCAAGTAGCCATGTTTTACATAAACAAACAAGGAGGAACTGGCTCTCTGTCGCTTTGCAACAAAGCTCTAAGATTGTGGGCCTTCGCCAGAGAGCATCAAATCCATCTCCTGGCAGTATACCTCCCAGGAGTCCAAAACTCTTGGGCAGACAGACTCAGTCGCGTTCTGCTTCCACACGAATGGTCCCTGCACATGGATCAGGTACTCAGAATCTTCCAAGAATGGGGAACCCTGGACATAGACCTCTTTGCAAGTCCGTGGAATGCCAAACTTCCCCAGTTCTGTTCCAGAATTCCGTGTCAGGGAGTTCAGGCCAATGATGCCTTCCTCCTTCATTGGGGTCAGGGCTTCCTGTATGCATTTCCACCCATTCCCTTGATTCCCAAGACTCTGTTCAAACGCCAGAGGGATCAAGGATCTATGATCCTCATAGCTCCACGCTGGCCACGCCAAGTGTGGTACCCTCTACTTCTACATCTCTCCCAAGCCCCCTCCCTGGACTTGGGAGCTGCTCCAGACCTTCTGTCCCAGGAGGAAGGGACTTTGTGGCACCCAAACCCCAAGTCCCTACACCTCAGAGCTTGGTTACTGAAGGCCTAGACCTTCAAGACTGGAATCTTTCTCAACAAGTGAAGGATATCCTCCATGCTTCCAGAAAACCTTCCACCAGGCATTCTTATGCTTTTAAATGGAAGAGATTTTCCATTTGGTGTGCTGAAAAGGGTCTTGACCCTCTAGCACTACCTTTAAATTCTCTGTTAGACTATCTCCTGCATCTTTCCAATGCAGGCCTTAAAACGAATTCAGTAAGAGTCCATTTGAGTGCTATTGCAGCATCCCTTAAGCCCATCAATGGACAACCTATTTCCTCTCATCCTCTCATTGCAAGATTCATGAGAGGCCTAACTTTAACTAAACCTCCCATTAGGCCTCCTCCGGTGGCATGGGACTTAAATTTGGTTCTTGGTCAGCTTATGAAGCCACCTTTTGAACCCTTAGCCACTCCCTCCTTGAAGTTTCTTTCCTGGAAGGTTATTTTCCTCATTGCAGTCACTTCAGCTCGCCGCATCAGTGAACTGCAGGCATTAGTGGCTAATCCACCTTATACAAGGTTCCATCATGATAAGGTAGTCCTTAGGACAAATCCACACTTTATGCCTAAAGTGGTCTCACCTTTTCATCTTAATCAAGAGGTATATTTACCTGTCTTTTTTCCAGCTCCTCATGCATCCAGTGCAGAGAAGAATCTTCATACTCTGGATTGTAAAAGAGCTCTTGCTTTTTACTTACAAAGGACACAGCAACATAGAAAGTCTTCCCAGCTTTTTGTTGCTTTTGATCCTTCTCATTTGGGACTTCCAGTCTCTAAGAGAACACTGTCCAATTGGATTGCTCAGTGTATTTCTTTCGCCTACCAGAGTAAGAACCTTTCTCTGGAGAGCCATGTCACAGCTCATAATGTGAGGGCCATGGCCGCCTCTGTGGCTCATCTAAATTCTGTGTCCATCGACCAGATCTGTCGAGCAGCCACCTGGGCCTCGGTTCATACCATGAGGGAGGAGTAGCCTAGTGGTTGGGGCACGGTACTTCAGGCCGGAAGGTCGGGGGTTCAAATCCCACTAGAGGACAGCAACCTTGGGCCGGAAGGACTGGGGTTTCTAGTCCCACAGATGCTCCTTGTGGTCTTGGGCAAGCCACTTAACCCTCCATTGCCCATGTTCCCTGTAAGTATTAGTGTATGTGTCTCATATCCCCGCGTGTTAAATGTATCCCCCAATTGTGTTGTGACCGCTTTGATTGAAGGATAAGGCGGTATACAAAACTGTCTAAATAAATAAATAAATAAATAAATACCTTCACAGCCCATTACTGCTTGGACAAGGACTCCCGCCGGGATGCCTTGTTTGGTCAGGCTGTTCTCAAACACCTGTTCCATTCTTAAACAACTCCTACCCTCCTCCCCTGGATGGATGCCTGAGATCCATAGGAGGAAGTAGACCCCTTCCCAGGGTCTCATATCCTTGGGGATCTCCCAGGCATCTCAGCTAGGGAGTCCCCATATGTGAAGACTCATTCCTGCTTGTTCCTGGAGATAGCACAGTTACTTACTTGTAACTGGTGATCTCTGGGAACAGCAGGAATAAGTCTTCACAACCCTCCCACCTCCCCTAGGAGTTGTATCTCTCTTTCTATCTTTCCTTTCCTCTCTCTCTCTATTGTCTCAGCTTTAAACTCGAACTGAGGAGAGATGGTTAGGAAAGGCGGGAAGGCAGCGTGCAGGCGCTGTGGGATGCTCCCAAAAGCTTTCCTTTTTGGGAAGCTGGGGAGCGTTCCCGCGCAGGCTCCGTCGGTACCGACGTACCCATATGTGAAGACTTATTCCTGCTGTTCCCAGAGATCACCTGTTACAAGTAAGTAATTGTGCTTTGCCTGACACATGTATTTAAAATAGTGACTGCCCATTGACATGCATAAACCACTAAAATATTTGCAGTGCAATGCAATGTGTGCCTTCAAGTCCATTCTTGATACATGTGTAAATGATGCACCCAGAATGTGGACCATGGTTTGCTCAATGTGAAATAAAAAGCCAATAATGGAAGACTAATAAGCTTATGTTCTGGTGCAGTGTAAGGCCAAGATATCGGACTTTGTTTTTTACGGCTATGCTTTTGTCTGACAGGACTATTGAACATGGTGGGATGAATGTCTGGCTTCTTGTTATGTATAGAGCTTCTGGTTTTTGGAATTTAAGTTGAGATTGTGGCTTTTGAGCCAGTTTATCATGTCTTCCAGGCAATTTGTTATTTTCGTTGCATCTGGTTCATTAGTATTGACTGGAGCAAATATGATGATATCATGCACGTAGAGTAGGTCTTGTATATTATTTTGCTTGTTGACTTTGAAAAGTACTCCAATAAAACTATGAGCACTCATTTACACTTGTTTGGTGCGCATGGATTTTCTGTGAAAAAGTGAGGTGCAGCCCCATCCCTGGGAACACCTCCACTTGCTGCGAGTAAAAGTATGCACACCAGACTGTATGTGTGTGTTCTTATTTGCACATCAGGTGGACTATTTTATAAAAACTTATTTCCACAAGCAGAGCACTGCTTTGCCTATGGAAATGGATTTGAAAATCACCTTCATTGGGATTATTTTCTTATTCAGGGCTCCTCTGTGGCTTGCAGTAGTGTCTTAAAAGGTTCTAGCACTAAACGTTGGAGGTGTTTGCCACTCAGCTTTGATGGGGATCCCAGTCATGAACTGAAATGCCACAAACCTGTGCCAGGCATGCTGATGGGCATCATAGGACTTTACACTGTAAGGCTTTGGATTTTGAAATGACTCCCTTTCTAGCTAGCAAGCAGTTTTCTTTGGGATGCCTTTCCCTTTCAGAGCTTGCTGGACAAGAACAGTGGGAGCATGAAGTATTCTAATAACCTTAGCGATCTGTTTACATGGCCCTCAGGATGAGTACGTGGCTAATTTTATAATGGAGCAACTATTTAATATCTGTTTTTTGTAAAGGCTACATAGGTGCCTGTATAAAATAGACTTGAACCATGATCTCTAATGTTACATAAATGCTCTTGTACAAATTCACACCCACTCCATAGAAGATAGTAAATGTGTGCATGTACTTCAGGCATGTACACACACATTTTAGAAAACTGATCTCTACATCACAATGCCATTTAAACTACACCCCTGGGAGCACTTGTGAGCTGTGTTGTATGAGCGCACACCATCTTGTCATCTGCTGTGTAGTTTTGATAGACCTTTTCTGTGTGTGTAAAATGTAATTATATCAGAGACATAGCACTGTTTGTCCCCACCTTCATGAGCTGGTCTCTCTCTCCCCACAGGCAGCACCTGCTTTAAACATTCACTCCCCACCCAACCACTGCATGTGCTTCTCCAGGAACAAGCAGGAAGTCAGTCCTCACATATGGGTGACGTCAACACTGACGGAACCCACGTGGAAGCATCGCCCCAGCTTTCAAAGAAAGTCTTTGGGAGATGCACCAACATTCCTCGGTGCCCCCCAGCAGGGAGGCTCGGACCCTCAGCCGAAAGGCCTTCCAGGGCTCGCTGCTTGCATGCCGAGTCCTGTCCTATCAATTGTACATCGGCATGTACCTCAAAGAGCTGACGAGTGAGCTTGCCAATTTCTCAGCAGGCCTCGATTGAGAACCCCTCCAGCAGTTCAAGTCTCTGGCCTCTGTGGTCAAAGAGTGCTCAAAGCTTGGAGTCCTCAGCCAGAGAAGGCATCGGGGCCCGACACCAGGCATGGCTGCAGTTGTCTGACCTCGAGCAATAGGTTCAGGACAGGCTCATCGATGTCTCCTGTATCAGAGAGAATCTCTTTGTGAAGCCCATGGCAGACAAAGCTGCAGAAATAGAGATTGAGTTCCTGACAAGGACCAGACTCTCCAAAAAACCTCAATGCAACCCCGTAAGAAGACCCTGGGGAAGAAGCCCTTCTTCCTGAGGAAAAATGGAAGTTTTGGCAATGGCCCAAAGCTCCAAGCCTTCTTGGTCCTGCAGCAACGCTAACAGCACAAGGGGCAAGGGCATGGCCCCGGCAAACAAAAGACCACCAAGTCCCAGGCATCGGCCCGGGCTCAGGCTGGTGGGAGATTTTGATGCCTTGGGTATGATCTCCTCTCCTTCAGGAGGTCCCCAACAGCCCACAGGTGGTCTGCAGTCACCACCAATTCCTGGGTACTGCAAGTGGTCAAGAAGGGCTGCCTCCCTCCACCTGCATGAATGCCACTCTCATACTTTCCAGGAGAGTCCATAAGGCCTCTCCTTCACCGGACTCTGCTCCTCACTAAGCTTGCAAGTCTCCTGGGGCAAAGACTTCTACTCCAGATATTTCCTCATTCCCAAGTGAACAGGGGGCCTCAAGCCTATCCTGGACCTGTGGGACCTGAACAGATTCCTGGTAAGGGAGCAGTTCAAGATGCTGTCCCTTGGAACACTGCTGCCATACCTCCAGCAGGGAGACTGGCTATGCTTCTTAGACCTAAAGGATGCTTATACGTCCATCTTGATCCATCCCAGCCATCAGAAATACTTCTGCTTCCTGGTGGGAGGAGGTCACTACCAATACAGGGTACTACCCTTTGGGCTGGCTTCATCGCCAATGGTATTCACCAAGTCCCTAGAGGTGGTTGCAGCCCACCTTCGTCTCCAAGGGGCCTTCATCTTTCCCTACCTGGATGACTGACTCATAAGAGGAGGCACGGCTGCAGAGGTACACCACACGTCACCAGCTGCACCATCCATGCCCTGCAGCACCTGGGATTCATCAACTACCCCAAGTCCCACCTCTCCCCAACTCAGTGCCTGGAGTTCATAAGGGCTCAGCTAGAAACCCTCCAAGGGAGGACCTTTTTCCCTCAGAAGAGGTCAGAATGCCTCAGGGTGCTAGCCACAGAGGTACAGCACCGCTGGTCACTACCTGCCCATCTTCTCCTCCACCTGCTAGGCCATATGGCCTCCATGGTCCATGTGACGGCATACGCCTGCCTGCACATGAGGGCAACCCAGTGGTGTCTCCACTGTCAGTGGACACAAGCCATGAGTAGGCTTCAGGACAAGGTGAGAGTGACCCGCCAGCTAGCAGACTCCCTTACCTGATGGCAGCTCCTCCACCACCTTCAAGCTGGGATGCCCTTCCAGGCACCTTACCCCCCCCCCCCCCCCGAGGGTCCTTACCATGAACACCTCCTTGCTGGGTTGGGGAGATCATTGCGAGGACCTCCACACACAAGGTAGCTGGTCCCAGACGAAATGCCAGCTGCAGATCAACCTCTGGAGCTCAGAGCAATATTCCTGGCTCTTCGAGCCTTTTGCCACCAGTTGCAGCACCAGTCTGTGCTGGTCAAGACCAACAACCAAGTTGCAATGTTCTTTGTCAACAAGCAAGGGGCACAGGGTCGTACTCCCTCTGCCAAGAGGCGGTAGCCCTCCGCTCATATGCAACACACAGCGGGATGCTCCTAAGGGCAGTCTACCTCCCAGGCCAGGACAATGCCCTGGTGGACAAACTGAGCAGATTCCTCCAGCCGCACAAGTGGCACCTGGACCCCAGAGTGGCCTCTTAGCTGTTTCAGCTCTGGAGCGTCCCCCTAATAGACCTGTTCGCCAGCACAGACAATATGCAGTTGCTCGCTTCTGCTCCTGTCAGCTGCATCCATCCCAGGTTACAACAGATGCATTCCTCATTCCATGGACGGAAGGCCTTCTCTACACCTTCGTGCCGACACCACTGGTTGCCAAGACTCTCTTCAAAGTCCAGCATGACAGGGCATCACTGATGCTGGTAGCCCCCTCGGTGGCCTAGGAAACCTTAGTTCCCATTTCTTCTCTACCTGTCACTGGCATCTCAGATTCTCATGTGCCACGCCCCAGGACTACTCTAACAGGAGAAGGGCTCTCTCCTACACCCAAACCTGGTGTCCCTGTCACTCACAGCTTGGCTGCTGAAAGGGTATCTCTTGCTCCCTTCAACCTCCCACAGGAAGTGGAGGAGGTCCTTCTGGCCTCCTGCAAGGCTTCCTGCTCTGTGCAGATGGTACTCCAGTACCTACTCCACTTGTCACAGGTGGGACTGAAGTCCAACTCAGAGTGCACCTGAGTGCTATTGCAGCGCACCACCACTCCATTTATTTATTTAACAGGTTTTATATACCGCTTTATCATTTCAATCAAAGCAATTTACATTGTAACTTAAAGTTAGTAATGTACATTAATCAGGGATATTGATAACTTGGATTTTTCTGAGGCAATGGAGGTTTAAGTGACTTGCCCAAGGCCACAAGGAGTGCTAGTGGGAATCGAACCCTGGTCTCTGAGTTCTCAAGCCAGTGCTCTTAACCATTAAGCTACTCCTCCACTCCATTAAGGGCAAACCCCTCTTGGCTCAGCCCCTTGTATCTCGGTTCCTGCGGGGCCTCATGCTATCTATCCCCCCCCCCCACCATCTGCCCACCAGCAGCAGAGTGGGATCTCATTGTGGTTCTCCCGCAGCTCACTAAGCCACAGTTTGAGCCCCTGGCTGCCTGCCTCTTGCGGTACCTCTCCTGGAAGGTTGTCTTTCTTGTGGCACTCACATCAGCTCACAGGGTCAACGAGTTACAGGCTCTGATGACGGAGCCTCCCTACACGAGGTTCTACAAGGACAGGGTAGTGCTCTGCACACACCCCAAGTTCTGCCGAACGGTGGTGTCCTCCTCCCCCCCCTCCCGCCCTTCCACCTCAATCAGGAGGTGGAACTCCCCCACTTTCTTTCTGAGGCCTCACATCAACAAGGCAGAGGCCGTTCTCCATGCTTTGGTCTGTAAAATGGCCTCGTCCTTCTATCTGCAACAGACTCGGGGCCACCGCAAAGCACCTCAGTCGACTGGGGCTCCCAGTGACTAAGCAAACTCTGTCCACTTGGGTGGCAGACTGTATTGCCTCACCTATGAACAGGCTGGGATCTTACTAGACCACTGGGTCAAGATGCACCATGTCAGGGCCATGGCTACTTCCGTGGCAAATCTACATTCCATACTTGTGACGGAAATCTGCTGGGCCACCACCTGGTCTTCAGTCTATACCTCTGCAGCTCACTACTGCCTGGAAGAGGGAGTCCCAACGGGACAGCGCCTTTGGCCAGGCCGTACTCCGTAATCTCTTCGGGGTGTAGGCAACTCCTGCCCTCCGACTCTTCTGTGTTCAGGTTATCAGAGTGCTGGTCCTCTGCCGGACACTTGAGTGTTGCTTCAGTCTCCT